>CM060833.1:123520000-124837500 GCA_030762175.1 Metallyticus violacea
AAATTCGGGGGCAGTAAAAGAAAAGCATAAATAAAGCCGTTCTCGCCCTTCTGTCTTCCTTTAAGGAAAGCTCGCCAACTGCGTTTCTCGGTATTCTTTAGAACACACAAGTATGTGTGCGTATGCGAGAGAGAGAGAGAGAGAGAGAGAGAGAGAGAGAGAGAGACAGAGAGCAAGTGAGCGCAATACTTTTCATTCTTTAAACATTTTTGATAGTAGGAAGATGAAACAAATAAGATACTCTAAGACTCGTCGTTTATAGCCAAATATTACACCATCTTTAAAATATAACCAGACACAGGTGGCTAAGGTCAGTAAGGGTTAGAATCCATGAACGGGAAGGTTAGCCTTTATATTTCCACCAGCTCTGTTCTCCCTGACTGAGGTTTTTCTAGGCTTTCATTAGTCATCGCTGGAAAATATCGGGGAGGTATCCTAAACTACGCCTTGCACGCTTCCTTCATAAAAATTCCTTTCCCAATTTATCACTTTATCTCATTTATATCCAATGTCCTCCCGCACCGCCTTTGATGCATCAGTAGTAAAAAATGGAAATTAAACACTATTAAAAATAAATATTACACGCAAATTCAATCTTAGTTTGTATCTTTAAAAAATGTGTTTCCCCTCCACATTCAGAATTAGTTGCCAAAAAGTGCACATCAGAAAATTGTTCTCTGTATTGGGTGATCAAATTTATAAGGATTTTACTCAACTTGGTTTGAATGAATGACATAATTGCTAGGGGTAGTTAAAGAGTGCCGGCTTCGAGAGTACAATATTTTACAGTCTAGCAAGTGATTAAAAAATTAACACGACCTAATCTTATACTTATGATTTGTTTATCTTGCATTTTCCGCCTACCAAGAAAGGTGTTTTGAACCGACTGCTGCCGACTACATACGAATGCGAGCGTTATCGAGCAGGCTTGGCATCAAGTTAGGAGGGAGGTTCTATTTGCACAACCTGAGTCATAATTAATGTTAGCTTTATTTTGTTAATGTCCATTGACATTGCAGTCTGTCAATAGTTTCTGGTTTGTGCCTTAAGTTAGCATTCCTGTAAGGCCGTACTAGCTTCATGTAAATATAATGGAAAAGGTACCAATAGGGGCGGAAGTAAACAATTTACTCCACCCAAAGCGTTAAATGTAAAATAAATGGGTGATCCCTACGATGATACTGCATGTTGAGTAAGGGTACACTCCCCTACAGCGACTTCTCAGAATTCCACTGACTGGTTGAACTGATATAAGCTCGCTTCGCAATAGCGAGCCAATTATTTAAAATGACTCGCAATAACATTCCAATAAATTTTATCATCCAGAACATCTAGTGTTCGTAAGCTAAGTTAAGTTTGGAAGGAGTAAATTTGGATATTGCCGGTATTTCATCTTAGGCCGCTTCTCATATCGTCCCATTGCATTATTTACTATTGAGATTAAGATTAGCTGAAATGTGCAGCAGTTCGGAATCCCGCCTCTTATCAGTTGTCCGGAATCAACGGTGTATGCAATATTTGCTGCAGCACGACAGATAGTTATTGGCTAGCTTTTTCCTCCCTTTTAGGTTTTTGTTCATACGTATTATTCCACTGTAATAAATATAGAAAATTGGCATAGAATATTAATTGCGAAATAATAGTTATTTATTTATCCATTAAGGGAATCTAGTACAAATAATTTAATACAGGATGATATGTATTTCCATGTCCTCAGAAAATCTTCAATAAAGAACAACAGTTTCTTTGTGTTTAATAAAGTACATTTAATTTGAAGTTTGTTCGAAATGAGACATGACTGACGATTTGCAATTCCCTTCGTTTTGGTCAGATTCACAGATCGCAGAACATAACTGACAATTTATATACAATCTCTGACATGATTAATTATTTAATTCTTCTCGTTGTTTAGAACACATGGTGTCTGAGCAGGAACTTCATATTTCATGGAACCCCAAAAATCGTATTATGTACATTAAGTTCCAAACTAATCCCTTCAAATAGCATTTCAATATATTGTTCACTGGCATCGTTCCTCAATAAGTGAGTGACCCCTACCTTTAAATGCCCTTCAAACAGTTTGCTAGGAGTGTTTATACGTCTTCCGTAATAGTTTCATATGGGTTTTTGCTTGTGCCGGTTTACACGCCTGTGCAGCCATCATTGGCACTTGCCTAAGTTTTGGTCGATATGATCTCAGTTTGAGTTGTGTAACAGCATTTCGAAAGTAATGATCAGTGCAGTTCTAGAGATTGTTTTCTGAAGGACTTATATGACTATTCTTAGTATTAAAAATGTTTTTTCTCCCATTACAGCAGTAGTAGATCGTATATACTCAATTCATTTGTTTAGATTTCGCATTGCTTCAGGTGTTGGCGGTTAAAAACGGACATTTTTGTTCCGTGCTCTAATTGCTTTTCCAGCAACGTTGTATAAGGTATTTATTCCGTTATGCAATCGGAAATTGATTTTGTCTACGGAAAGTTAATACCTAATGGCCTCGCCACCTGCCAAGAGAAATCCTATTGCCAGGTAGGAACTCATATTGCGCAATCATTTTTCTTTATTTATTTATAGGGAGTAAATAATATACCACGATAGTAGATGTCGAAGCACCTGTGAGACATGCTTGAAAATATTTTGAGACGATTAGCACAAATCTCCTCCGAATGTTGTAAACTGCCTGCTGATATTCTGTTTCAGTGCCTTCGTGATTTTTATTTCACAGGCAGTGGTAATTTTACTTGAATTAAAATAAAACGGCTAAATGAGTTTTTAAGCACTATGATAGATACACTAACTGCTGAACTAATCATGTTGAAGACTTCCGAGGATAAGTTCCTAATCGATAACCCATTTCACCAAAATTTTCTTCTGTAAAAATTCGGTTTTCGAATTCAGCTTCTTGTCAATGAAAAACCTTGGGTTCAAACTTTGTTCGCAAATTTGAAAATTTGTACTTCCGGACTCCTAGAAATTCAGCCGATACTTCTCTCCTACAGTGTTTATACCATTTATATAACTATTATAAATAAATATTCTTTGTTGCAACGTATATTACATTTTCGGTATACTCCACAACACACAAAATTACAGTAGAAAGTCAAAACAGACACTTTCTATGGAAACGCATCTGGAACAGTTGGCGTGATAAACATCACTGAGCAAGGTCAATTGCCTGCGTCAGCATAACCTTAACTCCAGTTTTACTAGTAATCGTGCGTCCATTGAAGATCAACCAGGTTCCACTAGTGTATATATACAGATTGCGTAGCGAAATAAGAGCATGGTATATAACACAAAATACCTCCTTGGTCTAATGGTTAGCGTTGCCAACTGCTGGCCGGGAGATCTGGGTTCGATTCCCCGTACCTGCTTAGGAATGTTTCTAAGCTTGGAATGCCTGGAACGTGGTCCATTCAGCCTCATGAGTATACTTGGGAAGCATATTTGGGAAACTGCCTTATGGAGAAGTGGTGTTCTTCGATCACGAAAGCCATGTGATAGACGACCTGCTGATCACATGACCCCTGCAATACTGCCCTCTAGCAATGAATTCGTAAGACGGAAGTAGAGGAAGCAGAGGTCGCCACGGCAGGCTAAGGCTCTCCCGGGCTGCAGCTTCAAAAGAAAAGAAGAAGATATAACACAAAATCACGTTGCTCTATGTTCAATTTCCTATTCGCTTAATACAGTACCTAATTGCAAGGATGACGTGCGGTCACTGATAAAGTCAACAATGACAATCAAACTTTGTAAGACAAATAAGATACAGAGGTAGAACGTCATGGTTACCAAAGTTACTACTTGCAGAGATTCGTTTTATTTAAGGACGCTCTTAACATCTCAGGTCATCAGTATCCCATTCTATTCTGGGCGTGAAACAACCGATAAATTTTGCTCAGAGACCTCTTCTTTCAGGCTTGAGGTTCTTTTTCGTGCCGTAAATGTATACGCCATGGCTTTACTTCCCTTCCGAAGGAAGCCATACTTAGGATGTTTACGCCCGAAAAAATCCATTGATCTTGGCGGGGTTTAAACCCGCTACCTTGGGTTTAGAAGGCAAGTATGGTTACCACTACACCACCAGGACCGACTACTTGCAGAGAGTCTAAGAAGTTACTTGATATATGAAAACAGTCTTGCTCAAGTTATGGTAAGTGTAAGTGAATAAGTATAAAAAGTTTTTGGAGAAAACTACTTTTTTCTTACCCTGTAGCCAAAAACTTAGCTAGTCCGGTTCAGCTTCCTTAAAACATATTTCAGAATATTCTCTAACATAGCCTGAAGTTCTTAAAATTCACGTTATATTCGATGTGTGTATATTTGCCTCAATATAAACAATTGAAATTTTCTTAAGTTTGCACACTGTTAATTAGATATTGTGAAATGTGTAAACCACCAAAAGTGCTTTGTTGAATTTTAAGATTCTTTTATGCGTTATACAACCCGAGTTTTAATTTGCAGAACAGATATAGTCGCATGGTATGAACAACATTCTCGTAAATAATGAAGCCGATATTTGAACATCTTCTCTGGGTATACAAAATAATTCAAATTGTGATTGGCAGCCTTTCGCGATATAATAAAATATGAACATTTTACATTGCCGGGCTCTTTGGCTCCAGTATCGCCAAAGAATGCTTATAAATGGTGGAAGGCAAGAGAGAAAACGAGACACTGGGATAATGATTGTTATACATATTACTTATACTCTTGTCAATATATTACATACTTGTTATAGGTATTATCATCTTCTGGCTAATGACCGTGTCAAAACGGCTGCATTAAATAAACAATATTTTCTTTTTATGAAAATTAAGATTTATATCAATGTGAAGTTTGATAAAAGCTATCGACTAGTAAACCTTTAGTCTGTAGCATGCTAATTTAAATCTTTGAGCGGAGGAATGTTGGCTTTAGGTTTTACATTAACACATTTTTCAGCACATGAACAACTCCATAACATGCTTTTCTCCACCAGTTAACTTAAAATTTGACAAAATTTACATGTTTCATGCACAATGGAATTTAAATATATTTTTATAAAACTAAAATATTATTAATATAAAAAAGATACATGTTTAGATTAAACTATTTAAAATAATTCTAAGCAAAACTAAGAAAATGCATAATATGATTTATATTACTTATACAGTTCTTAGAAAAAAAGTTGCATCATAAAATAGCTATTGTTTCATTATGTAAAGCACTTAAAGCACAGGAAAAGTATAGAAAAATCTTCACAATGAGCCCAGGAAAGGAAAAAACAAATAAGCTATAAACTCAAAAGTAGTGTTTCTTTTTGGGTTGTTGCTTGTTAAAATCGAAATAATATTATAAAAATATAGCAACACTTCAGTAAATAGATATTCAGTAGCATATTCATATATTTAATGTATGCAATATTTGGGGTTGAAAGAGTTTTAAATTTCAGTATTGTTTGCCCTAATATATGTGCTAACTTCGAAAAAAAACTGAATTAAAAGAGGTAAAAAAAAAAACCAAAAACGGAATGCCCATGCTAGACTGCAGAAGCAGAAAAATCAGTATTTTCTGCAAAGGAATAAGGTTAAAAGTTTGAGGCAGACATCTAGGTTGATATCACTTTATTACTTTTGACTACCTCTAGACAAGCGGAGGTTCCCACTTACTTTTTTTCCCCTCCTGCTCGTTTGCGGTGTGGTTTGGAACCTCAAACTATGAGGGTGCACTGTAAATGTGCAGAACGAAATGGCCGGACAAGAAGAGACAAGTCCACTGTTGTGGGAAAGCGACTATAGCTCCATTAGAGCGTCTCTGCAGTGTGTTCTGGATGACACCCCCTCCCTTCTTGGCGAGCTGGAGATGTATGCAAGCATGGGACATCCATCAGTGTGGAAGCGCAAAGTGGTATCCCATTCTCCCCAGCTAGGTTCTTGAAACACAACCACTCCGAAATACAGCGTCACTTTACCCATGTACGTGTGGTAAAACGCTAATGTGGGTCAAGCTGTGGACCAGAGAAATTCGAACTTATACTCAGGGATATAATGTGTTTTCTCTGAAATGACTGTGCACATTAAATGTGAATGTAACCAAAAGTAAAAACACATGCATATACACCGCCCATGGTTTACAGCAAAACAAGAACTCAGTTTCTCTCTCGTACCTTTTAAGCGTTAAATATACCATGCTTATTTCGTACGTAGAATGTAGCATCTGTCCACTATAGATTGAGAATCAGGGCTGAGATCGTTAATATTCAGTAATGGATTTAAGCTGATTTGAAATAAGCTTTAAAGAAAGTTAATGCCTCTTATACTTGTTACATTGACTGGCATAATTACTTAGATAATGGTTTTCTTGAAAAAGCACTTGAATTCAACGCTACAAATGTTCAAACGTGTTACTTTACTAAACAATTACCGTGTTTTCATTCCACTGCGCAATCGAAGTTTGTATACACTATTGAAATCCGGTTGGCCTTCAGTGGATACTAGTTTCCCTCACAAGAATGGAGTTAAAGTTACTCGACGCAGGCCATTTAACTTGCTTAATCATGTTTATCACAACAACTGCTTCAGTTGCATTTCTGTAGTAATACATGTTGGATTTTCTACTGTATATTGTGTATTAAATCATGAAATATACACCAAAAAGAATATTTATGAAGAATGGGAAAGTAAAAAGAAATAGTATAAGTTCTTTAGGAAAGAAGTGTGTGCTAAATGTCCAGGATTAACACTTCCATTCGAAAGTGCAATTTTCAGATTGGTGGACAAAGTTCGACCCCCAGGGCGTTTTCAATGACAAGAAGCCGAGATGACAATCCGGGTATTATCACAGGAGAAATTTGATGAAATAGGCAATCAAATAGAAACATTCTTTTTAAAAGTCCTTAACACGATTAGCCCAGCAAGTTGGTGTATCTGTTGGCAGTGTGTATAAAGCCACTCAGCTGCTGCATCTCTATTCATATAAGATTACTGCTGTACTTCGGACATATCTCCGAGCAGAGGAAAGGGACTTCGAGCATAATATTAATTACTGGAACAGGACATGGTGGCACATTTGGTTAGAGTGTTAGCAGGGAAGACTGAAGATCCGTCTTTCGAATCCCGGCAGTGACCAGAGTTTTCAAGTTTGATTCTTCCTCTTCAACTAATGCCCTACACAAGGCTAGTGTGAAAGAACTATTTCTATACATAATATTAATTGCTATTTACTAGTAATATATCACAAAAAAAATCAGCGCTATGAGTTCCAACCACCGGTATGCTTTCTCTCGACAGATGACAGGACCTTTAGCGATAAATTCTCGTCGATAAAATACATTTCCAATTGCGTAGTGGAATAAAAACCTTTTAAATGTATATGTATATATAATTGGTACCCTTCTGCCCCAAATAATGCCTCATTTATTAAACTCTTTTCTTTTCATTTTATTAAATCACTTTAAATGTCGTTTTTACTTTAGCAGATGATGTCTATAATCTTCTCCAATCCAAAAGAAACAATTCGTCTTTATATTTCGTAACTTTGATGATTAAGGAAGAGGAATGAACTTAACATTTTCGTTGTCTACGCAGTAAACGTCAGTCATATTTCTATTGCTAAGAAATTCATGTAGTTTGAGAGTAGTGCTTGCAAAAATTAGCCCTCTCGAACCTCAGATCTGGCCTCTTCTGTTATTTTTTAATTTGTTCATTTTTCCATCTCGAGAGTGTATAAAAAACTATTAGTGTAACGTATGTATATTTCAGAATTTATTTTCTTTGAAATATTAAAAGCAAATTCCAACAGAAAATGTCAGTGCATTTGCAAATTAAGGTTAAGGATCATTGAATTAGTAGTAGTGTGTAATAGTGCTAAGCAAATATGTTCCCGGTTAATACTACAATTTGGACCACAAGCTCTTTATATAAGAGTTGCATTCAGTAGATAATACACCCAGTGTGTGCATGAATATATCAAAATTTAAATTTCTACAGGAATAAACGTGGTTTATCAGGAAATATCTGACTTTAATTTAATAATTACTTTAAATATTGCTTAGATATCTACTAGTACTACATTTTTCCCTTAGTGCTGAAAGTTCTTTTAGTTTGCAATGTTTAAAAAAAAATATAGTAGCAGAAATGACATGCCTTTTTAAAATTCACACTTGTTCGGTTTTGCTTGCGTAGTATTTCACCATTTTAATACTTACTGGTGAAGTTTCCAGATTATATTCTACAGAGAATTAATTTCAGTATTCATTTTCTTCACCGAATGCCCTTTCCTTTGGCAGGAAAAGGGGATCATGCGTCGCTTATGATACCACAACAACTTCACGGAGTTCCCATATTAGTAACTCCGCCATGTTTGTACTTAACCTAAACTTTCAGAGCTCTAACTTGATACAGCAAGGAAACGTGCACCTTGTTTTAGATATTATCCCTCAGTTACTTAATACCTTAGAAGACTGTTCTACTGCACGCATAATGTTGTGAAAAAGGAGTACAAGTAATCCTTTTATGACGTTAGCAACTGCTGAAAAGCAAAAAATGAAATAGTGAGACACAGGAAGGAACAGCTTGGAGCTGTGCTGGGATCTCCCCTTCCGTACATGAAGCACTTTCACCTCTACAAGAAAAACAGAGAGTGTGCTGAAAGGACAGCAATAACATGTACACAGAACTGCTTCCTTGGTCTTGTGTTTAACGTTGCTGACTGCTGGTAGGGAGGATCCTGTGGCGATTCCCAGTACCTGCTTAGGAATTTTTAGGTCTGGAACGGAGTCCACCTTGTCTCGTCATTATAATTGCGAAGTTGCCCGATGGAGAGGTGTTGTTCTTCGATCTAGAAAGCCACATGATAGACAACCAGCGGTGTGCCGGCGTGCTGATCATATGCCCCTCTGCAGTACTGCTATCAACGAAGTTGTAAGATGGAGGTAGAGGTAACAGAAATCGCTGCGGCAGGCCATGGCCCAATCTCTGGTTGTAGCGAAGTAGAAGAAGAAAATGCCTAAAACAGGAACTAATGAGCAAAAAAATGACTAGAAAATATACATACGATTACTAACAAATTCAACATTTGATTTTTTATTATTTATTTAGTCTATTTATGGACGCTGTTTAACATTTCAGATTCCATTCAAATCGGGGAGTGTTCAGAGGCCTCTTGTTTTAGACTTGTTTTTCTTTTACGTGCCGTAAATCTAACACACGGGTCCCCGGCTTTACTTCACTTTCGAAGGAAGTCGTACTTAAGATTTTATGCCCCTAAAAATCCATAGACCCAGGCCGGGTTTGAATCCGCGACCTGGTATATCCGGCAAATTTCGTTACCATTAGATCACCAGAGCCGACTCAAAGTTTGGTATGGATGAGTTATAAATGTTTTGTTGACAAGTTTTTGTCGCTGTACTTGTCCTTTAGCTTTTTTCTTACTTAAGTGTTTTTCTTTATATAGAAGATATAATTATTCAGTTTGTTATTTTCATATTTAAAGCGACAGGATAAAAAGTAGTAAATATAAGAAATAATTTTGAATATGACAATGATAAAAAAATTAATTAAGTATGTAATTCTCTCAAATTAACTTAGATCTCACTCAATTTTTTTTCTCCGAAGTGTCTAATGTGGGGTAAATGCAATTAATGCGATTGCCGTATGTTGATTGCAATATTGTTGATTGCCATAATATTGATAACCTTTTGCTTACTCTGTCAGTTTACGTATTGCACGTTTTCAGTTTATTAACGGCGAAATAGCTATAAATTTGGTGAATGCAATTTCGCATCCTGCTTAAGCCAAATCTAACTAATTTAGGTCTTTTTTTCCTCAGGGCAGAGGATGAATTGTCTGGTGGATTTGGCACTTTGTGTTTTTGGGTTCACTTGTTGCAAATATTGTCCTTTATAATTATACTACATCTTCTTGAAGATAAAGATACCAGATATATGATGTTAATGCATAACTCAACCCTGCAGATGGCATGAACGCCGTAGAAAGATGTACCCACAATCTTCTGGGCAGCGATAGAAACCTTAATCAAAGAAAAGTGTTTATATTCAGCTGGGAACCAAAACCTGAATATTAAGCGCAAGATCTAGGCATCAATAGCTTCTTCATTATTTTGTCAGCAGCAGTATTAAATATAAATTGTCCTAGCTGGCACATTTTTAGCAAAAGTTTCAGTATCCTTGTTAACTAACATTGATACAAAATTAATTAATAATTTCAGTTACATATTTTACAGTTGTTTGGATTAAAAGGCAGCTGAAACTGAGTATCGTAATCTGGAAAAAATCATATAAAAAGTTCTAGGGAAAACACCATCAAAGATTCATGAAAACAAGTTACTTAGTGTTGAATCTTAAAAACTGCTTATAAAAAATATAGAAACTAAAATAAAAAAGTGATAACAGTTGAACATTTGCCTCTATTTAGAAATGTAATAAAACAATGTACAAGTAGCATCATTAAAACTAAATCACTCTTACTTACCGTTCTTCATAGCAGTGCACATGAAAAAAATGTTATAAGTACATTACTAGCATGTTAAAATGATCAATTTGCAAATAATAAAAAATACTTATGTTTTTAGAGGGAACAGAAAGTTTAAAATTCATGTTTCATGTAGCCACCGATATAAACAGTGAAAATATTTCAAAATTCCTTAAAGAGATTTTAGACTCCTTTAATGTATCAATTTTTTGGGGGGAATCTTGAACTAGAAACTAGTCAAGATTCGCAATTAGGAACTAAAGCCAATGCTTTTAATACAATAATTCAGATTGATCTGGTTCCTAGAAGTCAATGATGCCATAACTCTTCCGTTATCCATTGTATACAGTCCTTATATCCTGGATGTCCCTGAGAGAGTGTTGCACTACTGTGCGAATCTAAAAATGGCACATTTTCTTGAACGGAGTTTTCAATCATTTTCAAAATTTTTGTTGAACCTCAACCACAATAAACCCCTTGTACTTCTTATGCCACGTTCCATTCAAATGGTGTCTCTTTTGATTCATGCGATGGTAAATATCATCTGATTTGTTATGATTAATCGTCTACTATCATAGATTTTTATTCTCTTTTTCGCAAGAGTGCTAGAATGGGAGAATGTGGCAACCAAATGGAGCAGTTTACTTCTTCACAATCGTTTAGTCATAAGTGTAAAATGACTCATGACACGATTAAAATGAAAGAATGTTGTCTCATACAGTGCATATCATCAGAAAAATGTTCAGGAGTGATAGGTTCTTTTGAAAATCAAAACCATTTGTCTCTAAATGGGTGTTTCTGTGGCAGAGATTTTAGATCTGCATTGCGTGTTATAGAATGTTTATGCTTTCATTTGATATAATCATTTCATTCTGCTCATTTCTTTCATTTCTTTCTCAAATGCTTATCTTTTCTCTAACCGGAATGCATTCAGAATGGAAGTGGACGATCGAAGAATTGCAATATGACGACCAACGTTACTGGTTGTATGGCAGTTTACTGTTATTGAAAAGAATAATATTTCTAAATTTGGAAGCTTTTGTTAAAATGTCCTTGTAATGTGTATATATATATACATACATACATACATATAGCTTATGTAGTACTGACAACAAGTCTTCAAGCTAATAATGCAACTTCCTATCTTTCAAAGAATTTGTGAGTAATGACATTTTAACAGTTTCTGTACGATTGAGAATCTTATCTCACATGTCAATTACATTTCAATCAAAAACATATAATTCCATGCAATTATTGTGAAACATACCTTAATCTTTGGCAGGTCTTATTTCCGTACTATTATTTTATATTCTAATGAATGCTTATATAATCTGCTTTCCATTATTTCTCCCTTTCAGCTACTTCTTGCAACTGACGTGAGTCGGTCCTGTTGGTGTAGTGGTTACCATACTTGCCTCCTACACCCAAGATCGCGGGTTCGAACCCGGCCAGGACCGATGGATTTCTTCGGGCGTAAAAATTCTAAGTATGGCTTCCTTCGAAAGGGAAATGAAGCCATGGGTCCCGTGTCGTACATTTACGGTACGAAAAAGAACCTCAAGCCTGAAAGAGAGGCCTCTGGCAAAATTTGTCGGCCGTTTCACGCTCTGAGTTGAATGGGAAGCTGATGACCTGAGATGTTAAAGAGCATCCTTAAATAAATCAATAAAAAACTGACGTTATACACTTAGTATATTATATAAATGACTCTTTTCAGATTATATTACACTATCGAGCTCTTTCATTACACTAAGATCATATTTTTAAAATTTTGTACCGTACATCAACTAGATTTTCTTCTATGGTGGAATTGTCGTCTTTCACTTGGACACTTAATTTACTGCAAAACTGAAATAAATTCCTGTGCAACCATTAAAATAAAAAAAGGTAAGGCCTGCATCCGCAACTAAGCGTAGCGCGCACCACTTCAAGGTAACGCCCGTCACCTGTCATCATCACAGTTCCCGCTCTGAAGACTGAACATGGACAATCAGTCGCAGTTTCCTATTAAAGAGATGCATTATTTCTGCCTTTGTGTTATTATAACACAGTCTGCGGATAGAGGATTAGCATAATGAGGTCTTTGTGTCATTACGTGTTATTACATTCCATTTGTGCACCCGTGTTATTAATTACAGAGATCAGTGAAGTGAATTTTACTGTAGTGTATTGTATTGAAATATTACTATTATAACAGGGGAAAATAATGTTGCACAGAAATGACCATATACTGCAGAAAAGCTTAAAATATCACAATAGAAATTGAAACAGTCATGGAAGCAGAGTGTTGCGAGTGAATGTCCAATTCGTTGCAAGATGCGAAAAAAATGCGACGACATCACTTCGAACAATTTTTATGAAGCATTTTAGTACTCGGTATGACATTACAGTAATATCTGTGCATACTCTTACTGAGCAAAGTTGTGTGAGTAGAAGTACATGGGGAAGTTATCCATTGACGTAACCGGCGACTAGCGCGACCTTAGCGCCGAGCGACTTGCGTTCAGCTGGGAACGCAGGCCAAAATCAATTCTGTGTATTAAACAATATTTTGGTTTCATTTTCATTGCTGTAAAATAATTAGGGTAATGATTATAAAATAGTGTGCATTTAAGGTACTTCGAAATTTGAATGACAGAGTTATAATTTCATCAAGCATTGAAAATATATTATGTTTTTTAAAGTATTTGTTGTTCATATAAACACATTCCACCATTGCAATTACTTTTGTTCTAGATGATAGCTGTAAATTATTGATATACTGTAGACTGTAATTCTCTCATGTCAGAGTGCCACTACAGATGTAAAGCTTATGGAGATTGAAAGCATCTGCGCATTATAGGCTATTATGGTAACGATATGTTTATCAGAACATATGGTGATGTCGAATCGATTATACTACCAATACGGGATGAGGGAAATGTAGTTACAATGAGGGTTCGTTCCGTATTTCATGTATAGTCAATTAGTCATGAGGAGATGGCAGATAAACTGCGTTTGCATCTCCTGAGGCTTCATGCTTTACGGGATTAACATCGGTCAACTAACCCCTTTATTATTACAGTTGTGTGATCAACACTGATCGCTCAAAAGTACAGTTAACAGCTGTATCGTTGTGACGTTCTTATAAACATGGGAGATTTGAATCGCAGGAAAAGGTGTTTTTAGAAGTGAGTGCATTTGCTCACTCTAGAAAGAGTAAGTCTTCGGTAACAAAAAACAATATATGTTAACGGAGTTTAAAAATGACATGAATGTAGTGGGAATGATATGTATAAAAACGTAGCTGCACGTTTCAATTTTAAATATGGAATATATTTTCCGTTCATTAATTACTACTGATGTGTTCATTTCATTCATTCCAAATTGAATAGATACTCAAGAAATATCTGCGCGTTAACGCTTTAGAAAGACTAATACTTAGGTCCTAGCTGTGATAGTACTTTAGCAATCGGAGAATTAGTAATTCCCTTATAATAATCGTTAACATTCATCTTTGGTGTATCATCGACATATAAGAAGATAACTGACAGTTAAAATCATTGGCACAACCTTTCATAACTAGATACATAAGCAGCACACTCTTCCGAATGACAATGCAAAAATTATCCCTGTACGGAAATATGTATACTAGATTAAGATACTCTAATTAGTGTTAACGTTTGGCTGTTTTAAATAATGACGCCGCTGTTTACAATAGCTGAGTTTCTTCAAGATTTTCCTGTGATAAACTGAAATGTAGAAGGTCAACATAACGAAACTTAATTGAGATGAGCCCACATACCCATATGGGAAAGAACCTTTTACCATCATGGTAGAGCTGTCTCCAATAAAACTCACAAGAACAGTCAGTTTTTGATTGATGAGCGTTCCTGTCTCAGTTTCCTGTACCTCTATTAACACTTCTCTATCAATATCCTTGATTTGAGATTCGCTTACAAAGCTCTGTGTCCCTGGCTGGTCTGATCTTTCATTAGTCATGACGTCGCTTATTTCTCTTTCCCATCCTCGGGTTTCATACCGTCGTGACCTTCTCATTGCTACTTTAGATGCTGAGAGTTTTCATGTTGCTTCTGCTCCTCAGTTTTTGTCGATCCTGTTGTTGCTAGGATTACGTCTTTCTCTTGTGCACTGGCAAGATTGAAGCGCCTTATTTCGACTCTTTGTGTAACTTCCTTAGAATAAAACAAAAGTGAGATAATTTGAAGCAGCTCCAACCTTGTTCAATTTATTTAAGAAGAGAAATTGTAGATTCCAGTACTTTCCCCAACCAAGCTCCAATTTCCTCCTGAACTTATATCTCTACTGATTTTCTTGTATTTTGCCACAGAGAGGCTTGGCTCTAGCGATAATTGAGACTCCCATTCTGGAGGTCCCGGGATCAATTAATTTGCGACTGCTCAGGTCGCTTAGGCGAATGATCAGATGGATCTTTCCTATCATGAATTTTCCGCTCTCTCATTTCATTCTGCTGTAGAGCGAAAGTGCCAGGTATGGTGTGAATGCTACTTACTTTGAAAAGCTTTCTACCCCGTCGTCTGGTATGGAAGCGAAACTTCTGAGGGGCTCAAAATTCCTTAAAGGAGCAGCTACGCTGTTGTCACGGTATTGTATCTGGAAATAATATGTACGTTCTTGCATTACTGTGGAGCCGCTGGCACCTCGTCTCGTCTCTTCCTTCCGGAGGTATTCCCATGGGGATAGGCACAAACGACCAGCTCTTGAGTAAAACTGATTTATCAAATATTCTCCTCCGTCCCAAATAATCCAATATATACATTTTGTCTCAAATGCAGAATTAGTCAAAAACATCTCTAGACCTTTTAATAATCAATATATTCTCGTTGGAACGCACACGCTATTGCACTACTAGCCAAAGAACAGAATGAATGGAAGAAATAACTTTCAGTCTGTAAGCCGAAGTAAGAACTTCAGAAAAGGAAGAAGGAAGAAAAAGCAAACAAATGGAAATGAGCGAGTAAATGGGGATATAGAAGAATGCAAAGAATTCAAATGCGTTATATCTATTTATGAAAATACTAAATGTGAAAAAACACGTGAAGAAGGCAAGCATTTAACCAATGAAGCAAATTTGCGACATAGGGGAAGGGAAATTTAGAGATGACTGCACAAAGAGAATAATGTATGATCACCTAGTAAGTAACATCTCCCCGTATTAGATATACGGGAATGATCGTAGCAACCAAAGTTGCAAAACACTCAAGTAAGATACCTGATGTAGATGCACACCAAACAACATTATACTGGAAGAAACCAAATAAGATGGCATGAAAGTACGGGCAAGAATGAGAGCAGCAAAATTTGAAATAAAGATAAGACAAGAATCATCAAATTTGTCGCTTTAAAGAGATATACGGCAAGAAAGAAAGACTATCCGCGTGGAAGAATAATCAAAGGGAATACTACAACTGAAACAGCTTGTTAGTAGAAGTGAAAAGGAGTTGCAAAAAAATATTCTCGACCAATTGAGAAAGCACAGTGTTGCCAAATATGCAAGAGAACAATAACAGAGTAACTCCAGATTACCTAAACAGAAGGGAGAACAAACAAAACGCTAGCCAATAGATACTGCGACAAAGAACATAAAAATAGGTGCAGAATTTGCCGATAAAAAGAAGCAATAGGACACTTTGCACACCAGTATGCACCAACGAGAATAGAGAAGGAAGGAAAGATCCCCCAAGAGAACATACTGAAAAAGATGGGGCGGAGAAACTGGGTGGACATCTTGAAGAGAAAATGAAATATTATTGTGTAAACTGTGTATGAATTTCAATGCCAAAGGACAGAAAATAAAAGTTTCTACCCAACCGCCATCCCTACATCCCCCCCTACCACCTACTTCTTTTTTAATATTGACTTGTTCTTGGTGCACACAGCAGTACAAGGAAACTTTGAAAAATCGTCAGTATTCTGCCCTCGATGAACACAGTTCTATCGGTTGACGATCAGATAGTGTTTTGTGAAAACGCTCGCCACAACAATGAATAAGGCATTTTATGTGCTAGAATTCTATGCGACTTAGTCCATAGCCGCTGTTCCACGTCCCTTTTGAGTAGAATGCGAGAAGAATCCACCGAAAGATACATTTATTCGAGCACGGTATACTCAATTTAAAGATGCTGGTTGTCTGCGCTATAAGAAATCAATCTTGTGCCAACATGGAGCGTATGTAACAATATTACCAATGGTAAAAATTCACATTGAGTATATTTAAAATAACTAAACTATCACAGAATCTGTGTCATTTTGTGCTTACTTTGTCGTGATGACTTCATTAGTGTGATTCTGCTGGTTGCAAAAGTGTTTTTCGTTCCATATATTTTGTTCCTGTCCTATTCTAATCTCCGGAATTGTACTTTGATGACGCAAGTGAAAAATCTTGGAGCAGTGGCAATATTCAAACAGAATTTTGTTATGAAAATTAGCAGCGAAAAATAAACCACTAAGAAAAAAAAAAAAAACTCTTTTCAATTACACTGCAATTTTTTACGCTCAAGCTCACTCCTCTTTGAAGCTTAAATTATTACGAAAGTTGGTTGCTATAATCCAATCAGATTTGCTCCAAATATGTAAGCTTTGAAGCTCTAGCGTTTGCAACAACACTCATTTACAAGATACTTATTTTTCCAGATTACACCAGTGGAAGCCCAGAGGCGCGCGAAAAACCTCTCTGTAATAGCATAACCCCTTACCATACATTGCACTCAAACCACGAACTACACAACAAGAACGACATGGAAGGGAGAACTCTTCCCCAGGCAGTCAATTGATTTACTGACAGTGAATGGCTGTACACAACAGAACATGATATGCATGGCGTTTTTAACAGCCTGACAGACTTCTCTTCCCTTGAGATTGGTGCATTATATTCACAGAATATCATTTTTCCTTTATTCCTGAACTAAGCTGCAACACAACTATTACATATGCATCTTAATTATGCATTCTATACGTGTCTTTCAGCGTCACATTTGAAAGTTATTTCTGCTTATTCAGAGGTTGTCAGAAAGGAATCCGAAAGTTTGAATTGGCTCTTATAATCTCATTATTTGAACTAGTTATCTAAATATATACGGAAGGAAACCTAATGCATGAATTCACACAGATTGCAGTTCGCATTATTACAAGTAAAGTTTTCAATTCTTTTCTTGATACGACTAATATTTATTGAACAATTCCACTGTTCTGAGAAAATGAAATGCAACATAGGAGACTTCTCTTGCATTTCACCGACATGAAGCTGCCTTGGAAAGAAACAAAGGAGTCAAAGTATGAACAATTATTTTCTCATAGCTTATTGATATTTTACATGAAAGATAATTCCTTTACTAAATTTAATTTACAAGTATTTGATTTAGTTACGTACTCTCAAATAAATGTTCATTAAAATAAACTTTAAAGAAATTAAAGTACTTTTGGCTACCATGTTGTCAGGTTTTACACTTAGATTTTTGGAGCTAATAAGTGTTTAAATGTTATTCTTTCATGACTAATATATTAAAATATAATTATGAATAGCTTACTCCAAGCTATAGCATATAATATTTTTAGAATATTTTAAAAATAGATTCATAAATTATTACAATACTTACATGAATATTTTAACATATATTATTTTCTGAAACTGCTCAAGAAAGAAAAATGTCAGTATGTATATTGCTTATCATACTTAAGAGCTGAGAAGGTATGTTTTACATATACTAAATATTTAATAGTTAACATTTCATCTGTTTACTTCGAACTATAATTCCGGTACATCCAGCCTTCACACAGTTTTGATTTAGAGCCGTATTAAATACTTGTTTTATTACATGCCGTATTAACTTTATATTTAGCTTTTGGTTATAGTCTAGAAATTCTACTATATTTATGAAGGGAATATAAGCTTAAACTTAATAGTATTTATTGGAAGCTGAAGTATTAAGAACTATCATTAAAAGAAAAATGAACTATGAAGATGGTAAGCTGTAGATGTAACCAACATTCTTGCGATATGCTTACAGTCAAAAGTGAACCATGCTCTCTCGGTTTAAAACAGATGAAATGCATTTTTTCCAGATAGTACAGATAGTTTTACGGTGAGAGCAGTTTAAAGATCCCGATACATACTTCATCGGCCGATGGCTAGACCCTGCATTATGGGAGATCATTTCTGGCATAGACTTGTGGCTTTCAAACGCTTCATCATTTTAAAACTTAGATATAATATATTAAATAACAGAAGGTGCAGGAAATGTTTTTCCTTTCTTTTTTCCCTCCAATTTTCTTTGATATCTTCTTAGGGATTTATCATCTCACTCATCAGTTCCCCAACACTAATGCTCCTAATTTGGATTCTGTTTATTTTGAATTCCTCCAGGGCATGACAGTTAGTTGAACAAACTATATTTTTCAATGTCCCTCACAAATAAATATCATGAACTGTAATGTCTGGGGAGTAAGGAGGCATTAAACCAAGGTCAATAATTCTGGATACTTTCTTTCAAGGATTGATGAACATGTTCGACATTTTTTCCGGTAATCACAGAACCTGTCTTGTTGAACTTCTGTAGTAACTTCAATATTCTTTTTTATGTTGGAACCAGGATGCCAGGAAATGTACGCCTAAATGCGTGTCTCGTTCTGTCACATGATTTCTGTATCTGATGTTCACCCGGAAGATTTATAAACGAAGGGGCAGTGAATATCTCATTCACCACTGCACTATTTAATGAAATTTCACTCTTGACTTCACATAACAATTGTCCGACTTTGTCGAATTCTCGATTCTCTAAGTGGAAATAAGAAAAGCGTCGCGCATTCGAAATCTCAGCGAGTGGAGGGTGTTAGTTTGCTGGTCGGCCAATCAAGTTACCGGACTGTTATACTACTCTCATTGTATCAGTAACATATGCTGTAACAAATGAGTTATATATGAAAGCATACTTCATTGCAATTTGCTAATTAAATTAAGGCATCGTTATTTTTTTACCTATCCATTCATTTAAAGATTTAGTCCTGAACCAGTGCATACAAAGGAACTGATATACGTTTACGGTGCTGTCATGTTAGCCTTTTATAGAGAAACATCACCATTGTCTTATCCACTTTATGTTATTCTGTATTAATCTGATAGATTGCTTTAAAAATATGAATGTAATCTAATAGTAAACCCGAAATGAGTCACAGAAATACTCCATTTAAAAGTTGCAACGTCTTTTCCATAATCACTGAAATCGATTGAAGACATCAATGAAAGTTCTTTTGGTGAAGGGGTCAACTACTTAACGAGGTCGCGGTTAATGAGGCATGGAGAAGTTTACGCAAGGGAAGCAGGGAGTTAAGTGCAGCTCAAGCCAGTGCACAAGATTTGACCAAAGTTAGTGAGGGTATTAAACTCACCTTCTAGAGCAGTGATTGACTGCTGCAGCTTTGTGCTATAAAGCAGATTAAACATGACTCTGTACATAATTTAACACCACATTACGGGTTAATAAATTAGTCAGGATTTTGTTCCTAGTACCCTTATTTCTGGAGAAAATTTCCTGCAACATTTATATGCTTTTGGTAATTCTATTCAGAATTGCTGCCTACATTATTTCATTAATCTCATCCTAGTTTTGGCACTGACCGTAAAGGTCGCTGGAAATTTTATGAGTCTAACAAAATTTCCTAAGCGTTCAGGCCGGTGACGTCGAAAAAGAAATGTCATTCCAAGAAAAATTAACATGGATGCAGAAGAATCAAAATCTTGGATTTTATGGCACTCATGTGTTATATTTTAATGATAATAATGTAAATACTTTCTTTCATATTAATAATTCTACGCAATTCTGGTCTGATATAATTTTTTTAAGATGTCACGTTCTGCATGCATCTTGGGATTAGCACACTTTTTAATTGTGTTTTTATTGTCCTTCTAACTAGTGTTTGTATTACGGTAGGAAGCAATACATTAAATAGGGTGTTTTAATATCTATGTGCCCCCACTTATTTTATTATTCTCCCTTATCGGTCATAAAGGATCATCGAGAAGTCGCTCCGCAGTCATTGTGTAGCCCATATTTCGCTATGAAAGCGAATTTGGACAACAACAGTGACCACATACCAGATGTTTAGTTATTATTTTCACTTAACCACCAAGGTAAACACCCACTTCAAAGTCCAAACCTTTTGCAAGGAGGGCAGATTATCTGTTAAAAACCGGCTTCAAAAGAAGGTTGAAAGGAAGAAATGTAAGAAATGTGCCAGTACAAGTTTTCCCCCGTGCGGTGCACATTAACCGAGTGCAGAGGGATTTTTCGATAACCAGTTACTTTTAAATAAATGGTGCAGTATAAATTTTGGGAAGAATGTTTCTTTGATAGAAAGTGCGCGCACATTCATGCACATTTTCTCACACCACTATTTACACTTTAAATGGGACTTTTACTCTGCATAAAATATTTACTAACTGAAAAAGAAGATAAAATAAGCAATGATCATAGAAAGAGAAAAGTAACTTATTTCTGAAAAGTCCAAATTAATACGCTCAACGCTCATATTATTCATTAGTTAATTTTTTGGGTTTATATTCTAAGAAATTCTTATATTAAGCTTTCAGCTAGAATATACAACATGCCAGATTCCTCATACGAATGATACAAAATGTTATCAATAAGTATACTCAAATTTAAATGTATACATAGAGTTGAACATAATGATATTCACAGAACTACATGAAATGTTGGAAATTCCTCTGCCGAATAGAAAGTATGAGAGATTCAGAAATTGTAATAAGTCATGAGACTATAACGGTATGAAGAACTATGCCACTAACATATTGAAACAGGGGAAGGTGATAATGTATTTCAAATGAATCATGAATGTAATGTATATTATGGTATATTTTTACATTATTCGTTTTATGTATATATATATACACACATTGGCTACATAGAACAAAATCCTGAGAAAAATGATTTGATGGATATTCAAATTAAGTTCATCCGCAAGGCATCATTTAATAAAAGGCCTGGAAGAAGTAAAAAGAGAGAAACAAACTCCACTAAATTTGACTAGACTGAAAATATTATAGTTAAAACAGACTGCTTTTATAGTTTCTAAAGAAAGAATGGCGCTAATATTCTAAATAAGTATATAGTGGAATCCTTACAAGTATTTTGTAAATTATTTTTAATGCCCTAAGACAATCATGATGTCCTATGTAATTAATTGAAAGGAAAGAATTATATGTCCGATATACATAATTTAAGAAACGATTCAGATTGTTGTATTTAATGTCTGATTTCTTTAGAAGTAAATAGTGCAGGTCCAGGTAGTTACTCCACTTTTAAATTCCTGAAAATATCACAAAAGCACTTTCTTAGTTTACTTTTGCATGTTTTTATATTAATTTAATTGGTTATTTGTTTTACTTTTTATTTTAGAGTTTATGTCAGGTAAACTGTTGTTTGTTACACTTTTTTCCTGTTTTCAGTGAAATTCGGTGGTCTCTGGGCTAGAATGGAAAGTTAGTAAGTTTGTAGTATAACAGAATGCTAAAATATTATCAGTTTTGGCTGGTCTGAATATTTTCCTTAGTGCTTATAAATCACTTTATTATCTGTTACAATTACAAGGCTCGCCAGGAGCTTAGTTTGCCCTACTGCGCATGCCCTTGCCACCGTTCTAAAGCCCGAGGACGTTAACGCAGTGAAGGGGCTGGTGCATTCCATTAGCACGTAAAAGGTAGTTTCTAAGAAATTCCTGTCCCAAGTAAACATTGAAATGCCATTAATTGGGAACGGAGAAAACCTTTTTGCTCCTCAGCCCCAAGGTTAGCATAGAAATGTCATTAGAAGGTAAAGGGAGAAAAGCTTTTAACCCATATAACTCCTTGTTCTGACTGGCCGACCCTCCGTGGCGCCAGAGCAGGTATAAACCTGTGCGAGGTATAAAACATGCACGACTTTCCCCTGTTGCATACACACGCTCAGTAGACCACTGGAAGTCATGCACGAAACGGTTCCCGCATCAGCTTGTTAAGGGTATGTCGTATATGCTACTTTGTATAGCTTATTTTCTACCATCATCCTAAAATACTGGAAATTTACACATTTTGCTTGCAACATAACAGTAGTATGTAGTAATATTTTTTCGCGCAACATAACTTACTTCTTACAAAGTTAAATATTTTGTTGCTTCTAATATTCCCTGTTGTATGTTAAAAGTCGATCACGGGATGAAAATATTCTTTGATTGCAACATATCTTTTCAACGTATTATTATTATTATTATTATTATTATTATTATTATTATTATTATTATTATTATTATTATTATTATTTAAATGTAAGTGAGAAATATTCTTATATTTGTTTATTCCATCGTTCATATATTTTACAAACACACAACAGGTTTCACATTTTTAGAATTCCACCTTTTTGGGTATTCAGTCAAATAATGCTCGTCCCTGAAAGTATGTTTGCCCCACAAATTTTAATTAAAAGTTTGTCTAATCAATAAAATAATCCACTTTCTGTCAGATCTTTGCACAACTCTGAAGGACGGTATGGAAGCCAATTCCCGCCATTAGTATTTTGTATAATTATGAGTACTTATATATGTATGAAATTATCAACATTTTGTAATTAATATCTTGTAAAATCAATTAAATAATCCCCTTCCTATCTTTCTTTTGTACAACCCTGAAGGTCAGTAAGAAAACAACTTCTCGCTATTTGGTTTTACAAATCAATGTCCCTTTTCCGACTGATCTATGCCACGGATTTCCATATCACTGAAGGTCGTAAGGAAGCATATCGGTAATGCAAGTACATGTTTCGGGATGTCTACCCCCTATCGCAATAATGTCGATAATGCAGCTACCATCAATAAAGGTAGTGGAAAAGGGCTGTATACCATTAACCTCTATAAAAGAGATTAATGTTCATTATGAAATAAAATTATAAGAAGTGGGAATGTGCCTGGAGCCTGGCACAATCTTAGCCCCGCGCAGCTGTGGACGTAGATCAAAGTAACTCTGCAACTTTTAACGTCTAGTTAATAGTTCCAAAGTATCTTTAGTGACAGAAGCACTGATTTATATACATCTCGTTCGTTGCCAATAACTAGTGATGTAGCAAATAAAAAAAAAACAGATAGCAATAACTCTTGTATACGTCCTGAGCTGGCGTTAAGACTGTAAACATTTGCTGGCCAGCATCCGAGTTTGGTTCAATGGGACATTGAATAATGGAACAGAATTTCTTCACTCTAAATACTCAGAGTCAAGTATCAAAATAATTTAGGCTTCGACAGACTTCGAACTCATGGTTAAATGATTCTTTTTAACATCTTTGGTCGCTAAATACATCGTTTAACGCAGTGCTTTTATCATGGATTTTTGCGAATATGAGAAGCGATTCAACAACCTTTGTAATTTATTTTCTCGTTCTTTGTTTAGTGCGTAACAATTGTTGCATATGCATATGGCTTATTTAACAATTTCGTAAAACGTGTAATATCCACAATACTGTTTAATAGTTTCTTGTAGTAAACCATTCGTGCTTAACATTTGCAAAAATCATATAAAAACGAATTAATATGCTTCGCCTCAATACTGAGAGATGTTTGATTGCAGAGTAAGTGTTAATTTCTGCTCTTTTCCTCCACTTTTTGCAACCTCACTTCACCTATATGTTGTAGATAGAGTAGGCAGCCAAAAGTTTAATGTACTAGCTTCCACGAACATTATTTTTCTAAGTTTCACTTGCCGCCATCATGGACCCAAGAATCTCCGTTGCAGCCGTGGGTTGGGGGTAAAGGATTTGCAGCAGCTCACGTCTTGGCACTTTGTTACGATACGGCTTTATTGATGTCTGTCATGTTCAGTCACCCCTCTTCCCCTTCCACTAGTCTGGGCTGAAAGCAGTGTACATGGGGGTTTCCTTGAGAAGAACAAGATCCATCCAGTTCATTCACGCAATTTGACCACCTGTTACTTCTAACAGCAGTATCCCATATATTTATAAAAGAACTCGTGCCAATCTGTCTGTATCTTAAGGCGTTTCCTTAACATTAATCTTTGAAGTTTCTTCATAGTTAAAATTTTTTTCAGATCTTAGTAGCTTTTTTATAAACGTACGGAAAGATATAATTGAAAAAACTCGTCACGGCTCATGATGTCATTATAGTGACGTCCTATTATATGAGGTACCAGACATAAAGTAATGCACTTTCTAATAAGACATAACTATTAAATAAGGTGAATATTCATAATCACAATGTCTATTTATAATAACTAACAGAGCTGTTTGCTGCCATAGGCTAACATAATATTGTTCGTCATTGGAATCAGATTCAGAAATTTATCGAATTTAGCTTTCAACACTAGGAACAATTTCATCGAATATTGTAACAAAACAAAATGTACTACTTTCAAACAATTTCCCTTTAAGAACCAAACTTTTCTTGTAGCGCCCCTAAACAATAATAACGCCAACGTGTTTGAGAACAGGAATGGAGAAACATGCCATGTCCCTTGGAAAAGATCTTATCGCATCACAAAACACCACGCGAATTTCTGCAAAAACTCAATAGGCAATAAGAACTGAGACTAAGCCAATAAGAAATTTCACATACTCGTACGTAGTTATATAATTGATTACATCTTACCCCTACTAATGGCGCCACTATCATGACATGCCTATAAATGTTGAAACATTAATCATTTTCTTTATTTAGAACCACCAATGTTCCATTATTCCTTGGTGTAACATTGATCGTAAAACCTAAAATTCTGTGACACCTTACCTGAGCTAAAGGCTACCTTTTTAAGCAGTTTGATGTAAGAAGTCGTGATATACAAAATAAGTGATGACATCAAAATAACAGAAGTTTGTAGCGACTTTACTAGATCTAGGTCTACTTTGTTATAGATGTGATTAAGTAGATAGATTTCACTACATAACGTTATACATAAGATTAAAAATTCGAGAATGCATTTTTAGTGTTTATCACCCTCTGAAACAAATGGGCATTTAGTTCATAATTCCAAATTCTAAATGCAAACTACGCAAGAACTACAGACCATAAATGTTGTAAATTTGGGATGCAATATTTATAAACCGCTTTTAAAAAATGAAACGGGTAAATTTTTTATACTTAAAGCTTCAAACTTTTGAAAATAACAGGGAGGAAATACGTAAAGTATATAAATATAAGTAAAGGATAGCAGTAGAGCTGAAAGAATAAATAATACACAGTGCTAAAACAGTCACCTAGACGAGGAACTGCATGGAGGAGGAGGAGGAGGGGCTTATGCTTATTGCGCGCAGGCTCCAGCAATCAATACCGGAAAAGTCTTCCGTTTCCGATTCGCAGCTCTCATCAAACCATGGAGATATGGCGGACACACCGGTAATGATCATCACATACCTTTTATACAAGGAGCGATTTCAAAAGTTCAATAATTATTACCAAATGAACCGATGAACGTTTGTTATCAAAATTTGTAAAGCAAGTTTGCTATCTGTTGCTGGGAATCAATTCGTAAAAAGTACAGTGAAATATTTATGTTATTAAAATATTATTTTAACAAACGTTTTTACCTTATAATATTTTATATGCCAATATACGTTTTTTACGCATTTAATATTAGTAATTTTTATAAACCTTTACTTTTAAATCTTTTAAAAATGCAATATTAATTTCAACGCTTATCTGCAATAACAATCGAAGGGGTTATTTTTCAACAGATAGGGCTCTCTCTCCAGTGCTTCTAAGTGATACATCCAAGTAAAATGATCTTTTTTCCCCCCTGAGGTTAAGGCTTAGATTCTATGTCTATGAATAAAGTGTCAAAACATAATAGATTATGTTTTGAAACTTGCAATAAAATTTTAAAATTAAGACCACAAATGGATGTATAAAATGATGACTGTCATTGTTGACTAATGTGCTAAATATTGATGAGTTTCATTATTTTGTAATTGCTATAATTTTTAATGTATCTATTTTGGTAACGGTGGAAAAATAGTTCTTACTATGTTTATGCACTTGGAAGGCTGTTTTGTATATACCATTATTTGTTTTAAACACTAAAAATTGAAAACAGAACATAGTGCACAGATATAACAAACTATACCACTCTATAAAGATTCAGTAATTATTGATATAAACCTTTTAAAGAATGTTTATTACTTTTAAATTTTGCTTCCAATATTGGCATCTCATTATTATATTGCTAAGTTCCGACAAGAATGCATTATGTTAAAAGTCTGTTGTTTGTAATTTTAAATCCACACACATTCAAAGATTTATCAAACATTTTGTGCTAAGATTTTAGGCCTAATGGGTTCTTGCGTTGTTTTGTGTGCATCTGCATAAATAGCAATTATTATGAAAAAAATATATTCTGCAAAAGATTAACTTTCATATTCGGTTAATTTAATTAAGAGTCTGAAATGACTAATAAATTTTGCTCAGAGGTCTTTTCTTCCAGACTTTACATTTTTTTGCATGCTGTATATCTACGGCACAGAATCCCCGACTATACTTCTCTCCGGAAGGAAGGTATACTTAAATTATTGCCCGAATTGAACCTGCGATCTTGGGTCTACGAGGCAAAAATGAACATTATGAACATGAACATTAACATTAACATGAACATTAGACCACCAGGATCAAATATTCGGTTTAACCGATGTTGAAATCTAGTGGAAAGAACTTTTAGGCGTGGAAATTCATGAAAACATTGACATGTATTCTCATTACGTGTGGGCCGTTAGGTTGCTTAAATTCACCTGTTCTGTATCCCTTATACCAGAACATTAACTATCTTAAATTATTTATATTCTACAATTTAAGTACCTTATTTATTGGTTTAGACTTGCTTAATAAAATTATTTATACACAAATTAAATATTGAAATAAGGCAAACACATAATATACACACTGTATTTTATACATTTATTACACTTTGAAATATTAAGAACTCGTGATTTGTGTGTGCTTCTGACTGTGACAACTGCTGTAACAAAATGTTTACCACTAAAGTTCACTAGAACTGTTAGATATTTCCATCGCGCTATAATTCAAATAAACGACCCATAGCATAGCGAGATGAACTAAAAAGGCAACAAGGATAACGTCTCAATTGTTTAATGATTTTATCTAACCATTCAAAGAAAATTTCTTGTATAATATGTTTATATATCTTAAGCACATGTAGCAAAAGTAAAAGATATTACTCTAAATAGCTGATTCAAAATTATTGAGAAAAGGAACGTTTTTATAAAAATATCCAACAATGAAAAAATCTTTAAAATTACACGGATCTCTCATTGAAATACTTTCCAGTCTGAATATCTGCTTGTTTAATATACATTTAATTTAAACAAAAACACGTCAAATTATATATTGAAAGGAAAGTTTAAAATCAATGTTGATTAAATTTTAGCTGTAACCCCCTCGCTTTAGTTATTCCAGTTTTAAAAGTGCATATGGCACCTCTACATTTAGAGGGTGTGATTTTTGTTACATCATAAGTTGACTGGTAACTTAAATTTTTGTTTGGAATTGGATTGAATAATACTATTAAAACTACGGAATATTTAATGTAATATTTATGCTTTGATAATAAACTGTTTCAGAATGGTGTTACCCTACAAGAAAGAACAGAATGTAAATAGAGTTCCGAAATAGATTGTATTGCTCTTAAGTTAATAATTATAATTTCTCTTATTTTTGTTTTATTCAATTACGAACAACAATAACAATGCAGGTTGCCAGGTCCATCCTCTTTAATATATAAGCATTCAAATGTAAGGATGTCATTTAAAAAGTTTAACTTGAAATAGCTGCAGGAATGCAACTCAAAATATATTCAACATTGTTTTTAAACTGTTTATTCGATAACTAAATAGTATGTTTTATTTCAATTAAATCTATGTTAAATAGGAAGTCATTCAGATTGAGCAGTTTTGAAATGAAAACCCTGTATATAAATATGGTGAGATTAACAGTTTTCTCCTAAAGTAACATCTTCATTAGTCTTGTTCTTGAGATCTGTTTCTGAGAGAAGCTATCACATCTGTCAAATGTTTGATATTGTGCATTCTTACTTCATTCAAGGTGTTATCAAGCTGAGACAAAATAAACGCTTATGGATTAATATTGCAACAAAACGAGAGTCAATTGACCATGTGTAGTTAGAGATACATTGCAGTAGCTTAGATTTTGAGCCAACAATATGAGTAATTTGTAGAAGTATTCTCGAGTAATCAGCCAGGTGGTTGAAGTAAGTGTGTTTCCCATTCGTTTTCTGCGATAAACATGTAGATATTTCTTTAGAGTTCTGTAAGGTTTTCAAATTTTGATCTGTTAAAACACTTTGTTTACCAGTTAGGTATTCTAACGTTAATCAATCCCGTTTCTCTAAATCTAAGAAATGTTTTCTTATAGCATATGAATGTAAAACCGAAACACTAGAAAGCTTCTACAAATAGTTTACAACTGTTATACAAAATTCTGTTTTCATATACAAATATATTTTGTTTTAGTATTATCTTGTAGGGTGCTACATATTGATTTCATTCAGTAAAATGATAAATTCGCTTGCTCTTTGAGCAGCTTTAATAGACTGCAAACAAAATAGCTGCTGACTTCTCTGAAATGAGGTACTGAGTGGAAAGATTAAGGAATAATAACACAGGGGAGTCGGTCAACCGTTGGGACTCGTGCAAATTGAACAGCAGAATGAGCGATTTGGACGAATGTTACTTGATTATAAGTCAATATTTGTTAATTTGTGTTATATTGCTTTTATGATCTTTGGCAACTTATCTTAAATAATAAACAGCAGTTGCCTGCTGCTAAACAATACTTCTCTTGTAGTGCTAAGCTTTCAGCAAATTGAGAAAGTCCTCATTTAGTTTTTTAAATATTAATTTGTTCAAAGATAATGTTGAAATCCAATATGTATAATGATTAGAAGCTCATGTGAACTTTGAATGGTATTGGAAGGGAAACTGTTTTATCTATTGATAATAATCGCCTAAGCCGATTTCCTCGGCTTTAATTGTGGAGTAGAATAAACATAACTACCAAAATTTCAAAACAGGATAAGTTTTCGACTTAAGTAGGGAAAAAAAAACAAATATGTTTACTCCTATATAAACTCTGGCGATATTTTGGTACAACTCTACACTTTATTACTACAGGAGATGCCAACAAAATGCATATGCTTGGAATGAAAATATAAATGTATAGGGAACAGGGTCGTAGTTCTCGCATTGTTTACTGAAGTAAGCGAAGTGAAAGATGTGATATACTTAAGTTGAGGATTTTGTCTCTAATTTTTGTATTTTCTTTAGTAATAGACTTAAGTTTTGAGTGTTTAGTTTTAAACCCAATTAGGTCATTTTTAAAGGTACATTGCAATGTTATACTGGAAATAATTGCCTATTTCTGTATTAAATGTCTATTTAATTATCTAAAATGGTAGGTTGGTTTAATTCCGTGACTTTTCAAATCAACATAAATTTTCTGCATTCCTAAAAAATGGGAAATTTAATAAAATGAACTGCTGAAAATTAATTCTATTTGAAGTACATACATTTCAACAAGTGCAGCTGAGTCAATTAAGTAGCGTTTGTCTTCCCGTGTAGCTATAATTATATTTTCGGACATTAGATCTCATAAGAATTTTGCTCCTTCCCCCACGCAAAGTACCCTGTGTTTTCTTCATATTCATTTTCTGCACACGACTGGTATATTTGCAAGGTAGGTGCAACACCTCTGTTGTAGAGAACTATCAATATAATTGGGTTGTGATGGAAATTATATACTTAGTTTACTTGCCGTTTTACTTGTGTGATTTGACCTATACAGTTAATTAATTTTTTTTATGGACGCTCTTTAACATCTCAGGTCATCAGCGTTTATGTAGCTAAGCCGAATGAAAAGTTATCTAAGTCTTATGTTCTATTGGAAGTGGTTCAACAATGACAGAAATTTTACTGCGCATGTGAGTTATGATTTTTCAAACTTGCTGAAAATCAGATAAGTTCGAATCCAAATAATAAGAAACAGAAATAATAATGCTTCATTTTATTATATTGTATTAACTTTTACTGATAGCAACAGCGTGGTGTTCGTTTCAAGTAAGATGTGAGAAAAAGTGTCATACATAAAAAAGACAAAGATATAGATAGCCTTTGTGTCCCTTAAAGAATAAAGCCCTCCTAGCAAGTAGCGAGAGCTTGTTTTTCCCCAACGTAGTGAAATTATTCCTCGCTATTTGTTCGTATGCTGTTGAAGATACTCTGATTTGTTCTTTGGTTACGCTAATTTTCACTGCACTGTTTATTTGCTGCACAATTTGCTTTTTGGGAAATTTCCATTTTTCCTTCCTATTCTTGACCAGCATGTTCCTTGAAGAGGTCTTCTTTTGGGTATGTCTTGTGACCTTTTTCCTATTCGGGGTCCTATATGGAAATCTTGTATGTTCATAGGTTCACCTATTGCCCTGTATTCTTGCGACGAGACCGCTCCATTTTCATTTGATTCTGGTTGCTGTTGTGCGAAGTGTTGAGATAACTGGTTTATTACTACTGTAGGTAATTTGTCCTTTAAAGTTATTCCCAAGACCTTGCGTTGCATTTTTCTTGACATTTTGAATTTTGTTCTTTTGTTTTTCTGTTTGTGACCACGTCTGGCACTCGGTTTTTTTTTTTTGAACGATTTATTTATGGACGCTCTTTAACATCTCAGGTCATCAGCGTCCCATTCAACTCAGGGAGTGAAACGGCGGACAAAGTTTACTCAGAGGCCTCTCTTTCAGGCTTGTGGTTCTTTTTCGTGCCGTAATGTATGACACGGGACCCACGCCTTTACTTTCCTTCCGAAGGAAGCCATACTTAGGATTTTTACGCCCGAAAAAATTCGTCGGTCCTGGCCGGGTTCGAACCCGCGATCTTGGAGGCAAGTATGGTAACCACTACACCACCAGGACCGACTGTGGCACTCGTAAAGTAATACAGGATATATATATATATATATATATATATATATATATATATGAGAGAGAGAGAGAGAGAGAGAGAGAGAGAGAGAGAGATTTCGAACGTCTGGAATCTGATTTTCTTAGTTAGCATTTAGTCTAACAGTATAAACTTAAGGGCTCAAAATGCTTTCCAGGTTAATGAGGTTCTTCGTTGTTGTTTTTTTCTTCCATTTTATCTTGGAAGGATATCTATTGTTTTAGACAGGCATATATCCTATATATACCTATGACAACATATTTTCTATACATAATTCGCTCATATATGTCAGGACTGTTCCATCTATTTGTATCGCGGTGTCAAGTCCGTTTGATATTAATTATGTCTCCAGTTTGGTTAGTGAAGGTCTTACACTTTTGTATGCTCACATAATTTTGTTTTAACATAGTTTGTAGTGTTCTCGTAGGATCACACCGTTATCAAATTTTAGATCTGCTAGTCGACTACCGTTTATGTAATTGTAATGCCCATTTCATTTTCCTTTACACCCCTTTTTTTAATGGTGTTTAACGGCCGTTTTACTACTGAGGCACCACAGGCGGTGAACACTGGTGATACATGAAATGAAATGATAAATTGGGAAAGGATTTTTTTTAAGAAAGTAAACGTTCCAGGCCTAATTTTAGGGTACCTCCCGGTATTTGCCAGTTATGGGGACTGAGGAAAACCTGAAAAAACCTCAGTCAGGGAGGACGGTCCTGGTGGGATTCGAACCACAGACCTCCCGCTTACGAGTCCGCGCCTTAACGACCTCGGCCACCCTTGGCGGTTTTCATTTTCCTGAACATATGCTCGATTACACAGGTGAAGAGTTTGGGATAGGTTGGTTTGTTTTGGCAAACTCCTCTTTCTAGCCGGAATGATTGTCTTTCTTCTTCTTCTTCTTCTTCTTCTTCTTCTTCTTCTTCCTTCACGAAACTTTGACTGTGGCTTTTGTGTAGGATACGAATGTATTTTGCCTCTATTTTTCATACATAGTAGCATGTAAATAAAAACTTTCAAAAATAAGTAAGCAAAGACCTCAATATTTTATTACTCAAGGCTCTATGCGCCAGAACCTCTCTAAGATTCTTGTAGTTGCAAATACTCCCTCAAGGAGAAATACGGGTTTAATTCTTGGTTTTATGCTATTTAGGCAAAAATAGTTTTAAACACGTGCACCTCCTTCAGTACTCTATATTGTAATGCTTGCGCTGCAAATGTAATCAACTACATCCTCTTTCCTGTTAGGGATCAGAAGACAAGAATTTTCATCTTCCCATTGTCATCAGTTCTCACGAAGATGTTTATGCATCACCTCTCTAGCCTTTCTCCCACCTTCCGCTCATCCCACATCTTTCTGTCAACGCAAGCAGTATTGGAAACACTTCAAGCAAAATGTTGACTGAGTAAAGATCTTCAGAAAAAGAGGTTGATTTCCAACAGTAAGTAAAGGAAAACATAGTTCATTTTCTTTTTAGTTGCAGTAATGAAAACGTGTCACATCTAATACTTGCACCAATCACGTGATATATCTGAAGAAAAAGGAAATTAATATCTAAATTCTTGATCACTGGTACTATTTATTTCAGCTCCTGGAGCATAGATTAATTTAAGCACGTGATAACCATAAAACTCTAGTTTGTATTCCGCCTCCGAGAGGAAGATTTTCAGTGCTATGGGTATTTCTGTTCGTATTATTACGTAATCCCACCATTGTGTCAATCAAGCCGCAAAAGACTTTAGAGATCAGCATTTGGTAGCTAGTGATAGTATCTGTGTTTACAATGATGCTTCTCAAGTATAGATAAACATTTATCATCATTAGAGGTTACATCGATTTGAAAAAGAAAGTTTCTGCATCGATGTTTTAATGGTAAATTTAATTGTTGATATTTTCCTTTAGGTTATAACTGTAGGCATAATATATAGATTAAATCTGAAGAAAACCTTAATGGTCTATTTCTGAGGATACTCAAACTTACTCCTACATAAATAAATCTTCTTTTGGTTGGATTCTTAAAAGAGTTAACAACAATTACTCAAAACTGTGAATCAGGTGTTTAATACAGGTTTCTTCGTGGAGTGCTTTTGTACATTGAAACCTAATGGATTCACAGTTCTCTCAAAATATTAGAGTAACTGTAATAACTGCTTTATCACCAACTTATCTGCTTCTCTATTGGTGAGCTCTATTGGTGAGCTCTTTGGTGAGCTTTGGCTCGGTTTTCGTTAAGAGCAAATTGATCAAGTAAAGTTTTTTTTCCTCCGCTCTTTGGAGTTTTCTCTGACACTTTTATGACGCCAACAAATTTTGCGTTCTTTTATAGCATAATTGTATAATTTTATTAGTGTCTCAAAGAGCCGAGAAGGCATAGGACGATAATCTCTTAAGAAAAAGGATGTATCAGGCACTAACATCCCTATGTGACATTCTTAATATGTATCTGTGAACCCTCTACTGCACGTCTATTGCCAGAAGCTGCTTCAGGACCTTGGGTGCCTGTAGATACTCTTAAGCCTACTCTGAACCTCCAAGAAGTTAAGAATTTTCTCCTTCAAGCAACATGATGCGATACTGTCATGTATCTATATTGTGAAAGAAAAAAATTAGCATAGAAATGGTAGCAGAAAAGAATAAATAAAAGCATGCCATCAGAAGCTCCAAAAAAAAAAGTATAAAATCTATTTAACGAATGTGTTTTTCCATATATTTAAAAAACTCTTTGTAATATGAATTAAGTTTAATGTAGGATGGAGGAAGGAACATTCAAGGTATGTTTATTTAAATTCCAAGTTTAGCTTACTTCAAATGAATAGCTTGTTTTAAGAAGAAAATTCGGTCTTCTCGTATAGTAAATGAAGTAATGCATTGTAGCTTAGAGTGGTATTTTTAACATGAGTGTTCAGTGAACTCTCAAGTGTACAAAGAGGTTTTGCGATCCACTTAACTACAAATTGTAGCATACTTTGGATATAGAATCCTTTGCTGTATCTTTTAGAACGACTCCGTAAGTGGTAATGAACATAAAACGTTACTGAGCTGCTGTAATTATTGAAAACTTAACTAATGAACCATAGCTTCCAAACGAAAACGTTCTCGGAAGGAAAATAATAAACTAGTCTTTTGAACACATTGAAAAAAACCGAAAATGCCACAAAGCAGCAGGAAACACTTTATAACCCATGGAAAAAAGTGTTTATATTAAATCTCAACTGTCATCTCTTTTCATGAAAATTACACTAAATTCAGTAAGTTACTTTAAGTGTAATCAAGTCAAATATAAAAGGTTTACTATTATTTGTTTATTTAGGTTTGTAGCTGCTCAAATAAAATAATAAAGCAGGCCATGCAATAATTAGATTTTTATTTACTATTTCAACTTTTATATTATCGTCATAGGAGAGTAGTTGATATTTCAGTTAAGTACGTATGTGGGAAAAAATAAAAAAAAAATATATATAAAAACAATCAAATTTTGCCTTTTTAATACAGCTTATATGTCCAAAAATTCGTGTTTATTTTAAGTATTATTCTTATTAGTATAGGAGGTAACCCACATTAGGTAAACAATCACGTTGAAAAATAATGTTACAAAAGAAGCTATCCACCAGTCACGTTGGTGTTCTAGCTTTTGGGAGTTTTGGTTGATGCAATCTTACTAACACCCGACGATAAAGTCCCTTGATATTCGCCAATCTCGTGCAACATATCAATTAAGTCTTGTTTCATGCTATTTAGGGAACATGACTTCCGAGAGAACACATTTTCCTTGATAACCCCCAAGTTGGGTAGGTCACCCGTCGACGAGACCTCGCGATCAATCCTTGTGTTGCGAAAAACTGGGTAAGTAATTTGTCAACGCATTTTAAAAGGAGTTGGAGCTTGTCAACCTGTTGGGAGAAAATATCACATGTGTGCGTGTGTATATCCTGAGAGAGATGGCATTACTCTCCAGCATTTTCTTGTAGATATAACCAGTGACACAAAGGACCAAAGCAGTGAAGCTATTTTTCAGCAATCAGATTTTGTTCTGTGACCAGTAGGCACAAATGTAATGTTTTACAGCTCCACACAACATAAAAGTAGCTGTGTTTGACCACAGTGTTTCATTCAGGATTTTGCTCTCCCTTTCTTCGTTGGGTATTTCCCAAAATTCAAGTAGACGGTCGATGTCATTTTTCTATAAACGGTGGAGTTTCCACCATTACATCTCCATAATTTCAACGAACTTTTAAAAATGCCAAACTCCAGTGCTTTTATCGTTATTTTATCCGAAAAATGCTCATCGATAAAGTTCTTTACATTTCTTCATCAACCGCATTTCTACGCATCATGCACAGAGCCTGTTTTTCTCAAAATTATCACGGATTTCAAATTATTTGGATTTTGGTGAATGTGTGCCGTATTATTCCTACTACTTACTCCTAACATTTTCAGCGTTCTCAAATTTCTGGTATTCCTTCATATCCACATTCTTAGTTAAAAAATAAATCTCTCAAACATCATTAAATAATAAATCTGTATTGTCATAGAATAAAAGTGTTATTATGTTACTTTATGTAACTATAGTGGCTACTAGGAAAAGGCTTGAAACTGCAAGCCCGTCTGCATACTGTATAACACAAGCGCTAGCTCAAGTATCTGCAAAATATAGATTAAAAAGCAGCTGTAGTAGGCAGATTCATCTGAATAATTATAAGGTTGTTTACAAATAATGCTAGGTATTACAAATGTTTGTCTGCAGCAGAAATTAAAATATTTTGTTGTTTTAGTTCAAGTAAGGCACCACAGCTGTAATTTATTAAACGCTATTTTAAATTAAATTAAATAAAGTCATATGTTCCCAGCATATTAACCAGTATCTCTTCCATATTATTACCCTATCAACGAAAAAATTTATAAAAAATAAGTTAATGTTTAATATCTCAATCGACACTACAGATAGTTTATAGTTAACAATTATTTACAAAGAGAAAAGTAGAAATATAGTTCAGTTACTTTATGCAAGATTTAGGCCATGTAAGTATAAGATCAATATAATCTTCCACAATTTTTGGTATATTTTCCTACTAAACGTCCTGATCAATCATTGGATGTTATCGTTTGAAATTCTTTCTGCATACCGATATTTCATCTTACTTCAAATCTTTCATTTAAAAGTTCGGATAAGGAAAACACATTTTGTAATTACTTATTTAAAATGAATTTATTTTGCCACTAGTCCTTCTCCTTACATTCCACTGCGTATAGATTTCTGTATTGTTACTAGGAAGGGCAATTGCGCGCGCGCGAGAGTAAGTACGTATGTGATGAATAATCGATTAGTACGTCAGGCCTGTGCTGTCAGAACTTCCTCTTACCGTTCGCCTTTAATTCGTTCTTTGCCTCAACAATTTTTCCGAACTTCCTCTTGGTCTTTTTCGGTTCTCTGCCATTCATTTTATCCTTTCTCCGACCAAGTTCCATATATACTTCCACATGGTTCTATTGAAGACGAGGCGATGAATAATTGATGGCATATCATACACCCTTCTTCACCCCTTCTTCCTCTGTTTTTCTCAGCATCGGTATCTCCCTCACTATCTTCTCCTTTCTCTTTTAAAAATCTTTTGATAACTCCACAGATTTTTCATCTTCTTTGAAGGAACTTGTGATAGCGCCGCATTCAGTTCAATCAAATTAGAAAATAATCAGGAATTAATTGATGAAGTATTACACGTTTTTCCTCCTCTTGTTTTCATTTCCTCTTCTGTGAATTCACTGGTGCTGTATTTGAGGAAAGTGTGGGAAGAATTGCTTCTGACCAATCGTTCATATCAAGGTAACAAGATGGCTGCCGAATTCCCCAGCGTAACTTCACCTAAGGATCGTTTCATATCAGTCAATCAAATCGTACCTTTAGTTCCTAAAAAAGGAGAGTAACAGATAATGAACGAAGCATATTATCAATACAGCACACAGCTTCGAGAATTGAATGAAAATACTGGAGTCAAGAAGAAACAAATCAAAGGCGTGAACTATATGCCCAAAAATAACGACGTATATGCAGAAAGACGGGCTTGTAAAACATTACTTCACTGACAAAGAAAGAGAGAAAGAAAGAAAAGTTTCCTTTTACGTTCTTCTTCGCCCCAATTTCTTTTTATGTATGATCTTTCTCCGCCTCTGTTTTTTCATTGAGCCTTAGGTGTTCCGCATGTTTACGATTTGTACAGTGAAACTTTTCTCAAACTGTCTTTTACAAAATTCTCTCTGATGTAGTAGTTGACTACGGAGGTAGGAAATTGTTACAATATCCTCTATATATTGTATTTTTTCGTTCCTAAGTCAGAATGTATATATTTGGGATTTCAACCACGTTTTGACTTTCGCCCATTAGAACCAAGATTTACGTTTCCTATCATGTTATGCGTTTCACCCTTGTCATTTTATAACTGCCTTTATTAATTTTGTTATAACGTGCACCTAACCAGTCTGGTGGAGTGAATCCGCTTTGACGGACTTCCCGTTGAAACAGATATCTGCATAATTAACTTTTGCCGAATACTACAGTACATTTCATTATTAAAAAGCAGTATGGAATATTTACCTCTCACTAACGCAGTGAGCGAATTCCGTCGCTCCGTCCTTTTCTACTCTCGTGTTGTTCACAAAATTGAACTATTGTAATTAAAATAGTAATGCATCATCCCTTGGGGAATTTTCCGCTTTAACAGATGGCGTCACAATTAAAACAATTTTGTATTCTTAAGAGTATAAATTGTAGCATTATGCTATTTTTATCTATGAGAGTAATGTTTGCAGTTTTAAAGCTTAACAAAGTAATAATACACGTAACAATAGTTACCTATAACATCAAATTGTATTTTCTAAGTTGTTTATAATGTTTACAATCACATTTAAATTTGCATTTTGGTCTAATATATATAATTTCAGCGAATTATAATTTTTAGTACTACAATTATTATGAACTTTTGTGACTGTGATACAAAAATGTTACATACCTAACAGTAAACTTTTTTGTTACTAACTGCATATGGGAGGACCAAGAGAGAAAATCCCGAGGAACATTTTAAAAACTTCTTAGGAAAAATCGGAACCACTCAACTCAACAGATTCCTTGATTATCGCCAGAATAAAGTGCTTGCAGACTTTAATTACTAGGAAGAAGTGTATTGCAGGTTTGTACAGGAAAAGAATACAGTACAAAAGCGAATTCGAATGTTTTTGACAAGAATGGGATACGCTGCTACATAGACGAATTTTTGAGAAAGAAGGTTCCTACATGTACAAAAATTTTATATGATATTCGAAAAAGAAAGAATTGCATTTCCTTAAGGGTTCACTCTCTGAAATGAGTTCTTAAAGAAATGAGCTACAAACCATAAAAAGTACCAAAATTAAAGGAAAATGTTAATTGAAAAGCCAAACATAAATGGAATGGTGAAAGCAATATGCCGCTTTTGGAAACAGAATCCTACTATTGTGTATATAATAACACAATATTATATATCTCTGCTTCTCTAGTTCTTGTTATTTTAGTTACATTGTTTCAAGAATTTATTTTTCATTTTAATATATATTAATGAGACTTAGGTGGACAATAATTTAACAATTATGATATTCTGACAAAATGAAAGTCAACCCGGCGTATTGACTAACCCGATTTTCGGTAACCGTCTCATTGTTGTCCATGCAGGACCCAAAAAAAGTCTTTGTGAAGAATTCTTTATTATTATTATTTTCAATTAGGCTAAATCTCGGGAGATTATCATAGTCAAAGGAATTTCAGAAACTCTGAGCTTTGGATTAACAATCAGCTTCTTTCTAGCCTCCCAGAGGAGAGTGTTGTGGTTATGGATAATGCTCTGAAATATTCAGGAAACAAACCCTTCTCGAAATACGCCATAAAGGAGATGAAATTATGGCTTGAAAATAGCATTCCTTTTTCGTCAAGACACAGAAAATCCAAACTTTACATATTGATAGAGATCCATAAATGACAAGAAAAACTGTCCCGCGTTGACAAAAGATTAAAATTATATGGCCATGAAACATTAAGTTTACCCACAGACATGTGTGAGCCTGCGTGGTCCAAAGTAAAACTCTTGCTAAAGAGTAAAAATGTTAGTACAGAAATTAATGTAAGGTAACACGTTGATGATATGTAGTGACCTGAAATGAATTTGTATAATTATATTTTATTAATTCGTTATTAAGGTAGGAAAAGTTAAGCATATTAACTTTAATGTTTTCTAAGCGCATCATAGCACAAGCACAGGCTCTGTTTACAATACTTGAGCTACTCTGAACAATGCACTCCTCTGACACGTTGCGTTGTCAGCACATTCCTCTGGCTAGCCATCTATCCAGCTCCCGACAATAGTTTGGCAGCGCTATGTTTAATCGCTTTCTAATTGATACTCACATGAAATTCTTTAATATAGGTTAAGAAAAGTATGTAAATATAAATAATGGAAATTACAAATAAAATTTTTCAAGACAGGATAAAAGGGAATATTTTTTAAAAAAATACATATTTAACATTGATTTTAGAACATAGCAGGGCAAGTAGTGCAGAAATAGAAGAATGAGCGCTCACTAAGAGTTTATTAAATTATTTTACTCAATAGAAATGTTTTACAGACAATTAAACAGTGAATTTCTGAAACTATTATGTGAAATATTCCTTTATATGGGGCAGAAATGTGAACTATAAATAAATAATAGGAGAATAAATTGATATTTCTCCAAATGGGAACGATGTTAGCGAAATCTAGAAGAAATTACTTTTGAAATTTAGCATAGGAGAAATTCAAGTAATGGATAAACATTTATAATGAAAAGGAAAATACGCCAACCGGTGTAATCTGAATAATTAACTAATATGAGAAGAGGTATAAATGGATATTTCTGAACTAAAATAATTTAGCTAATTGGGAAAATCATTGAAAAATGAAACAGTAATTGTGAAAATTAATTTATTTATTATATACATTAAACTTTGTTTAATCAACAATGAAACAACATTTTTCCTTCACAGACATATTAAGCCTTTGAAAGAGGGGATGCCTAAGCTAACGTGCCACATCTGTTTTGTTAGGTTTAAGTTTTAATAGATTTTAGTCAATGTAGGGAGAAATGCTACAAATTATTAATTAGTATGTCAATATGCCATGGAATGTATTATTTTTTTTTTCGGTCCTACACATGTTTTCTCTTTTATTATTGGTACAGTATACGTGCATTGTACTAAATATTTTTTTCTGCTTACTCATTTTTACTCTTGTCGAAAACCATTCCATTTTTGTGAAAAAATTACCCTTATTTCCATATCTGCCATTGGTGCTATAAATTGCCAGTGCAGTGTATTGTTTTGAAGTCAGAAAAATAAAAAAAAAAAAAGCTTTAGATTTCTGGATTTGAAACCCTGAACAAGAAATAATTACGGAAATTGTGAAATTATCCCATTTGCATTTGTTAGCCTTTAATAAGGTAATTTATAAGTAGATACTTTTTAATAATTGACAATTCAAGACAAAGCGCACTGTTGAAATGTAGGGGCTTTTTGCAACAATGTTAAACGTTGAAGATATGAATGTACTTCATTTGTAAGGATAAATGTCTCACAAGGGATTAATTAGGTATTCGTTATAGTTATACATCATACCCATTTCTAAAATACTTATTTCGATTGGAAAGGAGAAAGAGCGGTCGTTACATCTACAAGAAGTGGAAATAACCGTTAGCTTATCAATATTGCAAATTAAAATATCCTGTTACAGTGACATATTTATCAGTTCCTCTGCTTCTGATTAGAAATTAAAAACATGTCTATTAGTTATATAAACTCCTCAAATGTTGTGGAAAAAAGTTTACAATAGAAATAGATGAGCAAAGAGCAGATATGGTAGTGTGAAAGCTTGTGAGAGCATCGTTACTTCCTGCACCTTGCACGTGCACGGATTTTCCAGAGCTAAGCTGTTAAATGCACTCTTCATTTGCACGCCGTGCAACAGCCCGCACCGGAGTTTATCTTATCAGTTAATCTCATCCTTTTGTTCCTCCACGTCTCTCAAAGCTACACTTAAAGTGCGCAGCGCGAATGTTGAATGGAAGACCAAGTTCAAGCAAACGTTGAGCTGTTCTCCATTTTGCAGTGTTGTAGTATCTTTTCAATCATTATATTGGTTGGAAAAAAATATCTGTGATATTAATTACAGAAACTTCATATGTTAAAACTGCATCTTTCATCTCATGGCAAACCGCCACGGGTGGCCGAGGTCGTTAAGGCGCTGGCTCCTGAACGGGAGGTCTGGGGTTTAAATCCCGCCAGGACCGTCCTTGTTGTTCTCTTCATTCGTCTGCAAGAGTTTCTTTCATACAAGAATCATACATACTACTTTGTTGTAAAGTGTTATGTCGTAGCATGTAACAAGCTGTTCACTACTGACCCCTAACAAACTACACTGACTATAAATCATACTTCAACACAGCACCTTCGTTCATATCAAATTATACAGACTTTTTGCGGAAGAACCGAAATCAGAATGACAAGTTCTGATAGTATAAAATCTTACTTGTCTAACGCTATTAATGCTGAGATGCAAGTTATTATAAGGCAAATGATGTTTTTAAATAGCAAACTAATCTAGCATTCCTTTGTAACGGATTTTGAATAAAATAAAGATATATAAACTTTTCTGGTGTTTCTATTTATTCTGTGGATTTAAAGTCGTGCAGTTTTGCTGGTTTACAAGTGCGCTGCTCACTATGTGGCCAGTATTTTAACCAATCACATGTTCCAGGGTTCCCTTTTATCAGCTTGTTGCGCTAGTAATGGGTGGCCTTTTTTTCGCGGGACCGCTCCACGCGTAACAGTCGGTCGGTTGGTTCAAGCTGATACCTCGATGAACGGGGGTCAGAAATTCAGAAACTGTGCCGCATTAAGATATTGATAACCTTAATATTTAAAAGGAACAGTTTCTTACCATTACTAAGCAAAAAATTGCTGCAACTGCCTTCCTACATTTTTCATACATTTCTGATATCGGCTTTAGAAATTAACCTGTAAAGGAAGAAACATCTTCACGAATGTTATTTTTCAGTTCATCTAATATGTGTAGATTTGTCTTGTATACATTTTCCTTTAAAGTTCCCCTGAGATAAAATCGCAGCGTGTTAAATCGGGGAACCGAGGAGGCCGTATATTAGCAATGAATATCGTCGAGTATTTCATGAATTGCATGAAGGGAGACATGGGTTGTTTGTGCCTTGCAAAGTCCTGTTGGAAAGTCGCAAACCTACGTTCCCTCACAGTATAATCGCAGAAAAAGGATTAAAATATAATCTGCACATACCAGTCACTATTTATTGTTCTCTCGCCACTAATGACGCGCTACATCCTATCTTTAGATCATGAAGGGCTTCATGAAGCAGGTTATATTTGCTGAACTCTAGTGTCGGTTTTGTGAATTAACACGCCCACTTAGGTGGCACCGACATTCTCCTGTAATGAAAATTAGATTATGGTCGATTTCTGCGTCATGCGCATTACTTAAACCCATTTACAAAATCTACATCTGGATTCGGGATAATTCAGTTTAAGTTATTGCCCTAGAGTGATTTTATTGTGTTTTATCTTCAGCAACTTGATAGCAATTCGAACAGAGAAGTAGGAAATCCCCATTTGCTGAGAAAGAAGTCGAAGTGATTTTAGAGCACGTTCCAGAGCATGTTCAAAGTTATGTAACGTTTCTTTTGTGAGTACTGTGCGTGATTGTGTACGCTTTTAATCATGAATACTTCCTGTTTCGTAAAATGCATGTACCAATGTGAATCGAACTTCGACTTGGGAGTTGAATATCAGGGAATCTTTCCTGAAATATTCTCTGTATATCACGAGCCCATACGCAGGAATGAATCGTAAATACTCTTTGGGAATTTGAATACTTGAATTGGGTCATATTAACTAATTAAAGCACTGTAATACGCCGCCTAATGAATACTTAATACACTATCACATTACACAAAGGAACACGTTCGCATGTTCCTACAGTTAAACTTATACTAGCCTTCCCTCCGACTCCCACGGTCGACTTTAAAGCCTTGTGAACCAGACGAGATCTGCAGAGTTTTGTCATTTCTTGTAAGCTGCACGTGAAGCGGCCTTGCGAAGGAAAAATCAACCAGTATAACGTAATAATGCTGAGCATTTTATACTTAACATTGCGAGTTCAAATCTCCTCGCGGGAACGCATTGTTTTTATCCATGTCCAAACATGCAGAAACAATATATTAATATTCAGTTTAGTTGACTAGGGTCGCGAGCGCTTCTCCTAACTGGAAAAGAGCAAATACCGCAAACGGAAAAAGTGAGATAGAGTCGCGGTGCGTAAGTTTAGGTTGCGCCTCAGCGGCAATACATTGCCGGTATCAGCATATTATTTTTTTTTATTTCATATAGCTTTTCTTCCGTCATAACACTGCGGTTTGGCTTTATCGTAAATTTTAAATAAGTTTTAATAGTTTTTCTAACTACAACAGGATTGCTAGTTTATTTTATCCTCTCACCACTTTCCTGCAAGTATCAGTTTTCACATATGTATTCCTCATAAAAACACGATCTTCAAGACAATATTGATATAGTGACATAACTAACGAAGAACAATTGTTACACATTTTTCACGCAATAAAAGACACGAACGCACGCCACTTGCTGCACAGCCGTTCTTGACGGCTAATTTATCCTAGCATGTAGCCGCGTTCTCAAATAACTTCATTGTAAGAAATTAATGATTTTGAAGTTTGAAGTAGGAAATGTTGTCCCATAATTTCCTTTTTAAGCATAATTACTTCTGACAACTACTATAATAATTGTATCTTATTTCGGGTAATAAAGGGTATTAATATTGCAATTAAAAGGAAAACCCCAATATTATATGTATTAGTGTATGTATGTATACATATATCTTGTTACTAGCAAACAGTATTCAAGTTATCTTTCTGAAATACCATGTCTTTGTTATGTTTTTGTAAAGGGAACGGACATGCTGTCTTTTGTCGGAGAATTAGCTTTACCTGGGCAGGTTTTAAGCATAGCCTTTTAAACCCTCGGACACTCGCCGGTCCCAGGCGCCAGATACACTATAAAAGGCTAGGAATGTGTATACTGTACTTACCGCCAAAAGAACATACCCCTTGCAGAAAGACGCGTTTTCGTAGAAACCAAGACCTTATCTATAACTAAGGGCGGAAAAAGACAATACTTTAGAAACCAAGCATGTAAGAAAAGTGCCGAATTTTATGACAGGCCGTTCTTGGAAATCTCAAGGGTGTGGGAAGATATTGTAGATCAGAAGGAGGGAAATAATTTTAGCCAATGGGCTTCGAATAAAAACCAACGAATGAGCAGAACTTAGCGATACAATAAATATCTTAAGATAGCCAATGGCGAACATATAACTAAGGAATAGAATAAGATCAGGGGAATTTAATTAACGAAAGGCGTGGCGATGTTATAGAAAACTGGAATACAGGATCAGAAGTTAGTCATTTTGGTCATTTTGGAAAGCAGGCAGCCTAAGTTATTTCTAAAGGTAGTCGAGGGCAGTCTAAGTCATTCTAAAGCGGTCGAGGTCAGCCTAAGTCATTTCTAGTTCAGTTTAGGGCAGTCTAAGGAATTCTAAGTCATTCTAAAGCAATAAGAGTCAGTCAGGCAGTGCAACGTAATAGAAATAATAATCACCATCGTGTTCAAGTGAATAAATACGCGAGTGAATACCGCGAGCTATAATCCGCCGAAGAACAGCATGTCCCAGAACCTTCCAAGTTGTAAAATAAATTAAATGTTCAACCAGTGCCGAACTCCATCATTACAGTGAACAATCTCCTTCCTCCCTGACATTACGTAATTAAAACAGTTCAAAATTTACCCTGAGATCCCATTTCATTTTCATTACATTGGAACAACAAATACGGTTCCAAAATCGTCGACCTACTCTGGGGTAATATTCCCGTTGCAAAATTGTCGACCTACTTTGGGGCAAGAATACCGTTGCAAGTTATGGATTTATTTTTCTTTCGTTAGTGAACTTCTTTATCCGTCTGTATTAGAACATATTCTTCGTGTGTATTAAAACATTTTTCCTTCGCTTTTTCTTATAAGCGTTTGTCTTCGTGTCCCCCCCCCAATCAATGTTGCTTACATTGATTGTGATTGTTGCGGGATCAAGTATCATGACAGTGGATACACTAGGGGAATTTAAGTACCAGAAATATGAATTTAGGAAATATTGTAAATCTCTTTAAACCAATGTTTTTGTATCAAATAGCAAAAGAGATTGCATTAAGGTTAATATCTTGGAACAAAGATTTTAACGAACATTAGCTATACATGAGATTAAGCTTCGTTTAAATGACTCTGTGAAATGTAAGAAATTGTAATATTAGTAATTTATTGCTGAAGCAAGTGTGTAGCACTTGTTTATTACTTTCTGCAATGTTATTTAATTTAATTGTTTTTCTTACGAAGAAAAATTATGCTGTATTATGCTAGCCAACGCCCACTCTTGGAATTTCTGTCATTTTGTCATTTAGCTCCGAACTGACCATTAAAGAAAAAATATTTTTCGTATTCAGCTCTAACATCAAATGGGGTTGGACAATCATATAAATATATTCCTGTTTTAGTGCCAAGGAGATTAAATTTAAATAGCTGCTTGTGATGGTGCCCCTTGCCTTAGTCAAACGACCGAGATAGTTTTACCTTTAGCCAGAGAATGAGAACTAGGAACCTCAAATAAAATCTCTCCTCTCCTGTATTAGAATGTAGATAGTTTGAATAATACCATGCATGTTTAACTGACAATTCGACGATATTTGGTCTTGAAATATTCTGAATTTTCAGAAGTCTTACTTTTAGTTGGGAACCATGCACTACATGTATTTCATACTTCATTGTATAGTGTACATTATTATACACTTGCTGGGAAACCTTTTGTTTGATCATGCACGATTGCAGAATCAGATCCGAAATGTGTTCCCTATTAAGAGCTATGAAATTTGTGTTCGCTATAAAGAGCTTAGTTTTAATACTTCAAAATATTTCTTTTAATGCGTAGCATTTTCTTTAGTGCTTATTTCTTTTTATTTGAAATAACTATTAGAATGTAATCGATGCGACAATTTTAAGAACTAAAATGAAGCAATTAGTATCAAGGAATTATCCGACTTTTTAATCGGTTACTATAATTTTCAAGATATATCAGTTTCGAAACCAAAAGGCTGTTTACATATTTACATCCATAAAAGTTAAACCTAAACTAAATATGCCAACACTGACTCATTGGTCCAAATAACCTCGCTATGTGAGTTTTGTATTTTGCAGGAAAATAATAATTTTTATTATTTGTGCGTAGTAAAATTTAAGATTGAAATGATTCCACACTAAAGCGTTTATCCAGAAAATTCAATAAATCATAATTCAAATAAATGGAACTGGCAATATTCAGTGAATTTGTGTCGTCTGAGCTTCATACGTTTGAGGTATCATAAATTGTAATTAAAACCTAATTAATCATGTAGTTAAACTTAAAAAAATCCTTTTGCAGTCCCTAATGCAAGGAAGAGGATCATTTGTGCAACTTCTTTTTCTTTCTTTCTTTCTTTCTTTCTTTCTTTCTTTCTTTCTCTTTCTTTCTTTCCTTCTTTCTTTCTTTTATTTTCTTGTAAATTGTACTGTCCCGTTATTAATGCTTTTATAAAAACATTATATAAAGTATGTATACCTTTTCAATTAAAGTGAATAAAAAAATTTAAATTTGCTCTTGAGTAAAGTTAATATTTCTTAATTTTATCTTCCATACTCTCATATTACAGCTTGCATTAATGCAATTCTTGTTGTAACTCTAATTATACCACACAAAACAGCCAATTTTCCGAAAAATAACTTTGATAAACATGACGCTTTCGCATAACTATACAAAGCTACATTGGCGATTAGATGAAAAATATATCCATATGATAACTTTTTTGCTAACTCGGAAGTTGTGTTTGCAGAAATTCGCTTCTACTTTTGACGTCATTAAGTCCTGACTATAATAGCATAAGCCGGGAATTTTTTTTTTTTATTATTGATTTGGTTTATTTATATACGCTCTTTAACATCTCAGGTCATCAGCATGCCATTCGATTCAGGGTCGTGAAACGGCCAACACATTTTGCTCAGAGGCCTCTTCTTTCAGGCTTCAGGTTCTTTTACGTGCCGTAAATGCACGACACGGGACCCACAGCTTAACTTCCCTTCCGGAAGAAGCCATACTTAGAATTTTTACACCCGAAAAAATCCATCGCTCCTGGCTGGGTTTGAATTCGCGAACTTGGGTTTAGAAGGCAAGTATGGTTACCACTACACCACAAAGACGGTCTAGGCCGGGCATGAAGTAATTGAGTTTCTATAAAGCAAAGCATTATTATAGAATATACACGTTCATTATCTATAACAACACTAACGCTGCTAAAACTAACCTAACTTTTTGTTCGTCATAGCAAAGAGGTTCAGAGCCTCGAAGAATCCAATCTAAACTTAAATGGCAATATTCAACAAGCCTATGCCAATATTAAAGCAATAAGGTCTTGACATACAATATTACGTAATTGATTATATCACAATACCTGTTGTAAGGTCACCATCATGACACGAGAATGGTGGAAGAAATATGGAATCGGCGTTTTCCTCAAGTAAACCGGACCCTGTTCTTGAAAAATAAACGGTGAAGAAAATAAGTTAAATTAAAAATGTCCCTTGCTGTACTCTTTAGTACTTTGCACTAACCACATACATTCTACGTGCTGTGTGTACACACGAATTTGGTCCGTACATACAATAGAGTTCCTTGCTACGTGCTTGGGGATAACCGGAATTAAAGTTACAAAACAATGATTAACCACTTTCGCTAAAAATGAGTTCTGCTTCCCTCGTCAACGTATACGAAACCTACCACATTTCTTCTTAGAGTATAAAAGCACATTTTGCATAAGTTTGCAAAACTTGACGCTTTCTTCCTCTGAACTAGGAGGAAACAAACCTGTAAACTGCTTCTCTGCAAGGCAAGAAATACAAACAAAACTGATGGCATCAAAACAGCCTTTAGTGAATTGACTATATCTTCCATTCGGCTCATTAACGGAAAAGTCCCTGCATTGCAATGAGACTCACATATTTCATCCTGAGCACTGTACCAGGTATTAGAAGTCATGAAGCAAAATAGAAACTACCTTCGATGAATTTGCTCTACGTCAAAATAAAATAATAATAAAAAAAAACTCCCATTTCATCATGCTAATTTTGTTTCTTCTCTTACTATAATATGGAAGTAAAAACTTACAAGCTAACCTAACCTAACATTACAGGTACCAAATATCCACAGATGGTACAATTTTTAATACTGAAAAATATCATTTCTACGTCATACTTCATAAAAAATTTAAATGAATGCAATTAATAAATTTTGCCCATCAGAACATATGTGCTATCAAATTATAAAATGTATGGTATTTTTATTCACAAGTGGATTATCTTTATGGTTTGCTGACTGGAATATTGATCCATAGCCAGCTGCAAAATCGGAAGGCTCAAGCTTGAATCTTGCTATGATTGCTGCGTAGAGGGCTTTCCCTTTCCGGAGAATTTCTTCTGTAGTTTAAAAATGTTTTGAAATAATAAGAATCTAATCCAATTTAACATGCGAGAAATATTGAATCCAGAAAATTTTTAAGTACATTGAGATTACATCAATGTCACTAACGAAATATATATATATATATATATATATATATATATATATATATTATGAATTGTTGAACAAAGAACTTTATTAGCATAAAAAGCTAATTGGTTTTACATGCAATGACAACTCTTTTTTCTTTATCTTTTTGCATTTGCTACTCGTTCGAGAATTTGCTGGTGTCGTTTCTCTGGATGTGATATCCCTTGCGCACCCTAGCAGTGTGCAGAACACTGTGGCAATGGGCCATTCGCCACTCAGAGAATTCAATGTTAGTGAAATGAGCGGTGACTATGGGGAAATGTGGGCAGTGCTACCAACCCCTTTATGTACGTTGAGGATGAAAGGGAGGGAAAGATCAGGATAATGGCATGTAGTTGGCGATGGGGTGAAAAAGGATTGGAAGTGGGGAGTAAATTGTTGAACTGAAGCGGAGAGGAGGAAAAAGGAGTACGAGGAGGAGGAGATTGGAGGGGAGGAGTTTGTATGTTCGAATTACCATATGGAGATGAAACCCAGGCAGTTCCAATTTGCAAAGAGATTACGTTAGGTTTCCATGTCCAGGCATTACTCTGTTGGCTACCCTGGTGATTCTACTTCGGTCTTGTAACAAGAGAGGAATTGGCTGGTTCTAAGTAAAATAGAAGACGTAATTACTTCAGGCTCTAGTGCGATTTTTCATATGTTGAAGAATACGCGCATAGCTACTGTATACAGTAAGTTGAAGCAATGCAAGAACAAGTGTCAATGTCATATGCTTGACCTTAAATGTAAACAAGGGTGAAAATGAACATTTCTAAACCCTTAAGTAAAAAGTTTTCATTTTTGGTAAACAGATAGCGGAGGCTGTGAATAGTTTAAATGCAGATTTTCAGATCAATGCGTAAGTCCCTTTGGACGACTCTCTTTAAAATTCTCTTTAAAATTATGAATTCTGCAATAAATGTCATTCCTTCATCAAAAGATTTTATTTTCAAAACTAAATAACCTAATTCTTATCTTGGATAATGCTGATTATAGTTTGTGAATTTCAAAATTTAGATTTATGCCATTTTTAAATAAAATTATGAAACAAAAACATTGATATTTTCATGTCTGAGGAAAAAAAGCATGCCAATTTTTATGTGTAATACTGTATTACAATTGGAGAGAAAATTATAATTGATACAAGCCAATATTTGTAGAGGAATGTATAAGTAAAAAGAAGATAGTTATAAGAAAAATTAAGCCAGAGATTTAAATGCATGTCAGAAAAACAAAAGACAGAGCAGGAAAAAAGAAAATTTTCAAACTTACAAGTGCCCAGCCTTTCAAGAGTGATCATGTCTTGTAGTATTTAGTTTTTTTCATATTTTATTGATATTTATTTTTCTTATAGGAAATAATAGATATTTGCTATAAGACAGTTTGCTATATTTGGTAAGCTTCATTTATAATTATTATAGAGGGTAGAGGGTGGTTAGCTGATGATATAGTAAAATTGTTACAAAAAGAACACTTCTGCTTAAAGATTAAGAGAATTATTATGAACCAAAAATATTTAATGAAGTTTGGCAGGAGCGTAATAAAATACATTCCATAATGCGGAAAAATCCACAGATCCTCCTAAGCGAAGTTGATTACCCTAACAGAAAAGAGCTAAGCGTTTCAAAAGTTGTCTTGATATACTTAAACATATCGAGAACTAACAAATACGACAATGAAGAATAAATATATAGCAGCAGACTAGCAAGATAGTTGAAAATGAATGAAAATGGGGTGTTGAAAGTCAACTTTACAAATGTATTAACACATATCACACATCCACAGAAACATCAGCAGCAAATTCTCGAACGAGTAGCAAATGCAAAAAGATAAAGAAAAAAAGAGTTGTCATTGCATGTAAAACCAATTAGTTTTTTATACTAATAAAGTTCTTTGTTCAACAGTTCATAATATATGATATATATCGTTATATATATCGTTAGTGACATTGATGTAACCTCAATGTACTTAAAACTTTCCTGGATTCAATATTTCTCGCATGTTAAATTGGATTAGATTCTTATTATTTCAAAACATTTTTAAACTACAGAAGGAAGACTCCGGAAAGGGAAAGCCCTCTATGCAGCAATCATAGCAAGATTCAAACTTGAGCCTTCCGATTTTGCATCTGGCTATGGATCAATATTCCAGTCAGCAAACCATAAAGATAATCCACTAGTGGGCAAAATTTATTAATTGCATTCATTTAAATGTTTTATGAAGTATGACGTGGAAATGCTATTTTTCAGTATTCAAAATTCAACCTTGCTGCCAGTTCAAACTAGCACCACCGCTGAAGTCACTTTTAATCAAGGACACTTTTTATTTACATTTGTGAAATTAAATTCTAGTAGGCTACGGTATAAACATGTGTTAATTTTATTCATCATATTGTTAAATTCTGAAATATATATAATATATAATTTAGGAATATGATGAATAAAATTAACAGAGGTTTGCATAATTATAAAATTCATCATTTTCAACAGCAATTCAAAAGCAAGTATCTGCATATGTATTTGAATACGGAAGTAAATTCCAGATATTAAATATTGTATAGTTTTGCATTTCATAGAATTTATTTTTAGTACAAACTAGATTTTTTAAAACAATTACTGCCCGTTTATCATTCTTTGAGTAATTTGAACAGTTAACACAAAAGCAGCGTTTCTTGCAATTTTTATACCTATGACTTCTCACATTGTTTTCATTATAATTATAGCTCATTATTTGACAATGACTTCTTTTTCTGTGATGTGGAAACCTCTTAAGTCCTTATAAGAAATACAAAATCGCGATTTTACATAATCGTTCCTTTCGAGGCCTGCTGCAAAATCAATAAAAAAAAAAGGTTGCATGGCAAGAGGCATGTATTATAATAAACCTCAACAAGCCAAATATATTAACTAGCCTTTACAAAATTTCTTCTTGCCATTTGATTAATTTTATGACACTGAAAATAATCCCGGTACAGGTGTCCCGCCAGCAAACGTGATGTAAAGAGAAGCTACTGTACATGATAACAGCAACTACCCCTGTGCAATGTATGCAAGGATTACCGCAAGCGGATTGTCGTCTAATAGCAAAAGATTTTGATGCTGGATACACAGGCCGCCGCCATTATGGGATTTCTGTTGTCAATCTTCTTCACAAGCAAACTTTGGTAGGAATGGCATCATCAATCTACAAAAAACAATCTGTGAGTTTGTCAGAATTCCTAAGGAAGGATTGACTATCATTATCAGCGACGGATTAGTATCAACTTATGGCTGGAATTCTCGGTGAACACCTACTTGGAACCAATCTCTCATTATCATTCAGCATCGGCAGTTTCTACTGGAAACGCTGTCTGTTCTGCATTGGCTGTACGACAGGTCATGTTACTGACACATAATGTAACTCCAGCACAATCCGCGTCAACATTTGCGAGTATCTCAACATCTTGATGTTCCCGTTGCATGCCCCACCATATTTGGATACAGGTTGAGCATTCGAACGGATGCATCAACCATGAGACCTATGAGTGCTTGCATTGAGGGATATGGGTGGCACTTCGAATATTTACTCTTAAAAATTGTCAGAAATGAATTGCACTCTGTAATGCAAAATGAAATGTAATATTGCTCTACTGCAAACTCACTGTGCATTTCTGGACATATCGTAAGTTCTTTTGTTCCTTTACCTGCCCTGAATATTTTCCTATAGTTCAAATGAACTTTTTACACAGGAAAAGGTAAATGGAAATTTTATTTTGAATGTTTTTATCAAATCGGCTTAATCATATTTAAAAACTGTAAATATAAGCGCTTAAGATATCGCAAAGAACAAAAGTATTCCTATGGTTATTACTGCAATTTTTGGACATTTACTTATAATTTATCTGTTTCACATATATGATCTGCAATCTTCCCCTGGGTCTTATTCTTGACATTTTATTAAGTTCTTTCCATTGTAATGCATTTATTAGAATACATACTTTTTTCCTGAAATAATCGTAAACTAGGCATTATATCCAGGGCTTAGCTAGGATATCAATAACTAATAACACAATTTTAAGTGCCAACTACCCTTCTAAAACGTAAATTTCCTCAAAAGCCTGATTTAAATATAAGCAAACAGAAAGTATGATAATCTTTCAAGACACAGCTTCATCAGGTCGACTGGAACCGATGAAATTTTCTAGCAGCGAATCTAGCTATGGTTGAAAAATAAGCACTTTAACATTACTTTAATTGCACTCACTTCTCATGACCACACGGAACAACCTAATATTTATATTAGCACTATCCGAACTAAACTAATAAGCACATTGCTATAGAATATAAATTCAAAAAAGAGCATCAACAAGGGTTGTGTTGGTTGCATTACAACTGTCTTGGCATAAGCGATTGTCTCTGCATGCACCAAACCACTTTAAATGTTAATGGTAAATTTACTAGATAGATTACAGTATATACCGCTAAACGTACAACAAAAATAAAAAGTTAGTTTTAAATGCGGCTATTTATCAGGCACCTTTTAATCAAAGTTTGGAAACTTCAATTCACAGTATAAAATTAAACTTTGAACCTATTTTAGCTTATTTCTGAAACTGATCATTATCAGGCTATATTGCCATAATCGTTGGTTTAAATTAAATTAAATTCAAAACAAAATCTTTCGCTGAGTCCACGGTCAGCATCAAGTTTACTGAGTGTCTGGAATGGCACAGGTATAGATTCCTAGAAATGGGAAGGGGTAGGGATGGTAGTATAGTTGTAATGCAGACATTTTTGTTGATCAGCAATGTATTCCAAGTCTTGTTTGATTGAAAACCTCTGTATTTGGTGATATTATTTGAATGTTGCTCTATTTCTAAGGCTTTACTCATAGCAGATTAAATCCCATGTGAATGTGAATAAGTATATACTGGAATGAACGGAAGATCCATTAACACTTGACTGGGAGAATAAGTGACATTTGACCTTAATCAAGGATAAAAATGTGAGATTATATAACATGCCATTAAAAGTATAAATGGAATAAAATTAAAAAAGAAGTTAATGCAAAAGAAACCGGAAGTTTAATATGACTGAATTTTTTTTTGTTTGCTATAACACACTTGTAGGTTATCAAAAAGGGGTTTAAATTTGATTTCTGAAAATACTTAATAAAATAAAAATAAAACAAAACAGCACCATTGTATTTAATTTATTAACTTTGCAGTTAACAAATATATATATATATATATATATATATATATATATATATCGGTTCTGTCCTTAGTATTAAAGGAGATATCATAGACACAGTTTAGTTTAAATTCTTCTTCTGGTAGATTTTGTAAATAAAAGTGACGTCAACATTAAGTTGAATATGTTTCGGATGTGTGTAGAGTTCGATAGAAATGAAAATTGTTTTTGTACAGTTCAGACATGAGGACTGGATGATAGATATCCAAAAGGAGAAGAAGCACTTAAGCTATCGAAACGAGTTTTGAGGTCACATGCCATGATTTATAGCTCCTTCTCAGGGCTCCGGCGTTATATAAATTTTTTGTTTCGTTTTTAACATATGTGATGACAAGCACAGTCTTTACTTGGAGATTAATAGACCGGGATGAGGAAAAATTAAAATATTTTGTGCATGAATAGATAATGATTTAGATGTTTTATTAAAGGTATTATATATATACATATATATATAATACCTTATAATAATATAGGTAAATATAATTCTTCTTTTAAGACATGAAGTGTCTATGAGTAAAATTCCGTGTGTTCCATAGAGCTTTGGCATCTAATAACTAGCGGATCGGTTACGTATTTGGCATTTTGGCATTATAGCCGATAGAGGATTTCTGCCTGTTTGAGTTAGGAAATCAAAAGCAGTTACGGTTCTAAATTAAAATTCTTTGAACTGATCGACGAAGAATTTATTCCAAATTTGCAGAGAAGTACGACGAATTTCATTATGAGGCACTTAGGTCTTCTGCTGAATAATTCGTGTAATTGAAACTGAATATTTCTGCTATCAGACGCACAATCTAAATGTGTAATTTGAAACCATGGTCTAATAGGAAAAAACTTAAACCTGAAAAATAAATCGTTTTTAAGAAAGAACTATATTTACCTATATATATATATATATATATATATATATATGTGTGTGTGTGTGTGTGTGTGTGTAGGTATATATATACCTTTAATAAAACATCTAAATCATTCTCTATTCATGCACAAAATATTTTAATTTTTCCTCATACCGGTCTATTAATCTCCAAGTAAAGATGTACTTGCCATCACATATGTTAAAAACGAAACAAAAACTATATAACGCCGGAGCCCTGAGAAGGAGCGATAAATCATGGCATGTGACCTCAAAACTCGATAGCTGATTTTTGTTTATAAAGCTATTGTTTCGCTTTTGTTTACTTAATATCAAGGAAATGGAAAAGTCAGTGTAAAAATAGTCTTAAGAACTTGATTACTTAGTCACAAATTTTCGTTAGTGACAGCATGAAGACTTAGCACTAGGAGGTTTCATTACCTAAAATATCTACATAGTTTCTAATTTGCTTCGCTAAGCCTGTGAGAGCCATTTTATAAAACGAAATACTCTTATTTTTTACTACCTCACATTACAACATTTATTATCTTCTTTCTGATTATCTAAGAGCGAGTGTTATATTTACTACATACCTTATGTTACATACTGAGTTCATTGTCAGTTATGCACATTTCTGAGCTAAGGGAAAGGTGTGACACGTGATACGTCCTACCTGCCTGCTGGACTGTTCGCAACAAACTCTTCCCTAGCGTTCCCCACTACTTGCTACATAAGTGGGGGAACTCCCAAATATTAACCATGTTAAAGCACAAAGCTTTCTTCTGATAATTTCTGAAAATCAATCTTCATGAACGGACGGGCTCCTTAACAGACGTTTCCTTCCAAAAATAATCAAACGCATTACAATAAAAATCTAATTAATTCGTATGCTTATGTCACAATAATACGTATATGTTAAATATTTTAATCAATTGTAAAATATAATAGTTCATCTTTCAGTAAGCTACCTTAATAATTTCAATCACATTTGTTTCTTCTCCAACGTGCTAAAGTGGGTTTTCACTGATTTACCCTCATACAATTTGTAAATAAAGCATAAAACAGGTAGAAAGGGTTGTTCTCGTTTGCTTTTTAGTTATTTTAAAATACACTATTGTAAATGTTGACCCTATGTTCATTAGTGTAACTTTCGAACTGAACTGCATCCTCACGACTTTTGTGTCCCTGTTACTTAAATTAAAGCATAAAACATATTGCAATTGATTACGCAGTTCAGCAAAATAAACCGTGCAAGAATCTTTAAAAGCAACGTTAACCAATATAATATTTTTAGATTGTTTTTTCTCAAAGTTTTCATTCAAATTTTCGTATACTCCAGAATTTACTATGCTAATAACATGTCCTGTTCATATTCTACATCTTTTTCGAAATGAGTTCAGCCTCTTTGAACCATTAAAAAGCCTACAACAAGAAAAATAGTTTCCAAAAACTGTGATGATCAGATTGCGAGGTAAAACTCATTTGTCCATGGAACCAATAAAAAAGTCTGACGAACTGAGAGATCGTTATAAAAAAAAAGACCCGATATTTCTTAAAAAGTTAAAAGTTGGTATGTAAAATGAAAAAGGGTGTTGAGCATTACTTTTAAATTCTAAAAATATACTATGATTCATTTTAAATAGATCTTCATTAAGATATATATTTTATATAAGTTTCCAGTGATCGCAAATCTCTATTTTCAAAATTGATATGTTCAAGAGGTGTAAAAATGTATATATTTCTGTCTTTATATATCAACAATCAGAAGAGATAAGATTTTCTTAAATTTTATTCTTATACTTTATGTTTTGCGGTTGAATGTTATGCATATTTTTCATTTAAAGTTTAAAACTAAAACTTTTTCTAATCATGAGCGCAGTACCTGCCATTAGGGCTAATTGAAATAGAATCTTTATTGGATTGCGCTGACTATAGAAAATTAAGGAGATAATGTAAATCTAAATATTAAACCCCACTAAAACTCTCTGCCATTTGTTAACATTTAATGTATAAACTATTTAACGGGAGAATATTATGACAGTTCATTCTGTTTAAAATAGTTCCAGTTTTCTTAAAATTTATTGCATTGGTATAACTGAACGGGTATATCATAGTAATTGTGTGGGATAAATATCCTGGTTTGTTTTCTTTTCAAGCTGGTACTCTCTAGTATAGGTTGGCAATTATGACTGGCAAAACCACATGGTATTTCCTGCAACGTTTACTTATGAGTAATTTCTGTTTGATTTTATTAACTTTATTCTCCGAATTTTATTTTAAAGTGACAAAACCAAAACATTCATTAAAAATGTAGAGTTAATGCGCAATTAGAGACAATTCTGAGTGAAAATTCTAAATAATCTAAAAGTTTTCAAAAGATGAATTAAATTACTACGCCTCCCAGCGTTTCTCAAAGGAATATTTAATTAAAAACATATAAGTCTTAATTTAATAATCATTTAACCGGTATTTTAATGGGACATATTATCATTGCTAAAAGTGTCTCTAAAATAGTGTGTAGTACTCTTTGCGGTGGATATATAAACACAATTTGGATGCAATAAAAGTATCATCATTCATCCTATCTAATAGTACAACCATGAAAAAATAGGAAAGCTGTCAGGTAAAGTAGTTAATGTACTACAAGAATATTATTGAAAAGACCACCAAAGAGCGGATTCTTGTGTCACCATATTCTCAAAATTTTCGTTACTATATCATTTTTCACAAACTTATTTTTCAGTAAAAATGACTAAGTTTCTCAAACTTGTAAAGCTTGTTCAGTGAAATTTGACACCTCTATTGACTTTATATTTCCATTAATTATACTAAAATTGCAAAAATATTTGTATTGGTTTCTTTTTTATTAGAAAATAAAACCTACTGTTTTGATTGAAAATTATAGGGGTTTGTTTGTACCTCCTCTCATAATGGCACATTTAATATTGTTCCACTACAGTAATTACGTAACAGTATAACTGTGAAACATAAAACGTTTGAAGCGCAGAGCTGACAGATCTTTGAGATAATGGGTCTCAAAATTTACAATTATATATTGGTAACATAGAGCATCTATCCATAAGCCCAACACGTTATAAACCCAAACCAAATATATAAAAGCTATTTGTTCCTTAGTCTCAACCAGTATTGCTACGGACAGAAAAATAAAATTAGTTTTGTACTTAGTTTATTTATTTATTATATAGGATATAGCAGAATATTTTAGGTAGTATATAAAAGAAAAATTGTAATAGACAGTCAATTATTAGATACCAATATAAAACGCTATTATCACAGCTTTCCGCGATGAAATGGTACGAAACTGCAATGAAACGAATTCCCTCCACGTGTAAACAGTCAAGAGTAGTTTTTTTCATACGAATGTACCAACAACGTAAATACTTTGACATTTCATTTCAACTTCCAAAGCACGAAATCGATATGAAAGCGAAATGAAGCGGGACGCCCTACTCCGTTCATCTCACCTCAATAGAGTAGTTAGTACTTAACGGACGAACGCGATGGGTCATTACTTCCAAACTAGGATAAACCCTAGTTAGTGGCAGAGCAAAAATCGGAACGGAAAAATATTAGCGCTGATGTGCTCCGCCTCCCAATGACGACTGAGTGTGGAATAAGCACCTAATTTATACCGTTTTGGTACTCGTAATCCTGGACTCCTCGTTACCTGTTATCACCAGAGAATTGGGAGGACACACTTCCTCTAATCATGGCCCCACTTCACACAGGATAACGCTCTCGACTACATTCAATCTCTGCACTCCAGTAAAGATTACTAATTTTCATTGTGTACAACAATATGGGATATAAAGCATACTAAAAGATGAAGTAGGATAAGAGAAAGCCGCCTGAAAATATAGACCATTCACGCAAAATTATTATATCGAGTATAATAAAAATCAACAACTTAGGTTGTAGTTAATGCATCATGCGCTTTCTGCTACTCAATTTTAATATCTTTCACAAAGAATCTTAAACAGATGTACTCGTATGTAGTAATAAATGTAGGACTCCTAACACAAAAATGCATTTAACTTCAGTTTATGCAAACATAGGTTCAAGCACTAAGTTTCTCCAAAAGCTTTACTATTACTACTGTAACAGCATTGCAACAACTGCTGCTACTATATCAGACACAGTTATACTACCATTATTACTTCCACTATCACCGCCAGTACCAGCACTAATGCCACTATTACTATTTACGCTACTCTCACTATTTCTACTATCACTATATTAATACCTTTGCTACTGCTACTGCTACTACTACTACTACTACTACTACTACTACTACTACTACTACTACTACTACTACTACTACTACTACTACCAACAGTGCTACTACTATCACTGCCACTACTATTGTTGTTATAACTATTAATGGTGCTACTATTACTACCAGCTGTTCTTTTATAATTACAACTACTACTGCTACTACTGTCAATACTACTCCCACTACTACTACTACCTTTCACCAATATTACTACTACTATCACTACCATTACTATTGCTACTGTAAGTACCATCACAACTATTGCTACCATTGTATCTTTTACTTGCACTACTACTACTGCTACTAATTCTAGTACTTTTACTTCTATCACTATCACGTCGGTCCTGGTGGTGTAGTGGTTACCATACTTGCCTCCTACACCCAAAACCCGGGTTCGAACCCGGCCAGGATCGATGGATTTTTTCGGGCGTAAAAATCCTAAGTATGGCTTCCTTCGGAAGGGAAGTAAAGCCGTGGGTCCCGTGTCGTACATTTACGACACGAAAAAGAACCTCAAGCCTGAAAGAAGAGGCCTCTGAGCAAAATTTGTCGGCCGTTTCACGCCCTGAGTTGAATGGGACGCTGATAACCTGAGATGTTAAAGAGCGTCCATAAATAAATCAATCAATAAATCACTATCACATCTTCTACTAGTTAGTTCTACTACTGCTACTACTATCAATACTACTATCACTACCACTATCACTATTACTACTACTTCTTCTGCTACTGCTACTATTACCACTGATATTGTTCATTTATCTGATAACCGATTGGCGGCAGGGAAGTGATTCGACCGATAACTGATAAGCCATCATTACTAAAAGCCAGCCGGGCTACATGAATCGGGGCTGGCGGGTTGAGTTTACCAAACTGAGCTACGACAGTGTTGAGCCTCACGCCACTGTGTCGTTAAAACGGTGATAAAATATTATGTGTCCAATTCTAACGTAAAGGGTGCTAAGAATACTAAAAGCAAATATAGGACTATTCTATACTATAACTAGTGCTTATTCATGAGAATATCGTAGAGTGACACTGACACACATATCCTTATTTAAAATAGTTATGCTAACCAACATTATGAAAGGAGGTACTGAAATTTACCATCGTCGTTTTCCATAAAATTTTGGCACTACTTTCAAAATCTATCCATCTCTCTCTGTAGTTCACGTTTAGTTTAGTAGTTTATTTCCTGGTGGTGGATATTTTATTCAAATTCTTCCAGGGAACGGTGGTTTTTGTAATTAAAACTTTTTAAAGCATTTTACTCATACAGAATATTACATGCAGCAGGTTTTAAATTATCCCTTATATTCACCATTTTTGTACTTACCAAACTTCTTGCTGCTCTTGACTTATTGTTCACATGTCATGCAAACGTTTTTTCTGAATCTTTTACAAACCAAGGAACAGCAGTAAACTTGGAAACCTGACTATTGTTCCAAGGAACGTTCGGAATTTCATTTTATTGCTTGCATGTATATTTTTCTGATAAAGATATTTGTATGCTGATTATTTAGAGCATTTGGCCATGTATTGTTTGGTTATTTCAAAGATTCTCTGGTACTTCAATTTGAGATTTTCATTCCACTCTGTCCATTCATTCCACCGACATTGTGAATTAGCCTAGTCTTTGAAATGTGTACTTTTTCTCAGAAGTGGGCAGCTTTCACAACTTAACTGATGCAGTCCTTTTCATTCTGATTGACAACCGCATGAGAGATGAACTCTAGGGTCCTTATTGCTTCTTCAAGGCTGCAGGAACAAACTTTACAGTTTCATGTGCATTGCAAATGCATACTGGTACTCACATTAGAGATGTACATGAGCTGCAAATTTAGATAAATTAGCACGCATTTCTTCGCCTATGTAAAAAATGCATGTACTCTTTTAGGGTTATAGCCAACTATTCCACCCAACTTCGTTTACTTCTCCATGAACGCGCATCCTCTTGAAAACAAATCTTCCAGGAGTCTGATACCATTTGATCCTCGTAGGACCTTTAAGGCTGTAGTTTTGACATCTTCTGATATCTTTTGAAACTGCTTTTCTTTCTGTTTAAGCCCTCTCTTGGTGGTAAATTCGCAGCTAGTTTTGACATTTTCCATGGTGATTTGGGGAGTGTTTCTTCAATGTGTTTTCCGCATTTTTCCATTATTTTGTCTGGTTTTGAATGTTTAATGCCTTGTAATATTGGTAACATATTTTCCTGGATTTTGTTTCCCATTCGTACATCTGTTTTCAGCTTTAATTAGTTCAGTTCCTCTTTCGTTTTTCTGGGTTTATCTCTCTCTCTCTCTCTCTTTCTTCTTAAAAGCATTCCCCTTATTTTACATTGCTTAGGGCGATCTTGATTCCTTAGACGTGGTTTATATTCACTTAATTTTCTCCAGGTGTTTTCGCATTCTTCAATAGGACTTCCTGGCAACTTTTTACACTGTGAGTAGCTTGACATAATCGGAATCAATGCGGAAAATGCATTGATTTCGGAAAAAAGAAAGAAAAAAAAAACTCTTCAACTTGTTTGTTGGTGATGTTACATTAACGTAGAATCTGGAAGGAACATTTATTCCCTCATATATTCTTCTGTTTATACTTATGCGTTACTACTTGATAATACTGGGTGCTGTTCTTTCGCGAGACCCCTCCATGCGCAGTTGGCCGCACTGCAGTTTTCTCGTCTTGTTTCCACACTTAAAAGCCAACTTGAAAGCCGGAGAGGAGGTTTGTATGAGTTTAACTCTACACAGCGTAACAGTGTATTAATAACGTTAATATGCCCAATTCAGGTTCCCCAAAATTACGACTGGGGCGTGCATACAGAATCGCCTCGTGATGTAGGAGATTGTTTCAGGAGATTCCCTGACACTCAAATTCCACGTTGAAGTTCGATTTACAAATTGATAAATACATTTCATTCAACGGAAATATTCTTGATAAAAAGCGTACACATCCACGTAAGTACTCAGAGAAGAAACGTTAGATGGCATTGAACATGCTCTGGAAGTTCCCCTGAAAATCACTTGGACGTCTTTCTCAGCAAACCAGAATTACCCATACCTCTGTTTGAACGACTACAAAGTTACTGAAGTTAAAACTCTATAACATTACTGTAGTGCAGTGACACTGCATTCAGGAGTAATTTTGTGAATGGATAGTGTGCATGATGGAGAAATTGACCCATCTAATTTTCTTTACGGACGAATCTTGGTTCCACCTAAATGGATAAGTTAATTCTCAAAACAACCGATACTGGAGTTCAGAAAACCTAACCTGCTTCACGAAGAACACCTGCATGATAGGATTGTGGTGCGCCATTAGAGAGCCAGAGAGCAACAAATTCTAATTGTTTAAAGTAACAATAGTGCAGAATATTTTTCAATCCTTTTCCCTTGAATTAAATGTGAAGGAATACAGACACATTCGTGACTTTCCAACTGAACTGTGAAACGGCACAAACGGTTCATATCTCCTTGCATACATGAAATATTGACGATATAGTCATCACCAACAACATATAGCACCCAGCGGGGCATTAATGAAAATAGCGTACAGGACATATCTACACGCATCACCGATTACATGAATTGAAAAAATAACATTCTGAAGAAATGTCTTCCGTTTCTCAGAGAGAACAGCAGAGGTTAATGGTTGATTTCATAAACAGATGCCAGAAATGTGTGAAAATTAAGGGAGCAATTCCAGCATCTTCTTGCTTGGTGAGTAAATGTACCTTTTAAGTGTTTCAGTGTCAGTAATAATTAACTTGACTTACGGACTTTCTGACTTCTTTCACCGTGGTGCCATCAACCGACTGACTAACCGTTATGTGTGAAGTAGTCCCGCGAAAGATAAATCATCCATAAATATGTAGAAAATATGTTTATAAACTTTTGAAAGGTATACTGCTTTTTACTGTAAGTAAAGAAAGAGTGAAAGTGTGATATTAAAAAAACATATGGAGCAAATCAAAATTCCGCATAGAACAACTTTTACATGAAATCCTTTCTTGCATTTTTTTATTCCACAATGCAGTTTAAACTATGAAGAATTATATTTCTTGATATGTCCTCTCTCTGGAATCGCTCTGACACTAACAGTTTTTCCAATTAGACGTTTAATGTTTCATCTCCATGTATTCCGCAAATATAAATTTTGAATTTTAAAAAATCAAGCTAGAATAAATGTCTTTCAGCCGTTTACTTTTCAGTTGAAAATTACTAGATTGCATACATTTATCTATTAAGATGTATTTTTTTCAAATATTCAATAAGCTCTACCACGATTAACCCTAACTAACATACTAATATGTGAGCTCCCGGGTAATAGGTATTACGCTTAGGTTCTTGACTTTCCTTTCAGAAGAGTCTATCTTTGTTTCACCCAACATATTGCGACTTCTTCTTGCATTTCATTTCATGTATCAGATATGATATGACGTTAGATATTATTTTGAGAATAGTATAGGAGTAGAGGATAGTTAATGTAGATTTAAGGCATAAGTGACAGATACGATCTACGAGGTCCCGCTTAAGCACTATTGTTACAAGGTGGGAAGTGGAAATGTTGCTGGCCAATGACAGGGAGCAGGTGCCGGGGGTCACAGAGGGCTTGCGTGACTTCCCTGGAGAGTCAAAGGAACTTTATTAGCAAGTAAAAAGAGGATGTTCATAAAATCTTTAGTTGTCGCTTGATATTTACCAGACTTGTCTTGGAAATGTGCTAGCTTGGACGCACAGCTGCTTCCCACTTAGATGCATCTGTCACGATTAAAGGATGGGCAGATAAAACCTGGTGGAGGTGAGCGCTTGCGGCATAGGATGGAAAGCGCTGCTTCTAGACCCTGACAAATTTCTTCGATGGCAGAAGTAATGCTGTAGAGAAAGGGTTTGTTCCTTATCCGTTGTTTAAGGCCATCGAATGAGAGGAATGGTGGTGGCCTGGTGCTCGATGTAAGCTTTCTCTGGTTAATTAAAGCGAGAAGAGGAGCTTTGCTTATTACTGGAAGTCCATGGTGAGGCTCGTGTTTGCTTCTTCCAGTTGCTGTGTTTGCTTGACTTATGACTGGCGATGTTCAATTGTAGCTGGGTCGGTGGTGCGTGTTTTGGCATTGAGAGTTGGTCGTTTCAGCTTCTTGTGTGTGGTAGTTGAGGGCTGCATCTAGGAGCGACAGGAGATATGTGGGACAGAAGTAGCGACGATGGTTTAGGTCGTGACCAGTGCACTCAGTATGATTATTTCGTAGTGGTAACCAAGGGCTGAGTGCAGGCATTCGTAGAATATCCGTAGCTATAGCATCTTCGTCAGGACTGGATGTCCTGCCTGCTTCCCGCTAGCTCGAGGCCATTATCAGGTACTTCGCTTCATCCATAAAGATCAAGTGAGATATCGAAATAACGGGCCGTTAGCTAACCGAATTCTAGTTGCTAGTACTGCAGAGGGCCGGGGAAACTGCACATGCACATGTTCAGTGTGTTAGGGAACTCGATATATTGTAACGGCGCTGATGTTAGCTGTTATTGCTGTTGTGGTAGGGTAGTATTCTTTTGTTCTTATTCTTTGCAGAGGTGTCGGTTGCAGATATAAATTACTTTTTTGCGAACCATCTGGCGAGCTTTACTGCTGTGTTTGTGTGTACTGGAGAATCGATATGAACAGGCACCGCGTTTATGCTTCCAGTTATAGGCATTTTGAGTATGTGTAACTTGATTGACTGTATCCGTGATTAGAAAAGGAAAAACATATAGATGCCTATATTTAGTACTTACAGAGTCGGAGATATTCTAGCAATTCAGAAATTAATAAAATATATAGGAGAGTCGCTTCACCGCTTTGGCTTGAAAATTTTCTACGAAATAAGGAAGAGCAGGTTCGAGTATATATATCCCTAAATGTTCCCCCTATTAATCCAAAAGATGAAGACATTTGCATTTACCTCTCGATACTTGTAATGGTAAATATTACTTATAATTGGATCCGCGTTTTGCAATTTTAACTTTTTTGTTTATATAATAATGGGAAAAATACTAACGTACTTTTCTGTGCACCAATAGGCATGTACCAATGAGTAAATTCAATTAAACTTAACATGCTAAATAGGACTTAAGGACCTAAATATAGGCAAGAAATTATTCTAATTCATACGAATAAAAATGATTCGTTAATTTTCAGCTTTTAAGAAATGTCACAGTGTTATAATCGGTAATTTTATCTTAGGAGGCTTGAATGTGTTGCTCAATAGAGTACTACACATGTGTGTAGTGTATTATTGCCTATCTTTTTAACCAGCCGTATAGGGCCTGTACCAAGCCCGCCCTGCCCTGACTATCGTTTCATTGCCAAAGTTAATATAAGGGTTGCCCAAAAATAACTAAGACTTTTGTCATGGCTAAGTAATCCCTACAGTAGAGACGTTTTGTAGCTGCAGTTCCGAGCGACAACAGAGAAAACCGAAGATAAGGGCGACTTCAGCAGATATAGCTGGATAATTAGGTACATCACCACAACGACATGTTAACTCAGCTGGGTAGAGCAACGTGCTATAAATGGGTTTGATTCTTCATGGCTCAAAGTTTTTTTTTTTCTGTTGAAGTTAAAGAAAATTTGCCACCCCTACAATGATTTACTCTCTAACATTGTGCCATACACAAAATCCTATAAATGTACAGTTACTTTTGTTTTTCTGCTTTAGTTAAAGGATGTTTGCCACCATTCTAACGATTTCACCGCTAACATAGCAGGTCACAATTCCCTATCATTTTATGTTTACGAAAAGGAGGCGAACGTAGTCCGTTAGACCATAGCAAACCGCAGCGTATAACTGGGTCTACCAGTTTCTAGAATTTGCCGGAGGTTAGTGTTTGTGAATTAATCGTCAATTCCAATATGGCAACATATGCTAAAATAATAAAATGAATTTGAAACATACCTGAAAAACTACATTTTGTAATAAGGAACCACATATTGCAGTCAAAAAGTTACGGAGGACAACGCATTGGTTGAAATTTAGGTTACGTACGTTTAACAAAAAAATAATACATGCAAAATTTATAGTGTTAAAATCGATTTTTTTTCTTCCCATTTTGGTTGCGGCTCCAGTTCCGCTTCCACTGCCGTTTGGGACTACGGCATTCAGCTTTCTCCGCTGCCGCTCGGGTCTGGAACCGCAAGATGCATCTATTTCTACGGGCCTACGCAGAGCTTTGTGTTTGCTTCGGTAGATTTGAGTTATATGCAAATGAAGCAGGTTGGTATGGTCTGACGGGACAATGTGTTGTTTACATGTGCAGAGGCACGTTGAACTGAATACGTACACAGCAGTGATTCGTTGCAAAGGGTCCAGAAGGCCATAATTTAACTTTTGAAGACGGTGTTAATATAGCCGGAAAATATCGTCGTATGAACAATGTGTATGAGAATGAAGCCTGTCAAGCAGCAAGGACGTGTGCGCACTGAGGATATGCCTAGACACGGTCAAGTTCACTTACCATCACCGAGGAATCAATTGCAGCCGTAGATAACTTGTAAAGAAGAATCGCGGAATCAGCGTGCGAGAGATTGCAGAAGCATTGTCATTGAGCAAGAAATCTGTTCACATCCCTCTCCATCTACGTTTGGGATGCCACAAAGTTGCAGTGGGTCCCCAAGCATCTTTATTAGAAGCAAAAGGCTTGGTCAGTTGATGCTTGTTTGGAGTATTTGCTGTATTACCAAGCAGAGGGGCATCCGTTTTCTTAAAGATTGATTCCGTAGTCAACCACGGACGTCCTTCGTTCAGGTTATCCTTATCTTTTGACACTCTGGGACATTTGCTTGGGTGATTATGTGTAGTGGATATATCACTTACTTCTTGAACATATATTCCAACCAAAAAACCATTTCAGAAAAAAATAGTCTCACTTTCATTTGGGCAAACCAATTACTTCAACAGTTAAACATATTGTTGACCACAATGATAATAACTATATCTTGTTCATTGCTTTTTAAATCTCTAATAATGCGCCCCATATACAAGAGTTGAAGCAACAAGCTTCCGACACTAATCCAGTTATTGTATTGCATTTTATATTAGTAGTTCTGTAAATTTAATTTTTACAAATACTGATAAACAATTGTACCAGAGTTTAGGTGTATCAATTTTTTTGTTTATTTATGCAATTAAATTACAAATAAAACACCATTAACGATTAGAATAATGATCAGTCAATGTGTGAATTAATTCCTATTCTTGTGTCTATAGGACTGTGCATTTTTCATAAAAATACTATAAAAGGCTAAATAAAAGACTTAAAACCTAAAAAGGGCTAAAAATATTGTTTATAAAAAGCCTAAAATTTCAAGTCTTACTTATAATACATTTATAGATTTTTATTAAACAAAAACATATGTAAATTTATTATATATCTGTCAATTTTACTATTAATCAATTACTTGCCTTTATTACCATTAATTAGTGTTAAGTTGAATGTATTTGTAGGCTATATCTTGTTTAACTTTCCTAATATATTCTCATAATGTTAAATATGACCTTGGAAGGTCATTTTATTATGAGAGTTTATAAGTGTGGCCTGTGTATTTTGCAGGTCAAAAATACTATCTTTCCTAGTCAGCTATATATCCTCAAACTCCTCAAATATTAATTGCTTGTAAAACTTCCGTTACAAGTGTCAGGCTGTATTAAGGCATACCTGACCTTTTCTTATATAATTAGCACTCTCGCGGAAAAGTTTGTTTCCAAATTATTGGACTTTTTGTTCTTATAGTTAATCTTTCAGTTCATCTATCGCGTGAAGGTTATTTCTATTGTGTCGCATTTTTTAGGATTCTTCTCAAATAATAGTCGCACCAGTAATGTGTGGGAGTGTGACAGCCATAAATCTCTAGAATTGATTGCCTTAAAATGTCACTATTAAAGCCTGCAAATAATCAAGAACGGTGTAGGCTTGGCACAGTCTTATTGAAAATATCTTAGTTGTGTCTCATTATCGGATAATAGTTAATGAATTGTGTGTATGCGTGAGATGCCTCTCTGAATTGACAGTATATTGAAAATATATTGACCTTATTATATATTCTGCAGTTACAGCACAACACATACCATGTTTTTCACCATAAAAAATATCATTTTTAATCAAAAGCGGATTTTTCCTTCTCCCGTGAGTTTATTTTTGCAAATATGCAAATAAAACCAAGTCTGATTGGAGATAATTATTAACTGCAGATATATTTTGCAAAACGCAATTAGAGAAATTTACTTCATTTATTATGTCGTCAGGCAGTTATGCTTCTTGGACTGGAACCACTTTATAATGGTGGGTTTAAATGTTAGCAATTTGCAGCTCTGTGGGCTGGGCTGCTTTTTGAACGCTTGTTTCCTGTATTAAGACTTCACTGTAGAATGCAGTAAAGTTTCTCGAAGTTTTTCTTACTTCGTTTTCGGTTAGGAATTAAGAACAGGGTTTGTTACGGTAAGGAGCCGGAACACCAGGAACTTTCTCTACAAATTGACTACCTACTGCTCACAAGCCACAAGTAAAAAACCCCTGTTCTAGGTCATCTTGTACGGTAGCATTTCACTGAACTACATTTAGTTCTTTACATAAAATAATAGTCTCTTGCTCGTTAAAAGCAAATTTGAGTTACGCACCACCTGAGCTTGCCGAGAAAATATAGCCGGCCGAAATTGAATAAAGGAATATAAAATTAGATATTTAAAACTTAATATTTATATATTATTTATTTACTTATTGTGGCAGAAATAAGATCATTAAGGTTTCTCTTCCGTTCTGACAATCACCGAGTTTCACTGGCAATACCATATTGTAACATATGTACTAATAAGGAAAATACTCGTAAGCAATACAAGTGACCTAATGGAGTATGACAATTTTCAGAAACTTTGTGGGACACTGGTATAGAATTAAGTACACACATTTTTTTCAAGGATAAAGTTTCACAATGCTCCTTATTAATCTGAATTTATTTTTTAGTAATGATGTTTTTAAGTGGGCTCCATGACAACTAACACATTCGTGTAATCGGCTCTGGAAATTCACCAAATCTCGCTGTTATAAACCATTATCAATTTCCTTAATTTCACGATTTATGTTTTCTTTTAATTGCATGTTTTATGGTCTGTCGCAGTACACTTTACATTTCAAGTATCCCCATAAAATGTGGTCTGCTGCCGTCAGATCTGGAGATCACGCTTACAGGCAACATCAGCAAGTAAACGAGAACAGCATCCAGAACAATGAATCCAAGTGTTCGTCGTTTCACTAACGGTGGTGCCATCCTGCTGGAACCAAATCTCGGTTCCATAATTATCGTATTGCCTGCATATCACTGCGTTGACGATCACTGTATGGTTTCCTTCTTCAAAAAAGTACGGAGCGATGATTTCAGTGGCAGAAACTCTACCCCAAATGTTACTTTCTGTGAATGGAAAGATTGTTCATACACTTCCATGGGTTGGTCTTCACTCCAGTAACGAAAGTTTTGTTTATTTACGAGCCCAGCCAGATGGAAATGAGCCTCGTCTGATATAATGAGTGAGTGGTTCAGAAAATCTTGGTCGTCATCTAACATTGCAAGGAACGGCCTACATCGAGCATGTTTATCAGTTTCTTTAAGTTGATGCAGAATTTGAATTTGTATGGATGGCACTTTAGATCATTATGAAGGATACGGTGAGAGCTTGTTCGCGACAGATTCAAAGAGCTTGGAATGACGCCTACCAAAGCGGGTTGAACTTCTAACCACTGCTTCTCTTGGTCTTGCAACATTTCCAAGCGTACGTACTCGGCGCCCACTACCAATGAACTTTCACGAACACTGCTCGTGGCTTTGAATTTACTCACCCATTGCAGAATGATGTTACGGGATGGAATTCTCCCATGTTGTGGTTCAATAAATTCTACCCTAAATCTTCCCTGAACGTAGCAGATTGACTTATAAAATAAATCTTGTAACAGCGAATGCCATTTTTCCACCCTTCAGTTATCCATACTGTTGTTTACTAAACGGACAAAATAAATTGCATGTTTGGGAGGCCACTTAGCAACCAATGTCATAAATGTAACGCAAAAACGCTAGAAACGGCAGCGTTCCGTCATATTCCATTCCATTGGGTCACTTTGATTTTTAAAAAACAAGTTAAGCTTAATAAATTACATTGTGTTCCTTGAAAATGTATTTTATATAATTCTATACGAGTGTCCCACAAGAAGATTCTGAAAACCGCCAAATTCTTTTGGGTCATCCTATGTATAAACCTATATAAAAATGATACATAGTAAATAAACTCAGCTAATAAACAGGATAATGGAAATGAATATTAAAGGATGCTAACGCAATAGAAATAATAATAATAATAATAATAATAAAAATAATAATAATAATAATAATAATAATAATAATAAAGCGCAAGAAGTAGCAATAAAAACTCATCAACATAAATTCTTGAAAGAGAGTGGAAATAAATGTATTCGTACTAGTAACAGATATAAAGTAATGCGACTATGAAGATGAAAGCACAAAATGATACTGTATAACAATAAGCATCTGTCTGTGTTCCTCAGCAGCAGTATAATGATAGCATCTTGCCAGGAAATTCCTGTATTATTTCATCTAACATTCTTTTCCATAAGAACATGGCGTTTCGGAACACTTTTCTTGTCACTAAAAGCTCCGTCTTTAATAACTTTTTAACAAATAGGCGAACAGTTTCTCTACTTTTAACTCGATTGTCAGGATACTATGTCATCAGTGCCCTGCAAGAATCATACGTATAAACCTGTTTTCCAAGACTGCTTATGTAATGGCATAACTAACAAAGAACAATTAACACACAATTAAATGACTTCTCCTAGTATACAGCCGCACTCTGGCGATCCATAACTAAATTATTTTATTATTCTGGCACCTAAATGAAACATCGTCTTATTAGAGGAAATACTTTTAACAGAAAGTAAAAATGAAATAATACAGTATGAACACAAAACAAAATGCATAGTTTTGCGAGAACTAGAGAGAGAGAGAATTCTGTGCATTTATGTATAAAGGATGTTATTCCACAAACAATATCTTTATAATCTTTTAAAAGCTGCATGAGTAGAGTACAGTCAAATGATACGAGGAGCAAAGAACAAAAATAATAGTTTGAGATCTGGTGTAGCCGTTGTGCTCTAGTGAACAAGGTGTCGAAAGAAGCCTACACCACCTTTATCGACATTTTTCATAGGGATGAAATGTGGGGGGGGGGGGCTGCCTAGGATGAAGTGTTACTCTCAAGGAAGAGTGTGAGTCGCCAAGCAATATTGAACTTCGATATCGCTTCGAAGACGAGAAGGAAAAAAACTGCAGCCCGATGGACTTCTTTCCTCCAGAGCTAGGGGGCGCGCCAGTCAAGTCTTCACCTATCAAGAGGATATTGAAAATTGGATTTATATCCCCTCTGCCTGAAGCACAAAACGGGTGTCACAAATATTAACTGAATGGAGCTACTAACGTTGATGATAATGGGAAACTTGGACAATGGTAACGAGATTAAGAGGATAAAACGTGAAGATGAAAGAAGAGACCGAAGCTATAATGCCTAAAGAAGGGAGCAGAATAGGTTTCTGAAGACGAGAAATTAGTTTAGACACTTCATTTAGCTTACATAGGTGGTGTGAATTTACTGCTGATAAGTTGGCAGGATTGAAAATTATGAAAGAAGTTGCACAGAGTGGTGCTAATGTAGAGAAAAAACATTTTCTTTGTAAATTTATTTCTTTAATTCCCCTTTTTGTGGGATGTTTTCAAATGCTGTTCGAAAAATAATGAAGTCTCATTTTCTGGTGGGAAATTCGTTGACCTTTTAATTTTTTTTTTTTGTATCCAAGCATGGCACATTCATTCTAATTATGCCACTTTTCTCCCTTGAGCTGAAGAAGCTTTCTTTTGCTCTTTTGAATGGAGCATCGAGAGTGATAGCTTTACTCTCGGGAATCCCTCAGTTTCTGTGCACTTCGGATAATTGCTCTCAGAAAAAAATAAAACTCTTCGCTTAGACAAAGGTGAAACATGAAAATACAAATGTCAGCATGCTCAACGCTGGTTAATGAAATATATATGTGAAACTCTAAAGTAAGTTTTGAGGAAACTGTCGATAGAGCTACACAATTCTTAAAGCTATTGGTGACCCAAAATGTTGAGTACAACTTTTTTATAACACCATCCATGTAAGAGTTTTGATACGCATACAATAAAATATCTAACATATGTTTACAGTGGATCCGTATAGCAGAACTTAATATTTCTTTTCAATACTCATTTGGACAAAAAGCAAGGTGGTCAATATTATAACAATATCACAAACATAATATACGTATTAAATATGCTTTATGTTTATGTATAAGACATTAAAAGCAGTTTATATTTATTTATGCTTTTATGTAATAGCTAAATATTCATGCACTTAAGTTCTAAAATTAAATACTAGAGAAATATTTCAAAACAATTTTCATATGCAAAATTTTCTCATGAAACACCTGGGATGTCAGGCATGGTACCTGAAACTGGAATGGTGATACTAGTATTTTATATCATCTTCAATAGCGGTAGGTGCATTTTTAAAATTTAATTTTAGCCACCTATATTATAATCTCATTTTAAAACCTCTAACTCACATTTAAAATAATTACATTAATCTTAGGTTTTCTTCTTAATTCAATATCTTTCTCAGTAAAACCGCCATGATTTATTTATAAGTTCATTAGTGTTTTTTTTTCCCCCTTTATCGCGTTTACTTGGAAACCTGTCTTCCCTCTACTTCTTTTGCATTGTATTGTTCTGAACGGAAAAAATGGTATTTAAATGTGTCTAAAACGATTCCGGCTCAGTTCGATGGATTTTTAAGGACGTAAAAACCTTAAGTCCACCTTTAAGTTGTGGGTCCCAATTCCTAGATTTATGGCACGTTAAAGAACTCACTACCCGAACAAAAGAGATCTCTGAGCAAAATTATCGACCATTTTACGTCTATTAGACGGGGAGGCTGACCACATATCACTCTGCCCTCTGTAGGAAAAGGTAACTAAATGCCAAAAAATGGTATGCTTACCTCTAGAGGACATCCAGGCCGTTTGTGGGTTTTAGTGACTATAGTACATAATAAACAGAATACTTTAGAAGCTATTAATAACCAATAGATTTTTCTGCATAGGAAATGCTTATGTTTAGTACACATTACTACCTTGAAAATGTTCATCACATTTTCCTCTATTCTCTTTAATGACGCATAGGCCTAAAGAGAATCATAAGAAATGTAACAAACAGAGAAGAATATAGAATAATGGATTTAATGCATTGTAAATGGAATAGCATGTACAAAAAGGAGGCAATTTGCTATTGGCATATCTCCCCCAATGAGAAAGAAAGAAAGGTAGAATGAAAAGGAGAGAAAATAGAAATAAGGACCAGAAAAAAAAATAACCAAAATATTATTAGTAAACTGTAATACGTGTATGCCAGGAATCTGTTCATGTACAATAATGTGATTATTTTCATTGTAGTCAGTAATTCATTAATTAAAACTGAAGTGAATTTGTTATTTCATTATTAATATATCGCCAATTCCTCGAGCTACACAGTTTTACTTAACCTTCTTGAATGTGAGAATATATATCCTACTTCAGTAAGCATTCTATTCTTTGTTCCCTTTTCCTGTAGTATTCCTCAAAAAGCAATTTTCTTCACATATATAAACAAACTTTTCTTACGCTCGCAAATATAAAAAACAAATTGTAGGTGTGAGAGTTGCTACCAAAGAACTCTGTTCATCCTGCCTAACCGAAAATTTCCAACTTTCCAGCAATTGCGACGGCGACTTTCAGGCAGCACTCTCAACTCTGGATCTATGGCAAAAGTGTACATCTCGAGAGATCCTTTTATTTTCGCCCCTAAATTGACTGTCAAAATGACCGGCACTGGTGTAATTGAAGTTCATTTTTTCTTTTAACTCCTACACTTTGACATATTGGATGCTTTGCTCGTTATTGGCCCCAGACATTCTCTATAACTTTTAAACTAATGTTCAGTTTGATACAAACATATATTTATAATGAGAAGCAAGAAGCAAGAACGACAACGCTGACTCTCTAGTGTTGCGCATACCCCTGAAGCCGATTGGATGTTCACTGTTCTCGGCAACTGTGACTGTGCTGATGTAATGGGATCTTACTCGTATTTGAGCCAATGTGTTATGAACAATACAGTCCGGTTAGTACAGTATGAACCAGTACACGTTATTGGTCCCATGTCTTCCTTATTAGAAGAATATCGCAGTCTACATGGAAATCTTCCAGGATGATGAGGAACTCCATACTAAGCTATTTTGAGCAGGGTGATACCATCTTGCCTCGCACCTTTCAGCCACAAGTAGCGAGCGATGAGTTCTTCCTTATCCACCGGGACTGCTCTGTGTACCAACTTGTGATCCCGTAGGTAATAGTCCTACGCAACATAAACTTCGTCGTGGAAATTGCCTATTAATATCCAGACGAGTTTCCTGTAAGAGTAGTGGATTGCTACAGCGTGTCATGCTCCTACACATCGCATAAACCGTTTTCTAGGGAAGATTATACTAAAATAACAGATATTCAGGCGGAAGGTGTAGACCGTCCCCTACATTTATTCTGAAGCAAATATGGCGCCACCTGTATCGCACAGCGTGAGAGTTTGCGTGGTCCCACCTATGGCTGTTGTGGAATTTAAACAGGCAGTCCCTTGTAAATGCAGCCTCAGCGGACCGCTGTGTTCCTGATAGAAAGTCCTCTTTTCCGACCGTGCGTCTGTAACAGTCCGAACAATCATGATGGGCACTTATGTATCTGTGTCCTCGCAGATCATTCTCCCGCAAAATATTATAAGTTAGAGTATGGAGAGCTTGAAGAGTTTGCGCAACTTGGGATATTAATAATATTAAAATTAAAACTTCTAATTAAAATAATTGGAGATTTTGGAAAGTGGTTACTTTCCTTAATTCTTGGAACCCCAGATATAGCTTTCCTACGAATAAATAACATACATTTTTATTACTTCACTTTTCCTTATTTCTCTTACTAATAAGGCTGTTGTGCTGTGGTCATTGTGCTGATGATGTTGGACTTATAACCCACAAAAACTCTGTTTTAGTTTTTAAACAAGACCACGACACAAAGCCCGGGTGTTTTAATTTTAAATTATGATCACCGGCAGTGAAAGCATAAGATATGTCGTAAGCTGGGCTATGCTCAAAGTATTGTCCTTCGTGATCATTGCCAGCACTCTCTCCTCCAACTGAGGTACGCAAATAGCCGCTGGACGAACACGATCTCATATTGGTGGCGCGGCGACCCTCTCATGCGTCTGACTGGAATTTCAAACTATGGCGATTCGGCTGAAGGCGTGCAGGATATCTTATACTTCAATCATGTAGAAACAATTATCGGTCTCATTCAGAACAAGAACTATAAGGCTTCTACATAGTGCTACACACAACCAGCGCAGACACTTTAAAATGAATATTGTTACCAGTTGGGTGAGTTGACCTTGTCTTTTACGTAATACTTTTTTCAATCATTAATAATAGATGTGCTTGTCTGTTCCTACATTGTGGAGCATAATCCACCAATGTCCGCTGCATTGTGTTACATACAAAATACTCATTGTTAAAATAACTGTGATGCACATTGTGGAGGTTTGTTTCGAGGTATTTAAATAAATATTTAGGTCGCTGTCCTCACTGTTTGATATTAGATGAAAATTGCGAGTTAGAGGTTGGTTTCTATCCTCGTTTTAATTGGCCAGCTCTTCTTTATAGGTGTCTGTGAATATTGGATTAACTTTTATGTTCATCCAGTATATATATATACACACACGCGAGAAACGGTCGAAAAGTAACGCACTGCATTTTTTTACAGAATCATTCATAACTGGGCCAGATAGCTACATTTTTTCATCATAAGTACAATTGATACATATTTTCCATCTGGCACCAGTTTAAGATTCCAGATATATATACGACTGATTTAATTTTTTCATCTGTTAACTATCCAGTAACGTTTTTCATTGGACATAACAAAACCCAAAGCAAACAGGTCTAGATATTGCTATGAGTGCTAGAACACATTGCAGCTAAATCGTGCATTTCTGTCGGAACAGCAGCGCAGCATGAGGATAAGCATTGTCTTGAAGCATTTTTGAGTGTTTTCACATAAGTTAAAGATTAGCATAGATTGCGCCGTTCACGTAGTATGTTAAACTAAAATCTAGTAAGAGCACCGTTACCAGGCATCCCTTATTGAATGAATGCTCTTAAGTTCTTCTGTGCCTGGCACTCTGAATGTTTCCACGTTGTTGCGAGTTTGTAGAGTACACCCATAAATGTCAGACACATCTTTGCACCATAGATAAAAGTTCTTATGTGAGATCTACAAGTAATCCAGTAACACAGGTATGTAGCACCTATACAAACTAGATGTCTCCATGTAAGTGATTTTTTTCACTTTATTGATTTATTTTTCTAAAGTTTCTGTCCTTCCTTTCATTGTTAAATCACAATGACTATCACGCCTTAGAAATGCATCATTTCAGAGTTTTATTTCCTATTAACTCCTAAATTTAATTTAAAATATCTTCCCTTGTGGAGATATGTGGAAGACTTTTCGCCCACCATACCCGGAAGATGGATGATATATTAATTGCGGAATATCTTTATAGGAGGTTAGGAAATAAAGAGCTATTGAAAGCGAGTAGAGCGATAATTACTAATTAAAATGGGATAACGACCGCGGACGATGACATATGGACATGACCATCATTACCCCCTCTCGGTTTCGCAAGATATTATACACGTGTGGAGGAGAGAGTGAGAGAGAGGTTCATAGAAACTTCAACCCGTTTTAATGACTACGCGAACGGTTTCCCATGTTACGCACCATCATTGTGTTGCGACGCCAGCTTTGTCACTCCCTTGTAACACAAGCCCTGGGCTTGTATCTCAGATGAAAGGATGGTAGGGAGTAGGATTTATTTTGGGTTACCGCACCCTCCCATTCTCACAGACTCTCTACCAATAGGATGGTGATGTTTGTAAAACCTCCGTTCTTCACAAAAGAGGGATATTTTCTTTGCGCAGTGCTTGAAGGAGCTTTGTAGCTACCGCATTCCCGTCAGTTCTTTGAGTTGAAAGCACGCTCTGGTCTACCTTGTAAGGTCTGGCTTACTAGTAGCGCATTTCAAACTTTAAATGCTGTTTAATACATGGACATTTCTATTTATCGCTTGAGATGCATTTTTGTATTGGTGATACAAGAACGCATTTCCCCATTGTTCGTTTTCTTTTGGTTCGGTTTCTGTGTAATAATGTGCCAACATTTTATTATTTTTTTTAGACTTGTATATTTCTAAAGAGTGTACATTTTAACAGTAATCTATAAATTTCAGTATCGTATGGCCTTCAATCAACCTCATGCGAAGAAACCCAAGAGAATGAGGTCAGAGGAATGAGCAGGTTAGACCGCTTGTCCTCCAAGACCAATACATTTGCTTTGAAATCGCTGATATAAAAATTTCTGGCAAAAATTAAAAATGGAATGATGCAACGTCATGCACATACAACATACATACAATGGAACTTATCACAATTCATTCAAATATTTGATTTAAATTCATTTTTATGTTTCTGTAATCCACCAGGCATAATTAAAGCCTCAATCAGTGTCACCAATTATTCCTGCATAAATAAACGCTAAATTATAGCTTACAAAGTACATGAGATGGATGTCTACTACTTCTTGATAAATATAATTTTATTATCACGAAATATCGACTAAAGGTTGGAATTGAAGTTAACAATTATGAAAGAATAAGTAATAAAACAACAGAATAAATCCCTAGAGCCAACTTTTAACGTTAAAAATTTATTAATAGATGACCAATTATAGTGGCAGTAATCGTTATAAGTAAAATATTATAAACATAACATCAACGTAACTCGAAAAGTAAATGAAATAGAATAGACTTTCAGACCATAACATTTTCTTTATTTGGAACCTGCAAATTTCGCACAAGCAATAAAACATAAATTCACTAAAAATATCTTAAATTACCCGAGAATTGTTATTAAAAATATGTTAGTCCATAACCAAAATATTTAAATGTTCAGTTCATAACAAATGTTGAGGAAATAGGGACCTAATTTATAACGGGATATTTTATTAAGCATCGAATAACTTGGCAAGGTTTTAAATTTCATTGAGCATCTTGAGCGTTTAGTGACACAATCACCCAACTATTCTCAGACTACTTAAACATATCATTCCTAATATTTCAAATAAATTGTCTACTTACACGGCCAGAGGTATGTGGTGCTCAAATCGGGTAGGAGACCGGAGGAAGTATTCGACATACCCTCAATGATATTCTGAACGCATCCCACGAGTGATAAGTGAAGTTAAAACCTTTCTTCGCAAATTAAGATGACTCAGAGAACAATGAACTTCAAGAGCCAAACAGTTATATTAAGGTGAAATAAGGCATGATTTACATTGTGTGCTGGGAATGATTAGTTAAAAGATTGGTTTTTTCCCCCCATATTTTTCCTTGATCTTTTAAACTGCTTAGAACAAGCGAAAAATCCATTTGGTGCTGCAATATATATGTTTCATCCAAACTTTGCAAAAAATAAAGGCTGTGAAATATTTTAAGGCATTAATTTATCACCTGGTGTCATTGAACACGCTTTAATATACACCGAGAGCTTTTGTAATGTAACAAACTTCTAAAAGTAATAATATTACATTCTTAAAGCTACCAATTTTCACAATAAATAAATAAAAATGACGAATTCTTAACTATTTTAATATAGATAAAACATAATTCTGTCAGTTGGGTACAGGTGAACTCTGACGACTCAAGTCCAAATGTTGCAAGTTGCGAGAAAATAGCCTTGAGTTCAAGTTCGTACATAACCTAAAAAAAGGAAAGTACGGAAATCTGCAATTCTTCTAGAAAATAATGACTCCAGGCAGTATCCATGAGATCAGGGTCCTCCTAGAAGCAACCACAAATATATTCAGGAGCTGAAGATGCAACCGTTATTCCTAAGAAGAGATATGAAAATTGTGTTAAAGAATTTCCCTTACAAATACAATTTAAATAAATATTCACATGGCAGACGTATCCTTAACAACATGTGCATTAATCTCGTTTGTAAGATGGGAGAAAATTATTATTAATGCATTCATGGACTAGGGGTGGTGTCATCAAAACTGAGGATTCTCTGGTTGACATTCCAGATGTAATTTGCAATATTCGCTTCACAGTCCTTAATAAGATGCGCCATCAGGGAGAGGTTCCGCATGAAAACAGGTAAACAATGACTGTAAAATTGGAAAGCTACCTTCATATAATAAGAATGCTCTTCGAAAAAGTCCGATGCCTGGCTCATAAGTGTTTTGATGCAATGTATCTACAATTATCGTCTTAAAAGAATATTTTGTGTAAAGTGATATAAAGAAAACAAATTCATTGGATTCTTGTCTTGCAATACTTGCGCCCTCTCGATTTCTTTTAGTGAGTTATACTCCAAAATCAAGATATACATATCAGTTCCATGGAATAAGGCACATCCTTAAGTTTGTAAGCCTGGAATGCTTCCGACCTTAAAAAAAAGCCTCTCACGCAGAAGCTGCGTAAACTAAGCGAATCCCTCACTTGTTGAATAACTTCTAATAAAAATATTAATATAAAAGTCAGATTAGGTTCTATTAATTAATGGAGTGAGATAAGTTATGGAATTACTGTGTGGTATTTGGGGAACAAAATTAGAATTCGTGCAATCTATAAGTTTTAAAAAAGAGAAATAACTTTTTATAATAATAATAATAATAATAATAATAATAATTATTATTATTATTATTATTTAGATTAAACAACACAAATTAGTAGTATAATATTAATTAAATATATGACCACTGATAAAAATCTGTACTATCAGGGTATTAACAAACATTTTTAAATGTAACTATATTTATATAGTATCCATTGATACTTTGCATTGTGTATTTAAGATGAGGTTCATATGTTTCAATGAAAAAAAAAAAGCATGTTACTATTTAAAAACCATTTCGATGTCTATGCAAATATACAGAATCAGTAAAGAACAATCGAAAGTTTCATCGATTTTCATTGGCTTTGAAATTTAATTAAAATATTATTGCAGTGAAAACATACAACGCAAGAATATTACAAAGCTATCTTACATACAAATATAATTCTCAAACATATATTAATATTTCACAGCTGCTATCTTCACGACGATATTTTGGCTAAACATAAAAGATTTGCAACGTTATAAATACAGTTAATATACTGAATTAATTTCTCATTTTATTTTAAAACAGTATAGAGAAAATTAAAAGGCAAGAATAATTTTTAAATTTCACTTTTCAAGTATATATTTACTCCTAGTCGTTCAATTTCTCTAATTTTCAGAAACTATTTTTCTTATTTATTTAAATGCTGTATACTGTATTTTGTTGCGAAGAAACAAATATTGGTGCCGATAGAGCGATTTTTAAATTGTGGGTAATCTGCTAATAGTTCAATTTTGCTGATTTTTAGAAATTGTTGTTTTTATTCTATTTCAATGGCATATATTGTTTCCTTTAAAAAAATTAAAATTGCAGCCGTTAGAACGATTTTTAAATTTGGGCTAACCTCAAAAAACTTTTTCAGGTATACCCGCACTCCAAATAGTCTGATAATTTTCAAAACTGTTTTTTTATTTTATTTAAATGGTATATGCAGAGTTTTGTTGTGAAAAAGTAATTATTGATGTTGCGAGGGCGATTTTTAAAATTTGGGTTTCAGATATCCCTTGATTTTCAGAAACTATTTGTCTTATTCTATTTAAATAGTACATGTGGAATTTCGTTTGGAAAAAAACATTATTGAATGCCACTAGAGCGATTTTCAAATATTGGGGTGCAGGCAATCCCCTCCCTGCTAATAGTCCGATTTCACTGATTTTTCAGAAACTGTTTAATTTTTCATATTTTATTTATATTGTATGTACGGAGTTTCGTTGCCGCAATAGCGATTTTTTAAATTTTGGGCAACTCCCCTGCTAACACTCCAGTTTCAATGATTTTCAAAAATTGTTTTTCTTATTTTATTTCAATGGCATCTATCGAGGTTCCTTTAAAAATTAAATTACGACCGTTAGAAAGATTTTTAAATTTGGGCTTAACCGCCAAAAGCTTTTCATGTATATCCATACTCCCAATAATTTGATAATTTTCAAAAACTATTTTTCATATTTGTTTTAATCGGTATATGTCGAGTTTTTGTTGTGAAAAAACAAATATAAGCGCTGCTAGAGTGATTTTTAAATGTTTAAATGTTGGGTTTTAGGTATCCCCGTAATTGCCCAATTTGCGTGCTTATCAGCAACTATTTTTCTTATTCTATTTAAATGGCATAAACGGAGTTTCGTAAGAAAAAGATATATTAATGTCACTAGAGCGATTTATAAATTTTGGGGTATAGACAAACCCTCCCCTCCAATTCACTGATTCTCAGGAACTTTTTCTTTCTTATTTTATTTAAATGGCATATATGGAGTATCGTTACGAAATCAATTTTAATGCCTATACAGCTATTTTTAATTTTTTGAGTAACCCTCTCCCCTGCTAACAGTCGAATTTCACTTATTTTCAGAAACTCTTTTTCTTGTTTTATTTCAATGACATATGTCGAGTTTCCTTAAAAAATTTAAATTGCTACAGGTAGAGGGATTTTTAAATTTGGTCTTATTCCCCAAAAGTTTTTCAGGTATACTCCCACTCCTAATAATCTGATAATTTTCAAATGATTTTTCTTATTTGATTTTTATATGCCCATTTTTGTCGTGAGCAGATAATTATTAGCACTTGAGACTGTATTTACCGGCTTCAAACCCTCCGACCAGTTATAAGCACCATTACAATTAAGTTTATGTACTATAAGTTTAATATGTACTTATATCAGGTAAATTTGACGTAAACACATTAAACTAACAACAACTCCTCCAACCAAACTAATTATTAATCATAACATATTATAAGCTACACCAATACTTATTATAATATTATAAATACGAAGTAAACCATACCCCCCTAATTTTAACAAAACACCATGTTCAATGTGTGTTTATATCAGTTTCACTTTAGGTTACTTGTTTCGTATGTTATTGAAGAATATTGTAACACTTGCAATATTTTGTTAGGATACACCCCAGGTTGTAATGCTTCTTCACATAGAGAACTATTGCTTCTTGTTTGTAACAGAGACCTTGACTCCCGCTAGTTTTGACAGCTCTCAAGAGATTCTAAAAGAAAGGTTCTCTATTGTGTATAGCTCGAAGAGTTACGTTTGTTATCTTTAAAAGAGCGGAAGGGCAATAATATTTTGTGATCTTTTCTTCAAGGACAAAGTAACTGTACCAGGGCAATAAAAAGCCTGATAAAAACGTTTAATATTATATCCAATCAAAAAGATCGAGGCATAGAAGTGAATGCGAGAGCCAATGGAATAATTGGACAGAGAAGGGAAAATCAGGGTCCATTTTGAATCAAGAATTTTAAGATTAAGAACAACGCCCAAACTGGCGGACCGTAACAGTCATAAAATATAGCAAAATTCTAGCCCCAGGATAAAAAAAAAATGGTCAGTTGTCGCGAAAGAGTTGGGTTATTTGACGAGAAGAGAATATTAGCTAGTCCACTGCTAAAAGGAACGATGAGAAGAACTCCCTTTAGTTAGATAGTTGACGCGGAGAATGGAATGCTGTTCAGTTGGGTGCGGAAGTTCATCAATGGGCGACATGAATGTGAGTTAGTGTGAAATTAGACGGCTAATCAGAACAGTTCGCCAGAGAGAAATGTAAGCAGTTCGTCGCAACAGCTTTCGTGTGTATTTAGGAAAAGTAAAAAGATAGCACCCTCATTAGGTTAGCAGCGTCAAAACAGGCAGTCGGAGAGCGTTCTAATAGATTAAGTAGACTCGAGTAGAGTGCATCAGATTTCTACTGAATGCCATAAGTGACGAGTGGTAGATTCCAGCTAGGCCCGTGTTGTAATACAAAAAACTCTCGTAAACCAATGACGATTATCTTAACCCCTGAGATCAATGCAAATAGAATAAATCAAGTTATTGAATTAAATCGCCACTGTCATCAATTACCAACGTTCTTCCGATCTTTTCTCTCTGGTACGCAATACCACAAAATCCAGCAAGTCTCAGCCGAGTCTAGGTGTTACGTCGACAACATGATTCCAGGAGGAAGAGGAGAAGACGGAGGAGAGGGCGAAAGTAATCATCATTAATCACACGTCAATCAAATTATATCAATTAGCATCAATTCCCCGATATTCCACCAAATCACAAATCGCTCTATGCTGCTAAAGCGATTTTTAAAATTTAGGTTTCAGGTAACCCCGCTCCTAAGTACCGGATTTATCTGGTTTTCAAAAACAACTTTTTTTCTTATTCTATTTAAATGACATATACCGATATTCGTTGCGAAAACAGTGTATTAATTCCACAAGAGCAATTTTTAAATTTTCCGTTTTAGGTAAACCCTCCTCCTTATAACCCGATTTCCGCGATTTTCGAAAATTATTTTATCTGTTTTATTTCGATAGGCCTATACTGGGTTTGCTTAAAAAAAGTTTCAATGCAGCACTAGAGAGATTTTTAAATTTCGCTTTAATCCCCAAAAGTTTTTCAGGTATATCCACATTCCGAGTGATCTGATTGTCATGATATTCGCAAACTGCTTTTATCAATTTGTTTCAAAGGTTTTACTGTGCTTCGTTGAAATAAATGAAAAATTGCGACCACTAGAGCGATTTTTCAATTTTTTTAATATTCGCTTTAGATTACCCCCCCCCCCCTCCCAATGGTGCAATTTTGCAGGTTAACGAGCTCGTCAAATCGTTTGTTAATTGATGGTTTTGTGCCGAGTTTCGTTGAGAAAAAAGAAAAATTGTGACCCACCGCCGCCAGACAGAGAACGGACTCTCTCTCACACACAGAAAGACATATATATATATATATATATATATATATATATACAAGGTCTGTTCAAAAAGTATCGCGAATTTTGTGTTTTTTCAAAAATTATTTTTTATTCATGAATATCTATTTTGTCCCCTTCAAAGTAATCCCCACCAAATATTATACACTTGGCCAACGTTTTTTCCAATCCTCGAAGCACTTTAAAAAATCGTTTTTTTGTGATCTTGTTCAGTTCCTCCTTCGATGCCGTCTTTATCTCCTCAATCGTGGCGTAGCGTCTTCCTTTCATGGACCTCTTCAGTTTTGGGAACAAAAAGGGGTCCAGGGGGCCAGATCTGGGTAGTACGGTGGCTGCGGCATCATAAATGTGTTGTTTTTTCCCTAAAATTCGCGCACAAGTAACGATGTGTGAGCAGGGGCGTTATCATGGTGCAAAAGCCAAATTTTGTTCGGGCGTTCTGGCGGATTGCTTGGCGCAAATTGCGCATAACTTGCAGGTAATATTCCTTATTGACCGTTCTACCCTGTGGCAAGAACTCATGATGCACCACGCCCCTGCAATCAAAGAAAACTGTAAGCAAAACCTTCACATTCGACCGAAATTGGCGGGCTTTTTTCGGTCTTGGCTCGTGTGGCAGCATCCATTGGGATGATTGAGCTTTAGTTTCCACGTCATAACCATAAACCCATGATTCGTCACCAGTCATGACCCTCTGGAGCAAATTTGGGTCGTCGCGGACAGAGTTCAACAGCTCCTTAGCAACATTAATGCGACGGTATTTTTGGTCGAAATTGAGCAACTTTGGTACGAATTTTGCGGAGACCCGTCTCATGCCCAAATCATTGGTAAAAATCGAATAGCACTAGCCAATCGATATGTTTAGGTCCTCAGCAACTTCTCTAAGGTGATTCGACGAATGGCCAATACTATTTTCTTCACTTCTTCAATGTTTTCGTCTGTTGTTGACGAGCTCGGGCTTCCGGGACGCTCTTCGTCGTTCACATCTTCTCGACCCTCTGTGAACATTTTGTACCACCGATAAACGTTGCTTTGGTCTAAGGTAGCTTCACCATATGCCACAGTCAACATTCGGAATGCATCCGCGCACTTAATATTTGTTTTTAACACAAAATTTGATACAGATTCTTTGTTTCATTTTTTGAAATAGGTAAAAATCGAAGACGAATCAAAACACGCCCAAGCAAAATAGCTGTCAACAATTAACTGAACATTCAAAATAGCCGAGCTTGTCAACATAAGTGAGGAACATCAGTACCAACATAACGCCATAAAACAATCGAAAATCGAATATATGTAGCCCGCGGAAATTCAAAATTCGAGATACTTTTTGACTTCGTATAAGCATATTTTTCATAATATTTTATTTTTATTTATTTATCCCTTTTTATTTTTTATTTTATTTGTTTATTTCTTTTTCAGTTTTAGGTGTCCAGCAATTTTAGTAAAAGCTCTTTCCATTGGTACAACAGCAATAGTTTACAATCCTTCTGAATTAGCTAAAAAAAAAAGTCGAAAAATATTCAGATTTTTCTTTGTATCGACCGCAATAGCTTCATTTCTTTGTAATTCACTAAAATTGTACCAACTTATTATTTCATTTCGCTTATCACCAGGAACTAACGCCTCTAAATGGTACGTAAAAAGGGTGTTTAACGCCGCTAAAAATTATATTTATAAATTTTTATATTTTTCAAAATACGATCATAAATATTTTACCGAGACCTTTTAACATGTGCTGGCATTTTTGCTGGATTTTTGGGATCGTTAAATCTGTGCTTCTTTCCCGTACTACCCCTAAAAGGATAATAATTTATGAAGAATTTGCAAGATTAAGTAAAATTGATAACCGAATATCATGATAATATGAAAACTTTGAATGTATAGCACACTAAGCAAAATGTATTCTGGAATTCATTTTAACTACAATTGTTCAGCATGAAGTGTTTAGTGTTCAGCTATTCATATTGAACATTTCAGGATGTATTCGATCGGTCTACTTCATAAATATAGATTATGCTCATAGCACAAAGGCACGATGGCTGTTAACGATCCCTTGATAGTTAGTGCGTCACACTTCAGCCACGGAAGGCAAACACGCACGGGCAAGAACGATACATGGGCCAGAGCGTAACTCATTGGCCCATAATTCTCACAAACCAATGTACTGATTTGCATTCCTTAATTGGAAAACTATATCAGAAATTAGGGTTTCAAAAAGAGTAAAACACTAGATAACTGTAATAAAAAGTGTAATTTATTCATCCATGTTATAATAAAAGTTAACAGTGCCCGAGTGATAAAAATAATGAAGAGAAGTCTTTTTCGTGTATTCAGATAATTACCAATGGTAGAATTACCGAAGCACAAACAATAGTCGTCATTTGTTATGCTGTACAAAGAGATGACTTCACCGACTGGTTGAATTAGATTTTTTTTTTCTTTTTCCTTGAATAGTGTTTAACGCCTGTTTTAGCTACTGAGGCATCACAGGCCGTGGACACTGGTGATACATGAGATGAAATGATTAATTAGGCTTTTTTTTTAAAGAAGGAAACGTTTCAGGCCTAAGTTTAAGGATCTCCCCGGCATTTGCCATTTATAAGGACTGAGGAAAATCTGGAGAAAACCTCAGTCAGGGAGGACGATCCTGGTGGGAATAAAACACTGGACCTCCCGTTCACGAGTCCACCCCTTAACGATATCGGCTACCAGTGGCGGTTAGAGAGATCCCAGTAGGCTAAATAAGCGTAAAGGCATTTTAGAGTCAGGCCAGACCACTCCATATGTATTACATTACTTTGAAACAACGAATTAGAATGCACGCTGGTTCAATTCTCTGAAAGAATTTTGTTTTCCTGAAGCGAAGTGAGCAAGTGGTGGGTGGAGGGTGGAGAGAAATCATAGCAGCGTAATCTACTTGATTTGAGCAGGAACATCATAAAGGGGTCGACAAGCTCACAAATGCAACCAAACATTGCTAATAGGCTTGAACTTGTAACTTTAAGATTATAGCAAAAGGGTTCAATTACAATGAACGAGAAAGTGTAGCAAAAAAAATGCATATATTTCCTGGCTAATGCTGAGATTTCAGTTTTTTACAGCTGCAGTAAATACACAATACAACTACAAAATTCTGTTTAGGGCTTAGTATCCTTTTCGTAACTCGTCCAGATACATTTTCCTTGTTTGGAACTTACAGATGGAATGTAGGAATGTTGTATATTATGACGTGTTTATTCACATTATGTACAGCAATAATGTGTACTGTATACTGTAAAAGCCTTCCCATCGAAATATTGCGATGTGACTAAGCATTGTCTCGACGCGTTTATGTATTCGAACATAACAAATAGTAATCCTTACTAAGATGCAGTCACACAGAGAATGTCACAAGTCATTTCCGTAATACAAATCGAACCTCATCCGTGGAATATCCAGTTTCGAATCTCCAAATGCACGATCAAGCAGTAATGTAAAAGCAACATTTTATACCAACATTTTCCTTGTGTTCTGCTAATTGTCAGGCTCCACTTACTATAGCGCGCATCAAATCATCCTGTCCATCACTCCAGAACAACTGATCCATTTCCAATCTCTCCGCGGCACTTGATAACTGCTCTCTGGAGCAATGTACTTCTGCAAAGTAAACTTAAACATCATAGTGCATTAAAGAATATGTCAATCATAAATGTTAGTCTAGATGAAAACATAAAATATATTACTGCAAATGAAAATTCATTGAATATATTACCCTCTTATTTTATATTATCGATTTTGATAAGAGAGTTGCGAACTGTTTACACCCGTTCCATGACTCTTAGCAGAATATGACGTTAACGCAGCTGTATAGGGCACAAACACAGAAACATCTTTAACGAGCTTCTAAAACAAAAAAGTTCATCACGCAGGAGCTACATAAACTAAGCGAATTCGCCATCGGTTGAATAACTTTTAATAAGAATGAATATAAAATCCAAATTAGGCCTTATTAATTAATGAAATAATATAACTTATGTCTTTACTGTGTAGTATTAGATGAACAAAATTAGGATTCTTGCAATTTATAAGTATCACAAATGAAAAACCACATTTTTCGTATACTACTACTACTTATTATTATGATTATTATTAATGCAATTATAATATTTTGTTATTATAATTGGGATTAAAATACTAGCATTAATAGTATACTATTAATTAAATTAAATATTTGACTCCTAATAGAAAAAGCTATACATTTAAACAGTTTTAAATGTGACCATGTATATGAAATCGTCACATTCACTAAAATAGAGAAAAATAACAAAGTTTCGAGCTACATTCCATATTTAAGAATATTGTGGTCTTAAATTTCAATGAAGCAAAAATATGTTATTATTTAAAAATAATTTTCATTCCCTAAACAAATATATGCAAATATATAACGCAAATATTTTATGAAGATTTATTACAGAGTTTTCTTACATACAAATGTAATTCTCAAACATAGATTAATATTTCACTGCTGCTATCTTCACTACGATACTTTTGTTGAGTATAAAACATATTGAACGTTATAAATACGGCTTATAGGCCGAATTAATTTCTCATTTTATTTTAAAAATGTAGAGAAAATAAAATCGAAGATCTCTTTTTAAATTTTGGTTTTCAAGTATACCTTTATTTCATATAGTCCAATTTCCCTAATTTTCGGAAACTATTGTTCGTTTTTGTTGTGAAGAAATAATATTGGTGCAACTACAGGAATTTTTAAATTTTGGGTGATCACTCCCCATACCTAATGGGCCGACTTCCCTGAATTTCAGAATGTATTTTTCTAGTTCTATTTAGATAGCATATACGGAGTTTCTTTACGAAGGAACAAATATTAATGCCGCTTGAGTGATTTTTAAATTGTGGGTAACCGACCTGCTAGTATTCCGATTTCCCTCATTTTCCGAAACTATTTTTCTTTTTTTATTTCAATGACATATATCGACTTTCTTTAAAAAATTAAATTGCGGCCATTAGGACGGTTTTTAAATCTGGGCTTAACACTCGAGTTTAAGGCATACTCCCGATGCGAATTTCATTAATTATTTTGCTATTTGATTTAAATGGTATATGCCAAGTTTTGTTGTAAAAAATTATTGGCACTACTAGAGCGATTTTTAAATTTTGAGTTTCGGGTAACTCCCGAATTTTCAGAAACTGTTTATCTTATTCTATTTAAATGGAATATATGGAGTTTCGTTGCGAAAAACACATATTAACGCCACTAGAGTGATTATTAAGTTTTGGGGTGCAGGCATCCCTGTCCCCTGCTAATAGCTCGATTTCACCGATTCATGAACTTTATTTATTTGTTATTTTATTTAAATTTTATTTATGGAGTTCCGTTGCGAAACAAATTTTAATGCCTCTAGAGCGATTTTAAATTTTGGATTCCCCTCCCTCTGCTAATAATCCAATTTCACTGGTCTTCAGAAACTATTTTTCTTATTTTATTTCTGTGGCATATATAGAGAGATTTTCCTTAAAAAAATTAAATTGCGACCATTAAAGTTATTTTTAAATTTAGGCTTAACCCCAACAGTTTTTCAGATATACCTCCACACCCAAAAATCTGATAATTTTCTAAAAAGCTATTTTTATTATTTGATTTAGGTATATGCCGAGTTTTGTTGTGAAAAAACAAATATAAGCGCTGCTAGAGCGATTTTTAAACTTTGGGATCAGGCAAACCCTAATGCCGCGATATCTCTGATTTTCAGAAAGGATATTTCTTATTCTATTTAAATGACATAAACGCAGTTTCGTTGCGAAAAATCATATAATAATGCCACTAGAGCGATTTATAATTTTGGGTTTCAGGTAAACCTCCCACCTAGTAGTCCGATTTCACTGATTTTCAAAACTATTTTTCCTACATTATTTCAATAGCCGAGTTTGCTTTAAAAACGTTTAAAATTGCAGCCCGCTAGAGCGACTTTTAAATTTCTATACCCCCACTCTTGGTTGCCCGATTGTTATGATTTTTGAAAACTACGTTTTCAAGTTTGTTTTAAAGATTTTAATGAATTTCGTTGAGATATAACAAAAATGGCGGCAACTAGAGCGATTTTTCAATTATTTTGGACTTTTCGCTGTAGGTTAACCTCCCTCCCCCAATGATCCAATTTTGCTGGTTAACGAATTCGACAAATAATTGATGGCTATGTGCCTAGAGTTGTTGCGAGAAACCAAACTTTGTGGCCACTAGAGCCTTACCGGACACACACACAGATAGAGAGAGAGAGAGAGAGAGAGATAGAGAGATAGAGAGAGACAAAAATGACACCTTTATATATACATAGTCCTTTTCGGTGCTTAATAGGTACGATCAATACAGGTTTGGATAGAGTAGTAAAAGACATTTCCATTCATATAAACATAATAGCTTAAATTCCTTCAGAATTCGCTTAAAAATTAATTAAATGAAAAATATATGTATTAAGGGCGCGGTTACAATAGCTTCATTCCTTCCAAATTCGCTAATAAAGTTACCAACCATGTCGAGATTAAACAGATAGAATCCTCCCTTCCTCATCACTTATCGCTAGCTTGAAGTCAACCCAGCTCAGTAACACTTACGTTAGGTTCTAAACAATGATAAATTCTACCGATCACCTCCGCAGTCTAGTGGGCGTTCGCGACCTATAATCTCTATGTCCAGGATTCGAATCCCAGTCAAATCAGGTACATTTTTTTCGCAGTTTTTCCTTACTCTAAGAAGGTGAATTCCAGACAGCTTTAAGGTGCTAAGGATGAACTCAGTTGCGCCGTCATTAATTCATTTCTAATATTCATCCCTATAGACTTACACCTATAGTATTCAGTCTACAATCTACAGGCGTAGCGATAAGCCAATGTAATAAAAGAGACAGTAAATAAAAAATTAAAAATAACACTCTACTTTGGCTGTCGACAAAATATATGTAAGTAATACTGTTGCATGTATACTTTAGTGGTATATATGTGGACATCCTTGTAAACATATATACTCCAATATGTCATGAGAGGAGTCATTAAAATCGGTGTAAAGAAATGTATGAATGGAGAGCGAAGGTAGCGCATGCGTGGTGAAACATAACGCGATAGTTTTGCAAGATTTAAGATGATTTCCGCTTTCTTCTATCTCGAGACGTGGAGATGAACGGACGTGTCTCAGTCACGTAAGAACAATTATGGATAGGATGTCGATTATTAGTTCAGATATGTAAGTCAATCATTAAATAAACTAATGTTATCACGAAATGATTCATATTATTTGGTTTTAATTATTTTATTTTGATATTTAATAGTTGATTGAGGGAAATTAATATTTGAGTACAACTCCCCCCCCCAAAGACCCGTTATTAAAGAATGCTCTTTAAATTTAAATTAATTAGTGACATTAATTAGTGACATATTTGGTGAAGTCGTTGGAAGAATATTACATAGCGTGACATATTATGATTGAATTTTTGTAATAAATATATATATATATATATATATATATATATATAATTATACTAAAATAATTAGAAATAATGCTGGTTTATACTTGCACTTTGTTATTAAGTTGAGATTCAACCAAAATGGTTAAGACTTGAAATAAAGCTAAGATATATATGTATTTACTACCGATACGGGTGGCCTAGGTCATTAAGGCGCTATCGTGAGCAGGAGGTCTGCAGTTTGATTCCCACCAGAACCGTCCGCCCTGTCTGAGAGTTTTTCCAGGTTCTCCTCAATCCTCATAAATGGCAAATGCCGGGAATGTACCCTAAACTTAGGCCTGGAACGCTTCATTCTTTTAATGTTAAAACAAAAAATAACTTTCCCAGTTTATTATTTCATTGCATGTGCCATCAGCATCCACCTCAATGCTCAATAGTTAAACAGGCGCTAAATATTTACTAAATGTGCTTCTTTGCTATTAACTAGTGTTAGTTCTACATCTATGAAATACATAGGTTAATTTTCTCAGCAAATATACTCATATATAAACGAATACATGTCTGTCTGAGCGCAAGGAGTATATTACCTCAGTTACAAATTATTCCGTTAGTTTTTCAACCCTCTTTTCCACACATAAAAGTTAAATATGGGGCTGTGTCATTTAATAATACAATTTTATTACAAAATTGGGGTTTATAATACAAGTTAATTTATTTACGTTATTTTCTGTTTCAGGTAAGTGATACTTGAACATAAATCAGCATCGGCTACTCAATTCGACTATAGGTAAGATTAGATTATCAAATGCTGGATCATAGCATATTTTTTTCATACTTCACAAATTTGTTAATAGTATATTTAGAAAGGGACTACCTTCAAACATGGCCCCAAACATGTTTGATGTTTTCCGTTTTCTCTAAGCTCTAAAATGACTGTTACTCAAGTGCGAGATATAGAGCTTCTGGGATTGGATGTTTCATGTTTCCCTGTATTATTCGTAGCTGATATCATTCTATGAATTAAAAACATTAGAATAATATTATATGCAATATTTAATGTTTACTTTTAATTGCTATCTGTCCTTTTCTTTCAGCCCCTAATTTTCCATTATAAATTTTAAATAACGGATATAATTCAGTAACTATCCTTGGTGTATGGATAATGCTCTAATAGTATGTTTTGAATGTGGCTGTCACTAGGAATAAATTATACCTGTACCTTTCAGTTTTACAAAAGGTATTTATTATCGCTTAGAAATCGCTCTCAAATTTCACCGCAATGTTTTCTTGCAACTGCATGAAAACAATTGACTTGTTCTGTTACCCTTTGCCCTGTAAGAAGACTTCTGGTGAGATAATGTTGAGCTACCGTAAAATCCTTTAAAAATATCACGATCTATAAAAAAAAATTAATAAGCGATGCCATCCTGCTAAAAATAGCCAGTTTGGAGTTCCTCGTAATCCAATTGATTAATGAACTCTGAGAAGATTTTCACGTAAATAGAGATATCCATCGTTGTATGAAAAAAGAAGAGCCAATATGCGACGCCATGGCGGAACTCACAGGAACCCAATTCTTTTAATCCCAAAGCGGCCTATTCTGTCAGCCCAAAGATTTTAATTCTTGCACAATATGAATGAAGCTTTTGTCTTTTTTCTTTTCCAAACTTGTTAATATCCGTATAAGAAATTCCTCACCTGCTGCAACAGTTTATGCCAGGACTGCTGTGGGAAGACCGGTAATCTGTTGTTCACCCCCTTTACCGCTGCTTCTGGCAGTTTCGACGTCTCCCTTTGTGGACATTCTATAACTTTTCCATGTTTTCCACTTTTTTCCTATACACTAAATGGAGAATTTGCCGGTTGTTCCCAAATCTCTCTGTGCAAAACAATGTCTTTTGCATTTCTTTACAGAAGCTGTTTTCTAGTACGTGAGGCAATAAGCACGGACTCGTAGCTAGTAGTTCATACTCCTAGAGATTCATACTAAATTGTACGTACTGTATTGGTATAAAGACGCGGTGACTGTAACGCCACGGGTAGCTGAAGTCATTAAAGCACGAACTTGTGAGCTGGAGTTCGGAGTTCTGTTCTCTGCAGGACCATCCTTCCTTTCCGAGTTTGTTTTATCAGATTTTTTTTCAGTCCTCATAAAAGGTAATTACGTACCGGGCAGGTATCCTGAGCCTGGAACGTTCCCTTTTCAATTCTTTCTCAATTTATTATTTTATTCTCGTGTATCACCATGTCCGTCCCCTCAGTAAAAAAGGACGTTAAACACTATTAAAAACGGCAAATGTTGACGACACTGCAAAAAGAGCAGACCAGATGCGTCACACTACTGCCATGTACAACAAACACGCCATCGACCATCATGGATATGGTTTACAAATGGCACCTGTGTTCTTCCGTAACTATTCATGTCGGTATTCGAGGGAAACACTCGAATCATGTGAAAATTTTGTTTAGACCACAAGATGTGAAACATAAACAGAATAATAGTGTCACGACCAATTTCGTGACGTGGGAGTGAGCAGTTGTGAAAGGTATGATGGAAAATACTTTACTCGCTTGGTAGATCCATTTATTAATTATTTAATTCTATGATTACATGTTACACCCGTGGGTGTTTAGTTGACGTACTACAGGTTATGTTATGTTAATACAGGTCCCTACATGACAGGGTTCTTACCTTAGGGGATGTGTCGGCCGTTGTAGGAGGAAGAGTAGAATCACGTCGCCATCCATGACGTCGATCCTGCAGAGCTAGCAGAAGGGAGGGCCCAGAGGGCGAGGACGTTGTTGATGAGTCTAAGAGCGCCGTCAGTGAGCTCTACAGCTCCTTATATAAAATATGCTTGCCTAGGGGGGTCTCTACATTGTCAAGTCGGTATTACCAATCATGTTGTGACACCGCCCAAGATTTAAAATGTATCAACCAATACAAGAACACTGAGTAGGTGTTCTGAATACTTCCTAGTGACGCATGACAGGCTCCGGGTGCAGCATAACTCTGCATGGTGCTGATGTCATGGTAAAGTCCCTTAGGGAGTGGCATAGGAAGTGGTTAACCAATTGTTCCTTGCAACATCTTTGTGCTCTCTGAACCAGCAATGTTACTTAAGTTAAAGAATATCAATCCTTATGAAATAAGAAACGTCCCAAAAGTATATTAATTTAGTAATGTATGATGCTCCTCAACGGCGTATGTGGCAATAGTAAGCATAAACGTTATTTACTAGATAAGTGAGTTATTGTTTCTATAGCCCACAAACCGTCACGAGTGGCCGAGGTCGTTGAGGCGGGACTCGTGAGCGGTAGGTCTGGGCTCGAATACCGCCAGGACTGTCCTCCCTGACTGAGGTTTTTCCTAGGTTTTCCTCAGTCCTCATAAATGGCAAATGCCGGGGATGCACCCTAAACTTAGGCCTGGAGCGATTCCTTCCTTAAAAAATAAATCCTTTCCCTATATATCATTTCATATCATGTATCATCAGTGTCCATCGCCTGTGGTGCCTCTGTAGCAAAAACGGGCGTTAAACACAATTCATTCATTCATTCATTCATTCATTCATTCATTCATTCATTCTATAGCCCATGTCTCAACATTTTCTAAGTTACGAGTAAAATTGCATTATTTTTTTTATTTTCAAACGTCTACTAGCATTAAGTAAATTTTGGTTTTTGTATCGACTTACAGTGCACACTCGTACTTTTGCACTGCTCCTCAAGTTTATGGCTTGATAAATGCAGTGTGGGAGGGAATTCCCTCCGCAGTGGAGCCTAGCAAGAGCAGTTATGTTGGAAGCAGGAACTATCTCAAAATTGCCTGCAATTCCATACAGTTAGGTACGTAATCCCCATTGAACTACGTGCCAATGTCCCGACTCGGGATCTGTTGCAAAGTGAAATTCTGCTGCTAACGACAGACCATAATCCAACTAGGTGCAGAGTTACTTACAAACTCAAAAATGTAATTTTTATTACACTTTATACTGGGTTTTTAGGATAGAAATATAGAGATGAAATAATTTGCGACTTTCTATATTACCTTAAAATTTTAATTTCTAAATTCTCTATTAATTGAAATAACTCATATGTGATCTTAGTTGTAATACACCCTGTTAAAACAATAATAAATCTACAAATTTATGTGCAGATACCTTGAATAAATATATGTAAATTAAATAAAATAAATTAAATTTGCAGATTTTCAATTGTTTTGTGATGACCTGGGTTTCTAGATTAGGGTATCTGAAAGAAGGTGAATCAAATTGTTTGAGTAATTTTAATAATGTACTAATATTTGTATACTCAGAGGGTAAAGAGGGGGTCACAATGCTTTATCCCATCTTTCAGAAAAAATAATTTAAATATTTCTTCGTGTTTATTCAAGCTCACGGGTGTTAGCTACTAAGTTTTAAATGTATGGCGTTGAGATAAAGTCTTATTTCTTTTATGTAGCTTTACGTTGCAGCAGTTGGTTAGCCAGGGGGAGCTATTCTCTCTACCCCTGCAGTGCCTGCGTAATAGGGTCATATTTTTAATGAGATCATTGTAAATGTGGGAGAGTGCTTGGAATGTACCCTAGTGACATATCTTGCAGTCGAAATAATAAGGCATTATTGATGTTCTTGCTTAATTTCAATACTATATGAGTAATTTAAAATGTAATACGAAATGTAATTTAATTTTTTATTTTTTTTTCAAGTTACATCTATTTATAACTAGAAGTTTCTTCCGGGCTTAGGAGCCGTGGTCTCTTGGAGCTAAGGAGTCCAAACGTTTCATCCTCAACTGCGGAGGACATTTTCAGTGGCGCGGTCTAAGTCTTCTTCTGGACCTTCGCCCAGAAGACTTAGACCGCGCCACTGAAGATGTCCTCCGCAGTTGAGGATGAAACGTTTGGACTCCTTAGCTCCAAGAGACCACGGCTCCTAAGCCTAGAAGAAACTTCTAGTTTCTTCCGCGAAGGCTTCCGATTACTCATTACATCTATTTCTCCATTTCTGCTACCAAATTCTTTACGCTCAATTCGACCCCCTACCACTGGAAAAGAGTTATATTTAGAAGTGTTGTGGAAGGGGAACCCCCCTTCAAGAATGTGATTAGGAAAATTTAACATTTTAATATAGGGAAACACTATTTTTAAATAGTATTTATTTTACATTAAACAAAAATATAATTAACACGCAAAGTTAATATAGTCATTGGCTCACACAAACTAATGCACTGAGCAATATAACTTGCAAAAATGAAGACTATAAAACACAATATTAAATTTTTGAAACATTAAATCAACTTTCAGGTTAATACACACTATAAATTCACAATTTAAACCAATTTAAAATATTTGTAACATTATACAAATTCTATTACAGAAAGAAATGCAAGAAACTTAAAACTAACATTAAAACATTTACAATACATTGAGACCAGCTCCGTGGTCCTAGGTCAAACTGTCTAGATAAGGATTTTTTTTCGCTAACCTAAGAAGGTTAATGCTAGATAGCTTTAAGGCGCCAAGGACTCCGCGCTCATTTGTGCCATCATTAATTAATTTCATATATTCAACCCTACAGGCTTACTTACACCTATAGTATTCAGTCCACAATTTACACATCGCGAGCAAACCAATGCAGTCAAAGCGACAATGAATTAAAAAATAAACAAGTAAAAAATGAATGAACGTTTTCGAATTTTGGTAATAAGTGGTCATTGGGTTGAGCTAGAGGCGAAATCTTATATCCTGCCAATTTGGAAGAAAGTCTGAAAACTTGCGACAGCGACAACAGGATAAGCAACTGCGCTACAATTACTTCACATTGTTCTTACCGGCCTCAATCAATAGGAACAAAGCGCAGGTAACGCTTTCAGTGTAGGTAAAAATATGAAACTAGAGAGGATGCAAAAATGGCAAAAATACAAATTAATGCATTTTATGCATAAAAATAATAAATTATATCTACACATGATATATTTTATAAATTATATTTTGTAAATATTTAAAATGAGTTTTGGACACCTTTTAATCTACCCTTTCACAGTGAGCTGGAAGTCAAAGTTCAAGTTTGAAACACAATGGAGAGTGAATACTTTTTTAATTTACTAACTAAAATAAATGCGCTTTATTCAGGTTTAGTGAGAAGAGCAGTCACAACTAATACAACATGTGTTCCTTCTTCTTTTAGATTGGCTTATTTCAGGATAGCTCTAATTTTTACACCAATTTTAATAGAATAGAACATCGATAAATATTTTCTTAACTTTAGTTAAAAACATTTCCAATTCATCATGATTTGTGAGCCAGCCCTAATTGATGTTGTTGATTTGATTTATTTACCGACGCTTTTTAACATCTCAGGTCATCAGCGTCCCATTCAATTCAGGGAATGAAAGCCCCCAATGCAGAGTCAGCCCTACTTTATATACACTATCTAGACATGCCCTCAACTTGGCCTAAACACTCTTGACTATACATATGCAGTTTTCTTTACTTTTGCCTAACTTGAGTCTTAATGAATTTTTTCTGTAGACCTCTCCAAATAGTCCTATTTTAGGCAATTGGTTGCTTGCTATGAACTTGAAGAGTCACAACATCGACATCTAAACCTGTCTTTTGTTCCCATAACACGAGACAATACACCAATAAAAAGTTCTAGAACGACATTGCATTGAACATTTTTTTCTGGAGAGATGTTTTGTAATGCCTCACGATGGATTGTCTTTTGATCTTAAAGTAATGAATCCAATTTTCATTTCCTACTACAATGCTTGACAAAACTTTGCCTCATTCAGTCCCGTAATGAGTAACCCGTTTTTGAACGAATGATGGCTGTTGAGCTTCGATGAACCATTTAGCGCAAATCTTTAAATGTTCTAACAGGTGGACTATCAAGTCCAACATTGAATTGTTTGGCTGTTACTCGCCGATGGTCTCGAATAAGGATGTCGATATGTATCATCATTTCAGGAGCGGCCACATGGAGTGTAAATGACCAGCGAGACTTCTTTAATCTTTTTCAATGCCATCCATTATCCACCGCCAACTCTCCATATGCATTTTCTAAATGCCCCTGAGTACTATTCAACCATTTTTCGCACAAGGAAGTTCAATTTCTGTTCTTTATTATGACGCAGTTCATTTAGAAATTCCATTTTGAAAACTAATCTCTAACGATCATCTGCTAAAGTGTGTTTTGTGCATCTTTGGCAGAAATCGATACTGGTGTGCCCTGGCAATGACATTGTCAATGCACATTGTGGAATTCCGAATTAAGTTATACTTTTAAAACACATAATGGTAGGGAGTGACATATGCGTGCCACAGAGCAAAAATCAGATGCTTTCTTTATCCATAATAGGTTCCATTGACAAACACTCATATATAAAATGACTATAAATTAAATGTATGATATTAACATACGCACACAATGATCAGAAATAAAAATTCGACTGCTCTCATGCAACTCACGTCCCCCTTCAGTATTAAATTTAATCACATTTCCTATATAAAGGAGGACATGCTCCCCATATTACAAGACTAAACCCCAGAGAAGGAAGTACTAGGACTTAAAATGTTGCTTAACATGTTCAAACTTTATCATAAATTTGAAAATTATAACACCTACCTTTTAATAAAATACCTGCCGCAGTTAATAAACGAAAATGCAGGTATGCATTTAAACCAGAACAAGTAAAAATGCATTTCCAAAATAGTCTAATTGGAAACATGCTAAACACAAAAGGTCTAAGGTCACAAAAAAAAAGGAATTTTGTCCGAAAGAGCTAACAAGGGTTAGATACTATTAAATAATGTAAAACCCCAAATAAAATAGGAATGTAGAACCAAAGTGAAAGGAAACTGACCAAAGTCGTGTGCTAATTTACATGTAACCACGAAATCCTGAATCCAATGTTTTCCCTTCAAGTACCGAAAGGGCATTCCCTGATTCGATTTTAGCAGATCTAGCTCGTTCCTCGTAAGCCCCAGCATACGCGTCTCAGATTGGTGAACTCGCGGAAGGATACCAGTGACGAAAGAATGACGTCTTTCTTCCACTCAAGAAGTTAACAATGTTCACTCACAAGTGGAAGAGGCAATGTTAGCATATTTCATGTATTATTTGTTGGCATGGGCTGTACATTGAAACAGACTCTTAACAACTTTCAACTGCTAAATGTTCGGATACCTAATACAAGACGTTTCGGCTATTAATCACCTAAAGTGTATGACCATTGTGCGCAACTGTGCTGGCAATGCGAGCGTTGAGCAAAGAAATATTTTTGACATTAATTACATGTTAAACTAGATGCCGTAGGTTTACAATGCTAAAGAAAAAATTAAAATTTCACTTCTTTTGTTAGAAGGGCGTAATGTGCAAACCTGGTGCTAAAAAACTGGAAAATTACTTCTTAAATACAATATTAGAAGAAATTGGACCATTACTTCATGGCCAAAATGATATTACATTTTCATTTATGTTTCAAGTATCCAGCAAAATTACACTGGGCAACAATGAAAATGTTTCGGGCTTAAAAATAGTGAATTTACATGTATTTCCATCTGCTGAATTAAAAAATCACCATAAAAATGATAGATTAGCTCTTGTTTCGAAGATAAACTGACATTTCATTTTTTAGAGTGAAGATTTTAAATTTGGGGGAATTTCTTTGGGAGTTGGCACACCTGTCAAATAACAAAACACAAATGTTCTTCAGCTGTTTGTAAGTCATAAACATAGATACTGTTGCTGTGACTGTGAATTACATGTAGTTTCTACTCAAATTAATGCAAAATTTCTGGTTCGCGAGTGCTTTTTAGTGTAAAATTTGTAAAAACGCCACGAAAATGTGTAAATATTGTGAATAGCTTTTGTTATATTTGTGGTCAAATAACATTTTCCTCACAGAAACGCAATCTGACGCCTCTTGTAAAGACTGCCAAGCCTCTTGTGGACCCAAAAGACGTTCTTCTTTCACCCCTGCACATCAAGCTGGGTTTGATGAAAAACTTTGTCAAAGCTATGAACCGAGACGGGCCTTTAAGTACATCAGAGAGAAATTTTCGAAATTAAGTGATGCAAAAGTTAAGGAAGGTATTTTTGTCGGACCACAAATAAGAGAACTTGTAAATGATCCTGCATTTGACCAAGTTTTGGAGGGGAAAGAAAAGGAAGCTTGGGAAGCCTTCAAGGGTGTTGTTCATGGATTTTTAGGCAACAAAAGAGATGACAACTACAAGCATTTGGTGACAGTGTTCTTGCAAAAATACCGTAACCTTGGATGCAACATGTCCCTTAAGATCCATTTTCTCCACTCCCACCTAGACTTTTTCCCTCCTAGTTGTAGAGCTGTTAGTGATGAACATGGGGAGAAATTCCATCAGGACATTTCTGTTATGGAACAAAGATATCAGGGCCGTTGGAATGAATTGCTTGCGGATTACTGTTGGTCTTTGTATAGGGATTCTGCGGAACTATCACAAGAGGCAAGCTAAAAGACGATGAAGTCAATAGTTCACCACATGATTCTCTTCAGACACGACTATCTGCGAAGTATTTTTCCAGCAATTTAGAACTCTTAGCATGTAATTACCAGTTAAAAAAATCAAATGCACTTTCATTGTTGTTAGCATGTATGTAATTAAAATGTATCCTTTTCTCTCAATCCGTTAATATGTAATACTTCCACCTTGTGTACATCATAAAAACTAGTGCTAATAAAAATTTTTCATTGTCATATTTGTTTTTCTCAACCCAAAATTAGTAGGAATTGCCTCATGAAGTGCTCGAAACATTCAAAAATTATTTTTTTGTTGCCCAGTGTTATCTTTCTTGAGGAGAGAATTCTTATATTCTAAGGGCACGAATTATTACATACATTAAATACAGCATGTATTAAAATTCAATTTTGTAGGTAGAAAGAAAACGCAGTAATCGGTTCAAACCTAAAAGCACTAAAAATGTAATAAATACTTTAAATCGAAATGCTTTTCAAACAAGAGCAACCTTCAATGTCATTAGCAATTGGTTAGTTTTCTGCTGAATTTATTAGCTCTTTCTTTCAAAAATAGTTTCCAAAGTAACTAAATCAGTTCAAATTTCACCATGTACTTTTTATGATGGCAACAGCTTCTGCCACGGGTTCTAAGATTCGCTGTGAAAAACATGAGATAAAGTTATTAAGCTAGAGCTCTGAGAAAGTAGGAAACACTAAATGCATCAGTGGGATATGATATTCTGGAGTTTCTAGCAATGGTTTGTGTTTGCCTACTTGTTAAGTACACAAACGCCACAGCAATGTGGCTCCTGTGCGTTGCGAGGAAGCAAAGGAAATTAAACTAATGGCGAAGCTTTGGGCTCGTGGCTATTGTTGTCGTTTGCAAACATCGCTTAACAATAGAACCAACGTAGAGTTTAGCAAGTCAGATGTGTTATTGACGTCAGGAAGATGGCAACATCAAAGTGGGACAGGAAACTTGCTTGTCTGCTGGGAGTTCCAGCCACTCCTGTAGGGAACAGTGGTGGCATCTCGCTTCCGTTTACACAAACAGGACTTTCACGCGTGCGTTCAGCACCTATTTAGGCTACTACAACGGGAACACGTCCTGAGAGATTTTTCAAGCAATGAAAACTGTAAATTATTTCTAATTAAATATAGTTACCCAAAAAGTATGTTAACCAAGTCTTAAGGCAGACAATAATACTTCTAAACAAAAGCAGAAATCAATAACTAGACCTATAAAAAAACAACTAAGAAGGTTGAACCAATTACATGAAGTGGGAACAATTTATGTAAAAGTAAAATAGCTAAAAAATATGAATTGAGAAAATAATATTCGGTAGCTGATTTTAATATTTAATGGCCATCACGATTCATGTCATTCTTTTCCTTAAGTAGCTCCATCTGGCTATCATCACTGATTTTGCGTGCATGACAACCAATAGAAAAACATATGAATTGCCTCCTAACTGACCTATAAATTGCTGAAAGTGCATATTGTCCGAAAGCAGACATGACTGAAACCATACACAATAGCTTAAGACACACGAGCGTCACAAAATTGCTCTCGCGAACAAAATGGGTGTCCGTATACGTATTTTGTCAACATAAAAGCCAATTTGTATGTTCAAAACAAATTTACCCGATTAAGTCCGCTCTGTATATCAACATCAGGTATAAGTAAGTGCGTAAGTAAGCGAGCCAGTGAGAGAGCCCAATAGTTCATCAACTAATGGGTGAAACTAAACTTCAAACTCACTGGAAGACCTAGCAGTTGTCACAGCCCAAATAGAGCGCTCGCTATTAATGCATTGAAACAATTCCCATTAAAACTGGCTGGACATGGGGCCAACTAAATTTCTTGTATCAGGGTGTATCTTAGGTATCTCTTATTAATACTAGAAAATACTATGGAAATAATGGCCCTACGATATAGAGTAACCACTAAACCAACACCAGATCAGAACATCAAATTTATTACATAATATATTTGTTGAGCTGCCTTATCGTTAGGACAGCCTATCAGAATATATGGGCAGAGGTCCTCCTCCTTCTAAGTTCAGCTTCCAACTCACTCGAACTTAAAGTATTTCTCTATGCGCATGCGCAGGGCTAGTTTCCCCTACATTTTAAACATGCAACTCACTTGCACAGCACATGGAACTAGAGCACAACCGCCTAGCCTACGTGCCCAACAAAATGTATACCCATCCTATATTGTTAACCCCATATTATCAGCAATATTTAATATTAATCCCCTCCCCGATATGCTACACTGTTATAACTTCATACAATGTATTTAAATCAGAAAAATGTATAAATTAAATGCTCAGATATGCTTCCCTATTCTCTAAATGTGTATACATTAGGAGTAAATTTTGTTCTAATAAGATTAACATAGTTACAATAGAATAGAATTTTTGAGCACATTGTTTATATATGTAATATTGTTATTATTTCTGTATTAGTGCATATATCTGGTTATTAGCCTGTAACAAGTAGAAGTTTTTAATAAATCTGTATGGTTTATTGAAGGTTGGGTAATTTCCTGAGTTGTCCATAAATCCTGCGCGTCGAAATGAAGAGAATGTCTTAATCAGACCTGCGATGTAACCTGTTTGAAGACCTTAACACATCTAAGTCAAATATTTACCTTTCCTCTCCAGAAACTATGCACAGGCACTCTACCGTGTTATTAATGGGCTTCTCCGTTACATCAGAGATGAAATGGGACAGTCAAAGATAAACTGTTAAGCCGAGATTTCCAACATTTATCTATCTCTCTACTGTGGGAAAATGCATTTCGTTTTTGTTCACTGTTTTGAATATTTCTTTCCGTATAGATTCTAGTACTTTCAGCAAGTTAGAGTTCAAAATCTTAATTAGGCAAAAGTTTTAATCCGATGTTGAATAAACCGTTGTGGTCTTATGATTTTAGGACTTTGAACTACAAAAGGCACCGTAAAGCTGATTGCCAAAAAAGCCAAACAAAACAAGAGAAATTGCATAAACTTAGAATAAAAAGTGCAGAAACTTGAGTTACTAATTAAAACAGCCAACTGTTGGATGAAAGACATTGAAAGCGGCAAGGAGGAAGCCGAAGAGCTGCTATATTGGAGCGACAATCAATGGTACGTGGAATGCCAGAGCATATTCAGCATTTCCATTAACTGCAGTTAGAATGACTAAATAGAAAAGATCGTACATTCTTATAGAACTCTTCAACTTTCTGACTGAAAGGGAATATCTCTTTGTTACTGCATCTTTTTCTTCTAAATTGGGTGTATTTTAAAACAATATAACTTTGAGAACAATGGAGTTTTGTTTCAAGCCTTGTGTTTATAAGATGTCTGTGCTATTAGTGAGAAGGATGTTAATATTCTTTCCATTTCTCTTATCTGTAAGATACCATACATGATGTTTCAGTATGTATTTTAGTGAAAATTCGCTGCATATTGAATTCCATATTTACCATGCAAAGGAAATTCCAGCCAGCTTGTTTGGCAGATATGGCAGAAGATAATAGGGCCTTCTACAGCAATATTCACAAAAAAATGCGTGAACTCTATAGTATGTGATATACACTCACTTTATATCACAGCGACGAAATTGAGGTCATACAGGATTATTGTTCGCTAGAAGAAACGAGTTCTTACAAGGAAAGACAGTCGAGTCTGGATATGTTGGTTGGAGGTTTGGCTGGTGTTATTGAAGGGAGGGTATAGGCGAAGTTTGAACCCCGGATTCAAAGCTTTTCTTAAGTCTCTGGTTCCCCGAAGGCTCAAGTGCATGATGGATTATGTACGATTCCTGACTGCGAGATATGTAATCGTATATCTTCGTCATACTTCAGTCATCTAGACATTCTCATTTAACACATTTAAAAACAGTTCAAGGATGTTTTAACAAAACGGAGTACAATAAATATGAAGCCGGTCTATTTCAAAAGCCATTTTGTCCTTTCATTGGTAATTTGTAGTGTTTGATCGGTATTTTTATTAGTTTCGCATGAGAGCGTATACTTTTTAATACACATATTATCTAGTGTAACATTTCATCATATTTTATTCATTTTGTTACTGTGTAGCCGAACTTCTTCATTTTCATTTATTTTTATGTATCTTGCCAATTTTCAAACGTTCATAACAGTGTTACATGAATTTCGAAACGTACAGGAGGCCTGGTTATATGTATTTATTTGGTTGTTCGATGAGCAAGTGGATAAATAATGACATTACAATACTTAAGATTTTACTTATAATTATACATGTCAACCTAATTAAACACGTTTAAAACTAATTACGTCCTTGTTAGACTAATTTTCTTGAATCAATAGCTCAAAAGTATATTATTTTCTCATTAAATAGCCAATTTATTTGCTCCCAATTGCATATCAATCTAATTAAATACAGGGCAACCTAATGATATGCAGTCAATAAATAATGCATTTCGACCTAACTAAATACATGTGAACGTAATTAAATACGTGGCAACATAATTAAGTACACATTAATTCAATTAAATACATTATAGATAATTTAATACATTTAAATTATGTATTTATGTATGTCGAGCAAATTAATAATATTTCAAGTTAATAAAATACATATTTATTTAATTAAATACATGTAAAGCTAATTAAATACCTCTCAAAGTAATTAATACACGTGAACCTAATTTAATACAAAGAGGCATTATTAAATACATGTCAAGCGAATTAAATGTTGTCAGCTGCAAAAGATAATTTATGAACCTCTGTAAGATTCTCTTAAAATTTTGAACTATCAGACGACAGCCCTCAAAGGACTACAGGTAAGTTATTCCAATCCCCGGTGATTCTGTTTAAGAATAAATATTTCCTAGGTCTTCTTTGAATTTCAATGTACCTTTTGAGTAACAAATATGAAATCCAAAAATACATGTAGTTGGACCTCGTAAAACCTACACGTTAGTCATGAAATGTCCTTGTTCCGTAGAAGACAGGAATTTGATAGACAGTTTTAACAACCTAAATGGTAAATTCTGTTTTTGCTTTTTTCTCGGATACAATGAACATAGACCGGTACAAATACATTTTTGAGGATGCTGTTGAGCAGCTGGATGTCTGAATACACTGAAGCTTATTTTCAAAAAGTTGGTGCAATTACCGCTGAGCCTTAATCAGAAGGTTCTATTACAACAGACTAATTTCTAAAATACTGCGGCCACTCAGATCACCCGTTCTAGACGTACTAGAAAATTTCTTGTGAGGTCACTTGAAAGATCGAGTTAAAGGAAATTGACCACAAATAAATTATAAGTTTATACCAACTTTATGACCAGTGGTCTAGTGCACAGTACACACTGAAGCAAAAAGCCATAGATAGACAGGTGCTGATGTGTCCACAGGAAAAAAGAAAACTTTTCCAGCATTCTTTTAAAGATACTTCACATTTATTTATAAAGTACTTAAAGTACTAATTTCTAACTTTAATCAAATTGAAATAGTTCAGTATGAATTATTTTGTAGTTTGAGTAACAATCGCATTAGCAAAAGTGACTGATAATTTGTATCCAAAATGATACAAAAATGTAAATATTGATAGTGTTTAATAAAGCAGACACCTTGATAGTTTGTGTCGGTAACGTATGCATTCTCACCAAATAATGTAATTCTTACATATCAAGAAATCAACAGTACTAACAACAACTTGGAACAAATATAGTAGTTAAAATTGATATTTAATTGAAATATCATTAATATGAACAATACATTACTACTGTTATAAAGTATACACCAACAAAAAAAATAACCAGATTACCGTGAATTTGTAAAATTTAAATTACAAATTATGTACAATCAACATCAAACCAATATGGTGCTATTGAAATAACTAGCATAAATTGAATGAATTTTTAAAAACATAGTTTATTAAGATTACATAAAGAAAATGTACTTTAAAAGATTACTGCTGGAAAATCTGTGGACAGTAAGATGGTTTATAAACTTGGTTAAATATTATTTTTGATTTGATAGAAAGCAAGACCAGGATAGGAAGTCTAAAAAATACATAAATAAGGAATTCATTGAAGATGAAAATAATGGAACACAATAATACATTAAATGGTTATACAAAAGGGCAAGTTTTAAGGAATGTCTGTTTTTACTCTACTAATTCGCAACATAGGGCCAATTCTAACATTGCCAGGGCATCCAGTAAGTAAACAGTTGACTCTTATGACTCTATTTGAATAAAGCGAATCACAGAAAATTACTTTCAGTTCTAAATGAAGAGAAAATTGACAAACAACACAAACAGTTTTAAAACTGTTTACAAGACTCTTGTTTCAAAAAGTTTTAAACTTTCGCATTTTCGCACAGATAGCAGCCAGTTAACAACATATGATGAAGCATGGTGACATCTGGCTTTAGTGTTTACACATGTAGCGTCAGTTTTATTTTCCCTGCTGAGTGGCAATCTGGTTGTCATGTACTGCTTGCTGTTGAACAAACGTTTGCACATATTAAGCAGTCAATATTTGCTAAGCGTAGCGCATGATGGACATCTGACAGTGGCCAGATGTCGCCGAATGCTGTGCCACGTAAGCCCACAATTATCAGGCCTCCTTGAACCCGACAGTGTCTGATCATATCTTCCGACAAGGTGATTATAAGTGACACTACATTTTTACAATAACATTACACCCAAAAGGAAACAGGAAGAATAGCATAGGTATCTTCTCGAAACGTAAATGGATTCAATGTTAACACAAGCACATAGGAATACGTTTAGTATTTCTTAACTAGATAGATATGCGAATTAAAACCAAATTGCCATGAATATTAAAGGTTTTGTCATTCCGTACAACTTCCATAAATAAATAAGCTTGTGAATGAAAAAAAGATAAAATCGTTCGTGCCTTAGCTTATCAGGAAGATATTCCTGTAACTATTATAGAGAATATCTATAGTGCTATGGCTAACACGGTCGTGTACTATGACTTGGAGGCTGGGAGAAGTGAACCCACTGAAGGAGTTAAAAAAAGTACTTAATTTAATATACTACCCCCTAATACTGAACAAATAAATGAGTATAAGATTAAATTACCTTAGGGATAATTAGGATTATATATGGGTTTAAACTGGTGTAAGTCAGATGGGTTTCTATCTTTAATTAATTGAAGTATCTTAGTTAACAAAGTTCAAAATTGAGTTTTTAAGCGAATTTTTGAGTAGAGAAGAATACAACCAACTGTGGGGTTTTATGGGAGTTTGGGTGCTATGAAAACTGTATTCATTGTAAAATTAGTATAATTAAGTAGATACTATTACACATAATAAAAGGAGATCGCTCAACGTTAAAGGATTTATATTACAAACATCAGAATAGTAATAGGAATCAAAGATAATGAGCAGCGAAAATTAAAAGAAGTTTAGACAGTTTTAGCATGGAATGGATGTGGGAGAAGGAAGCAAGGAATTGTAATTATGTTTGAATGAATGTACAAACATATTTAGAGAAAATAACTAACAGAATATAGATGTAGAATGCAGAGAGAAAAAGTATCACTTAGTTTGGGCAACAAACTCCAAATCAGATAGGGCAGAGAGTTGTGTATATAAAGTTCTCAAAATATATCACAGGTTATCTTTGATATCGGGTCTAGCGCAAATTAGATTCGGGGCATGATAGGAGACCAAAATAACAAATGAGACTGACAGAGAATATGAGCTTTTTATGGAGACAGAGAAAACTGGCAACCGATTCTAAAGGGCTGTCCAATTACATCGCATAATGGAAGTTGACTGCGCTCATCTAAGTTTGCTAAGTCCAATAGGAATAGGTTAGCATATGGGGATTTGCACAGGAAGACAAATGGACAAAGTTTGGTTCTTTTCTATGTAAAGTGCATTGAATTGGGAAGGCTTTATTTAAGTAAATGGGCTTTTTAGTATGAGTGTGTGTGTGTGCGTGCGTGCGCATGAGCCTGCAAGTGAGTCTGTGTGCGTGTTTAAGTATTTTTAGTTAGGTGATATTACTTCCAAATTTATTTTATTTAAAGATTAAACTATTTTATAAATTTTTATTTAATAAACATCATGAAAGGCTAAACTACCCATATTCTACAAATACCTAGGGTATCAAAAAACATTTTCACAGTAGATATCTATTTAATACATTTCAAAGTTGGACCTAAAAACAAAAGTAAAGCGTAGTATGATGTTCTATACACAGATGTATAGAACATACATTATTATAGCGTTGTTACGTGACAGGTAAATCAACAATGAACAAATGAAGTCAAGATTATCGTAAATCAACAATGAATAAGGGAAGTCAAGATCGTATGATGTTCTGTAAGCAGATGTTACTCACATTACGTTATGCTAGCGGTGTTGCAACAAAATGGAGCCAAGATTATCGTTTGAACAGCGGAAAGTAATTGAAGCGGTATTGAAAAACCAAGAATGTTATTGAAGTTAGAGGCAATAAATAGAACGAAGAGATTTCCACCACGTTCTCCGAATCTAACTCCGTTGGACTTTTACCTATGGGGAACTGCTAAGGATGTTATATACCGTAGAAAATCGGTTACACTGGCAGCACTTCGAGAAAAAATTAAAATGGCATGTACTGCAATCACTGAGGACACTTTCGCAAACGTTGCTCAATGACTAATTCAACGTACACAGAAGTGTGTCGACGATTGAGTAATTGTTGTAACTGTAAAAGTGTAAGATGATTATTGCTCATTTTCTGTTGTGTGAATTCAGTTTTGTTATGTTAGCACAGTTTTTTCTTTTCATGAAGTGTGAATACATTTTTGGCACCTTTTGTATGTGTGTAAAGAGTGAGCAATAAATATCTACTACTACTGCTGCTACTATTACTATTACTAGTACTACTACTATTACTACTACTGCTACTATTACTACTACTACTATTACTACTTCTACTGCTACTACTACTACTACTACTATTACTATTACTACTACTGCTGCTACTACTCTACTACCACCAGTACTACTACTACTACTACTGCTGCTGCTGCTGCTGCTGCTGCTACTACTACTACTGCTGCTAATACTACTACTATTATTACTATTACTACTACTTCTACTATTATTACTACTATTACTATTACCACTACTATTACTACTACTACTATTACTACTGCTACTACTATTACTACTGCTGCTACTATTACTACTATTACTACACTATTACTACTACTACTCTTACCACTACTATTACTACTACTACTACTACTACTACTTCCTTCACCTTTCAGTTAACATAATTCTAAATATGATCTCTGGTGATAACTAATTCACTGCAGCTTATCATATGAAGTGTATTTTATACTTAGAAAATTGAGTTCTTATATTTATGTTATCACAACAGAGAAATCAATAACTGCAAAAACATATGTTCTTATTAAATTTCCTTCCTTTCTTTGTGTATGTACTGCGTTTTAGTAATAAACCCAGTTAGTTCATGCGCTATTTTATATCTTCGCTGTTAAGTTTGCGGCACCCATACTTTATCATGGGAGTACATTATGAAAGATACTGGAATTGTCGCTCTTCCTGGCTAATAGCTTTGTACAAAATATGAATTGCAGTTTTAATCACAAGTGTACTGAAGTAACTTCATACGGAAACTACGAATGTTTCTTTTTTAAATCAACGTGTATACACAAAAATGCTTTGCTCTACAGTAAATTGTCTAACGATCTTTACAAATGAATGTCTAATGCGTTGACACCTGCAAGAAAACATCCAGGAAGCTACGTCAAGTGCATGAAAATTTGAAGTACGAGCGCCTAGTAGCGGAGGCTTAAAACTTTGCGTTAGCGGTCGGGTTTATAACTAAAGTCCTATGTATCAGAAATGATGACGTCTTCCTCCCTTGATTTACGGCACTGTAAACTTGGGATCAGTTGTATCAGATGATGAAGAGGATGAATGAAATTCTCTCAAATGATGTCAGATCACTTTGAATGCTATTTTTCTCAAGCATTCATCTTAAGAATTGAGGGAAATTCCTGAATAAACTTCAGTCAGGAGATGAACCCAAATGTGAATCATACCCTGGAAAGGCAAACCGTAGAATACGTTGGTCTAAGTTTGTTATTAGTAGTGAGATTGCATCTTTTTGGCAAAACAAAAGTTCATATTCTCTCTTTGTGTGTGTATTTTTTTTTCTCTGCCTTGGATTTGAATGCATTTCTGTAATATAACTTTAATTTAAACCATAAGAGAATAACTTATTCCCTTTCAAAAAATAAATTCAAAATCTTTTCCATTTTACGTATTTGTGAGTGTGCATTTTACTACATATCGAATATCTAACTTGAATTTTATATGGGTGTTATAGAATCTATTAGGTACTCAGTGAATGCTATTTATACTGGTCTGCAATTCTGTTGAAAAACAGATCATTAACAGGCTTTTAGTTGAGCACGTATGGTCCTTTTATCAACTAACTTTAGCATATACTTCCGGCATATATCTCCAGTTACTTCAGAATTGTTTTGTGAATTCTTGTGAGAATAAGCTCTTCAAAATATACCATAAATTATCTTTAAATAAGATGGGGTTCCAACACACAATTAAACGATTGTTTGTGAATTCTATGCATGGAATTCCTTCATATATGGAATTGGAACCAATGAACGAATAAGATGGCAACTAAATCTTCTGGTGACACCTCAAAATTTCTTCTTATAAGACACAAAACCAAAGGCTTTCGACACACATCAGAAGATTTAGACTGTCGAAAACAATTTCCTAGGCATGTAGACAAACTTACTATTCATGTATTGCGTAATATCATAGGATTGTATACAAACTGATACAGATGCATTGTTGAATAAGAAAATCAATATGAACATTTGTATTAAAATTCATATTGTTGATGAAATCAAACAAACACTTTTCATTCAGTTTGGTTGCGTTACACTGAGGTTATCATAAAATGTATAGACTATTTCAAAGTAGAAATCTGTTTAACATATTTCATAGTTGGGCCCATAAACCAATAGTAATGTGTAGTATGATGTTCTGTAACAGATGTGACTCACATACATTACGATAGCGTTGCTACGTGACAGGTAAATGAACAATAAACAAATGAAACCAAGAGTATCGTAAAATGTTCTGTACACAGAAGAAACTCACATTGCGTTATGCTAGCGCTACTATAACAAAATGAAGCCAAGATTATCGTATAATGTTCTGTAAACAGATGTGACTCACATACATTATGATAGCGTTGCTACGTGACAGGTAAATCAACAATAAACAAATGAAACCAAGAGTATCGTAAAATGTTCTGTACACAGAAGAGACTCACATTGCGTTATGCTAGCGCTACTATAACAAAATGGAGTCAAGCTTATCGTTTGAACAGCAGAAGGCAATTTTGAAGTGATATTTGAAAACCGAGAAAGCTGTTGAAGTTCAAAGGCAATGGAGACGTGTGTACGAATGAACGACCAACACAAGTAACAATTGCACGCATTCGAGACTAATTTGAGACTCATGGTACACTGGCAGCACTTGGGGAAGAAATTGAAACGGCATGTGCTGCAATCGCCGAGGACACTTTCGCAAACGTTGCTCAATCAGTAGTTCAACGTACTCAGAAGTGTTTTGACGCCGATGGTGGGCATTTTGAGCAATTGTTGTAACTGTAAAGTCTAAGATGATTAGTGCTCATCATTTTCTCTTTGTGTGATTTCAGTTTTATTATGTTAACACAGTTTTTTCTTTACTTGAAGTGTGTATACATTTTTGGCACCCTCTATATATTGGAGATTCGGGGTATTAAATTTAACATGTAAATAGCTTGAATCATTAATTTTATTGAGTGCAATAAATTTATGGAAGAGAATATATGAATTCATTCCCTTAGTTTATCATGCATGTTTAAAAACTAGCGATACAGTTTTTAGTTATTTGAGTTATTGGCCGGCAATATACATCTGCATACTGGGTTAAGCCAGTAGTCAAAATTTTTTATGTTTCCTTTGAAGTTGTTGGTTGTTGGTTTGAGGGAGCGAGTGATTGAGCTTTCGTCTGCTACTCGGTGCTTTCTTAGTGTGTAAACTGTGTGCTAATTTTCTTAGTTATATCACTACATAAATGTAGTCTTGAATGACGGAACTTTGTATACGATATGTATATGAAAACAAAATTCTTGCAAAGAAGTGGTAAGGCGATTTGTAAGAAAATATCTTGGCAATCGTGTTTCAAGTAGAGAAACTGTTCGCCAACGTGTTAGAAAATATTACGAAAGACAATCTTCCAGTGACAAAATACCTATTCACAACTGAGGGAAGAAAGGTTAGATGCTGGTAATGTATTGTCACTGTATTCAACATTTCTTGTTGAATAGGTTAGTGCTAATTATTAATTATTTTAAACAAAGTATCAATTTAAACTTTCAGCAAAAATATATAAATAATTAATATTAGCGCCGGTGTTTTCTTTTTTCTGGTTACGGCGGCTGCACTACTTCAATAAGCAATCTTGCTCAGTCGGCCCGCAACTCAATCTCACTGTAGGTAGGAGAACTTTTATTACTGAAGTCAAAAATTGCCTATAATGATCTGATGTTCATTGGTTTTATATTTTTGGATAAATTTGAATAAAAAGTGCAATCACTATAATTGAAGATTAGTGTTTAATTATGGTCTTCATTGAAAGAGAATAGGTGTCATTAGTTTTTTTAACTGTTCAGTAAACACAGGGTTATTATTTACATCTTCGTGCAACGTTTCTGAAGTTTCAGAGAGTAACTAAATATAGACAGGAAAATATATGCTTATTAAAATAGCTTTCTACAAGCATCTGCAATGCTGATGAAGCTTTGGGATAACAAGCCTCTGCTGAATTAAGTATCGAGCATGAAGGAGGCTAAAATGCGTTCCCAACTCAGAATGCAGGCACTGAAGAATGAGAGAGAATGCGGATGATGTGCGTGATTCCGCAAATCTTGCAATGGCGAGGAAGCTGAGATCCGTTTAATGGGTTTACTAATACAGCGGAAAGAAAATACTCTGCCTCTCTTTGTAATCTTCACCGTAGCCCGGAAGGTAGTGGTTTTACAGAGATATGAAGAGATGAATTATGGAAGTGGGATGAAAAACAGCAAGCGAAGCAGTATCTTGCTCCGACTGACCTAGGGATTCTTTGCTTTAGCGAATTCGATTTATCACCTTTCTCGATTTATTGAACGATGCTGGTATTCCTCCACTTGCACGAGCTCTCCTGTTGACATGTACGGCAGGGAATTGCTCTAACAAGTGCGTCTGGTAATATTTAAAATTCCTTAGGATAAGGCTTTAGACCACAAAATGGAAGCTACTCAGCACATATGTGTTATAAGAGAATAAAAATTAAACGTAATGCTTTTAGAGAACCTTCCATATACAAATAAAAATTGAACATTACCAGTAAAAGCAATAATTATGGTGTTCTGAAAGCCACGGTTGTTGTCATTAGCTCCCTGGCAACGGAGAGGGTAAATAAATAGCTTGTCTCTTTTTCACTGCATTACCTTAACAACAGATACAGAGTAGGTGTTTTAGAGACTCATTCCCTTCTGTAACAGCTTTTAATATTTTGAAAGCAAAATTGTGTTCCTAGAGGGAAGAAAAATGTCCTTAACGAAGGAACATGCTTTGCCACGTGGAATAGGCGTAGAACTATCTTTTTCTTCACTAAAAACGGAATCGTCACAGTTAAGTCCGTAAGAAATATAGTACAGCTCCGTTATGATGTTAAGGAAAATAGACCAGACACTGCACTTTTACTTGGATAAAGTATTAATGACATATCCTGTAGAATTTCTGTGTATCCTGTGTCCTCATGTGAATATAAGTTAAATGGTAAATTCCTTCTCATGGCTAGCCAAACCAAAACATTTATGAAATAAATTTCGTAACAGAGCAAGTTGCCGAATATTTTTTTTAATATTGTTTAACGCCCGTTTTTACTGCTGAGGGACCACAGACGGTGGACACTGATGATACATGAGATAAAATTATACACTGGTAAAGGATTATTGTTTTAAGGAGGGAAGGTTCCAGGCCTAAGTTTAGGTACCTCCCCGGCAATGGCCATTCACGAGGAAAATCTCTGTCAGGGAGGACGGTCCTGGTGGTAATCGAACCATAGACCTCCCGCTCGCGCGTCCACGTCTTAACGACCTCGGCAATTCGTAGCGGTGGCTCCTAATTAACGACGTTCTGGCTGACTATAATATTTTTTCAGACTGTTCCTTCTCAAAGATACCTTCTTTCATCAAGAACTCTCTAAATCCAGGTAACATATTAATGGAAAAGAGATGATTTCGCAAATAAAACCACCCCTTGAGAAGTAGATATCAATGTTAAAGCCAGCCTATCTGGCAATGAACGAAATGCAAGAATGCTCCCGATCACTAGTGACTTAGCCAGGCCTAAGCTGTGAATATATCCTTGAACCAGTTTCCGTATGTCAAACTAGAGAGGGAAAAGGTTTCTAGTCCAAAATGTAAAGTTGTTACATTTCGGCTCTCCTTTATATGCTTATTTTAGATCAATTAGAGATGTGTAGCTCCATTTATTATCAGTGTTGTATTTATTACATACGTAGATCTAATGGCACACACACACACACACACACACACACACACAAGGCAGTCGATCCTGGTGGTGTAGTGGTAACCACACTTGCCTTCTAAACCCAAGATCGCGGGTTCGAACCCGGCCAGGATCGATGGATTTTTTCCGGCGTAAAAATCCTCAGTATGGCTTCCTTCGGAAGGGAAGTAAAGCCGTGGGTCCCGTGTCGTACATTTACGGCACGATAAAGAACCTCAAGCCTGAAAGAAGAGGCCTCTGAGCAAAATTTGTCGGCCGTTTCACACCCTGAGTTGAATGGGAAGCTGATGACCTGATATGTTAAAGAGCGTCCTTAAATAAACAAATCAAAAAAACACAAGGCAGGGTTTAAATTAGGTACATAGAAACTACTAACTGCTTCAAGCAACGTTTGACATCCTCGCTTGCTGCATGGTCACTTTCACAAGCCGATATGCTTGTGACTAGCTCAGGCAGACACTACCTTCTCCCTTTGTCCAACATACCAGTGAACGGACTGTAATACTGTGTTAACGCTGGGAATGTGAAATATATAAGGAAGTTTAGCATTTATTAATATTTGTACCTTTTATTGCTAATAGAGGTTACTTTAATTAAATTTCAAGTAATAAAATTTCTTCAGGATATAACTCAGATGGATTGATATAAATCTGGTTGTATCTAGTAAATGATTGTAAAGAATTGATAAGCATTAAAACTGATAATTAATTTATCATTTTAAGTTTGATTATGTGTAACTTATTACATTTTTTGTTTAGGTTCATAACAAGGGTGTAATAATATATTGTATTAGTAGAGAAAATATATTAAACCGAGTAGTATTAACTTTTTTACATGTAGAATACTAAAGTATTAGGTATTGTTGAATAATTTTGGCATGTCATTAGTATATCATACTAATGTTAATTTTCACTACCATTTTATTAATAGAATAAAGTGAAAGTTATTTATAATTAGGTTAAGAGAGCATTGTGTACTTTTAGTTATCTATAATTGGATATTTGAAACTCCTTTTAAGAACTAATTAGTGTTTCTTCTTTCGATTATAATTAGCATGGATCGTGGGTAGTTCCACAGATTTTGCAGTATTGTTGATAAAATATAATAAAATGACAATAAAAATAGCAGCTTTCAATCGTCTTAATATGGCGTTAGTTGTAAGTGCAATTGTTAGGATCGTCGAAGTATGTTCAGGTGCGTGTAAAAGTAATTTTTGGTGTACTTAATCGATTTCGACTTCTAAATGTCTAAGGTTGAAAATACTGAGCTCATTTTGAGGGATTATTAGTCGAAAATCTACGTATACCTATAATTATTGAACGGAGGTAAAATGCTGGATGCTTCGGTTAGAAGCTTCAGAATTTGCCCTAGAATGTTTTCATGTTCCCTATAAGCAAGTTTCATATTTATGTTATAAAATTAAAACTTCAAATACTGTTATCAAAAATTGATTGTTATGGTATTTCAAAAGAAGCATAAATTTACTTCTAGTTCAGATTAAAGAACAACAAGAGTTTTTTAATAAATAGGAATTAACAAATAATTTTGTAATATTGCAATATAAGATCAAGGGAAAAATAAATGTCAAGAGTTTGAGATAAAATAAGAAGACTTAAGTTAGTATTAAGTATTCAGAGAGCAGCAGGAACATGGAACAGACGTAGTAAACGTTTCATTTGCGTGCTGAATACAATTTTGTAACTTTCTAGTTTCTTCAAGCTTTACTGAAGCTCTTAAGATGCTGTACCGCTGCTCAATGAAGAAAGGTTCGACCCATTTTCACACCAAAGGTCACTAATTTTATACATTCAATGTTTGCTGCGTGAACTACTAGAATTAATAAAATTAAAGCGAAAAAATGGCATGTATACACAAAATGTTTTAATTCTTTTTGTACGTGTATCATTGCGAAGTAGTGTGTGCCCCTTCTAGGCCAAACTATCGGCTTCGACGGCTAGTGCTACTAGTGGATTAGCATCAGTGTCTTCTCAACAGCAGTCAGTCATAGTCACTCAAAAAAGAGCATTGTTTATTACACAGTAATTGAACATTATCACAAAATGGCGTGATACAAAAACGGAATTATAATTTTATTAGTTGCAAAATTAATTATAAAAATATTAATTGTGAAAATTAAACTTTTACATTATTTGCAAAAAAGGCCGGATTTTCCCGCATAAAATTATTTTTAAACGCGTCCTTTTGGTAAACGTTATACCATCTTCGTAGCTGCTGGTTTTGGTTTGATCCTCGTAGGATGTGATGACGCGGGTGTTCCTGGGTTGACAGAATGGACAACGAAATCGCCGACAGACGAACGTTTTGTCCCGGGTAGATAGTACAGCGAGCTACAGTAAAATTCTTTGAAGGTAAATATGCGAATGGCTGAAGCCTGTTCTTGGGGTTAGAGCAATCCTGCAGGTGACGTAGTCTGGCGCTACGGTGTCGCAAGTGTGTCTAGACATGTACGTGACATATCAGCGGACTGTTGCTCGCAAACCTGTCTAGACATGCTCGTGACGTCATCAAGGTGCAGATGCTCTGTCGCAGACCTGCCGAATCTGTTCGTGTCGTCATCTGGTGCAATAGTGCTGTAGGCCTCTCTGTAAAGGCTTAGATGGCAGAGTTAAGTTTATAAAAATAAGCAATACAGCATGAAAAAATAGTGGTGCGTGAAAAAATAATTTTTTAGTCTAACATGGAATATTGACTACTTTTGTTACGTTGCAATGCTAAAGTATGTTAATTTGTAATGTTTTTAGGAAATAAGTTGTGAAAATATAAAATATCTGGTGTGAGAGTTAGTTTACCCGTGTCTACCAAGGGGAAAGTTACACGGCATAGCTCGCGGATCGGTCCGGATTTACCTGCTCACGATATGTGATATGAGTAAGAGGTTTCTCCTTAATGGAGTTTCCCTGTTCCTGTCTTAAAAGGTTTATAACGAGGCGAAGTTTAGGGATTCCAGTTTTTAAAACTTTTTACTCTCGATGGCGGAAATTTGTGGATCTTCAGGGGTTATGCATTATTTTGGTTGATGTGAAACATGTTGAAAAAATATTTCTCAATTGTGTTGTACGCGTTGACTTTTAATATGCAAAAAATATTGCAATTGCGCAAAAGATGCTGTAATAATATCAAAATATCTTAATTATGCAAAAAATTAACTATAATTTTTTTAAAATATACAAAGATGTAATTATGCCCAAAAATTATTAAAATGCAAATTATATTAATAAAATGCAAAAATTTGTTTACAGTGCAAAAGTATTGTAATTCATAAAAAATTATTAGAATGCAAAGTAATGGTTATGAAGCCAAAATTTGTGTTAAAAGGAGAAACATTTTGTTACAATGCGAAAAAAATTGCTATAATGCATAAGCATTGATAAAATGCAAAACCTATTTAACGTTATGTTGGGTTAAAAATGTTTAACCAAAATAAGGAATGTGATGCAATTGTAACGTACGTATACTAGGTCGTACTTGTTCCCCCCATGCCCTCCATTCGTATACTGAGCGGTGGTTTTCTATCTCAGTGCCGATGGTTGTGAAAGCTTTCCCCTATGGTATTTTTATGTTTTAATAGATTCCCACTCGGAGGACAGATAGTTAATGGGTTGCCAATGCCGTCTGTTAAAAGCATCTTCATATTATACTAATAGCTCTCTTAAAATATTTTCATCCAGTTCCCCGCGACCTATTGAGGGTGGTGAATGTTGGCTGTTGCATGATTTATATATCAACCAGTTTAAGCGCCATCTGCCTGAAAACTTTCTACCCTATCTGTTATTGTTTTCCTCCTTGGTTCAGCCAACTGTTTTCTATCCCCGACAAAAAAATTCTGTTAAATGTATTTTGATGTTTTACGAAGTCCTCTCTTATAAGCTTTCTACCATTAAAACCATTTGATGTTTTTTCCTTAATACCGAAATTTCATTTTAATCCTTAATACCGAAATTTCATTTTAAATTGTAGCTCACTTTCACTGGGGAAGACGTGCGAAAAACCAATCTCTTGACTGAAAACCAAGAGGGGAGTGGGGTATTACGCGTGCGCGGTAGAAAAATCCATCCTCAATGCCTGAAATGCAAGTGGGCAGAGCTAAAAATACATGGTATAGAAAACTAAACTTGTGACGTTCCTAAAAATGGGAGGGTGGGTTTCGGTATAAAAGTGTAAGCAACGAGTGGCCAACGCCTCATTGAAGTGCAACGATCTACACTACTTTTAAACAGTAGCATCAGCATGACTTCATCCGGCAGCAGCATGTCTTCATCCAGCAGTATTTCCAACAGCGTCACTATCTCCAGCAACATGTCTTTTGTTATTACTGCAGACGAACCTATGATAAGTGCCGACCTAGCCTTGAAACCTAGTCTTGAAACCTAGTTTCGAAATTCACAATCAGAGACAGAAGACTTTAAAGAAATTTTCTGATTGTCCCGAAACTGACATCATGGTGGGTTCGATGCCCGAAGATAAGAGATCTTACCCTATGGATTTATAAAGTTTTTACAGTTTTTATAGCATTTGTCATCAAGAATTTGTTAAACAATAAGTCTGGTTTCATTGGAATCACGATTCATGATTCCAAGCATCCTTCAAGGCCATTGCGTAGGTTCGAACAAATTAATCCCGAGGACATAGAGAAAGTGATGCAGAGTAATAAAGAATTTTTGTTGAAGAGGTATCCACGGTTTTTTTAATGAAATAATTGAGATTTAAATCACTTATGCTGAATTTTGAAAAAAAAAAATTCTCCTTGCACAAGTTGCGGCAATGGTGAGATAGGTAAGCAATAACGTAATGCTGGCCTTGCCTTGCAAACTTCTAATGCTTTGAGTTCATTGTGTACCAGCGCATGGTTTGAGAAAATTTAGAATATCACCCGAAAGAGGACATATTTCGCAGTTTTCAAAATATTTTCTCCCGTTCTTTGCAACGAAGATACAGACCCAATGTTTGCCTGCTTTCGTGTTAGGGTCGGTGTTGACGACAACTGCTGTAGGAAGGTGTCTCTTATGTAATTTTATCGAAAACCATTGATCATATCACGTCAAAGTGTGGTTGAATATAGGGGTACTTAGACAGAAACGTATAATTGCAACGTATTCATGATACCAAAATGGTAATATTATTATCAGTTTCTATAGAGTGATTCGTGGTTGCCAGTACCAACAGATAAGTAGGTTCTGGAGTTTGTTCTTTAAAACACACACATACACGGTGCCTTGGCATTGTCCTTATTGTAAGACTCTTGGCATCGGCTGTTAGATCATAGACCATAATGATATGGCCGTGAGAATATTGATGTCTGGAAATGGAATGCCCTTCACCCTTAAAGTGAATTCTCAAACCATCTTAAAGAATTTGAAAGCTTTGGAGAAAATGTCCATCGGCAATTTGGTCGTCCATTCCGTCATTCCAGGAACACCCAACTTACCACACCCTACGAGGAACGAACCAAAAGCAGTGGTTACGACGATAGTGTAACGTTTACCAAAAGGACAAATTTTAAAATAAGGAAAAATCCATTATTTTGATAAATGTAAAAGTTTAATTTTCACTATAATGTTTTGTATAAACAATTTTGTAATTAATAATTTGTATAATTATATATCCACTGTTTTTGTATGCCGCATTTGGTATAATAAATAATACACCTTCTTGGCTAGCTGTGACTGGCTTCTGTGTGCAAAGACACTGCTGGTGCTAGCTGCGAAAGCCGGTAGTATGGCCAAGAACACTTGATTGCACATTTAATTCTGGGAGAATTTCTTGGGTCACTGGTGGCACAATATCTTTCACCCTATCAAGAGGATGGATTTTGATCCTAATCTTTTTTTTTTTTTTTTTTTTTTTGGTCTGTCCGAAAGCTTGGAAATAGCTTGTGATACAGTTGGACAGTATGGTGTAGCTTTCCACTTAAACTAATGAACGAGATAATTGACGATCTTTATAGTAGGCTATTAAACGAAAAGGAAATCAAGTACTCATTAAATTGTTCCAAGTTTTGCACACTGCCAGTTTCTTCCAATATGACGTATTTATTTTGATAGATGGGAAATTCAATTGGGGCAATGGCAACAACATTGGTGCTCGATCGTGGCTCATCTTCTTACTGGATACGTTTTGCTTCACCGATCCACAGAAATGTCTGGTTCTAGTGAAAATGTAAGGAATAATCCTAGGAAATTTGTGTTGAAAATAATATAAAATGTTGAAATAAAGATTTGTGTTATTCCTTTATTTATTGGGTATGTGTAGGTTTGTTTGCGCGTCTGTGGATTTCCGATACTGAAATATATCAATAGTTGAAAGGTCTCTGGTTTTCTTTTCTTGTATCCGAGACAGTTGACAGCGCTTTACTCTCTGAATCACCACCTTCTTTCCGATAACGAGCTGCTACCTTTTGCGGCCGTTGGTTCATTTTGAATAAACGAACCTTAGCAAATAGAACATACAGGTCAACAAAACCAAATAAATAACGTTTGTTAAGACACGACAAGAAATCCGACTAACATATCAACACATTGTCACATGGCATAGCTAAAAATGTGTTTAAGATATAATAGAATAGAAAAAAAAAACAACTTGCAAAGACAATTGAAAATCATACACTTTTTATTATATATGGAAGAAAGGCAACCCAAAGTCAAAGGATATTGACTACATTTTCTTTGTTCTTGCTACAACAGAATATTCTACACGAGCATAGAAACCGTAAATATTAAAATAAAACAAACATAGATAATTTAGAAAAATATTCAACGTAGAGCGTCAATGTTTTGCAAAATGGATAAGTGCCATTGTAATGACTTTGTTAAAACATTAAGGTAGATGTTACTCGTATTAGGCGCAGCACACTGTTTAAGATACACATAGAAAGCAAGACTTAAGACGACATTAATGATTGGTTAGAAAAAAAATGTGCTTAGATAGAGCAGATCACTAAAATTAAATATAAGAAGCAATAAGTGGCTACATCTCCAGTCGTTTTTTCAGGGCAATTCTCACAATATTAAGAATAATTTGAATGTTAATTTACCAAATGTTTAATGTTTTCTTTATTATGGTATATTTTATCGTGCATTAGTAATTGCTGCCTTAATCGTTTCTTTTTGCTTTTTAATTATAGTTTTCTGTTGGTGCGTACTATATTTTTTCATCGAACCAATGCCCATTTGCAACAAATAAATAAATTTTTAGAGTACGGCGGTATATTATAAAAATATCAAGATTTTTCACCAAAGGGGTGATGGATGATGCCATTTTTCGTAAAGCACAGAGAAAGCGAATGACCCCATGTTTTTTTGAGATTAAAGAAGAAGTTTATGGAATATGTCTGCAGATTTAAAAATATACAAGAGCTGGGCTATGTGCGCAGAAACCGTGCCAAGATTTGTATATAGCTCTGCATTTAATTTCAGCTTATAAAAATATAGTTATACTATTAATCATAAGTTTTCAGGGGTTTATGGTACAAGCAAATGAATTATCTTAACTATAAATTAATTTAACACGTAACTACTTTCGCTGTATTGACGATTTTTCTTGAAAGGTTTGCCAGTTATTTTTTGTTAGTATTTTGCCATGCACAGGATAATTTAACTAATTTACTTGGGTCAATTTGGGTATCATAATCAACTGTATCATCATGAATTATTTTCCAATTTAAAATCATCCAATTAGTTACTTCAAATGGCGACACACTATAAAAATAAGAATTCTGGTCTTCGGTACCATACGGAAGTTATGAACCAAGATATAAAATGCGTTATTTTGTCAGTCGCAGAACTAGATACAGTTCCTTATAGTACCCTTTACAGCAAAGTGAAGGAAAAGTATTAGGAAATAACAGGTAATAAATCCCAATTCAAGTCGTTCTATAGAAATTCTTCAATGCTTAACAATTTGCACTTTAACAAACATAATAAAACATTTAGAGAACACAGGAATGCTATAAATGAAATGAATATTGCAGGTTATTCTTGTTCATTATTCAGTGAAATTAAAATGAGAAATAGGGATTTGTTTGTGGTCGTTGTTTCAATATAACAGCATCTTAAGTTAACACCGAAACTACAAACTTCACTTGTTTATAGATATAGTTTTTAATAACTTTTAATAACAATAACTTTTGTATATTGTATATATTTTTTATGTTTATTTGCACCTATTTTAAGCGTTACTCGTATTTTCCCAAAGTCTATCTTTTCCCTATACATTTCCATTTTATGTAAGATTAGGTGAAATAAAAGGAATAATATAATTCGGCTCAATTGGCAAGAAATAAATTGGAAATTCGATACACGTTTTATAGAATCAGCTTAATGCTTCCGTATTAAAGAAAACATTTAGTGCAGTAAATGTTCTCTGGTGGTTTTTACAAATAAAATTTTTTCATATTACCCTGTTCTACTCTATGTAGAACGTATGTATGTACATACGTATATATTTAGTTCGCAAAGTCTAACATGTTCTAAGTGCATTTTTGTCTAGAACTGAGGTTATTAATCAGAGTTTTGCTAGTAGAGTGAAAAAAAAAAAACAATCGTAAATGTGCAAATCTTTAATTTGTACAAAATAAGAGCATCATAATTAAACAGAAATATGCATCTGCATCTGCATCTGCATCTCAGTATTGAGTGAATAAAATAACATTTTAGAGAGAAATATGAAAGTAATGAATAAATCGTGTTTAACGCCCGTTTTTGTTACAGAGGCATCACAGGCGACGGACAGCGATGATACATGAAATGAAATGTTATATTGGGAAAGGATTTATTTTTTTAAGAAAGGAAACGTTCCAGGCCTAAGTATCTAAGGGTATCTCTCCGGCATTTGCCATTTATGAGGAATGAGGAAAACCTGGAGAAAACCTCAGTCAGGGAGGACGGTCCTGACGGTAATCGAACCCAGACCTCCCGCTCATGAGTCCGCGTCTTAACGACCTCGGCTACCCGTAGTGATTAAATATGAAAGTAAGAGGTAATAAATAAAATAGCATATTTATGAAACATTAATTATATTTCAACTTTAAGTGTAATCAAGTCATCCCAAAATATTATAATCAAAGAAGCAAGCAGGGTACGTTGAAAGGAACAATTTTTATTTTCTTTGACTATTTTTGAAGCCTGGTGAACTAACTGTGAAGACAGTGATTGATAAAAAAGTTTATCTAAATCAGTAATAGTAAATACTAGTACTCCAGCTGAAAGGAAACAAAATGAATTACCTTATTATTCTGGAATTATTCTCTGTGAATTTCGCTAAAAGTTTCTTTTTGTTACAAAAGTGCTAAACGCAATCAAGTATGTTGCATATCCAATACTGTTAAGAGCTTAAGACTTGAAAGTCAGAGGCAACAGTATGTTAATCTTGCTTCTGTTTATTTAGTCGCTAAATGAGTTTCTCTATATCACGTGGCATATTAATTATCTTTGTAATGCTAAAGTGTTTTCACGTCTCTTCTCTACTCGTTTCCTTGTCAGAGTTTATTTCCTGTGCAGTTGAATCCTCCTAAGCAAACATTCAGAGGGTCTGAGTAAGAAATTAACTTTTCTCCTTCAGTACTAGCATTAGTACTTAGAATTTATATCTGTAGAAGTCTGAATTAGAATTTATAAATATTCGGGTTCAGCATTGTATACTTTGCATAACTATTTACCAAATTTATATGTATGAGGGCCATTTGGAAAAGTTCTCACAATGAAGTACAATCACATTATTCCTTTTTTCAATCTAGTAATCTTTGACACTAGTTCACTTTGTGCAACGATGCTCAAAACCTTTATCCCATCAAGAAAGTCTGCAAAGTCACACATCTAATGATGATTTAGACTCTTCAATGGACAAAAACGAAGCCAAATCTGGGAATAAGGCGGATTTAGTAGAAAATCTTATTAAATTCTTCAATTTCACCATGCAACAAAATGTGTGAGAGCGAGCATTCTCTTGATGTAAAACGACTTTCTTCTTTGATAAACCCAACTTTTCCCGCGTATTTTTGTTATAATAGGTCCCAAATGTTAGCAAAATATGCTCCAATGATATCATTTCCATTAGAATGATCATTAATTACCATTATATCTTTGGCATTCCAGAAAAACAACACACAATCCGCCTTGTTTGGCCGTGGAAAATCGTGAACTTCCTTAGATTGATGTTTTGTTTCAGGTGAGTAGTTGTGCACCCATATTTCATCATTCGTCTCAAATCCACGCATTAAGTCGGTGGGATTTCTCTGGAAATGGGCCAAACACTATTTGAGAAATTTGCACTCTGATTTGTTTTTGATCCCGAGTCGCTGCACCCATCTTGCCGATAATTTTTCAGGCATAACTCTTTCCTAAAATGTGAAATTCGCCTACCCCAGAAATATCCAAAGCTTCAGCATTTCGGACACTTTTAATTAGCAATCCTTTAGAACCATGTCTTGCACCTTATCAATAATTTGTGATGTGACGGATTTCGGTCTTCAGCTGCTTAGGTTATCTCCCGAGCTCTCACGACCACATTCAAAATCAGTGGTCCACTTGGAAATGGTTGAATGGTGCATAGTTTCCTAGAATTTTCTTTTACCAAATACTTAACAGAACAATGCTCTATATTTGCCATCTTTCCCGTATATATATATATATATATATATATATATATATATATAAATTAGCACTGTAACAAACCACTATAACAATTAGATTCTTGACCAATCCATGTACTATTGCACAACTGTTTCTATGGAAGGTGACTCGTTTTGATGTCAAAACTGCTGCAATCTGTGGGTTATTCCGAGAACTTCTCAAATTATTCTCGTAGAATTACGCTGTAAATGTTTCGAACTTTTATAAGAAATAAGCATTCAATATAAATACCATAAAATGATTGAACGCAATGCCCGGAAGTGGGTCTGCGCTTTGAAGAAACAAATGCATAATTTAGTTAGCAAAGCTATGCATTTAAGGCATTCTAGTACGCTGATGCTTCTAAGAAAAAGCATTATGAGTATGTTTACTGCTTTGTCGCATTTAGTATCTACCAAGTCGAGCATGTTAATGCTATATGATTTAATTGCAATAATCTATCTTTAAAAAAACTACGCTTGTGAAAAATATAAATAATACTTTTCTACCTATAATGTGTGCCTAAATAAATTGTTATGATAAATAGATCGTAAATTCCGATTTTTTGTTTGATTAGTCTGATTTCACTTTTCTGAAACAATATCTGTTTTACAAACTCAAAGAAAAAGGAAATGTGTTTTCAAAAACGTGACTGACATGCATGTAATTTTAAGACATTGAATTATTTCTTAAAATTACTTTAAGTTTGGGTATTTTAAAGTCCCTCTTTTCATTTCTTAATGCAAATATAACGAAAAGCTTGTTAACTAAGTTCCCATTTTATCCCAGAAATTTGATGGTGATTCTCGGTGATCCAAACATACTCTGACCCTATGTTGTAAAATATTAGAGAATAGATCAAAAAAATTTTAGATGCTTTTATGGAGGCTATTTAGCACATTATGCTATCATATCCCCATTAACAATAATTAAAAATCTAATCAAAGTAAAGACAAATAGCCCATCCTTTGTGTAAAATTCCTACTCATTTTAACGTTTAAATTCCGCAACTTAGGTTGGTCAAACACCAGACCTACCCCGTCTAATCACTGACATGCTCCACGTATGTCAATGTCTCAATGTCAATGCGGTACACGCGACGCCATTCTCTCTTCCAGTCAGCTGCAAGTGCGATATCGAGAAGTCGGGCACTTGTGTTGTACATTCCAAAGTAAGTTTTCATAAATAATGCATTAATGTTTTGCAATGGTGAAGTATTTACTGCCTACTCGTATTTTCATCTTCAAAGCATGCATCGGGTAGAGAAAGGTCGTATGGCAGAACAAGAAAGGTATTTAGGCATAATTTTCCTGGCAGCCCGGTTTCATCACGGCTTGTTATTTTTATCTTTAGGGATGGGGGCAGAAAAATTCAGTATATTCAACTGACCCTCGCACACTGGAGGAACTTACACATTCAAATTGAAGTTAGGTACATTAGTGATGGAAGCAGATGCGTGCCAGTGATAATTTCCAAAGTGGATGTAAATTGTGTCTCAGGGAAAATAGACAACATGTTCAGTGTCTACTGTAAAGAGAGTCAGTACCAGACCCTGTTATATAGTATGTTCTACTAGTATTACATACGTTTTAAACTGGTAAAGCACTTGAGCGCCCCCAGAAAATACGGGCGGTAAAGCATCAACTGATTGAAATCGGGACTTTTAAACTCCTCCCAATGCGCTTTGTACTGTAAACAGTTTGAGAAGTTACCAATTAGTTATTCTCTCATATTCAAAAGAAATGTCCGAAGCTTCACACAATTTTGTATTCTTCTATTGTGTACTTATTCTTTTGTTCTTGTATTTGTTTTGCCTTCATTGCAGTAAGATACTCGTGAGCAGTGTGCAGACTTCAAGACTACAAAATGAATAAATTTTTAAACAGCATCTTTGTATTACAATTGTTTCCGTGGTCCTATTCTTCTAAAAGTGTTATTCTCTTTTTGGCTAGGACTATCATTTTCGACACTGAACGTTTGTGGTAAAATGTCTTTCCTATTAGTTACTGTAATAACTTTGTTTTATCTCGTTTTTAAATTGCGAACCCACATTTACCGGTACTTTTTTAACCTTTATTTCACATTTTAATAATTCATTTTTGTGTTTACATCTGAATTCATTGCCTTTTCGCGACAAAATATACTCTGTAACACTTTTCTCAATAATCATAAAACATTTCACACCTTCGTAAACCTCGAGATTTGCTCAGTATCTTAGATTAGGCAGTAAAGGAGCGTCGACAAACCAAACAAAGGAAGAGAAGAAAAAGAAGCAAAAAAATAGACGACGTCATGAGTTAAAAGGAGAAGATGAAACGAGGTGGGTGGAGCTGGGGTTTGTGGGGAAAGAGAGGAGAAAGACTGTTGTCTGGATTCCAAGTGCGTCATTGTTGAGGAAAAACTCCTGAGACTGTACTAGAGGACCGAGTAAATATCATCCCCCCCCCCCCAAGCGCGCGCCTCTCAAAAATCGAAATCACAAGCCGAGACTATAATCCCTTCATATTACAGCTCAATACATACAGCGTTTCATAAACTCAACAGAAAGAGAGAGAGAGAGAAAGAAAGAAACTGTAACATGAAGGCGAATAATTCCCGTAACGACTCTCTTTTGTTTACCGTGTCGGCTCGTTTAAAGCCTACATTCAAGTTCAGAAAGGAAGAGAAAATAAGTTAAAGAGGTTTGAATAAAAACGTATGTGTTCATTGAAGATTAGGTTCTAGGTATAGGGATGGGGCGATCCTTGCGAGTGTTCTGCCTAAAGTATGCACGAAATCCCATCTCATTGTCCGCAAAATTTCATATTGTTTATTAATTTTCGGATATAGTCTAAATTCGCATTTATTTATACAACAATATGTAAACGTATAGTTATGATCATATAATCCGGTTAAAATTGATTCACCTAGCATTGTTAGCTTAAAATATACACCCTTCGAGCATTTTCAGTCTTAGGAATATGATTCAGTAAAAGATGCAATAATGAAACAAAAGTTATGATACGCTCTATTGAAAATTGGAGATACTTTTTTGATTTGTTTATTTACGGGCGCTCTTTAACATCTCAGGTCATCAGCGTACTATTCAATTTAGGGCATGAAACGGCCGACAAATTTTGCTCAGAGGCCTCTTCTTTCAGGCTTGAGGTTCTTTATCGTACCGTAAATGTACGACAGGGGACCCACGGCTTTACTTCCCTTCCGAAGGAAGCCATACTTTGGATTTTTACTCCCGAAAAATCCATCGATCTTGGCCGGGTTCGAACCCGCGACTTTGGGTTTAGAAGGCAAGTATGGGTATCACTACACCACCAGGACCGACTCAGAGATAATGAAATAGGGATTTGCGAAGTCAAATAAAGGAGATGTGGACATTTATTGTTGCATGTTATATGTTATATTTACTAAATAGTAAATATAACACTGTTACATTTTGTATACTAATTTGATAACAATCCACCACTTTGTAACTCCCATAAGTTGCTCAAAACGACGGGTATCAATCTAAATGCAAGCAAGACAGTTATGTAGTATTTCTACCGCACCCTATTAAATGTGACGAGGCTACAAACTCTTATGTCCAGTTTGGTCTCATAAACAAGTGTTTTTAGACATCATTATTGGAAAAAGTTGAGTTGATTAAGGTCGGGGACCTATCAGGGCCTCCAGATTCAATTCGGCGACCAGGAACTGTACTGAGTTGCAGGTACATCCTTTCACCTTTTTCACAACTCAGTTACAACTTTTTGCAGAGTTGCAAGCAAGTAGGTAGCTGTTCAGACGAGCAGGTAGGAGATAATGATGGATCTTGACAAAGGGATTCAGATGTGCACTGCGTAATGTTCATGTTGCTATATGACTGTGGCTTTAGGACGACTATTCTTTCTGTTCAGAATAATATCATAACTTTATCTGACTTCATCACTAAGTAGCACTAATTTTAGGAAATCCGGTAAAGCAAACAGCGGTTGAGGTATAAACAATTGGTCCCGTGGAACAGTCATATGGGCTAGACGCGCGTGAATGTTGAGTGTAACTGCTACACACTATTCTGTGAAGCGCCGTTACACATGTAAGAGAACCAGTACTTGTAGTGAGGTCCGCTACATTTGTCCTAGTATCTAAATGTGCGAGTTGACATCTCATATTTCTTCTTTTTTTTTGGTTCCAACGAACCAGTCTGAACTACAAAAATGGGCACTCGTTTCGAGGTGTGATGTTGAAAAATTGTTCTCTGTAAAACCTTTCAGGAGTAAGAGAATTGCCATGAACATCCAATAAACAAACAATAATGTATATCATCTGTGCGAAACTGTGTCGTATCGTATAGTATTAAAGTTTCTGTCATTGGCGCAAAGCATGTTTTAAAATAGCCAGAACCATCTTTGGACAATAGAAAACAAACAAGGCAGGATGGATTATCTGCCTATGGCAAGTTAGAGAACGACTTCTTATATATTACAGTATTCATACCCAAGATATAGTTGCATTTTTGTCCTTATAAATAAACGTACACCACCACTTTCAGTCCGATGTAGTCTTTTGCTGCGCCGACGGGTAAAAATTAAAGTACATGTAATAGCAGAGCGATGATATGTTTCCACATCTCCAACTCGCGTCGCAGACATTGTTACAAAACCTCAAGATGTTTAGTGGAGCATTCTCTGCTTCCTGTTCAATTTGTGTTCCTTATACTGAATAATTATATTTTTATAAAGTGAGATTTTGTTTAGAAAAATACCGAACAGTTCTCATTGTTCTTTAAAAATGCACTGGTATGTCATGGTTCCTTAAAAAAGCTGAAATTTGAGTGAACACTACAAAATTCTTAGCCCGTCAATGACAATATCCCTACTAAAAACCCTACGTATATACTTTTGAAAATAAAACTTTATTTAAGTGCTGGTGAAAACCGGTATTATTTAAATAGATGTCAAATTTAAAAATATATGGTCACTACTGAATCTACATGGAGTCCATCTCTATTGTCAGTAATAAAATAAATGTTTTAAAAGAACTTGATTAAATAACGATATGTGATTCAGTACTAAGCGCCCAACGAGAGAGCAAACGTGAGTAGATGCACAAGATCTGCAACTTCTGAATAATGGGATATTCCGAATAAGGAATAAAACGTGCATGCCACGGAGTTTACAAATTAACAATGAATGTCTAATACTATCCAGAGGGTTTTGTCAAGAAAGTGAGTTTTTTGGTAACATAAATGCAATTAGTACAGACGTGAACGACATATCTAAATAATATAATATATTCAATAAGAAAATATAAGAGTAAGGTATCTAGTGTGTGTGGGGGGGGGTTGTTAAAAATGGTAAAGGACATGCAAAACAGTAACAACGAAAATAAACGAACTGCGCACACTATAGTTCAGATAGCTAAGTATCCTTCTTCGTACTGTACAGATCACCTCTTGAATACCGGACAAAATGCCAAAATAGCTACTCAGGAAGTTCGATTAATCATCCAGGGCTGGTAGGGGGATGGGAGGGGGTCAATGCTCTAGCAAACAGCAAAAGTGACAGATATCCAGGAAAAAGTAGTCGATAACCGTGGGCATATAAACACAAAATAACACAAAACTAAAGTGAAAATTAAAACGTAAGCTTAAGATCTGGTGGAGTACGCACTTTATGCACAAAAATATCAGTTATCTCTCTGTCTCTAAGGTTGTTTTTAGGAGCGTTAGTGTGCAGGACATCGATAAGTATTAAATTAAATATTTCATCAAATTGTTTATTATACGACAGGGCACGTTGGGCAACCGGAAGAGTTAACTTTACCTGTTAAAATGTAGCTACTGTATGATACTTTCGAGATTCAACATTTACTTTTACCACCCTTACTTGTCGTCGCCTTTGAAGAACACAAAGATATTTGTTACTATTTAAGTGTATTTTTTCTATATCTGTTTCGCTAATAGTATTTGTTATTTAACTACATTGTTCCAAGATTTACTTTGTTTTATTATATATATATATATATATATATAATTATACACACACACACTCAACAATAATGAATATAAGACCTGTCTTCATAAATCTAGCCCAAGTACCTTTATTTATTTGATCTGTAGGTATCATACACACAAGGGTCAGATAAAAAGTAATAGTAACTGTGTTAGATATTTTAAATTACTTCATTATCAGAGGGAAACTATATCAGTGTAAACTACTTCCAGTCTACCAACTTCTACCACACTTGGGATATGTTTATCTTCTGAAGTGATCGTTCTATAGCATCGATAATGGTGTCTTTTGTGTTAATCCTCCTTCAGAGAGGTTCTTTCATTTGGGGGAAGAGGCTGCAATCACAATTTAAAAGGGAAACAGTGAGATGAATTGTGTTGTTATTAATTTGGGATCGTTCTGAACGATATTTCTGCCTTCACTATACGCTGTATGACATGGCAATGCTACATCATCATACTCATCATTCAGACCCTGAGTGTACTACGACTCTTAGCATGTTCAATTTTGATCCATTAATGTTGTTCCACTTTCATAAACAAGTTTTAAATCACTTGCACTGTCCCCATGTACATCAAGTCACCACACAATTTCACTATATAATATTTAACTCCGCTAGGTCGTCTAACTTTCCATTAATAGCTCCGTAAACCCTAGCCCACCTTGCTCACTACCATCACATAGTAGCATTTTAATCCAACCTTTGCAATTTTAAACGCAGTTTTACAGCAAATATATTAAACATGTTAACTATGATAACATGCTTTAATCACTTACAAAAAAACTTCATGAAAATTGTCAAAATAGATAAATTGTATACGGCTATGATAGTTTTCCTTCAGTTAATAGCTTGATCCTCAGAAATTGTCGCTGTTAAAATTTGTAAAATGTAATGGTCTTAAAATTCTGCAATATTTTCATCTGTGAAACTCAAACTTTCAATTCTGTAGGTTGTATATAAAATTGCTTTCATATTTCAAAATTCCTCTGTGCTCACGGATATGGATCTCAAACATTGTGCCCATGACCATTTTGTTAGTTAAAGTTCTCTGAGAACCAAGTGAGCGTTTTCTCGTTATAATGGTTTATTTTCTAAGGATTGCTATGCCCCGAAATGTGAAACCATTCTTTGTAAACCATTAAATGCAAACTCTGAGTTCTCAGTTTTAGTGAGAAGCCATTAATAGAATTGAACAAAGCTTCAGTTCGTTTCTGCTATTGCAACGCCCTTCTTACGCATTTTATTGCTAGCCGCAATACCTGCATTTTTTAAACTAGGAAATTTACTATGCCTTGCAATCATGTTTCCTTCTTCTTGCACATACCTTGCCCCCGTCATAAGTATCCTGTTCATATTTCAAACAATCTTCGAAGTATTGTATTTTATTCACCTTTTAAAATAAAATATATTGAAAATTGGTTAAGGTGAGAGATGCGTAGCGTAGCTTTCTGTATAAGGTAGGCTGAGACATGCGATGTTAAAACTCATGAAACAAATTTATCTAACCACGAAATTGACTCTCTATTGCCATTCCAAAGCATTTTCATCTTCAAATTTGTGGCATGTGACTATCATTTATGTAATCGATAATTACATTAAACTACATGAAATATTTTTAAAAAATAATGTTCTATGGTTCATCCTTAGATGGGTTTGTACATATATAAAGCAATGCTCCTGTTCTGTGCAAATATATCAGTTACTCTTTAAATTAAGTTTTGACCTTTGGGATTTTTACTGTCCTGTTCTATATTATCCTTAAAAGAAACCGCGTCTTTCCGCCGCAGTTGACACTTAGAGGAAACATAGCTACAAAAGTAATCGATCTATTGCAAACTATAATATGATCAGCGATTCCGCGTGTACAAAATTCAACTAAAGAAGTTTAGAACCGGTTTTAAAAAGAATAAATAATATTAAATGCCATTTACTGTTGAATTCAAATAACTAACGTTCTGTCATATAACCACAATACAGCTAAACTAGGATAATGCTATATTTGAAAAGAATATCGTGTGCATACCGTCCCTTCTGTTGGGCTTCAGAATCTACAAATTCCCAGAAGAGAGTAGACAAAATTGGCTGAGCGAAGACGAGACTAACCATAAAAAACCCCCTTCGCCTGTTCCTGACAGTGACGTAAAAGATAACTACTACGCTTGCGCAAGTAGATTGAGCTTTTGATCGTATTATTGCTGATTGGCTGTCTGAATCACTGACACCTTATTATTTCAAGTTTCAATTCATCAATATAACCTATACATACGAAACAACGCACTAATTTTCGATAGGCTCAGCCTTGCAGCCTTAATAGTCGTTCTGCCCTTTGTTTGAATGAGAATGAGATATGTTCTCAAATGCAACTAGAAACTGATATGTTTAACGATATAACAAGTTACCGTAAACAAAAAGAATGGTGAATATATTCTAACGTGCCATTATAAGCTTAGTATTTGCCTAAGTACTTCAACTAAAACAGATAGCCAATTGAAGATGATCCCCAATAGAAGATCCGCTTGATGTAGCTCTACAGAAATGAGTGAAAATGTGCAGGTTATAGTAAATGAAGATAGGTAAATAAAAGTAAAAATGTAATATGTCTGATTTTGGAATAGACATGTCGCTTAACATGTCTTCATCAGAATCAATCATCTGTAATCAATAGCCTAATTATAGTGTAAAAAAGTCGTGAAATACAATAAGAACTCTGTACGTTACTACTGAGGCTCCAGCAATGGTGATGAGAACGAATTTATCATTGGATTCAGAGATAAGAACCAATTACTCCTTCCACAGAATAACAGTTAATGGATTAGTTTAATTTGCGGTTTATTAATAAAATTGTTAACAATGTTTCTCACAAAACCGAAGCTTTTAATTGCAAAATACCTATATGAACATAGGAAAGTGCATCCATTTGTAGAAATAATGAGTGCTTATATACTGCTTAGATTCGCCCTGGCGGAGGGAAGAGGAAGATTTCTCAAGAACACGCCATTGTGGAATTTTACTGTATTATTAACGCAACGTCTAACCTCCAAATTGTTTACATTATGCTTTAATAATTCTCCACTCACCATCATGTTACTTTAGGTATGTTTAAACTTTAAACTTGCCGTTGCGGTGCGTGATTTTATTCAAGTTTCAATAATGTCACATATAAAATAAATGAAACTAAAACCGCAGCCACGGATGGCTGAGGTCGTTAAGTCATGGACTCGTTAGCGTAGGTCTGGGGGTTCGATTCCCGTTCTCCTAGACTGAGGTTTTTTCCAGGTTTTCCTCAGTCCTCATAAATGGCAAATGCCGGGAGATGCCGTAAACTTAGGCCTGGAACGCTAGGGCGGTTGTGAGATCAACTTTGGCGTACGGGGACGAAATTTGGGGGTGGGAGAACACCGAGGAACTTAATCAGGTACAAACACAGTTTCTAAAGCGGTTGATGCAAGTAGAGGGGGTAGAGAAAATTGTGGATTTCTTAAAGGGTTTGGTATTTCTAACGAAAGTGTGAATTTAAAAATAAGAACAATTAATTACTGGTTAAGGATAATACGGGGAAATCAAACTCTTCTCCGAGCAGTCTGTCTATGCGAACAAATAAAGGAAAAAAAAAAAAATAAGGAAAAATAAGGAAAGGGTAAGACAAAATTGAATTGGGGTATATTTAGTTAAGGGGGGAAGACATTACACGAAATAGTTGGAAAATAGTTAACAGACGTTTGCGAGATATAGATAGACAAAATATTTTGTCTCAATGCGCAGAAAAAGTATCGCTGAACCTGCAGGCTCAAATACATCCGATTGGGGGAGGGGGAGATTATTTAAATATCTGTGTCAGAGAAGAAAGATGTGGTCTGCATGGTTGAGATTATGGGGTTGGAAAGGAAACAAAACAGTTAATGCTTTCGGGGAAAGAATTTGCCCATTGTGCGGAAAAATCCATACCTGGAGGCATATTTTGGCAGAATGCAGAGAAACGGAGATTTTAAAAAATTAGCATTTATCACCGCAATTTCTGAATTCCAATAGAAATTTGAACATTTGTCGGTAAGTGTTGGTGCATGCGAGATACTCTACAAAATTTGGGAATATTTCTAGAGAAGACCCGACAAAGAAGGTTAATGACCTTAATGAAGAGGGGGAAGATGAAGAGGGGTGTGAGTAAAGGGGAGTGGGGTTCAAGAGTAAGGGTTCCATTCATGTCTATATTTGTATTTAAATTATGAATAGAAAACTTAAATATATCGAAGTATTTATATATTTGTATGCATGCATGTAGATTTGTATGTATGTAGGTATGTATATTTACATACATACATTTATGTTACATATATATACGTATGTATGAGTATGACCCTTCTGATTGCTATAAGGACGACATTAGCATGTATGGCCGTTAGGCCCATGCCACAGTTGTATTTATTTGAGTGTATCCTAAAGCTATTACTACTAGGTCATCAGGTCCCATTCTATTTAGAGCGTGAAACGGCCGACAAATTTTGTTCATAGGCCTCTTTCAGGCTTGAGGTTCTTTATCGTGCCGTACATGTACGACACGGGACCCACGACTTTACTCCTCTTCCGAAGGATACTTAGGATTTTTACGCCCGAAAAAAATCCATCGATCCTGGCCGAGACTGGACCCGCGATCTTGGGTTTAGAAGGCAAGAAGTATGGCTACCACTGCACTACCAGGACCTACGCTGTCTCAGAACGTTTGTACCAAAGCTGTAATATGTATTTTCGGGCACGTATGTTTGTGTGCTATTAACATTCAATATTCTGTTCTGATTTCTGATTTTGGTTCAAATTTCGATACGAGTAAAGCAATGACACTCTCTCAATAGTTGCTGATACATCCTAAGTATGATTGCTTTAGGAAGGGAAGTAAAGCCGTGAATCACATGTAGTACATTTACGGCACGATAAAGAACCTTAAGCCTGATAGAAAACGCCTCTGAGCAAAATTTGTCGGCCGTTTCACGTCCTGAATGGAATGAGACGGATTACCTGAGATGTTAAAGAGCGTCCGTAAATAAACAAAATAAAAAAGTGATTAGACCGCACCGTACAATTTTTTATGTTACTGAACAATAAGTTCGCCAAGTATATGGATATTCCGCAATATTTGTATATTAATTATTGATCACTGAAGGTGGAGTAGAGTTTCTGAACATCTTTCCGCTTTATTTATTGTTCCATAATACCTGTAATTTGTGTAACATATTCAAAGTACGATAAAAATAAAGTATTACCATTTTCTTTTTGAGTTAGCAATTTTAAGGTTTCGGACAAAGCAAATTAATTATAAATATCTCTGCATTCCTGTTGTATAAGCATATTTGTTTCATCATAAAATAGTAAAGTATCATCTAATAAAATGTGTAGCTACATTCATGTAATTAGTGATTTACTCGCATAAAGAAATGATTTATAACACACAATAAAGTAATTTGTAACTGTATCGCCTTTATTACGGGAGTTTTTTTTTATATTTATATGAATTATTACAATTATAAAATTCCTTGCTTCTTTGCGTTCATTAGCATGCGAACTCTTTGGAAGTGATAGACACCAAGAACTTAGCATAAGTTTTCAGAAAGAAGTAACAAATAGTTACAAGATGTAGTTCTTAATTCAAGGTATATAATTTATATCCTTCACCTTTACACCCTTATAGCTGAGGAAATGTTACCATGAGTTCCTCCTAAATCCTCTCGTAGCGGAAATACCGTGATGCATCTGCACATGACACAGTGCCAGAAGAATGACGCTCAATGGATATGCAGCAGACTTAGCAAGTTCCCACATTGACGCAAGGGGTTAGCGAGAGGGGGTAGGGACTGATGTAGAGCGCCTGCTGATGGCTGATGTTTGATTAAAGGAGCACGCAGGAAGTAATTACCTTTCAAAGTTTACACACCCTCCCCCTCCCTCTTTCTCTCTCTATCTCAGGATGCTGTCAAGAGAAAAGCTTGCGCCTCTCTCTAGGGTTCAGCTTCAGCTTTAACGGTAAAAGGTTCCGGGAGTGTCTGTTGAGACAAGACTTGTTTCAGGAGAAAAATTCCATTCTCTCTTCGGGATATCGCTGGCTTACTCGCTCCGAATCTCTGTCATTAAGGGTAGATAAAGAGAAGCTGTGCAAGAGAATATTTAATTTTATCCTCTGTTTATACATAAAATCACAATGTCCGCAGTTCTATCTGACTGAATTATGTTTATATTGAGATAGTCTACACCTCCTTCGGTAAAGAATGGAGGCTAAGTTTTAGCAGACCCGGTTAGCCACTGCTGGAAAAATTAGACTAACTGAAATTTACACTTCCATTTTTATATATTTCTCTCACTCTGTCCTTGTCTTTGCCTTCGTAAAGCTTGTTCAAATTGTTAGTTCATCTTATACGCTAATGTCCCACATTTCTATGTCCAGTTCTAATAACCGGAGCTTTCGGTCTATTGAAATCTCGTCGTACTTCGTGTCCTGTTCACCTTGTGTCTTGGGTCCTGTCCTTTTCCTTAGTACGTTGTTTCATATGCGGTCTCTCAAGATTATGTTAGTAGATATGTTTTGGGTTTATTGAACATAAATTGTGTAATACCACCTCCCCAAAAATAAAATGGAAATGTAGTGCTATCACGACAGATGTTATACTCTTGTCATGATTCTATTTTCCCAAAACTTAATTTCAACCAAAATAAGGCATGGATATGTTCGTTTCTCCATATAATATCTAAATTTTAGGTATTCCCAGAGTTTTAAAGATGAACAAATGAAGTTGGAGACAAAACGAGATGTGTGGGAGGATAGTGAAAGTATCATTAATGGATAATTGGATAGAAGGAATATATTACCTTAATAGTCATCGAATACAATATTTTTTAAATTCTGTTAGTTTGGTTTCACTCTTGTTAATTGTACAATGTTACATATTTCTGTGCAATTAAATTTTTGAGGAAAGATAATTGTTTTGAAATCTGATGCATATTTAAATTATAAATATTTTAGCCCTATATAAATATTGAATGTTAATAAATCTACGTTGAAAAAGTATTGTACATAACTAAAAACATGTTACATAGTTTGAAAATATATTATGATTGTTAATAAAACTTATTACGTGAAAAACTGCTCAGAAGAAAACGTTTAACATAATGCCTTTTTGCAAAATAGGATTATTTACATAGTCAAATTTCAGACAGTGAAATAAAAAGCAAAACCTTAGCTTACTTATACTCAAGAAGCAATCTTTGACACTTATTTCCATTTCTAGTAATGAAGAAATACCTTCCAATATCTGTATGAATACTTTTAATTTTTCTCAACTTTAGAACATTTGTGTTCTGAAGCAGAATAGTGATTCTAATTTTTCCGTGGTCCCTTCAATCTACCATGGATTATAATTATTATAAGCTAAAAACATAACACTAGTAGAAATCTTAAAAACCCCAATTATAAACAGCTTCCAAAATGACGTTAGAATCATCCACTCCAAGAAATATAAAACACGAGAGGCAAATCTTCAAATATCTCAACCAATTGCTACTTAAAATGTCATCATAGTCCAAAATAGAACAAAGTTATACTACTAAACGATATATTATGTCTTCTTTGTCTTATCGTGGATCATTATTATCGGATCATTATTATCATTTATTCGACTACTGAAGGGTGAAAATATACGAATGCAAATGTAATAATGTGTGTTTTAACTGCTGGTTAAAAATATCGTTTATAAACCAATAGCCTAAAACTAATTTCATGTATAACACACAAGTTTTAAACATATTGTGTCGGAACATTTGTTTAATGTATTAGTCTCAGCTAACATTACCGCTGAGAATGGGACCACCATTATAATTGTTGGCAAGAAAGGTGATTGCGGGATCAAAAGCAAGGTATAATCGCATCAAAACGCTCAAATAGTATGTGATTATTGGCACCGAACAATATCCTATTAGGTTGGTCAGAAAGTATTTTTTCTTATAAACTGTCTCTTCGTTTGTTTCTTTGTTACTAGACAACACATGATTTGTTTATATTTGCTGAAAGTATTATTTTAAATGTTTGTTTAAGGCGAGTTTAAGCACATTTAGAACATTACATACATTCAGTGTATATTATCCAAATATAACAAGGAATGTACCACTACATAATAGCACTTTGATTCTTAGATTCCTTTGGAGAAAAATATTGGAGTGAAGAAATATGTCAGGTTTTCTTTATAAATATGGCATTGAATTGATCCAGGCAATTCAATGTTCCAATAATTAAGAAACTAGCTTAGAAGATAAACATCACTCTCGAGGACTTTCAGCTATAACACTTTGCTTAAAGAAGATGTACTAGCCAGGAATCGCGAAGTAACTGAGTTCGTCACCCCTAAAATAGGCTGAAACGGATAATGGCTAGAACTACAAAACATATGTTTATTTACACCTTGATACTGTCTTGGAGATTCAGTTATACACATAAATAGTTTTACTCTTTTGTTAAGTTGAATTTTCACAGCGTATTGTAAATTAATAATGGTCTTTCCAAAAGTACAACCTGATACGACGGCGATGAAAGCCATGCTAGTTTCATTTTGGTGAAGAAAATTTTCGTACTACAATAGAACCAATAAAATTGACCGGATCTCAAACTCACATTTATGATCTTTGCACCTTATAACATTTCGTAGTGAGGCAGTAAAATCGTCTACATATAAAGACCGACAGTTAATATAATGCACCTCCCCCATCCAAACCTAAAAGTAAAGTATAACATTAAACATTATTAAACATTACAGAACAGGCTGCTCTAAATTAAACAATAATTGCTCTTAAATGGAAATTAGGAAACATTCTGATGTCGAAAGGAGAATTAGGGTTTTGAACAGTCAAAGAGGTTTACTGCACATTCATACGCAGTCAAAGAGAAGCTCCCAATGAGCACGCAGTTATATCAATCGTTCCGGAGGCCAGGCTGCAGGGATTTCCACGAAATGGGGCTGGAGCCGTTGTCGAGAGTCGAATGAAAGGAATAACACGACTTCAAGCGGAAGGGCTATACAAACAACCCCCCCCCCCCTGTAACTGTAACATGGCTCAAGCAGCGGGAGTTTGAAATGAAATTCATCCCTGGAACAATTTGAAAAATTCGTAGGGAACAAAGATAAATTATTGAAAGTATCGTGGATAATAATGTTTGTTATTATTTTAATATCATTGATTTATTCAAATAAGATATTGTACTAGCAGTGAACCAGACGAACAAGGAAAAATTTCGTCAGTATTATTCAAGAATCTGACGCTTGAACGCTAGTAACCATAACATGGTGAACAGAGGTCAATGCTATTTTTTTCTATCTTTACTAAATACTAAGCAAGTGTCTGTTCATACAAAATTTCCAATGGGAATGAAGGACGCAGGTGGTGATCACACTATACGCTGGTCTAAGATATTATATTCATTTTTGTTCTGTTTTCAGTTTTTCCTTACCAAAGGCTTAACATTTTTTACACTGAATAGGAAAGAGTACTCGCAACAAACGTGTTAAAGATTTGGAATATTTCAACAGTTGCACATTGTGTATATATTTTTTAAAAGTTTGCCTTTAGAGCGATTACTTTAATGATAATGTACGCTACCATGTTTTATAATATTGTCATGTGGAAAACAAAGAAGTGTTTGTATTGGAATTTATGGAGCACCCGGTAATTTCAGGGCATGGCTGTACCGTGTTATCGGCTCTTGCACTATGTGAAGTCCCGAAACTGATTAAGTATGAGCCGGCTCTTCACCAACCGACAAGGCATACATACACACGAGAACCAATCCCACTATGCTATCGGTAAACATGGAAAATGGTGCGACAAAATGAGGAGAGCCGTAGAGTTTAGCTGGACTTTTGCGAAGGTTTCAAAAATCGAAATTTTCTCTTCTCGCACATCTTCAAAGGAACTGGGTATGCTTATGATAGACCTCCAAGTGAGACTAAAGTTTTATTAGGCTTATTATACTTTTTATTTGATTTTAACATCTGCAGATGGCTAAAAGGAGCGTAATGTTGAGGCTTGGATATTCTATGTACAATCATCCCATATGAATACTTAATAGATAAAAATGTTTCATATCTATGAATTATTTTCAACTAATTACCCTAACTCAGGAAATAAAAGAGAAAAGCAGAAATACCCGTACAGTTAAGTCTCTTTATCCGTAGTGGGAAGACGGATTTCCTGGTCACTAAGCAGACTACAGTGGAACGTTATCCCTCTCTAAAAGTAATTGCTAGTTATATAAATATACATATTTTGCTTTATAAACGTACGGTTAAGGTATTTGTAATTGCTTGTTGTGTTAGAATTAAGCTTCAATGATAACTTTTTTGAAGTTTTGGATGTAAATATTCACGTTAAAAATTGAGTGGAATTATAAAAAGCGCTATTATTTATGTTACTAAACATGGAACATTAATAAGAAATGAATAAGTTTAATTATCTTAAGTATTTTCTTTATTTCATTTGCCAATGTTCTAAGTTTACAGTGCTGTATTTCAATATTGCTTGCAAGTTTGTAGTTTTGCAGAGCCTGTGTTCCATTGAGATACAGTCTCTTGTTCATTATCAAATCGCCTCCCATGGATTTCATCTCTTAGAGAACCAAACTTCTGAAAAACAAAAAATTCAAGATCCAGGGTGTAGGAAGCGTGGGGAAAGGCATGCCACTGAATTTTAGTGATTTCTTCTCGGGTGCTTTCTCTTGAAGATCTTTGGTCACAAATTTGTGACTACCAATTTTTGCAACAGCTTCTTCAAGTCCAAATATGTTTGGTATTTCTTTGGAACAATTTTCTGCACGAGGCAATACATTAATCAAAATAATATCTTCGGACTCCTTTATAAATATATGTCATAGCCTTACCGTCTAAATATACTATCTTCAACTTTGTTTCGTTTTATTGAGAAGATGATTTGTTATACTATTCTATGGAATATATTTTAATGCCAGATTTAAATGAATCTATATTTAATTTTCCATTAGAATGCTAAACAAGAAATCCTCCCATTCACCCTGGTGACAAGCAAGCAAGAACAGATTATGATTAACTGTTCCTTATGATCGTTGGCAATTAAAACTTCGAGGTACACATTTAACACAAATCTTTGAAGGTTCTAACTGGTGGATAATTTTGTTGCTACAGCGGACAGAGATATCAAGTTCAACAGCAAACTGCAGGTATGGTTTCCCATCCAGGGAGACTGCCTCACTCTTCCGATGATAACCTTTTCGCCCGACTTTATACATCACTTTCACTTCATATACCTTTCCTAAACTCAGATAATGATGATCTCATCCTCTGCCAAAATACATAGGAATACTGCTCTGTGTTTATAACGTATGCATCACTTACTGCAGGCATTCGCAAAGTTAGAGTTGCGTTCTAACATAACAAGCAAAGGGTAGTAGTTCTAGTTTGTAATCAATACACCAGTGCAGTGACTGGATTCGTGATGGCGCATTCAACGTGTTCTGGAAAACGGAGATTCCACCTGCAATGGCAGATGTGTGTGTGTGTGTGCTTAATGGTAAGCCCAGTTTGCTAAAAACAGACACGTGTGAATATAAAGTTGGAAAACTATTCAAGAAATTACAAAAATAAAGAAAAATAAAAATAATTCTTTGAGAAATTCGTTTCGATCCTCATACTATACGGAAAATATGGCAATAAGCATGTTCTGCCTTACTCGTTTTCAATGCAGTACCTATCCCTTTTACTAAGCACAGCTAATTACATCACATTTTGCAGAAAACAAAAGTATGTAGATACTATGCCAGTAATTAATAAAATGCAGGAGTTATTTTTTATTTATTTGGTGACTTTACTTGCAGTATCTTCTAAAGCTTAGGGTAATTTGCTACACTCTTTTCTGATTTTTAAATGGCAGTTTTCTGAAATTAGGCTTATTGTGGGTTGCTTCTTTTCTGAAGAATGTGATCCAATTGTCGACTCGCCACTAGTGAAATAAAAGACTAACAACGCACTTTCATGATGAAAACTGGGTCACCTCTCTCTCTCTCTCTCTCTCTCTCTGTCTATTACACTTTGATATGTGAAGTTGTTACTGAATAGTCATGCTCTAATTTGCGCTAGGTGTGTTGTGCTCAAATTTTGCCTCCCTGCTAAAAGAAGTAGATAAAACACTATTTTCCCCTTTATTCTAAACATGTCTAATATACATATTGGATTATTTGATACTCTGGGACTTTAATTGCTTCACTTCAGTTTTTTTTTCCTTCCTTATGATTCGCATAAGAATAAAATGTCAATAACTTGTCTACAAAAAATATGCGTGAGTTCAACATTTAGAAGCATACTTTCCTTTTATTATTGCACTTCAGTTAAATAGGACCATTAAAAGAATTTGTTTATTTTAACTAGCAAAACAGGTGTCGAATATATGCCACATAACATTTTCTAACTTTTTAAAAGAGAGTGGGTCTTTTTAATTCGGATGTGAATAATTCGATTTATTGGATAATTCAAACATGAGCTTATTCCTCTTGAAATTTCTTTTCAAAACATGCTAAAGGTTCCTATATAATTCGACATTTATTACATTTGGGTAGTTCGAAGGCATGGTTTATTTATTCAAATAGAGCACTTATTCTTGTTTTCTTATTTATGCTGTTAATAGATATTCCCAAGAACGTAACAGTGGTCAGGCAGCAAACAGAATAATGCAATTTCAACTACTTTACAGTTGTTCATGATAGTTGTAGAAAAGTAGCTATTGTTTGCTTATTCTGCGCTAGTTTTTTAGTTGTCATCTTCTCAATAATGTGAATTTCCCATCCCCTTTGTGTGCAGGTATTTATCCTTCAAACCACCTTTCCCATTAAGATTTTTAAGAACAACAAATTTGTGAAAATCTTCTTGACTGTACTGAAGCCACTGAACAAAGACCTTAAGTTGTCAGCTGTAGTTTATTCTCTTTGTTCACATCGTCTTAAGCATGACGCATATTGTATCTAATCATTACAAAAGAAATATAAGTTCTAAAAGAAGTGATAAAAAGACATGACTTTGCTAAAGATGGTGAAATACTATGGACTTTATTGAAATGTGTTTTTCATTTAATGGCAACTTTATCATTGTGAGTGGATTGTTTATGCACAACACTCAAAATAGGTAGATTTTAAAGTAAGTTCCACTGTGAAAATGGATGCTGCTTTATTGATTTGCTTTAAATCAAAAACATGTGAATGTCAGATAATTCGATCTTTCTCTTTTCATATATTCTTGCAGTTAGAATTAAAAAAAAAATCCATTGCACTTAGATAATGATAATAAAGAAAATGGCAACTCCCCAATAAAAACTTTTTCCATTTTTAATTTATTTAAACTTTTCAATGAATTTTTCTTTTACAATTTCCACACAATGGTCCACTGTTGTTAAGAGCGAAATAACACTTTGCCCTAAAAGTGTCATGCTAAACTGGACGCTACCTTAAGCCTGATATAGGGTAGTTGTAAATACGTAGATATTTAAAAATGCTACTTTCACTTTTTAAGCTCAACAAAAAAATACTGCAGTTTTTCTAAAACTCTCTTGCGTTGCTATTAGCACTAGTTACTAGATAGACCTCACCTAGTGTGAGCAATATGTTGGGTGGAAGTGAATATTTTGTAATTCAGCCGTACTAACGGCTAGCCGTTTGTATGTACGCCTTCAATGGGTAAGGAGGAAGGAATGGAGTGGGGGAGACACACGATCAGGGAAAACCACGAAAATACGCAAGATCAGGACGGTTAGCCCCAAGGGATATAAACCCGAACCTTTCGAATGCGAATCTCAAGCGTTGCCGATGTGAGGCGTTACTTAGGTTAACATGAATAGCATGAAAATGTTGAAGCTAGGAACAATAAGCCATATACATGAAAATATGCTGAACAGATACAGAAACATGGGAAGAACTTCGACTACCCTTCATGTTGAGCGGAAATGAGCAAAATACGTTGAAGTGACAAAGCATAAAGTAGAAGTTACAGAAACGCAGATTCTCCGAATGCAAAATAGAGTTCCAGATATTCCTGTGGGTTTATTGAAAATCGTGTACGGAGAATTTCTGACTCTCATTCTGAATGTTGTGGGATCTTATGCAGGGTTTGGTCACGATTTCACACCTACACATCCACTTTACAAGTTCTACAGTCATAGTGCTTCTGCTAGAGGCTGTGGGAGGATTAACTTCACAACAATAAAACATATGGCGTTATAAATGATTGTATAGAATTCTTATTTGTTACTAAAGCTATCAATAAAACTAGGATTCAGTATTCAGCAATTTCTGGTTGGCTGTTTATTTATTTTTTGTTTTCTCTCTTGGTTTTCCTATTTTGGAAGTGAAAATGAGAGTGAAAGTTGTAGCATTATTCAATATCAATGCATTTTCATGTCAGAAACTATTGTATTTAATGCAATTAAGACTAAGTGTGTTCTCAGTAGGCCTAAAAGGAATAAATTGAAATTATAAATTAAAATAAAAAACACAAATAAAGTATGGGTCTCGAAACACCTATTACATATTTAGATGTCATAAATTTTGCCATCTGAGCTAAATAGACAACATGGGAAATCTGTATGATTAGCTTGCATTGTCAAAAATGCTTTTCGGTGTTATCAATGATGTACGTACCTTTGCGAGAAGCAAATTATTAGCAAAACAGCGATGCCCATATCATTGAAAATTTATGACCACTGACTGTGAATCCAAGCTTTCTCCACTGAAGGAGCATTAAGAAAAATTTTGCACAATAAATCTGAGGCATGCGCTGTTTAAATTTTACCTATCTCTATCAACCGAGCCATAAATTAACTTCATCGTCGAATCTTGAGCCGGCAGACCACAAGTTACCTATATGAATTTATTTTTACATCATTCTTCACAATTCTTAAAATTTTATTCCCACCATTTACTGTTCCCTATACACTGACTTAGTCGGTCCTGGTGGTGTAGTGATAACCATACTTGCCTTCTAAACCCAAGATCGCGAGTTCAAATCTGGCCAGGATCGATGGATTTTTTCGGGCGTAAAAATGATAAGTATGGCTTCCTTCGGAAGGAATGTAAAGCCGCGGGTCCCGTGTCGTACATTTACGGCACGAAAAAGAACCTCAAGCCTGAAAGAAAAGGCCTCTGAGCAAAATTTTTCGGCCGTTTCACGCCCCGAATTGAATGGGACGCTGATGACCTGAGCTGTTAAACAGCGTCCATAAATAAATCAAATTAACAATGCACTGACTTTCATTAGTGTTACTAATACGATATTATATTGCTTCCCGGGAAATGGAAACTGCTGAATAGAGCTTATGTATCTCACATATCGCTGACCGCCATTTTCTACTTCCGACGATATAATATTTACGTGTCATCTCATACCTATTAGACATGGCATTTTCTAAGATTTATAATTATGCAACATTAGTAGTGTTACAAGTTCATCAGTATATGGCTATGGCCAATTTTATCTATAGGTGCTAAAAGATATGCTAACGTTTAACGTTTTATAATATCGTGTTACTGTTCTAACAACGTATTACGATTTTAGCTTTCCATCATACTTTTCCACTATAATGTTAGTTAACAGGTTGTTTAGGTCTCCGGGAGTTGCAAATTGCGGATTATTCAAACTGAGATTTTTGAGACTGTGCTTTTGATTGAACTTCTACGTACTTTTGTCTATATATCATTACTGAGAATCAGGGCGCATGAGCTTAATATTGAGAGGAGCGTAACAACATCATATTCTAGAATTTAACAGTAGTTAACTGTCGAGTTAGGAAGTATAAAGAATTACGTCATGCAGGTAGTCAGTCTTTTCGTCGCGATCTTGTACAGCTGTTGCTGTAAGTATTGCTCGCGTTGTTTGAAAATTTGTTTGTAATCACAGACCTTTAACAGGAAAGTGACTTTTTTATATCCTGGCTAGTTTTGTCTTGGTATGCGCTGTATCATACTTGTATTGCGCCCGTTTCAGTCATAGCTAAGGCGTTAAAATACATTTCCTTAAGGTAATCTCCATAACCTAATTGGACACCCATTTCGAAATAAGTCCTGAAGAGGGATTGTTTTATTTTGTACTATTACGGTACAAGTATAAAAAGATACAATTATTGTGTACTAATGCAGGACACTTGAGCAACAATTACTAATTTGGAGGTTACAATCCATTATTTCTTGAACATTGATTGAAAAATAGTCCTAGCGAACACGTTAAATTTCGATTCTGTTGCCTCAAGGAAATTGAATTTCACAATCAAATGCTTCCAGAACACCAAACAGGTACATGAAAGAAGTCATTCATAATTTGCGACATCCTTCTAAATATATTGCTAAATATAACAATAAGTGTGTATCTTTGTCATTTTGATGCTAGGGAAACCTGAAAACATTAAATTCTGAAAAGCCGCATTGTCCGCAATAATTAAATAAAAAATAACAGTACCATAATTCCTTAACGTAACCAATAGGTGGGCGAGAGAGAGAGAGACAGGCATGTTGTGTTTACTGTATTCTAATTTCTTTCATATTTAATCACAATTTTATGAAGAATGCTTTTCACATCAAGTATGCTTTTTTTTTTCTTAAATGTTATAAAGTCACTACATTTTACAGCCCTTTCCTTTCAACATATACAGCCGTATTTTCGGTGGCAAATTCACCAACTTAGCAATTTTGTCCTGAACTTTTAACATATGGGAATGGTGACGAGATGTAATCTCTACTACTTTAACATTCAAATTAAACACAAGGTTTTTCACCAACATTACCTTTAACAATGTAAACTCTTATATGAGGTTTTGAAATTGTTGGAAAAAGTTCAGAGTTGATTTATGCTGACGAATCATATATATTTTTCAGGTTCTTCGGGGCCCAGCAATGGTTATTGCAAGATTATAAACTATAAACTTGCATTGATACGAGTAATTCAGGTATACACTTCATTTCTTGCATTTTTTCCTCGGACATTTATTGAAGTACAAATCTTTCGATTTATTAGAGTAAATTTCAATATTTTCTTTGTAAGAACGTCCATTACAGATCATGCTATTTATTACGAAAATAATCAGCGCCACTCAGAACATTGTGAAGTCAAATTCAAAATTTCAGTTATAGAACGACACACAACTTGTATAAAAGCGATGAGGTTGAAACGTACTTGCAGTTAAATTTTTTGTCTTTCTTCAACAATGCCATAATAAATAATTAAGTTAAAATAAAACAAAGGAATGTTCAAGAGAGAAAATGGGTATCATGAATATATACATATATTAACAATGTAACAAATTAACAGTAATAATAAAAGTAGATAAGGATAAAACACTTAGGTAAAGTCACGCTTGAAATTGGAATTTCAAGTGTGACTTTATCTAATGTACAATGTTATCGTCTCGAAAAATTTCTGAAGAATTTTCTAATGATCCTTACCCTCTAAATTCTGCTCTGTCAAAACACGTTTTACTACATAAATGTTCAATTTGTACTTTATTTACTAAGTTTAAAGTTGTTATGTTACTTTGTGTAATTTTTTCCGAAGAACTTAAAAGATTTGCGATTTTCTAAGCATATCAGTTGTAATCTTCACTTTCTTTCTCTCTCCTTTTTTTTTTTTTTTTTTTTTTTTTTTATCGGTCCTGGTGCTGTAGTGGTAACCATACCTGCCTCCTTAACCCAAGATTGCGAGTTCGGGATAAAAAAGTATGCCTTCCTTCGGAAGAGGGAAGTAAAGTCGTGGATTCCGTGTCGTACATTTACGGCACGATACAGAACCTCATGCCTGAAAAAAGAGGCCTCTGAGCAAAATTTGTCGGCCGTTTCACGCCTGCTTTGAATGGAACGCGGATGACCTGAGATGTTAAAGAGGGACCGTAAATAAACCTAATCCAAAAAATTACTTTCTCTTCTAAGTTACGTCTTATTTTAATAATGTGATAATATAGCACCTGGCAATCAGAAAGCAGAGCTGAACGGAAAGTACACTAGCGTAAGTACATAATGGAAAAAAATCGCCAGGGTGGCCGAAGTCGTTTAGGCGCGCACTCGTGAGTGGGAGGACTGGGGTTCGAATCCCGCCAGGACGGTCCTCCCAGACTGATGTTTTTTTCCTGGTTTTCCTTAGTCCTCATAAAGGGCAAACCCGGGGAGGTACCCTAAAACTTAGGCCTGGAACGAATGCTTCCTTAAAAATAAATCCTTTCCCAATATATCATTTCATCTCATGTATCATCAGTGTCCATCGTCTGTGGTGTCTCTGTAGCAAAAACGGGCGTTAAACACCAATCATCATTTTTTTTTCGTTTCATAACGAGAAGAGAGATTAGCGGCAGCCGCTAACTCAGTAAGTGTTCAAGACTTTCTCAGTCTTAGCGGCGACAGTCGGTCAAGCTCACAATAGCATCTCCGTTCTCTGTAAGTGTGTGTGTGTGTGTGTGTGCAATGTGATTAGGCTGACCCTGTACCGTTTTACACGCATGCCGTAGACCTTGCGACATAGACTTGGCGCTAGCTCGATGGATAATAACTAATTCGTAATAATAATAATAATAATAATAATAATAATAATAATAATAATAATAATAATAAATTTATGCAGTGTTACTGTGTATTATTAGTTATGTAAATGCATTCCAGTCTTTAATATTTTGTAACTGTATTCCTCTCTGTGTTAAAACAAATTCATGTGCATTAATTCTATCGTGATATTCCCTTGTTTATATTTTCATTGCTAAACTTGTGTACTAAATTTTGCAATGAAAGCAACTGTAGAGGTTGAAACAACAGGAAAGTACATCAACAGCAAGACTGACAACGTTAATTAAGGAATATCTGAATATGGGTACCAAACTGTAAAATGTATGTTTGCCTAGCTTTCGCTCTGCAAGATACTTTGAATCACTGTACTGTGCACAAACATACGCATGTGCAAAGCCAACATTTTAGCACATTGTTTATGTTAATTTATTCAGGACTGTTCCAATTTTTGTTATAAATTATTTCATTAAAACTTGCACTAAAAAAACTCACCAAAAAGGGGCATTATATACAATTACTAGACCTATAAACAATCGAATATGTAGAACGAAATTATTATCTAAAGTCCAATATTATTTTCCAGCAAAGATCTTCCAAATCGTCACACAATTTTGTTTTAAAATGTAATTTACTGGTTATCAACAGATGTTAAAGGGAGTCTAAAAGAAACGACTCTGCTTTTGTTATGTCGTTAACACTCAGCACGTGTTCGATTAATTCCCTTTGTCTCAATTATATTCGTCCTGGAGGAAGAAGAGCTGCGAGTGAAAATGATGCTCCCATCAGTGGACAGAACATTGCCCCTGGGTCACATTTAATTACTCGGTGCCTTCCCTCACGGTATTTTTACACACAACTTCAGGGTAAGTTTTAGGGTCACGGGTTTATTAGAAACACATCGTCAATTCAATGAAAGTTATTGCGTACAAAGAGCTAAAACTTTAGTGAATAAAACTGAATAATAATATGCCAGCATACCTTTAATTGAAATTGGTGTGTTAAATAGTAAATAGCTTTTAGAAAATAACTCAAAAAGGATAATATCACGTTTTGAAAATGCATTATCTTTTATTTTTAACCTGAAGTCTCTTATCATTTCTTTAAATGTAAAAATGCACATGTTATAATTTACGAAAATAAACAATTTTGAAAATGTATAAGTTGAGGTTACCAGACATGTTTTGTCTGATAAGTAGTGTTCTGCTTTTAAATCTGTATACATATTCATATAAATCCAAAGAACCCTTAATCCTTCTTTAAAGCCTTTTTCTGTCTCCCCTGAATATTATCTTTCTGTCACTGCTATCTGAATTTGTCATCCTTGTTTTCATTATACTCGGTAAGAAGAGAGAGATTTTAAAGCAAGTAAATCCAGAAATTTAGTTTTGTCGCCTAGATGCTTTCTCTAACAATCCGCGTTTCAGAAAAGTTTCCATTTAGTAAAATTTGGAATTATTTTTCATTTCATGTTGTAAATTCTCTATCATGCACTCTATTTAAAATACTGGTAATAAGGTTTTTTATAAGTTTATTTTGTAATTTTTTGATTTTTATCTATAAATGCTTTCGCTTTTGTACAATTCCTATAGAGAATAATTTAAAAATGGAAATCTGTTTGCTTTGTTTTGTTTTATTCTTTGAATGTAACACATTTAAAATAAAAGCGTAGCCCTACAGTGTAATATCAGATGCAAACCTCCCTGATTTGTTTATTTTAACAACTTAACAGCAACATAGGTGCCCCTCCATACCTAGTTGCACCTTTGCAAGTACCCAAGGCTGATACCCACCGTCCCGAACCTGTAAGTCCAGAACAATTGGCAGATTTCACTTTCTTCGGCATTGCTGCCGAATGCGGTCTATTTCATAAATAACTCGCCAGGAAAGGAAGGCTGGCAACAGAACTACAGGCAACCCTGCTTCTCACAAGAATGATTTTATGACCGTTAACTAGAAGATGTTAATAACATAATATTATGAAAGATATGAAGAGGGAAGAGAGAGATAGGAAGGAAAAGGAAATGAAGAGTACCTTATGGAATGAAACCGAATAAACGGTAAATTACTATCCACTAAAATTGCTCTGCTTGCCTTGTGGATCGAAGGTTTAAATGATAACAGCTAAAAGAATTACCTCTAACATAATCCTTTCTTTTAATATATAACTTTTCATTCATTTCTTTACATAAGCTGTTTACACTGTCAACTATAGATATACTCTAAATGTTTAGTCCCGTTCAAGTGAAATCCAAGCACAGCTGCTACCCTGTACTGAGGTATGTTGTGTTTGGACTTATCTAGACGGGACTGAAAATTCTTATATATAACTTGTTCTAGATTCCACGTTAAATGAAAATTCTGATTACATGCTCTTTATTTTAAAAAATGTAAACCATTTGTATAGATTAGAAACGAAAATCATAATTAAAATAACTCGGTATTACAATTACGCACAACTTTGAAACCCTTATTATATAATGTGTTTTGTTTACTTTCAATTATACATTTTAAATTAACTTTTTGCAATTCATGTGTGAAAACAACGGATGATTAACCATAATTATCTCCAAGAAACTAATTTAATATTTTCAGTTTACTTTTACTGAAACTTCCGGCATTATGAACGTCGCCATTAAAACCTCTGTATTACTGCAAGGCAATGTTGTCGAAAGATGGAACATGAGTCCCCTAGGCCACTAGCGACAAGCGGAAATTGCAATGCGACCTCCTTTTGAGACTCTCATTTTGTGGATCAGAAAGAAAGGCTTTATTCTTGGACAGCGGACACTAGCTAGAATCCTTTGTGTTTTCTTCGAACGTTCTAGCATCATGTTGTAACCTCAGGGGATAGACTTAAGAATCATCCCGCGTCCAAGACAGATAAGAAAAGAACGAGGATTTTTCTATTGCTTCATACGTCTCAAGTGCTGCGGAAACATTTCAAGCTGAAATATGCGCACTCTAACCCGTCATATCATTATATGCCATTTATCAGAGAAGGACTAAGAACTGGAGTCTCTACCCTTGATATTTAAATAAGTGAAACGAAATTAAAGATACTTGATTTATTTGATTTTAAAGTTCATTAAGGTATGAACAGTGAAACAAGTAAGCACTAACAGTTTTTAAAGAGGTAGGAAAGTGGATAAATTTTTATCATTAGCTGAAGTAACTTTATATATACTAAGAGATATATACTTTACTAAATATGTAAATGGAAAGTACGCGGTGATTACACGCTATAAATGGAACAAACACTTCGGCTAACATTATTGCCGTTTACTGTAGTTTAATCGGAAAAACCTTGTGTAATTTTTCAAGTGAACAATATATTAATGTGTCAAAATTCGTACATTCCGATTATAATAATGAATAGACAAACAGAAATTGAACAAATAATCCTTGGTGCTATTTTTTCATAACTCGAAACATTTTAACGTAAATTCTACTGAAATGTGTAATATGCGAATATTTTAGGTTATACTTAATCAGAATTGACATTACTGAGCTTAATATCGTTGTCACAAATAATAAAAAGCGAGCAACGCTAGTTTTGAGCTTGTTTTGCATAAGGTTACACATACTGAGTATTTGCAATTCTCTTCCTCACCAGCTATATCATACTTTGTATCGTTTGCAAATCACCTCTCGCCGAAATACATTTTAAGATTTCTTATTTATTTGTCAACTCCAAGTTTCCCTGTCACTCATTTCGACATTACCCCATCATCTCAATCTTCATCATTCAACGTAATGTAGTCCGCCAAATCTCGGTGGGTGCACTTCAAATGAACTAAGCTAATACTCTCTGCCACGTGTATGCGGAACTGCAATGCCTGGCTGGCAAGGAAGGTGCTATTAGAACTCACTAACATCGGTATTGTTACTTAAAATAGATTATATTTTTAATTTCCGTCGTTATGCTTATTATATATAAGGAGAACGCAGGAGAGGAGTAGAAGAAGGAGCCGGTGTAGAGTGAGGGGATGGTATCCATATAGAGGGAATTTGATTGGCGATAAAAGATTATAGAAGCAAAAGTGAGATAGAAGATGCAAGTTATGGGACCGAGAAAAAGACAAAGGATAAATCACAGAAGTGGTTAAACTAATTGGAAGAGCAGAGTATGAGATTGGAGAAGACAGAGAAGCGAGAAAATGGAAGTAAGGAGAAGAAAAAAGAAGAGAGAAGAACAAGAACAAAGAAGAAGGAGAGCAAGCGAGGAAGACAGAAGAGAGAAATGCTTAGTAACCTTATGTACAATTTGCACTTGAACACCTATAATAAATGCAAACAATGACTATAATAACAATAACTAATAGCATAAACAATTAAACACAATATAACGACTAGAGACGAAGGAAGAATAGTGGGAGAAGGTGAAGGGAAAGAAGACCGATAGAAGAACAAAGAGAGAAGAGGGAAGTGATAAAATATTATAAATACATTTTTAACATTTTAACACTAACCATCCCAAACCATCCAAAATACTGAAGAAGAAAGAAGCTCCAGAGAAGATGTGACGGCCACTATAATAAACATAATGCAGAAGCCGAAGAAAGTGAAGACCGGAAGGGAGGAAAGGAAGAGCCAAGAGTATTAACGGTTCGGGGAGAAGAAAATAGTGGATAATAAATGGTGATGGTGAAAAATGTTAAAGTAATTAGTGAGGGTGTAAAGGCGAGTGATAAACTGTAATAGAAATAATAGAAAAGACACAATAAGACGAAAGCAGTGAAGAGGCACGTTATAGTAGTGTAGGGAGTAAATGATTTAATGAACAGGGTTATATGTACCAATAAATAGTATCAAATATCATAGTGGATAATTGTAATAGTAAAGAGAAGTGTAGTGCATTGATTGAATAGTAACAGTGCAAATATACTTACAGAAAAAATGTGCTAAGTGAACCAAGAAGGGTAGCGTAGAGATTAACATATATATACATATATATATATCAATACTGTAAGGATAAGAATACATAAACAATTAAAACTTAAAAAGAAATTAAAATATACTAAAGAATAGTGAACACAGAAGATGAAACTATAAAGTAATAAGTAAAAATTACAATTTTCCTAGATTCCCAGCAGTTAACTCTGTTCCCAGCAGTTAGCTGGCTAAGGTTATTGATTATCTCACTGGTTACCGGTAGATTGTAATTTTTTTAATATAGGAACTGTTTATTAGATTTAGTGTTTTATTATAAGTTATTTTACTTTACTCGTTATATGACTGTATGTTCTGTAAAATTATTATGAGAAGTGAGAATTAACTGATTAATAAACAATAAAATTTTGAAATATACATCCCGGTATAGACGACAAGATACCGGGAGGAAGTATTGCAGATTTTGTCATATTATTTTGTTTATTTTTATTATTAAATTATGTTTAAAGGAATTCCCTCCATGTACAGTTATTTATTTATTCTTAATTTAATTATATTATGTTTACATTTTAAGCAACCATAATTTTTTCTGCGTATGACACTTTATTTGTGAAGGTAATGCTTCGTTGCGTTTGTACATTTTTATTATAAGCTACATCACGTTGCAGAACATCCACCTTAAAATTGTAATTATACTTTTTTATCCGATGTAGCAGATTAGTTTACACTTGTAAAATATATTTGGCAAGTTATACACATTTTGTTCTGTTGTGCAATTTATTTGCGATTAAAAATAAAACTGAATACATTACAGGCATATTTTGCTTCTCACAGAATATCTGTTTAACTGGAGGTTGTGAATTTCATGCAATAACAATGCTATTCTCAATAAATAATATTTCCATTGTGATGCACTTGATTTTTATGATCTATGAATTTATCTGATACAGTTTACAAGCCTTCAACATAATTTAGATCAATAAAGAATAAAAATTGTAACATACATTGTAAATGTTGTATTTTGCTGTCCACTTGAACATTAGTTTAGATGCTGGAATGATAAATTTTTCTACAGGATTAGGCGAACATAAACTTGTATACTCAAATCTTGAATCTGCAATAAGACTTTTTATATCCTAAATCTTCAAAGACCGCCACGGGTAGCCTAGGTGGTTTAGGCGCGGACTCGTGAGCGAGAGGTCTGGATTTCGATTCCCACCAGAACCGTCTGAGGTTTTTCGAGGCTTTCCTCAATCTTCATTAATGGCAAATTCCGGAGAGGTACCCTAAACTTAGGCCTGGAACGCTTCCTTCCTTTAAAAAAAGGCATTTCCCCAATGTATCATTTCATTTTAGGTATCATTAGTGTCATCGTCTGTGATGCCTCAATGGTAAAAACGGGCGTTAAAAAAGAAAGAAAAAAACTTCAGAGAATGAAATGAAATGTAAAGTTAATATATTTTATGGAGAATAACTATAGTATTATTCTGATATTCTAACAACTCTTATGAGATGACTAACCCTTACTTGCAGTAGTTTAAGAAATATTAATAAAATGATCTCGTTCTTAAAAAATAATAAAAAAGCTAAAACCCAGAACCTGAAGCTAACTCTGACAGATTGAATTTCTTTGGAACATTTAATGGTTTTCTGTAATGCGATTGCTCTCTCTTTCTCTCTCTCTCTCTCTCTCTCTCTCTCTCTCTCTCTCTCTCTCTCTCTTTTAAGCTCTGATGCAACAACGGGATGGAGGCAATTGCAAATAGTTTTTCTATAAAATGGACATTTAAAGCCTTCCATACTCTGGGTCACTTTGTACAGTTAAAGGAAAATTACGAAACCTTGAATCTACGTTGCTCTAGAATTAGTAGGAATTATTATAGTATATTTATAGAATAATGGCAGAGATTTAAGTCAACGATATGAGAAGAAAATTTTCTTGCTTCTGTACCTATGGAACATCGAAATATATCATACGGACTGGAAACCGAGCAGTAATTTCAATCAGGGAAAAAGTGCAACGTCAACATTAGTTGGCTATGTTTCCGTTCTTATAAAGGCTGCTTGAAAACATTTTTAAAGAAAAATTGAAAAGGGTCCTGTATCTACGTTACTCATTTTATAACATCTAAGCTTATCTTAACATGAACTTATTTTGTTTAATTCGCGATGCATTAAACAGTCTTATGAAATATAAAAGAGGACGTGATAAGAAACAAGTAAATAAAGAGTTAATCTAAGCCGTTTCAGTAGTCTCTAAGAGAGTTTAGTTCTTATAGAGTGATAGGACTAACTTTTATTTTATAGATAATAAAATAAAACGGATATTTACAAAAAAGAAATAATAACTAAGAAGAAATAAACTTGTATGAATATAAAACAATAACAGTAAAAAAAAAACCTACCAGTGAACCTCTTTTAATTAACCTTTGTATTTCAACAGCACAGAAAAGTCTGGTGCGGGCATCTACTAGGTCATTTTTCGTATAGAATAGAACAAAACAAGAGAATGCAGTGAAGAGGAAAGGGGTTAAGTGTAAAAAGAAAGAAGTAACAAGCACAGGAAACAGGTTTTTTTCTTTCTTCCCCATGCCACGTCTGTATTAATGATTTGTCCAGCAGTACGGGTCTTTGTTGAGGCAAAACGGCGACAAGGAAAGAAGATGAGAAAAGCCGAGCTAACAAGAGAATGCTAGGAAAGAGAGACTAGCGTTGCACTGCTTTGATTTTAATAACTGTATTAGTTTGAAAGAAAGGTAAGGTACGCAATTCTGGATATCTGTATATAACTAAACAAAATAGGCAGCAACACCTAAGTTTTCTAAGGTTTGACATCGCTCTGAAATATACAATGTTTCTTAATTTAATATTGAATCAATTAATGTTCATTATTTCTATATATAACAACATTTTAATCTAAATTGAGTCCACTAATTTCAACTACGTTTGAGCAGTTCAGTAGCTGCGGTTTTTTTTTTTTTTTTTTTTTTTTTTTTTTGGTGCATCAAGTTTTAATATTACTTGTATCTTTATTACACAGGCGATAGTTCCTTTTTTCGTTAAACATTGATCTGAACCCGAGTTGTATCCCATTTTAATGTGTTGAAGCATTCACTATTAATTTTTAGATTTGGAGTCAATCGGGATTTCACTTGCGGAATTAAAATTTGCAGATGATGAAGGCAGTGCAAAACAAGTAACGCAAGTATGTTTCGAAGGAGAATGACTTTATATAAAAATAAGGTGTAAATAAGCTCTGCGAATACTCAGTTTTTAAATTCCTATTATGTAATTATTTTTCAATTTCGTTTGACTCGGAAGGTTAACTTGTTTTATATCTCCAAGATTTGAAAAAAATCATCACTTAGGCGCGCATACGTCCTTCCCGGCCAACGATATTTTCTTATTGTGGTTGTTTAGCGATTTTATTTTCTTCATATTTGTATTCAACTATTTGTTTTTAACAAATACTCTCCTTTCCCCTATTTTTTTATCCGTGTAGTGAGAATTTACAGCACTCCATACCCTATTTTATATTCCAGTTTTACAACTAATTTGCTTTATAATGCTCTGCATTGACTCTGTTTTGGTATGATAGTAATAAATAATTGAACTTTCCAGCGTCGATTTCGTAACAGCCTAAATTCTCGGCAAAGGAGATTTATGAACTTATTTTCTCTTTAAAAATACTATTTATTGCCACTTTTTAGACATGGGTATGCTCATTAAACTAGAAGAATTTATTTTAAATGAATAATGAGAGCTGGAATATTTAGATTAAAATTAAAAGCGTAAAATACAACACAAGAATCATTAAGGAAGTACTAGCTCTTGTAACTCTTAAATTGTAAGTAGAAAAGGTTTTTACGTAGACACAAGGGCTTAAGATAAGCAAACTGTAGATAAAATTTAGAGATATGAATGTAAGTGCCTTAAAAGACCCTCTACGACTACCTTAATTAAACAGATAATTTAAATTTTCTATGGCCCAGAGAGAACATTGCAATTTAAAGCATCGGTTTGCAAAGCATCCGCAGTGCTGCTTAAATCTCCAGTACGGAACAGCAGTGCTTTGCTGAAGATATCTCTTGCACTCTCTCTTTTTTCTAACTCTTTGAGTTAACACATGCCCGAAGCAACGTAGCGAAGTTGCAAGGCTTGTACATTTAAGTCTCTTTTAATTCCACGACTCTGCGAGTAGAAGGAAATACCCCGGGCCAAATAACACCAGAGCTGCTCGACTCTCTAACCATGTGACAAATGGCAATCACACAAAAACCAAATAGTACACCTTTCAATATTTTCAGCACTATTTTATTGGAAAATGGTGTCGTTAGCTGTAGAGAAGCCATTTGGAAATAAACATCACACACAATTTATATCCAAAGTAAGACAATTTATCACACCGACTCCCATGTCGGTCCTGGTGGTGTAGTGGTTACCATACTTGCCTCCTAAACCCAAGATCGCGGGTTCGAACCCGGCCAGGACCGATGGATTTTTTCGGGCGTAAAAATCCTAATTATGGCTTCCTTCGGAAGGGAGGTAAAGCCGTGGGCCCCGTGTCGTACATTTACGCACGAAAAAGAACCCCAAGCCTGAAAGAGAGGCCTCCTAGCAAAATTAATCGGCCTGGGACGCTAAAGATCTGAGATGTTAAAGAACGTCCATAAATAAATCAATCCAAAAAAAAAAAAAAAAAACACTGACTCCCTTTGCTCAGAAAAATAAAACTTAAATATATTTGTGATCCTCCTGTAGTGTTATGCTAGTTCTGTTAAACAGATTTAAACATGGTTGGCCCTGGTGGTGTAGTGGTTACCATACTTGCCTTCTATACCCAAAATCGCGGGTTCGAACTCGGCCAGGACCGATGGATTTTTTCGGGCGTAAAAATCCTAAGTATGGCTTCCTTCGGAAGGGAAGTAAAGCCATGGGTCCCGTGTCGTACATTTACGGCACGAAAAAGAATCTCAAGCCTGAAAGAGAGGCCTCTGAGCAAAATTTGTCGGCCATTTCACGCCCTGAATATAATGGGACGCTGATGACCCGAGATGTTAAAGAGCGTCCTTAAATAAACAAATAAAAAAGACTCAAACATCATGGCTTCACTGTCGAAAGTAGGGAAAATTCTTGTACGAAGATAACACCCACATCTCCTCTTCAACTTCCTTAGCGAAAGGGGATAATAATTAACGAAAAATGCAGTGACCTTTGTGTAAATATTGTCCAGAGCTTACTTTGCAAGGGAATCGGAGGCTAAGGACTAATTTTTGCGGAAAGTAACAGCTTCAAGAAGGGAAATAAAATAGTAGTGCTGAAGTAAATGGAAGAGAGTGCACGCCACTGCGTTGTATTACATACTCTTTCTGCCGAATTATGTTTTAAAACAATTGAAAATTTTTGAAGGAGTAAACCATTTTCATTATTGCAAGTAGTTACATAGTAAAGGAGAACTCGCTAAAGTTTCCATGGTATTCAAACTTCAAAAATAATTCAAGTGCTATGTAAACATTGCTTTTGAAACAGTGCTTACTATAGTATACGAACAGTATAAGATTTCATGAAACAAGATACACTGCACCATCCATTACGGTGTTCATAGTGGACAATTAACTAATATAAACTGAAGAAACTTAAAGAAAGTATTTCAAGATAAACTAGGTGCCTAAGTGCGGAGAAACTTAAATTTATGAACAATAGTTTCGTAAGGGGATACGGGTTATGCGTCACAGATAATAGACAACACTTCCAGTACAGATTGTTAGTCTGTTGTGCACAGAGTTTTATTATTTAATGTGAAACGCGAAGCTTTACAATAACCGGACATTGTGAGTTCAGGCAAGGAGCTGTCGGAGTTAACTTGGGATTTGCGAACCGATACTTATAAAAGTGTCTCTGTGTATTATCTTGGTAGTTGCGGTGATATTCTCATTAAATATTTAACAGTTTATACAAGAGTTCCAAGTCTTTTGGGGTAGCGCATGGGGCAAACATATACTGCAAAAATCAGTTCTAAGTATTTTAATTACTATAAATGTGTGATATTCCGCTCTCACGAGCGAGAAATAAAGTCTTAAAAATATATTTAGATGAAAAAGAAATAGTAAACCTGAAATCAAAGTGAGTTGTTCTAACTGGTAAAGATATATTCTAGTTTCCAAGCTGCAGCTTTCGACCTTTTAGCTCTTGGAGCTGGGATAGCAAATGTAGAATAATATACTGTTGTATAAACATATCGTCTTTAAACAGGGGCGTGAGAGACAAGAGTCCAAAACACTATTTTACCATACACTATTTCATGTGTCCTAACCCAGTTGAACAGAGGACCGGCGGGCAATATGCGGTTTGCCAAAACAACAAATGCATCCCACCGATATTTTTCTTGACTGCACTAAAGTGAATTGGAATATAAAGTTCAAAATTTCCACGTTGGCAATATCATCATTCGTAGAAACTATATTATTGGTGGTAGTGTCTAACGTAAAGTAGGAAAGGTAAATACGGTGGTCCAAAAACTTTTGACTCGTTACTTAGAAATGCAGCTTAAAACACGAAATATGTCATTGCCAAAACCCGCATATATTTAGAATTAAATATAATGTTATTTACTAAATTTTTCTTTCTAATACCAATAATATGCCCATGTTTTGAATTAGGTTATTAAATCGCTGGGATAAATTAAATCATGGGGCGATGCAAGTTTAAAACGTATTACAGAAAGAACTAGAAAGACAATTTAATAATAAATACCTATTAAACTATCTGTAGATCAAAAAAGTGTATTTTCAAATAAAATATTGCGATGATAAAGCCCTGAATATAAACATAAACACTGCCATTCGTTTACAATTAAAGGTACTTAATTGAGAAATGAAATTGTCCCTCCTTTGGGCCAAACTCACCTTATATGTTTAAACTCTTATTCCAAGTTTAAAAATTACTGTCTCTACCTAGACCACTAAGATAAGTTTAGCTACCCTTAGCCGCCAGATGCAGTTTCTCTGGATACTCTCTTCTTGTAATAACAACAATATTATAATAATAATAATAATAATAATAATAATAATAATAATACAAAGAGTTTGTAGCTGTATTTTAGTTTTAGAGGTACAGTGATAAAAATGTTGTCACATATCAGTATATGCTGATCAATCTTGTGCCATGTGGGGTTATCGGTTCTCAATTATTAATACTTAATAATAATTAACCATTTCACATAAAAGTTTCCCTTGTTAATCTAAATTAGCTGAAATTTTTTAGAAACATGCTGGGGTTCATCTGTTCTATCCAAAAGGTCTAAACTGTCGTTTAATTAGTAATAGCCTTAAATTAATTGAATGTGGAAAAAGTATACTAGAACAGTGAATTTAACAGAATATTGTATAAAAATTTATCTCATAGATAATAACTGTAAATTGTATTTAAAGGAATATGTTATATACAACAAACGAACTTGAAAAAAGAACATTTGATAGCACTGCAAGTTTTGAAAATATCCAATGGGAACTTTAAATTTGCGGGATAACAAAAGTGATGCAGTTTTCTTAGAGAGGAAAATACTTATTTTATGTTTAATTAGAGAAAATTTCAACGATTTAAATATTCCTAAGGTTGTATCGCTTTAATTCACAAAGCTATATTAATCATCATGAATAATCCTATGTAAAAGTAAAATGTAGGCATCTGAAAGCTAGCATAAGGCCAATTAGGTGACGAGAAAAAACATGATGATACAAACAATATTTGTGTGGCATAAGGCAATGAGGGAAGCACTGTTGTGTAGTTAATCTATACAAAGGAATGAATCTTGAAATACCTAAAGCGAACAGCTAGAGAAACACAGCAAATGTGAAAACGATAATCTGTATGTTATTACGCTGTAAATAGTGAGAAATAATAACAATAATATATAATTACAATGAGAGAAAGACTTCTGTTGCTGTACTGTATTTATAGTATTTTTAAACTTTACCTCTATTTAATTTACAATGTATAAAGAGAAAAGTGAATATTCAAAAGGCTTGTCATATCGTTATCAATATGGTTTATATTGGTATCTGTGCGATATATAGGATTCATTTTGTTTCCTTTGCCTGCTTTGTTAATCCATTCTGGACAGAAGCTAAACGTGAGCAGTAAAAGTATTATGTATGTGAAAACCGCAACTATAGGAACATTGTGCCCCTGTTCTGGCTACAAATCCTGAAACTGTTGGGGCCGTATACTTTGAGGTGGAATGAATATTCCCTGTGATTAAATTAAACTGCTATCGCTGATTCTGCACGGCATGGTAAAACTCCCACGAAATGTTGATAAACTCCACATGATAGCCTCCCTCCGGCTCGCATGCCGTTTTTAGGGAAATAGAATTGTAACCAATATACTCATTTTATTCGCTTTGCCAATAATGCCATGTGATGCACTTCAGTTTTTAATTTCAATTGTTTATCTGAACAAGCTGTTCTTTAGCCTAAAACTATTATGTACTATTCAAAAACATAGATTACTTTAAAACAATGATTTGGCATATCTGTTGTTTACAGGTACATTAAAGATATCATAATGAAATCTTCTGTGGAAATATATCGTAATTTAGGAACACCTGACCAATAGAATGAGAAGAACAGTTGCCCGTTTTTAATCTTATATTCCTATTATTGTATTTATTTTTGCATGTTGTGTGAGATATCATGTAACAGTAATTACTAGAGAATATTCAAATAAAAATTGAAAGTCAAATCTTATTCGTAATAATGCAAATTAATTTTACCTAAGATTCAAATTTCAATCGAAAAGCATTTTTGATACTTTTATTTTTTGTGATATATTTATAATTTTACACCTTATGATTAAAACTGAAAGACAGAAGCGACCGAGTGAACTAGGGAAGTGCTTTAAGGAATCTACGAGGATACGTCAAAAAGTAAAATTTCCTAATTTTGGTAGGTACATAGGTCAAACTGAAAAAACACTGTTTTACTTCAGCAGTACTTCTTGATTTTTCCCATTTAGTCATCAAAATTATTAAAACATACGTTTTAGATAAAATAAAAAGGGTCATACATATAGGATCGAAACTGGCGCCTAGCTAGTTGAGCCATTTCAATCGTTCAACTTGCAAATTAACGGCACTATTTCTGCTTCTAATTAATGGATATTGCATCCGTTCCGTACACAGATCCACTCCACCGCTCAATGTTTAACGTTCGTATTTTTTGCCCACAAACATAAAATAGCTGCGCACCGTCCCTTAACTATCAATTCAGCACACTTGCCACTTCTTAATTGCGCCTATATACAATTGTACAGGCCAACTAAGAAGAGTGGCTTAGACGGCAATGTTTCAGACTCGTAATCGGGAGACTCAGGGTTAGATTTTCCATCCTGACTTGGGTTCCACGTGTTTTCCCTGGAGAATGCTGGATGGATATTTACATTCCACGAATTTTCCTCTCTCTCATTTCATATGCTTTCATTCTATTTGTTTTCTCCTATGTTCAGTAGTATTTAGGGAAGCTTTGTTATTTATGGACGCTCTTTAACATATCATGTTATCAGCGTCCCTCGCAATTCAGGGCGTGAAACGGCCGATAAATTTTGCTCAGAGGCCTGAGGCTCTTTCAGGCTTGCGGTTCTTTTACGTGGTGCCGTAAATTTACGACACGAGATCCACGACTTTACTTTCCATCCGAAAGAAGCCATACTTAGGATTTTTACGCAATGTTGTGTCTACGAGGCAAGTATGGTTATCATTAGAACACCAGGACCGACTCTCGCAGTTTCGAAAGTACAGGGCGAGGTTGGGCTGGCGCATTGTGATGATGGCTCGCACTTTGGAAAGAGCTCTGTCCTTGGACCTTCCAATTAGTGGGGAGGAGACTCCACTTGCTTCGGAGTATTCCGTCTGGAAAAATGTTAGGGTCCCCATCTGCGCTGCGTTCGCATAGTGGCCACAGATGGGTCCTGGCCAACCGTATGTCCCTCACCTTATCCCTTTCTCCCAAGGACAAATGCACAGCTCTGTCTTGAGCGAGGCTAATTTCCCATGCTGTATGTCACTTGACAGCTGGGCTATATTTGGGAGTACACAAGGTACCTCGAACTGCGTATTTTGTTTTGGAGTAATACGATAGTGAAACTCACTATTTTTTTACTCAATTTTAATTATTTTTATTTTATTAACCTACAACCAACTTGTTTGTAAAGTATTTTACTCATTTCGCCATTCCATTCCATCCTATTCAATCCCGATTAACACTAATTTTTAGTGATAAACTCATGTATATCCGGTTAAATTTAGCTTGTCAGAACAGATTTTTATTATGCCTACCAACGATTGGAATTAGCATAAACTCTATCATAAATTATTTTATATGGTTAGGCTTTCCATCTATAAAAGGTGATAGCTGCCCAGCTCCAACCTTTGCCGATAATTCCATTGAAGGGGAGCCGTTCTCTAATGACCTCCTGGGATACCGTGCAGAGAGATGGAGTTTTTTTTTTTAAAGTGTTTAACGCCCGTTTTCACTACTGAGGCACCACAGGCAGTGGGCACTGATGATACATGAAATGAAATGATATATTTTGAAAGGATATATTTTTAAGGAAGGAAGCGTTCCAGGCCTAATTTTATGTACCTCCCCGGCATTTACCAGTTATGAAGACTGAGGAAAACTTGGGAAAAAAACCCAGTCAGGAAGGACGGTCCTGGCGGGATTCGAACCTCAGACCTCCCGCTCACAAATCCGCGCCTTAACGACCTCGGCCACCCATGGCGGTGTCTCTTACGAGAGTGGGAAATAAACACCAGTGTATCTGTTTAAAATTCATTAGGACAGTTCAAGTAAACGGGTATAATTATTGTATTTCAAATTAAATATTTATTGAATCCGCTCGTGATGTCAGGTTTCAAGAGATATTCCTGCTGATCGTGTTTTAAGTCGATTCGTAACTTGGTTAATATATTTCTTTGTTCTTGATTTGTTATTTTACAGATGTTCTTTAACATCTCAGGTTATTAGCGTGTCCCATTCAATTCAAGGCTTGAAACGACCGATAACTTTTGTTTAGTAGTCTCTTCTTTCAGACTTGAGGTTATTTTACATTCCGTAGATCTATGACATGCGAACCACAGCTTCATTTTCCTTCCGAAGGAAGCCATACGCCCGAAAAAAAGCCATCGATCTTGGCAGGGATTGAACCCGTGATCTTGGTTTAGGAGGCAAGTATGGTTTTCACTCCATCGCCAGGACCAACTTAGTAAATTTTATGAAACAGGAAGTGTTAAGATAAGAAGTGGAAGAGATGGCATACACTGCTTACGGAAGAAACTCTGGATGACATTGGATACCGTCTGGAGAAGTTCCATAAAATATCTTTGCCGAATTTACCAGCAAACGGGAATTTCCTACACTCTTGTACAAGTAGCTACGAAGTGGTTTAATTTAAAACGTTATAAAAGCACTGTGGTACATAATTCTAAACAGGTTGATCCTGTTTTCACTAGTAGATTTTGAGAATACATTTTGATTCAAGCGCATGACGGAGCAAATGATCCTAACCTCATTTTATATTTTGAAGAAGCTGCCCATACGGTAGTTTGAAAAACTCCCATGAGAAATGGCTCCACGACTATAAATAGGACTGTGGTGCAAAGTTAGCGGTAACCGAATAATGGATTGATTTTTTTTTTTTTTTTTTTTTTGGATGGGGCGGAAGTAATTATATGTGCAAATTCATTTTTCAAGCTTTTGAGAAGGCAAACACAGTCAAAATTTTCTTCCAGCTATTGCCAAAGACTCTTACGAAAAGGTTAACAGTAACAACAAATAACCCTCTCTATCTCCAACTAATTCCTTGTGATTACCATCTCTGATGAGCATTACAGTATAAAGTTTACACAGGACACACTTTGAGGAGCTGAAGAATAATATTCAAGATATTAGTTCAATTTCTTAAACAGAACTAAGATAGGTTATGCGTTATAAAAAGCCGATGTTGGAAATGTGTGGAAAATGAAAGCAGCATCTCCCTGCGTGATGTAGGTGAGAACATGGTTTTGTAATTACAAATAAACAGCATTCCATTGAGCAATTCCTCTTCTTTGGCGAGTTTAACCGCGAACTCTGCACATCTCATGAACTGTCCAACGCACTCGTGTTTCATGTATAATATTGGTCTACAAATAATAAATAAATAAAAATAAAATAAATAAATAATTGTCTGCTACCAAGGAAAATTCACCAGTCTGATATGGAAATAGGTGTAATAATTCCATGTATGGTATGATTTGGTCTATTATGTCGTATGTTTTAGTTATGGGGCATAATCAATAATGTTTAAAATTTAGTAATTACAGTAAGACTAGAAAAAATACTTTTTTATGTTTTGACGTCTGATACATTAAATTATATTAAATTAAATAAGATTATAAAAGAATACATTTTAATCAGAATATATAGTAAGCACCATAAAATTTAAAATGCTGAAGAACTAATGTAGGCATGTACGTGGTTGATCGCCTGTAGGAATTGTCAATAGTCATTCGTCATACTCAGACCAAATTGGCTCTGGTATCTGGATTCTATCGCGAGTATGTCTTAATGAAATCTTTCCCATTTTAATCACTTAAACGGGTCAAGGTGGAAATGCAAGAAGTGTAACTTTAGACGTGCAACAATCTAGATGCTGTGTATGTCCTGAACAAGTTATATACTAGCTACAAATGCAATATAAATTACTTGGAGTGTTAATGCAGCATTTCCTATTCATGGTTATTAAATTCTGAAATTAAATGATATTGAAATCCACGAAAGTCATAAAGAAGCTAATTTAATGTACGAATTTCATAAAATATATTATAAAAATGTCAATGGTGTGTCTTGGTACGTAACAACATTTAACTATTAACAGAAAAACCTTAAAATATTTTGTTCAATAATTACTTACTTAATCGTGTTAAAAGTGGTAAAGGGTTATTTATTAGATTACAGTAAGGTTACTTGCATTACCAGCCGCCTGAGCGCGACTGCTTACTGCGCAAGTGCAACCATCGCAACCGGATAAAAGGAGACAAAGTCGCGGAGCATAAAGCTTATATTTTATTTTAGTATTTATTGGTTTACTGAAAGCATAAAATAATATTTTGCTTAAAACTGATAATAATAAGCACTAACCTGTGCCATAAGAAAAGTTGAAATGATGCCCCTCAGCGGCAATACATTTACAGCATTTATGTAGAAAATTCTCATAACGCATCTTAACTTTTCTTTTGCGAGAACATGTTTCTTCTGATTCTTCTAATTCTGCCTCTCGTAATTTTTAACTTTTAACTGTTTCCATGCCTGGAATATGATTCCCACATATTTTGTTGTGAATCATTTTACTACTTCCCTGCAAGAAATCGTTTTCACATTGTATAAAAATCACTAAATTAGCACATAATTTACACACAATTAAAGCATCGAGTAACACATAAACGCACAACCATTTGCTGATAAAGCCTCCCTCAAACATACAACAAAGTGCTACGTGCATATGCATTTTACTATCTTGACGACTGGCTTCTCCCAATACATAGTCACGCTCTGTCAGCCCGTAACTAAAATAACCTTAATGTATTTTATTCAATTGAAAAGCATTTACTTAAATGGAATCCGATTTAAATGGAAACAGTGAGTAAAGAAAATGTAGTATGAAACATAAGTTCTTCACATAACTTTTTCATAATTAACAATATAAATCTGGTTTAGTAAATCAGTTTTTAATAAAATTGGGAATGATAGAATATGGAAGTTTAAAATAAAGGTACTGGAAAATTATAATTATTTTAAAAGGATGATGTATTAGAAAAAAATCTGTTTTCATATATATAACAAACATACTCAATTTAAGTTTGTATACCCTTTTTTTTTCAGTAGCAAAAGTATTAGTATAATTTTCCAATTTAGTAGTATATTTCTTTCTTACTAATGAAAAGCAACATTTATTATTTTGTAAATAAGCCAGCTGTCGATACTTTTTCATTGGCAGGTTGATACATTAATATGCATAGCTGAGAACAAAACTGTACAGAATTTAACTCTGATTGCTGAATGAGTTTTACGCGAAACACTCTTTGCATGTAAGAAAACTCTGACAAAGTTTATCCGGTTTGTACTTTAATAACATTTCCTTTTCGGGCTATTACTTGCAATTTGCATTACGCCATAGCAAAGTTTGACTAACGTTATAACCCCAACAATTTTAATAATAGCCATGTTCCTTCGCATACATAGTGTCTCATTTTTTTTATTTTTTTTTTTTCTGTTTCTATCCGCTCTTATATATTAAGAGTCGTAACTTAATCTGAGACCGCAGAACTAACGCAAGCTCCATTACTTGTTTCAACTTCCCGGGGAATGTCAATAAAGTACGAACTGTAATAAAATTTCAAGAATGTTTTTACATGTTGTACCACTCTTTATCAAAGCATTTTTACAATTATCGTCATCGGTCTGTCGCTGTTGAAGTGCAGCTATAACTATTTGAATTATTTGTCAATAAATGTGATTAATTATAAAAGGGAAAACAATCCAACTTGATCTAAGGCTCGGAATGAATGCTCAGGCTACAGTAAAGTAAAACAAATGTGTTCGTAAAATACGATTTATTTGAAATAGTAAGTAAGCCAACAAATAATTTAGTGGATTTAAGTGCATGTCTTCAAATATATTTTTTAATATTTTTGGAATCTGTCAAAGATTCAGGCTGTCTGAAAGCAAATACTGAAATAAAACATTCATACAGAGAGACTGAAGGTCATTAGATGTTTCATGCGTGTAATATATATATTACTCCTTAGTATACTCAAAACTACATGCAATTTATTCCATATATTACTATGTATGTATGATTCCGATTGGAAATTAAATTATCTTGTAATGGGTTCCATTATTACCAAACTAGTGCATAGATAAATAACTGTGAAATTCGAATGAAGCCCCAACTGTAATTTGATTATTTTAATGACACGTTGTTTCATTACATACCGAAGATCGCTGTTCTTATGTAATAAAGTTACATTACAGAGAGATATTCATATCTGTATGTGGCGCGCATGGAGCTTTCGAGAATGAAGTGCTTTTTACCTGCGATAACAACCGCTCAACAAGAACATGTACCTTGCGATTACTCTTAATTCCAGTAGTAGCAGCAATTAGCGTTTTGAGTATGATGATCGTCATCCATACAAGTCACTTGAGTCAAAAAACTTCCCAATAAAGCCCAATTTGTGGTTTGTGTCTTTCCTAACATAGCTCAGTGGACTAATGTTCATTCGAGAAAGCCTGTCGTAACATTAATAAATGAATGTATTTTTTCCAGTTCCAAATTTACGTGCAGATGTAACATTTTGAAACATCAATAGAACCTAATTTGTGTAATTTGAATACATAAGTAAACATATATAAAAATAATTTACACTTTAACATTTTCATTATTGTTTGTGGGATCACAACCTTCGACTAATCCAGTAGGCTCTATCTTCACTTTTCACTAATGTGAGATTTCTGTCTTCGGAAATCCTAGACAGGAATCTTCTCCCTCTTCTTAACTTCTAAACCACCCTTTATAGCATGTATTTAGTCAGTACACTACTAAATTAAGTTGCCGAGTTATTTAAGTTTCAATAAATTCAAAAATTGTGATTGTTGAGCTATTGAAACTTCTATATTTTCAATCCCCCCCTCTCTCTCTCTCTTTTCAATGGCACTACAACTCGAGATCGGACCATGACCTGCCGCAGCGGCGTCTACTTCTTCTCCTCCTTCTTATGACTTCATTGATAGAAGGCAGTATTGCAGGGGGTCATGTGATTAACATACCAACACCTCACCAGTCACCAATCACGCGGCTTTCTACGCCAAAGAACACCAACTCAGTTCTCCAACAAAGCTGAGTGGACCCTGTTACAAATCTACCTAACTTAGTAAAATTCCCAAGCAGCCATCGGTAATCGAGCGCGAGTCCTCCCGACCAGCTGTTAGTAATTCTAACCACTAGACCAAGGAGGCCAGGGTTTCTAACCTATTGCCTAGAGATAATTGTGACTTTTCAGCATGTTTATTAATTTTCCTGAAAAGTTTATTTCTAACATTTTCTATGTAATTTTCTATTTCATTCATATTTTTTTTTTTCTAAATTCAATTTCAGCATGCATTTGCGTAATATTTTCCTTGGTAAATTGGCCCATTTCTCCAAATCTAACCTCTCCCAATGATTTTAGTTCCTTCGTGTCCTTACAGTGTGCCAGTTATTATCTCTTAAATCTTCACATTAAATATTTTTATGTTCTTCCTTTCTCATAATTCTTTCAATTTTATAGCCCCTGTTCTGACTCATGCAAATCCTTCCTCTTGCTACTTAGATCCATAAGTCCTAATGCTAGGGGTGGTCTGAAATTACCAACAGCGATTTTAAATTGTTTGGGATTAATAACAATTGTTATTCTTCCTCCCTCCAATTGTAAGTGAATTTCCTTGCTGCACTGTCCTCCAGGGGGTATTAATTTTTTTCTTGAAGATGTGCCGTAAAATATCAGAAGATAACTGTGTCTTCAGCACTTCAGTTCTGTCTAAAAGTACAAATATTGCAGAACGAGAAATTATCTGCGTTTTGGATTGGTAGGAGAGGGCTTATTCATTGGCCAACACGATCAAAACCTTTTGAATATTACTGAAGAAGATATATAAAGAATCGTATATACCACAAACGAATATATGCTACAGACGATAAGAATAGCTACTTCAACTGATATTATAAACGCCATTTTAAAATATTTTAAATTTTGAACCATCCGAAGTCCGGCGTTGGAAATTTTACACGATTTTAGTAGAGCACACTTTGAAAACCTTTTTGTAATAAATACTAAATCAGTAAATTTTAAATAAAAGACAACTTTGAACCCTGTCTTTTGTATACACGCGCTGAGAATCACAGTTGTTTCCGAGTTCTACCCCACAGAACCAGTGGTTACTTATTCTTAGCCGATGTCATAATGACCTGTTGGTCTTCTACTCTTTGCTTAAATAAAAATAAATATGGTAGACAACATTTAACCATGCAACCTTGAGTATAGTCACGAACAATGTAAATAGTGACATGTTAAGTCTATAATTCTTAACCGAAATAAAATAATCCTATAAACAGCAAAAGAAGATTTAACAGACAGCATTTATGGATGCATCAATTGGTTTGTTAGGAAGCGTGATATACAAGAGACAATATATCCGTTTTAGGAGCATTTTAGACGTCTTTTAGCACTTTGTAAGAAGAAAAATGATGGGAGATTGAGTTTGCGTTTTTCTGAAACATAATTATAAATATCACCATAGAAAAAAAAACCTAAAATGTATACATTAAATACACTTATTATGAAATCTTCCAAAAATGACTGCCTGCCTGACTTTGACAAAGTATAAAGGAAACAGATTTTATAAATTATAGTTCTTTTACAAATAATACAAATAACTTAATCGAACTGTCACAGGTTTAAAACGAAGTAATCACGCTTAGTAATTATTAGGAAAAACACTTTTCCAACTAAATTACTTAGATCAGAATATTCACTTTTTGAGATACCAATGTTTTTAAAGAAAGTTACTAAACTTTTTAAATGATTTCAGTTTTTCCCATGTAAAAGCCTTTTATTCAATGTGTTGCACCCTTTCTTTATAGTAGGTAAGTGTGATCATCTTCAATAGGCGAATACACTTCATGAGACAGGAATTTAACTGAGTAAATCCTTTTGCTCCTACCTCCATCAGCGACACATGACATCTCTTGGAGTATCTCATATTCCATTCAAGAAAATGCAGCTGCGTTCTTTTCCCGTTATTGTGTGATGTGTAGGGTTTCTGAGCTAGACCGCTCGCAAACAGGAACGGAGAACATCCGATAGAGTTTTGGACTCTTTGCAATGTCTGCAACGGACTTCACCTTGACTATGTTTAGTAAGTATCCTGGCAGGAACAACAATATATTTCAGCTTTAATACTTCTTATCAATCCAAGCTAGAGCAGTCATACAATTTACGTGAGATATATTCTTGAAACAGGGTAGCATAGGATTTTGGCGTTAGATCAAAGTTGAGTGATTCAGATTTTCCCACCTAAAGTGATTCGAGAGTTCGGGAGTTACAGTTTGACTAGACTGCTTCGAAATTCATGATGTCTGACCACATTGTCTTCATAGTCGTCCATAAGCTGACGATGAATAGAAATTGACTACACGTTCTTGGCAACAGAAGTTGAAATTACAGAATAACCTCATCTTTGTACCATCTTACAGTAGATCGACATCTTGTACTGGCGATTGTTTCTAAAGTCGTGGTACATGATGTTGTCAACGGCCACCAACGTGCCAACTAGGTTTAAAGAATTTCCTATTAACTTTCTGAACGGTCTAATTGCAGCTGTACACATGCTATAGTTCGTACAACTTCCTTTGCTAAGACACTCGTATATTTTGTGGTTAAGGGGCTTCTCAGTGTCTTGCGCTAATAATTTATTACTCCAGTGTTTCTTTTGTCTTCTGCTGTTCAAGGTCATGGTAAAGTCTGATTAATACTTTAAACGTTTGAAATTCTTCTACTTTCCTTTTACGTTATGCTACATAGCGAACGTAACTTGTATAGTTCGGTAACTTTGGAAATATTTGAAACTATTATGTCAATGGGCGCAATAATAAACTTTCAGATTCCAGACTGCGGAGTTTAACTGCACTGAGAACTTAATTATGCCAATTCGAAAAGGCATAGGTTAGTATGTTGAAATTTGTTTCCTTGGGAAGAAAATGGCCAAAATTACGTTTATTTCTCTGCAAAGTGCTTGGAATCAAAAGCGCTTTAATGGGGGTAACCGTTTATGTGTTTTTGTCTCTAATGAGAGCTGATTTGAAGTGGACATCTTTATTTATATTGGAACCGAACATGTGAAACGGAGGGAATTAATTGTATGGTTGGAGGTGGCTTCTATTAATTTTTGTTGCCCACTCTGGTGTTGATTTTTGTGCAGGTGGGACGTAAAGTAATAACGTCTCTCGCTGCTGGCGATCATGTTGGCATTCCTCGGCTGCTGATGTCCATCTACTGCTCTTGTTCCAAGGAAGAGGTATAGATTTCTCGGGGATAATTCGACTGTTTGCTTGACACTAGGTCAATTGGGAAGGAATGGGATTTGTTGCGTGGAATGGGTTTTTGTTGAGAAGTAGACTTAATTCGCCGAGCTAAGCTGCGCGTCGACCTTCCGAATGGTTTAGCACTCTATACGGACTTTTGCGTCGCGATTGAAGCATACAGTTACCCTCGTCTTCGAAATATTAACTTATTGAATTAACTGAATGAATTTTCACTGCCTACAGGCCACGATACTAAAACAATCTGCTAGCTTCGAAATTAAAACTTAGAAAACAGACGTCGAAGTCGGGTCTTGGAGCAACGGAGTCTACCGTCGCCGAAATCTAAACTGAGATTGCCGCTAAGGACTCAAAACTGCTTTTAATACTATTTTTTAATCAGAGCAGTTGCAACGCTTAAGGTTCTACTAAAATTTACAAATCGAAGCTTCTAGAATTTTAGCTCGAATTCAGCTCTCTGACTGGCTACTTCAAATTTGTGACAGCTGGTCTGATTAGTTCTCATTTTACACTGAATGAACATTCTCTCTTATTCGGCATTTTTTTAAAGTTCTGGAAGTTTAGATACTTACCCAGGCTAGGCCTTTTAAATGCCTACACAAACAACTTTCCCAAAACGGTAACCTTTAACTACATACAAAGCTTCTATAAAAGTGTACAAGGGGAAACCTTTCTGTTAAAATCGTCTCTATTGTCAAAAGTTTGCTAGACAAACAAATGACGACAAACATTTACTGTGTTCTGTCTACAGAAAAAAAAAAATACATTGTACACTGTTCATAATATTACCTATCATATAGAGAAATATGTACATAATCAATCAACACAATACAAAGAAAAATAGTTGTTATAGTAATGATGATATTAACAAAATTCTGATGTGAATAATGATGTTAAATACAAGGTTTTTAATATTAACATAATAATGATAACGGCGTTTAAGAGCCTCTCTCTCTCTCTCCCTCACTATATATATAGCTTTCTTGTAATATTTTGAATGTACAGTCAAATGACCCTTGCAAACAATATTGTATAAACGTGTTGGTAAATAAATAATGGGTAATATATGTACACAGAGATAATTTTGGGTTACGGGCTGTCTGAGCGCGGCCGCCGCACACGGAAAAAGGCAGATAGAATATTCGAAGCATTATTATAAGAAAAGTTGAAAAGATGTCCCTCAACGGCAATACATTGTAGGCATTTTATGTAACTTTTATTCCATAGGAACACGTTTCTAATCATTGAGAGATCCTCTCTTTAGAAACTTTTTAACAACTTGACTATAAATTTCTCTACCTGGAACAGGATTGGCAGGATGATTTTCTTGGGGATCACTTTATCACTTCTTAGCAAGAATTCTTCACATACCAGCATATATGATATATAAAAACTCGTCCTTCAAAGCTATATTTGCATAGAGTAATTACTAACGAAAAATTAGTACACGATTTACACATAGTGAAAGCACTCAATAACACATGAAGGAAAACCATTCGCTGGAAAATTATTCCTTAAGATAACGGCAAGCTATTACCTACACATGCATTATGTTGCCTGGACAACTGACTTGTCCGAATACCTAGGCACGTCCGGCAGGCCTGTAACTCGATATTATCATTTTAGAACACAACTTGGTAAATAGACGCTTTATTATACTTTCAGCCAGCAAGCAGAATTAAAGGCTCTTGAGGCTGACACAGTCAAATCAACACTGTCCTTGGGAATGCCCCCAAACTGTAATAGTACTGTCTGAAAGCAACGTGGGTTGAATTGAGATGAGTGTCAGGTCACAAAGATTTAATGGGAGGAAAGAGAAGATACTTGAAGCAGAAATCTTTGCAAAGCGCAAGCCACCATCACCCCGCACCACCCATCTCCTCCTGGCATTTTCATCCCTGCAACAGAATAAACGGAATGAAATATGAAAATGGAGCGCAGAAAATTCGTGGTTGCCTAAGCAACTGTGTGTAACCAAGGCCAGGAGGGTAAACCCCCAAGGGATTTGATCCGGGCCTCTAGACTCAAGTGTCACCGATTGAGACATTGCGCTCGGTTATTTATATATACTTTAATTATACATTTATTTAAAATATATTTATTGCATGATAGCTCGTTCAAACATTTTTTTAACATGATCTAAATGCATACTCCTTTCACATTGCATTCAAACCTCATTACGCATACTTTGTCCTTCTGTCTTTATTACTAGTTAAGACCTAAACAGTGTTTTCATAAATGTGAAAGTTGCATAATATTAAATGTCAACTTCTTTCCTTTCTTTTTTGTTTAAACCTCTTATAAGTGTTTCACAAATATTTTTCTTATTTGTACAATTAATTTTTAAATCTTCATCATTCATATGACTGTCACATTCCATGTGTTATTGTTTAAATATACAAACATCTATTATTGTCTTGGATGGGATCAAAGACAAAACGTGAAATACCTAAATCTTGTCTTCTTTTGATGCTCCTAAAGTCTTAACTTTACTGAATTTTTGCACCTTTATTTTCTTGCATAATTACAACGAAAACAATAAAACAAATTAATATGAAACAAATATTCTCTGCTTGAGAAAATGTTCAAACAATAAAATACGAAAAATAATATAAAAAATTTTTAAAAATCAAATGAAATAAGATAGATTAATAATAAGATTATGAAAACAATTCACTACTTTAAGAAAATTGTTACTATAGTTGATATATTGGTTCATTCAGAAGAGATATAAACCTCATTTCAAAACAATACGAAAAGGTTTACAAAGGTTTACAAAGGTGTAAAAAGGTTGTATAAAATAGCTGTATAATATTACTACTTTAGAATCCTAATAATTCTAATACTGGTGTGTTGTGTTGTAAGTTTGTTTCCTTAAAAGCGACTCAACATTAAAAAAATGATGCTTGAAAACAAGATACAGAACACTTCGCACGCAGCCCTCGTCGTTTTCTCACTTTACTTTATCGTAAATTGTGCAATAAATTTTAGGCACACACAGAAGCACATCCTATACATTTTTTTGCGATACAATTCCGCGCTGAAAAGAAGAGACTAAAATATTTCCCATTTCACAAAGCATCCAAACTTTGAAAAACCAATATGCAGTATATTCACAGGCCGCCTAACCTATTTGGGACGCAAATGCATGCGATGATTTGTATCCTCGCAGACAGAAAAATGCCTATATGAAATTCACATTCATGGTTTGTTTTTATGGCTCATAGATGTTTATAAAGCTTATACGGTGTAATGCTTTCCTTTTTTATTTTTAAAATAGCAAAATACAAAATCTTAAATTTTTTTCATTTTTATTTATTTATTTATTATTTTAGTGATATGTTTTAGTTGAGATAGGTAACTCTTAAATTGATAAATAGCAGGGTTTATATGTAGGTCTTGTGTAGCAGAATAAACACCGAGGAAACAAATTTAAGATAGGTGTATATAATAAGTTATTCTTTCAGAATTGAAACAAATTGAAGTAGAAATTCGAGACGATATTACACTTACCAAAGAATTAGCCCTAATATCAAATGCTATATCCCAACCGTGTAAGGATAGTATACGTAATATTGATTTATATTCGAAACAGAACGACCGAGGTACCTAAAAAAGGAAATAAATTGTGTGCTCTTAGATTCGTTTCACAGAACTAACAAAACGTTAGAGGAGTTCAAGGGGCGATAGTTCAAAACTTCTAAGAGTGATCTTATGAAAATGATTTACAAGATGAGTTTACATTACATAATATGTTATACGAATTAAAAACTTTTAACTTGAGTGTCTACCTCAAAATACAGTCACAGATCAATAATTTTATACAACCCAATATTAGTGACTTGCTAATCATACTCCCTTTATAATTAGTAAAAATAAAAACAACTAATCAAATAACATTTAGTAAACAAAATATATTCTTTTACTCTTTTTAGACACAACCAGCTCACATGAGCAATCATCTGTCTCATTAGTACACTTTGGACAAAATCTGTAGGTTTCTACCCTTCGACCATATAGCTCATTTAAAGGTGAATTGTGGGGAACTACTACATATAATCACATTATAGTCGAGTTAAAATTAGTACCCTTGGAATAAAGTATAACTGTTCACTTCAGAGCAAATCTTATACTATTATAAACCTTCTCTGATTCTAGGTATATATACATATTATGTTTTAGATATATTTTGTCCAGCTCTACTCACCAAATAATCAAATGTGTTGAAGTGTATCATTAGTTAGTGGCTTATGAACTCAAATTTATATTTTGAAGCAGATGTTTGAAATAAAAGATGTGTGTATTCCAACTTAGATATCTGGTTAATTTCCAAAGCATAATTACTTTATTGATTATATAATTGAAGCAATTTATCACATGAAAGACCACGTTTCCTATTTAGTTATTTAACTACATTTGTTGGTGTTTACCCCTATGGAAAGATAATTTGAAACTCTCAAGTATGAGTTTTCTTAAATGTCTTTAGTTCTTAATTTTTGGTTTAGAGATTGCACGTTCTTCGATTCCAATCTTTACTATATCAAAAGTTGCAGGAATATCTGTATAAGCTTCTCGAATAACTGCATTATCTGATTTTCTCTTTTGTTCTTTAACTCGAAGTGTCTATCGCGTAACAATAAAACAGCCATAGACATTTCTGAACTTTTGCAAGGGCATCAAGTATTTGGAGCTTAATCGTATCAAGTAGAAGCTGTACATATTCTAGTAAATAAACGAAAATCTTTAATTCATGTAAATTTTGTTTCTACGGGGAATGGAATATGCAAATAGCAATTTCAGTAAAATTTCTCTATATATAAATTATGCAGTTGCAAATTAGAAGAGCCAACAACTACCCTCAAGTTGGAGAGCTAGGTCTGCCTAAGACAATATGTTTTGTGGCCATATGTTTTGCAATATTTTAGAAAAAAGTGAGTTCTTCTGAAATAGCCACAACTCCTTCAGTCTTCTCACTTACACACCTACAAGCGTAGGTAATGTTTCGGTCGTACTCGGTCTCTGATATTCCCGTGACAACATATTTACCCCTCTTTCGTTTTAAACACTCCACATGTATTTGTCATACCAGTGGCCAACCTCCATCCCATGACTTCCCATGGCATTTGTTCCTCCTTCGATCCAGCTTCGTTTAGGTGGATCTGTTCTTCTTCTTTCACCAGACTCAATTTACGAAGGTAGATCCATAAGTTTCCGACTTAATATTTTCTAGGTATGATAAAGACAAAAACTATATTTTACTTTTGAATATGGTTACCCTTTATTGTAATACATTTCTCACATCTTTGAATTAATATTTCAACCCCCTCCCCAAAACAGTTAGAAGTATTGTTTGCAAAATAGGCATAAACAGCATCTATCACTTCTTCATCACAAAAAAAAAATTCCTTACCGCCACGGGTGGACGAGGTCGTTAAGGCGCGGGCTCGTTAGCGTGACCTCCGGTCTGAGGTTCGAACCCCGCCAGGACCGTCCTCCCTGACTGAGGTTTTATTCAGGTTTTCCTCAGTCCTCATAAATAGTAAATGCCGGGGAGGCCTGGAACGTTTCCTTCCTTAAAAAAATCATTTCCCAATTTATAATTCCTTCTTCAGTGTCCAACGCCTGTGGTACCTCGGTAGTAAAAACGGGCATTAAACACGATTAAAAAAAAGTCCTACCTTGAAGGCCCTTCATGAGTTTTGAGAAGAGGAAGCTAAATCTGGGCTGTAGGGTATTTTTTTTGATTGATTTATTTACGGACGCTCTTTAACATCTCAGGTCATCAGCGTCCCATTCAACTCTGGGCGTGAAACGGCCGACAAATTTTGCTCAGAGGCCAAAGGCTGTAGGGTGGATGGTTGATCTCCTTGAAGCCTCATTTCTTCACAGCTTTCTTGGCTGTGTACAGAGGCGCGTTGTTGTGAAGAAGGCACACACCACCACTCAGCTTTCCTCGCCTTTTCTCTTTGATGGAAGCTTGTGTTCTGTGCATTAGGCCAGCATAGTACTCGCCATTTCTGTGGTGTTCCTCTCCTTGAAGCCAATGAAGAGTATTTCTTACCAGTCCCAAAAGATTGTGGCCATGATCTTCTTGGTTGACTGAGTGACCTTGACCTTTAGAGGTGGTGCTTCGCTCTTTTGGACAAGGAATTATAGTAGAGAACCATAGTTTCATCTCAGGTAACAATGGTTTGCAGGGCTTCTCTCTTGTTGCCATAACAGAGCTCCAAATATGCTGATAATAGATGATTCGTTGCTACTTTTGAACTGAGGAAAGAAGTCTAGGCACCCATCTTGAACTAACCTTATTCATGTTTACATTTTCATGAATAATTTGAAGGACTGTTGTTTTAGAAAGGCCCAATCTTGCTGCTATTTCTTTAATTTTGAGCCACCGGTCTTTAATAATTTCTCCTTCAACAAGAGCGATATTTTCAGGAGTGAGCACCTCCAAGGGCCGAACTGCACGCTATTAGTCTTCTATGATTTCACAACCCATTCGAGGAAGCCCATTCTTTTACAATAGAATATGAGGGGAATGTTTCCCCATATACACCGTCCAGTCGCTGTTTAATTTCATTTGGAGTAAATCCTTCTTTTGTGATGAACTTAATAACAGCTTCAAACTCCATTTTGAACATGTCACAATCTTCTACACATAGTCTTCTTTATGTGACTATGTCTGAGCAACTGAACACAGTGGAGTGAAAGCTGCAATTATTTACTTAACAGATAGGCATGACACGAGATAAGTGTTTTTGAAGGCGATAATCCTTATCGACGAGGCTCAAAATTTATGGACCTACCTTTGTGTTGTTAATTTAGGTAGTTTTTCTTCCTCCATACTTTGGACATGCTCATAACGTATTAGCTGTTACTTTCACATACTTAGTATTTTATTTCTCTTATCCTCTTGTTAGGAGCTATACCATACCAAGGTATTCTTGCTGACCTAAGCAGGAAATCCATCTCTATAATTCTGAACTTCTTCTGCGCAGATTCACGGATCTACTCTTAGTATCAACAAACTTCATGTATTCGCGTACACATCGAGAGGAACAACCGCAGTTTAGAGCCAAAAATTTTACTAGTTCCACGAAAGTCAAAGTGCACTGGTTATATACTGTACTGTATTGCTTGTAACACAAATGCGTAATATCTGTTAAAAATCCTGTAATAACCGCACAATCAGATGTCTCACACTAATGTCTTTGACAGCAAATACGTACCCAAAATAATACACGCATATCCATTTAATGCAAATGAATATATATCTCAACAGCTGAAAATCAACATGAATGTAACTGGCTTTGCGTCCAGCCCCAGCTACGAATTTAAAAATCAGTTTTTCTTGATTATAAAATATTGAAGAACACGTTGCTGTCATTTTCTCAGTTTCATAAAGTGTGATAACAGTTCACTTTGCTCCGATTCAATGTGATAACAATTGATTAGACCTGATCTTAATTTTTTCATCTTTAGTGTACTATTTAGTTATTCCAAATAATAAAGTGAAATTACCATCATCTTTATTGTCAAGGTGCAACACGTTTTGGTTTTAAACTGTATAGGTAATCTAAGTTAAATTTATAGCTTTTATCAAATATTGTTATATTAAAGTGGTCTTTTATATAAAACAGGTTTGATAGCGGCAACTATCAGTACTTATTCACTTTCTGTCGAACACATGGTCTAAGTAGCCTTTTAAAAATTCCCCCTCTATTTAGGATTACAGGAACCGGAAATCGAGCCTGAAGTATAAATAACGTTTCATTACTTTTTAGCCAACACATTCGTTGAGTCTTTTTGTTAGTAAACGTCGTTCCGTCATAGTACATGCCCGCCTATCTTGGAGAGATGGAGATTTTTCAAGTTTTTCCCGAGAGAGGGAAGAGAAATAGGTGGTTAGCCCATAGCCTGCAACACGATTTGAAAGAAAATTTAAGACATTTCTTAGGTGTGAAATTATTCATAAATTTGTCTAGATACCTCTTTTATTCAGATCTTTAGTTCTTTAAAGGATGATAGATTTATGACAGGCGCCCATGGCTTAAAGTTCCTTCCCCAAAACTTGCGCTCGAGAATCTATGGATCCTGATTGGATTTGAACCTGGAAATGTGAATTTTATTTGGCAATAAATAAATGAAGCTAAGTTTCATATAGCAGTGACATCGTTAAACTTTGCTGCTGAGGGTATAATTGAAATTATATTACAATAAGCTCAAATGAAATATTGAGATAAGTTGATCAATTTGCATTCCTATTAAAAAGCTACATCAGCATATGGTAAATATTTAGCTAACGTATAAAGGGAACATGAATTAAGAAGAAGCATATAGTATTTAATACTATCGAACAAAAGGTTCATGGTAATGATCAGAACATGTGTTAAAACTAGGAGTTACCTGAACTCACTGCACATTATTATATTTTAATTTTAATTAACGTATATTGCCACATTGTTTTAACTTGTAACATTATATAAGAGATAATGAAAATGAATTCTGATTACGTTGAGCTGGCGGAAATTATCCAGAATTCTAATTGAGATAGATATACGTACGTTCTTCAAATTTTAAATACTCGTAAAACTTCCTTGTGGAAAACTATATTTGTTTCAGTTTTATGTAAGTCTAATGTCTTATTTTTTCCTCCCTTGCCTTCCTCGATTTCGAAGCTCGTTTATGAAAATGGTACAGCTGTCCCGAGAGATTGTTTTTTTTAGCCAATACTTGCATATTCATTCAGAGAATTTGCGAATGTATGAATATGCACGCTGGCAGCAATATGTACATGCAGCGTAATGCCGTTGGTTTCCATATTAGCTCAAAGTTATAGTGCATAGCGTCGCCACCGTCCATAAAGTTAAACAAGACGTAACGGGTGAAAAAAAAATAAAAAAGATGAGCCACGTGTTTGTCACTTGTTATCAATTAGCATGGGCGTCACGGAGGGAGCCAGCGACAGGTGGAACTAATGTAAAGAGGGCGGAACACGTGGGGTGAATGTTACAAAGGTAACCAGATGACGTCACGGTTCATGTCTTCGTTCTGGACCGTGTCTCATTCCTTGCTACAATGTGCATAACAGCATTTCTTTATTCTCCTGTGTTGCTTTTGGAATGAATATACCAGTAATTGTTCTAATTCGTGCTACTCTTGAGTCGTTAATTTATTGAAATATAGTATAGTATAGTTGTTAGTTACTACCATACAGTAAAGTTTGAGATTCCGGATTCAATTCTATTTAAACCGGCCATCCTTATCTTTGGCTTCCGCTGGTCACTTGGGCGAATACTGGAATGGATAGTTACATTCCACCAATTTTCCGTTCTCTCATTTCATATTTCATTCCGCTGATTTTGTTACAAGACCGAAAGTGCCAGGGCGCGGTAGGTTGGTGTGGTAATGGTGGCTTGCGCTTTGGAAAGGTTTCTGCCCCAGTGGACCTTCCGAGGGTCTCGAACAACTCGGAGAGGGGCTATACAGAACAGAAGTTCTGTCTGGAAATATTTTAGGGACTCCATCTGTGTCCATCCAGTCACCAACCGTAGATTCTCGCCTCTCGGAATCTGCCCTTTCGGAGATGCTCCCAATTAGGTGGACAAAGGCATAAGGGACCAGTTGTGACCAAAACTCAAGTACCGAAAGTATCCTGCTTCACCCTACTTACAAGCAGGTTACTTAAACCAATAAATCCTCCAAATATAATTCTTAACTTACACAAGAATCATATTGGTAGTATGAAATCAGGAACAAAATATTGGGGACTTATATCTTAAAAAATGCCTTATATTTTACTTGTGAACAATTAAAAAAAAACACGATAATGGTCGTAGCTTAAGTAACTTGGCAATAAAACAGACCGCCAATGCTTATTTAAAGCGTTTATAAAAGAGTAGCATTATTCATTTTTAAATGTTATAGTATAGGATAGTAACTTAGTTAATTTGTAGAATCGACATGATGATAGTGAAAATCGAGATGAAATGATAAAGGAATGAGTGGCAGTGGAAACCGAAGTACCTGGAGAAAACCTGCCCGCTTCGTCCCACAAATTCCATTTATAGCTCTGGCCGCTTCCGTCGGAGGCGAGCCGTCTAACCACTCGTCTATGGCTCCGCTGATTGGAAACAGAGAAAACGATGCCCCCCCCCCCCCAAGTCACCGTAAAGAGCGTTGTTATACTGTTTGTCAACTTCAGTCTCACACAACCGCACTGACTGAATTACTTAAAAATTTCCTCTGAGTTGCGGAGTGTATCGCTCGCTATTGCCTCTTGATTTGCCGTTATAACTTAAAACAAATGAACATAATTCAATGCTGTTGTATAAGATTTGCCTTGGTATATGAAAAACATGATCATAACTATTAGCATTAGCAGGAATCCCCATGCCTGCCCATGTTACGGAAAATATTCATCATCACATCGGGTGTTACTGCCCTAATTTCCTGTCCAATGTTTTCTTGCAGCTCCTTGAAAAGTCGTAGCTTGTTCAGATACACTTTCTGTTTCACCATTCCCATAGAAATAAATCTGGTAAGCTGAGCTCGGGCTATTTAAATGGCAAAGTTCTTCAGACGTGAAACGTCTTTAAGACAGGAAACACACTATGCTGTTATTGGAAGTATGGCTCGCAGCATCTTGCTGAAAATGCAATTACCTCCATACCCAGCTGATACCCAACGTTTCCATGTCTACAGTTTTGTATGAAAGATTGCCCGATACGCAACAGAGCATGCCACATCTAATTTTTTAATCGTTAAGAAGTGTCTGGTATACATTTTGAACACTCTCACTACGCATTTGTAGAAGTAGTATTTATTTCACATTTCATATGTGTATCCTACTTGCATTATATTACAATATGTCAGTTCTAAATAATTCAATCCAATTTTTTATAATTTGATTAGCACAAACCCCGGTTCCAGATTCAGCAGAAGCTACTTACTGGAATTCCAGAAAACCAGTCTCCGATCCAACGCAAAACACAATAGTTTATACATAAAGCATTATTTTAACCTATTAACCACAATTCCTACGCCAGTAATTCGTTTTTTTTTCTAAGTTACCAATTTACCCCTAGTAAAACAAACAAAATATGTAAAATAGTAACACTACTGAAACTAATATGAAATAAAATACCTAAAAATTTATGATACTTCATCTAATCAATCAATTCACCAACCACTACACTAAGTTACTGAGTCCCCAAGGAGAGCCTAATAGCCTCTAACAAAGTAGTTATCCAGCTTTTGGGTGCTATTTTTCCTTTTAATCTACAATCTAATAATCTTTCTTACTTTCATCAATCAATTTTCGTGAGCCATTTGACTCTTACTTCACCTAAATAATTTCCTTTTCCTTTATATTCTTTCTTAATTTTATGCTTATCATCGTTTTACCCCTGATTTCTCTTTGCAAACTAAATCACTTCTTCATTTCTAGTTTCTCTCTAAGAATTTTGGTTTCTTCATATTCTAACAATATGTGTCAATTATTATCATTTCCGTTACAGATTGGACATTTACTGTTAACTCTTTCAATTTCATAACCCCCGTTCTAGCCTATGCAAAACCTCCATACCTACTCAATGAAGTTTTGAAATTGAACTGGCGAATGTATCTTATCTTTCAATATCTTCAAATTTTAATTTTTTTCCCAGAAACCACTTTCTAATGATTCTCTATATCTCCAAAATATTTCAATCTTTTGACTCAAGTTTCTGCTTGATTTAATTGATTCCTGGCCTTTCAGACACTGATGTAAGACTCGTCTAAATTTCTAATTTTAAAACAACATTTCAATACTCTTTCTAAAAGTTTCCCTTTGCTACCAGTTCTTCATAATTCTACTTGTTCAACACCATTGCGTGAAGCTCTAGGCAAGCCCAAATTTTGTTTACAAAAGTTTTTATGGATCATATCCAGGTTTGTCCACCCATCATCACCTCAGATCCCCTCTCCATAAAGCATCTAACTTCAACTATGCCAGGTATACTTTCTCCAACCATTTTATTTACACTCCTGGTATTTTCGCTATATATGCCAAAGATCATTTATTTGGCATTTCCTTATCGAAGCGGTTTTAGTATGTACAAACAATAAGCAGGGAGTAGGACTTAATACTATACTTTATGTAATGTATTGCTAATGGTTAACTGTTGACAATCCCACAAGAACTGCAAAGTTGGAAGCGCCAAACTGCTGCTAAGAACAGCGAACATGGCATTAGTCTTTAAAGGCTAGAGAGCATCGCGCCACATGTGACTTACTGTGACCTCGGTATGTTTGTGTCAAATTTCACTGAATTAGGTTCATTAGTATGAAAACTATAGGAAAGTGAAATTGAGTGAAACACCCAACATTTTGACTTTCATAATCCATATTATGTCTGAATTTAATAGATAAAGTGTTTCATCTATAAGTTAATATATCCTTTAATCCTTTGTCTTTTACATCGTTGAGACATGTGATGCAAGATTATTATGTATAGAATTTTGAGAATATGCTTATGTAGTAAACATTTTTTGTCAGTACAGAAGATATATACTACAATACATTTTAAATACTAAGCTTTTATGTAGTTCCTTACATTTTAAACAAAACTGAATTAAAGAAACGTAAAAATAAGATACTTAGGCGAGAGCGATTATAACTGTAACATATATTTAAAAAATATTTCTACCCCTTGATACAATTTAGCACTTCCATAATTTCTACAGGGAATAGAAACATCTTATGACTGATGTCAATGAATCTAATTGAATTCAATAATGCTTTCAATTACATTTTTCAGAGTTTAAGCTGCAATCTAAGTGATAAATGTTTGTCTTTTTATTACTTATGATTATTCCTGTGGTTTAAGAACCTTTGTGAGTGAAGAATGCGTTTCTAAAATATAAACTTTAAGCAAATAATATGCACATTTAAAATGTTGCAGATAGTTTTAATATTCTAATATGCCTTTTTGATATGTAGGCCAAAAAAATCTAATTCTAATTCTAATGGAATTTCAAATGATTTAGTATTTAAAAAGGGAATAAAAGTTGAGTAAAGCAATAGGAGAACATATTGTCCTCGACAGTTTGTTACAGAATAAATATCTATGAAGTTTTAATTATAAAACAAGAATGAAATGAATTGATAGTATTTGAGCATCTTCATGTCAGTGCATAGATAAATTTCAACTTTTAAAAAGCAAGCCATATCTGAGATGCATGCCAACTAGTTATCATTAAAATATATTTACATTTGCTCTCTACTTCAAAATATTATGTTGCTGAAAACGCAAGAAATGTGAATATACAGTGTCTGTCGTTAAATTCTCCATGTTTGCCTATATTTTGTTTTCTTCTTTCTTTCTTTGATTTTTGATTCCATCCATTAATCATAATAATATATTAAGCATGAAAGAAGCATATATAATTCGGAAACTAAGTAACACATATATATTTTATAATTATTTTCTTTATATGATTCGTTTGTGTATGATATTTCATATCAAACAATGTTTTAAAAAACTTAAATACAAATCATAGGAATGCTCTTTTGTCATTTCCATAACCTAAACGAAAGATATTTCTAGGTCGAAACACATATTTGGCCCATGTCTGTTATGATTATGGTTATTGTATACGAAACCATTTATAAATGGTATTATACTTCTCTCTGAAACGTTCTAACTTTTCGCATAAAATTTGAAAAATCAGAAAAGATTTCTTCCTATTTCATTTGTTTACACATACGTATAACTAAAACCAGGCTTTGTTGTATTACATTGCGATAGAAAACCATTAATGAGTAGGGATGCTGTTCTAACATTCATGGAAATACTTGCTTAATGAAAAATCTTATCTCGGGATGTAAAATCATTCCTTAGCAGAGTGCAATGGAAAGAGAGTTGTATGCTCCCGCGCAATAGTTCGTAAAACATACAGCTCCAATGTCGAATTGCAACGTGGATGAACAAGTGTTTTCTTTTGTTTGTTTTTTTTATATGAAGGAGCTAAACCAATTTAATTATCACAGCAGAAAAATAAAAATACATCATGAATACAGTTGTTTGAATTAGGGATGAGTTTATCAATGGATGGAAAGATTTAGGTCAGTGGGGAACACTGAATGGAAGATGCTTACGTTGCGACTGAAACACAGAAGCAGTACTACAAGAAAATCCTAATTAATCAAACAGTCGTAGAATTCAATTCTAGTAACGGCTCTGCTATACACTATGGCTCCATATAGGAAAGTGTGTGGAGCAGATGGGTCCCAAGGGAGCTTCCTAGTTATCACAACACGATTTGTTAGGAGCACCTGCACATTCATGCAGAACAAGATTCTTATCTCCATCTAATGGAGACAGGGGGATTCCTCTGTGCAGCATTATGAACCCCCCCCCCCCCGGTTCATAAGAGACCGCGATCAAGACACAAACTGCGGAAATTTTGCTTGCTATCTTTTGGAATATTTATGACCCCTATATTGGTGCACTACTAAAAAATGTGGGCTACTGTGATTAATGCCGATACAGTGACATGCTGGTGAACAAATTGAAGCCCTCTCTAGAATCGAAATATGGTACTTCTCTCCAAAGGAGTATTCCTGCTTTAAGATAACGTCAATTCCTACATGGCTGCGCATACAATGAGGATATCTAATGACTTAAATTTTATGTTTGAAACGTCTTCCTTTCAGTCCGCGCTTGGCGCCATGGTCATTTCATTTCACTTGCTTGCACCATAGAAAGAACATTTGTTGTGTTAGAAGTTTGCAGTCGCCAACGGAGTAATGGAAACAAACTGTTGGTTAAAGCCACACCAAAATTTTTCTTTCCCTTGATTTCTTCCGGGAACTCGTGGGCTGGTGAACCAAGTATGCTACAGGACATTTGAGTATTTAAAAAAAATAATGTACAACCTACCCGATAAAGTTATAAACTTTACTATAGAATACCTGTTATTTAATTTCATACTCATTTACTTTCTTCATATTTTCTCAAATCTCAAATCCAGGTACAAAAATAAACATGGTAACATTTCGGATATAAGGTTCGCCTTTGTTCATGCGGGAACTTATATATCTTCGGAGTTACTGACAGAGTTCAGTTATGTATATGCTACATAGCCAGCTGTGAAAAATGGCCCAATGATGGGATCATGAATATGCAGATTCTAACGGTGGATCAATGCACAGAGATGGAGGTAAAATTACCAAAGGGAAAAGTAATGCAGACATTTGAAACGATGGGCTGACGAGTAGGCTGATAACCCGTTCATCTGGAAACAAATTCACTCATCCTTCCCCCGTATGTGCGCACCCGGTAACTGCGAACAGAAATAGAATAAATGTTCCCTCACATGACCTGCCAAATATAAGTTGAAATTACAAAAAGTGCATTCTAAATTTATTTAAATTTCACTTTATTATTTTGCCACATTCTTTCTGCTTTGCCGGCCGAACTTGCTACCCAGGTGCCACCTGTTTCAATTGGCAAATGCATTTAGAATCGTGAGTAAAACGTAGAGCAATTGAGAGTACAGTGTGAAATAGGTATAGTGTCCTACTTCACCATCTACTCGAGGAACGTTTGTGTAATAATACTTCGTTCAGCTGTAGTGCATATAGCTAACAGTCGCACAGTAGAGATGTATGCTTTAGAAAATGGAAAACAAATTTATACTTCATGTCCTTGGTGAGAAAGAGTTGATAACAGAAAAACCTACATGTCGATATTATGAGGCTCTGTTTTATTTTCAATTATTTTAAAATAGAGAACGAAGTTCAGGTAGTTTCGAGAAAGGACAGACTAATTTCACTATGTTACCCGAAATTAATAAAAATGTGAAACTATTTGGTGTTGGAATTTGGCTATATTAAATTTGAGTGAAACTGCTGAAGCTAAAGACGTTCCAGGTGAACATATATTTTACATTAAAATATAAGTTAAATACATACGTCCTCCCTGACTGAGGTTTTTTCCAGGTTTTCCTCAGCCCTCATAAATGGCAAATGCCAAGAAGGTACCCTAAACTTAGGCCTGGAACGCTTCTTTCCTTTAAAAAAAATATTTCCCAGTTTATCATGTATCTCGTATATCACCAATGTCCACACCTATAATGCCTCAGTAGTTAAAATGTGGTTAAACACCATTAAATATTGCTTTGGCTTTTCCACTTCTTCGAAGGTAAAACTTTTCATGGTGGTAAGAAATGTTTTGAAGATGAAGGGCTTACATAAGTATTTTTCAGGTGCGAAGTTCTGTTATTGAGTATAGTTTTAAAAAAACCAATAATGTTAAGGAAGATTTTTAAAATAATTCCAGTAACTTATTCCACTCTAGCAATGCCTTAATTCTCTACGTAAATATATCTCCTAAAAACTCATTTGTGGTTTTTAGTGCGACTGAGCACCACTCCAATATTTAAACTATAACGTCAATGAAATAGATTAATAATGGCGCTAATAAGCCTGAAGTACAACAACATCTAAAGTTACAGGTATTTGCATTTCCGTCTCGAGAAAATACTGCAGGAAAAATCTCTCACTAAGGCATCCTATTTCTAACGGGAATGCAAATTGGACTTGTTGACAGGATGGTCATTACCAAGTCTCATTAACTTTATTACTTTTATGTTTTTTGTGTGGTCCTTGCCCTGGAGATGTAAAACTAATAAAACATTTTGTATTTGATATACCACGCCAAACACCTATTGTGAATTACAAAGAAAACGCAACTAGGAAAAGTTTTGTAACATTTGTATATGTATACTTATTCTAACTACTAAAGGAAAGGGAAACATATCCCTATTGTAAATGCAACACACGTAGTAGCCAGCGGCATGGCACTCAAACACCTACATAATCCGAAATTAAATGTACATAAACCCCTAAAACACATGCAATATGGTATTTCGCATGCTAAGGCATACTGGAAACACAGTTATATCCCTAACTTTATATACCTCCCCCCAACATTCACAGAACACACGCAACGCTAAGAATACATTTACCCACGAAACCTTACTTTCCAATTGCCCCGTCCGCTCATTGGTAAAACGCATGCAAACGCGCTAAATGTGGAATTTGTGTGCTTACCGTCCATGCCACGTATTTTTATAGTTCCAGTTTAGGAGTATAGCTTGTATTCAGGAATGTTATACATTCTATTTTCTACTCTTTAGTTTCACTTCAAATGAATCAAGTTTCTTTTGCGGTTCCCCAACATCTCTGCTCTAATAAAAAGAACCCAACTAAGTAGTTAACACACATTGTCATCTTGCGAATCCATTGCGAGAAATTAAGTGCTAGAGACAAGTGGCATTCACATTCTTGCCTCATGATAATCTTGCACATTAACATAATTAATATTCATTAAAATTACGACCGTTCCTATAAACTCTACTTGGTTCAGTATTTGAAGGAAAAGAAAACAAAATAAGTAATACGTCGAATGGGCGGACGTTTATGGCCTTTGGGATGTAACTCTGATGGTAATATCAAAAAAACACAATAATTGTCGCTCAAAAGAAATAGTGACAAGTGCATTTACTGTGGAAGAGCGTTTATTGACTTGTTTATAGATCCACGAGCGCCCAATCGCCAGGGAAAAAATGAACAATGTAGGACATCAAGAATGATTCCTTCTTTCTGGTGCTTTTTGACAAATCACACCATAGCGGCCAGTAATTAAATTGAGAGAAGAACGCTTAACCTCCCTTTAGCAACAGGAATGAGTTTTGGTTTTTCTGAGCGAAAGAAAAAAAATCCTCACTTTTCGAAAGAAATAGGGAACAATCCGGTCTGGATAGGATGACAGTGAAACACTTGATTGACCCTTATTTCTTTGATGGTGTTGTTAATCAGCATAGTTATTTGGAATTGATCCACGTGTGGTTGCTTCCAGAATTGACGGAAAAAGAAATTGCTGGCTTTAGTAAGGTGGTACAACAAACGTTTTCGCTTTGAGCATCTGCAGACGCCTGAGCAAAATATTCTCAAATCGCTATATTGGACTTGAATTAGAACAATCTCCGGCTCCAATGCCCGATCCCAAACATCTGACAATTCATTTTGGAATATTGTGAAAGAAGAGGTGCAAAACGAACACCTGAAAGACGGAGTTCTTGCAGCGTTTGAAATTGTCACCCCTCAGGATGAACAAAAGTATATAATGTTATGATACGAGCATGAAGGAACCCCGCAGACTTTTTCAAGCCATGGGAGACAAGCTGTACATACCACATATTTTCAAATTCAGTATTAACGGACCTTCCGGCCACACTGTAGAATGCAGACCAATTTTCTTCCCTTCTTTATCCAATGAATAGAGGCTTTTGCTGGAGGTTCCGGAACCGCAAACTGCACTCTTTGGCGCTCCTGCAATAGACACAGTTATTCAATGCTTGTGGGTAATTAAGACGTTCTATTCTGCTGTATGCCGGTTCATATTGTACTAAACTTGTTGTATTGCTGATATTGCGAAACTGTTGATGATTTAACAATAGGCACGTAATGCAAAAATTAGTATATAGTGCAGCTCATTAGGAAACCCCATCATGCCAGGAAGCGTCTCAGATTCAGGTTGAGGAGAAGGTGTGGGACAAGGGAACGTAGGAGAGCATGCAGAATATTAATAAATTAGCATAGGATGGCGCATCCATTTCATCGCCTGAAGAAGTTACTTGTACTCTGAGACTTTAAACTCAATTTCCTTCTCTTGGCAAGACCTCGACCTGTGCTATATCGCCAAACTGTATGCAAGTAAACCTTAGAACAAATGCCAAATACTAAAGCGATCTGTTGGTGTAGCTCGGCTTGTAAGACAGAGGGTTCAAAGAGGAAAGCGTAATCAACAAGAAGAAAGCATTCTTTTATTGTGGTTTGTTAACCCTAAAGCTATACCGGTGTTTCCCAGTATTCTCAATGAAGAAATACAGTGAGGTGACGAGTTACGGACCAGCAAAGCACGGTAGCGAACTTGGAGCAGCCAGTCATCAAGGCTGCATAATGCATATGCATGTAGCAACTTGTAGTTAGTCTGAGAGGGTTTTTATCAGCAAGTGGTTGTGTGTTTCAATATTACTAGTTACTTCAAGGTGTGTAATTTGTGCATTAATTGTCCTTTGTTAATTATGCTGCTACATAAATAGCGCTTGAAGAAAATTATTCACTATACATATGTGAAAAAGAATTCTTACAGAGAAGTGATAAGGAAATTCGCAACAAAATATCCCACCAATCGCGTTCCACATAAAGTCGCCAACTTGTTAAGAAGATGTAAAAGATACAGGATCACCCATGACAAGAAATGCATTCAGAGTTATCGTTATGTATTGCTGTTGAAAGGCATTATTTTCAACATCTCTTATAACATAGGCTAGTGCTTATTATTATTAGTTTAAAATACTATACCATATTATTCTTTCATTATAAATATAAATACGAACTTTATGCGCTGCCCTTCTATCTGACTTTTTCCGGTTGCAGCAATTGCACTTCCCCAGTAAACAGCCGCGCTCACGCGGCCCTTGACCAAATAAACTCATTATATTTTCCATATTTTCCATAAAGAATATGAAGACAAAAACCGTACTTAATCATAATAAGTAAATACTTTTCAAATATATTAAAGCTATAGTTATACAAGGGACAAAATGCTTTTTAATACCAGCAAAAATGTAACCATGTTCAATTATTTTATAGTTGCCAATTCATAATGATAAATAAATTATAAAACATTTTGAGCTCTCCAAGTTCGTGTATAGATGCGTTGCATACCACAAAATAACACTCCACAGCTTACCTGACGGGGTTGAAAGAAACTTAGCTAGACTTGTTACGGAAACAATAGCTTTATTCACTAAATATTGAGTCTGAAAGAAAGCAAAATTCACTTAGCTTTAAATTATCGATATCTATGCAGCTCGTAGTCCAGAGTAGAGATTATCAACACATCAATGTCAGCATAGTAGAAATGCCCAAAAGTACTAACAGCGAACATATGTGCATTCTTTCTATAACAGCTGATTATAAACTGAAAAATCTTGAAACTTTAAATAGTACTCATATTCATACCCTGATTTCAGTGGAAGAAGTGTAATGTAAATTGTTTGACAGATTCTGTTATAGAATTTAATTACGTGCAATATAAATCTCATTTTGAAAATCGAATATCATATTTGTTATAATGCAAAATTAAAGAAAATAGAGCATGTTAAATGCGTGAACTTAAGGAAATGTCTTCTACTGAAATCCATCAAGATTCAAGTCTTATGAAGTACCAATATATGTAAAATGCATATGGTATCGCGGTGTTAAAGTGTGGTAAACATTCTGTGAAGACGGGCATTCCGTGGTCCTTAGAAATTTGTCACAACAAAAGGAAAATGAAAAGTAATTTGTTGCAATGTTGACCTGCGATTATACCCCGATTTTTCGATAATTTAATTGAGTTTAACGAATTTTTGTTGTCATTAACAACAAAAAAAAACATGAGTTTAAGATCATAATTAAATTAACTAAGAAAAATTATAAGCAAAAGGGGGATTAGCTAAGATAATTGCATTGCGAGGACGATGCCATTTTCTTGTGCTTTTAGAATAATCATTGAAGTGATTTGGCTTAACTTTGATCTTTCTGAAAAAATACACTAATACACTATTAGGTTTTATTCCAAGCAGAACTGGGTGGAGATCTAAATTAAATTAAATACATCTGAACACCATTATAACACTTACTATTTACTACTATTTTTGTAACAACGTATGTCCTATTTTGTGTTGGATGAGAACACCTTTTGGGAGGCAGTAAGATAATCGTACATGAGAATATTCTAAGTCTCTAGTCGAATGAAAGCGGAGATTATAGGAATAAACAAGATACAAAAAATTATAAGTTATTAGTTTTTGAGCACAGTGCTTTAAACTATCGATAAAGTTATATTCTGATTGAAGAACAAGATATAAATAAGACCGTAAATTGGCTGAAAGGCGCTCGTGAGCAATTATAATAATAATTATAATTATCAGAGATATAGTAGAGAATTAGTCTACTATAGGGTATGTAATATTTTAACTTAATAATTGCAAATAAAAATACAATGCAAGATGGGTACTCAAAACTATAGACAGTTAACATTTTATGAAAAATTAAAATAGCATTTAACACTATGGGAAAAAGTGCATAATGAGAGAAACTATTGCGTAAGGGTATTTCAAGTAAAATTATCCATACTATAACGACAATATTCACAATTATTAGATTCTGCATCATACTGGACCAAACATTCTGGGAAACATCAAGAGAAGTTCGGCAATAATGTAGTTTGTCGCCTCTATTATTTAATGGAATTATTGATGACATCACCAATACGATGTTCTCAGAGTAGATAGACGCTTCACATAAACGAAACTGAGATTCCAGTTGCTTCGTACACCTATACAATTTAAATCTGCTCATTCGCTGAGAGTTAGTGGGGCTATTGTCAATGGTTGTACGACAACAAAACTAAAACTATCACTTTTATAAATATATCATTTTGCAGTAATAATGAGAAATGGAAACATCGGGGAAATGAAATAGAGAATGTAAAATATTTTAATTATCTATGTGTAGTTCTTAGTGTAAACGGAAGAATATATTAAATTCATACAAAGTCTTAGGGTGAACTTTAGAGATTTGCGATCACGGGTTCCTGATATTACCAAGAATATGTTCAGTACTATGCTAAGCTTTGTCATGTTCTATGGCTGCGGGAAAGTGAACGCATGAGACAAGTCCAAAACGAGTTTTGGGTGTAGGAACTGTTCATATAAAACTAGAATAATCAAGTACTGGTTACGCACAATAAAAGGAAACAGCACCACTTTAAGACTTTATGCTACAAACATCAGATTAGTACTTGTGATCATAGATACTGGGCAACGAAAATTAAAAAAGAAAAATAAAATAGACAGCATTGGGATTGGAGGTGTCTGGAAAAAAGGGAGCAAGGATTGGTAATTATGTGTGAAGGAAGATAAAAAACTTGTGGAAATTAATCAACAGAATATAGAGACAATGCAGAGAAAATACTCCTTAGTTTAGGCAACGAACTTAGTATTAGATGGGGCAGATATATATATTCCACAGGATTTCAAAATAGATCGGGTATAGAGTGGATTAGTTTGGGAGCATAAACAACAGTTGAGACTGGGCAGAGAATATGCCTTTTTGTGGAGGCAGAGAAAACTGGCAGAACTGTCTAATGGACAGCCGAGGCACCTAACAGTGAAGGATGATTGCGGTGGAATCTAAGTTTGTTAAGTCGGATAGGGATAGGTTAGCATGTTTGCACTGGAGGATAAGTTGTCAAAGCTTGGTTCTTTTCTATGCAAAGTGCGTCAAACTGTTGTTTGTGTTTAGATGATAATATTTGCAGAAACGGTTAAAAGACCCATGTGAACGACATATTATAAATATATTTGTAATAATTGAGCAATAAACATAGGTTTTTACTAAAATAATTAAGAAACATTTATCATGTTTTAAAGTTGTGCAAATGGAACAAACATGACTTATTTGTAGCAATGGATAAGGTACGAGTCCATCATTATGATTCTGGAAAGTAAGGAATTTAAACATAAGGCAGCCATTACCAGATAAGACCACGTTGTCTGTTTTTCTGGTTGTTTACAGAGAAACGCCATAATATGAAATCAATATGGTGCAAATTTAATTTAAAATAACCATATGTAATAAATGAGCGTTACGGAAAGTGGAGTCGAAATGAGCTCTTTTTTCAAGCTATAAATCTTCTGTGCAACAATTGCAATTGAATAAGTACAGGGTTTGCACTGCTAGAACTTCCTGCTTCCAGCAACTTCGAGGGTGGAACTTTTCTTCAAATGTTAAAGTTATAGAGGCTGTAAATCAGCTCTTTTCTGAGGCTGAACGATCCATCTTTCAGAAATCTGTAGAAAGGTTACAGCATTGCTAGAAGTGCGTCAATTTTCACGGGGAGTATGTGGAAAAGTGAGGTAAAAATAAAAATTATAGATCAAATAGAAAGGATCTGGTATAGAGCATTGAGCTCTCAACCTTCATGTTTTCTCTGCTTTTTCTTCTTGGGAAATTTAAATATGCATGAACTTTCATAAAAATCAGGTATAATCACTCCATTTGCTCTTACTACATAAAAACATCGAAAAGGTGGTTATTTTTCATATTTTTTTTCTTTGTTCCACCTCTTTGTGTGTACAGGATACTGTTGAATATTATGAAAACCTTTTAGAAGATAAAATCGAATCATCGGATTGAACCAATGAACTGAAAAGTGCCACACTCTGATTTTATTGTGTACGAAGCAGAAAATTGATTTGAAAAAGAAGGAAAAATATTAACTTGAGCACTATATTTGAGACAAGTGAACATTCTATACCCTTAACTAACGTAAAAGGAACAAATATTAAATAGACTATATTAGTTGACTTAGACAAGGATCGTTTGTAATCGTATAGAGCTGTAGTATCCGAAACGGGTGGTGGTGATGATGTTTAAAACAGGTTGAGGCAAGTTACAAACATAACATTGTTGCCTTAGCATTTTAAAACTCTGTGAATGTATATTTTGTTTGTATACCTGTTCTGCCTTTGCATGACACAGCATGTTAACATTTTATGAGCCATGGACAACCCTAACCAGAGTTATTCGGAAATCTCTCAGATATTGACGTTCTCTCACATTTGGAAACTGGGGATGATTGCTCTATAATCGGGCAGCTGATTGCCGCATTGTGCAGCACGAGTATATACGGTGGAACCCTTAAATTCCACAGGACGCAAGGCTCGTTCTTGGCTTTGATACAGAAATTCAGCTGTCGGAATAAACCAGTCATGTACTGCACTTGAATTAGAGCAATGATACGCCCTTCTATTACTAGCTTGTGTGTAACTAGCAACAGAGATTAGCTGAATGACAAATGGAAGATTCAAACTGATAACTTCAAGCAACATTATAAGAAATACTTAAACACCCTAAGTGTCACCGTACTTTCTTTTTAATCTTTTCCATATCTGTCGAATATTTATAACATATAAGCTACAAACTCTTGACCTCTGTCTGCCATTTTAGAAGAACTACTGATAAATGAACTGATTTAGTTTTCTTTTCAGTTCTAATATTTTATATCGTATTTTTTTTTCAATTACAGTTGCTGGGAAGTTGGCTTAATTAAATGTTCTTTGAGAAATATCCTTTATATAAAATAACGACAGAAATTATCCTAAAATAATTGGAATTTCCAAAATTCCCTTAAGATTTGGGTGCAATTGAATGTGTTGTGCCACTACCTTTAAGCTTATCCTTATTAAGGGATAATAAATATGAAAATATGAAATCTTCTTTACCACATGCAACAGGCTAATATGGCAATACCTCTACCTGGGAGATCAAAGCATATCCTACCAGAGGAAATCAGAGCCTTATTGCAATTCCCTAGTTCTCGATCACGGAGCCCTTGCAGTTTTGTGCTCTCAGTATAAAAATAACCCTTTTATCAACTAGGGCAATCCCTCCTCTTTAGACGGGAACATTCACCATGACAGAGGTTATATCTACGGTTCATGAAGTCCGTAAGTCCAAGAACACGTTCCCAGACTCCTGAAGAACAGAAGGAATGAAGTTCTTCTCTATATTTATAATATTTCATGTCCACACTTATATGTTTAAAACAAATATGAGATGTTTAGATTAAAATACTAGTTTAAAGATTGAGCAATTAATGTGATCATCTAGTGAAAACGGATAAATCAAATGAACGATGAAGATGTCATCGTTTTAGCGTTAACGATGTTTGGAATTTTAGTGCGATATAAGAGACATTATTTCAAATGATATTCCCTACCCGAGACTTGAATACTCATTTCATTAGAAAAAAATGTTAGAAGAATGTTTCATTGACTTGACATCCTAGACATGAGTATATAAAACTGCGGAAGTACATAATTAATAATTAATATGTTAAAATTCTATCGCTACTTTTCTCGATTAAATGTTACGTTTCATATTAGAGGTCGAATTCCAAATATATAGAAATCTTGTTTTAGTTATAGCACGTTATCATCAAATGCCTCTGTACTTCACGTTTTGAACTTACTTATCTTTAGGTCAGATATGTGGGCTTGAACCAGATATTGCTGCGAAGTAAAATCTAGTTTATAAGGAAGTTTCTGCATCAATAACATCTCTGTTTGAAGGAATACAATGGAAAAAGTAATAAAACACATTACTTAAATTCTTGATAGAGTAAATAGGAATAATATTGGGAAATTATGAATCATATCTATAGTTATTCCACCATACATTATAGATATCTTGAATAAAAAGTGCTTAGGCTGGTACTAAAACTAAAGAAGAAAAGAGGGAGTGAGACAAGGATGCATAAAATACAGCCTCTTCTTTTAGATATATGAGTATGTATATATATTTCGCCAGTGCCATCAGAGAATGACAATAAATTTAAGAGATTTAAGTGTTAATAGAGAAAAGGTTTATTTACCTTCATATAATCACCTATCAGATCATCGTTTTTGATAAAAAATAAATTGCAATAATTTACAAATAAGTTTTTGAAATAAACGAAAGTCTATAAACACTGACTGTTTATAAATATAATACCCAAAATAATAAGGTTCATACGATCATTACGGTGTATTTTAATTTTAATTTTAAATAATACATTTGTTGAATAAGTAAATTAGTTACAAGTTTAGAAAACCATTTATTCTACAATGAAATTTATATTAATAACAAAGTTTAGGAAACCTAATAGTAGTGTTCACTGTCATAAGATCGCTTTTAGAGCAAAACGATTAGATAAACCCAGAAAGACAGATAAGCTGAATATCTATATCTATAACTCAGAAGAAGAAGATATAGAATGTAGACTACCTGCAATACATGTGCGGTACAAATCTTCTTATGTAGACATTACAGTACCTATCATGTGGAAGAAGAAATTTGCAGACTGAAAAAGCGAGCGATCAGTTCGGCAAATTATATGATGATTGGGAACTGCAACTAAATGATCTAATACATGAATGAGGAATAAGAATGGTAAACTAGAATTAATAAATATTTTCATCTACTACTTAACGCAAATGGTGATGTTTTAAAAGGCTTATACACGAACAATGCTTTCTGTGTAAAATATGAGGGAGGAGAAGAGAAATACATAAAAAGGGCTAAGACAAGGATGTCAGTTACGCCCAATTTTATTTAATATATTTATTTATGATATGTTATAAAATATCAACAAAACAATAATTTCTTGCCTGTAATAAATAATATACAAATACCTGGTCTGCGTTTCGCTGATGATTTGGTAGTAGGGTCCATAACTGTAAATGGTTTAAAACTGTTTTTACAGGAAATTGATTTACATTGTGCAGAATGGGGATTAAATGTAAATGAAAAGAAAACACAAACTGTAGTGTTTAAGAATGGAGGGAAATTGAGTAAATATGAAAAATGGCAAAAAGGAAGTAATGAATATAAAGTGTTGAGAGATTGTAGGTTCTTAGGAACGAAATTAGAAGCAGGATGGAAATGGAAGAAACAGAAGAAATCAGCTTTGGCAAAGGGGAAAGTAACAATGACCGCTATGGGAAGAGGCTTATTTAAAATGCCAGAGATGGAGATGAAATGACTGGAAAGAGTCTACAATGCAGTCGTTGAGGCTCAAGTGTTATATAGTATTGAATTATGGGGGCTTGAAAATTGGTGGGAAGTTGTAGGTCAAGTACATAGGGTATTTTGTAAAGAAATTCTAGGGTTGTCCTTAAAAGTGACTAAAGGAACGGCTCAAATTTAATTGGGACGAGTATCAAGAAAAGGATTGGTTATGGAAAGAGAGTCTTAAAATATTGGTACAGAATCATGTTCCTTGATGACGATACCTTTTTAAACCAATGCTTAAAATACCAAGATATTAGTCTAGAAAGCATGGATAAGTGAACTAAGAAATAAACTAGAAAATAATGTTATGAGAAATGTTTGGAAAAGGGGAATCAAATAACAAAGCTTTTTGGAGAAATATAAAAAAAAGATTTTAAGATATTGAGATACAAAAAGTATTTAGTCAGATAAGCGAGAAATTCGTTGACATTTTGCTACAATGAAAAGTCATTGCGAAAGAAAGAAACATATAGATGCCACTAATAAAGAAGAAAGAGGGGGTAGCATAGTTAAGATCAGAATATGGAGGCTAAAAGAGTAAGGAAATGGCTATGTCCGTTATGTGGGGAAGGAGAAGATATACAATACATTAAGTGCAAAGAAACAGAAATTTGGAGAAAAGAAAGTGTATGGCATAGAATGAATAGTAACACTCATATAAATAAAACTTCTAGATAACAACTGTAAAAGCATTGAGAAATATTTAGAGAAAGTAAAAAAAATAAACAGAAATTGACTTTTAAAACAGGACAGAAGTAATGATATACCCCTATAAATGTAAGAATTAAATAACACATAATAGCATGCAATTGTCAACTTCAGGCAGTCTAATATATGGATTAATATTAATAGTATTTGGTTACTTACGAGTTAAGAGTAATATGGAATTTAATTGTAATGTTGTTTGTTGAAAATAAATTCAAATTCAAAAACTGCTTAACGGTTGTTATCGATAAGTTTTTTAAAAACCTAGTCACAGTACACTTTATGCTTCAAAAATAGTTTGCAGGAAAGATTTATCTTACAATAGTTGCAGTTTACTCATCCCTGGCCGGCCTTCTGCAGGTGGAAAAACATTAAGGGTGCTAATTCTCGTCCAAGTAAACTCACTTGACCAAGAACGGAACGGACTAAACGAGTTCAGATATCACGTTCGCTGCCATATAAAAACATTTGAAACGTTTCTACAATCATCGAGCCTAGGGTCTCTTACTTGACTCTGCGGAAGACGGTATAGATTATTTCTTGCTGATTACTGAACCAACCCCTTCCATCCCTTTCGTACGAAACGGGCTCAAAGATATAAGCGATCCTTATGAGTCCACTAATCCCGTACTTAAGCTGTAGATTTCTACGCATAAAACACACCTAATGTTCTCACTAATTACTGTTAGAATTACCATTGGCAACAGATGCTGCCATGGTAATGATCTTGGTTAAGTGCTCTTCTGGAAATCTTAGCCCACCGACCAGAAATATAACTCCAGCATTTTGCCACTTAACGTGTAGCAAGTCCTGAAAATAATGCTCCTAAACCCACATTCATTGTTCATGCTAAACTCTCCATTTTGCACATTAAGTGCTATCTAACCTGCGATACTTAAACATGTTCATTTCTTCAATTTTATTTTCTCATTTTCACGTGTTATTTTAATGAGCACACCGAGAAAAAAATATGGAAGAATACGATAAGCGTTAGAGCAATTTGTTTCTGAAAAAACAATTTGGTAGTTAGTACAATAAATTACAACAACAATTACGATAGGAGAATGGTTCAGTAAATATGTGTATGCGTACGTGTTCTAATGTTAGTTCACTTACCTAACCAGGGCATTGAAGTTCTGCAGTAGCGTAGATCATTTGTAACTTGCTCACCAATAAATCGGTGGACTGCTTTATACTGATTGATGAAGTTAAAGACGGGAGTGAGATGATGATGGAACAACAGGAAATGAGTGACTAGAAATCGGAGTGCCCGGAGAAAACTTGCCTAGATGCTTCTTCGTCCGCCACAAGTTGCACTTACGGCCACTGAAATTGAACCCGGGCTGCCTCGATGGAAGAAGCAGTCTTAACTACTCGATCACCTCGCCACTACCATTGAATATGTATATGTATATATATTGCGAGAAAAAAACAGCTAGATTGTAGTATGTTAGGATGGATAGAACTCTATACTCGCTCCTTCTGGCTAATCTTTAATTAAATAAATGCTTCAAATCTTTCTACAAAATATTTAAGTGCGCTATTCAACGACCACACACCTGTAAGATTTACAAAACCTTCTGCCTTAGAAGGGTTTTGTAGGAAATAAAGAATTTTAAAGCGCGAAAAAATAGCAATAAAAGATATATTAAAAATGCTAGTGCAGCATATATAGTAACTTAAGAAACAGCGTCCCAAAAAATCTATACATTTTTACTACAAAGGAATTTTTAAACTTTTAGCGTTAAAATTATCTTTTTCACAGCCTGTTAAAAAGTCACTCATGAAAAGACTTAAGATCCCTGATCTGTTCTAGTATTTTGGCAGAAAAGAAAACATGTCAGGCATCGGAGTAAGATGTGTCGTCGTCAATTTATTGACCATTTCTAATGATGTAAAAATATTAATACCAGAAGAGATTTAAGTGTTTTCGTTATATATTAGGTTACACTGCTTCAAAATGCAATTAAAATATCTGCAAACAATGTTACGGTTTTATAAAGTGTTGGGCGTTCAGAATGTCGGACTCTTTGACACAACAACAAAGAACTAGGATGTAGACAGCATTCATTTTTAAGATAAATTTTAGGATATACTTACAAAAGCTGGTCGAATGAGAGATAAAGATATCAAATATTTGGTAGATATAAAATATTTAGTAGATGAAGTAACAAAACCAACAAAAAATTATAAATTTCGTAGAAAAGATGGATAGTGATAAATCTAAAGCAAATTTTAAGTAGAGAACTATGGGAAAGGGAAATAGAGCCCAACCATAGAACATGGTTTCACAATTCAGAGTGAGGCGCTAAAACAGGTCTCTGAATTCCATAACCATTTTACTGATGGAAGAAATTCTTCAGACAAAATTTACTTGGCTTGAAGGGGGACATATTGTTAGTTTTTTCATAGATGGACCTGTCCAAGGGATATAAAAGTCAACTTCATTATTTTAAATGAATTGGTATTATTTACCTTTTAACAATGCGTATAAAAAGACATACAATGTCTGTTTTGAGAACTGAAGGTCAATGATAACTTCAAGGAACTGATTAACAATTTGGTTGTCCTACTGTACTGCAAGCCCATACATAAATTTGTTACAAACATTCAGCTCGGTGCATGTCTGCGCTATAGTTTTCGTCTACCTGAAATTGATCAGATCTTCACAAAAGTCAAAAAGGTTAATATGGTTTTCTTTTAAGGAGAATGTCACAAGTTAGAACAATAGTGCAATTGTACTCTGAAAGTTCTGTTCGTGCCACATCTTCCTGATCTGTCCTTAATTTCTCTGGAATAAGTCCAGATGACATTTGACGTGCTGTATTGTCCGCACAGAATCGCTTTACAGTTTAACACATGCTATGATGTATCTCGGTTACCGATTTTCTGTATATATTTCCTTGATGTGGGGTATTGTTCAAAGTCGACCTTTAATGTCTTGGAATGAACCTCACATATGCATCTTCAAACGTAGTATTAAAAGCTAAATAATAAAACATATCAACAAATTTAAATATCAAAGTGAACGTTCATGTCTCTTTGACATCTTTATTTAGAAAAGGTAATGTCACATTATATCACCCTTCAAGTTAAAAAAAAAAATGTCTCAATGCGCAGAAAAAGTATCACTTAACCTGCAGGTGTGTGGGAGGGGGGATTATTCAAAGCATTGTGACAGGGAAGAAAGAAGTCCCATATGGTTCAGATTAGGACCTGGGAAAGGAAACAAAACACTTAATGCTTTCGGGGAAAGAATTTGTCCATTGTGCGGAGAAAGAGAAATCTGGAGGTATAGTTTGGTAGAATGCAGCGAAACGAAGATTTTAAGAAATGAGCATTTATCACCCCAATTTTTGAATTCCAATAGAAAGGAACATTTGCCAGGAAGTTTTGGTGCATGCGAAATACACAATTTGGGAATATTTCTCGAGAAGACCCGACAAAGGAGGTTAATGGTTATAATGAAGAGGGGGAGATGGAGAGGGGGTGTGAGTAAATAGAACGGGGGCTCAAGAGTAAGGATTCCATTCATGTTTATGTATTTGTATATAAAATTATTAATAGGAAACGTAAATGTATCGAAGTATTTGTATATTTGTATGTGTGCATGTATATTTTTATGTATGTAGATATGTGTGTATGTATATATGCATGGATGCATTTATGTATGGATGTATATATATGAATATGTATATATCAATATGACCATTTTGATTGTTATAAGGACGACATTAGCATGTACGGCCGTAAGATTCATGCGACAGTTGTATTCATTTGAGTGTACCCTAAAACGTACAATTGAACGTCCATTCCTAACACTAAAAAACTTAATCTGAATATGTACGTTTTTTTAACACTAAAATACATACAGGCAATCATGCGGCTTTTACATATTGAGTAAAGTCGTTATGAAAATAACTTAATCAATATTCTCTGTCATGAGAAATAATTAAAATAATACAATCAATAAAACACAATCGCCAAAATTTAGTTAACATTAAAAGCACGTATATTTGTAGGAACTGTGACCAAAGCATAACCAAACGAAGTAAATATTTTAGCCGTACGCGCATTGACTTGTCAGCTGGAACATGCCATTGGTGGCCTTACTGACAACAGATGGCGATGAATATAGTGAATTACTTTGCTGCAAAGCAGTCGCTTAATTAATTAGATCCCGAAATGAGATAGTATTTATCACTGTCCAAATTGGAAACCACTAATGCTTTCGTGCGATGTGAAAAGCATGTTCTCTGGTCAGCGGACGACTCTAGTGTTAACAAGGCGTACATTACTATTCATCAAAGTGGAAGGATCCTGCATACCAAATGATAAATGTAAACCTAACTCTTAACCAAGTACAGATCCATTTATTGTGCTCAGTAAGGTGATACTTCGCCCTAAGAAGACCTTCTCTGGGCAATGTAATCAGGAATAAATAAAGAAACCCGATATTTACTACCAATAATCGGTATTGAATTTCCAGCCTTCTGGCGAACTATTATTTTTCCCTGCATATTCATCCCAAAATTGATCTTCAGTGATAGCCTTTTCGCCACCGTTCCCTTCGATAAATTCTTAAACGCCTCTGAATGCTAGTAATAGTTTTATTTTCTATAAAATAAATTAAATTGCTACTGTAGTTTACAACGCATATCACTCTGATATCTAACTGCATCGCTGGTATCTAGCAGAAAGATGAAACTACATAAAATAGTACATAAAAGTTTGAATATATTACACAAAATAATAATTATTCTCCCATCATACAATTTAGTATCTCTACTTATTGAGCGTCCCTCATAATTTTTTTTTCAATACATAAATTATGACAAAAGTTTTCGCAACAAAATATGCATCCGTGTATGATTATTATGTACGTATATGCAATATATATACCCATACGCAATATGCACTATACAATATACGTATATACAATATGCAGTACTTAAAGTGCCGCGTTGAATATCTCTTAAACGAATTCTGTATGGTCCATTTCACAGGGTTGTAGGGAATAGAGAGGCTATATATGTATACTCATAATGATGAGAATAATGAGCACATGGAATATCAGCATTAAGCTGAACAAACAATGTTGATATGACTGAAAATAAACTAAATAAAATATAAGTAATTATTTCGTTTGTCGGGATTTTCTATTACTAATAATTTTTTTTCTTGAAAACATAAATGTATCGTTACAGAGTATTTTAATAGAAAATAACTTTTGGAATACTTTGTTTTTAGCTTTAGAGAAATAGAATTGATTGCCTCCTTTGTCTAGTGGTCAGTGTTTTTAGGAGGCCACAAGTTTGACCCTTAGTATCCGCTTAAAAACGGAGTGCACATAGCCGCATGAGGACAATTGGGGAGCTGCCTGGTTGAGAAATATCATTTAATCACTAAAGCTGCCTAATGCTGACCAGCGGGATGTCGGTGTACTAATCACATGTCCTCCTACAAAGATGCCCTCTACCAGTGATGACAGAAGACTGAAATAGAGGTCGCATTTGTCGCTGCCGTAGGCCAAAGCCCGCGTCAGCTAAATGGCCTTAAAATTAGAATTTATTTAGTAAATAAGTGTACATCTAAGAAGATTTACCTTTTTACGTAAACCGGGTTTTTTATAAATCGATAAATATAGTTATCTTTAATAGTAATACACATTCGTTTATAAATTATTTACTAATGAGGGTATGTATTGTAATGCATTAATGCATTCGCTTATTATATTCGCACTAGGATCCATTTGCAAATTTGCGATTTCACTAAACTATCTCAATAGATTGTCGCGTTATTCCATTCCTAATCATGATTATTATTATTATTATTATTATTATTATTATTATTATTATTATTATTATTATTATTGTTGTTGTTATTATATGGGCAGTGAAAATATACTGCGAGTATAAAATATATTGAAAAGATTGCTAAAATTTAGTTATGCTGTTGTCTACTGCAGCTTCAGATGTTATGGCTGTGGTGTAATATCTATAACAGCACTCTTACCATCTTTTCTTACGCAAATTCTTTCTCTGAAGCTTTCCGTTCGGTTACCAATCAGCCTTTGAGAACCGGGGTTTGTTTCCACAAGTTTCTACGTAGCGATGCAGTAAATCTAATTCCATTTCTCGGTTCTGCTTCCGTGGGCAATACGTTGCGTGATTATTTATTGCCCAGAGGTTCGAAAGCACGTATTCCTAATCGGAGGGGATAAAGCAATTTATGTCTACCCTGCTCTCCATCGACCCCACTCTTGAATCCACAAGGGTGTTCAGCCTGCTCGTACTTCATGTATTACATGTTCATTTTCTCAAAGTTAGATAAAATGTTATTGTATACTAATTTGATAGAGCTAATAATGTAAATATACCTGAAATATTTAACTAAATATCACAGTAACGAAATTAAGGCACAAAACTAATATGATTGTTCAAATGTAAGACGGAACTGAATGTTCTATGATAGGTGGTATTCCATTTTTAGACTAGAATCAAAGTTACGAGGAAAAAGTGCTCCACCTGAAAAGCAAATAATGTTTCGACTTTGCCAATTTTACACCAGCAATAGCTCCATGTTCAGTCTACTTTTCAGAACAACCTTCAACGTCGAAACATTTATCCCACCGTGGACCACTTTTCAATGCTGCCTCAAAGAAACTAGGATTATGACCACATCACTGCTACTACCTGCGCATCAATCGAAAAAGAAAAATATAAAAAGACATATTTTCACTGTTGAGAAGAAATGAAAATCACTGGAGCCTAATTTGCATCTCTAGGATGGGTGTTCAAGACATTATTAGCCAAACTATGTACATTTTACTTACGTTGTTCTCATGAAGTAAATCTTTAGCCATATGTTCAGGACGATGTGATGGAGCGCAGGGATTTAGGTTGTCCAAGATTACACAATAATCAGCAGCGTTTATCATCGGTCGTGATCCTAGGAAATGAAATAGAAGACTTGTGGAAATCGTATAACATAAATAACGCTACTTTTCGTACAAATAAAACAATTTAAATTTTGTTTTTCGCTGGCTAAATGCATTTTCTTAAATTTATAAGTGTAAAGATGCAAATTCTCACTACCCGTTGCGCTTCAATCGAGAATTTTTTTTCTGTCTGCAAAACCAGAGCAAACGCTGAAGATCGAAATTTCATCAAATGACTAGAAGGGAGTTACCAGCGTTTTACTGTGTTCAAGTATGTAGTGAATAGTACCAAAAGACACGTTCATGGCATTTTACCCTCTAACCGTTCTATCTACTCACAACATGCTAATGCCGGAACGGAGCCTCAGAACTCAACTGGTTTGTTCTTCGTGACATAATTGCAACACACTCTGCGAGACAATTGTCAATCTTTTTTTTCAATAATTCACTACGTTGTTGAAGAGAATAACTCTTCCTTATCTTTTCGTTTTACCATGTTTACAAGCCTGCTTATTATGCCGTTCACTTGGCTTATATCAGGGTTCTAGTGTTGTCAATATGCATTGGTTCTAGAGAAATGAAGGGAATTTTTAATAAAAATGTTAGCATTTTAAGCCAGTTTGTCTAAATGTATTTATTCAATCCTGCCCCTTTCAACCTCCTGATAAATATGATGAATGGATGATGTGATGCAAAGGAAGATGCTTTCGGTACCTTTGTGTCTACTCCCCAATGGATGCACCTCCGGTAAGAAGGGATGGGATGAGCGAGATACTGAGCAGTCTAGAATCTACGGGCGTTGACTGCGCGGACGCAGCTGGGTTCCTAACAGATAAAACACCCCAATGTCGTTGAATTCCTCCTGCCGTGCGTTGTTCGAGTGTCTCTGAAGATTCATTTCTTTTCCAAACGTCGGAACAAAACCTTTCCAAAGCGCAAATCATCGTCACACAATACCAACCCACTTCATCTTGCACTTTCGATACTGTAACAGCTTGAAATGATGTGAAATGGAAAGATAGAGAATTCTTGGAAACGAAGGATCTATCATAGCATTCATGTAAGCGACCAGGGAAAACCACTAAAAATCCAAGGTCAGAATGACCTTCAACAAGGGATTTGAACTCTTAGACCATCCCTCTCAGTTAATACACTATTATAAGCGTAATGCTAAACTATATTTAAAGATGGAAATGATTAATTTAGTGTACCATTTCTGTAAATTTAGAATTCTCTTTGTGGTAATTATGATTAGTAAGAAAAGATTTACTTCACCAGTTATCAGGGTGTATAGTAATTTAAAACTTTAAAAATTTTAGAGCTAAATAATTTACAATGAGAAAAATTAATTAGGAATAATATTTTAATTTTAAAACTGAAGATTAGTACATGACAACATGTGAGCAGAACGGTTAATGAAGATGCATCTTATATTAAAACTGTGTGTTTACAAGGATAAAACAATATAAAGAATATATTGAACCGTATACAGTATCCAAAATATTAATTTCTTAAAAAAGAACTATTTTGCAGCTCAGAGCTCTTGATTTACTTTTTCTCTCTTCTCATATAGCCATCCCTTTCGTTCATTTCTCAAGTAGCAAGAGTTTTACTTGGTTTCAGGTGTGTTCAAATGTGATAAATTAAGCGTTAAAACGCTTTTGAGAGGCACACTGTTCACTCTCAACGTTCCTACTCACTGAATTAATAAGAAATACATATCGCGAATTGTCACAGTTGCGGAAAATTCAGAGAATATGTTTTCTAAGATTGCGTCACTTGTCTAAATTATATTAGTATCAGCTGGGAGGAAAAAGAGAATAGAGAATACAGTTTAATACAGAACAGGGCTGAAATATCTGAGAAATAGTAAATCGATAAAATGATAACGACAGAGATACAGCATACTTTTAGCATTCTCCCTAATAAGTGATTTAATAAAATGCAATGCTATACTATATTTATTTAAAATGCTGTTGAACATTAGTATGGATAATGAAATGCATTTTAACAGCACTTATAAATACTAATGTAACCCCATTATAACAAATAAAAATTCACGACAATGCTTTTTGTTTTATTTTCTTTGTTTATTAATAGTTTTGGACATCAAGAACTTGGAGTGTTAAATTAATACTATTGAATATATTATTAATTACTATTCACTAATAATATATGATAATGAAAGATACAAAAAATGCATGCTTTGAGTTTCAACCACGCGACATGATTTCTTCCGTCAGGTGGTGAGACCATTGCTCAATAATTTCTCATAGGGAAATTTCCCAGTAAGGTCACTGTACGTGTCTAGTTTCTGTTTGTATTTCGTAATTCTTGATAACCATTATAAATTTAGTTAATAGTTTTGAAATTAAAACTTATACAATTAAGAATAAAGTAATTCGTCGTGAGGGACAATGTAACTAAAAATAATCAGAACTAGAGAAACAGAAAATTATGAAATATTAAAATATTAACACAAATAGCGCAATATTTCTAACAACTTCTCGTCTTCGGTCTTTAGATGTTCGAAATATAGCGGTCTTTTTTATTTATCTGAGTATATATATCGATAGCGTCTTCTCACCCTGCGTGATGGGAAGTCATACAATCCAGGTGTTTTACTAACTATCCCTAAACACTGTCCCCTGCGTCGTATCTATTTTTAGTGAATTGGCTGGTATGTGCCTCTCGACGTGCTTTGACTCATGTTGCACTGTGCGCGCGCTGGGCTTTAGTGGGGAATGTCCGGGTTTCAAGGTATGCCTTTTTTGTTTTGTTTTTGCCACGGAAGAGAGAAATAATACTTATAATGTTATATTTATTAATGTAAAGATCTTAATTATTTAAATACCAATTATATCTCAAATTACTATTAAGAACCTGTTATATAAAACATAACAAGTAAATACGAAAACTTTACATTAATGTGAGATAACAAACACAAGATTTGGAATGATATTTTAGTCTTTGTAGACATTCTTATACTAGGAGTAGTTCTGGAACAATGTGTACACGGTAGATCAAGTTAAACTCCCTTAGAAGACGGTCTGGAAAACGCGGTGAGTCACTTGAGAGCTCTTGCATTTCCCACAGACTGTGAAATGCAGGTTTGCCTAGTTACCAATCCTCAGGATGAGAAGACTCACCCGGTATACACTACATTCAACCTGATAACGAAACTGTTTTCTTATAATTCTTGTAAACTGAACAGGTTTTAAGCGTTCATTATACCTCTAATCAACAAACTTAAGTTTCGCTTATTATTTTCTTCCAACCATATTAACAGCATTCCATTACGACTAAAAAGTGCAACATCTTCAAGCATTATATAATCAGTACGATCCAAAATTCTGGATTCTTTTTACAGTACGGCTTTGCAAAAGTTAATGGATAATGTTATAAGTATTTTTGTTGTATAACACATGATTTAGAATCAGATCTATTTCATAGCATTGCTCCAAGTTCTAAAAATAGCGTGAAGCAAATTGCTTTCGGTTCTTCGTAAATGTGATATTTTAGGTAAGGAATATAAGCAATCTTTGTTTTGAACACCTGAGACCTAAATGTACAAATGACTACTTTCACAGGCCAAAGCACAATGCGGCTATTTAAGAATAATCTAATTTCCATATTCAACTGCCGAGATAAGAGGCAAAACATGCAGCTCTGGCAGTATCACTTAACAATCCTAACACTGTATCTCTCTTAAACTCATTATGGAACGCGAGTTATTTTCCATGTGCTCCAAAAATATGTTTGTCACGCTATAAGCGTAATGTTAAGATGGCTTTGTCAATTAATGTACATTAAAGCAATTGATAAATATTTTGGTTTATTTACTAAAACAATGCTTGTTTCCTTTTAAGGTTTCGCTGTTCTCAATTATACGCAGCGTACATTATTTGTTTGTGCAATTCAAACCAAAGCACTTTAAAGAGTTTTTGCTGAAATGTTCGCTCTCAGGGTTGATCACAGCTGATGGCTGTGCTGCAGTATTAATGTCGAATAGCATGGGAGCAATTGAATAAGCTAGTAATTTTTATTTTTAAAAAATGTCGAAGCGGAGATTGAATATAATTTCGCATGCAAAGATGATTAATTTCTCGTAGGCTCATTAAACTCATTTGCGTCATTGATTAGTCGGATTAACAAATTATTTGCATAGATATTGACAAACCGTGGAACGAAATGTTCATGGTAGCTACCACAACAAACGGCAGCTCTGAGCTTTTGTAGAAAACAATACTAAAATGATGGGAATTCCATAAGCATTGTTTAGGATTTCAGGAAGGTTTAATGGGCCATGGAATGCGCTCGCTAATTCATCAATTAGTGTTGCTGCGTATTTTTAAAAAGCTATATCTATCAACAGAATGAGAGAACAAAATGTAAATTAATTGGACAGTATTTCATGAAGGTTTGTTGATTGTTGTTCTATGAAATGCAGAAAGCGCGGCTTGCATTCCACAAAGAATACATCACAGTTTCCACAGTTTAAAAGTGCCAATTATATGTGAGAAAATGGTTTATTACATTGCTGTACTTATGTGTGTGCGTGGAGAAAAATTCATTATTTAATTTCTATCCCAGCTATATTAATTGGTGTATAGGTCAAAAACTAAAATCAGATGGCACAACTTCAGGCTACCTCGTTGGGTAAGTTCTCATAAATAGAGGAAAAACTAGAGAATCGATTATTAGAGGAGAATTAAACGCCCGCATAAGGAAAGATTACAATAATTCATAATTGGCCCCTTTGGTGAAGAAAAAGTTCATGGAAATTCAGATCAGCTTGTTCATTCATCTAAAGTAAAATGTTACAAAATATGCAATAAGTGTTTCCAACATCAGGTTATCCATAAATATTCTCGAGTACAATAAACTTTACAGTAGAAATCAATTATAGATTAGGTCATTACAAGATAATATATATTTATAAACGCTTTGGATACAAGAGCACACAAGGGAACCCAACTCAGATCATCATTTATAATCTCAAAATATTAGGAACATTTGAAAAACAGAAGAACAGAGATGCCGACATTTCGGAAAATAAAAAAGAAATAAATTAAATGCATATAACATAATGGGACTAAAAACGCAAAGTACACTTTACTTATATCAAAATAGTACAAATCAATATCTGTATGAAATTAAATCATTTAATAATATATATGAAATGCATGAAAAGGTATATACATAAAGCAGCTAAGGAAGCTTTAAATAAAAGTATGGACAGTAAATAACTAGCTAACAAACGGCAAAAATTTTGTGGTAGACACCCAAAATAGAAACTAAGAAAAACCAACAGCTATACCTTAAATGGATGAATACTAAATAATTATCTGAGAAAATAAACTTTAAAAAATAACAAGCAAAATTTCGCGAAAGTGTGAACAAATTAAATAATGAAATGAGGGAATAGATAGTTGGAATAAAATCTTCAGCGGCTTAAAAATGTATAAATAAAGTAAGGAACGACAACAGAAATTCAATAAAATTAACAAATTTTAAAACAAAAATACCGGGAACATTATAGAAGCCTAAAAGAAATATAACAAAGTAGATCTCTCTTAAGGGCTGTGATGCATGGAGAATCAGTTCCAATAACATTTGAAGAACAAAAACCATATAAAACAAATGCCTGGAAAGTCAACAGCATTGCACCAGAACTAATGATATCAGTCATTAAGGAATTCTTTAAGTTAATAAAAGATGCTTGTAATAAATGCGGTACCAGAGGAATGATATCATTGTCACATAATATACTGGAATGATCCTGGTAACTGTCGTGGTATTTTGGTTTTGAATTCTTTAAGTAGAATATATATAGCTGTATTTTTAAACAGTTGAAAATTAATATTAAGATATTATAGAACAGGATGGACCCCATGCAGATAGATCTTGCACACTAATTTTTTTCTGTTTTTCTCAAAACAGAGAAAAGAAGGAAACTACTGAAAATGACCTACATTTAATATTCATAAACCTTCAAAAAGCTCATGATAATGTGCAAGTGAAGAAATTATATGAGGTAGTGGAAACACTAAGAATTAATACCATGTTAGTTCAAGCTGTAAAAGTAGTGTACAAGAATCAGGTGCCAAAAATAAAAGTGGGAAAAGGGATAGCTAAACACTTTCTGGTAAGTATAGGATTGAGACACGGTTGTGCGCTGTAACAGCTTTGTTTAAAATATATTTAAGAACCTGAAAGTGGTGAGAAAAATGTCAGGACATGGTAGTGTCAGTTGGAAATAAAATTATATATATTCTGCTTCATGCGGAAGACCAGACCGTTTTAGGACAGGGTCCGGATGTTGCAGAATATGTGATATGGAATCTTCGAGAGAAATATGAAGAATGGTGCCTTAAATTAACATAAAAAGCTGCCAAGGTTTGCGTTGACTCAAATTCACCTAATTCCGTAATTTAAAATGTAATAAAAGTTAAATTGGAATTCAAGATCTAGGAACAATAATTCACCAAAATGGTATTATGAAGCAGAGAATAAACGAAGGATATTGAAAGCAAAAAAATGTATTGATGCTTTGAGAATAAATAAAAGATATTGAAAGCAAAGAAATGTATTGATGCTTTAAACGCAATTATTTGGAGCATATTGCATATAAAATTAAAATTACCATATATATTATAATTATAAAATGCATTTTGACATATGCTTGTGAGATTCCTGAATCCGTGCAGAAGTTGAGAGTTATGGGAATGTATTTTCTGTGCAGGTCAGCAAGAATTTCTAGTTGGGATAGAGTCCCTAACAATAGGATAAAGAAATAAGGTTGTAGACGAACTAAATATTATTAAGTGTGTGGAAAGAAAGCAGTTAATATAATACAGGCACGTCCAGCATATTAAGGAAGAAAATCTACATCAATTGAAATGAAATAGCATCCATTTGAGAGCAGAAGAATCCACTTAGAGAAACCTGGCGTGCAGGAGTGGCTAGGCATGAATAGTCCTGGAATGGAGGATGGCCAGTAGAATGACAAATAGATGGAGTTTGGGAAACGGAAGATTGTGCAATACACAAACATTTGCTTAAGCATTAGTTCATTTATTCCATTATCAAAAACCTTGACAGTTGGCATGGCGCAGTAAACAATATAAACCGTGAAAGCTGAGTAGTCACAACAGCAAATCAAACTATTATATATCCACATTTACTATGGGTACTTTTCTGCTTAATGCATCAATTTTCTTATTATGTTTCGCATACAGAATGTGTAATGGAGGAGCGATGCGTAGTAATTATAAAATCAATTAGACCATAAATGGTCATTCCAGAGACAGCGTTGTTAAGGCTGTCTAGTCAACTTTATTTCATTATCAAAAAGGTTTAGTTTTAATAGTCGTGATTTCCTGACTCCAAGAATTGCTCTGTAGATTAAGCTTTACTTAAGTTTAAATGCACTTCTTAGGAGAGCGTCATCAATAAGTTATTAATTTATTAATCAGTGATTAATATTCAATCCAGTTATTTAATAATAGCAACCTACTAAAATACATGTCACTATACGCAGAGACTAACAATAGATTCAATCGAATCCACTACACTAACTTCTTGGAACATCAGAGCGTCACAGACGACCACAGTATCTATAGATAAAGAGGTCTGTCTCTTATTTCACCAACAAAGATGGTACTCCAATTGAATACAAATAACATAAAGGATATGAAATTGATGATCCACCCACAAAAACTTAATTCAGTTTTCAATAGAAACTGAAGCATGCACACACTTCTGGGTAATATAAATATTACAAAATGTTTTTTCAATTGATTGCCTTGGCTTACAGCATTGAAAGAAATGAATTAGCAGATTTATTGTTGAAAATAAATAGAAAAAATCCGAATGATAAAGAAAAATATATACTTCATTAGATGTTATATCAAATTTGTGAAATAGTCGCACTATAAAATTCATGAAAACTTCTGCAAGTTGCTGTTGCAGCGTTCAGGTAAATGACAAGATACCTGTCTCAAGTCAACTGATGATATTCAAATATTCAAATAAAATTTGAAGTCAATAGAAAATTTAGCGCATAATGTTTCACAAATGAATACTTTTCTTCAATAAAGGCTGTGACTTCCGTTGACAGACTGTAAACACATCGCCTGTCCTCGCTATAATGACATGATGCTACTGCTGTATTATTTCCAAAACGTTTTCCGTAATACATGACTCATAAATTATCTATGCATCATATGACCAAAATTCGAATGATACAATGCTCATTGCACACATGGTAACACTTTAAAACGAACCATTAGATAGCTTTTTAGCTATTTTAAAACATATTTAAATGTGAAACACGAACGCGTCATTAATACTTTGTTCCATATTCATATTATTATTACTATAATTATTCAATAAATTTATTCTTCCTACAGAACTCCACCCAGTCTAGTGGTAACCATCTTACCTTGTAGACCGAAGATCGCGGGCTCAATCCCGACCAGAATCTGTGGATTTTTTGGGGGTGTAAAAATCGTAAATATGGCTTCCTTCGGAAGGGAAGTAAAAGTATCCCGTATCAATGGCACGTAAATTAGCCTCAAGTTTTAAAAAAGAGGGCTCTGAGTAAAATTTATAGGTCGTTTCACCCCTTGAATTGAATGGGATACTGATGATATGAAATGTTAAAGACCGCCTGTAAATGAACCAAATAAATGAAAAAGTCTGCAGAAATGTATAGGATGTTGATATGATAAGTATTCCAGGCTTTAACATATAAAAATAAATCTAAAAATGCAATGATAATCAAAGAAAATAAAATATTATTATAAGCAACGAAGATATTTAAATTAACAATTAGCATTTCTCAGCTTTTCCCTTCATGATATATTTCTTTAAACATTCAGGTTATTTGTAGATCGGTTGCATTGTCATTCATTTTGCCGACACGTATTCCATGTGTCAGAACGACAGTCATATATTATGGCTGTTTGTTAAATATGGAAGCTCTGTAGCACAGCGAGGGGAACCGGGTTCGACTTCAGTGGTTCCACTGAATCCCGGTGCGCAAATCGATATTGAACCATACAACTGAGTATTTCGCCAATGAGTTTGCGTTAGTGCTCATTTCTTTCCCTCTATGTAAGTTTGGAATTAGATAGGCAACCTTACTGTAACACTTACTGATGATGATGATGATGGTTATTGTTGCATAGTGAATGTTAAGATGTTGTGATATGTATACAATTGTACGTTACATTTGGTTCTAATTCGCCCTTGCAACAAAACGTTCCACATAAGTGCAGCAACTCTAATTTTTATAAAGTTAACTATTAAACATTTCAAGTTTGCGTTAATTTACAGATACTTTTATGATTTTCGTTTTTCATATGAGCTAACCCTTTAGGTTGAATAAATTATTTTAAAAGTCGAAGTCAGCATAAAATCACAATGTAACTTCGCAGAACTGAAAGAGGACATAAAACGTTCTACATTAAAAATTTAACTGTGAACTATAACTTTATTTCATGCCAGTAACTACTTACTGTAAATACTCGTGTGTAGTAGTTGACAGCAAATTTTCAATAAGTATAAAAAATACACTTTGTGCCCATGTAAAATGGAAGTAAACTAAAGTTATTCCTTCTGGCTGACTGAGCTTTTGAATCCTAAATCACAGCTTCTGTTTTTTATTGTTCCCTCCTATTCGTCTTTTTTATTTCTACACTGTTGGACCGCATTGCACCATAAATACTATCGATTAAGTATCGCTGAGTAATTGCTTCCTTCTCTCCAATCAAACTAAGTAAATATCCCTTCGAGTTTTTCCCCCTATTTCACTTTGCACCCTTAACTCCTAATGAAGTATTGCCTTTCTGCTCTGTCGGCTAGGGGAAGTCTCACTTCAGTTTTGTCCCAGGAATGGGGCATACTCGTATCACAGCATTTTATATCTGAAATTTAAAACCTTACATTAGATTTGTCTACATCCTACCACGTAACATATAACGTGTTTATTGAATTGCTAAGGTTTTTGTATTAATTATACTGCAACTATGAATAAGTAAGGCTAGCAAATTAATTATATATCCAGTAACGCAGGATCATTCTTATTTTTTTGATATATTTAAAAATATTAATAGAAGTATCATGGAAGAAATGATTTTATCTTTGTGTATATTTTTGGTACTTTTTCTTGATTTTCCCCCTCTTCCTGAGCACTACTGACGCCAGAGTGCAGATGCAACCAAAACAGCAGTGTTAGAAGTCGTTTTGTGCACCTTTGAATGTGCAAAAATATGTTTATTGGTTTCTGTGTAGCAAAGAAGAATACGGAAAGAAGCATAATGAGGATGGTATTAAGTCCAAGAAGAAGGATGTGTGTGTTGAGCGAAAAGACACTCTGGATGGCCTGGTCCTTCTGACTGCGCCTTCTTACCAATGGAAATACTTCCTTAAACCGTTTAGACAATTCTTCGCAAGCATATGGCGGAAAAGCTCAAATTACAGTTGTTGCAAGAGCTTTAGTGTTAATAACGCGGGAATAGTTTTGCGAGTTTGCACTTTTGAACATAAAACACTGTTCAATAATGAAGAAATATAATTTTGTACCCCTGTAATGTCCGTATTTCCGCACCTTTAGAGAATCAACTTGATTCACTCAAAATCAATTGCACCATTCTTCCACCATTAAAGGAACAATTATAAAAATATTTTTCTTCAGCAAGGCAAGAGTAACTGGATTGTCACATTTCGATGTGTTGCAGAATTGTCTGGTTCTCCAGTTTGACAAAATTTGAGTGAAGTACATTCTCAAGCATGTCGGCGCACCACCCCTAAATATTCGAGCAACAGTTTACCGCAACTTTGGATACAGCAAACAACCAGTGGTGATCAAATGTTAATTCCCTAGTTTACAAGATAGTTGGAGTGTTGTTTTTCTATATGGACAACGTGAAGGACAATGATTTCAGTGGCTCACTTCCTACAAACTGGAAGAATAGATATAAATTATAATGAAATTGCAACCATCAACCACAATATGCTGCGCACGAGATGGATTATTGCCAGAATGTTTGCAATATGCTTACATTGAACATTTATACAAAGAATTTGATGAGCTTTACTTGTATTTGTTAGCTCGGAAGCCTTTGAATTGCTATCGGTTATGAATTTATTAAAATTTTAAGGATTTTGAAATAGTATATCATCTGCTGTTTACATTAACTAATAGAATAAACAATATTGTAACTTTAAGTTTTACCACTAACTTTATTTCATTGTTTGCACAAGTCAATGATGTACAAATCTGTTGATATATAATAGAAGATTACAAAATAAAATGAAACAAAAATGGAAGACACAACACCTTAACAATGAAGTATAGTATTTTCCGCATATTATAAACAGGGAAAAGAAGACTACCCTGCTTAATCTTCAACCTAGTTCCAAGAAAAATACTTTTCGCTGTACACATATAACTTTTGTTGGTCTGGACCTTGTAGAAGTTTTCAACGGGAAGAAAAATATACAGAATACTATAGACATAGAATGGTTGACCAATATAGATCTCTCTGCAGGTTGTATAAAATATTTCACAGTAGACTTTAAAAATATTCTCTTCAGTTGTAAATATATCGCTTCCCTCTTCTCATCGGCTTTTCCTGCACTTCCCGGAATGTGACAGTACTATTTATTGCTCCAAGTCTGTTTATAATGTCGGTAGGTAAATCTTGATAAACGCGACCTTTTGGATAATCTCATAGAGGTACGATGTGGAAACCTTGTCCTTCATTCTTGTTTACAGAGTACTAGCCACCTGTTTCAAATGTAAATGGACATTTGCGGCCTGCAGCTGAATAATGGTCTTGTTGAAAGAGCATAGCCCAATTATTAGAAATGTTCTTTACCAAGTTAACCAAGATACTTTAATAAACCTGGAACAGTTTGTTGTAGTGATAGCGCCGTTCATGACATGGGTGGTATGACTGTCATTTACAGTTGCGCACTTTCTTCTTCATTTAGTGTTATGAGCAATGTCCTGCAATGCACCAGGTGGTCAACAAGGGATGCCTGTGAGTGAAATGTCGTTTAAGGAGAGTAATTTCACTTACGGTACTTGTCTTCTTAGATTAATTGAGAGCCAGAAGTTTGGAAGTGTCATTCAGTCAAATATGAATTCTAGAATAGTTTTGTTTTTAGGTTGGCAGCATGTAAAATTCTCGGCACATTTTTAGACTCCGAACTAAAAATGTGTTAATAACTATCACCTTGCGTGATTAACACTGTTCTCTTACGGGTATAAAAACATCAATGTTTGAATTAAACACATTTAAAACTAAAGACTGCCTTTGGAACAATAATGGTGTTTAACGCCCGTTTTTTACTACTGAGGCACCACAGGCGGTGGGCACTGATGATACATGAAATGAAATGACACATTGGGAAAGATTTTTTAAGGAAGGAAACGCTCCAGGCCTAAGTTTAGGGATCCTCCCCAGCATTTGACATTTATGAGGACTGAGGAAAATCTGGAAGAAACCTCAGTCAGGAAGGATAGTCCTGGCAGGGATTCGAACCGTGCTCACGAGTGCGCGCATTAACGAACCGTGGCGGTTTGGAAGAGTAAGTTTAAATAAGACACGTGTTTTATACACTTAGGCGAACAATTGTCTTTTACTGTTGTTTTCTATCTGAATTGTCTGCTTTCGATTGTACTTATTTTCCTAATTTCATTTACACTACATTAGTTTTAAGTTATATTTTTGACTGAATGTCGTTTAATTCTGTAATGTTTTCATAAATACTAGTATGTGAAGTGTAAAATAAGCTCTTAATTTTCCACTAAATGCCTTGGAGAGGTTGGCAGTGTGAGTGGTTGCGAATAAATGTTCAGCGTAAATTGTAGGGAAAGAATTTCGTCAGAGAGAAAATAATCTACAAGAAAATCACAAAAGGGAATAATTTTGGAGAAGTTTCCTTATATTCAGCCATATCAAATACAAATCCCTAATTCTGCTGGAAATAAATAGAATGAATAAAAGTAATGTCTAAGTCACCAGCCGGAGATGTGCTTCGAGTTCCTTACTACCCAATACACGTCACCAGGGCCTGACATATGAAATCGATAACATAAGAATTGAGTGTCTCACTCCATCTTGATTTTAAATCTTTTATGTATGACAACTTCAAAGATGGCTGTTGTTTTCATTGGTTCACGTTTCAATCCTAAATACTCGATTTTTTTTTTCTTTCAAGGAACGAAACAGTAGAAATGGATAGTTCCTGTCAACTTTATGGAAAAAAAAATAATCGATTAAAGAAGATGGGGCTGCTAGAAATGCATTTCCCTGTACAAGTGATCGAAGGATTAAACAACTACAATGTCGTAAGCGCCTCACACCAGTTTAAAGGCTGTCAGCGAAGATTCCTTTTATGAAATATCACGAGGTTTATTTATAGTATTTGCAACATCCATGATGCTCCTTTGAGGATCCTCGGTTAAAGCCTCTCTTATATCTTGAGAAATGATATATGCAACGTTCCGTGTCAGACAGTTTTTACCTGTAAAGTGCAAATGATCATCTGCCGTTACTTAGACACACACTATCCAACACTCATAACGTCCATCAATCCCAAAGCAAGATCACTCTATTGCAACACTTGTCTGATTCTCAACAAAGCCCTGTTTACATAGGAGCTTTCCCTTTCAGTTCTTACCAATTCAATTACCTTAAACAAATAACTCTGCTCATGCTTCCTTGGGGTGGAGGTAATACTTGCAATTTGCTAGTAATCTGTATGAGTATGCAATTAATAAACAACAGATATTAGTTTCAGCTAACTTTAAAAAAAGAAGCACAGAATAAATATCCGAAAAAGCTTTAAAGCTATACTCTTTGCTACAGTATGTTTAAAAGTCGGCATTGATCCATAATTTTAACAAATATGACATCGTGACCTCAAGATTTTTGTACCAGATTATGAATTATTGATTATGATTGATTTCTATTTTCTGGCACCCCTTTCCCTTTTCTGCTTATCTGTTAGATGATGAGGGATCCAACATATACAGAGCTCCCTGACCTGACATTTTCTACTGTAAGGTCAGAAACCAAGCGATCCTGGGTCTCCCCAGGAGAAGATCTCCCAACAAAACGAGTCGAGCGAGAAGTGTTGATAAGGAGATGATCTGTTATTTCTTCTCAGCTAGTAGCCACATTATGATAGTTCCACTTGAGGGACATATAACTTTCACTGCCAGATAGTGCACCACAAAATCCCTGCCCTAAGTCTTTGATGTCTGATAACGAAGCGTTCTAAGACTGATCTGCGTAGAATTCTGTTGAACCAAGACAACACTGCACTGGAAACAACTCATTTTATTGAAGAATCAGGAGTGAAATGTTAGCCTCATCCTTCCTATAGTGCAGATCTGGTCCCATGCGATATTTTTTACCCAAAATAATAGTAAAACAACGCAGTAAACGATTTGAATCATCTGAAACCCCAATGACTCCATACGAGGAATGTACGAGTATTTGCACCTTATCCAAAGAAGCCTGGTGTTCAGCATTTACAAAAGTGTTTTAACGGATAAGACTTTATATAGAATCTAAGGAAGAATACTTTGAAAATATGCAAATGATGAGATCCCACTAAATTGTTTTTGCTTTCATTCTCAAAACTTTGAAAATGGCCAGCATACAGATTTGCTAAACACGTCCACAGTACAGCATGCGAGAACTGAAAACTGGAGGTTTCAACCATGAATCACGTGTATTCGATGAGAATGAACACCAATGATTTTCACCTTATGACGGATATTTGTAAGTTCAGTATATTTCCATTGTGATATATGCTATGCTTTTATTTGGAGAATTTAGAATTTTTCTAGTCGGTCCTGGTGGTGTATTTGCCACTTAAACCCAAGTCGGGCGTAAAAATGCTAAGTATGGCTTTCTTCGGAAGGAAAGTAAAGCGTGAGAACCGTATCGTACATTTACGGCATGTAGAAGAACCTCAAGCCTGAAAAAAGAGGCCTCTGAGCAAAATTTGTCGGCTGTTTTACGCCCTGAATTGAATGGGTCGCTGATGACTTGAGATGTTAAAGAGCGATCGTAAATTAACTAAATCAACAAAAAATCAAGAGAAGTTCATCTAACCATGACGTATCGCGCTGAGGATGGTCTATTTCCTCCGGTACCATAACTTCTGTATAATACTCCGCACCCCATATCCGTTCTGCTAATGCATACTGCTCTGGTTATCTGTTAGTCAACATTGCCTAACATTAAACACGTAAGCAGTGGACGTGCAGGAAATTAATGTTTCAATGTTACCTTTTTTTCTTTTACTAATAAGAGCATGCCAATTGGTGGTTTTAAAATTACCTGCCTATAAATTAAGTTCCCAATAATATTAAATAACTTTTTTTCCTTCAGATGTTCGTCTTTAAATCATGCCTAAGTAACTCAGGGAATAATTACGATAATAATTTGAACAATTCTGATTCATCTAAGTTCATTTAAAATAATAAGTTTGTTTAAAACGGACGTGTTGTGGGCATTTCAAATAATGAATAAAATTGAGTATCTTATGGTGATAAAGTTCTTTGTAAACGATGCTTTAACGCCAAAGGAAATAGCACATTACTTACTAAACTTCGTGGGGACCATTTTTATTCATTTTAACGAATGAGCTGTTGATGGTAGATGTGAAGGAGATCTAAAAAGTGTAATATCAGTAGAATTCATTGATTTGGTATTAGATAAAATGGTTGAAATTGCTGAGATTGCAACTATTTAAAAAAATTCATAGGTTTTATTTTATAATCAAAAATTTATATGAAAAAGCTTTCAAGATAAATGTCACACTTTATAAGAGCAGATCTAAAAATACATTTGTATAAAAAAATCTTGTACTACTATTTAGAACGTTTTAACAGTCGCATAACTTATTTTATGCGTCTACTTTTTTATAAACCTTGGATTTCACCATTACACACAGATTCCAAACAGCAATCAAAATGTGGACATAACCATCTGCAGTAAAGGTTATGGCTTCAGTCTTTTGTATTGCTAAAGGAACTTTACCACTAGTTTTTAGTAAGGCAACACATCTGCTCATAAATGTGCTATGAGAAAATTGAGAGATTTTAAATAAGAGTTAGGAGCATCCACCCTACGTCCTAGATTTGGCCCCCTCTAATTTTCATCTGTTCCTCGCTCCTCAGCCCTTCTCATCAGTCAAGAAGAGACTGCAGCTGTATAGCAGTTTTTAGCACAACTTCCATAAAACTAATTCAGAACTAGATAATTTTCAAGTTAAAAATGCGTCCCTCCTTCTAATGAAAACTTTTCAGATCCCCCAACCAGAAATAAGAGAAAATTTGTAAATATTTCAGAGTCAGTATGAAGTATCATTTAAATGAAATACACTTTAGGAAGAGATGTGAAAGGTTTATATGTTCTGAAGCATAGTTTATAGTTGCAATTAAAGTAAAATGTTTGTATTCAATGTCCGACGTTAAACAAAGTAATGTAAGATTGTGTTGAATAGGTATATAAACATTTTAAGTCACTCATTTCCACCCCAAAGCTTACCAAATAAGAACCGCTATTGATCATACATTTCCAATGTCATATCATTTCAGAAATTTTTCCTATTTACTCTTCACTTGGGTTGTAATTATTCTAACGTCACTCTTGGCTTGGCGCGGTCCGTAGTTTGTTAGGCTACTATATGTGAGAGGTGGAGCAGTCTACAAACTCGGTCGTTTGGTATCCCTCGCCCCTTGCCACCTCCCTTAGAAGTTGACGTTTCGCCAAACTTGGTGGTGCAGCTGTCACAAACACAACCTGAAATTATCTAGATATCCATGTCCGTCCTAATCCCGATGGAAAACGAAGCACGGAAAAAGCAACGGGTAATGATAAATGATTATATACATACTTAAGCCAATTGGCTTTGTCATGGAGACCTACAGACAAACACCTGGAGAGGAAAGGGATTCGGGTGACAGTATAAATTTACGTACCTGAATAAATAAAAATAATATCTATAGTATAAATATTTTTCAAATATATAAATTAAGTAATAAAAAAACTGTAAGAAGCGCAGAGACGGAAAATATAAAAATATTTGTATTTTACTTTTTCATTCAGGTAAATAAACGATTACTACTTCAGATATTACTGACACTTGTTGCTCATCTAATCTATTGAAGGTTCAGAAACTCTATTCTACATCTTAATCACCTTTATTCTGTCCTCGCTATTTTCATTTTCTTCCTTTTCAGCATCATTTTCCTCAGTCCTTCCTTTTGGCGTACGACGAACAAAGAGCTTTATCGGAGATTCCTTCCTCTGGAATTATGTGGGAACGCAACCGCAGAATTTGCGATATGAGACTACAGTGGCACTAGAGGGAACTTCACCTGAGGGCTACTGTGGTGACTTTTGAGCGTGTTCGGAATTTGATATTCTTTACAGGTGGTGCACAACTTCCTCCTTTATCAGTCCCACCGTTTGCCCATCTTCCTGTGTTGTAAGGTTACGAAGATAACGTGTTCTTTTCTGGAGAGTTTAATGAATTTTAAAGGTTTTAAAAGGGCGGCTAAATAATTAATATATATATAATAAGTGATCAAAGAGATGGCATGTGCCGGCATGCAGTGGTATTACACCCAAAAGAGTAATAAAGTTCATAAGCAAAATTTATGTAACATTGTATGCAGTGGTTGGACTGAATTAAAACGCACTCATGAGAGAAGTTATCAATATTTATGAATTAGATAAATCTGTTATTTGAACATTTATTGCTGCGAATAGTAAAGAATTATTTACTATTCACATAATTAAACTCAATGTTATCCTTAATTCATCATTTACATATATTACATTAAGGATAAAAAATGCAAAATAATTTTTGAAACGTAGAAGTTTGTAGATAATTTTGTATCTTCCTTTCAGACTTATACTGTATAGTATACTAATATAAACTTTCCTACATGAAAGGGAACAAATATAAAATAATAATCTTGGTGATAAAATATGTTACAAAACAGACACAATTACGAGAGTTTAAATAAAATAATAATGTTTGTACTGGTAGTAATTGTTGCATTATAATTTAATTATCTATAGAACTTGTTCGCTTACTTCGACTACTAGCCCATCCAATGGCGCCCGTACTTCAACTATTAATAATGAACATTTTCCAAAAATCCTGATGACACTGATGCTAATGCCATCTAGCAGTCAGAGATGTACACCAACGAACACTGTAGTATGCTAACGAATGCTTTAAATACTTATAAATGATTAATTTAAGAATAATAAACATGATTGGGAGAGGTTTTGTGTGTGTGTGTGCTATTACGCTTCTAATAAATGCAAATTATAAAAGAAGCAAAAATCTCTCTTCATATTTTCCAGATAAAAGAACTATAAGCACTAGTGTATATATTGAGGTTATATTTCAAGTAAACATCGTTGTAATAAAGTAGAATCACCGTTATTCTGTCAATTTTATATTTTATTTTTAGACGTACGCAATAGGTAATCCTTAGTAAGCGGTCTAACTTAGATGAAATTTTTAAAAATAAATTACCAACACAATAAAATAAAAATTATGTAGCTCAAACCATTTTGGGCTAGTGAAATTTACTGGTTTTATTATTTAATTGAATGTATTTATTAATGTATTATCATATTATTAAACCGCCACTAGTGGTCGAGATCGTTGAGCTATCAACTGGTGAGCGGGAGTCTGGGGTTCGATTCTCGCCTGAATCGTTGCCCCAATTTAGATTTTTTTCAAGTTTTCCTCAGTCCTCATTAATGTCTGATGCCAGGGATATTTCCTTCCTTAAAACACCCTTTGCATATTAATCATTTCACCTCATGTATTAAGTGTACACCACCTGTGAAGTCTCAGCAGTAAAAAACGGATGTTAAACATCATTTAAAATATTACTTTTCATTTCAATACAAATGGACACATAGTTTTTGGAATGTATATTCACAATTCACAATTCACAATTCCTTCATTGTCACTTCCTGATAGTAAAGGTAAAAACACCCGAACGTAGGCTAAAGAACAGAAAACGAGAAGAGTGTGTAACACAGATCTCCCATGATCATGGGGTTTTAAATAACATGGCAATAATGGCAGTTCCAGAAAATAAAGAGGTGGAGTCTCCATCAAAATATTATTTAGAACTATAATAAAAGTATAGCAACTGTAATAAAGTATTTTAAGGGCAAACAAAAGATTAAACAATAGAGAGTCAAAATAAATCAATTACAAGAAGAATGAAAAAGTTTTTAATTGTAAGATTAAGATTGCAAAAATATTAATATATCACAATTGAGACAAAACGCCATAAGATGAAGGAGCACATGTATTCAAATCAAGACAAAAGTTTTGCCTTAGCTTTGCACTATTCATACAGGTTTTTACAAAGGTATTTTTATCTTCCTATCGCAAGATCGTTAAGAATGTGGTTACAAAGTGCCAGGGCTGTACATAGAAAATTGAGATTGCTGCACGTATCGTTTGAGAAATATTTCATTGTAATCAATGAAAAAATCCGCATTTCTTTTAGACTGTACCATGTAATAAAATAATTAGAAATATAATTTTGAAGTGAATGGTAAAGTATGCAGGTGGACCTACATTGAACAGTTTTATGAGAAAGCTTGTCAAATTGTTTTTCATACAGCACCAAGGTTAAAAATCAATATATAAATCTTCCATTTGCATCTATGAGAGTCTGTCTGCCTATGTGTGTTCTGGACACTCTGCTACTCTTATCGTTTGCAATGTTGCCCCAAATCTCTGCCATCCAGTACCATCCCAGCAGCTGAATCAATACAAACGTTGATATCCTATTTTATACATTAAATTCCTCTAGTTTTAAAACTGGAAATGAGTATATGAGACAACTCGGCAGTAGTTCTAAGCACTCGCAGAAATTGGGTGAGATTCAGGCAAATCTTAATACTAAACAAAACTAAGACCATTTCATTTTATACATTAGTTTTTATAAACATCACTGCTTTTAAACTTTGCGGATATACTTTAAAAGTTTTACTGACTGGTCGACTTTTTCAAAATTGTTTAGAAAACAGCTTTTTGTTCTTAGAGCTAAGGGATGTAACAATATCAATCCTGATATTGCAAAGTATCATTAGGATGTAAAGATAAATAATTCATTTCTCCTTTGTATGATTGTAATTGTTAATCTAATACATAGAATTCCTTTTGTTATAAAAAGAGATGAAAATATATAAATTTCAATTTGAAGTTAGTGGACCCAGTGACATACTAAATGCAGATTTTAAAATTATTTCGTAAAATCGAATGCTAAATATTACATTATGGAATTGCTGTAAAAAGGCTTTATCATTGTTTTAGGAACACCAGCGTCCAAATCAAAATGTCCATATGGAAATGAAAAGAAAAACATGAAAACAGTCAAAAGTTTTTTCCTCAAAAAGTGTATTAGTGAAATTTCTTGTATAATTTCAGAAACGTTTGATGTACATTTTCATAATATGCTTAAGCATATCACCAATTGGTGTAAGGAAAGCGTTAATTTTTGGGGGGAGAAAAATAAATAGTTTGGAAGGTGTTCGAAATGAATGTTAGTTTGTCAATAAGTATCTAAAAGTTATCCTAAAAGCATTTGTAAATAAAACAAGGAATTCATATACCTCAAATTAGAAAACTGAGTTAAAAGAAATTAGTGGTGTCTAGTCTGTCAACAAAGAAGATCTATATATCTTTTTAAATTGAGTTTTTTTTTATTTATTACAACGTTCTTATTCGTTTGAAGAAATAATCCTGCTAATTCTGTTTTTATTTGTTTTCAGAACGTGTTAACAAATAAAAAAGAATATATATATATATATATATATATATATATATAAATATCAGTGAAAGGGCTATATAATAGGCAGTTTAATCTGAGGCTCGTTGAAATGTATGAACAATATAAAAACGTATTTCAGGAATAGAAGTAGGTCGATTGTCACCATATAGGATCATGTCATGAGCAGCACATGCCTGCGCAGTAGTATGACCGTCACTGTCCGGTTCCACCGAGAAAGAACGTTACCCCTTGTATGCATACACACAGGGGATGGAACATTCTGAAATCTTCAGTAAAATGAAGACTCATTACGAAGACTGTTGTTTCAGCCGGGGAAGAATATATGAATAGTTGAAAGAGTTTAAAAATGGAAAACAAAGCATTAGTGATGGAAGACCTGTAACTCAGAAGAATGGAACAGCAGATTCAGAATCTGTAACAACAAGCAAGTCACTTTTAATGACATTACCGTAGAATTAAAAAATAAACACATCTCTGCGTACAATATAATTATCATTGAAAAGTGCCTCTAGATGGGTTCCAAGACAGCTGTGCGATAGACACAAGTGTATCCTAATCCTAATTTAGAGAAGGACATCACAATTTTAAATAGCTTACACTCTCTTATGTTTTTTCACCGTAGGCCAAACAATTTTGGTTCGGTAAAGTATTTATTTAATTTATGAAAGTGAATGATATACTTTCCATTTTAGGAGCTACATTTTGATAGCAAGGAACAAGAAAATTGACGATGTCATGCATCGCTTTTCACCAGCAATTCCGAGCCGACATCAGTTTATGGCGCACATAGTGGTATTGGGGTATATTTCTCCGAATACTTTTATTTACGGTCAACAGGTGCGTGACTCGAAAATGAGCGCCAACTGCCACACATAAACCTTGTCCTAAACTTCATAGTAGAGCGAACAACAGAGTTCTTTCTGTAGATTAACAGCAGATATGGTTTAAATAAATCTTTACTAAACAAAAAGCAAAAACATGGAAATAGCTGCTCTGTAAGAAAATCTATTAAAATCCTTCTTGGTTCTAAAAACATGCATTTTTATGAACAGTGAAAAAATACATTTTAAAAAATATTATTGAACTGTTTTAGCATAATTTAATAATGAGGGTTTTGTACTGATATAATGAATATATTTTCCTACAGCTACCTCAACAAATCTAAATGTTTCATCCATTTTCGTTTCTTTTGAGTAACAATTTTCAGTCATTACTCATTCTCTTAGAGCAACGGCAAGGTTATCTCTTTAGAATGATTGAAATAAAAACAGGATCTGAAAAACGGAAGTTTCTTTCTTGTGTATACCGAGAATATATAGCTCACTGCAGATGTTAGATCAACCATACAATGCTTTCGACATATGTGCTAAGATTTCATTTATAACGGTACGTATAAATGGATAGTGGTGTAGGTAATGTGGTATGGGGTAGAGTGAAGAGATAAATAGTGACGTCATGTCTCTAAAATGTTTCTGTTACTATGTTTTACCACGATCCATTTGTAGAAGTTTGGAAAGACAAATGGCAGTGCGGAGGAAAGGCATAACTCAATAATGATCACTTAGTGAACAAATTCTACCGAACAGATAAAGAGCCCTAGCTGGAGAAAAGCTACACCGTTACTTTCCAGGCTCGTGTGCAGTGATACATAAATTTACGTGACACAGAATCGGCTGTTTTCCACTTGCTATTTACAGTTCATTATTCACAGATTCTTTAACACTGTACATTATATTAGGGAATATAAAGGAATACAAAAACTGGCAGAACCAATTTCTGTCATTCTATTACGCATTATTTAATCATTATATAACATACAAACGATATGAACAAACACTAGACGATAAAAATTGCATAGATGGCGATGACGGACCTTTATGCTTTTATTTCCCTTTTATAGTTTTTATTTGGGATTAATCGCGCATGTTTCGACTCCAGAATAAATTATTTTCATTCAGTAATATTAGATACTCATCTAATAATACTATTGGAATATTCCATCTAACTCTCTTTGGCATTCATATATTTATTTGATATTGTACATTTTTGCTGATGTTTATTAATTCTTTTACTTCTGGCTCTATTTCTCATTTCACTTTTACTCGAAAAAATATTTCGCCAGTGATGTTAAATCGGTCCAGATTAGAAATAACGTATGTCTTATACTGGAGGACAGGGAACTAATGACTTTCCTCTTAACCTGAGAAAGTTAGTGTTATTTTCGTTACATAAATTTTCTCGCAGCAAGAAACCCGAGAGTTCCCGAGAGTTTTCTATTATGCGCAATCTTGCAGCGTAGGAATTCACCTAATTCCTACTACAGCTGCATAACAACGACAAAAGCATTTGTTAACATTTTTAGAAGATTCTCTCGCCATAAGATAAAATTTAGCACACTTTTAGTGTGCATATTAGACAAACATAAACGATGTAAATCAGATTCTTTATTGTAATTGCTCAAAACCGCTTTAATAAATTTTGTTAATAGCATTAAAAACCAACTTAAAGTTTGCACACACTCCAACGAGATATCTCTATAGCTCTTGCTACACCACAACTTCCAGCATCTTCTTCCACTAGCTGTAGTATTTCTTGTTCCTCTGCGATGTTCTTCTGACCAACTTCTGCTTAACGTGTTAAATGGTGTGTTCAGAACTTACTGACAAAGTCTAATGAAAAATCAAAGATTTCTGTTTGGGAATCTTTCAGTAGATGTTTCAATTGCGGTACGGTGCGTTTCACCGTAAATTAGCAGACATTTCAAGGTGTTCTGCATCACTAAACTATGTTATTTTATAGACTGACGTCGGTTTCACTACAATTATAAACAAACCACTGAAATTAACTATTAAAACATATGCACACAACAGATTAAGAGCTATTCACCACACACAGTGCTGACCTAGCTCTTGGATATGCAATGTTATCACATTGTGAAGGTGCAAAATATAACTAACTGAAAGTATCGTTATAAACAGATTATGAAACGTATTGTAGCAGAATAATTGTTAACATATAGAGGAGCATTATCTATCTTTAAAAAAGTGCAACTTTTTATAAAATACGTAAAATGTGTTTTTAAAAAAGCTAATAATTAATTAGCTGCATTTTCTCGAAAATCATTTCAAAAAGGACAAATGGCATTCTATATTTTGTTCCATTTATCATAAAGAGTCACACGGTAAAAGAAGTCATAGGTCCCTTTTAACCGTTATACACACACTATGTACAAACCTTTAGTTACTTTTAATACAAATTACCTAAAAATGTCTCTATCCCGCTAAACAGTTTCAATTTTCTGTCTTAGAAATCCCACAAGATTGTGTCTGCATTAAGTTGCAGCCCTCGTTCATTTGGGCCCTATGTTCTGGCCGACTGCTTGTATAACCAGTGCTTCACCCGCATTTCAAATACACCCACAGCGTTTCTATGTTAATCTAATCGAGAACCTTAGCGGAACAGCTGAGATGAGAGACTGTTATAGAAAACTCCTCATGCCACGCGGAAATAGTGCGAGTCCTGTGCAGTGTTGTGTATCATTGAAATGATGCCTAAAGAGCAGAACCAGATCATTCATAACGTTAAGGTACCCATACCGGTTCAAAATCTCTGAATCCAATGATAGGGTTCAATTCACGGTATGAAAATCTCCCCCAAACCATTACAGAACTCTCTCCAGGTTAAATTACGCTTGCAACAGATTCTGAATGAAAGGCTTTATTGGACATACAATGCTCTCCTCGCTTCTAAATATTGGAATACAAAATAGTTACAGATTCATTGGACCACATTGTACCTTTTCAGTTCTTTAGAGTGAATTTTGGATATCATCAAGCTCATGTTACGTGTGTTGGTTTGTGAAAATCTGTTAGCGAGGTGCTTTTCTATGGCACTAAGCTCCTGACGTCCAGTACATATATCTGCTACTTTTTCAATATCCTTTTCGAAGTTTGTTGAATTGAGCCTTCATTGACTGTCTAGAGTAATTTGACATATTTAAAATGCATCTACTATTTATACATCAGGACGGTGGTTCCAGTCAGTGAGTATCTTTTATGGCGCCAATTAGAGGTTGAAACCAAATTGATGGTGGAAATGGGAATTGGACTGTAAGGTTGCTGGGGTAAATAATTTACGCCTGCTGATCCCAGGTTTCGCCACGGCTGCAGCAGGCCACCCCACTCTTCTTCGATGAGACTCTCTCGAGGGCGTTTCGCTGGATTTTGGCGGCTGTGAATTGGTCGGGCCTGAGATGGGATTCCGAAGGTGACGATAAATAACGCTTTGTTATTTCCTGTTTATAATGCGAATATTAGGGCAAACTCACGTCTTACGCCTAATCTTGGCAAACACTTTAATTTATTGCGTTATCCGAATGGTGCTGAGTGCGAAGAGATTGTTATTTCAATAGAATTCTTAATGCAGCTCAATGATGTATCGGCAATTAGCGTGGTGACTGACGCTCAAGCTTCGTCGGCGGAACTGGTACGCGGTGCTGGGGCCGCTCTTCCACTTAGACCTCCGGGCGACGGGAGCCATTTCTGCGACACCCCACTCTTGGGCAACATCTAGCCTTTTTATACCCGATACAAAGTGGCGCTAACCACGGACAATGGCGCGAAATACTCCCGCCAATTTTGTGTTAACGACACTCATAGGTCAATGCTTACCTCACTGAATTTCGTTTCTATTCGCTGGAAAATTTTGTCAGTCCAAGTTCTTCGCTATTCATCATCATCAATAAGATGAATTTAAAAATATTTCATAAGTTACTGTCAATGACTTTTTATTCGGACACCTACAACTTTGTCACCAAACAGGCCGGTTTCTGCCCTAAGGCGGGGGCACCTTCGACCCTAGCTGCATACCAGAAGGGATTACCTTGCAATATCTGACTTTTTTCCAAGTCATTCTGTGTTCGGAGAAAAACGAGAGTTTTTCTTTACGTTATTACGTTATTACGGTTCTTAAATATTACCAAAAGTTACACTTTATAAACTCATTTAAATACTATACAATATTAATTTCACATACACGAGTTATGTCATTAAAGTTCTTCCACTGAAAGAAAATGCACAACATATTTGCATATAGTTACTGAGTTTCTGATTCTAAAATTACTAATATTAATTATTTCAATTGCTCTGTAATTGAACGGGGAACCAGAGACTGCTTCAAGGTTGACGCAGAGATTCACCACTCCTTCTACAACCTCTGGGTGTCTCACACCACAATGTGCCGACTCTTTTTGTCACTCTGTCGTATTCGTATTGCAACTCTTTTGGCGAGATGCTTGAAGAAAACTGAAACACACTTCCTCTTCAAGTAGCCCCGACGAACTTCTGCAAAATGTTGCTAGACGTAACTCCTTATAGCTATCAGAGCCTTATCTTTAAGGATGGAATAAACTGCTACATGTTCTATAAGGGGTGTCTTAACATTTTATACTGAATGTGCATATTTACCATTATTATACAATGAGGTTATTTGAGTTATGGGCCCACAGAGCGTACTGCCTACTGGGGGAAGCCATCTCAAGGACATATGGTGAACGTGTAGGTAGCAGCTTGTTTTCAATTTGTCAGCTAGTGGTTACTCTGTATTTTCGTAGCGTGTTGTGTACTAATTGTTCTTTGTTAGTTATGTCATTACATAAATATAGTATTGAAGAAGGGCTTTTATACACGACACATATATGTAAAAACGGATTCTTGCAGAGAACTAATAAGAAGAATCGCAAGAAAATATCCAATCGTGTTCCAGGTACAGAAACTGTTCGCCAACTTGTTAAAAATTTACAAGAGACACGATCTCTCAGTAACAAGAATCATGTTCCAAACCGTCATGTTCTTACGGAAGAAATGTTAGATGAAATACTGGAATTTCTCATGCAGATGTAAGCAACGACCTAGTACTATGAGGTCTTAAGGAACTGCATTGTTCCATTTTAAAAATTAGCTAACACTGCAAGAATATTTTATTTAACGCAATTTGCATTGTTAAATTTTCCTTGAACTCTGCATGTTTTTATAAGATAATTTTATAATTTATTGAATACTTACACTGAAGCCCCCTTTGTTTCATGAAAAAAGAAAAAAAAAATCTTACAGTATATTAAAATTCTTTTAACTGACTTTGATATCTGACTGGAAACATTTTAAAAAACCACAAATATCCTTTGAATAAAAAAACATGCAAATTTGTGAAAATAATCGAACTAAATATTTGAGATATATGAAGAATTCTTTTAAAATGTGTGCATTATATAAAAAAACTAAAAACCTAAGTTAGAGATACAGTTAGCAGGTTACACAATAAAAAAAACTGAAATCCAGAGGAAACTGTCTGGTCGGTCCTGGTGATGTAGTGGTTACCATATTTTCCTCCTAAACCCAAGATCGCGGGTTCGAACCCGGCCAGGACCGATGGATTTTTTGGGGCGTAAAAATCCTAAATATGGCTTCCTTCGGAAGGGAAGTAAAGACGTGGGTCCCGTGTCGTATATTTACGACACGAAAAAGAACCTCAAGGCTGAAAGAGAGGTCTCTGAGCAAAATTTGTCGGTCGTTTCACGTCCTCAGTTGAATGGGACGCTGATGACCTGAGATGCTAAAGAGCGTCCATAAATAAATCAATCAAAAAAAAAAAAAAGAAGAAAAAGAAACTGTGCTAATGCATGGTATTCCTCAAAGTGATATATGTTTAATAATAATGTACACAATTATTTGACTTCTCTGTAGGTTAGGTTGGTACACGTAAATCGCCAAGAGTATGACCAAACGACCTCAGTCACATGCTATTCTCTCTCAACTTCCTTAGTTACATCTTAATCAAATTCATCCACTTATTGTTAGTTATTCACAGCCACGTTCCATTAAGCATAATACAGCAACAACAGGAGCAAGGTGTAACGCCTGTAATGCGTGGTTAATATAACGGTTTATGTGTTTAGGAGGTGTGTATAGTTTGAAGGAAGAGTTGGAAGGCTGAGGAAATTAAGTTCTTATCTTGGTAGCTCCAGGGCCAAAAGGAGTGTGGTAGAGTCAGTGTTGCATGTAAACCCAATTAACTAAAGGAGTAGAAGGAGAGAAAGAGAGGGGAAAACCAGCTGCTGATGGAACAGAAGTAGTGGTGGTGCGTACGTGAAGAGTGAGTGCTGGATCAGCTCTTTCGATTCAGCGCTGGTCCGGGACGTATTGGGTTCGTTTCATGACCAGCTGGTACAATATGAGATATTTGCGATGTACTTTGGGCACCGGAAAGAAAAGAGAGCCTAAAATGTATTGCTTTTTTATTTAATTTGAATTTTATCAGCAGTTTATGAAACAAGAAAAATAATAGGTTATAATGAAGGGCTCTATTTGATTAGAACCCGAAATATTATTTTCCGTAAATTATTTACATTTTATAGGTTTTTGTGAAAGAATGTATTGCATGGTTAGATTATGGATATGGTGGTTAGGAGGACTGAAGGGTAGTGTGTATTATATGCAAAGAAGTAAATATGTTAAATTCGTTAATGCTGAATCAAATGTACAGACATATGGACAGAAGAACTGTTAAAAAGGAAATAGTGTTGGGAATATATTTATTGTGATTCAAAAAAAAATTAGAAATAATATGTAGATTAAAGCAAACAAATGCTTAAGGGGATTACAAAAAAGTGAAGATGAAAAATAAATGTGGAAAAATAAACGTGCTAATATTAATTTTGAAGTTCGAGAGTAAGTATATGAGTTAACCATTTAATACCTTGCTCATTTACTTCGTTTCTTTAACTGAAGAAGAGCCTAAGAGCCTAATATTTATATTCTTAGTTGTTTTTGTTTAAGGTTATACCTCTCTACATTGAACACTTAATTCGCCACATTATAATGGTAGAACTGTGGCATTAAATATTCTATAAGCTTAGAATAAAGAATATTTAAAAAATGTACATTCTTCCTGAAATTAATTTTGTAAAATTCTGAGGTGCCTCCTAGTAATGTGAACATCAAAACACGTTTATAATCGTAAATATACAGTGTAACAAAAATTTCAAAAATGTAAATTAGTATGTTAATTTGTATACTTGAAATTTATTTTAAAAATAAACATAATTAAGACTAATTCCGATTTATTGGAAAGTATAACATTAATGCCACATATTTTAATTAAAAGTTAATATTTATTTGCCTACAATCACATAAATTCTGAGCAAAAACATGGTCAAAATGATTTAAAATATTAATTAAAAGTGATTAAACTATCACATGTGCATTTTCTAAATGAATGAAATGGAGAGCAATTGATAACCATTTATATAATTTCTTATTAAAATCCAAATTTAAAGCCCTGGCATGTAAAGGTATTTTATTATAGAGAAAATTCTATCCCTTTGCAAGAATGTATGTTTCCTTGGTAAAGTCAAATCGACAACTACATAAATTTCATTTTAACTATTTATATTATTTAGATATGAACACGAAATCTTATATCAAATCGGCTGAAATAAGTGAAGCACATTTGAATCCTTCCATTCGCATGTCGATCGCCGGCTTCCTTCACCATTTTAAAACTTGAGTAGTACAAATAAAATGAATGAATTGTGCACTCACTCTTCTTATAGGAAATGCTGGAAGTGTTGCCCACTCAATTAATATCTTATTAAGAAACTGCTTTTCATTCGAAGTTTTGCCTAATAAACAGTTTCTGTTTCAGTTAGCGTAATGACAAAATATTTTACTTTGATAATTTTGTAGTTCGTCTTGCAAATTCTTGAGAAATTCCTGTATACTATTCTAGATGTCTTAGGGTTTTTCGAGGTCTAAGTTCTCAGGAGGCTCTTATTTTATGAAGCGTTTCTTCTTGAGCACGTGTTCGTTTCTTTTCCGTTAGGAAATTTACGTCCAAAGTTTAGCCTTGTCTTACCACACAACTTTCTGCTCTTTAGGTATAAATTAAAAATGTGTATTCGTTTATAGCACTGAATACCTTACCATTGCACAACACAACACACTCTGTACTCATCCGAACGACTCATAATTTCATGTTGTAAACAGTGGACGGATCAGTCAACTCGCCGTAGCTGGGTGGAGGGGAAAGACGGCAATGGCAGTTGGGATCATGTCGGTAAGCGGCCGACTTGCGAATGGAAGCTTTTAAATATGCTTCATAGCACAAATGATAATTAATACATAAAATGTAAACAGATAGTATTTTAGTTGTATGAATAATGTTTTAGGATGTTCATCAGGTCTTTTGTTTAGATAAGTCTTATTATTCTTTTATGGCATATTAACATTTTCTTAATGTGTGCAGTTTTTCTGTATAAATGAATCGCATATACTACATAATTTTGAAGTATGTGATAAATATTTCTTAACTATTTGAGCAAAATATGATTTCTAAAAAATAAGTAACCTAATATATATTTTGTGAATATAAAGCTAATAATTGCAATGGACCCTTACTGATGGATACTGCAAGTTGACAAAATTTACCTCAACAGTATATGTATACCTATATACTTTCCAATTATGTAATTTAATATTTTATTGGCGTTAGAAAGTTTCGCTTATTTAATTTATATGCTTAAAATGATGAAATAGAACATTGATATTCTATTAATAATATTAGACGTCGTTTTGTCTAGTATTATGATTGATTAATTTCATCAGGATGTGCTAATGAGTGTTTAATATCCAAACTAGTTTCTAGATAACATATATTTTAATCGATAACATTCAGTTATCTGAATTATTAAATCTATAAAACGGTCTAGAGATACATTTTATAATATATTAAATATACATACGCACTATCGTATCCATATGTACCTTCTATTCTTAGATTGCACATTATGCTTTGCTATATCTAAACCTAAACCTAAGCATTTTTTTCCATTGCATAAAACCAAATTCTTTCGCAGCTAGTAGAATTCGAACCCATACCTCCGTCAGCTCATCCCATTCAGCTTTGAAATAATCTTTGGCTAATTAAAGAAGTGTTCAGAGAGAGTAGAGGGTTTAGAGCTTTAATCACAATTGCTACTAATAACACTGAATTATAGAATGAACAGCTAACAAGTACCTAGCTCACAACCAATATGCTTAAAATATACAACTCAAATTTGTATTTGTGTATTTACAGTTTTATTATATCCCTTACCTAATTTTAAAATGTGTACAAGTAATTTCCTGTTTACGAGGATTATTCAATAAAGAATGATCATACGTTTTTTTACAGTCATAATTTCTCCCACTGAAATTTATTTACAGTATTTTATTAGCTCAATGCGTAATGCACACTAGTACTATAATTCATTGTTGACATTGCCGGTTCCCGGTGTGTTAAGTGAAAGGTGTGCAAGTTGAGACATGTTCAGTTCCATCTACAGAAAAATGAAGGTGACACGCAACGAACAATATGCTGCTCTGAAATTCTGATTTCGTCTCAACAAATCTTCAGCTGAGGTCTAAACAACATTGCACATGACTTATGGAGAGTTTGTTGTTTTTTATAGCACAGACCGAAGCTGTTTTAGAATGTTTAAAAAGGGGAGACAATAAATTTGAATGTGAGTCAGGGTCTCCAGTTTGTGCTCTAACAGAAGGGAACATTAATATCTTCTCTCATTGTCTGAGACGATCGTCGAATAACTTAATTAAGAACGCTTTCATAAATTATGAAAAATTCACTGGATGCCACCCACACACCGAAAAGTCGCACATGAGACGTGTTTATGCACTGTGGGTACCAAGACTGCTCCAAAAGACGTTCGTGTGTAGGTTTGCATGCAGTTGAAGATGATGTTTCAGGCAGATGCGGTGATTCTTTCAAAGATAATCACTGCTAGTGAAAGTTGGGCAAACAGCAAAGCTCTGTATGAATATCTCCATAAAAAATCTTTGCTTTTGTTGGGTAAATTATGGTTATCTCATTTTTCGGTATTCAAGGAACGGTTTACCTGCACAAACAATTAAACTAGGCAATATTACAGAGCTCTGGAAGGCAAAAGGCTACATTTCCGTACAACAAGCTGGATGCTGCACCATGATAATGCTCGGCCGTTCATCGCAAATTTTGTTACTGAATATCTTACAAAAAGCACCATAAAGTGTGTCCCTCGCCCTCTCTTGTAGTCCAAATTAGGCCCGGGTGACTTTAGTGGCGAAAGCTTCAGAGTTGATTCTGAATGATCTGTCAAAAAGTAATTTCCAGCATGTCTTTGAAGACTGGCAGAAATGCTGGGACATGTGCATTAGTTTGAGAAAGATTATCAAAATTATGAAGATCAGTTAAAGTATGTTGCGAAGTAAAAATATGATCATTATTTATTGAATATCCTGGTATAGTGCTTTGTAAAATATAGCGCTATGTTCCTGGATTTGGCAAACAGACACATATTCCTAGTTTATATAAATGAAACCTTCACCCCAATTGAGTTATTAAAAAATATAAAGTAACCACGTTATTAAAATTGCATTTGAGCAGTGGGTGGCGAGAAACATTAGAGCTTTTCTTAATGTGCTCTGACTAAAACTAGCTAGTTGTAAGACGTCGTTCTAGAACCCCGTATTAATGCTAGGTACTCTATGAAGAGAGAACCAAAGTGTTAGATGGCGAAATAGATACACATAAGAGTTTTTCCCTTTTAGTGTTGATTCTCTTTGACGAAACACCTGGTCGCAAAGGCGTGAGTCTCAGATGTGAGATTGAGTACAGGCAATTTACGGAAATGCTGTGCAATGCCGGAATTATACGCAGATACTTAAGCTTCGTCACGCACACCCCCCTGTGAGATAATCCCCTAACTGGCAAAATTTCGAACGGTGATGTTTGCTATATTATGAGGCACGTTTTTCAGGAATGTAAACATGATCATTATTCATGGAGGTGCGATCTTTTTGGAGACTGTATTTCACTCATGGGACAGAGACAAAGTACTGGGGGTCATTGGAGCATCGGTAAAACCTCAGCAAAGCCTGAAGAAAGTAAAAAGGAAACTGTGGAGATCCATGCGAAGTCGTATTTCATTACTCTACTGTACGTGTCACGTTAATTTATGCCTACCTTCATCTTATTCCCCACATCGCAATCCATCTTACGGTTGTTCTAAATTGCCTCGCGATGCTCTCAGATGGAATAAGCTAGGAACACATTTTCACTTTAAATCAACAATGAAGGTAGATGAATTTCAACACTTCTGCGAGTGTTGCCTCTGTGGAAAATACATTACCAGTCGCTTAACAGAACATTAAACTAGTATAAAGTGTCCAAAACATATCTTGAAGAATTAATACAGTGTACAGTGAAAATGAAAAAGTAAGCAAATAAATAATTAAAAATTTAAATTATTTAAACGATATCTTCTCGTGTTTTCATTACGAATATTATGTTAATTATAACGCCCAAAATTTCATATGCATTTGGCAACATGTTCCAAAATTTACATGCACTAAAAACATACACCATATCGCAAGTATAAAGTATTCCACAATATACCCACAGAATTCCAATGGTTACACAAAGAAAGTAAGTAAAGAAAGTAACTTTCACTTGAGATAAAATAAGGTCATCCAAATAATTATACCGTAAGATTATTCACTGAGCACAGAGTATGTATTAAGAGATGTTAGCTATTCAAAATACAGGTTTATACCAAACAAAATTCTAAACCTCATTAATTTACAGTCGTTGCTCTTAAGTGAGTACACGCTCCCTAACAACAAAGATTGCGTTATTTATTGCTAATTAATAATACTGAAATAAATTACAGGTAAGGAAAATCTTGAAAAGTTTTATTTTATTGTGTTTATTTTTATGCAATGATATTTGAATACATCAAATAATCATAAAGTCAATTTCTGGTTTCAAATGTTAATACCGTCTATTCTACAAAGAAAAAAAGTTCGTAAAGAAATATCACAAAAATTAACAATGATACATTAAATAAGACCACCACCGTTTTGTTCAACTAAAAAAGTCGTTCTTTTATGCTATAAACGCTATTAGTAAATGCATTCCTAGGAATGTTTTCAATGACATCCGATATTGAGCGTTTCAGTTCCTCACGAGTCTATTAACAAATTAATACAAACAAATACTATTAACAAATTAATAGTCTATTAACAAATACCCTTTCTTTGAGATAATCCCATAAACATCAGTCAATCTAATTCATATCTGGTGACCTAGGAGGCCACCTGTTCCAAAAATGCTTATTAATTACACGATCAGCAAACAGTTTGCTTAAAAATGTTTTTACAAATTCATTTAAGTGAAGTGGAAGGCTGTCTTGCTAAAAAAGAATGCTCTGATGATTCTGTCTTGTTAGTATTACGAAGTATTGCAACATTCGAAAATATCGCTGACCCGTTATTGTTTTTGTTTGTCCGTTTTTCATTTATTCAAAGAAGTAAGGCCCTATTAAGAAATGTGATATAAAACCTCACCAGGTAGAAACCTTGTCATCATTAATGCATAATTGGTTCGGATTACTTTTGAGCATACCCTGTAATTGTGGGTATTAACACCTCCATTTAATTTTAAATGTGCTTCATTTGCGCACAAAGTTTTGTCTAGCCTTTTCAACGTTATTCTGAATTTCTGCTATCTTTTCCAAATAGAAGGACACACGAATCTGCTGATTTTGTTCTTTGAGTTCAAAATGAATATTCATTTTATAGGAACAGAACCAAAGATGTTTTTTCAGAATTTTCCATACTGTGAATAACTATCTTCAAACACTTTACAGCTTTATTAGCATTATAAGCATTACATGCAGAGCTTCCTGAATTTATAAAACTGGAGCTGCACTCACTTCATTTTCTGCTAATTTCGACTTACCCAAATCGATCGGTAACTGCACCGTTTCTTCCAATTTGTTCACCAGCTTAAGAAAGTATTTTGCAGAGCACAGTGTATTTCTCAATTCGTGTTGCGTTCAAAATCTTCTCAACGTAATGGGAAGTTGTCTATTTAATTCTTGATAACTATGAATTAAGCCAATGCGAACTCATAAAGGCAAAAATATTCTAAAAATTATTGTTGTTATATGCTAAACCGCAATTGTTTATACGACAATTAAACAAATGCATATGGTAAAAAAAAAAACCAATCCCAATAAAAATTATATTGGTATCTATAGTCTGGTTCTGGTATCTGCTTCTCACGCCCAATATGTTTAATTAAAAGAGTTAAAATCTTCGGGGTGGTTTGGCGTGGTCCATGATTTAATTGCAACCATAGCTTTCACCATCTACTGCGGATGACATCATTAGTGGACTATGAGCAACACCTGATTATTATAAGACAACAATATTGATTCGTCTCTGCCTGGTGTTAGAAGGTCGATCATATTACGTGTGTTGCAGGTCTTCAGTTGTCTTCTAACAATCAGGTATTGTTCATCTTCCACTGATGATGCCAACGGAAGTAGATGGTAAAAGCCATGGTAGCAATTTAAACCATGGACCATGGCGAAGCAGCCCGGAAATTTTTAACTCTTTTAATTATAACACCGACCTTGAAATCCTTAGAAATATTATAACGTACCTCTACGGGAATGAAGCTCATAGACGAATACGCCGTTTTGAGAAATTACGCAAGAAAAGAAGTATGTTAATTTCTAGTTTAGCGTTTTTATGCCGATACAGATCTAAAGCACTGCTGCAAATAGGATTTATCATAGAGCTAGCCGAGCTGTCGCTCCAGAACATATTCATTCTACGAGATCTCAACTTAACATTGTCACCAAAGAACTGCTGAGCCTACATATTTATTTAGCATCGTCAATTTCCTAACAAATGTGAAACAAGATAGCTCAATTACATTCCACTGTGCTGAAAAACTGTCTCCAAAGCCACAGAATGCCAAAATAAAAAATTCAACCATTTAAACTACAAAGAAATTAACCTAAATTTGGACGCCAACAAACTAATCGTGACTTTACCTAACCACCAGCTGTCTCCAGATAAGGTTTCAATCCTAGCTAAAGGACATAAGTTTTTCTTAGCGCCTAAGAAGATTCCAACGGATACCGTTATCACAAAGGGGGGAAATGCTATTTGTGATTTTCCCACAGCTTCGCAGAAGAGGTACGCTCAGAAACATGCAGGATTTTAAAGAAAGCACGGCCTCCTAAGAACAACTTTAATAGAATGAAAAGATTTCAACCGAAAAATTTACGTGATAAAGGTAGTGGTGGATACAGCCGATGGATGCTAATGAGTTCCTTATTAACACCAGATACCTACAGGCTAATACCAAAGGATGCAACTGCAAGTGTAGAAAGAAGAACTGCTGCTTTTCAAAAGACGACCAAATTGAAACCTGAAGAAATAAAACAGCTACAACCTAAAGTCTATCTCCTAGACTGAACGGACTCCCGAAGATACATAAACCACATATTCCCGTAAGACAATTGTCAACATCATTGGCTCACCAACATACAAATTAGCTGAGCAGTTTGTTATATTCAATAATAGCACAGTCGGATCACCACATTAAGAACTCTAAACTTTCGTGGAACTCATCTATGGGATCAACATCAAGCCTAAGGATATTATTGTAAACTTTTATGTTGAATCTTTGTTCACAAATGCACCCATCAACCACACCTTGGAAATTCTGCAATTCCACTTCAAAGCAGAAGAAATTTCATAATTAAACACGTTCTAACCTCCGCTACTTTCAATTCAGAACCAAATTCCATGAGCAGAGAGAAGTAGTAATGAAAAGTCCACTAAGCTCTATAGTAGCAAATTTCTTCATGCAACACTTCGAGGAGAAGGTTCTGGACACTGCTGAATATAAACCTTCACTCTGGTTGAAGTTTCTGAACGATACTTTTGCTATATGTACACATGGACATCACAAAATGCAGTTATTTTTAGAACACATAAATAGTCTCCAAGAAAATATCAAATTTACTATGGAAAGAGAAAGTAATGTGACCACTTTCCCTTTCTAGATGTCTTAATTCAGAGGATATCATAAGCAGCTCTTGGTCATCAAGTTTATAGAAAACACACACCTGCTGAAAGATAACTCATCACCACATCGAATCACCATCCTGCATAAAAACGAACCGTAATCAAGACTTAGTACACTCAGCTAAAACCTCACAGAACCAGAACATCTTAAACATGAGTTAAGCCATCTTACCGATGCTTTTAAGGTCAATGGATATAGTACCAAAGATATTGACAGAGTCATCCGCTCTAAGCAAATGACAACATCTAACACCTACTTAAACAAAACAAAAAAAAAAAACCCAGACTTTTCTAAAACACATAAAAGACGTTATTGTGCGAATCGCACATATATTATAGAAAACAGGCATAAAACCTATAGTCATAGCAATTATTAAATTAGGGCAAATGCTTGATAATGTTAAAGATCATCCTCTTGACACTGCGGGAATTTATAAAATACCATGTGAATGTGGCAAAGTTTACATAGCATGACCAGAAGATCGATTAAAAACGTTGGAGGAACATCAGCGACACTTTTGCCTTAATCTACAGGAACGATCTGTGGTAGCGGAACATGAATGAATGCCATGGCATACACTTTAATAGAATAGAAAGGTTGCAAAAACCGCAGGTCTAGCCAGGAGGGAGGTATTGAAAATACAGCAGCGGCTAAACAACTTTAACAGAGACGGAGGATATCAACTTGGTAGCACATGTAAACCAGTTCTTAAAAACAAACAACTACCCTCCCCCCGTCTTTCTCACAACTTCCGCCATTCATTAATATCGATCGACCTTCTAAAACCAGACAGAGACGGATCAATACTGTCATCTCCTAGCAGTCAGTTGTTGTTCATCGTCCACTGATGATGCCAACCTAAGTACTTGGTGAAAGCTATGGCAGCAATTTAAACCGTGAACCACGGCAAAACAGGCCGGAAGGTTTTAACTCTTTAAATTATAACACCGGCCTTGAAAGCCTAAGAAGTATTACAACGTGTTTGTTACGTAAACATTAAAGGCGTTGTAATGAGTGCCAGGAAGATGCTTATCTTTTTATGGTTCGCTTCGAACAGGAATTTCTACGGCAGAATCTCCTGCACCAGTACAGAAATGAGATACATTGATGGTCTCTTCAAGCTTTAAACTCATGTTTAAATCTCTAGATCAATTCCTTTCCAATCTTACTCCAAATTTTCAGTCAAGTTCACTGTATATCCCACTGCGGCAACTATATTGTGTACAATGACTCCTTTTGTATGTTCGTGCATTTTTAAACTGCCAATTTAGAACATTGTCTTTATTTTGAGCGCTGCACTATATATATATATATATATATATATATATACATAAATTAACAGTAATAATAAAAGTAGATAAAGATAAAACACAGGGAAAGAGTCACGCTTGAAATTGCTATATTTCGAACTACTGCGAGTTCTTCAATGGCAAGAAGCAGCTTCAGTTCATTGAAGAACTCGCAGTAGTTCGAAATATAGCAATTTCAAGTGTGACTCTTTCCCTATGTTTTATCTTTATCTACTTTTATTATTAGTGTTAATTTGTTACATTGTTAATAGTGTTTCTTTATTTTTATTTTTCATTTTTATATATATACAACTACTTACCTCTACTTACTACTTACGTGTAACTACTTACATCCCTAGAATTGAGAACATCAAATTATTTTTTAAAAAGATTGCGGCTATTTATTAATGCATTCATTCTTGAGTGATTTCTCTAAATTTATATCCCTTTTCACTATTAGAACATCCTCCCACCAATCTTTAAAGTGTTTTTGTACCTGAAAGTTGCTTTAGAGATAGAAAGATAGCTGCAACCCGCCCCCCCTTAAAGCGATTACACTATCAGTTTAAAGCTTATGTATTAATATCCTGTATTCCTTAAATCATAATTTTCTTTTTCTTTTGTTAAAAGCGCACACTTACATCATTTTCTGCTTCACCCTCCCCCCTCATGACATGTTTCGACTGTTTACATATATAAAGTTACTTTCAAATTACAATATTTACTTTACCACCCTTAATTATCTGCTGCCTTTGAAAAAGAACATATAGTATTCCAAATAGTGGGCTGTTTCTGTGACTTACTGATTTATTTACCTCTTATTATATTGTTATTATCATAATTTTATCGACATTATTCTTTAAGAGTTATTTTATTTTTCATTTTACTACATATGTACTGTAAGCAAAACTTTAAATAACTATAATTTGACACTATTTAATTGCTATTAAACATAATTATAATTGCAAAAGAACAGTGTTTCTAAATCAAGAGATTTGCAACACCTTTTACTTCCATTTTATTGGGTATAAAAGAAGAAATCGTAAAAATTCCGTTTCCGCACAACTGTTATAATAATAAAAACTAATATGAAAATGAATATATGTCATCAGTTTGCATATTTTAAATGCATTTTGTTGCCTACCTGATCCGGTTGGCTCTACTCTAAACAGCATATTACATTTAAATCCGGATTACAAGGTGACGGCAAAGGTAACTGGCATGAAGAATAGTTTCTAATCTGTGTAGCTTGGTGCTCCATCTTGCATGAACTGATAAGCGCGCATCATATTCTCAATATTCTGGAACGTTTTTTCGAGTAAATAATTACAATAGTTCTAAGTATTAAAATGTTTTTTCTTCCAATAAAATATTAAAACAGTTATTCCTTCATGTGAAACCCTTATAGAAACATTGTCAGTGAAATGTGATCATTCATACATTAATAGCTCAATATTAATTTGTTCATTAATAAGAACTTAGTAGTAGTAGTAGTGGTAGTGGTGTATAATTTTTATGTGAACCAGATGTCTGATTTCTTCTCTATCTGAAAATTTCTTTAGAAGTTTCGTTCACACTCTCTTTTCTGTAGAGTGCCGTTGTTCATTCTGGTTACATTATATCTCTTGAATATCTTCAGGCCTATATTCAATTTACAGATACTTCTAACGTAGTTGCAACTTATCTCCATCGATGCTTGTATTGTGACTACCCGTAGCATACGTTGTATTCCGTTTTCCAACTTTCTTACAACGGCCCCAACAATAAAGATCTGTACTATTGATTCGTATACTTTTATATGAAACCAGTGCATCATCAGATGAAGCGGGCTAATAAACTATCATATGAAAAGGAAATTGTAATGGCTATTTATTGTCAATCATCTTGTACTAAAATTTGAAACATTGGCGTTATGTATTGAAAATTGTGATTTTCTTTCTTCCTTAGTGAGACTGTGCATGCATTCAGAATAAATGTAATTTATTTCAAATGCTCTAGTTATATATATACATACATACATACATACACACATACATGTGTGTGTAGATTTTTCTGTCTTTGAGAATGAGCAAAAGTAGTTCAAAATATAGTAATATTTTTGTTATTATTTAAATGATTTATCTCTTTCGGCTTCAACAATATTTGTACTGTAATTTTAGCTACATTACTTTATTTTCATTTATATATTCATATATACTATAGACATATTATTTTCAAAGTTTAAATTTAGGACCGTTTTTGCCCACTGTGCATGTGTCCTATGTCTTTGAGGAAGAACAAAAACGGTTCAAAATATAGCAATATTTGTGTTGCTTTTTAAATGTTTAACTATTTCTGCTTCACCAGTACTTGTTATTTTAGTTTCGTTAATACAACAGTTACTTTATTCCTCCTTTTTTGTGTGTGTTAGGCACAATCTTAATATCACTTTATTATTCTTTATTATTCTTTATTATTATTATTATTCTTTATTATTCATTGTCTAAATGTATGTATTATAGACTCTCTATTGCAGGATAATCTCTCAATTTTTCATTGTACTCTAAATCAAAATGCAATAGATTTGTCAGAAGTAGATGATAACGGAAACTCTTGCTATGTATGTAAGTATGCATTGTATTGTAAATTATATTCCGAACTAGACAAAGAAAGATATGTATGACAATTCGTTATAATAGTCGTGATGTATTATCCTGCTTAATAAACAGTCTTGGGTGATTAATGGTGCGTTCTCGCAATTGTGCGGATTACAGTTTGCATTGTTCAATCAAAATGTGACATGCTTTCCTGACAGATGATGAAGATGAATTATTAAGTTTTCTAAACCAATTTTGTATATGAAAACTTCTTTGTTATGAATGGCAAGTGAATGAAAAAATAATATCCGTACAGTGAGATGCTGCTTAACATCGAAGTAATATAGCATTTCGCGCTGCTTTGTTCTTTTTAGGCAACAGCGTGGAACAGTCTGGCTATAAAATTAATTTTTACCTTTAATGGTACATTGTGCGACAGTGAAATTTAATATTTCACATGCTTTACTTGTTATTATGTTCCAAGTTATTTACACGAATTTATTTTGCCGATTCTATGGTCTCAAACTGTAATATTGTAGTAAGTTCATCTATTGGAGTCTTGTCATATTACATGTCCTACTCGTTTCCATTTTAAACAGATGTGATGAAAGCTTATTAAGACATGGTTCTTCCTTATTTCTTTGTTTGGTATTGTATACTTTAGTGTAATGCTTAGAATTTTTCTTTTAATTGTTCTTGGGCATACTAGTATTGTATGTGCCTGTATTTAGATTAGCATTCATGTTTTAGATCCGTATAAAAGTGAGAAGTGCACAGTGTGGTTATTTTTCTTTTAATTTTCATGTTGTCTGATGTGTTAGATCCCGGCCAGGGTCGATGGATTTATTTGGGCATAAAAATCCAATGATGCCTTCCTTCGGAAGGGAAGTAAAGCTGTGGGTCCCGTGTCGTACATTTACGGCACGTAAAAGAACCTTAAGAATGAAAGAAGAGGCTCCTGAGGAAAATGTATCGGCCGTTTCACGCCCTAAATGAAGGGACGCTGACGACCTGAGATGTTAAATAGCGTCCGTACATAAACAAAATCAACAAAGTATTTAAAAGTATGAATTTTGGCTTCCAAATGTTCACTCGTGTTGCTGCAAAGTGGCGTGATACCTGTTTAGGAGATGTATTGTTGAGGGCTATAGTTATGCCTAGATTAGTTATTTTCTTTAATATTTGAGTATCGATTCTGACATCTTTCCCCAAAGAATTGGTTATTAGTTTAGTTTTCTTTTGATTGATCTGAAGCTCTGCTTTATTGCTGTGGTAGTTAACATTTTCCTGTAAGGATTCTAGTTCTGCTGGAGTGGGAGATACAAGCACAATATTGTCCAATTGTGGGAACAGAAGATAAGATCTTGGATTCTGATAATGTTTCGTTGAACTGGTTTTATGCACATGATGAATACGATTTTTTGGCGGTATCATATTCTTTCTATTCCGTTGCAAATTGATGAGCATTATTTGATTTTTGTTATCATTTTGATAAAATTTTGAATAATACTAAGTTGGTAAGCATGCCTATTATTATTCATTTTCTTATTAATTAAACAGTAAATTACATTTTGTCATAAAATATTTTGAAGTTTTTTAGTTTGCCCTTCTTCATGTTCACACCAGAGTAATATCGGAAGTTAACCACCTTGGCACCCAACAATTATCTGTTACTAGGCCACCACAAGACAACCAAGAGGTGATAGTTGTTTATGCGTAAACAAACACTAAGTAGGAAAACGGACATCTACTCGGTAAAATTAAGTAAAAATAAAAGACATTGTACAATGAAACTTGGTTACGTTATCACATCACAAGACTTATAGAACGAAGTGAATGATAAGACACTCTCAATCGCTGATTATTGTAATTTTCAAGTGCCGAGATGAAAGTATCATATGAGTGGGAAAGGTTTATGATATGTTCTTCATACCAAATTAGTGTTCTTTAGAGCCAAAAATTTTTTCCAATGAATTTTAAAAGAAAACTTAAGTTTCATTGCCGGCTAAACCCAATTAGCTTGTGTAATAAAAATAGCCAGGGAATAAAGATTGTGTATCTTAAGAAGGCAGTTTTTCAATTAGTTCCGTAAGTAATAATATCAAGGTGGGTCAAATATAAACGAGACTTTTTGAACACGAAATATTGAACAGAGAGGCGGCTGCATCTACATTGGTTGTGTAGAGTTATCGGGATTGGACAGGGCGGGCGGTTGGCCTCCGCAGGTCCATTCGGTGGTGCAACTCACTATGTCTGAGCAACAGGTTCACCTCTCGTCTGCTGCAATTTTTTGTTCTGAAGGTGTGAAAGCGGCGGAAATTTTGCGAAGATTGACTACATAGTGTCAAGGTCTCGTGTATGTTTGGTATAAGAAGTTTAAGGAACGGGTTGAAAATGAGAGCAAGATCGTAGCCATCAAGAGCATTACGGAACAAAAAATTTGCGCCGTTCATATCCTCCTTGAAGGCGACCGATGTTTGTTGGTTTCCGAAATTGCTTTTCAGGTCGGGGTAAGTTATGGGAACTGTCAGCATTCTTGCAAAGCCCTAGGCCTCTGTAAAGTGTGCGCCGGTAGGTCCGTTGTCTTGATTGCATAACAGAAGTTGGCCTTATTTGCAGGTCTGCTAGAGACTCTCAGCAAGAGAGAGGAAGAGTTGAGGCAGCTCCAGTGAAAGCAAAGACTTGGTTGTCAACTGGCAATGTGCTTGCTACCCCAGTGGCGTTTTGCAATTACATTTTTATTTATGCGTGGCACCATCAACGCGGCGTGAAACTTTTTGAGTAAGATAAGACTTGCTAATCGCCGAAAAACATGAAACCAACCAACACTATAAGTGATTCTCCTTCACGGCAACGCTCGGCTCCATACTGTAGCTCTCACTCCCGAAAGGTTGAACGAAATGAGATGAACACTTCTTGATCACCCTCTCTATATCCCTGACCTATTGCCCTGTGATTTTGATCCCTTTGTGCCACATAAAGAGGCAAACGATTCGAGGATGGTGCGAACGTAGAAGGCTTCGTGCTCAATTGGCTGACAATGTAACTCTTCTTCTTTTACAATGAGGGCATATGAAAGCTAAAAGCTTCAATGCACAGGCTAAGTACATTTCTTAAGCAGGGGAAAGTGATATATACTTGGTTATTTTATAATAGAAAAGAAATAATGTTTTTTTTAAAAAGTTTCGTTTGTATTTGATCCACCCTCAATCGTTTAATAATAATTAATTATGATGATGATAATAATAATAATAATAATAATTAAATGATTAAATGAGAATAAAATTAATAGGAAATGTTATGTAAATTACTAGTACAATGTGACAGGTGTTTATTAGAATTCACTTTACTCGTTTTACATAGCGCATCGCTTAGTTCCAGATCCTCAAGTTTCAGGGATATGATGCGGCTTTACCCATTGGCAATCCAATACCACTGCACACTGAAACACGAGTCGCTAGTTCTACACCCTCATTTTGGGGACGGGCATCAGACATTGTTGCTGTTGGGAGTAAATTATACTCCCTTGCAGTTTCTAGTAGCACGTAGGCTAAGAGAAATTCGTTTCTGAACATAGCCCACTCTGTAAAGTAAAATGTGCCTTAAAGTACAGCGTTTAAAGATACTGCACCACTTTTCTTTAAGTTATAAATGGAAACACTTATGGCTGGCATATGCATACTCTTAATAAATTGGTACATTATTGTTTATAATTTTATACAGTTTAAATAATATCATAGTCGTTGTTGTTTCAAATATAATAAGCAAGCCTTCTATTGCATATCTTTAAGATTATTTCAAGTTCTTTAATTAAATGATTTAATCTAAGTAATTGTCTTTGTTTTTATGGGAATATTTACCATAAATAATCTACCGCCATTTGACAATACAATATGATGCAATTAGTTTACTAGATACTTCCAAAGTTTTCCTTATAAACATTCTTTTCCAATACATGTATTTGTTTGAACGAGAAGGTAGTACAAGCTCTAAAATATAATTCTTTTTAACTGTACTGTTAATGTTTTAACATGCTCTTTTCCGAATATTTCTGAAGATATATCGATATTCTGGAATGTTTTCGGCGATACTACCATAAATCATGTAAACGTATTTTCAACCGCCCATCCCTATCCGGTAGTAGTATTTGGCTTATATAAGACGCTCTGTAACATCTCAGGTTATCAACATCACATTCAATTTAGGACGTGAACCGGCGGATAAATTTTGCAGAGGCCTCTTCTATCAGGTTTGAAATTCTTTTACGTGCCGTAAATCTACAACACGGTACTCATGCCTTTGCTTGTCTTCCGAAGGATTTTCACTCCAGAAAAAAAGCCAGCCATGACCCTAGCAGGGATTGAACCTGCAATCTTGGGTCTACGAGAGAGGTTACCACTAGGCCACCTGCATCGATGCGCACTTCGGTATTAGGACTTACAAGCCAATGTACTTTGGGCGAGGTAGCTACCTATGAACATATAGAGTACACAAATACGCTGAGGGACTCCATGAAGGGTTGTTCCGTTCAACGTTTGTGACTTCTCAAATATCACAAACTCATAAAGACGCTGAGATACACATAGAGACTGACGCAATGACTCAATGGAAGATGAATCCAATAGACAGAAATTCTAATTCTGCATTTTTTTCTTCTGAAAATGAACTGGGGAAAACTATGGAAGATCTTAGCGAATTTAGTCTGCGGCAGAGTTTGAACCAGAGACCTCCTTAATAAAATCCCAAGCGTTACCACCTGAGCTTATCCGTTTGGTCAGACTCAAAATGCTGCTATTCTGAAACGCGTTCCTTAACGTTTTATTTACCTGTATCTTAATACAGACACATGAAAAATAAAGTCAGAAACATGCGAAATAAATAGTACCTTTTTTTTTTTTTTTTTTTTTTTACTATTTTTATAGAAGTTTTTTTTCATAAGTTAAGTGCGGTCTTAACAGATGCGCACTCTCAAATTTCTTAAGTTTTCATCAGTGCTGGGGCTGCGGTTGTTTTTACAAGAGCGGTGTTTCTTTACGAGTAAGAGATACACCTGGTGCTCCCTTTGTATGGGTGTGAGCGGGTGTGTATGTGAAGCAGAGATGAAATCCTCGGCTCTGCTTTTTAAATTGAATCACCCCCGAACTGCCACCTGACATATTGGGTGAGAAAGGAAAGGACCAGCTGTGCGATGTGGCGCCAAGTGTAGCTTCCGCGCCCAAACACGCTTGAAAAACAACAGCTACCGTGCTAAGAAAAATTCACCATAAGATGCGTAAGCATTTACTTCGCTGTGTTTCCACTATTTGCTTGATGGTATTCGATTAGGACTCAATAGACATCTAATGGAAGGAATAGATCAGAGATGCGCGAATAGATATTAATAAGATCTGTTAATGTGAAGTTATATCCAATATGACACGGATTGTTATAAGCAACTAGAAAATTGCAGGTTCCTGTGAACTAACTGAAGAAAAGTCTGCATCATTGATGAAAACTAAAGTGATTAAAAATTAATTAACTCGAATGTCTCAATCACTAATTGTCAGTTTTAACCAAAATTGTTTATGCTTTTAACTTGAAATTTAATCAATAAGGATGTTTATTCAGGTATATATTAAGCTAATAATGGAAAAGCATCATCCTACTCCTCACAACTGTTTTATTCATTTAGAAAAAGGTTAAATAACTGCAGACTAGTTGCATAAACCTTTGCCTTTGCCTTTGTTAATATATGACTTTGTATATGTGGCTAAGTTAATGGAGAATAAACCAAAATCTGTGCTTTTATGTTACTGCTTTATAATCTGCCCTTTAACCAACTCTGAGTGCACGCGGCCTTAAGATTTCAAGCTCCTCGTGATATATTTTTAATTTAAACTATAAATAACAACGGATTTTCAAAATTTACAATGTGTATACAATAATGTAGTATGTATATTTATTTTATTATTACCTTATTGTACATATTGTATGTATGAACATTCATCACATTACATTTTATCCATTATGTACATCACATTTTAAATGTATTTTGTAAAGAAAATTTTAAAAATTAATGCAGCAAAAAGAGAAAAATGTTCATGCATTCTATTCTGTATATCAGTACATCGCTGAATGACATACATTTTAGGAAACGATACTCTAAGTGTTACTTGATGGTAGTATTTAACATGCAGCAGAGGAAATAAAATTAAATATTGACAAAAACTGATAAAAATTAACTTTTAATTTCTGTATTTAATTTCCCTTGCTGTGTATTAAACCTATATTCATGATATTAATATTTATTGCTTAACGTATAGACAGGTGTCCCATTTACCTTGCTCAGTCAAAACAGTTTTTTGTGATGTATAAAATGAAATTTTGTTTAAAACAAAAGTGTTTTAACATCTTAAGTTATTTTGGGCAAGCTATATTATTGGGGCACCCTGTATTTTATACCATAAAAATCAAATATAATAAGTACAGTATTATATGAAGTTGTACATACGGTAACTCTGAAGAAAATCTAATAGCTTTGAAATATTATAACACACACATACATATATATATATATATATATATATATATATATATATAGTAAAGTAGGTAGATATAACCTGAGTATCTTGCTCCTCTAAGAAGTACGTCCTTTTCGAGTGCAATTTGTTTTATTTTTAAATAATATATTTTAAAAAATTTAAACATAATTTGGTTGTGTCGTTGAAAGTGCTATAAATTGTATCAGTAAGTATATTCACAGTTATGATAACTCCATAAACAGTAGTCAGCCGAACTCATATCTGGTGACCTAGGAGGCCAAATGTTTGGAAAATGCCTACTGATTTCACATCGCCAAATGTATTACTTAGGTATTGTTTATGCGAGATAAAACGCCACAAAATCTTTTTCTTTTCTCTCTATCGGTTCCTATTGCATGCTCCATAATTCTGGTATTACAAAGTATTGCAACATATGAAAACATCCCTTCCCGTATACCGTTACTGATTGCGTTTATCCATTTTTCATTTCTTCATTGAAATAAGGTCCTGTTATAAAATGTGACGGAAAACCTTGGCATCATGTACTCCTTGCTGAACAGTGGTGTTCGCATTATTTTCGCCCTATTCTACAATTGTGAGTGTTAACACCTTGCTTGAATTGGAAATATGTTTTATCTGTCAACAGATTTTGTCTAGCCTTTCAGCGTTATTTTGAATTTCCGGTAATAATCCAAAGCGAAAATAACGCGAATGTACTGCTGTTGTTCTTTGGATTCAAAGCACATTTTCATTTTATAGGAATAGAGCTGAAGTTGTTTTCTAATAATTTGCCACGTTGTTGAATAACTCATACCAATAGCTCTGAAAATTTATTGACAATACAAGCATTATAAGCAGAATTTTTACGAACTTCTTGTAAAACTACAGCTGCACCTCCGTGTTTCCGATCGCTTTTTATCGGAAACTCGCAAGTTTCTTCAAATTTACCTACCAACTTACGAAATTATTTTATAACGCAGGGTTTATTTCTCAATGCAGGTAGCCTTCAAAATCTTCACCTTGTATATTTTATTTTAATACCACTGAATAAGGTCGATATGCTCGAAAGGCAAAACCATTCTTTGAAGTATTGTCTAAAATTGCTGCCACAGTTCCTAACCACAATTTTTCATACAAGCGTGGCACAATTACCATGACAACGAAAGTTCAACAAATGCATATGATAAACAAACCACACCCCTCTAAAACACAAGGGTATTTATACGGAATCAAGCTGCTAATATCTACAGAAGATAACACTCATTTTAAATTTAAGTACAACCCTATAAATGTCACGTATTTTGTTGCGTTGTTCTTTGAGTGAATGTGCTAAACTAATAGTTCCAATGCTCCTTGAGCATCTAGAAATACGTATTGCCATAGAATGAAAATTGCTGCTTGTTTATCTAACTAAGTTGTAATGTGGTTGCTGAAAAAAGGCCTGAAAATATAACGTAGGATTAGATCATGACATAAAAGTTCATAACCATAAAAATAACCTTTACTAAAGTGCCTACTCCAAATGTCCACCTGTATATTAATTTTTAATGGGCATGGCCACTTATGTTAAGGAGCATGTATATTTAGACAGCTACCTATATTTCTGCACTTTGGAAACTGGTACTATATGCAAGTGGCCTAATGTTCCTCCATAAACTTGAGTTTATAGATAAAAAGTGCATGTATTCCCAGTTTGCTCATGCTTGCTTATGAATGAGATTCGATGTATCGAAACCCAAGATACGTAGCATGGTGTAACAGTAAGTATGAATCCTTATTAACGTTACTTCGAAATTAAACACAAGTCCTGTATTATGCTAAGCTGTTAACATAACACAGGTTAAATGTGGCATTATTGCAACTTCTTGTGAACTAAAAGCACAGTGGCACTGAGAAAAAAAAATTAAATAGCTGTGAAATATATTACAAAAGAGAGAAGAGCAAAACACCCGCAGATAATGTAATAAGCAAAACAGAGCGTAATGAAAGCTAGAGCGGAGATTTTCGAACGAAAGGCCTCTAAATGTAAAACAACTTAACCGTCGTGGAGCTTACTCGCAGAGTTTCGCTAGTAGACTTGGCCATGCTACCAGGATGTTGCAAGGTTTACATAACCTAATTGGTTGTATTTACTCTGCGGGCAGTAAACGTGAATCACGGGTCCTACTAAGATTAAGAATAACTTTTGTGTTATGGGCTAAGTTTGACTATTAACAACAGAAGCTAATACGCCTAACAGCAAGTAGCGCACAGATATCCTCAGTTACTATAAATTATCTTTCTGCTTGTGTAAATATATGTGGCAACAAAGAGGCTATTCTCCAAGCCAAAGTAATAACTTGCAGGTTTTTTTCCCCTCTCTTTATGGCACAACATAACGAATGCAGTATATTATATGCCACAAGTCTAGCTGTTTTCTTCTAACGATCATAAGAACAAGCTGCTACATAGCTACGGTACCAAATAATCTGAGTACTTTTCAGCGTGCTGTCATCGTAATAAGTCTAGAGATGTTCAGAGCCCACTAACGAACTGCATTGTGAAAGAAAAGTTTCTCTAACAGTGTTAACCTTAATTCCTATAAACGACACGTTTTACACTTTTCGTATTATATACATTTCACAGGAAGCCACATCTATGTTATCGAAGGTTCGTAACAGCGGAAATCATTAGTGCCTTGAAAAGGGCGGAGTATTAGCAACAAGCAGGTTTTATGCTTAATTGGAATTTCAAACTCACTAATAATGTAACATGCTGGTTCTATTTCCAGCAGTGAAATAAACTGAAGATCCGTAATAAGCATAAACTTTGTAGATATCACACGAGCAACTCACAAACTGATATCTATAAAATTAAAAAAAAAATAATATGTAAAATTGTAGTAAGCAGTCAGGCACGGCAAATTTAACAGCACGCAGCAGTAAATATTAGAACATTTATAAAAAGTTTATAAAAGTGTAAAATAGTTCAAATATTTATAAACGATAAAAGAAACAGTTGATTTCTGTGCGCTATTTTAAAAGTTTCTATGGAACTTTAAATGTCTTTTATACTTTTGATTCCAGTTGTGTACGAACTCGTTCAAGTTTTAGCATTTCTCTTCCTACAAATCATCCAGCTATTAACGCTTGGGACTCATGTTCAATAGGTCCCCTGTCCAAATCCCTTGCCGGCTATTTTGACTTTCGTTTTTTTTTCATGCTTTTCCCTGGTCACTTAGGCAAATATGAAAATCCTTCTTATTTCATTTCCTTGTTCAGGGTTATAAGGCCAGGTGACTTAGATTGGCGGTGAGCGGTGTGCAGTTGTGGCATTCGCTCACTGGAAAACTGTGATATCAGTCCTTTCGAGGTGTTCGGACTCCTTGGAGAATGGCCCTCAGCCGGTGTAACAAAATATACATCATAACAGTAACATTAGGGGTCCCAGTCTGACTTCGTTGCTCTTGGAGATTCAGAAAGGTTTAAAAGGACATCGTTGCTCTTCCGTTTCTGAGTTTCTCTTCATTCTTCATTTCTTCTACATTTTGAATGATTGACATATTTATGAACGCTCTTTAACAGCTCAGGTCATCAGCGTCCCATTCAACTCAGGGCGTGAAACGGCCGACAAATTTTACTCAGAGGTCTCTTCTTTCAGGCTTGAGGTTCTTTTTCGTGCCGTAAAAGTACGACACTGGACCCACGGCTTTACTTCCCTTCCGAAGGAAGCCATACTTAGGATTTTTACGCCCGAAAAAAATCCATCGGTTCTGGCCGGGTTTGAACCCATGATCTTGGGTTTAGGAGGCAAGTATGGTAACCACTACACCACCAGGACCGACTCCTCCTTCTATAAAATTGCCTTGCAAAGAGATTACAGACCGATAGAAGTTGGTGTACTTGTTCACAGGTGTATAATCTAACGTAGTATTAAAATGTGAATAAACTTATTCGGCTTAGGCATATTACAACCCAAAGCAATGTAGAAATATGAGGCTGAGTCAAAAAATAAACTTAATATTTATTTAATTCGGATTGAAAACACTTCATCGTTGTTCAACATAATCTCCACCACGTTCAATACCGGCGTTCCAGCGTTTCGCTAATGCCTGTATTCCGCGATAAAAGAAATAATGTGATTGATTGCGTCTTTAACCTCGCAGTGTGGACATCGTGCCACCTTGTGATTCTTTGAGGGTTCCAAAGACATTATAATCGAAAGATTCCAGGTCCGGTGAATAAGCAGGATGTGGCACAAACTAAAAATAAAAAGTTGCAATTTTTGGGCCTGTTGCATGAACTGCTTGAGGTCATGCATTTTCATGCTGTAAGAGTACACTCGTGTGAGCAAATCTCGAGGTTTAGATATGATTTCAGTTTTACAATGGTTCTCAAGCAGGTCACAAAATGACACGCTGTTAACACTGCGTCCTCTGGGAATCACATTTCTTTTAGAGTCCCAGAAAAGCGTGAACATCACTTTACTGGTCGACAGCTGTATGGAACATGTTGGTTTTGCCGATAGTAAACGTCGCCACTCTTTGTTGATTCTCTCGGTCTCTGGCTGGATATAGGGACCGGGGCGCGCGACTTTGGCCGTTGCGCTGCAGATGCTCCAGGTGCGGGCTTTGCGGACCCTGAGTACCCGTGGTACTTGTTACTTGAAGTATCCGGGCCGAACTTATTCGAGCCCCTCACGTTGGAGTGTTGTCCGGATTGGTTGAACTCGGCGTGGCAGTGTCCCGAAATGCGAGTAAATGAGTACTCGCGTCGGCAGTGTGTCTCAGGGAAGTGTCTCTGGCCTGTACCCTGGGAACAGGTTGTTACCTGAACCACTGCTGTCGTGGGGAGAGTGGTGGCTTCCTTAATGTTGGAGTGATTCACCTCTTACAATTGAGCAGGTGTGTGCTAGATATGACCTATTCACCAGTGAGAACCTGGTTGCTAAGTTCGTTTAGCGCGTTTGGGCGACGTGATCGTCTACGGCCGAAAGGCGGGTCGATTTAGACTCTTAGATACCGTCCTAAATGGGGGAGGGGGAAACACTGGGCTGCACAGACCTCTGTGTGTATTCCCCTGGTCTCTGGCAGGGATCCCCACGCAACATGTACGGAACTTTTTGGTATTGCCGATAATGAACGTCACCATTCTTTGTTGATTCTCTCGGTTTATGAGTGAAAATAGAGACTCAGCATTCATCACCAGTGACTGAACTCTTTGGTAAACCATCTCTTTTAGATTCAAGCCTTTATAGTAGTGTTTCAAAAACATCCACAAGGATGTTTTTATTTTTCGTGCCTTTAATTTTTGGGGGGTTTAGCTTTAAAAATATTGGCGTTCAGGGCAAGTTATTTTTAATACCCATCTATAATATACTTTGCGGTATTGATTATATTGTGCGTAAGGCCAAAACTGATCTTCACTTCTACAACCACCTCTCCATTGTTATCCAGCGATTGTTCCACATCAGCGATAGTGGCTGGCGTGTTCGCAGTATGCGGTCTATCAGATAGAACTGCATCACTCACAGTCGACACTGCACTTTTTACTTTCTGTGCCACTTATAGACCTGCTGAAGTGGCACACATGAATCTATATATTGCCCCTTCATTATTCGAAGAGTACCATTTGGTTTCTCGCCCTCACTACCCCTCACAATAAAAAAAAATAAGCGGATAATTGCTCACTGCTCCTCGCTCGTACATGTTTCCAAAGGGGCTGCCATCTTGTTATAGTCGCTGACGTCATATTTCCCGAGATACCGCTCGCGCATGTTCCTTCAGTAGAGGGATATATATTCTTTATTTATATGTATAGTACTACACTCTGAATTTTGATTGTTAAATTAACGTTATTTTTTGAGTCAGTTACATTTATAGTGAGCTTGTTAATAAATTGTGGAATAAAATGTTTTTTGGGGAGGTATGAGGTTGCTTTTTAGCAGTGCAAAAGTTTATCTAAATAATATGGTTATAGCTTCTAAACCCTAAGGGTTATCTTGGAAATATTTGGTAAATCGTATATAAAATATTTAATAAATTTAAAAAACCGATTGTTCTATGTTAACATTTTTTGACGTGTATTTCATGGATATGCTTAAAAATGTATCCAAATGAGCAGCATTATCTTTTGTTAAGCTACAAACGAGTATTTCCAGTAAAGATAGTTAAAAAAGGAGCAACAATTTTCGTTTTAGCTCATCCATATCGGAAGTGAAAATCAGAAATTTCCATAGTCACAAATGCTATACATTTACTGTTTATTTTATAATTTATTAATTACCCATCCTTTATGTGTATATTAATAACTTTTATTTCCTTTCAGGTAAGTGTCTGTGAATGTCGAACTTTATTATGCAAATACTGAAAGCACAAGGTAAGAGATTTTACAGCTTTCCCCTGTTATTTTCTTGCAATGTTCATGTTATATCCGTTATCCTTTCCATAATGATCATCTTCTTTATTTAAATATCTCATAAACATCATCATATACTATTTATATTTGGGCGACCAGTCATTTTTTATATCCAAGACAGTTTTTAGACACTCTCTGCCAATTAATTATCCACCCACAACTCCTACATATTCTTAAACTTCTTAAAAAATATATCCATGCTCCTTTCAGTTATAGCTTATTTCTGTATTTTCATTTCCAAAAGCTGCATATGTAGATATTAAACGTTATATATTCTATTCATATGTTTTACTTTTCTAGATAAATATTAACAGAAATGAGAATAATTAAGTGCAGTTCTAATATAAAACTTTAGTTGGGTGTGGATAGGTGTTTCTTGTAAATGAGATATATTTAGGGCCTTCATTATTATATTCGATAGCTAAATATAACGCAGCTTTAAATTTTATGCCTCATTTTGAATATCATGACATTTTTACAGTATTTAAAAACAGTAACGACTTTTGCTCTGCCAGAGATGTAGTTTACATACCTAAAGTAGCCTAATAGTTATTTTTCTCAGTAAATAAAACAAAACTTAAAAATATATTTTACTATATCTAAGAAACACGTTATAATAAATAGGAATATATATATATATATATATATATATATATATATATATATATATATATATATGCTATTTATCACGAAATATTTTCCCACCAAAATTAATGTATTTTCTATCAGAAACTTTCCTCTTTATAAATAGATATATTTCTGCCGCACATTAGAAATTAAGCTACATGATTTCATACTTAGACAATGGTCATAACTGAACGTTTTTTCTGCCAATAAACTTTTGACTGCTGCCGGGATTTATTTTTTCTCTTCATTTTGTTTTGTATGCACTAATCTATTGCTTGTGATCATTCTTATTAAATGCTTCATTACAAAATATGTGCATATGAACTAATGATAGGTGTTTCTGTATTTTGAAAACTATAAGGAAATGTTCAAAACACATAGAATTCTAGGCCGCTGATCCAAAAACTGTGTAGAAAATTTTATTGCTTATTTTGTTTATTTGGTTATCAATCATACTTGAAATTAAATAATTACCACAACATTTATTTTATAATTTTAAAGGAGGATATATTTAATATATTTAATAAGATAACCTGGTCAATACCACAACATTTATTTTATAATTTTAAAGGAGGATATATTTAATAAGATAACCTGGTCAATACGGCCCCCTCCAAAAAATAATGTTTTAGAGTTTTAATTTATCCTGGTTCCAAATATGTAGTTGGAATTTTTCCATCAATGATAAGCTTTTTGACAGTCATTTTTCGTTTGTTTGTTTTTTCAATATTAATTGTTCTTTATCACCTGTCAGGAAATTCATTAACTTTAAAGTTAGTTACCATTTTATTTTACATATATTCAAAGATACAAGGTTATGCTGTTATGCTGAAGCGAAAAGGCTAAAATTTCGCATGCTTATTTTTTGTTCAGGCACATTCTGGCATATTTACATTTTGAATTGTTGTATAAGCAGAAAGTTAGTATTGAACACGTAAAGTGACTATTAAGTGTTAGCACAACTATTCGCTTTTCTTTAGTCCCAGTATTTTATGTTACGCATTTTTATATATTATTAGTCAGAAAAGTTCAACATTGGAAAAAATCGTTCAGACAATTTCTGCTAAGATTGTGAGCGAACCTTAAAATCTCATAGGTAAACTTTACGGCACTTATAAAAAGTGTTAGGAATTCTTCTTTCGGGTAAAGATGGTGACTTAAGTCAAGAGATGAAAGTTTTGAAGAGTTGAAAGTTAGTACGCCTGGGTAAGTCGGAATTCTCCAATTATATTAAAGAATTTCGAGAACCCAGCGCCCATGGGCGCGCCATGGAGAGCCCCGGTGAGTTAAGAAAATCACGTGACGACATTTCAAAGATAATATAAAAGGGGAACATTTTCCTGCAAACCATTGAGTTGAAGCAGTTGGAGTTGAATGCAGTCGTAAGGCAGTTTAGGTTTTTAGTTCGGACAAGGCGGTTTGGTTTCAGTAGACGGCAGTTTTACTTCGGTTTTTACGCAGTTGAGAAATTCTGTTCACTTAGACGAGCTATGAGTTGTTTAGAGCAGTCGTAAAGTCGTGAGTCGACAGTTGTTTAAGTTGACATGGTGTCGTTCAGTGCTACTCATTCAGTTTCCCAGAGTACGAGTTGGCGTGTGCAACTGTCGTATTTTACATACCTTCGAAGTCCGCTCACGCGAAATCAAATTTACGAACATTCAATAATAGCGTTCAGGCAGATCCTCTCCAAGAGTCGCTTGTTCGGGAATCAGCGAACTTCGCCGGTTATACGGCAGCGAACCAGGTGGCTGTACATAAACTCATCTTCAAATTAATGCATCAGGGTTTTAAATGAACCAATATCTTGTAATTATTTGCATTATCTCCCTTCACCTCCCTTTTCGCGTGACCACGAGAGCACGAAACGGTGACCTCGCGCCACTGAGATGCCCGGGGTACGAGGTGGGACCCTCGGGTATACTTTGCAAGAACCAATTTCATCGAGGTGATCGCAAGGCAACAAGTTATCGTGGTTCGATTAGAATCGGATTTGTGCCTTTCCCACGAGCCCCCACCTTCATACAAATACCACTTCACATTTGCGCCCAACACGGAGCCACTACAACCACGTACCTCAGAATGGAGGAAAAATCGTGTGGTGTAAGTTATATATTAAGTATTTAAACGGCGCTGAAGCATCAAAACATATTCGGCTCTTTGTCTTCTGTTTTTACATTAGAATAAGCTTTTAACTTTTTCTGTCGTCTCAACTTAGATTGTGGCTTTTATCGAGCATTCTAAGATAATATTATTGTAATATCAGCTAATAAACGAAGGGTGCTATTTAAAAAAATAGTAAAAAAATAATAACTTCAACATGTACAGAATTTGTAAAGTATCAAAGAAAAGATTCCCTATAATTCTCCACATATTAATATATCCTTTGGATTAGATACTACTGAAAGGGAAACTGGGCTATAAATGAAGCATTCGTTGCAATACTGACCTTACTAACAAAAAGCATGAAAACTTTATTAGCTAAATAATAAGGCTGTTCATACTTGGTCCTATGAAGGCAATAATGGCCCAAGCAGTAAAACATATTAAAATTAAATATTTCCTTTAACAAATAAGTACGTATATTAAAAATGTTAAATTTGCCTTGATTCAATTTAAAGTAGTATTTATGTTAGGAAAATCGCCACTACATTTATCATACGTTCAAAAAACAAACATGAAAATTATAGAGCAAATATGCCTATTTCATTGTGATTAGGGTTGGGTCAGCATTTCACTCTAGAAAACTGTGAAATTCACTTCAATGCAAAAACGCACTTACCCTGTCATCTAGCAGTAGAAGGAAACACTGACCCAACACTAATCACAGTGAAATAGGCACCATTGCTTCATAACTTCTATTTTCTGGCTGTGTGCTGAAGTAGCTGCAATTTTCCTAACATAAACACTAATGTAAAATAACACATGGTAAGGTTAACATTTGTTAAATGCAATCTTTAATTTAATATGTTTTGTGGCTTATGGTGATAATGGTATGACATGTGCTTTGATAATTGCTAACATTTTGTGTTTATACATTTAATTTACAAATACATTAATTTTTTAGTTAGTGTAAATACGTACCACCCAGTTTGTTTCATTTCATCCAATTCAAAGCCAGAGGAATTGAAAAATATGTATACGTCTTCATCTTATTTTCCTTCTTTATAAAAACAATACGAAAGTGGCATTTCTGGACAGCAGCAAGACACAAGTGATTTGAATCTAGCAATTAGAGATAAGAAAATAGGAATGAACAGAATAAGAAAAAAATTAGAAAGAAACTGAGAAACATCGATAAATTTATGTTTAAATGTCACACTCTTAAAACCGAAAGATTGCATTGTTTAACTCTTAATATGGGCTAGGATATTTCAATTTACAAATAACTTGTTTATGCAATTTAATAAGTTTCCCTTGCACAGAGAGTGTACACAAAAACAAATTCACATAAACACCAAAATATACAGTGTACTGTTTACCAAATGAACATTTATTGAAATAATAGTTTGCAACACATTTATGAAGATACTCTTGGAGTATCAAAAGGCCTATTAACAAGAGATCTATGTAGAATGTCAGAGGTGGAAACTCCTTTCCAAGACAAACCTGAAACGGCACCATGCCAAAAGAATACTTTTGAACATTGTCTATGAAATTAAGAAATTAATCGTTAGATTTACGGTATATGTGTATCATTATTCAAGGCATAAATATCTCAGTAAAAGCTTGTCACCAAACGTAAATATGTCAATTTTAATCAGACTGTACAAAAATAGCTGTGATGGTCCTGAGTCATTATTCATCTTTCGTCTAATATTTAATAGGCATTTAATATGTTTTCACCCCCACTCCCCTCTCAGACACATGTATAAAACATGATACTTTTAAGATTAGTTTACAAGTAGCATCAGGAAAAGAACTAGAAGATATCAAGCAGCAGAAAGATTTTAAACTTAGTAAAGTAAAAATTAGAAGAAATGAAATGAGAGTGATGCACCTGAAAATAATGTTAGAGTTAATAACATTTGACTTTATGAAAATGTTGCCAATCCCATTTCTTACTGTAGGTGTTTCATTCTCTACAAGCGACAGCTGAGAACTTATTGCCTAGGGATTCACAATCTCAATAATAATGAAGTATTCCTATACATATATATACATATATACTTCATTATTATTGAGATTGTGAATCCCTAGGCAATAAGTTCTCAGCTGCCATATATGGGATATATGGGATGAATCTCTCAAGCAAGGGTCATGGCAGTTGTTTCGAAGAACAAACAAAAATATTATAACTGTGTTAACGACCATAAAGAAAATGTCGCTGCAAAGATTTTGACAGAAAGAGGTATAGGTGGGACAGAATATGTTTTCTCTATCTTGATGCAAGTAGCTCAGAGGTCAGAAGAGATGTGTGTGTTGTCTGCTAGAGTATATCACATGTATTTGTGCTGTGGAAGAGTTTTTATAGAGTTGGTCTTTTTGCACAGTATGGTGTTCTAAAATGAAACAGGTGGTAATGTGAAACGTTTGGTGAAATACTTCGGTATTTCGGAAGGTATACTATAGGAGAAGAGTGAGTTACTTCCGAACAAATGTAGAAACAGATTTTTGAATATGAAATTTTTATAGAAGAAGTTGGTATACTTTTAATCGATGAAGTGAAGAAAATGATAGTCCCGTGCGTAATTTTATTGTTAATTTCGTTTATTCACGTTCTTTAACATCTCAGATCATCAGCGTCCCATTCAATTCAGGGTGTGAAAGGGCCGATAAATTTTGCTCAGAGGCCTCTCTTTCAGGTTTGAGGTTCTTTTATGTGCCGTAAATCAACGACATGAGACTCAATACCTTACTTCCCTTCCAAAGGAAACGTACTTAAGTGTTTTTCCCTAAACCCCGCTTGGAATTTTGAAAGTGTGTTGTACTCCATTGCACATTGCCTAATCCTCTCGCGTCGATCCTGATGGTGTAGTGGTAACCATACTTACCTCTTAAACCCAAGACGCGGATTCAATCCCGGCGGATCCCATGTCGTACATTTACGGCATATAAAAGAACCTCAAGCCTGAAGGAAGAGGCGTCTGAGCAAAATTTATCGGCCCTTTCACACCCTAAATTGAATGGGACGCTGAGGATCTGAGATGTTGAAGAGCGTCCGTAAGCAAACCAAATCAACAAAATGTTTCCCATGACGGAAGAAGCGACACTCCCTATAATTATCCGGTACTTTTGGGCTTTCTTTTTAAACATTTAGTTCCCGCGGCAGTCCTTCGAGCCCAGGTGCTTTGTTGTTGCTTACGCTTCTTATTACTTTAGTTACTTCTCCTATCATAATGTCTCGATCCATAATTTCAATTTTTTGTGTTCCTAATAGCTGCATCTCTCTTAGTACTGGCCCCTACCAATTCCCCCCTCTGCCAAGTACTTCATAGAAATGAATCCTCCTCTGCTCCGGAGTTATGCAGTTATGAATTTAAGGTACCCTCCTTACTCTTCTCAATATGCTCCAAATACTTCCTGCCCAAGGGACGCTGTCTCTGAAAGCTCTTCCACTAATTTGCGGTTCCATTGCTCCTTTTTACAAACCAGCAGCTCTTCGTATTGTTTTCGTGAGACTGTGAATACCTGGCTCCTTCCGTTCCCTCCATCCTTTCTAAATGCTTTAAGCTGCGGCCCCATTACCCGTTTAGCATATCCACGTACATTGTCATACCATTCTTCAGTGACAAGCGACCCATTTTTTATTTTCTATATTCATTTTCATTCCACTTCTCGCCTCTTGTGTTGTAGATGTCATCAGATATGCGGTAGTTTTCTCCATGACTCCCACTCTCTCTGTAAATCGTTACTAGTATCTCCTTCCCTTACCCTCCAACTGTAACGTGGTATTAATCTTTCCACATTTGCTCTAACTCTATAGTCCTTCACCTTTTTAATTACTGCTATTCGCAACCCTAAAGGAAAATGACATGCATTTGTCCTGTCTGTGCCCAGAAATGTCTAATATGTGGCATCACATCAGAACTGCAAATTATTAGTCTGCTAGACTTCCCCCATTGGAGTTTGTAAATATTAAATCCCCATCCTGTCCGTATTGACCATTCAAAATTTCCAGATCAAGTGTATCACAAAACGCGAGTAGCTCTCTGCCCTCTGCGTTTTTGCTTTAGTTTATTCTGCAGGCCCTTCTGAGGTCTTCAAATTCCCCCTCCCCCTCCCCCGATGGCCTATTGAAATATTTTTCACCCCTATTCTTGCGTTTAAATCACCAAGTATCACCACCATGGCAGTGGGATATGTTTCTGACAAGTCTATCACTCTTTCTGTTATATCCTCAAGAAAATACCTGTTACAATGTTTGGAAGCCGTTGGTGCATTGTAGATACTCATAATTAAAAGAGCTAACCCTTTTATAATTAAATAACAACAAAGCGCTCCTTCCATATATATCAACTTTCTTGACACCCCTCCCTAATTCTTTCTCAATTAATATTGATAATCCCCCTGGCCATCTTCCCCTCATCCCTCTAACCCTACTACTGTTATTGAAACGGTAAAGTTTCAAGGTCTAACTTATCATTAGGTCCAAACAAAATCTCTGACATACATAATATATCAAAAATATTAACAAAACTTAAGAAGATTTCTTCCCAAACCCTCCACATTCCAACAACCAATTGTAAGGGCGGTTTCCGCCTGTTACTGTCTCTCTCACTCCTTTGCCCACCTGTTCCTGCCACTGCACACTATTGACCTCTTTCCTCCTTCCCATCCTCCCATTCGGCGTGCTCTTTAAATATCAAAATCCCCTAGTTCGAAGCCTATTTGTGCAACCACACGACGCACAATGTCCTCGCTCATACGGCCACCTCTCGCTCTCCTCTTGTACACCACATATAACAATATTATTGCGCCGCGATTGGTTTTCCAAATAATCTAGCATACTTTCCACGAGCGTGATCCGAAGCGTGAACCAGATTTCCTATCTCCTCCTCCAGTTTCTTCGGATGGTATTTTTCGAACCCGCGCTGCATCTCCTCCCTCAACTGCTCAATTAGCTCCTTAACTGCCTCCAATCTCACACTCGCAGTCCCTTGTTGGTCAGCTAGCAACTCTCCACACACACACACACACACGCACGCACGCACGCACGCACGCACACACTAAACATATAATTTGCAATGTTTGGGTCAGTATTACGCTGAGTGCCTCAAACAATGTACGTTTCATAAAAGTTCATGAATGTTAGAAATTAGAGATATATTTTAGGCTGTTTTGTAAAGAATAAAAATGGACACTCTTGAACTCTTAAAAAATAATTATAGCTCTGAATCAGAAAAATACAAATAGCAGAATGGAAATTTGTTCATTCAGTCTTTATGATCGTGATTTGCAGAGATAATAAATAAAATAAATACAAGATTGATCTTAATCTGTTTGCACTTTGCTCATCTCACAGTAAGAAATCTGTGAACAGGAGTAAACTATTATCCCTATTATTTTAACGGTCCTTTCCGCACGTCTTCAACCGGACAGCTGAGAAGAGAAGGATATATGAGGGGAAGTCGTGTAGCCACCTTCCGCTGCCATTTCTCCTGGTGGAGAGCCATTAGGAGCAGGGGCGTCTCTCTCTCTACAATATATCTGACGGGGAAGATGCTAGCACCCAGCACGGTTGTGTATCAAGATATATACCCTTAACTTCTTGCTTATCTCAGTGAAGCCATTGGTCTCCGTCAAGGCAAGCTTCTTCAAGTGGCTGTAAAGGACGATCTTAGCAAGTGTGGATTAGCCCTTCCCCGCTACAACTTTGAATATACAAAAATGAACAGATGCATTCAAACAAAAGAAATTGTCTAACAATCTTTGCATAGAAATCTTTTTGTAGCTGTAACTGTTTATTAACTGAATTTTGACTTTTTATAGCAAGAGCTTTCACATAATAATGGTATGAAGCAGGTTACACCACCTCGTTGCTTTACTAACTGAAAGCATATGAAATGACCAATGTCAATAAAACGAAAGCAACATTAAGAGCATGCAGGTCAATGTTATATTTATGAACTCTACGCAAGACGTTAGTGTTTACTTTTTCATAAAGTTTGGAAAAACTAAGACCAAGAGCAACTATTTGCTCCTATCTCCAAGATTCTGCTTAATATAAAACACTTTTGGGGTAGCTTTCGGAAAGTTTGTATTCAGTATTAATAATAATAATAATAATAATAATAATAATAATAATAGAACTACTTACACATTACAAACTGATATTTTGTAAATAACATTAAAAATATTGATTACTAAAGTTAATCATAATCTCATACAAACATGGGCTGCAAATGTAACGCCATCTTAGCCTTAACACAGTGAGGTTATTTGAGTTACGGGCCGGCAGAGTGCAGTTGTGTGCCAGGAGAAACCTGTGACTAATGCCGTATAATGCATGTGTAGGTAGTAGTTCTGCTTGCATTCATTTTAAGGGCTTCATTTTAAGTGGTCAGCGAGCGGTTGTATGCCCGTGTGTTACTCGGTGCTTTCGTCATTGTTCGTCATTTGTATGCTAATTATTCTTCGTTATACCGGTACATAAACATAGTGCTGAAGAAAGGGGTTTTGTGTACGATAAATATGTAAAAAAGGATTCTTTCAAAGAAATGATAAGGCGATTCGCAAGAAAATATCCTGGCAATCGTGTTCCTAAAAGAGGAACTGTTCGCCATTTTGTTAAAAATTACGAGATACAGGATCTCTCAACGACAAAAAAACATGTTCCGAACCGCCGTGTTCCAACAGAAGAAATGTTGGATGAAACGCAGGAATTTCCTACACAGATGCCGGCAATGCTACTGAGAGACATCATTTTCAACATGTTATAATATAGATTAGTGCTTATTATTATCATCATTTTAATACAGGATAACTCTATGCTAGCAGTAAAAATATAAATACTGAAATAAAGCTACTACCTTTACGCGCGGCTGCTCTATCTGCCCTTTTCCGGTTGCGGCGACTGCATTTTCCCAGCAAATAACCGTGCTAAGGTGGCTCAAATAGTCTCCTGTATATTTATAAATTATACTCGACTTTCTTCATAAGTTCATATATTAAAATTATGGTGATATACATTTGGAATAACAGCGAAAGAAAACTCTTTCCTTAATCTTAAATTCAGTGACTCATAATCCAATGAAATACTTCTTCGAAAAAGTTTGAACTATACCCCACTACTATAAATTCATTTCCTATATAGTGCACATAAAAGCCTGTACAGTAGTACTAGTTTTGCAGATTACGCAAGAAACTTACTGGATATTAAAATAAATCTTGTAGAACCATTTAATAATTCAGCAATGTTACACACAATAAACCTAAATGAGCACGCTTCCCTCTCTATTCTCCCCAATTACTTTCTATTATGCCCATCATTTGGGGTAGGGTGTGACCGGGACGCTTTTGGACGGGTGTGTAGTACGCGTCCCATTACAGGACTCATGGGAGACAGAGCGCACCACGATAGTTAATCCAATGTACAGGGATGAGGTTTAACTGCCTACTAAAAGTGCATCGTTGCTGATCGGTTTAGTGCAGGAAGGATATAGGTCCATAATCACAGAACTGCTTATACCTGTGTGAAAGTGAGAACGTGGAGAAATCGTCATGTATCGGTAAATATTAAAACAGAAGAATATAGCCACGAAAAGGGTATAAAAAGAGCTTCTACTAATCAGAAAAAAGACTACTTTTAACATTTCCTTTTCCTAAGAGCAATTGTGTTGGGTCGTGTTAATATCTAAGCCAGGTACTATTCTTCCAATATTTCCGCTAAATTGTTATACACAATTTATTGATTATGTTTTACTTATAGAGTAAATTATGAAAATATAATTGATCACAAATCTTAGCAATTTATATTCTGTAGAATCGATATTTTTCGATGCATACATCTGAAGTATGTATGTTCGTTTTACAGTAATTAAAAAATCAGCGGTTCTCAAACTTTCCTTGACTGCGGACCTCCTTTATAGATCTCCCGCACTCGTAAATTAAACTCAAATTTAAAATCCTCAGTTTGCGTCATATAAATTTTTTAAGGTCGTTACGTAATTTAAAATACAAAGAAACAAATAAATACATTTGTTCAATATTTATCCTTTTATTTAAATATATTCTTAAAATATTAATATTAATGGATAATAACTAATAATATATGATACCACCACATTACTCGTAAATTTTATTTTTAATAGTGTTTAACGCCCGTTTTTACTACTGCGGCACCATAGGCAGATTGTAATTCCTGAATGAGAGGAATGATACTCCAATTCACTGATAAGTTTACTTATATATCGGTCTTAATAGGAAAATGTTGTATTCTGAGTTCTGATTATACGTTTCCCAAGCAGTTTCTGCATTAAATTTTAGATAAACGAGTGGATAAATAATATTTAATACAACAAGTTGTTACGAAAGGCATGATTATGAGAAAATCTGGAGCTACGATACCCAGCCCACACATTTTTCTGCTGATAAATGTGTGCTGTTACCAAGGAAACTATGGCGGTACGTATGTTCTGCTGGCCCACGTTTTCGGCGTACCTATTTAAAAAGCTCCCTCCGGAACAAATACTTGTTTTTAATTGTATTCTAATTTACTTTATCAAGTGCATATATATATATATATATATACAATAAATTTGCGTGTTATTTTTCTCTCGAAATTAACTCTTTATATCTATGCATTCAAGATTCAACAGTTAACAGTTTTCTAATGCTTTGTTAACCTCCTGTGAGGAGCCCAAGGACCGCATTTTGAAATCTATGATTTGGTGAATTTCGCTATTGTTTCATTTGTAGTTTATAAAAGTGATGAAATAGTAAATGTGAATTACATAACTTTGTTTATTTTATATTATTACCAAAAGATGTATACATACAAAACGACTGATATCAGAAAGCTTGTGTTCTGTTTTGTTTGTTTTTTTTCCTTTTGTTCTTAAGTAAAAGCTAAATAAAAGTAAATTAAGTATAAATAAAATATATCTCAGGAACCTTAGTAGCATTGTCATAAGTAGCGCGCAGAAAGATTATTTCATGCGTATGATTAGTGGACAAAGAAGTGTAGCTCATTGTTAATACACAGCAATATGTAGCTGTGATCGGATAAAATCCAAAATTTCTTTACATTTCATAATATGGAACAGGAATTATGGTGGGGGTGTTGTTTACGGGGATTAATTTATGGTATATATTTGAATACTAATTATTTATATAAGTAGATTATACTCTTGTTACTTTGCCTTGGATGTTGAAGTCTGGAGTTCGATGTTTCCTATTTCTCTGGTTCCAAAGCAGAGGATAGGACTCTCAGGGGAATATGGACTGTTTTTAATTACTTGGAGACATTAGGGAAAGAATATTCTGGGCTCAAGTTGAAGTTTTAATTTATTGGACAATTGAAGGTTTCAGGACATCCGTCGCTTGATAAGTCTTGTTGTATATTTACTGTATAGTTGCGCTCAAGCTGAAGTTCGCTACTTTCACTTGAAGATATAAATATACTGTTCACGTAACTTTAACTTTAACCGGACTCTTCCTAACAAATTTTACTGTGACTGTCACCAAATTTTACTGTAACACTTTCTTATAACACTGATCACTTCGATTTAAGGTCATAAGAATAATCTGACTGTCGTAACTTTAACACCGATTTAACGTGACTCGTATATTATCTTAATGACGACGTATTTCTTTCACTAAACTGTAGTGCAATATCTTTCAACTATTGACTGCATTGCTAATATTACTGTACTATACTGCCATAACCTCTACTCTCCTGTTTTCTGTATAGTATTACTTATACTGTGCTGTGTGTCTCTGTATTGTGTGTTCTTCCAAAAGCTCACTTCTTATACTTGGTATAAAATATGTGAATTCAATCCGCCCCCGCGAACTTTCATTTCCTCAAATATTCTAGGACTCGACTAAATTCTCAGTTTTCTGCTGGCTGTTGCACGATATCTTTAATATTGCCTATTAATTCTCATTCCCAGTTTTGAGAGAAGTTTATTGGTTGAAGCCTTTCTCCCCCATAACCTGTTTTATTTTCCTATATTTGAGATCCGCACAAAAAGGCTTTACGATAAAGCACATTTTGGCCACATATAAACTGCATCACTTTGAATCTGATAGACACAGAAATCCTTTTTTGGTTTCATATGATTCGCTGTCCCCCTTAACGACAATAATGCTTATTAGCGGTCTGCTTCACCCCAGATACTTTCCAAAGTTACCATTCCCACGTTTGATGTTATCTTTTACGGCGCCAGTTTTCGCTTGCGGCATGTCCTCTCAATATGACAAGTACAAATACTGCTTTATACAATAATTCTTGTTGACCATGTCGAGGCAATAAAAGCATTTGCTGTCCGGTGTCGGTAACCCTTTATGGATAGCTGACAAAAGGAAGAAGGGGTACAGCGTTAACAAAGAAGTGAACCTTCCGAAGTGAATGTATTGTTATAATGATTTGATCATCGTCTCAGAGATTACCGGGGTGGCAACGGAAGACCGACATGTCCTTTGTTATAATTTTTGCCTTTCTTCACAGAAATGAAACCCTAGTCTTGAATATTACCTATTAGACAAAAGACATATATACCCATATACATACACTAACAAATATATTAAAATATTTATCATAACGGTAATATTGATACCAATTATTATGTCCTTCTTGATATTGTTAATAATACCTGAAAGCTAATGCTATTATTGTTAGAATAGGAGTTCTTGAGATTCCTGCTTCAGTAGAAAATATATTACATAAGTGAAATAGTGTTTTAACTTTTCACATTTAAACATATGTTTTTATTTTGGCAACCATGTTATATCAAGATTCCATATTAGGACCTATTTTCTTTATTATGTATATTAATAATCTTCCTTTATCTCTTTATGAGCCAATCTTGAACTCCTACTTGTATTCAGACGATTTAACTTTATGTTATATCATAAAGTTGAAAGGTTGATGTAATATCAATAAATTAAGTATAAAGATGGAAAAATCATGAACATTATATTGAAATTTAATACTGCTACAGATGCTTCTTTGAAATTCTTAGGTATTTGTATTGATCCCGGCCTTTGTTGGTCGAATAATTTTATATATATTTAAAAAAATTGGCAGTGGACTTTTATGTTAGGAATTTTAAATACAATGTTAAAAAAACTAAATTATATATGAAGCCTTCTCTTATTAATGATTGATGTAATACCAATAAATTAAGTGCAAACAGTGGAGAATCATGGACATTGCATTTAAATTCAATGCTGCTACGGATGTTTCTTTGAAATTCTTAGGTATCTGTATTGACTGCGGCCTTTGTTCGTCAAATAATATTATATATATATATATATATATATATATTTAAAAATAACCAATGGATTTTATGTTAGGAATTTTAAATATAATGTTACAAAGGATTATTAATTAAGGTTTATTTAGCTAACATTTATTCTCACATTAATTATGGTATTTTCTTAGGGGGTAATCACACTTATGCAATTAAGATTTTTATTTTACAAAAAAAGGCTGTTAAACAGATTTGTGCAGTTCATTCCAAATATCCGGTAAGCCACTTTTCATTTCTTAGGATATTTTTACTTGCCAGCGATGTATGTGTTTAATTATTTATTATATGTCAAGCATAATATAAACAGTTTTATAGTTTCCTCAAATTTTCATAATTACTCAACACGTATTGGTTTCAATCAATATACCAATCATGTTTCTATATGTTCAGATCACCTGCCTGAAAGCTTTCTCCCCTTCCTAGGTATTTTACCTGTTAATTGTTTCCCCTTGATTCGACCAGCTATAGTTTTCTCAAATGTTGTTGAAAGCATTTCTAAGTTTAGGAATTCAAAAGGTTTTTTTCTGACGGCGTTTGGCATGGGGTATTTTATTTTACCTGCTATTTTACCTGATTCCCATTGGATCAGTCTGTTGGTGGATCTCACCCCAGTAAAAAGACTGTTTTCCTACGTTTTTAGGAATTCCTATTTAAATGTTTTTTTTTTTTCTGTGTGCGTTTAGGAACACGGATTTCTTGGGGCTAGGAGATGCGAAAACCCATTCTCGTTGGCTCAAAATCAAGAGGTGCGGGTCCAACGGGCAAATATAATGGTCACCGGTACATCCTTGAAAATTGACAAGTTTTCTGGTATAAAAGTAAGCCAGTGTGTGAATCATACCGTCTCGTGGTTTTGAAATACTATTGCATCAACTACAAGAATTTCCTTCTTAGCGAAGCACAGCTATATTATTGTCTCCTCTATATTCATGTGATGATATAGAAGGATACTATATAAAATACTACGTAAATAAGTGTAGGGAATATTATTGCAAACCTTGTGACAGTTGTAGACATACCGAAATCCACAAATCGTGAATCGGAAACCTAATACCACGTGGCACTCTGATACTCTTCTGTGTTTACAGTGCCAAATTCTAAATGCTTGTAAACTGTATAATGTACCAAGTTCGTACGCACATGTGGGAAAACATGACAGACACACCCGTTGTGCTGTTTCCATTGGTTTTTTAATTAATTGTGTGTGTGCTTATATAATTCAAAATTTAAATTTCTTCAGTTTTCTAAAAAAAATATCAAGTTGATTTCAATGTATTGATTTCAATGTAAACAGTGTAAAATTTATTTTAGTTAATATTCCCATTTTTATAGTTGTTTGTGGAAGCGTTTTAATTTTACCAACAATACATTTGTCAATTTTGTACTTGAACATATCAAATTTAGAAACATTATTATGGAACAAAATCAACATGTACATTACTTCCACAAAAGTCAGAATTTTAAGCAAATTGTTTGTACTGTCATAGTATGTTTTAATTTTCTAAAATAACAATTATTGCTAAAAACGTGTTTTATGTAAACAGTATGGCATTTCTTAATATTTTTCCCACTGTTTTTGCTTTAAATGCATATTTCCAGAAAAGTGAGGTTTTAACAAAAATGTTTATACTGTCATAGTATGTTTAACTTCTAAAGTAACAATTATTGTTAAAAAATGTATGTATGTATACATGTATGTATGTATGTATGTATGTATGTATATATGTATGTATGTATATATGTATGTATGTATATATGTATGTATGTAAAGTATATACCGCTTAAACGTATTTTTCCACTGTTTTTTTTTTTTTTCAATGCAATCCTTGAGAAGTTTGTTTGCTCTACCAAAACAGCGTAGTGATCCGGATTAAAATATATATTTTTAACGCGTTCATAGTTTAATTATACAACGGCTCCCACAATTGTTTGCGAAGGTTATAGGAAGATGTGAGGTTTTTTACTGGCAACCGACTTTTATCTAATTTCGTCTTTGCTGGCTTCGGTTTCTCCTTTACCTCAATGTCGTGGTACATATGATCGTATTTCGATTCAAGATACAGTTCTCTCGCTTGCGACATTATATGAGATAGTTTCCCAGTTTACATTTTATCATCCGCCACTTTTCGGACCCTGCCCAATACTTTATTCATTTCTCTGATTAATTGAATAATTGATTTGTCTACGAGATGAAGCTTTTACAGCTTTTAACTGTGAAGATATCTAATTTGCTTACTGTACTTGAAGTAAATTTTGACACGAATGCACTACCTAGAGAAACCAATATCGGTAGTAGAAAAGCAAGTAAAAAGTTGTCTTTCTGAACAAGACGCTTTTCCTTTTTCTTTAAGGAAACTCGTTAGTTGATTAACTTTCTCCGGCAAGTTTTATATTTCTTTAGGCGCTTCAAGCATTTTATAGGCAAACTGACATAACCTCTGCACACGTTGAGTACACACTTTAGTGCTTTTCCTTAGTTTTTCTCGCAAAACGGGTTTTGCCTTGGCCAGCACAGTCAAGTTTGCTTGCTGTCTTACTATCAGTGAACTGCCCAGTTTGCCCAGTTTGCCCAGTTTGGCAATGCTCATCCTGTTTGTGTCTCTACAAAAATGAAAGTTACTCGTTGCTCGTTTATTTTAACTCTCGGGGGGGGGGGAGGATTGCATATATTGAATCAGGGGGGCCAAACCTTCAGAATATGATCAACAAAAGCGATACCCATACTAATTGGGTATAAAATAATAAAGAATTTTCCTTGGAGGACGCCGGTTTGATACCTATATTAATTAGGGGTGTATTGTGTGCAATCCAATAATAAATAACTGTGGGTTTTTCTGTAGCCTTCTTAAATGCCTCTAACACAAACCTAGAACTCTTTGGCTCGATTTGTTGGCACAACCCATCAATTTGCTTTTTATCTCTCTTGTTTTTAAATAAGTCAATGTAATTTACATTTAGAGATATAATTGGAAAATTCTTTCCTTTTGGAAACACATTTTGTAGTAGGTATGTAAATAATTCCAAGTCGTTTGTAATGTGAAACTCTAGAGTAAAAAATTTGAAACGTTTTGCCCTTCTGCTTCGTACATTAAATGGTGTAAAATAACTAAATCCGCCTCGTTAACAGTCTCTGGTATGCTTGCTTGGGTCACGAAACACGGACTTGGTTTAGGGGAATATTCCGGTGGATGACACCATAGCACTTTTCTCAACGGCTTGTCAAATATTTGGCCTACATTACTAATTCAGCTTTTCACAAATGTTGATTTACCACAACGCGAAGGACCTGCAATTAGCATGGTGCACAGGAAATTAAATTTAAAGTTACAATTTGTATACAATGTGAGCGACTGATGAAGGTTGTCTAAACTAACTTTTTTTTTTATATATCCGTACGGGTAGGAATAAAGTTTCCACATTGCACGTGTTTGTTGACCACCATTCTATAGGTTTTCACCGAAGGCTCGGTATCCACTGTGCCTAGGAATATTCTGGAAATCTGTGTGCTTTCCAGTATTACCGAAATTGAATTATCTTTCAAAACGGTGTCCCTGATAACGCTCGAATTTATATTTCTCATAATTTTCGAATTGAAGGTGCTGCCTTTAATTTTGCAGATAGAGTGCGTCTTCTCGCCACGCTTAACTATTATGGTGTAATTTTTTATAGCGGTAGATGCAACTATTGGCGTCCTTGCCATACTTTTCTATCTCATCTTTCGTACAACTAAAAACGGTCCCATTGAAGGCATCCATTCCCTCGGTCTGTACATGCTATAACGAAATATGTGTCGAAATGACACGTGCGTTCGCCCAATCTCTTAAGATAAGAATATTATTCAATTCTTGCATGAGCTGTTGTGTATGCAGTTATGCCGGTGTTAGTAGTGCAATTTAATTTCGGATTCTGTTCGCAATGCTTCCTTACCACGTGTATCCTCTCCTCTGTAGCAGGCAGGTAGACTGTACCTCTACACTTGAGTTGTTAAGTAGGTCTTTGAGACTCGAATAATCTTTAACAAGCTCACCTGTTATCTCATTGGCCATATTTTCCCCAAAAGGAGTTTAACACGAGTTTTGCCAACTCACGCTTGCCAGAATTACTTTCAATGGCTTTTTATCCAGTGCAACGCCTTCCTTTTCCAAAAATCACATTACATACTCATTTTTCTTCGCAGGAGTGTCGCGAAGACACACTGGGCCAAACGGAGGCTTTGGTTTTAATATTTAAGAAACTGGTTAACATAGTCCTGAAAAAGACCCTTTTCACCAGTGGAAGGATCATAGCGTATCATGTCATATTCCCATATTTTACACACATGAATTACCCTATAACCTTCCTCTAGTGCGACTTTAGCCTCGTCCACTACCCAGATGCCTGTCATACATCTTTCATCCTCTGTATGTGCACACTCCATCTTACTATCTATCTCTGCACCGTGGAAACATGTTTTACGTTAATGCGCAATGGCAGGAGGGTACGGTACAGTCTTTCCAGGGGAAGATTTTTGCATTTCACGATACCACCCCTACATCATGCAAATTTGGAAAATTAACCACGTAGATTTTAGCATGTCCCACGGGGTAGGCTTTGGTCTTGTTGGCGAACGGGGACAAACTGCACACGTCATAATAAAACATTTTCATGTCTCTAATAGCCTCGCAGTAAGTTTTCTTACTATTTGTACGCCTGCCAAAGATGGCATTTCGTTGGGTAAAAGGCTCCTGGTAAGAAAAAATTTTGTCAAATCTTGCCAGAGCCCCTTCAGTCTTAATCATGGCATTAAACCCACACTCCCACATCTCGGTCACATCTCTCATCAACTTTGTTACCTTTACGGGTGTTCTCATATCACGGTCGGTACATTTTCAAAAACGTCCGCTTTAGGAGTGTTCTGAGTACACTCGAAATCTATGAACACTAATATGAAATTCTTTCGCAAATTTGGAGAGCTGTACGATTCAATATAACATTTATGGTTAGCATCCACATGGATCCCACAAGTAGTACAAAAACTTCCGCGCACTGGCGAGGAAATTTTCTAAGCCTCATATTGGCAAGTTTGTTGCACAAAGGGCAAAGTTTTCTACATCACACACTGACAGGGATTTTGGGTAATAATTTTCCTTAATCAAATGATTATTAAAACAGGTCTGCCCTTTGAAATCGCAATGACACTCGTCACATCTCACGTACCTATCAAATGACAGTGGCACTGCTGGCGGCACTTGGCGCAGTTTAAATCGCACCGTTTGTTACTTTTTTCTTTATTGTGATGAAACTGCAATGTCGGCACTACCATTTACACTTGAAGGCCCCGTGCAGCATTAAAATAGCTATCGTGAAATATTACGTCCATATGTTTATCGTGATATTTTTCGGTTAATAGAGCACATTACTCCTGCTGTGTTCGCCAAAAACAGTAATAGAATAATCTCTTAGCACTATCTCAAGCAGTTTTACTTCGTCGACAGAAAACGGACCGTCGGATTTGCCTACTTTCTCGCACAGTTCCACAACCCTTTGTTTTGTTACGACACAATTATAAAGTGTGTTTATTTGGAATATTTTATTAGGAAAAGTTATAAAATACGGGAGCTATTTCCATTTATGCTTCCTAATACATGTATAAGTAAAGCCTTATCTCAAAGAAATAATAGAAATATTATAGCCTTTTCTTGACTAAACAGGCATTGTATTGAAAAAAAAAACACACTTTGATTGACATGATTAAATTCGGGCACTATAAATTTTCTGATTTCATTGCTAACAGTTTCTTAGTATTTCGAGATTATACTTATGAAAATTTCGGATGTAATTTTGTTGGCAAACGTTCAAGATTTTTGGCAATTTTGTATAAAATGTACGTTTACCCTCGTGTCTTTTATTTTACACTTTTAGTTTACACTTAACCGGTATTAAAATTTGTACACAATATCGTGAATTCCAGTTCTAGAAGGACACAACTGATCAGCAAAGCTCTGAATAAACTCTTCGCGCACATGACGAATTGATTCATAATAACATTTATACACAAAAATGCGTTACTCTGGAGTCAATTGCCCTAGCATCTTCTTGAATGAATGTATACTGCAGTGAGACCAGCAGGGAACAAGTTCAGAAAGTGATGCTCAATAAAATAGCTTAGGAAGCAGAGTTAGTTCGGATGCCGCCGGTTGTGGTGTGCGTGGTAGTGACCGAGACGAGAAATACCGTGTGCGGCCAAGTTTTATAACTAAAGTGGTATATGAACATTTTAGTGATAACTGCTTTTTAAGTTCTGATTTTTACATAATAATTACCATATTATTCCCATTTTTTCATTTATGTTGGTTTGGATCTTCTCATACCTAAATGTATTATTTCTGGTACTGGAATTATATTTCAGAACATTCTTGTAGAAAAAAAAATAAAAAATACACAAACATATTTTAATGTCTTAAAGAAATAACCTCTAAAACCCAAATCCTTAGAATAAAATGCACTTAAAAAGGTATTCCATGCAACGCAAAATTAGCTGCACCAAAATATTTAATTACTGTTCACATTTTCTTTTTGATGTAAAAATGGCGAATTGAAAAAGAATTATTCAATCACTTAGATGAAATATGAATAGAGATTCAGAATGGAAAGGAAATAGGGACTGGACAGTGCGTAGACAAGTTGAATATCTGATAGACTCTGAATGGAAAAACAGCAAGTGTTTCCTTCTTTTCGTACTCTTCTTGTACATTTTAATGCTACTAACAATTCAATCTCTGATTAATGTGTTTAGTTAATAAAAGAAACTAAAAGACATAGCTAAACACCTGCAAACTTACAAAATGTGTCTCTCTAACTCTTACAAAAATCTTTAAAAATCCTATGAAAATGTGAAGTTCGCTCAAATCTTTTTATATAGGTTTACCACGAAACTGGTTATGCTTGTTTAACCGTCATGGGAACATTTTGTAAAAAGGAAAAGTAGGAAATATGAAAGAAAGGAAAGAACTTTTTTTAAAGCTAAACTTCACTTAGGATTGCCCATATGTGTCTGATATATGATAAGAGCAGGATATTGGGCCGTCCTCAAGTGGAATGATTATCCCTTCCAGAATGGGGTGGAAACCCTGGAGAAATACCTCTCTTGCGCCTGGAGGAAGGTTAGGTGGGACCGTGTCCGCTAGATTGGTTCTGTCTCGAGGAAAATTGTAGCTACTGAGCAGCCGTAATACGTGGCCAGGAAGCAGATGCCGAAGTGACAGTGTAGTTAAAAAGTGTCACACGCCCGAACAAAGTGGGAGAGTCTTCTACTGCCATTTCTCTAGTTAATCTTCTCGCTTCGTCTGACACGCGCGCTGAAACGTCGTGGAAACTTTGCTCTTTATCGAAATCACGTCATTCAGCAATTCGTTAAGTACGTACTAGGGCCCGAAAATGTCCTCTCTGAAGAAAAAGCAGAGAAAATAAACTGTACTGCGTTAAATAAGCAGTGATTGTATTAAAGATTTAATGAATATACGTGGGTTAAAACGAATGTTTTCGTTTTCATCTACCTGTTTTACTAAGATTCTAATAATATTTCCCATCATACTTTTACTAACAGTAATATGTGTTTCATATTATAAAAAATGGTGTCAAATTTTATGTAGCTTATCTTTATAAATTCAAAACACAGATTTTACAAATACTATGAATATAATTCTCTTTCTTCTTGGGCATCTAAAATCATTATAAAGGTAATAATGCGTAGCTTCTGCAAAGTTGAAATATTCATTATGTACTGCCGGAGTGTAAAAATACATCAATATTGCAAGCATTTGTTTATTGTTTTTTATTTATTTGTTGCAGCATAACAAAGGTCAATTTCCTCTGTTATATCAATCTAACAATAGGTAATTACATTAAGATTCCTTAACAATACGACAGTAAACAGTACATACAATAAAAGTATATAAATCTATATAACGCTTGAAACAGTTTATAATTAAACATATTAGTAAAACAAGTATAATTAAAATATCTGCATAATAATAGTTATAGTAATAACAATAATAATAATAATAATACAAACAATAACAAAAACAAGACTTACACATAAGTATAATCATATGTAAAGAGAGTGGAAATAAAAGTGCTAGTAAAACATAAAGATTGAACTGGATTAACATAATTATGAAGGTGATCGGAATAATAATAATATTAATAATAATAATAATAATAATAATAATAATAATAATAATAATAATAATAATGATAATATATGAGTGATCAGTTCTATAAAAAGTTTGCAAATTTCTGTAATGGAACCTACGAAATTTAAATCTAAAGGAATATATTATTTCTAATCACATTTCACAGAGTATTATGAAATACTTCTTAAATATGGCACTGTAATATCCTTTGGTAAAGCATTCCAGAGGTGGGCGGTGATCACGGTGAAAGATGATGAATAAAGTGATGTTCGGTGCAATGCCGGGTTACAGAGCGTGTACTAATGCTACTACAGGAAACTAGATTTTGAAAACGAGAAGATAGATTAATTAAGAAAATGTATGAATCACGTAGCAGTAGTATGAGACAATGGACATTTCTTCAGTCTTTCAGGCAGAACCAAGACAGGAAGGTTGTTACATGGGTGAACAAACACACATCGTAAATGTAATTTACACACATACGAGGGTTGTTCAGTAAAGAATGATCATACTTTTTTTTTTTTTTGCGACATACGTTTACTCTCCTCATAATTTTGATTATCTTTCTCAAAGTAGTCAGTTGAATGCAATGCACTTGTTCCAACGTTGTGCCAGTCCTCAAACACATGCTGGAAATTATTTAGTTACAAGTCCTTCAGAATGAACTTCGCAGCCTTCACCACTGATTCTGAACATAATAAATACCTCCCATGAAGGTGCCTCTTCCATTTGATGTAAAGAAAAAAGTCACACGAGTTTAAATCTGAACTATAAGGAGTATGAGGGACACATTTCGTATTGCATTTTGTAGATATTCAGCAACAAAATGTGCAATATGCGGGCATACATTATCGTGGTGCAGTATCCAGCTTGTTTCACGGAAAGGTGGCATTTTGCAAATGGTACGCCCTTGCAGAGTTTTGAGGATATCTTTGTAGTATTGCCGTTTGTGTGTGCAAGTACGACATTCTGGTAACCATTCGTTGAATATGGAAAAATGGGCTGACCACAACTTTTGCAGCAGAAGCAATCATTTTTGCCTTTTTGCTATTGGTGATGATGGATATTTTCACACAACCGTTTTGGTTTTCGCTCTTAGGATCTAAGGGATAACTACATTTCATCAGCAATGATTATCTTTGAAAGAAACTCCGCATTTCTTTAACGTCATTTGCAACTGCATGCAAAACTACACGTGAACGCCTATTTGTTCTGATATCAGCAGTCTTGGAACCCACCATGCATAAACACGTCTCATATGCAAGTGTGCATCCAGTAAATTTTTCAAAAATTTTGAAAGCTGTTGTTAATGTTATTCAACGATCCTGTCGCACAATGACAACATCGCGGTTAATGTTTTCTTCCGTTAGAGCACAAACTGGAGCGTCGGATCCACGTTTCTTTGAAACTTATTTTCTACCCTCTTTAAACAGTTTAAACCATTTCTAATCTGTGTACCATGGGGAAGAACGAAATCTGCGAAGGCCTCGCGTAACATTGCTTAGGCCTCAGCGAAAGATTTGTTGAGACGAAAGCAGAATTTCAGAGCAACACGTTCATTGGGAGTCACCTCTCCTTTGTTGTAGACGGTACTGAACATGTCTTAACGTCCACACTCTCTTAGGCGAGAACCGTAAGGGACAACAATCAAACTGCACTAAGCTAAAAAAATATTGTACTTTAAATTTTAGGGCGATATATTATGCATATAAAAGTATTGAACACGCTTAGGTTAGAGCAATTGCAGTAGTGGAAGTAGATATTACTAAGGATTGCACTAAGCCTCTGGGTAGGGCTACGCTTAGTATTGTAAACGTTTCAACAGCTTGGCGTTCCCACCAGAGCTTACTGTCTTCAATGACCACAAGGCTTTTCGTATATTTTATTATGTGTTTTGAGGAGATTTTAGTTTGTTGTCTTTTCATAAATTAAATTTTTCTCGCATAATTGTTAAAGGTAATTACAATTAGATTGATTTTAATGGGGGGAATGTTGTCCTTGTCTATGATACTTAGCAATTGCTGCTTCCCATTACCTTTGCCTGAAAATTTAGAGAATTAAAACCAAAGCGTGGATTACACGTCCAAAAATGAATAGAGTCAAGATCCTGGTTGATGTTCGTTATTGCGTCGTTTGTTTGAGAGAGTATGTAAAGCGGTTAATCGTCAGGATAGATATGGTAGTTTAAGGAACTGCTGTAACCATCATGAGCGAGGCAGAAATTCCCAGAAGCAAAACGTCAATGCCGCTCGCGATGTTAGGAGTTGAAACATAGGATAACACCTTTCGCCCATATTTATCCCTTAAGTTTGGTAAAAAGTAAGTCTGTATCTTTCGTTTCGAAAGTTTAGTTATGTCAAGCAAAACAAGTAATGTTAACGCCCATTCATCGCACAAATTATATAAATTCACTAATATTTAGTAGCGCTAAAATTTCTAAACGCAGAATTCTGAACATTTATATAGAACAGTTAGAATGAACTAGGTGGCTTCTGAAAAATAATGTTTAAAGCCTCTACTTCAATCCCTTAAATGAAGATCACACAGTTCCTCGGGCTCCTAATTGAACAATGTCTTGTACATATACTATGGCTCAGACGCTTAATTTGCACACATGTAAAACAATGATTATTTTTCTTTATTGCGTAGCATATAATAATACTTTTAATGTATAGCATTTTTATTAAACAATTCAGCTTGAGATTTCGAATAACCTTATTAGAGTCTCTTTCCAATATGTTACATTGAGTCCTGTAACATGACCTTATCTCACGAGACTGTGCTCATAAGGTCTGAACTTAATAAAATATAGGTATCACACCTTTGGTCGATGTACTGAACACATTTTCCCACCCTCTGCTCGTGATATTGCGAACAACGACTGAGGCAGTTGAGGTGTTAGAAGGTAATGGAACCGGTTTTATTTCACTAAAACACAGCAGAATGCCAGCTGCACTTCACATAAAATGTAAATACAACAATAAGACGAAGAAGTGAAAAAGCTGTGTAATTATTTTTTTAAATCTTACCATGAGGGAAATAGCAAGACGAACATGTATCCTAGGTTTCCGCATGCAACTTCTAGCAATGGTAGGTACTGAGTATTTAGCAGTGTATAGCAAAACAGGTGTAATTTTGCCAAACTTTTAGAAAAAAAAACTACTGTTGGAAAAGCCTTCAGGCCTAACTCCTAGAATGTGCTGCACCATAGAAACCATTACTGAGAACTTTAATAAGAATAAGGAGAATGTATAAGTGGCAGAAATATATTAAAATTGGGTAGTAAATTAGTGGAAAAGCATGTTATACATGAAGGCAGGTTTGAGCTATTTGGCAAACAATTACAGTGGTTTCCGGAAAATTCATGTTGTGTAAATGCAGGTGAGGTTTTGGAGGCAGAACAGATGATGTTGTACAAATGCAGTTGTGAGGTTTAGGGGGCAGAAGAGGTGATGTACAAATACAAGTGTGAGATTTTGGAGGCAGAACAGATAATGTTGTACAAATGCAAGTGTGAGATTTTGGAGGCAGAACAGATAATGTTGTACAAATGCAAGTGTGAGATTTTGGAGGCAGAACAGATAATGATGTACAAATACAAGTGTAAGATTTTGGAGGCAGAACAGATAATGTTGTACAAATGCAAGTGTGAGATTTTGGAGGCAGAACAGATAATGTTGTACAAATACAAGTGTGAGATTTTGGAGGCAGAACAGATAATGTTGTACAAATACAAGTGTGAGATTTTGGAGGCAGAACAGATAATGTTGTACAAATGCAAGTGTGAGGTTTTGAAGGAAGAACAGATAATGTTGTACAAATGCAAGTGTGAGATTTTGAAGGAAGAACAGGTAATGTTGTACAAATGCAAGTGTGAGATTTTGGAGGCAGAACAGATAATGTTGTACAAATGCAAGTGTGAGGTTTTGAAGGAAGAACAGATAATGTTGTACAAATGCAAGTGTGAGATTTTGAAGGAAGAACAGATAATGTTGTACAAATGCAAGTGTGAGATTTTGGAGGCAGAACAGATAATGTTGTACAAATGCAGGTGTGAGGTTTTGAAGGAAGAACAGATAATGTTGTACAAATGCAAGTGTGAGATTTTGGAGGCAGAACAGATAATGTTGTACAAATGCAAGTGTGAGGTTTTCAAGGAAGAACAGATAATGTTGTACAAATGCAAGTGTGAGATTTTGAAGGAAGAACAGATAATGTTGTACAAATGCAAGTGTGAGATTTTGAAGGAAGAACAGATGATGTTGTACAAATGCAGGTGTGAGGTTTTGAAGGAAGAACAGATAATGTTGTACAAATGCAAGTGTGAGGTTTTGAAGGAAGAACAGATAATGTTGTACAAATGCAAGTGTGAGGTTTTGAAGGAAGAACAGATAATGTTGTACAAATGCAAGTGTGAGGTTTTGAAGGAAGAACAGATAATGTTGTACAAATGCAAGTGTGAGGTTTTGAAGGAAGAACAGATAATGTTGTACAAATGCAGGTGTGAGGTTTTCAAGGAAGAACAGATAATGTTGTACAAATGCAAGTGTGAGGTTTTGAAGGAAGAACAGATAATGTTGTACAAATGCAAGTGTGAGGTTTTGAAGGAAGAACAGATAATGTTGTACAAATGCAGGTGTGAGGTTTTGAAGGAAGAACAGATAATGTTGTACAAATGCAAGTGTGAGGTTTTGAAGGAAGAACAGATAATGTTGTACAAATGCAGGTGTGAGGTTTTGAAGGAAGAACAGATAATGTTGTACAAATGCAGGTGTGAGGTTTTGAAGGAAGAACAGTAATGTTGTACAAATGCAAGTGTGAGGTTTTGAAGGAAGAACAGATAATGTTGTACAAATGCAAGTGTGAGATTTTGAAGGAAGAACAGATAATGTTGTACAAATGCAAGTGTGAGATTTTGAAGGAAGAACAGATGATGTTGTACAAATGCAGGTGTGAGGTTTTGAAGGAAGAACAGATAATGTTGTACAAATGCAAGTGTGAGGTTTTGAAGGAAGAACAGATAATGTTGTACAAATGCAGGTGTGAGGTTTTGAAGGAAGAACAGATAATGTTGTACAAATGCAGGTGTGAGGTTTTGAAGGAAGAACAGTAATGTTGTACAAATGCAAGTGTGAGGTTTTGAAGGAAGAACAGATAATGTTGTACAAATGCAGGTGTGAGGTTTTGAAGGAAGAACAGATAATGTTGTACAAATGCAGTTGTGAGGTTTAGGGGGCAGAAGAGGTGATGTACAAATACAAGAGTGAGATTTTGGAGGCAGAACAGATAATGTTGTACAAATGCAAATGTGAGATTTTGGAGGCAGAACAGGTAATGTTGTACAAATGCAGGTGTGAGGTTTAGGTGGCAGAACAGGTGATGTTGTGCAAATGCAGCTGTGAGCTTTTGGAGGCAGAACAAATGTTGGTGTGTAATTGCAGGTGTGAAATTTTGGAGGCAAAACAGGTGATGTACAAATTAAACGAACAACGAGAAAGATAACTATCTTCGTGTTCTTCAGTTCTATGCAAGTAATCTGGAAACTGATACGAGGTTCAAACTACAAGAAGATAACGCCACTAACTTTTTCTCAACCAGACAGTGGACTTCCTCACACATGCGGCAAAGGGTAGTAGTGTAATCCCTTTGAAATGCGCGCACCGATTATCGGCACTACATAATGGTGAATGATGAAGTTGAAGATGGGAATGAGATGGAGTACCCGAATAAGGCGCCACAGATCCCATTTGCATTGCAAACATTTAAGAAAATGAGGATTTGAAGTACATGATTGGATCTTCTCAGCAGTTGCCAAATGTAATGCTAATTAACTTCTTTGAGATCGTTTGGATAGATCTGTTAAAACAATGCCGATAACCAGCGTAAATCACCTCTGTAGTAAGCTACAAGAAACAAAGGTTTTCAAGTAAATGATGATGAAGTTTATAGTATAAATACATAGAATATGTACAACAGCGATTTGAACCAATTGAGGCCACTTTATAGAAAGTAAAATATTCTTTTAATCATCCCTTTTCCGTAAAAATGAACAGGTATTCTTGTACCTATTTCCGAAACATTAATAAATACATCGTTTCTATTTTATTCACTATGTTTTATGTAGATTGACTTATGTGTTCATAAGGGATGGTACTCTTGTTTGGATCATTAGGTTTGAGTCACATAGAACACTTGTTTTTTTTTTTCAAAATTTCTTGAATGAACTTTTTAAGTTTATAATGTAATTTATATTGATGCTATGTACAGATATGTTTATTACAACTTCATAATAGATACTAAAAATCCACAAAAGAACAACATCTTGTAATTTATTTTCTGTACAACATAATTAAAACTGCAGTTAATTTCATAACAATTGTTACATATACTAATGTTTCTAAGGAGAAACTGAATATTAGAATTTTATATATTTTAAAATTTATGGCGCTAAAAATGAAAATAAAATTAACGTTGTGAAAGTCTATGATCATTCTATGTTTCGGGTATTGATACATGAGTGTTTCTACTAATTAACAGGTGTGATCACATTTCACAATAAACTAAATTACAAATACTATATAAACAGCAAAATCGAATAACGGCACGTACTAAATTATTTTATTTTAATATTCAACGCTCAAAATAGACCAGAACATATATCATGTCAGATAACTGTAGCTAATAATAACACTAATATAAAACAATAAGCCGCACATAAAGTCGACTTTTCTTCATCAATGAATTAATATTATAACAAATATTTTCCGTATGTATTTATGTGCGTTTCAGCTTTCTGTCATTAACATGGCATCAGAAATGGCAATTTTATTGTTTGTTTATTTACTCGTTTATTTATTTATTAACTGTTCGGTCTATTACACAAAACAGGATTCACTATGAGTCTCTCACTCAATGCAGTTTCGTTGCACCGTTAGAAATTGAACTGCTATCTGTAGCATTGCGCGCGCGCATGTGCGAAAGAGAGAGAAAGATATTGTCAGCATTTTTGCTGATGCAGAGATACACGTCCTTGCACCATTGGAGCTAGATCCACAGGGCGACAAGCTAACACAACTACTGATTCAAATAATGTTCTAATTGGCACGTCATTTGCATAAGCTATAAACCAAGCGGGAGAAAAAATAAAATTACAGCTGACGAAACTTCAATATGTATTTAAAATACATACACGTTTCATGTGCGATGGGACGAGAGAAATGCTTCTCGCGTCAAAAACACACCCTAACTGCGAGCTAAATACTGGCCATGAAAAACCAACTATTCGATTTGGCTATGCCGCTTGTGTGCATGTTTATGATGATCAAATAGCCATTCTTTTACAGTTGTGATTGTACATACAATAATTCTAAATATATATAGTATGCATATATAAAGATAAATCTTAAACTGTGCTATATGCATTTCTTGGTTTAAAATACTTCCTAAAATTTCAACTAAATATTTTATGTTTACTGAAATATACTGTACATTTTTAATCAAAGCCCAACATAATACATTGGATATATTTTGAAAATATACTTTAAAACATTGATTTTATGAAAACACTTCTAGTTTAAATGCTTAAAAAAGCATTATTAAAAACCAAAAAAGCATTTGCACGATGTGTTAAGAAAACATTTTTGACGTTAGCATTTCAGAGTTAATAGATACGCCTTGTAGAACGTAAGACATTAACACAAAACAAATTCAATTAAATATCTATGTTATAAATGTCATTCAATAAAATGTATGGTGTTAATATTTGTTTATTATTATAACATTTAATAAAATAGCACACAAAGGAAGCTGTCAATATCATCAGACAGCTTATATGAATAAGTCGCTCTGAAGTATGGCCATATTTCAGTGTTGCTTACAACGGGGGGACCCAGGTTAGATTCTCTTTATAAATAAGTCACCGAATGATTTTGTCTTTTTGATAATGGTATCTTTTTAATGTTGATCTTCAGGCTCATATGTGCCATCATAATTTCATTTCATAGTGTTGTTTGAAACAGTTATAGTAGGAACACTAAATGCTAAAACTATATACTACATATTATGCTCTGTATAATAAAAATTAAGCATTTTAAAAATCCTTCCAACTATTTATATTTCATGTAAGAATTTCGAAGAGAATGAAAGCTATTATTTGTAGTTCTTATCTAGATTAGATCGTTAGGGTATGAGAGGACCTAGCTCAATGGCTGGCCATTTGTGTCTTAGACCTATGTGGGGGCACTTTTGGGAGGAAGGAATGAGATGAGGTGAAGGAAACACCGAGATTCAGGGGCGAAATTACGAGCATAATTGCGGTAACTTACATTAGTTCTAGATATCCTGATACCGGCGCTGTTTCACCCTCTCCATGAAGTTCGAGCCGTCGAGATGGGTCGTTTTCATGACAAGTTAGGGGCAAAAACCTTTGGAAAGCGCAAGTCACTGTCACATCGCTGTCACAATCTTTCGGGTTCAGGCACTATCAACCCTGTAACAAATCAACGTAATGAAATGGGAAAAAAATTCATGAAATGGTAAAAGCATTTGCCTGAGCAACTAGGGAAAAGGCGAAAAGGTCCCAAGGGATTTGAACTAGAACCTCCCGAATTCAAGTTTCAAGCGTTACCGCCTGAGCTACCCGCTTGGTTACAACTGAATTGTCCGTATAATACCAACAAGACTTTATTAATTATTAACATAACAATAATAATAATAATAATAATAATATTATTATTATTAATCCTCTATAAGAAGGTAAGTTATAATTTCATTCTACAGAGCTATTTGTTTGGGAGGAAAATACAATAGAACTGTTTGTGATCTTTCTTTCAGTAGTTAACAAAAATAAGTGCTATTTTCTAACAAAAATTTCATTAGTTCTAGCTGAATCACTTTATGAATATAGCAATTTAAAAGAAGGTAGACTCGCTTTTTCGTAGTTTAACATCTATGGTCTGCAATTGCAAAAAGAAAAAAAAAATAAATAAAAGGAAACGAAAAAAAGAAAGTATTACAAAACGCATTTCACTCTTTTCTTCGGATGACATATCACTGTGATGTTATCATACTCTTCTAATAACACTTGTATGGTATGGCTGCAATATACAGCGGATCCTTTTGCCCTCTACGTTAGATCATTTGTCCATCACTCGACAGCTGCATTTCGAAACCTCCCCAAATAGAAGATACTGTATCCATTTATCAACCTCCGCTCCTGTTTTCCCATCCCATCGGCGCTCCTCCTACATCCCTTTTCCTGTATCTCTCCCATCCTCCATAACCTGTCACCGTTGCCAGCAATGGAGAGTTTCGGAACTCCTAAATATAATCTCTGATCTGACATGAAATGGGACAGAGTTGTAACGACGCAACAGAAAAAAAAAAAATACTGTACTGTTGAAGCCTCACATATAGCGCTACTAGTTTTGTGGGATCAAGCTACTCGAGTCTTGTTTTCCTTCTGTAGAAAACTAGACTGTTTGTAGGAAATGGTGATGATATTAATAGTAATAACGCTCATCAAAGTTACTTGATGAACGTAAGTAGATATAAACTATAACGAGTATTCAAGATGCCTGGATAGCTAAAATTAAAAAAGTATATCAAAATTAAAATAGGGTGGCCAATAACATTTCTATTGGTTTCAAAATAGATATTTGCATCATATTCTGAACAAAATAATGTCTTTAGTACTAAAGATAATAACGATAGCTATCAAGGGCTTTCTGCCAACATGATGAATACTATGAATCCCACTGAGATAGAACTTTTTAGGGCGGAAAGCAAAAAATCCTTCCATTGCAATTTGATTTAGAAAATGCTGTGCTCAAGGTAATTATCCAAGGAAAAGAAAACATGATAATGTTATGATGCAATGTATATAGAATATAGTGGGTGCACTAAAGTTTCCCAAACAAGATGGATAATGACATTATCACAAGCAAACCTTAGCTGTATGCGCTTCATTATGGTGCAAAAGATAACACCTTTAAGTACAAGCTCCTTAATTTTCAGCTTTTCACGGACAGATTTCAGCTGGTTAGGTTACACAATGCCGGTAGCAGTTCACGATGCACAGTGCACTAAAACACACAATATCCTCCTTTTGGTGCAATGGTGGTTTCGGTTATTTGGGAGTGTATTCATATGCTGCCAATCAATGATGACAGAATATTGGGTGTTGTAGCAGTTCCATTTCTCATCGCATGTCAGCAACCTATCAAGAAATAGATTCTTCTCATTATGTGGCAAAAATTCAAAACAGAATTCAACTCATGCCGCCTTTTAAACCATCGGAGCTGTACGGTCTCTCCAATGGCGTTGAATTGCTGTACCAAGTGCTCACAATTTTGACTGTTAATCGGCTCAATAGTTGCTAAGAGAGCTTCGTAATCCATTGTTGTTGATATTCCTGTCGGTGATCATTCTCAAGGTTTCGTTACCTCCCTGGAACTTCGCGAACCATCCTGGCCCCGTTCTTTCATCGCCGCTGCAGTTGCATTGGTCCCTAGTATTTAAATTCATATAGCACACCAACTGTAATCGTCTTCGGGGTGCTCGCTTCTAGGAATACTGGCTAAACAGTAGGGAAATGCTTCCAGCTTAACTGTCTAACTCTATGCAACAATTAATTTTCTTTTTAACTTATTTGTTGCACATATAATTATTACCAATGCTGGATATTCGAACAGCGCGAAAAAAAAAAGAAAGACAGAAGCTTTTTGAGAAAACATAGATGTAGCTACAATTCTCTTCCGGGTTGTTGTACCGTGGTCTGCTGGAGATAAGAATTCCATACGTTTCGTCTGGAAGCTGTTTGGTTAACTATATACAAAACTTTGTTGACATATAATATAAAAAAACCAGTAATATTACTGAGCTAATGAATCAGGCAAGTATTCACTTGATAGGAAACATTAAAATATAGTCTAAAAGGGTACAGTAAACTTTAAATAAAATTTTATTGGATCGGAGAAGCAGCACAGGTATAAATATCATACCTAACAAGACAGACATTTTGCAATAAACTAAAGTGATTAAAGGCTCTAGAACCAACTCCAAATATACAAAATGAAATGAAAACCCCAAAATGAAAAATTCTTACTATATTACATGCCAAAATAGTTCCAGGCAAATAGCAAACGCGATTTAGTGTCTAAATTTAGCGACTGTATTATTTTTACATTGTTTTCTTATCAGATATCTTCAAAATTTAAAAGTTACGTGCTAATCATCTCCGAACATTAGTGTATGTAGTAATGGCGTAATACTTTATAATGATCTAAGAGAAAATCGTTTTTGAAGAATACACATTTTTTTAGTGTAAAATTTTCGTTTCTCGTCTGCAGCATAGCAAATACTAAGGTTGGATAAAAAATAATAGCAATAGTGCTGTAATGTCTAGAAGGTTTTCTTATCAGAGGAAAGCTACGTGCATTCCTTAAATGTAATCTCCTGCTGTGTCTACCACCAGTGGAAGGCTTCGTACTCCATCAATGCGCTCATATCTTTAATGTCCTGAAGTGACCGCCCTACAGTAATAGTGGGTAGTTGTTTAATTTTTGCGAAGAGATCGTAGTCACACGGGTTCATATCGGGTGAGTATGATGAGTGTTCCCAGGATCTCCCAGTTGCATCCACGTAGGAAGTACAGATAGGTTAGCAGCGTGACACCTCGCATTGAATTGCCGCTTTCTTTTAAGTGCTGGACGAAGGTGGAGTTCCAAGAAATTGCAATAGTAGCGGTTTTTAACCTTTGGCTTTCAGGTACAGTATGGTGCACTACAACACCATGCATTCCATACGTCATAATGATCATCACCTTCACATCATGCTCAGAACTCTACCTTAGGACGAGAAGAGCCGTTCGTTTGTTTTCCTTAGGTGTGGTGCGTAGGAACGAGCCCAGGTTTGAACATAGTAAGCATCCTCCTAAGGAAGCGACATTGTTGCGCCCCCGTGATGACATTGGGTACTCAAAGCGCTACAATTTTGCGAAATCCAAGAAAGTTACTATGGAGTACGGTTTTGTGGCATACGTCTATCTCTGCTGCTATTTCATGCTCAGTCCATCGCGATCAACATCCAACAGTGAAACAAGAAGCTGAATTGTGTGGTTGTCAGTTTGGGATCGTCCTGAACGAGGGTTGTCTTGAACAGTGTCCCTCGCCTGCATCGAAACACTTTCACCCATCTCACAACTGTGCGATATGGCAACGCTGCATCACCACGTGCCTCACGCAGTCCCTGATAACAGTGTTGATCGCCGCGATCTCGTTTAATTTTGTTCCACAAATGTTGTTTCAGTTTCGAAAGCGCTAGCAGCGCTTGCACTATCCACCGCGACTTCAAAGCACTGACCGCAATACGTCACGGAACAACTGAACAATTGTCTTCACTCGTTACTGAAGATCATCGAACATTCCAGTATCGCATCTACACTAACAAAAACGCGACCGCTATGCTGCCAGTGTTGTCAGGATGAAACTGAATGAAATTATGTTGGTACTTGACATGTACGGTGGAAATCCCTCCCTGTACCATGGAATGTACACAGAGATATGTGCAGTCTGGTTTTTTTCCATTTAGGACGGTACCTAGAGTCTAAAACAACTCGCCTTTCGGCCGTATCTCGTCACCCAAGCGCGCTAAGCGAACTTAGCTACCAGATTCTCACTGGTGGATAGGTTACGTCTAGCATAGACCTATTCAGCTGAGTCTCCCCAGCATTAAGGTAAACACCACCCTCCCCACGACAACAATGATTCAGGAAACTTCCCCAGAGTACACGCCAGAGGGACTCCCCTGGGACACAGTGCTGCCGCGGATACTCATGTACCCGTGAGTTACGGGACCACTGCCACACCGAGTCCAACCCAACCAGACACTCCTCGAAAGGAGGGACTCAATTAAGTCCGGCCCGACTACTTCTAGTGACGTCAGAAGTACCACTGGTACTCAGGGTTCGCAGAGCCCGCACCTGGAGCATCTTTAGAGTAACACCGAAATCGCCCCCCCCCCTTACGGACGGACTATAAAGGGATGGGGTACAATAAGTCACAAGCCGCAAACCACCCTTGCGTACCCCTTTACTTGTGAGTTCTTGTTTTCCTGCCGCATGATGGCTCATAGCTTGTGCTCTTGGTTTGTTTGTATTGCCCTAGTAAGTTTGAGTGTATCCAAATTGATGTTAAGTGCTTAAGAATTCGGAACCTTCACATAAATTGTGGAAGTGCGTCTTATGGGTTCTGCTTCTTTGAACATATATTACGAAAGCATCTTTCTTCATCGACAATCTAATAACAATCTAGTTTCATCATGTAGCATCAGCCAGTGAAGAAGTAGCATTACATCACTGATATGTCATTAGTGCAGGTTTCTGGACTCGGAACTTGTACAGGTACAGTAGCTGTTTTTCTGAATTCGGTGCATAAGATGTGATAACATGGACATAATACCAAATATAGGTAGTTCAGTGGCTTAACATTTTTGTATACTCCATCTTTACAAACTTTGGTTCAATACGGAATATAACTGTTATAAATTTAAACTAATATAATTGTTTTTTTGTTTCTATATTCCTTAAAATCCCAGACTGCAATTATTGAAATAACATAATTTTTGCTAGGATTTATTTATTTATTTGTATATTGCAAGCCTGAAAAGCGTATCATTTTAGAATAAAATCAATAACAGCTGATTAAATTGCGCATATTAGCCTTTTTACCGCGAAAAATTCAATTAAAAAATAGCATACTCTTTAAATAAAATGCAATAAGATAATAAAAATAATTTGTATTTTTACCACCTCGGAATATGTTTAAAAACCATAATTGCTACCCCTGCGAAACCAAACATGCTTCGCTTAGTGAGAAACGCTGCTTTTAACACTTTATAATAAATAACAATATTGCTAATATTGTTATTAAGATCACATTACTCATAAATTTTCTGTATGATTGTTACAGATTGTTGAAAGTAACAATAAAATTCAAACTAGTGAAATACTTCCTGGAATAGATTCCTACTTCAGACCACAGTATCACAATTTAAGGATATTAAATCAATGATATAATTATGAAGTACATTAACATGCACTATTTTGTAAAAGATTCAAACATTTGATCAAAAATATGAATTTATCAAATCACATATTTCACAAGTGCCTTTATTATTATTATTATTATTATTATTATTATTATTATTATCATCATCATCATCATCATCATCATAACTATATATTCATGTTTGTTGTCAAACTATTTATATATTAAATGATAAACAGGAAAATGTCTTCTAACACATGTATTTTGCTAGACAGCACAGTTAACTAGTTCCTTCCTTCGCTTTTATTACCATCGTGACATTAAATGTGTTTTCTGTGATGAGAAACAATTACGATTTCAAAAGTGTCAAAGCGGGTTAAATCATCACTATAATTAATTGCACTTCTTCACTTTATCATCCATATCTGTATCGGACCATTTCTATGTAACTTCGTCTGCTGCACTTTCCTGAACTCACACCTTTTTCTCCACTCCGCAAAGAGAGAAAGAAATATCACCTACAAAATAATTACAAAGTTATACAAAAAGGAAAGGTATTTTAATGCGGGAGTAGTGCCAGTATCGTGTGCATTGCATATTCCCACTCATAACAGAAAATGAAAACTAACATTTTAAAATGTCGGCAAGGCTTTTGGCTATATATGCACGATCAGTCAGTTCAGTTTCTCAATTTTTTATACCAGCACTGATTCAGAGCACCTTAAATTATCAATAAGTACCCAATGAATGTATTATACTGCAAATTCCATGTTAGGACTAAAAGCAGAGCGAAGTGTTCATCCATACCCGTTTTAGTGCTAAGTTTCTCTTGAAGGAAACTTTACTGTATTAATCAGGAGTTAAAGGCATTCATTTGCCTAACTGAAGGAAATGGATGTGAACCGCTTTCAGAAGAATTCACGTATAAAAATTAAAGAATGAAATTAAACACAGGGAAAGAGGAAAAGACACCAAATGTAGCAGGAGCTAAACGAGAAGATAAACAAAAAGGGAAGAGAAGTAAAAGTGAAAATGAGAAAGAAATGTAAGAGGAAAGGAAAGAAGAAAGAAAGGTAAGGGAAGAGGATAGAAGAAAGAAATGGTGAAAGATAAAGAAAGACGGGATAAAAAGGAAAATAAATAAGGAAATAAAGGAAGAAATGAAGAAACAAAACGAATACAGAAAGAAAGGAAACGCAACAGCGAAAGTGAGAGAGAGTAGAGAAAACATGGAGTAATAGGAGCAAACGTTCCAAAAGAAATGAAACACATGCATGGAAGAAGAAAAAAAGGAAAATAAATAAGGAAATAAAGGAAGAAATGAAGAAACAAAATGAATACAGAAAGAAAGGGAACGCAACAGCGAAAGTGAGAGAGAGTAGAGAAAACATGGAGTAATAGGAGCAAACGTTCCAAAAGAAATGAAACACATGCATGGAAGAAGAAAAAAAGGAAAATAAATAAGGAAATAAAGGAAGAAATGAAGAAACAAAATGAATACAGAAAGAAAGGGAACGCAACAGCGAAAGTGAGAGAGAGTAGAGAAAACATGGAGTAATAGGAGCAAACGTTCCAAAAGAAATGAAACACATGCATGGAAGAAGAAAAGAAATAAAGGAAATAAGTAAAAGTAATAATAAAGAAAGAACTTACAGAGGATAAACAAAAAGGGGGGAAATAAAAGAAGAGGGAATACACAGGATTGAAACGAAAGAAATTGAAAGTCAGAGTGAAATCAATAAATAGATTAATAGTGAAATATAACATAAAATATGAAAAAATATACAAATGTGTTCTGAAATGTATGCATTACAAACTGGGGGTGTGTACCTAAATGAAGCTAGCAAGTTAAATAAATAAATACCAAAACGACAAAGATCTCATTTGATGTTTTTTTATTCATTTATTTATGTAGTCAATCTCATTTTTATCCAAAGTTTCCAGTTTTATTGTGTTGAAGTGTTAATCTTCCCTATCAGCAGCAACAGAGAGAGTTATGAAACATGCAATCCCGAAGTCGTGATTTTCTCATCGAAGGAAGGGTTACTGACAATCCTCAGGACCTGGATGTCGTTTCTCTGCACTCTATAAATCACGTATTTCTGATCGCTGCTGCCGCCGACGTTTAAAACTAGCTCATCTCCCAGAACATAGCAGGTTATTATCCTGCATAATTCAGTAGCCAGTGGTGCAAATACAAAAGCGCATTGCACGCACACCACCCCCACTGCTGTTCTACCATTATGGATCGTCATGTGCCTAGTGGAGAGGGAGAAGGGGTTTCAACTGCAACAGGGAATGATCATTGTATAGGAGGGGGGAGATGGTGCCGTCCACAGCATCCGTTTTGGGCTGGGAGCAGTCCCTCTCCACCGGGGATCCTAAATTGAAGTTTCGGGGCTGGCCATCGGCCGCTATCCATTTGGAAAGGGCTCTGTTATTACCAATGCGTGTGTGAAGTGGTTACCAACTTCAAATACTACTCTGTGTTGCCCAAGGACAAAAAGATGGTTCCCATCCCTACCAATGCTCATTTCAGCGTCCATTCTTCGCCGTTGACGCAGAGGACTGCCCTTAAACAAGCCGGTAGTTCGTGGATTATTAATGGAGAGCGGCTGAGATGGATGGTGTACTAGGTGCGAAATGAGATGATACCAAGCATTTAAGTGCACAGTAGCATTTAAGCCTGGAAACGGGAAGATAGATCGTGCCAGCCTTCAGAGAATGAACAAGTTGAATCTTCCATTTTAAGGCTTGTTATACTTTTCTACTAAACCAGCCTACAGAGGCTCTCACCAAATAATATATATCGAGCAACTTTCTAACTTTACATTTTTATAATGGATATGATCGAATATCAGAACAAAAATTAACCAGAAGTACTAATAGGAATTGGTGTTCACACTATGTGTTGCCGAAAATCTTTCACATGTTGTTTTTAAGAAAGTGTAGAACCTGCACTCTTTCCATGTGCAGAAGACAACGGAGAGGCTTAGGTATAAAGCAAATTTCCATTCTCAGGACATTCCAATTACTAGCAAAAATTTCGTTGCAGCAAGTGCATAATGAAAATATGAGGTCTAAATCATTTCATCGCCCCCAGAGGTTTCGTTCTGGATCTATGGAAGTTGCCTTTTCACTCGGGGGCTATTAAAACCACCATTACCCTTACTTATTTAGTATACCCTATCAATGTTGTTATTTAACTTAGAATGATATTTCGGTTTAGAAATAGTTCACATTACTTTTTGAAAAGTAATTTAGAGAGGAACGATTAAAGGCAGATTTTGAATTATGGAACTTCGACCTATTGGACCGATGATAGACCTCTTCTGATATTACCGTAAACTTCTCATTTTTCTATACATACACGGGAAAATGTCTTTGCAGCCTTCATCTCCGCACGCGTCGACGTTCGAGTTGTCTCCTCCAACAGACAACCTTCACAAAATTTTGGTTTTATATCAAGGAAAACTCGGTGCAGAGCACTGACATTGAAAAAAGAATAACTTGTTTGAATGATATTCTTTTTCTTTAGTTCTTCTTTGTGACCTTTCATTGCCTGCTGGTGTAGAAGAACAGTTGTAATTACAGAGCCCTCATTTGAACACGTGGCCTGCTTAACGGGGATTTGCTTGGCAACGGGAAGCACGCTGTTTGCCGGAGGTGTTGGATATTGTAAGCTTTCGCAGCATACCAAACACCAATTTTTTTTTTTTTTTTCATACAAAGGCATTTCGTATACAAGATCGGGTCTTTCTACACTCCAGCATCAATTGTTTTGTGCCGCTACATGAACATATAAATGAAATCGTGCTTTGTCCGTAAAATAAATAAATAAACGCTAGTCAATAGAGCGAACATTAACATTATTCAACACTCAATGGCAGAAATTAACTCTATTCACATTATCGCGTGGTTACAATTCCTGAATTACAGTTATCTTATAGGATTTTAATTATAAACGTTTAGTGGCATTCCAAAGCAAGGTTTATTCCTGATTCCTGTGCAAACTTTCTCAGAGATTTCTTTGAACTTCGTTCTAACTTTTCTCTGATGTCATGGAATGTTTCCTCTGTAAGAACATGGCGTTTTACCGTCGGTTTCTTATCAAGAACAGAACCCGTTTCCGTACATCTATTCGCAAGATTATAAACCATTTCTTTATGAGGTGCACGAACAGTAGAAAATCACTGTCTCACTTCTCTAGAAGAGTTTGTTGCCAGATAGGAATCATATATGAAGATTCTGTATGTCAAAGTATACGGACTTTTTAGCAATATAAACACTGAAACACCTGGTCTCATATAGTTCAACAAAGACATCGCCTAAACTGATTAGCCAATAGACGGACAGGCAGGAAATTAAAGGGGGGAACAGAAACGGTTAGGTAAAGGGAGGCAAATCCCTGTAAAGCCGGCCATGCGTCCAAATGAAGGCTCTGTAATAGCATTGGTGATTACGAATTCATACTCTTTCCTCTAACGTCCACCGATTAGGTGGGCAAGTTTTCTGTACATCAAAGTGCTGAGAGCAAATGCAATGTGTGTTCTCTCATTTCACTTCAAAATACTAAGGCAAGTTTTGCTCATTCCTATTGTTTTCTTTATTTTTTTTTCAGTTGTTTGTCTTTTTCATAATTTTAGTAATTGAGATATCTTTACCACTGGAAACTTGACAGAACTTCATCGAACGGATACATTTGCAGTGTGTATTTGCATATATATACTATTAATAGAGTAATAAAAACTTCTAAAAAGCACAAAAACTCATAAAAAACACTCAAGAGTGCAATCAGACGCTGCCTGCCAGAGCTCAGTTCATTTTCATCACGTGACCAAGAGCCAAGCTCGAAATATAGTGTGATTTTAGTGTTCAATTTTACGGTTTTTAGTGTGGAATTTTATGTGAACCTTTTTATATTGCACTCTGAGTGTTTATATATATATATATATATATATATATATATTAACAGCAATTATAAAAGTAAAAAAGAATAATACACCAAGATAAAGTCACACTTGAAATCGCTATATTTAACTTTATTTTGGTGTATTGTCCTATTTTACTTTTATAATTACTGTTAGTTTGTTACATTGCTAATATTATTACTTTATTTTTTATTATTATATATATATATATATATATAACTGACTGTCATGATATAAAAGGCAACTATAAGAAAAATTCAGTTATTATGTTTACTTTAAATTATTTGGTAGGCTTTCGCAACATTTAGGAAGTTATGTCAATACCTTTTTGATAACATGCATCAAATAAGTCTCAGGACAAATCTAAGATTGGTCGTGATCAACATTATATGTATTGTGAAATCACTATCACTAATTTTAGATTTAAATTAATTTAAAGTGATTGAAATCGTGAACATTTTTCTGGATATATGAAGGATCAGTGGTGAATGTCTTTGTATGATGTAAACATTCCAGGCGTTTTGTTTTGATGTCAGGAGAATTGAGATCAGCTGTTCAATCAACTCTACTTAACGCCATGGCCACTGGGTATCGAATCCCAACAAAGCAATAATATATTAATGAAACCAGAAAGATTCCAAAACTGAAGTGTGTTACTCTCTACAAGGCCTACTCTGAGCAAGGTACAAACGATCGTTTTAAGCCCCTAATAGTATTTCCGTCAAAGATGATACACTAACAGTGCGACAGATTAGTTTCGTACTGTTCTCCGAAACAACTGATAGATACAATGCCAAAAAAATAAATTTTGTGTATTACAGCTGGCGTTGACTCAAAGCGATTTTTCTGCTGCATTTTTAAATCACGACAGAAATTTTGCATATTAAGCACATTAGTAAAAACTGATCTGGTTTACGGTTTGTGTTAAATATCCCTTGCAAAATGAATAGTCACATACTCCCGCATTGCCTTCGAACAGGCGAGGTTCTGCAGTAGTGAATATAATTGATTTCCTCAGATTAAAGAGTAGATCTGGCTCAAATTCCAATACTGTTGAGGATTTGCACTAAAATTCCAGTAAAATTGCAACAATCGAAAGCTCTTCAGCTTTGAATAATTTCCATGTAATCTATAGGTAATTAAATAAAAGCAAATTACTAATCAAATAGTTGTGAACTCTTGAGTAAATTTTGTATCCAGGCTTAATACTTCTTCATTATCCTAAGTAATGAAGTGACAGGGGAAAAATATCAAACTATATCAACCAAAAATGAGTGTAAAGGAATAGTTGATCCCTGCTCCGCCGATAATCAACTGCATTTTAGTTATAAAACCCTGTCGTCTCACATGGTATTTTACGTATGGCCAACTAAGCCATCGGCGACTGCACTTTAACTTCGCTTCTTAAAATGTGTGGCAAATTTCACCTTGTATAAGATGGAGTTGTCATTCTCGTAGGATAAATGCGCATTGTAATGAGAAAACACATTCTAGTTAACATGAATAATCTTTCTAATACGTTATATCAAGGATAACTGCGGATCAGGAAGCATTTGATACGGAATGTTCTGAATAAATTCCTCACCACTCGATGAAGTGATCCGTATTTAAAATAACATTTAATAATAATAACAAAAAAGCTTTGCTCTAGAGTCAACTGGCTAACCATCTTGACAACTGAACGCATACTACCATAAGAACGTCAAGGAATGGGTTTAAAAGCGGTAATCAAGGACATGACAACGGAAGGAAATGTGAAATTGAAATACGGGCGACATCGGCTGCAGTATACCTAATAGCCAAGACTGAACACTCCGCGGGAGTGGACAAGTTTATAACAAAAGCCACATTGTCTTCTTATCAGATATAATGGTGTGTTTTACTGCTGATATATTACATATACCCATTATGAAAGGTACTTGGTATAGCTTTTCTTACTTATTTGACTTACGGACGCTCTTTAACATCTCAGGTCATCAGCGTCATTCAATTCAGAGCAGGAAACGGCCGATAAATTTTGCTCAGATACCTCTTCTTTCAGGCTTGAGATTGTTTTAATGTTGTAAATGGACGACACGGACCCACGACTTTACTTCCTCTCAGAAAGAATCCATAATTAGGCTTTTTATCACCGAAAAAATCCATCGACCCTGACCGGGATTGACCCGCGATCTTGGGTCTGGGTACAGACGATAATATGATTCACTCTAAGGTGCAATTAGTGTATTAACTTTAACTTATCACTAAGAAGGCACAATCTTCAGATTTACTGCAAGATAAAACAAACAGCTTTGGATCTTAATGCAAACATTTGCTGTAGAGGTTTCCCTGATCATAGTCACTAGAGCATGACGCTCTGACTGTTGTTGAACAGGATGTTTGCAAGACAAAGTACCTTTAAGATTAGATATATGGTTCATTTGCCTGTATCGGTCAAATAATAATTGTGTAAAATGAAACACCCTCAACAAAATATGTAAACAGAAATCCAAAGAAAATTATCCAAAATGTAATTTTCGTTAGACATTTTCTGTATCCCTGAAGATACGTGCATATTCAATAAAATATTTGTGCAATATTTTTGTTAGTATTGATTAAACTAAAATTATAATGTTATGCAACAGAAAGAAGAAATAAACGAACAAAATAAGGAGATAATTTATGTGATATGCAGCCGCAGTGGTTCAATTATATATACGTATAACCAGGCCCAAATTTTTGTGGTATAAAAAACTCATAAAATGGCCTATAAAGCTCTAAAATTTGAGAAAAAAATGACACTAGAAGATCTTCATTGCGATAGAAGAGAACATGCTTTCGAAGAGTCTTAAACTCACAAATTTTGCAAAATATACATTCATTATCATTAGAAAAAAACTATCTCCCCAAACTGACTAACGCTATTACTTAATATAGTACCTTTATTAGTTTTGCTTTCGGCATCTTCGTGAGCCACTAAGAAGCCACTAAAGGCTGCAACTTATGCGCAGGGAGGAAAACTTGTAAGTTTCATGCATGAAAGTATACGAGTATATGATAGTATAGGATGAGAAATAAGTGAATGGCTCATATTGCGGTATTTCTATAATCCTTGTTTATAAATATGTCCTAAACATCGTCGACTTACCATCGGTTCGTTGCAACCATAGTGGTAATCGTTAGCTATAACAATACTCGTTGCTTATAAAATCAAATTTTGGCGGAATTAAAGTACTATTGACTGCTGATCGCTTCATTTCATTCTCTTACTCTGTTTTGGTATAATATTTCAAAATTTACGCCGTATCAGTTACGTGGTATTGCTCTCAATTCCAGATCTAAAGCCGCTATTTTTTTTAATGCGTTATGGGCTGTTTTTCGAATGCCTTCTTGGATTACTTCCACATGGTACAATTGATATTTGCACTTTTCGCTCTTTTGTTAAATGCGTGCTACTACAAAGATGCTAATTGTTAACAGAGAATATTGTGGCATAAGGAGGGTTTCATTATTAAATATTGTTCACAATAAGGGAATTGATAATGTAGTGTGAGTGTACAAATTGTCGGGCACGAAGACCGAGTGGTGAGTTCGTTATTCCATGTGACAGTTGCATGTTTGAACTTGGGGAAAAGGTAGCTCTGCGCATGCGCAGAATGTGGATGCGTTGAGTTTCAACGGTATTTTCAGGGAGTCTGGAGTAGGAAGTTAGGGAGAGGATGCATAACAACAGCCCCGTGATTGGTCATCTTGACGACCGCAAACTAGAATGTAGGTAATTATTTCTTATGATTAAAAGTATATAACTGAATATAAGAGTGTTTGTGTTTCCCGAGAGTACCTAGGTCCATTATTTCCTGGTTTTTATTTGGTTTTGGATATAGGTGTCTAGTATATAAATGGATTTTATGTGATGTAAGCTAGTCCCATGCCCAATGGTGATGATGGGTTTAGGATGAGAAATAAGTGAATGGCTCATATTTAGATTCGTGACAATATTACATATGCATACATGTGACAATACCATGAATAGTACTGGTAAATGTGACCACGGCATTCGTTTATATTCTTTTTATAGATAATATAAATGGTTCACCGCAACAGTAAAGCAAAAAAATATAATTGACACTGTTCTTCACGATCCAAAAAGGAAATCTATACTTAAAGGAGTTGAAAATCATCTGAAATTTCATTAAACATGCAACATTTCTTAAGAAATTATTCAAAATCTGATAAAAATCACAAAATTAATTTTTGGCACTGTAAAATAATTTGGATATAGTACTGCAATAAACTCAACTTCGTTTTTGTCTAAAATCGCTTTAATGAGCGTCATGCGAACATTTAATACCCCTGCACACATATCTTAGCTGCCCCCCCCCCTGCGTTTTACATATGTCATGATAAACCTATACTTGCCTCCTAAACCCAAGATCGCGGGTTCAAACCCGGCCAGGATCGATGGATTTTTTTCAGGCGTAAAAATCCTAAGCATAGCTTCCTTCGGAAGGGAAGAAAAGCCGTGGGTCCCGTGTCGGCACGAAATAGAACCTCAAGCCTGAAAGAAGAGGCCTCTGAGCAAAATTTGTCGGCTGTTTCACGCCCTGAATAGAATGGGACGCTGATGGCCTGAGATGTTAAAAACGTCCATAAATAAATCATTAAAAAAAACTATAAACTAATATACAATTTTCTATATTTGAATTTGGCCCTTTATGGAGCTGTTTGGAAGGCTGTATGCGCTGGCTAACCCATGAAAGACAATTGAGCATCGCATTGCAATATACCTCCCATTTTTTTCATAAGAAAATAATATGTTTGTTGTTTAAGGGAGTTCGGAGCTTTTTTGTTTTTTTTGTTTTTCGTGTGATACTCTTTCTTTTGCATGTAGAAAGTTAACTGCATATATAATACCCAACCGGTAACATATAAATGGATTATATTAGCTATATTTATAGTGCTTTTTTCCTCATTTCTCATAAATGGCAAATACCACAAAGGTACCCTAAACTTAGGTCTGGAACGCTCGCTTCCTTAAAAAAAATCCTTTCCCAGTTTATCATTTCATTACATTACATTTCATTTCATTTCATTTTATTCATGTATCATCAGATGGGCGTTAAATACTTTTTAAAAAAATGTAGTGTATAGTATAGTTTTTCGGTATACAGTAGATGGCTTACTTGCAGGCTCAGAATATTATTTATACAACATAAATTGAATGGAAGATCGTAGAAATTTAGTTCAATTGTCACATAAAAGAGATGAAATTCGGTAAATTAAATGCAGCTAAAAGAGCTAAAAGACAGTAGTTAACAAATATGCCCTTACTACAAATATCATGCTCATCACAATTATTACAACAGACTTGTAAACAAGTACATCAATACCATCAGTCCAACTATATGTGTGTGCTTGATCAAAATTTTACAGTTATTTTCAAATAAATTTGAGGGCGTATTCGTGATGAATGTAGCAAAGCTTACTCAGATTTTGTTTTGGTATATAAAAGTTCCTGGTAAAGTGTAAACAAAGGTACCGTATGTGCTTGTTTGCTGGAAGTGTTTTTACACTAACCTCTCTGAATGTTAGGAGTTTTGTACAAAAGTTACTGTGACATGTGCATCGTGCTATAACATTTGCAATGTAAGCTATAGACCAATCCTATCGTTGAGTCACAAGATTCAAGCTGTGCATCATTTGAAGTGAACCGTGGAATGATAAATGTTCTTGTCACTGTCATTGCAAGCTACATTGGAGCATTTCTGTATGGCAAAAAATATGCCAGTTATTAGTGCTTCTGCTTAGAAATAGCAACGCAAAATAAAGAACTGCCTGTATTGAAACACTGCGTTTCTGCAAAATGCCAAGTTTACATTTCTTGTAACTCAAGTCTTCACGAGGATGACATATAGACATTACATGTCATATGATGAATTATGGCACAAGTAAGGTTTCATTTCCTTGTATGACATTGGGGTGGTAGTAGATGTCCTTACAGGGCTTGTTATGCACTATGAAATTTATCTAACTACTGTGGAATGTGTGCAAAACAAGAAATTAACAAAAAAATGCAGCTTATAGAATAGGTCAATTTTAGCTGATTATCAGATCAAAAAGGAGACATTGTTTGAAAAAAATTTAACTCAATAATCCCAGTTTAAATGTTTTTGATGTTTTGCTAAAATCAAAATGTTTAACCACTTTTCAGTTTTATATTTGCAACCAATCTGCATAAAAATTTAAGCACAGTTAAAGGTATAGACAGTAAATAAACGGCTTTTTATATTTCTTTTATTTTTGCTCTTTGGTGTGAAACAGATGTAATCTTTAAAAAAATCTGAACATTGATAAATGAAGTTTTCTCTTATCTGTATTACAACGGGAAAAATTGCATATGTACAATGATTAGTGCGTCAAAATTAATGCAAAAGTTCATACCCATATGTACATTTTAAAATTTTAATCGTGGGAGTCATTTTTAAAACTGCTGATAATATTTAGAGAAGTATTAAAGGTAATAAGCTGAAACTTCGTAGTTTAACTTTTATTTTTATATAAAATAGTGGTAAAAATTGAAGGCAAATCCATTGGAAACTTCAGATGTCTTAATTTTTCACAGATACATCACCTTAAATTTTAAAACCACAAAAGATAACTGAAAAATTATTGTACATTTTTGCATTTCTTTGGTCAGCTACTTACATACAAGATGTATATACTTTTGAGGGTTGAATAGGATATATAGACAAAAGTTGACACACCATCAAAATCTGAAATATGAACACCTCACCTTATCAATAGAAGTATGACCAGTTATTTTACTTTGAGAGCCTAGAAACGTAGAAATCGGTTGCACTTGCAATAGAAGCCGTCTTTACTCACGCAACTGTTCTTCCTTTTGAAACGGTTCGCATACCTTAACTTTGTGAAAGTCAAGTGAAGTTACTGCAGGCTAAAAATGATCCGAACCAGGCTTAGCCACTCTGCTCTTTGACTTCCTGATGCATCACTCGCTTCGACTCGAATGCTTCTTACGAGGCACTCACCGCATCCTCCTGTATCGATCTCTTTGTTGGCAGGAGGCGAGGAGGCTGTTGAAATGCATTAACTTCAACTAGTAATGTAGAAGTTTCTGGATAACATTTTCCTGCAGTAAAATATCCCTTTACTGGATAGTACTTCCTACAAAAAATGCTCCAATGAATGATTGCTGTACGTCTCAGGATACTATCATAATAACGGCATAGTTTGAATATGCAGAGTGGTCGCAATCGACCAAGAAAATTCACCAGAATATAGAACTCTGCATTAAACTAATTATAACCATAGGTCAAGTAAGACATTTGAATACTTCAGTGTTTAAACTATCTAGAGCACGTCTTTTCGCTTCCACTGCATCCATTATTTATTCATCATGTCGTTTACATGCGTAGCTGTGGTAATTTCAGATGGACAACGGACCTGCCAGAATCAAGCTCCATGCGCTGACGGCCCGAATTGTTTACATTCCTTTCACTGCAGGGGTCCTCCATATAAGCCGAGTGCTTCATTAACCTCCTCTTTTAGAGCCGAGCACATCGTAGTGGCCCCAGGTATTTTTGCTTAATAAATACCGTTCATCATTGTTTTCTCACTTCATAGATAAGCATGGAGACATACAGTTTGTGATAGTGTTGCTACCTTGTTTTGGGCGTGTTTAATGGAAACTCCAAAGTAGCCATTGTTGAGTATGTTGGATATCCACCAAAGAGAACATCTTTGTTCCACAGTTGTATGTTCCAATGATCTTTACAGTAAGTTTCGTAGATGCTGACCTAGTGGCCTTTCGGTGCATTCAGCAGATTCAAAGAGCCAATGAAAAACCCAAACTTAAGTTTACAAGCTATATCGTAATGCAAGGGATTCATGACATCCAGGTATTAGGTAACTTTCACAATTATATGTACACTTATTGATACAGTTACGTACATCACATCTTCCTCATTGTTTGCTCCATTATCTGGAACTTACTGGAGGTAACTGTGAGCCGATGAAGCTCCTCACTCGCGAAGAAATCTCCAACACCCACAGAAATCATATAATATACGCACATCACATCTATGCCATTGAACTCTAAACTCAAGAACTTATTGAAAGTTAATGGGAACATTGCAAATGAAACCGCAGTTCTTATATCGCAACATGCCGATGAAGCCCTTCAGTGATGAATTCTCCTACACCCACAAAAATCACACAACATAGAACTGAAAAAATCCACATTGTAAACATACGCACATGCGATGAAATATAGGGGCCTGTGTTCTGGGTGTCATATTAGTGGAAGAATGCGTATTTCCAGGGAAACTCAAGAGCGCTGTGTATCTCCAGGATATTATTTCCGAGTTCTTGGAAGATATTCCTTTGCTACTTGGGGAAATATACTCCTATCAGAGTTATACAGCATCTTCTCATTACTGCGTTACGGCTGGGACGCAGCTGAACAGGATTTTTTGCATAGATGAAACCGTAGAGGAACACTAGATGTCCAACAAGGTATCCGGATTTAAATCTGTTTGGTATTTTTCCTCTTAGGATATATGTAAGAGCCGATCTATAGATCTAATCAGTCATTGCTGGTGAGTGAAGAACAGCCTCATCACATTCAGGAATGTGTCACCCTCCGACAAGCAATCTACTTCCAAATGGAGAGTAAAAAATATCATCTGATGTAGAAGCCCTATAACATCCTTACCTATTTGTAAATAGTTTATTTCATTTACATAACTATGTTTACCATTTGATCGGCCATAACTTCTTGCAATATCCATCTAATCGTTACTCACTTCTATCCTAATGTTATCTTCTGCTACAGTCCATTTTGTCTCCTTATTTTTGTTTAGCCGATTCCTACCAGCGTACATAGTACACTAGAGATTATGGTGAATGACACCGCGTCTTGGGAGAATGGTTAGACTACTTACTTCCCATTAAGAATACCCAGGATCGATCGCATTACCAATTAGTGAAATTGTTGACAATAAAAACGGAATTCTCTGACTTTTCCTGCCCTTCATTGCGCCATTTCTTCACCTTTATGTTCATCTCTACTGTGACTGTATCCTGTAATTCATATCTCCGGTCTGCAGTCGATGAAGCTGACCCCATGTTTTCCGCAAGACTATCTTTGCCCATAATGCCAGGAACAACGACAGAGGTAGGTGGGGCAGCAGACATGCTACAGGTCCTGTGTTAACCATGGGATCTCGTGCCGCGGAGGAACTTGTTAAAGAATTTGTATTATCATTTACTATCTACTTTTCTACTTGTAAGTTATTTTAGGTTTACTCTGGTTACCGAGCGGAGTGGGTGTGGAAAGTGAAGTTCCTGTTTTAAGGAAGTTTTTATATATAATTGTGAGGATATATAACAGGGTGAGATATTAGAAGAAAGCACCTTACAAGTACAAGCGAAGATAGTCCGTAAGTACTGTAGTTAAATAGTTTTAGAAAGATAATACAATATTCGTATGCATAGAAACAGTACACGAAGATTGTGGCGGCCATTTTTCTAAAGCCAGTCAGATACTGGGATGTACGTCAACTGCACACGGCTGCCAATCATCTGGCCGGCTGCAGTGAATAACATCTTGCCGCCGTCGTCATAAAAAGTTGTTCTATACAGTAGGGTTTTTGGAGATAGCATATTATAACTGCATTTTACCTGGATTACAAAGGTATTGTGGGAATTCTCCCCCTTGCAAATAAATATTGAAGGGAAGAGATTGTTTTTACAAAGTAACTCTTTGAGTAGATCGCCAGAAAGGAAAAGTGAGAGATGGGATAAAATAAGCAAGCGATAGAAGGTCAGTCAAGAAAAAAGAAAAAAGAAGTAAAATAATTTATTAAAATGGAAACCAAAGAAACGCTTGGTGAGCATTATTAGAGCTGAATACACTACAAGAAAAGAGAAAATCACCAACGATAAGAAGAGAGGAGTATACTTTCTACTAGCAAAACTTGAAAGAAATCATGAATACATTAAAATCGAAGAAGTGAAATCAAAGGCTGAGGCGAAACTGGCCAAAGAACTTTTGGAGAAGAAGAACCCAGAAGCAATAGGATCATTCGCTAAAGAACGATTATACACAACTCAAACTACTGCTGACGACAAGCGGATTCCAGATACAAACCGGATATATGCAGACTTCGACGTCAAGTTACAGTTGAGTCGACTGGAAGAGCAAAGCACTATTAACAGCTGCCTTGAGACACGTCATATGTAAGTTACATGAAAAGGCGACTCGATCATTTTTCCCATACCAGACGCTATCGACCGCATCAATTTAAAATCACAAAACATCAATACGAATCCAATTGAATTACTCAAACTATTAAATGCAGTTTCCGAAAGAAGGAATGATAACTTGGGCCATAACGAAGTGTATAAACTTTTTGTATTGTGTTATTCCAGAATTTTTTTTATATAAAACGAAGCTGACCTAACTCTTATGTGCAAATCAGATTTGACGGTATAAACTATTCCAAAAATAATTAAAAAAATTAACCCATAAGATCCTTTTCTTCTTCAATGCCAAATCATTGCGCAAAACGCCTTCCAAAACCAAATATTCCTCCATAAACCAAACGCCCATAAAACTAAAAGTTTTAACCAGGGAAATAAATTCATTCGACACTTTTATAGAATTAGGTAGCAATGCAAAATCGAAATCTAAACATAAACCAACATCCATTAAACTCAAACAAAAACTTCCAAGGTCAAGTAACATTCCTAGCAAAGCGATCTTTAGGGTTCTCAAACATTCAAGAGAGGTAGCCGATAAAGAACTTGGAACGGGTTCCAAGCATCACTCCTTTGCAAACTCTAGATTTGATTCTCTTAGAAGAAAAAATGGCATATTATCACAAGTTTAGAATAGTTAAAATTGGTCAAATAAATGCACAGAAAAATAAACAAGTGATGTCGGAATTAAAGAAAACTGCAGAAGAACTGAGATTACATTTATTATGCATTCAGTAACCTTATTCCTTTAAAGGCAAAGTAGCACATATCCCAGTAAGAGCATGAATAATGAGCCGTGAAGAAAAGCCTATGTCAGTATTAATCCAAATTTACAAATAGTTAATATAACAGAATTAAGAGAAACGCACAAAAACTGTATTGAATAACACACGACAGCGGTAAATTTATTCTAACAAATCATTACTTTCAATACAGCCATTTGATCTATCCATATATAGAAAAAATAAAGAAGTAAGTTACGCATTTAAAAAGTTTGAGCAAATCTTTACAAACGATTGTCAATGTCAAATGTGACTGGTGATGTAACATCGAAGACGAAAGAGGACAAAAACTGGAAGAAACTATTTCTGAACTAAATATATTTATCAATAATCAACCCAAAAACCTTCCTACTTTCGAAAATAGGGCAGGTGATACTGCCAACATTGACATAACTAATTATGTACATAATTTATTTAGAGGAAAAATTAAACTTTAGTTAACTACTGAATAAGTACGAAAAAAAAATCCGGAAACATCATGATGAAATTACCTACATTAAATTTAGTTACACTTTAAAAACGCATTAAATGCCACAACAACATACTTAAAAGAGCATTTTTGCTTCAATAATGATTTACGGAGTAGTCTGGGCTCTTAGGATGCAGGATGTACAAATAAAAACTCTATTGAGAGATCACAAAGGAAGAGCAATCTATAGCAATAATTGTTCCTATATAACACCGGTCCCAGCGATTCTGCCATTTTCCAAGTGCCTCTTGGACGTCATATTCTTTGAGGGTGTTTAGCACAGACAGCGTTTCTTCTTGAATCCTCTCATTTGTGTCTAACCGACGTCCTATCAACTTGATTTTCAGTTTGGGGAATAGAGCGAAGTGCAGGGTGCCAAATCAGGCGAGTACGGTGGATGGGAGACCACCGGCATGTTGTTTTTCGTCAAAAAGCTCCTGGTGAACAAGGAATTGTGCAGCCAGTTCCCTTGTCGCCGTCGTCTCCGCACATTTTCACAGAGCCGTCGCAAAACGTCACAGTAGTACGTGGAATTCACTGTTTGGTTTGGTGGGATTAATTCTTTGTGCACAATCCCCTTGGTATCAAAGAAAACGCGGAGCATTCTCTTGACTTTGCTCTTGTCTCGCTCTTTTGTGTGTGTGTGTGTGTGTGTGTGTGTGTGTGTGTGTGTGAATTCGGGCTCTTCCATATCCAGCTCTCGTCACCGGTGATGACCCTGGACAAGAAGGTGGGGTCATTAGATACGACCTGACGAAGCTCCGTGCAAACTTCAACACGCTGCGCCTTCTGATCAGCAGTCAGGATCCTTGGCACAAATTTTGCGGCGACACGATGTATGCTCATTTCATCGGTTAAAATTCGTTGGCATGTCCCATAACCAATTCCCATTTCATGAGCAAGATCTTCAATAGTTCGACGTCGATCCTCACGAACGAGGTGTTGAACTTTAGCAACAATGTCAGGCTTTGTGCAGCTGATGGACCTACGGTGTGAGCATCGTCTTCAATAGCTGTAGGCAGGCGTAGCATTTTCTCCGAGATTTATACAGAATTTCATGCGCACTCTGTGTTCTAATCTTGGATCCATCGTAAAATCGCCACACACTACACACAGAGTATCATGAAAAGTACTATTGAATCTCAACACATTTACCTAGCTGCATTAAACTTTAAACACTCATTCATCAGATGTGCTAGTGTTGCCACCTAGTGATACAAAACTCTACCGAAACTAATTTCGAAATGGCAGCACAGTCCCGAATATTGTGAATACCACCTCATATTTCCACACGTTGATGAGCTAAATATGGAGCAGTATTGTGTGTGAGACGTAGTTTAATTAAGAACTCCTATTTGTGGCTGATTTGATTCATTGCTGCACTCAGATGACGATTCAGGTGCAGAGCCGCCGTTGGTTGGGCCAGCAGTAAATGCCCTCCTGTTGCGTAGACTCTTCTGGTGGTGTGTAGCCTCGGCTACTGTAGTTCATCTACTACTCCCGTTCCAATTACGAGTAACGGATATCTCATGGAAAGCTGCCTGCCGAGCCAATGGGACAGGAAGAGGTGTTGTTATATAAATGAATACGCGTCAAGAAGTAGATTGAGTTTACGATTTATTGAATAAATCCCTTCAAAATTACTAAGTGCCGTGCCATACCGTTTGTCGTATGAATGTAGAAAATTCCAGAGCACAATGATAAATTTACAAGACTTAAGTGCACTTAGCGAAGTAAATAAGTTGAGTATTGCAACGTATAGGCTTCCAAGTGAATGAACACTTCCAAGTGAATGAATGCCGACTTCGCAATTTCAACTAGAATGTGCACTCCTGTCGGCTTCAGAATTAGAGCTAGAATAACACAGCCTGCCGGCTTCGAAATCGGAACTTGGAATGAAGCTCGGGGCTCAAGATTGCTCATTTATATAGAGTTTTAATCTGTACCGTTAGGACGCTTAAGTCCAGAAGAACTTTACAAAATGTCGCTTCTAAATGTTTATGTTTGAATCCAGCTACTCTTAAACTTGACGTGGCTGGTCTAATTTGCCCTTTATTTAGTCTTAAAAATCGACTTCTCTTATACTAGGATTTTAAAGGTACTGGCAGTTTGGATAATTTATCCCACACGTGGTTTTTAACTCCCACACGTGCACAACGTTCATAAAACGGTAGCTTCTAGCTTAACCACAAGTCTCTTTATAAAGGTCGGACAACACAATAACCTCGCTTCTACAAAGGACACTCTGTTTTCTCGAGCCTGTTATTAATAAAGGTTTTACTATGGGCATACGGCGTCAGGCACTTCTTAAATTACAAGAATTTTGTCTGTATAACATGTGTACAGTAATACAAATTAATATATTAATCATGATTGCTACTTATCATACAAAGAAATGCATACATAGCCAATGAAAATGATGAAAACAATTGTAATAACGATGATAAAAACGATGATAATAATAATAATAATAATAATAATAATAATAATAATAATGTCAATTAATCGTTATGTGAATGGTGACGTGAATTGCAAGTGCACAAGTAGAAGAAGAACAAGAACAAGAACAAAAAGAACAAGAAGAAGAATGAGGGAGTGTAGTCGTTAATACTGCTTCATGGCAAGCATACTTTCAGGGGTGAGTATACATTCAGTGACAAGCTTACTTTCAGGATTGAGTATATATTCATGGGCTATCATACTTTCATGGGGAAGCATAGGAAAAACCCGCTTTCAGGGTCATTTATCACTACTATGAATGGTTAAACAGTGACCATAATTTTATTCATTATACGTATAATTACCCAAAATGACCAAATTCCTAGTGAGAACTAAAAATGCGTGGAGTTAGGACATGATAAGCGTTGGGTTGTAAAATATATTAACGATGGTGTCAGCAAATGTAAAAATAATACACACTCACTCACAATAATTAACGTTGAAATAAAATAATCTTGATAAATGCTGCAAGAAAATGCCAAATTGTGTAAATATTTGTTAATTTACTTTATAAACAATATTTTCGGGTAAAGGGCAGTGGTAAATATGTTTTATCTCTGCAAATAAGTTATCATGAAAAAGAAGTTAAAAATAAAAACCAACATTTTATAGTAATATTATGACAAGTACACAGGTATCTTATACTTGCACCTGAAAGTATACGCTCCGCGCTCTCCGGACCTAACTCCGTTGAACTTCTAACTATGGGAAAATCTTAAAGATGTTGTATACCGTAGAAATCCAGCTACACTGGCAGCACTTCGGGAATAAATTGAAACGGCATGTGCTGCAATCGCTTCCTGCAATCACCTTCGCAAACGTTGCTCAATTAGTAGTTCAACGTACTCAGAAGTGTATCGACGCCGTTGGTGGGCATTTTGAGCAAATGTTGTAACTGTAAAAGTCTAAGATGATTAGTGCTCACCGTTTTCTGTTTGTGTGAATTCCGTTTTGTTATGTTAACACAGTTTTTTCTTTGCTTGAAGTGTGTACTCATTTTTTGGCTACCTCTGTATTTAAATGAAACTATTGCTATTGAAATTTTTGTTATTGTAGCGTCGCTTGTGTATATACAGCTTCGTTTTCATAAAACTATTCAATTACATTTTTCACTGTTCTGAAACACTTGCTGTAGTATATGCATGCCTCAATCCAAAATTTCCATTTTCTAAGCATAAAAGAAAGCACAAGGATATCTGAGGAGCCACGGATTTAAGCGAAGCTACATTAAATGGTGCTATTTGCAATCAACTGATTCAAACTCGTGTCTGCATAACGTGCACCATCTTTGAGACGAACGCACCTGGATGGGTCATCTATCAGAAACAGCAGCAGCAATTTGAATCCATAGGTGTGTCAGAAAGCTTACTGAATGTCGAAAGGCTAACCTCAGGCTGTTTCTAATCAAGATATTATTTCTTCTTAAAGCATCACGCTTTTTGCCAATGCAGGTATTTTCCAATATAATTTTTATTCTTACTTTTTAGCTGCCTTCCAAAGATCTTTTTCATTATGTACTCGTACCAGCTTTTAGCAAGGACTTTGCTGGTGTATTTTTTCACAAACTTTCGTAAATTTCTGTTTTTGAGCTTACTTAACTATATCTCGACATAGAGTAAACTTGCCTCACAGAGATCTTAAAAAAGCGAATATTTTGAAGAATATTGTCCAAATCTGAACTAACTAGTAACGGTACATCTTCAAGATATCGTTATGAATTGTTGTGCCTTATTCTAGCATGCGATAGTTCTTCTCTAAGTAGACTTAGACAGTATAATCAGTTTTCCATTAAATTTGATCTATGATTTCCGTCGGATTACCTTATTTCTCGAATTAGAAAATATTCATTGCCCCCTCTACTGCACTCTTTGAATAAGACGCCTTTGTCTTTTGTAACACGTGAAGGTAAACAATGGATAGCTAATTGACACGACATTTTTCTTACATTGTATTGTGATATTCAGAGAGCGACGTATCATAGTGTCGTTTTCAGTAATGAAATAAACAAAGTTGATTCCAAAAGATAGGCAGAGGCCCCTAAGGCCTCCCGGTTCTCATAAAAGCAGACGTCGATGTATAGACTGTATCCACGTGTAGGGGACTACTGCACTTGCTCTCTTGCAAAATATGAAGTTTTTAACATTTCCATCTTTTTTGCTTCTTCTCTATATGTATTCCGTTCTTCACTCTCTGTCTCTCTCTCTCCCCGGCCTACGTAATCATTTTTAATTAATTTTAGCAGAAAAAAGAGCTTGCTACGTAAAAAATGCTTATTTCTAATTCCTTTTCATTGAACTGTAGATATAGGAATTTTGTATTAGCAAAATACGAAGGTTGCAAAAAAATAGTGACATCGTATTTATATATTAAAGCCATGTATTTTAGCGCTAGCGTACTGTTACATTCCTTCAATGTAATCCCATTCCTTATTTATCACTCTTTGCCACACTTCTGATAGACACTGAATACCATAAGCAATATTGTTTTTGATTGTGTATATCGAAGGATTTTTTCTCTTGTATTAAAAATGTTACTTTTTAGTGGTTCTTTGATATCGGAGTCACAGGGGCTCGTGTGTGATGAGGATGTTCTAGTGTCCCTCACTTTCAGTAAAGTAATAAATCCCTTATATTTGTAGCAGTGTGGTAATGAGCATTTTCATGGGAGACATCAAGACACAGGTGTAAAAATGTCGTCTAGTTAAATGATTTTAACAGTTTTGCCCTCATGATTATCACACCTTGGATCTCATAATGACACTGAAGCAGGTGCCGAATGATAGCATGTGAAGGTGAAGAGTGCTTAAAGTTGCGTCATCTCCGCCCCCTGTATAATTGAGAGCGCTGCATTACTATTTTACGCTCGAAAAAAATTAAGATATTCTTGCGGAATAATATAACAAGAAAGAGTTTTAGCATCTTGAAGCTATCTGTACAAGCCTCTGGTATAGATGATGGGTAGTTAGTGACACATTCGTCATTGATTTTACTGCATTCTTCCTACTCAGCAATAAACTACTCGCAATTCAAGCTAAAATGCCACAACAAGCAGTACAAGTAGATTTTCTATACATACGCGATGTGTTATGTAGTCATAGTATGAAAATATGTGCAATGCGTATAACTAATGATGATTATAACGAGAACGTGTCGGTCTTTTCAAAAATTCAAGAATTACTGCTTGCTCTGCATTGTTGAGTTGCCATCCGCATATCCCTCTTAGTTTGATAGCGCACAGTGCTTGACGAAGCTTCATAATTGTGTCAATGTATTTTGCGTCATCACTTTCATAGTCTTAGCATAGGTAGTTTTTTCGGATCGGAGGGGATGATAGGTGCTAAGGCTTCATCGCGCCATATATTCTTGACTTTGCTTGATGTAAGTTGTTAAATGGTCGCTTGTAACGGCATAATAATGCTATTTATAAACCTCTGTAAGATAATCGAAATGCAATTTTATGATATTCAAATATCGTCGTATGTTCTATCTCTGCAACTATTTCCCTTGCCCCATCGCTTGAGATCAATCAACTCCAAGTACTGTGTGACCTACATGTGCCTCATCCTCTACACTATCACGCCCTGAGCACCAGCGTGCCATCAACCGAAACCCCAAGGCATCATGGCAACATGTTTTCCGTTGTCACACTTAACATTATTTAGCTTTCTTTCCACAATATCACAATTTTGTTCGATGCCCGTTGTTTAAACTTAGAGAAGATCTCTTTGGTATCCCTTCAATAGACTTTTGTATGAGTCCACATCTGTTACCTATGCACTAGCGACAATGGATAAGCTAATTGTGCCGCCTTTCCTTTACCAATGCAATAAGTGTTCTCAATCGCCTTGAGATCAGTGATGCTTTGCCCCGCAGCGCGCGGTTTATCATTTTGAGAGAGCCCTCACTTGTTTCCGTGCCGAGGAAGGGGGTAGCAAGCTTGCTTGCTGCTTGTTGCCTTGCTGACTGTCGAAGTCATAGCGTAGCTGTTCCCGGGTATGTGGTGTGTTGTGTTCGTCATTTCTTAATTCGACAGTATACACAAAGTGGATAATGCCTCGTGGTTTTACAACGACATATCAAGACTTTATGTTAGCTCAGGTTGTAAAGTGCAGCTTGTGATCATAAAACATCCATTATTCTGCATGTTAAATTTCAGAGACCTGGAAGTGTCCAGCCTAAGAAAAGCTTAGGGTTCTCACCGAAGAAAGATCACATGACAATGGTAAACGCTTAGAAAATTCCCCTAGAAAATACTTTTGATCGTTTTGCACAAGAGTGGGAATTTCATATGGGTCTTTGCAAAAGGCTGCTAAATTATTGCACTTTAAGCCGTAAAAAATAACTGTGGCAAATGCTCTTCAGTCATGCAACCTCTTATGTAGTCGCACATTTTGTGAATGGAATCTGGAAAATTGTGTATAATGGACAAATTGACCCATAGGTATTTAATATTCTTCTTCAAAAATGCCTGCTTACACTCCCGGGTTAGATTTGTACTCATAAAATATCTACCTCATTCTTTGCTGATAAACTTGGTTTAGTACATGAAGTGCCTCTCGATGATTTAAAAATTGATGTCTGATCGCCATCATTGGTGAAAGAATCATAGGGTTTTTGAGCATAGTGCTGACTCGATTACATATGTGAATACATTACTAACCCATTTTTTTACAGAGCATTAGCCGATAGAAAGTATGATCAGTTATTTTTTCAGCAAGATTACCATTGCCCACACTACTAATAATTCCATGAGAACAATTCATGACATTTCCACAAGACATAGTTATTAATAGGGATGTGTAACCCCCACAGTCCCTCGATTTAATACTCTGCGATTATTATATCTAGAATAAATTAAAAATACTATGTACAAGACGAATCCGCACACCATTCAAAAACTTCAAAATAATATTTTCGTCAGTAAATTGTTCATATTTCTCAGAATGAACTACAGCGAATGATGAATAATTTCCTAAAGAGATGCCAAAAATGTGGGAGATGAAGGTAGGTAGTTTCAATATCTCATTTAATAAGTAATGAGCCTCTTAAATTGATTTGTTATTGTTATTGTTACATGGGAAAACAAAACTGATCTCATGGTATAAAGAATATATGGTCCCTAATTTTTTCTAACCCTCGTTTTCTATGCAATAATAAAAAAGGTATAATAGCATTATTGTTATTTTGGTTATATGTAAGAGATGAGCATATCAAATGTGTCTTCCAGACATAGAAAGAAAAGGCATTTTGTTATACACCCGATCTATTTCATTCTAGGGTGCTTTTGTGAATATTTCAACTGGTTCTGTCAGAGCACCTTTGTTCGTCCATTGCCCATAAGTTGACCTGCCTCTTAAAAATTCTTTTTGTTTGTGATGTTTCACATTTTTTAAAAAAAATATTTCCTCGTGTTACAATTTTACAAATGGTTTTGCGTAATCAAGTAACTGATTCTTGGTTTTAATAACCGCAATTTACCTGAATGAGATGGATTCAGAGGGTTTCAGCCGAGCGTCTACTGCCTAAAATGTTAAATGGGGGTAATAAACTACTTAAATGCTTCATATGACCAGATCTCAGAATTTTTAGCTCATTCAGAATAAACTGCAATATGCTATTTAATAATATTCCTAAATTATTAACAAAATGTAAAAAAAAAAAAAAAAAAATCGTTCCTATCAATTTGCGGAATGTATTGCTTTTTGCCTATGATTATAATAATTCATTAAAAAGGGTCTGTGGGCCCCAACCGTAAATATGCTAATATCTGGTAAACTATTTGGTCTGGAGCCGTGCATAAAAAACCTTGACATTCTAATCTAATCTATTTGTATTTTCTTGAAGTTAATAGGCAGTAATCTATTTGAGGAAACAAAACTTTGAGCTAGAAATGCTTTCTATAATTGTTGGTATCATATGGACTATATTGATGAGTTCTTATCTGAACTTCAATTTGGTGGGGGGGAAGCATCAATAGCATATTTTGTTTCACAAATAACCTTGTTGACAGTTTTAGCAGATTCAATCGGTATTATCTGTTTTTATTTATTTCGCTAAATCATGAAACACTCTAGGGAATGGAGAGTTCTTGAGTACGGGCATTATATTTCACCTCCAAAGGTTTAAGCTTAAGTAAAATACTGACTCTAAACACACTTATTCATTCAAAGGAAAAGTATGGTAACCACCACACCACCAGGATCGACTATATAATAATGGGCATCGTATAATAATAATAATAATAATAATAATAATAATAATAATAATGGGCATCGTATAATAATGTGAATAATAATAATAATAATAATAATAATAATAATAATAATAATAATAATAATAATAATAATAATAATAATAATAATAATAATAATAATAATAATAATAATAATAATGGCGAGCAATCTTTCTATACAACTTTTTCTCCTCCTACGTTTTTCGTAGATGGCTTAGGTCAACAAGTTATAACAAATCATGGAAATAAACTCAATGCCTCTTGAAAATTAGTGTTATCTATAAAAAATATGCACATACAAGAAATAAGCATATCAATCCATAATAAACTTAGTTCTGAATCATCAAATTATATACTCATAATAAGCATAAAAATTAACTCATTACCTTAATAAATGTAGTTCTGAACCCTCAATTCTTATGCCTATGTAATTAATACTAATACCAACTCATTAACATAATAAAAGTAGCTTTGAACTACGGATGCAATATCCAGTCTTCATATAAGAATCTTGGTGAGCATTTTAAAAACATTTTTCGTAATATTTGCATATAGAACACACATTATTTGTTGAGCCTCAAGAGGATATATCTAAGTTAATCATAATGTACTGAAAGCTGCTCTTTTGAAAGGTAAGCTTGTACGTTTATAGCCCTCTAAAGGACTATAGAAAGGGGGAGGAATTATCTTTATACTCCTTCCAACATTGCTTATCTACAATAAATAACACAATAGGTCAAACAGAAGACCGAATACAAAGCAAGATAATATCATTGTTATGTTACAATGGAGCTAGCCCAATTAGCAATGAAATATTGGAGAAGGGGTAAAATTGAAGTTCGCTGTGTGACCGACTCCATTCTGACTAGGTATCTTTCCCTGTCCTGCCCCGCTTTTGGCCCATGCTTTTTATTGCCTTCGGAAACTGTTTCACTTTTTGTTCGCTCATGGTTACATTAGGTCATGTATAGATTATGGGGGATCCCGTTGCGTATTGTTTAGCGTTTTGATTTATAATACGTTATATTCTTTTATATCCCTGTACTCCAGCTTCATACTTCTTTTCCGTAATAAAATGTGGATAGGAAAGCAATAAATCGATTGTTTTGCGCATCGTTCGCTTTTTCTGCCCCTCCTCTCTCGTTCTTCCTCTTTGCAGCGGATATGTAAACAGGTAGGAATTTTAACTCACAATTTTGCTTTGTTCTCTTCTCTTACTTCCGGTTTTATCTCCTTTATTTCTTCAGCTATGCTTTTCGTCACTAACATCTGAATCCAATAATAATGATCAGTGGATTGCAGCCTTCCCCATAATCAATAAAATAATATTTACTCTGTTAAATGGAGTTTTGTTGTTTTGCACATGAATTCTTGTTTTCTCAGTCTGCCGCTGGTCTTTTGCTTCCGGAGAGAACAAATATATTTTGCGATATTTCACTTCGAATGATAAAACTGCTGTATAGAACAGTATCATTTTACAAACAATTACTTAAAAGTAGCATTTATCTTAACAGGCTCTAGCGATATGCCATTTTGTATTAATACAGATTGGGTCATTAAAAAGTAGCCCCCGGTAAATGTATAATGTTTTAACTGCTATTTATAAAAATAATAATTATTATTACTATTGTTTAAATTTGATACCACGCACGTCATAAGAGATGCTAGAAATGGTTCCGATTCAGTTCACTAGTGGGCATGATACTGCATGATGATACTTGTGGTCATGTTGATTGATACTGGCACTAGCTCTTGGATGATGATGCTGCGGATGTTTTAATTTCAACCAAGATATCCTTTAAATTGCCCCAGAGATAATAGACGCACATGGATAAGTCAGAAGATCGCCATAACCAATTGCTGATAGCAGTTCCTGAGCGGTGCGAGCGAGTTGTGAGGTGTATTATCGTCAGACATAGGATTTTAGGGCAAATGCCTATTTTGTTCCTTTAGGATAAAGAAAAAAATATTTTGTGAAAATCGCAAACTTTTCATCATAGAGTTTGACAGTGCACTGATATTCCCCAAAAATGATTGTTGGAGCCTAATTTGTAAAAATTGAGCTTAAAATGCCTAAATCAATGTAGAATTTCGTTATTTCACTATTTATTCATATGTAATCAATATTAAATGTCGTTTTTCGGACTTTCATTGACAATGCAAAAAGGGTGGAATGGAGTATTTTCGTCAAATAGAATTTTAACAACAATGCTGTATAACGGTTAGTTTGATTGTTAGCATTTTTTCCCCTCTTTACCTCTCCTTATTTGTGTTGAGAATTTTGAAGTGGTAGGGTGTTATTCAGTGCAGTTGAATATGCCAAAAGGTTAAAATCAACTTTGAACCAGTATTGGCTAACAGAATTTCCACACTTTACTTACGACGGAAAAATAATATTCTACGAAATTTATAACACTCAGGTGTATAACAATAGTTTAAATAAATATGATGAGTAAGTCTGTATTTTTTATAAATTCAACTGAGCAGAAAATATTTTAAAGGCAACTCACCTTAAACTTCTAAATTTCGATAGTTATTTACGGGCCATTGAGATTTTGGTTGTTCAAACCAGTAATAAAACTTTGTGATAGAAATGCTAAAATACAACATCTTAGGATTTTAATTCAATTAACTTCTGCACTTTTTAGATTTCGCAAGAAAAGAAGTGTCACCTGAAACAGCATGTGGAATGTGTGGGACGGGACTTAAGGCACAAGCTCAGCAGAAAAAGCAAAGCAAATAAACCGTTCCATCACAGCCTACTCCATCCAACCCCAGCAGCAACTTCTATGCAGACTTAATCAGGGTATTTGTTGCTGCCAACATTCCATGGGGTGCAATTGAAAATCCGATTTTAAGAGAGCTTTTAAAAAATAATACTGCATAACTCTGAATTTACTCTAAGAAACAATTATTTAGACAGAAATCACAACGAAACTTCGGCAACCATTTGGGAGACTACAGGCGATATATATGGGTCTCTGTAGATGAAACCTCAGATTCCATGAAACATGGAAACTTGACCCTGATAAACATTTGACTCCGCATCTTGTATGTGTTAGAGAAACTTCCGAAATTGAATTGGAAAACCATTGCTTATTTTGTAAACAATGGTCTACAGATGTTATACTTTGGCAATATAGATTTTTTAAAGCTGTGTTGCTTTGTACTGATGTTGCCTCATACATGGTTGCTGCAGCTCCACTTCTTAAAACTTTTTATCCTAACATCATTCATGTAACCAGTTTAGCCTAGGCCTTTCACAGAGTTTCTGAATCAATCAGGAACGAATTCCCTCTTGTCAATTCGTTCATTTCCAATATGAAAAACTGCGTTTGCAAAGCCCCCTCTAGAGAGAAATGCCCTGATATTCCACTCCGACCTAAGGTTACTGTAACACAATGGGAACATGTGTATCACTTTAAATTTTTTAAACAATTAGTGAATAATTACCTGACTGCGATACTGTAGCGTGTGTAAAAGCAGTGAAGGTGTCTGAATGACCTGTCATTGAAAACAGATATTGCCTACACAACATAAAAGTTCCATTCATATTGCAGGCATTGAACATTTATAACGTAAAAAGCAATATGTTTGTAGTCAAATACAATAATGAAAGGTGCCCAGGAGAAAATGTATTGTGCTTTGAGTGATTCTGGGGAAAACAAGTAAATATTTACTAAATAAGAATTGGATTTTCATTGTTGGAAAAAGTATCAAGAGCGATAATGGGAGAAAATGTAAATGTTCCAGCAGATATTGAAGTTTCTACTATAGCTAATATATAATTTACTCCTTGGTATATGTTGCATAGAAAGAAGTTTTTTCTGCTTTCAAAATGATTCTCACTGACAAAAGGCAAAGATGACCGGAGAATTTAGAAAAAAAAAATACTGATGTAAAAAAAAAAACCACAAAAAGTAAATTGAAATGTTTTCAATATATTCAATTTGTGAGGCTGTGTTTATAAAATACAGTTTACTGCCTCCATTTCCTATATATATTTTTGTGCCATGTTTTGTGTATGTCTGTGTATAATTTGTTAAGTTCAGTGAAATAAATTAGTTTGAAGCCTTAGTCACTTGTACTTAAAATGCTCAGTTTTACTAAAATAGCGCCTAGTTTATTACATTTTGAGCTTGTTTTAGTCACCCAAAACGGCAATTTTTGTGCTTAAATATCCGATGTCTATGATCATATATTCCCAGCTCGTTAGAAAAAGTATGTATTTTTTTCTTCTGTCAATTACTCAATGATGTCGAAATTCACTGTTGGGTCGTAGAACACTTGATTCGCAGTTCTTGTTCTTGACACTGCACCAAGCGCTAAAATTTAATTGTGCAATAGTTATTCATATTTCAGATGTCGAAGAACAGGTGCAGTCATATTTGATAAAGTGCAACAATGGATCTAAAGACCATCCGTAACCACGTGCGTTTACCTATGTCAGGCTCTTCCATTTGCTGCATAGCTGCAAATATGTCAGCACTGGTCGATGTGTCATTTATGACACACCTTGCTGTAACCACTTCCACTGCTGAAATCATGGAAATCTTCAATGTTTCTTGAGATTGATAACAGAGGGCAGTTTGACACTATTTCCATATTAAGTTCTGAATAACCGTTTAACTAGTGGTTTTGTTTCTGGGCACTTTCGATGAAGACCGCTTGCATTTCCATAATCGATTCGCTCCACACATAGTTACGCAGAATGTTGCATAGAGAACATCTTTATAACGGGAATTGCATATGGGAAATAACGGAATATAAACAGCAAACACTTGACGATATGAGCTTAATAATGAGTAAGTAATGAATAAATACTAGATTTATAATGAATGGAACGGTGCCAAACAACTATGTGGGGCCAGGCCAACTTTTTTGTTTATTTAGATTATGGATGATTGCTTTATATAATTTCCACAGTAACACTCTGCTGCTGCTGCATATAACGAAACGTTTCAAGTTAGGTTGGATAAATTCCCTCAAAGGCTTGACAGCCCTTGGGACGAGTAAGAACATCTGACACGTGAGCCTACAGCATACATTGTGACAACACTACGGCGCCAAGTTAGGTTTATACAACAGAAACCCCCCAGGTACTCGTTAGAATAGTAGACTGGGTGAATCTGGACGCTCTGAAGATGTCAGAGTGCAGAACCCACCTCCCTGGATGCAACCCCAGACTGTCGAGTCTGTACCGAGCGCCTTACTATCTAAATTATCGGTCCTGGTGGTCTAGTGGTATCCATACTTGCCTTATAGATCCAAGATCGCGGGCTCAATTCCAACCAGGGTTGCTGGATTTTTTCGGGTGTAAAAATCCTAAGTATGGCTTCCTTTGAAAGGAAAATAAAACCGTGGGTCCCATGTCGTTGCTTCAGAGCAAAACTTATCGCCCGTTTCACGCCCTGAATTGCGTGGAACGCTGATGACCTGAGGTGTTAAAGATCATCCATAAATAAAACAAGTCAACGATCATCTAAATTACCTCCGCAACGTCCGTTTGTGATTAAGTTCGAGCAAAATAAGCATACAATTAACCAATAGTAATTGCAATACGACAGTTATTAGGGATACCTGTATCAGTACTATGAGCCAAGCAAACCTGAGACAAATATTGGATGAATTCTGAAAAAGTAAAATATTATTCATTATTTATTTATGTGTAACGTTCCTCGTCTTATATCTTGTTTATTGTTAAGATTTAAGATATAACTATAATTTTTTTCCGGGCTGTATAACTATAACTATAACCGCTATAACTATAGCGGTATAAATATAGCGACTCCAGACCTTCTTCGAGGAGACTTCGTCCACGCCACTGAAGATGTCCGCCGTAGTTGCGGACGAAGCGTCTGGAATTCTCATCTCCAGCAGACCACGGCACAACAACCCGGAAGAAAATTGTAGTTACATCTATGACTCCGGCCTAAGTTTTATTTTTTATTTTTGATGGTTGAGAGATTTGATTTGGTTGAGGTTACCAGATTATCAAAATGAGGAAACAGTATACTTGTCAATTGCTAAGATGCGAAAGAAAAATTTTACATTCACCATTATCTTGTGTGTTTAAAAAAGGAGTAAAATATAAAATAAAAGGAAAGAAGAAGAAAATTATTTTATTCCTGATGCCAAAGCGTCGCTTTGTATCATCAGAAAACGAAGCAAATTCATAGAAAGTCAGGTCCTGGCAATGACAATAATATGATCAGGTTAAAAAGTTTACTCTGATTGTTCAACATACTATTATTAATAATATTAGTAAATCCAATAATGACGATAATCAACGCACGCTCTATAATTTTTCCGCTAAAAATGCAAATGATGCATTGTATCGGTTCCATTTGTATTCGACGGTGGGTTTGTTTGGGAAGAAAAAAATTCACCGGTAGTATCTAGTCATGCAACAGCGACCAAATATCGCCAACATATTAATGGGGTTGAAAAAATAGAAGTCGAAAAATTAATGAAAAATTATTAAAATATCAACAATAATGAGAAGAATTGTATGAAAAGTAAACATTAAGGAAATAAAAAACAATAGCACAACAGCTAACAATTGTAAATATTATCAAATTAAAAATTATATAAAGCCTTTCTCTTAAATCATCAACAATAATTATATATTAATCTTAAAAATATATATTTTAATAATTCACTACAGTTACTAAAAGATAAATAGCTTAACATAACTTAAACGAAGACCTAATCTTATTCCTTCTGTAGTTCTTCCTTCAACTTATGCTTCACCGTGACATTTTACAAAGTATTCTTAAGCGGCCACTGATCAAACCGCCATGTGATGCTGATCGGCAGATGCAGTGTGCGAATCACATACCCTCCTTGCAATACTGCACTATACCAGCGATGTCGCAATAAGGTAATAGAAGTCGCAGCGATTGCTGCTGTAGATCTACAGTCTGTAGTGGCTAAAAAGACCTTGAGGAATTTCATTTACATACAGTCGCTAATTTTTCATTTTAAACTGCTTTTATAGTAACGGTTCAAAGCAGATAATGCGCCTTCTAAAACCTTTTCAAAAATGATTCATATATTCCTGAAAAGGAATAGATTTGGTTTCATTGTGGAGTGTGATTGGTATAGTGAATTATGTTTAACGTATTCCAAAATATACATGTTTTAGATATTTTTGTTGTGTAAATTCTTTGCTGCTAGAAAAGTTGGAATGTTATGACGTTTTAATATAATGCCGCGTGTCACAGAAACTTTAAAATTTATAAGTTACTTTGGAAATACATTTTGTAAAAGTGCCACGTTCTCTCTTTTGTATGGGTTTGGATGTAGCTCCTACGATAGTATACCACACACACTGTAAGCAGTCAGAATTGGTTTTCAATAAACTGTTTATTAAAATAACAAAAACACTCTTTGTAACATAGTATGCTCTTTACTGTATAACGTTAACAGTTTCACTATTTTGTTGATCTGCGTTAGTTTCTGTTTCTCTTATGTTTCGTATACCCGCATTATATTTTATAGCGTTTATTTACCTGCTCACCTTCCTTATTTCTTTTATGTTTATTACTTCGCGGATTTTTGTTAGCTTCCATAACGGTGCAAAACAAAAAAAAAATGTTAAATAGCTCGTTCGAGATCGGCGGGTTGCGCGTAACGATACCTCCGCTGACGTCAGAGCTACTTTTCCGTTACATTTTTCACCTAATGGTTCCAACATTCACGTTCCGCGCTAAAAGAAGAAAAGTATTTAATTTGTAATCTTCAGTACATTAAAGCAGCTAATTAATCTTGTTATAGTAAAGATAAGAAAATTCGAGGATTGCACGAAATTATGAACAGAAGTATGAAAAAGAGTTCACCAATAAACGAAACAAAGGGGAAAAAATTAAAGAATAAAAAAGGTCAATTAAAATAATAAATAAAACCTAAATGTAATTATAAGAGAAAGAAAAAAACGTACTAATTAGATAAAACGGAAAATTAAACTCAAAGGTATACAAAATGAAAATGCAAGCGTGAAAAAAATGTAAACCTCAAAATTTGGCTCAAAATACTGTTGGCTAATATAATTTACTGCTAAAATTATTTTGGAGGCCAGAAAAAAGTTTCTCTGTTTAGATGTCAGCACTTTTAAAATAATAAATAATAGATACGCATAAAATTTTATTTTCCCCCTTGCTGGATAGGGTATTTTGGGCAAATTGTCTTCTAGCATAAGTACATGACTCTTTCATGGATACACAGGATGGAACGTTCCTCTTTACCTAAGCCAATATCTGTACATTTGAGGAAGTTTGTTTAAATAAAATTTACCGTAGCACTATTCTTTCCTGAAATAATGGCTGGTTTATTTTGCGTAATCTTGATAGCAGGAATTCAACTACTTTCTGTTAATTCTTTAACAACAAATGAAATAACAATAACAAATGTTGTTAGCAAGTTCTCCCGTGATATAAAAATATTAAAGAATTAATAATAATGTTGTCAGAAACTTGAACAGGCCTTAAGCCATATCCTTTTGAGTTGAGAATGATTATATTTTTCTAATAGTACGAGAGCTGTTCAAAACAGTAGGATTATATTTATTCTCAGGCATAATATCTCACGCTAAAATTTAACTTTACAACATTTATAAGTTTAATACATAATGTATTTGTGGAACTAGTTTCATTGATGTCACTTTCAGTTCCTACCTGTGAGAATTGTGCAATTTGGAACATGCTCAGTTCCGCTTACACCAAAATGGAGTTGACACGAGACAAATAACATGCTGCTGAATAAATCTTCAACTGCGGCATATGCAATGTCACAGGTGGCCTTTGGAAAATTTGTTTATCGCTATAGCACAGCTCAAAGATGGTTTAAAATCGGTTTAATGGAAGATGGCCCCGACACTCCAACTTGTATTCTAAAGGAAGAAAACGTTAATATTGCTGCTGTCATCGCGAGAGAGGATCGTCGAATAACATTAAGAACACTTTCAGAAATTCTGTAAATTCTCAGAATTGGTTACTGAAAAGTTGCACGTTGGGTTTCAAGATCGCTGATTCCCAAACAAAAGGGCGTTTGCTTGCAGGTTTGCACGCAATTAAAGATGATGTTAAGGGAGTTTCTTTCAAAGTAATCATTCTTCTTGGCCACATCATTTCGACCTTGAAACTAAACTCTGTGGAAATCTCCATCGTCACAAGCACAAAAAAGTAAAAGTCGTTGCTTTTGATGGGAAAGTTCTCGTCTTTTCATTTTTCGATATTCAAGGAATATCGCACAACTGTACTCGACAACACTACAGCGATGCTCTGAAAACTCTGCAAGGAAAAGGTCATATTTGAAGTAGTTATAGGTGGGATGATGCGGGGGGTTAATTTTGTAATTGCCCCGCGTTGGAGGGTCAAGGTTTGAAGGGGTTCTAGGTGGTGGGGAGAATGGTGATAGGAGTTTGATTTTTTATGAACGAGCTGACCACTCAATAACTCTTCTCGTCGATCTCAGGGATGTAGCTGGTTTTCGGGACCTGGTAGTGCCGGGTTGAGTGAAGGGAATTGAAGGTATTATGTCGACCAGAGAGAATACATTATCTGCAGGTTGATGTCGTTTATTTAACAAAGAGTGCATCCCCTGGCGTTTCTGTTCAGACCGCAGCAACGAGACGTCGGGCAGACACGCGCAGCTGTAATGTTTGACTAGCAATGTGATTGCTGACCGCTCGGAAGACTTGTCGAGCTGAAGTGACGCTCGAACATCGGCGTTCCTATGACATCTGCACGCTGAATACTTGTAGGACCAGAATGACGAGAACAGACCAGAGTTCCCAGAGTAACGGAGTTGACAAACCAAAAAAAGACCAAAAGACCTCGAAAAGGGCGATTTCACATCCTTAAATACCCAATATAACACGCTTTACGACGTGATGCAGGGACGCTCTATTTTCCCGCCACTATCACTTTAGACATCCTCATAGGTTAGCTGTGACTTCATGCCACTCTCAAATTATTGGCCAGTTTGATTATTTGAGCTTAGCCACTCGGTGATTCGTCCAGCGTCTAATTTCAAGTTTTACTGAACGTTACAGATCAACGGCCTAGCGGATTATAGCGTTGTTCTTTCCCAGCATACCTGACCGGAGTGAATACCCGTCCTCCTAATGAACAAAAGCTCCATTATCTGCCAAAACGGTCTCTCTGCTGACCGAGCAAAATTCCTGCTTTTCTAGACATTCTTACAAACAGAACCCTTCACTTAAAGCTAGCTGAAATAAAAGATATATTCCAATCAATTTTTCGCGATTGATGGGGTACCAAATACTGTATCATATTTCCATGTTGAATGCTACACTACATAATGCACGGTCATACATTGCAAATGTTGTTGCTGAATATTTTACAAAAACCAATGTTCAGTGTGTGCCGCACCTCCACCTATAATCCAAATTTCGCACCGTGCGACTTTTTTCCTTTTTCCCAAATTGAAAAAATCTTCGTGAGAGGCATTTTAATGACCAGAAGTAGTGGTGAAGGCTGCAGAGGCGAATATGATGAACCTGTCAAATTTTTTTCAGCATATCTTTGAACTGGTATAAACTCTGGGACGGAGACTTTTTGTAAACATAAAAATTTTAAAAACGAGTTAAGGTATATTGTCGAAAATATTATCATATATCTTTATTGAACAGATTTCGAATATAAAGCTCGTTTTTATTGCTAAATCACCCTAGACGGTGGACATCGATGAATATAAGATAAAGGGATCAATTTTCAAAGGGTATTTTTGGGGGAAAGAAGCCTTTTAGACCTGAGTTTAGGGTATTTTTTATTCGTGTTATGAGAAGAAAACTATTTTTCCCCCAGTTAGGGGAGGCGATCCTGAAAGAATGGAACCCCAGAACTCCCGTTCAACAGTCCTTGTCTGAACGACCGACCCATGTCAGTAACTTAGATAATGAAATATAGGCATTAAAATGTGCTTGAAATCAGAATATTTAATGAAGCTATTCACAATTAGTTACATAGACTTTGACGGGCTGCTGAACGTTTTAAAATACGGCGCCAGTTTGTTTGCGAAATCTTTCTGAATAAATTAGTGTCACTACATCTCCGTAACGATCCGTTTCACTGTAAATATTTCAAGATACTCTGCATTGCATCTTTTTCTTAACGTTCCAAGATAGACAGTTAAAATGAGCTATTAGCAGCACAATAGCACAATAGCAGAATAAATGTTTTAAATATACAAACAACGAATATTGTTGAGCATCTGTGGTGCTGTCAAGTTGTGACGCTGTAATGGACGCAAAAAAATAACAAACTCTGCAAGGTTTATTAATTAGAAAACTGTTAAACTTACAACAGGTATTAAAAAAAACACGTATTTTAATCTCTCCAGATTGAGTAGTGGTGGAGGGAACAAGAAACGCAACAACATAAACACAACGAATCCCAAACATGAACCTATGCTCTAAATATTTGGAGATTATTAGAGTAAAATAAGTTCGAAAGTGATCAATTGAAGTTCGTCCGGACCTTTATTAATGTACAACAATACAATGAACTACAAACTAAACACAAAGAGAAGCAGCAATATTTAAGAAATAAAAGTTAGGTATTGTATTAGGAGAAGTCGCCCTGGGAATCCGTGTCCCTCTACTTCACCAAGCATCAGATACCGTCCGAAAATAAGGACCTTGGCTGCTGCGCGAACCACCTACGCAGCCTTTATTACATTATCATTGTGGAAGCGTTAGATTTTTCTTGAGAGATTTGAACAAATGAAAGTCGTAAGGTTAGAGCTATAGATAACTTTTCCTTTCACACCAACAAATCCTGTGCTGCAGTCACGCCTCCTTTCACGAACGGCGGCGGAGAAAACCGAGCCCTATTGCAGGTAATGTGACTTCAACATATGTTGGCAAATAGTTACCAAATTGACCTTGTCGGCCTGTTAGTTCATTTGGTTAGAGTCGTGCTACTTTCGGGAAGGTAGGGGATCAGAACCCTTCCAGGAGCTAACTTTTTTTAATCTTCATAATTTGTATACTCATATATATGCAATACTTACAGTGTTAAAAGCATATACTAGCTTAGGTTAGTTTAGGTTGAGTTAGCTCAGGTTTAAAAAAAAAATATATATGCAAAACGCATGTTTTTTTTTTTTTTTTTTTATTGATTCATTTATGGACGCTCTTTAACAGCTCAGGTCATCAGCGTCCCATTCAACTCAGAGCGTGAAACGGCCGACAAATTTTGCTCAGAGGCCTCTCTTTCAGACTTGAGGTTCTTTTACGTGCCGTAAATGTACGACACGGGACCCACGGCTTTACTTACCTTCCGAAGGAAGCCATACTTAGGATTTTTACGCCCGAAAAAATCCATCGGTCCTGGCCGGGTGCAAAACGCATGTATATGTTAAAACGCAAATATATGTGTTAAAAGCAAAAGCGTATATCTTTTCCCCTATGGTTATTATTTACTTTGCGTGTTAAATTACTACATTACAGTTTCCCATTTGATTTAGCCGTATACTGAATGTGATTAACTATTAACAAGATCCGAAAAAGTTAATTTTTGGCATACGATTGCTTGTTTCTGTACGTTACAACTGATCTATCCGCCTGCATTTGTGGCACATTTCTACTTGAGATGGGCTCTCTCCGTTGCCGTTAATGGCGTGAAGGTGTAAAGGTGTGACTTCAACACAAGATCGTCGGTCTGTATGGGTAGGTTATGCTCAAAACGAAGTCGTGTCGCTGTTTCCCGCGTACCGGCACAGGCATTAAGGAAACAAACCCATTCTCTGTTCCTTATAAGTTCAGTCCGCATTCGCAGAACGCATTGAAAATAGACTTTTCGACACAATTTCTTCTTCACATTATGTCTAATGTTAGTCATTTACCACCGTCCTATCCGATAGGCCGGTAGTAAATGATCCTTCATTGTTGTTGTCGATGTACCATGCGACGATGAATTTCACTCAGGTAACAGTCAAAAATTTAATCGCAGCACATTGATCCTCTTTTGATTAGTTCAGGGTCGCCGCCATGCTTGCTTAACATCTTCATATCCAAACTGCGCCTACGGGGTACAATGATCTATTTAGCTGCCTCTTTCCCTACTCTCTACCACTGCTGATCGCTACGCGAGCTGAGAGAACAATGGGACCGCGAAGTTTCAATTGATCACGCCTCATTTATGTTTTGCTTCCATAATCACCCCTAATCATTGTAGAACCTTAAGTCTTCAAAAATATTAAATATTCTGGAAGGAATAAGAAAGCATCTCAATGTCTAAGATGGCCCTGATCTCTGGTTTCGTTTTCCTCGCCCTGAAATGACAGATAGCAGGTGAAAGTAAAAGCAAGTGGTAGGTGCTAAATGCAATGAATCAGGGATATAACTACAATACAAAGTTGGTTGAATATGTTGATAATTATCATTCGTTTCCGTTGGCAAAAATCAGCTTGAGTTGTGATTGCATGAGGTAAAATAATTAAAAATAAAATCCTGAAAAGAGACCAGAAAAAAAAACAATCTATTTCATTGGAATAGAAGAGATAAACAAAGCAGACAAAACAAGGAATGAAATACCATAATAGGTATGGTGTAAGGAGAAAATGAACGAAATTAATAAAAACAAAACAAAGTACAGAATTATATTTGAAACTGAAATATTTAAGGATATGTAGACATAAAAAACGAGAGAATAGAAAGTCGATAACATTAAAATAGTATCCTTATATAGTTCCTTAAGAACAGCTTGATAGATGAGTGGATGGGCATTCTAGCTATATGTGCTTTAGTGAAAGATTCGCTGACCGGAATCACAGAGCTTGTGTTTTCTGTGGAACGAGGTGCCCCTATCCCAGGCTTTTCTCCCTCCCGCAGGTGGATGCTGTGCTGCCACGCCCCTCTAGTTGCTCTAAAGCTGAGTGGGACGTTAGCTGCTACCAAACATTTCACGCACTACTTGTTCCATGTCTGCACTGGGAAATGTTTGCTGGCTTGCTTACTTGCCTAGAAAACTCCATGTCTCTCTTCCGCACACATTTCACACTGCCATCCAGTGCTTCATTAATCCACAGCTTAGTGTAAATTGTACATCGGCATCAACATGGCTCTAAACTAAACACTGTATTTTTAATTAATTAAATTACAAACTTTCCAAAATTGTAAATATAATAGACACATGTCTTTCATTTTCTAATTATGTTGTGGTTGCGAGTTGATCAAATGCATTTACTCTAGGTCTATGCTGGAAACCAGTAGCTTCATCGATCCTGTAATTGGAAGGTTGTTTTTTGATAGTACAGTACACAAGCGAAATAATAACTAAACTACTTGAAAACGACAGGTCAGTTTGCAGTCAATTCAGTAACACGCTCTTAAAGGAAACAGAAATGTCATATCAAACATTTTCTTTAAAAGTATACATCTGTTGTAGTATATGAGACACATGCTGGTATTCTCTGACATTTCTATAGCCTCCAACTTCATCGTTTATATACTGCTATTGTTTTCTTTTTGTGGCTGAGCAAGATCTGGATTATTTTGGAACGCATCGGAAGTTACTATAATTGCTTTACAGTTTTACTAACCATCCATTTTTATATACCGTAGGAAAGGGCCACAATCACATAATAAATGGTTATTACAAGTTATTTTCATTTTTATGAACAAATGAATGGACGATTTAAGCTAACATTTTAAAAGCTCAGGGTTTATAAAATCTTTGAACCCACTTTGAAAATATTAAATATTATGGGATTCATAAATTATATTAGCAGACTCTCATATACAAAGCAAAACTTACTCCAATTAGCAATAGTAAAATGTTTTGAAAACATTTCTGTGTATTTCTTGCTCCAAAAGCCTCCTTAGTGGATCCTGACTCATAGTTTGAGGAGAGGTATTTTTTCTCAAATTAATGAGGGGTACGTTAATAATAAATGGCATTTGTAATCAGTTTGGTTATCAGAAATTGTTGAACCAAGAAAACAATTAAAATAAACAAACAAGTAAATTTATTCACAAAATATAGGCCATTAAAACAAAATGAAGAAAATTTTGATTTTGGAAACCAACAGGCCTTTCACAAATATTTCTGTTTCATAAAATTAAATTTATTCTATTCGGGTAATTTTCTTGGAGGTACTATTTTGAGAACTTAATTCCATTCGTATTTTTGAAATTTTAATATTTTCAACATATTTTTGTAACATTTGTGAAGTAAAATTTGTTTACTAACGTGTGCCTGGCTGTTTATTTAGTTTCTGGTGGCAATTACATCTAATATAAAAGTATAACATAAACAGTTACTAATTAGAAAAAAAAGCAGTTTATTGAGATCGGACTAAGTTTAACTAAATTGTAGCTAGACGTTTCTCAGAAATGTAGAATAATTTCCAGAAAAAGGATCAAAGTAATTTTTAAAAAATATAATCTATATATATATATATATATAAATAAAATAACATAGATAAATGCTTAAGTTTTGACATTTTCAAATTGAGACAAAGGAGAAAAGGCGTCTAAGTTACGTTAAGATGCTTCCCAAAACGATTGATTTCAACATACCAGTGCGGTCCCCTCTTTTATATTACCACAATCAAAAATATCCAACAATTACCTGAGCAGCAGCAAGAGAAATAATCATTTTCGTGTTTAGGACAAAGTTATCCCGTTTGAGTTAAAGCTACCCCATTACACTTTCTTCCCTTTAATTACAACATTGTTCCTAGCTTCAGGGATATTTTCAATAATGAAATGCGCAACAAAGTTCCAATAAATGAGGTATTAGTTAATATTAATCATTTGATCATAATATTTGAAGCGAGTAGATTATTTGTACTATATTTATCTGCAGTCTATCCATAGAAGTTAACTTATAGTAAATGAAAAACTTTGAAGGTATGTATGTTCAGCGCTGCAACCTCTCTAAAGAAACTAACTTAAGGTCATGAGGAAATGACTATAGATAGAAAGAGATTAGGCACGCTTGTATATGTAGGAGAACGCAGATTTTCTGTCTGATTAACGAGGAGCTGAAAGACAAATCTGGAGGAGCAAAGCTTGTGTGGTAGCGCTCTTGTGGTTCCGCAGGACGAAGTTTGGTTGACACATCCGTTCAAGCATCACCAGAACGATGTGGGAAAGTAAATGTGTAGAATCAATTTAAATTCGTTCTCGTTTCATGTACGTAGGTGTCTCAGTACCAGCGTTTCACCGCAACGACACCTTTCCTTTGGAGGTAAAGTTGAAACAGGTGTCTGAATTAGCGGCTATAAACATAAGAAGTTTCTCCATTGACGTCATCAGAACTTTCCTATATAAGAAAGATACCGTTTATTTGCTGTTAACAACTTCAGATATTAGATCTACAAAATTTTCTATGAATAATTATAAATAATGACCTGTTTAGGGCGAAAAAATAAAAGCAAGAAATACTCTTGTGAAGGTAGAATTTAGGGTTCTAATAATTCTACCTCATGCTTTTTTTTTCTGTCGGAGTTAAAGGAGATTTCCCACAATTACAATGATTTACTAGGTCTACCAGTTTCTAGTATTTGCCCGAGTTTAGCCAACATATTAGGTTAGTGTGTGTGTACACATGAATTAGTTGTGAATTGGAATAAGAGCACGTTTCCCATGGTTACAATATTTCACCCTCTAATAATACAGACTAGCAGCAAGAGATTCCTTCCTCCAGCAGAGCAAAGGATTCCTTCTTCCTCCAGCAGGAAGAGCAGTATAGTAGTGCATTGATCCAGCTTGTAACGTCGAGTGCAGTATTCTTTCTTTTTTTATATGTTTATTTAAGGACACTCTTTAACATCACAGATCATCAGCGTCCCATTCTATTCAGGGAGTGAAACGTGCGTGAAATTTTGTTCAGAGGCCTCTTCTTTCAATCGTGCCGCAAATGTACGACATGGGACCCACAGCTTTACTTCCCTTCCGAAGGAAGCCATACTTAGGATTTTTACGCCCGAAAAAGTCCATGGATCCCGGCCGGGTTCGAACCCGCGTCCTTGGGTTTAGAAGGCAAGTATGGCTACCACTACACCACCAGGACCGACGTGTAGTACTCTCTTTGCATCTCAAACAAGTCACACATTCTCAGCTAATGGGATGATTTTGTTTTCTTGGAGCGGGATAGCCATTGCTCTCACTATTTTAGTTGTTGCTTTGTAGATTTATGACAACCAAAAATTACTTTACAATCCGTTTGGATCGGCAAAAGCAGCCTCAGATTTCGTTCCACACCGTGCACATAGTTAACATTTGGTCGTTTTCCAGATGTTTTGGAACCCTCGTATTCATCAGCAAATGATCATAGACAATTTGTCCAACCGTTGATTTCGATATCTGCAGTTCCTCTCAGGTGAATCTGAAGTTCACGAGTAGTTTAGCATAATGCATTAGTACATTCTCTCTTGTCTCCACTAATCTGCTTAGGACAGTTCCATTTTTAGTGTGTGCGTTTGGCATTTAACTGTGAGATAGGAATGAGCACACGCCATATATTCTCTTAGATTTCTTTTAGTGTAACCTTTTTACATAGATACTTGATCACAACTCTGAGCCCTTGCTGCTCTGTTTTCCTGCACAATAAGCGCTTAACAACAACCTAGGCTCTGCAAAAAAGAAACGGAAAAACTCAATTGGCAAGCGTCTACTAATAGATGCGAAATACAAAGGCTTGAAATTACTTTTAGATAGGATTACTATTTACGGATTAGACTCATATTCTACCTATACTGAAAATCATTAATTAGCATTTATTAAGATATTTTTCTGTTAAACTCACTGTATTTATTTTAATGTGAGTATTTTATGAATGGTTGAGATGATTTTTTGTTTTCATACAAAGTTTGTGTTCTATGAAAGAACAAAATTGGGTTATTTCATAAAGTAATTGTGGAGTTTACGCAATGTACAAAGTGAGTTGTGGAAATATGAAATATGAAAAATTATTAATATACACCGGTGATTTCACACAGTTACTAAATGATAACATTCATAATAATCTTTGTCCGTTCAAGTGTTGGTAAGTAGGCAATCGACGGCGCCCATACTTTTAACTCTGTTCTTCATTTCCTTAAACGTCTGTTTCTAAACCTATTTCCTGCCGGTCTCATAGCAGTATACATTCGTTTGAGAAAATGATTACACAGTTTACTATTGAGAAAGTACGCAAGCAATTTTGTATGTAAACATCAATCAGCTTATCGAGTGGGTTCAGAATGAATTCGACGTCAATTCAGATATTATGAATTTATATAAATAAAAAAAAACAAAACAAAGGAGCAAAAATGTAAAGTTTTAACAAAGAAAAAGCTAGATGAACTGGCATAATTCTTGAACGTTCACCAACAAAATAAAAAAGCATTTTTAAACTAGTTTAAAGGGAATTTTGGAATGCAATGGAAAATATTAGCAACTTAAATCATAAACATTACGGTCGGCTAACTTATTGTCAATCAGAATATGTTTTCTCGGTAAGGTGTATATTTATTCCAGGGAAGGAAACAATTCCAATATCTGTATAAATTAAGAGTGTATGCATGTTTTGGAAAGCGGAGTTGAAATGGGGCGCGCTTAATAGCCCTAGACGTAAAGTGCATCGTGAACTGTCAAGATTTATAAAAAATTGTAAAATAAAAAATACTATTTTTATTTAAATTTAACTCAATTTTTCCTGTCCTCTATGAAATTGAAGAGTAATACGAAATATTTTAGTACATGTAAATATATGTATATATAAACGTAAAAAAAAATATTTTAATTTCTAACAAATACTACTAATGCTAAATGACCCAAAATACCAATACTTTTTCACAAATGAATTTAACTTAAAATAGCTTTTTATTTATAGCTGCAATAGTATTTCCTTTTATTTTTATATATAATTTTTGAGCATTTAGCATAAATTGCGACGGATATACCTTGCAGCAATAAATAAAAATTGAATTTCTTCGCAAAAAACTTCTGAAAATACTATATCGTCCCTGTAAAAATATTTCAGACGAACACAATTGCAAACAATCCCAACATGATGGAATGACTTTGTACAATTACAGAACTTCATATTTTCAGTGTCTCTGGTTTTAATATGAGTGGCTGATTTCATCGCTACGGAAAATATGCTTCGATCACACTTCGGGAAATGGGAAAAAGGAAAAGTGCTAAATGCTTAATGAAAGTCGGAATCCGGCTTAAGGCGAAAACAGTTGAATCTTCTGAATCTTCTTTGCATGCACACTCAACAGTTAAGCAAGTTAAATCTTGCGCGCAACTGAGTTCTCGCACTCAAGAACACGAGAGAAAAGCTGACAGACCAAAACGGTTTAAATATCACCACCATATTATGACTAGAAAATCAGTTCCAGCTTTATTTTCTCTGCCTCCAATTTTGCAAGCGTGACTTAATGGAAGTGAGAGTAACAAGAAGATAATACTTGAAGCTTGCATATAATGAGTTATATTCCCAACAAACTCTGCTTTCATAGTTCTGACCGTTAAAAACTGGAGAGTTTTCGTGCACCGTAAAGTCAGCAATAGAGGGAGCTGTAAATCAGGGTTTCCCTCGTTTAGTAGAACTGTTATGTTATTTCTCTCTAGGTATTCTTCTTCTGTTCTTCCTATCCCTGACGCCTTCCATATCTGTTACTGCTAAATTGGAAAAAACCACTTTCTCCTGCCCTCTTTCCTTTAACCCCTTCATTTCTCCTACGACTCGATTTCTGTTACCTCCACCCCTTTTAACTTGAGCGATATTACGTTTGCGACCCCCAGGCACCCAATTCCAGGCCTGCCAACCCTCTAGGTGCTACAGAAAACGGTTTACCTCCTTATTGCTTCCATTACCGGAGGTTCGAATCGGTTCTAGATTGAAAGGATGTCGCGTTTTATTTCTAATGGGAGATCGCTTGCGGGAGATTCCTTGCTACACAGGGGCACAAGGTAACATCTGGAACAGGTGCTCCGGAAATAGTAGCGCAAACTCTTACTTTAACTTGGAAGCTTTTGACCGATTTCATGGATTTTCTTTCGACATTTGGATAAAATGTTACGGTTTGTCATATTGCAATGCTCAGAACAAAAAGAAGGGGAGCAGAAAAAAGCTATAAACGCAGCATAGGTCCCAGAAACTTATTGCAATTGTAGTTTAATTTTTAAATCACATTTTGAACCTTAGATGTTACAGTTTGAAATATCTAAAAACATATTGGATACCTTCCATTCAAAAGTTTATTACATAAAATAAATTGTAGGTATTGTTGTACTATTCAACTTTTTGACTTATGACATATACATATTTTTATAAAAAGCTTTGTGATTTTTTTTAAATAATGCAGCAAAGAGAAATGCCTTTTCATGCATCCTTCTTCTTATATGCTATAGTCAGTATGCGCTTCAGTCTCGGTTCTGGTGGTGTAGTAGTAACCATAGGTGCCTGTTAAATCGAACATCGCGGGTTCAATCCCTGCCAGTATCGATGGATTTTTTTTTTGGGGCGTAAAAATCCCAAGTATGGCTTCCTTCGGAATGGAAGTAAAGCCGTGGGTCCCGTGTCGTACATTTACGGCACGAAAAAGAATCTCAAGACTGAAAGAAGAGGCCTCTGAGCAAAATTTATCCGCCGTTTCACGCTCTGAATTGAATGGAACGCTGATGACCTGAAATGTTTAAGAGCGTCCGTAAATCTAATACCGTTAAAGTTTTAGTAAGGGTTTGAGAAAAAGATTGAACATTGAATAGAAAGAGATGTTGATTTTTAGGTAACTTTAAAATTGGGAAATATCCTGCTACATTTTATTTCTTAATGATTAATTTCAAAGCTCATCTAAAAATTTACTTTGTATTAAGTAGTACCTGAGGAAATTATACATAAAAACGTTCATCTATTCACTGCAATAGTTTAAAAATGTTCCATATAAATGTTGTAAATATATTAATAATAAGTCACATTTTTATATAATCATGATCAGACATCATTGTAATACGAGTATAATATATTTTAGGAAAATTCATTCAGTATTTACTGCGATATTTCAAAATGTAACATTATGACAGCTGAAGTTATCACACTCACCAAAAAGTCCTTGACCCCTCGCGACAATTCTGCCCTGCTCACATCCCCCCCCCACACACACACAAAACATATTCGTCTTTGACAACCCCAACCTCAATGCCAATACAAAATTAGCCGCACCTCGACACTTATTCTAACATTGCCTTCGCCATCGGCACTGCGTCAGTTTCACATTTTCACTGATGATGCTAACCGAAGCAGTTAACCAAAGTTTTGGTCTCAAATTGCCCCACCGACCATAGCATAACAGCCCGGAAAGTTGTAATGTTTACGCTGGCCATGAGAGCCTAAAAAGCATTATGTTTGTTTTCATACACAGTACATGGCATCGCATATACATCTGCTTAATCATTACATCAAGTAACTAAATAAAACGCAATAATTTTGGAATTATACATATTTTAATACATAATATTCACATTGTTTCATGATTAACAAAATTAAAGTTCAGCATAAATAGTAATGTAAACTAGTAACTTTCTTTTCTGCATTATTATCTATAAGCATCCTTTATAGTACTTCAATTTGTTTTGAAATTTTGACCGAAGAAAAACAAAAACGAATCTTATTAGATTAATACACTTCTTTAGAGTTAAATGTCTTCCTTCAAGTTTGGAATTATATTTTTAATGCATTTATCTTCTTTGATAATTTATAGTTAAATGGACAACTATGCTAGGATCCGCCTTAGAATGCCTGTGTCTCACTTTCAGCTTTTTTTTTCTTTTTCTTTTCTTTTCTTTTTTTTTCTTTTTTTCCCCTTTTTTTACATGTTTTATCCAAGCGGTTCTTAACCATTTCCCTTTTTTCTGTAAAAGTTGATTGGAGACTAAGTGTACTGTGTTATTCACTTTGATTGAGTAATAGATGGCCATGGTTTCTCTTTATATGTATTTTTGAGTAATTATCATGATTACCAATATCATAAGACAATATTTACCGTCCGTAAAACGCTACACTTTTCTATATTCAATGTATATCTTAACCGAAGAACATACAAATAAATTTGAAACGATTTAACCTGAAAAAATATAATTACCTTTATAATGAATCTGATATAAACCTACTTCAGATGGCAAAAGAGCAGATTGATGTAATTGTCAGTCTTCATTTATATGAAAACCTGATAATTTACTCCTACCTATACCTGTAAAAACACTCTAATATGGCAGAAGTAAAGCTAATACCAACCTTCAGTAAATTAAATTGATTTGTCATTTCTCTTAAGCAAGGTCTTGACTATCTTTTTCTCCTTGGCACTGAACGTTCAATTAACAATAAAAGCTCCCAAAACAGTTATGAGAATAACGGTGACTGCTTTAGTAATCCACAAATAGAAAGAAAAAAGACATTCTTACACAATAATTGGTTTTAAAAATTATTAAAATAGCGAGTTAAACTTTAAACGCAAATGCAGTGGAAATCTAGAGGAACATTCGTCCCTCTCGAGAAGAAATAATTCGGTATACTTAGGGCAGTTTGACTGTTGAATTGAATTTTGGGAGATATTTTAGCCTCCCTTAAGGTCTGGACATTGGTACCTACGTACATAGAGAGCGAACCTCGGAAAGGAAATGATTTGAGGTAGAACCCTGCGGGCGGCGAAATATAGATTGAGCCCCTAACACTTGGAGCCGAAAATTATAGCTCCTTAGTAATTTCATGTGTATTAATTAATATTAGCATTAAAATTTATATTTCATTGGATAAATATTGGAGCTGATATTTTGTGCAAATATCAGAATTCCTGGTTGAGACTCCTTTGTGTTGTCTGCAAACCTTAAGATAGATAGAAGTCAGTAAAGGAGCATGAATAAGTTCGGTCGAAGAGCAGGTACAAGTCAGTCAGTAATAGTCAGTGAGTCAGTAAGTAAGACGTAAAGTAGATAGCTGGAACCCGAGTCTCCGCGGACAGTCTCGTCAAATGGATTTATTCTTAATAAACTATGAATTAGAAAGGCTCTTGTGTTTTTCCTCTGTGGTCTGTTGCCAAAACGTCGACCCGGTGACTCCGAGTCCCAAAAACCTCCAGTACAGCGAACCCTGAGATCCTTAACATCCCAACTGAAGCCCCCATCAGACGGAGCAGCAGTGGACAACAGCGGCGAAAAGACTATTCAATAACCAGCCTCATCCGCCGTACATCCCTGCTTCAAATCGACTACCAGCGAGAGGCATTTGATATCCAAACCTACGCCCCCGCTTCCTTTAATACCGCCTCAAATTGGCATCCCAACTATCATCAAAACCACGCCCCCGCTTCTTCAATACTGCTCCACACTGTTTCCCGAAGTTGGCAAAACTCCCGCCACTTTCCCACTTTTAAGGAATTCGACTCCCTAGAAAGGCCGCTTCCACAGACTCCAGCGCAGAAAACTTTTGAAAGCGCAAGCCACCATCGCACTGCACCAGCTCACCTTGCCGTGACACTTTCGATCCTGTAACAGATCCAACGAAACGAAAGGATATAAAATGGGAGAACGGGAAAATCATGGAAAGGAAAGATCCACCCCACATTTTTCTTAGCAACCGGGGGAAACCATCAAAAATCCAAATTTCAGAATAACTGGGCCCAAAACCTGGATCACCCAATTGCGAGTTCTAGGGGTTGATGTATGAGCCACGCGCTAAGTGTGCTGGTGATAGGCCTCATTATGTAGTTAAAATATACTCCTGGGAAGAAAAAAAAGAAAAAGAGAATAAAGAAACATGTTGTATGATTACAGTGGGACACACATTGTCGAACTGCATTAAAAAGATCAAATTTTAAGTCACTTTGAGCACAGTACACATTGTTTTGGAACAATTCACCTTCATGATTATTTTTATTTATGAAATATTCCGCACATCTCAAGCATCAATAATCAATTGATGAGATGCTCTCATGTTCCTCAGTATTTGACGCTCTGTATGGTTTTGCTTCTTGCTAAAGCTTTTTGTTTTAAAAGCATTGTGCAAAGCAAAATTTACAACGCTTTTTTTTCTTCTAATTGTAGCTTGTGAGAGTTTTAATTTCCCTTGTTCATAAGCTGAAAGATTCTTCCTAAATTAACAAAATGTTAAACAAGCGTGGCGTCACATTAGTGCAGTCGGTGTAACAGCAGCTTACTCCACAGTGAACCCACTGCATTTGAAAAGACAGAAAACGTTATGTCGAAACGTGTAGAAGAAAAAAATCAGTACCTGAGCGTTATATATTGCACGGAGAAAAAGTTAGCCAAAATTAGTCTAGACCTATCACAATTATATATTATGATTTACAAAATATGCCTGAAAAAATATTTGCCATGTTGAATAAATCTCGATGTAACGATGAATAATTGGGTCCTATAGGGCTACTCAGTCGATCGTGGGTTTATTGCCCATTTTTTGCCCCTTCAACAAATGTTTTTCTATTTTTATAAGAGGTTTTTATTTATTTATTTTTTATTTACGGACGCTCTTTAACGCCTCAGGTCATCAGCGTCCCATTCTATTCAGGACGTGAAACGACCGAAAATTTTTGCTCAGAGGCCTCTTCTTTCAGGCTTGAAGTTCTTTTTCATCCTCCGAAAAAACCCATCGACCCTGGCCGGGTTTGATCCCGCGACCTTAGGCTTAGAAGACAGATATCCAATACACCACCAGAACAGCCTTTTTTTGTAGGAGTGGAATATCGCATTGTTGAAATATAACCCCCATATTTGATTCTCTGTAACTTCAGGATTTTTACTGCTGAGGAAGAGGGGTTTTTGACCATGAGTGAAATAAAAGAAAGCGCAATAACACAATTGCAAAAGTGATTCCGAAAGCGTAGTTTTAAAAAGCTGAATGAGACAGCAATGTATTTGAAGTTCCAAGGAAAATACTTCGAACTGCATAGGCCTGGTCCCACGTACGTAAACATAAGGCACCTCTATTTTGTGTTTCTCAACATGACCCTTCTTATAATCTGTAAGAGGGCTATACATTTCTTTTTATTGCTTCCTTGTCCAGTTCCGGATTTGAGCTCTGAGATACATTACGCGATTTCAAAACACATACAGGCTCGTAAATGCTGGGAGATAAGACATTAGGATTGGTAGAAACGCAGAAGAAAAAAAGAAGCAAAACTGGAGGTCTAATTTCCAGGCATGTAAGGGGAAAGTGAAAAAGAACGGGGGAAAAAAGAATGCCAGAAACGTGTGTGCAGCTGTGTATATACACAGACAGATGAGCGCAAGCAAAGAACAAAAGAAATACTTGGTTTAGGATAAAAAAAAAACACAATGTAAAGAACGCAGATGGAATGATAGAAGGAAGGACAAGGAATGAATATTGTTAGGTGGGCGTGGTCTCCCTTTATTGATTCGTCATCAGCTTGGTTTTCAATTAAGAGCAAGTGGTTACCATGGGTTACCGGGTGGAACAGCTCCTCTCTGCTGTTCCCATCTGAACTTTGCCGCCTGTAGTCGGTCACCAAAGGCCTGCAGAAAGAGCGAAATTTCCGATAAAGTGGAAAATACTGCAGTTTTTTTTGTCGTTGAAAATGCTTATAATTATAATTAAATTTTGTATATGAGAGTTCTCCCAACTTATTATTACTGAAAATTGAAAGCATTTACTTCATCTCAGCACGGAACCAACAAAACAAACTTTTTACGGGTATCAACGTGATTCTCAGTGGAAATAAGTTCAAATTTTCTGAAGATCAAAATATATGATAACGTTGAAAAGCTATATGGTTTCACAAACCTGTAGAATATTAAAAGCGAAATGGTAAAATACACTTACCATGAAGATGATGTGCAATAAAAAAGATTTTAAAATACATTTATAGTTAAGCAAAAATACCTTATAGCAATAAGTAATCAAGCAATTTGTTATAAAACAGATATCTTATTTTTAGGTAAACTTAACAATCACCGGTTGTTTATCCATTTGTAAATTAAATACGGTAATTTTTAAACGTAGCAATTCAACGCACAACAAACGATTTTGACGAAAAAATACAAATGTGTTTATCACTACATAATGAAGGATATAAGTATGAGGAAATGTTAAGCACCCAAGGATATGAAATGCAATATATCTTTAATGGTTGTTGAACTGTCAATCAGACGTTTTAGAGAGTACTGGGGTTATATAACGTCTCCATCTTCAAGTTTCTATAATTTAAATTTGAATGAAGGTAAACAAGTCCAGTATACTTAGTAGACATTAAATAGAAGCACCCCACAAGCAAAGGTATTATAAAAACCTCATCCAGTTTCTATTAGATATGTCAGAATTCTATGTATCTCTCGTTTAGTGTTACTTACGTACCTAATTCTCGAAAAGTTCATACTCTGCCAAATAGAAAAGATCTGGATATTTTAATTATCCATAAAAAGGTTTAGATTCGTTTCATTTAGTTAATATAACAAAAAAATGTCTACTACCTTTCAATAGTATGCAAATAATTGCCATTGATAAGATGTTAGTAGCTAAATATGTTTGTGCTATTTTCGCAAAGAATGCCAAGTATGTAGGGACTGGCGCATTATTGGTTGCCTTTTTTATATTCAATTTTTTTAATGGATTGTGATTTAAAACCGATATGGTGTTGAAATTCTACGAACCTTGGCCAATTCTTTTATGAAAAAGTATGGTTTAAGTTCAATGCATACTTGAACTAGGCTTGTTCCATAGGCAGAATTGCCGTTTTAACGTGCTTTGGGTTAGTTTTATAATCTGGATCCACAAAATTCTGAATTATTAAGATGTTTAACTCTGTGAAAATACTGGCAATTCAGAAACTCTGAACATAAAATAGCAAGATATTTGCAGCTATTTGAACAGCATTGCAATTTCTTCAGAAAACGTTATTCTGCCCTTTTCTCCTCTAGCTATAAACGTTTTTATTTATATTATATGGTGGAATTTATTATTATTATTATTATTATTATTATTATTATTATTATTATTATTATTATTATTATTATTATACTATATTCAATAAGTTATGAGATATTTACAGACAGCTTTTAAAACTCTAACTCTAACAGTCGTTATATATATTGAAAACTACTGTTAGAGTTTTAAAAGCCGTCTATAAATATCTTATAACTTATTGAATATGATATAATAATAATAATAATAATAATAATAATAATAATAATAATAATAATAATAATAATAATAATAAATTCCACCATATAATATAAATAAAAACGTTCATAACTTGAGGAGAAAAGGGCAGAATAACGTTTTCTGAAGAAATTGCAATGCTGTTCAAATAGCTGCAAATATCTTGCTATTTTATTCAGTAATTTTGTGGATCAGATTATAAAACTAACCCAAAGCACGTTAAAACGGCAATTCTGCCTATGGTACAAGCCTAGTTCAAGTATGCATTGAACTTAAACCATACTTTTTCATAAAAGAATTGGCCAAGGTTCGTAGAATTTCAACCCCATATCGGTTTTAAATCATAATCCATTAATAAAACTAAATATAAAAAGGCAACAAATAATGCGCCAGTCCCTACATACTTGGCATTCTTTGCAAAAATAGCAGAAACATTCAGAAGTTTCAATACTACAGTCAAACACATTCAGAAATGGATCCACCAGTTATTCTTTTATTTTTCAACAATTCAGAACATTTTCCTGGCTTCGCAGAATGTGCTAAAGGGATGAAAACAAATTTGCTAAACTTTGATGAACGGCCTTCTTCATTAAGTTATACGTCAATAAAGACAAGAATGTGGAATGACAATGGAGAGGAATGTTTTACACATTTCAACAAAGAATAGCTAGCTCGCGGTGAAACTGAGGCACTAAACAACATTTCCAGTTTCTCGAACGTTAACAGGAGAGTGCTCCTCTCTGACAATGCACTATGAACAGTTAAAAAAAATGAACTGGACAAAGAAATCCATTCTAAATATGTAGTCATCCAAAGACAAACTTCTACAGGAGCTTTTCAGAAGACATTTGTAAGGCATCAACCCCTGCAAAGTGATTAAGCAGGAGAAGTTAAAAGCATTAGAAAATAAGGAATATAAAATGTATTCTAAGGCATTGAATTAAAATAACAGAAAATCTCCAGTATTTTATTTAAAGAAAATTCCAAGAGTATAAACTCCCGCGCTAGGAAGACACTTACGCATCACCCAGATGGAAAGTGCAGCTTTTGTATAGAGTTATGAAGTTCTGCGGTCTGAGGACGTGAAACGTTGCAAAATTCATATAAAAATTCTGCAACAGTATGCAGATGCCTTCACAATAACGAGAGAATAATAGATCGACACATTTACAAACGGACCAGGTTTAGTTCGCGATTATAATTGTTCCGGTTGCCCTTAGCAGAGACGTCACCGATGAGAAGGTAATCAGATTGACGTTATTATTCATGATAACAAGCGCATTTCTTTAGAAGTTCTGATCAGCAATTTACATTTCATGGAGGTTCTCAAGTGTGGTCCCATAGCGCGGTACGTGCCTAGGGTGCTTTGATGAACACGAGATGCTCATGTGTGCATACTTTCTGACATTCAAGAGATGATGTTTGCACAGGTGCACCATCACGTACCCCAAAGTTAGATGCAGTCTGAATAATGATTCCAGCCTAGGATAAAATAAAATATGTCGGAAAGATCCTGGTGATTGTTTTGTGGAATATGAAGTACCCAATTTTGGAGCATTATTATGAAGGGTGAAACAGTGAATACAGCGCAATATTGGAAGAAGGGATGTGGAGCCGTCGCAAAGATATTCTGCTCCCTTGCGCGGCCACTGTAGCACTTGCCACCATTTGGAAAGTGAAAATGCAAATCTTATACCTTCTCCCATACAACCCAGAACTTACTCTCTCAAAGTATCATTAGTTTGCAGTTCTGAAAACGCTTTGAGAAGAGACGGATTTGGGAGTGATAATTAATTAGTCAAAGAGACTGCAGCCATAATTAAAAATGGTTTTTTTTTGTGAGGAAATTACATAAAATGATGGTGACTATGTAGAACAATAATACATAATTTAATCTCTTATAGAAGTATTTGCCTCAAAGTATTGAATTTTTGTATCCTTTTGGAAAAGCGTTTCATAAACATATTATAGCATTAATTTGGTAAATAATGCTGCATTACTAATACGTAAACACTATTAATCATATGGATATATTAATTAGGTAATTTTATTTATTTTGGGAGAGTTATTTCAATTTTATTCGTTTTTTAATATCCCACTCCCTCTTCGATAAAGTTCTTAATTTGATTATTAAGAAAATAAGAGCCCTATTAACAACCAATGTTACATTAAAAATATAAATTTGTGGTTATAATCTACTTTCCTGCAATGCTCATAAACCGCTATGCAGTAAATTTCTTCCCACTATGTTTTTCATTCCTGAGATGCATCATAGCTGGTTAGATACTTCACCTGTATAGCTTTGAAAATATCACAGAACGGCAGTCTTGATCTTTACGTTAAAGCTACGTTCTTCATATCGGCCCGGCGAAATTTCACGCTCTCTTGCTCAATATTCTAAAAAGCCTCACTACTCTGCTAAACTCGAGACAAATTCTACTTCGGGATAATTCAGAGCGACATGCTGTAGTTTCAGTAGCATCTTAGCATTTCAAAACGCACTGCTGCGTGGAAGTTGGCTCATGTGATAATAGGGCACAGCAGCCGTGCTAATCTGCACAATAGGATAACAGGAAGCGGCACCGGATTTCCGTCAAATTATAACTAGGTAGCGCCTGCTTCTTACGTCAAAGGCAGCGTTTTTCTCTTCAAAATTATGAAGCCTTCCAAGTTCGCTGCTTCTTTGCGCTAATGCATCCACGTGCGGAATCCATTTCTCAAGTGGTTACAACCGATGACAGTGTTCACAGTCTGCAGGCCTAGCCGAGCTGTTTCTAAGGTGTGTCAAGGAGAGGAAACCTGCAAATTAAACGTGAAGTAGGGAGCTGGCGTTTACTTCCGTAAAATATGAATGTAACCGAAAAATGATCAAAAGCAATGCTGTTTAATTTTTGTACCTTCATAATTTTGTTGCTTAATCTACAAGTGAGGAAAAAGTTCTTTTCTTCATAAAGTTTAGCAAATAATCGCCGATTGTTTATGGTTCTCATTCATTGTGTGAACACCGATTCATAGAACATAACTGACAGTAAAATGCATGCCCAAATCTTAGAACGACTGGTGGATTAGTTGTTGCAAGTAATTTATATTATGTGGTTTCTGAACTAAAAAAATTATCTTTCGCCGTATCCCAAGGAACAATCAGCTCGCATAACTGAAATGGTCATTCTGATATGTACGGTGATAAACCTACTCATTGTTGCTTGTTTAAGAAGTTCTCAATTCTAGAAAAGTATGAGGCGTGCTCCAATTTGTTGTCATATCAATTGCATCTCGCTAGACGAAGGCTGTCTTTAACTTCTCTTAACACCTAGTGGATTAGCTCAGGCGGCAAGGCTTGGAACAGGTATTCTAGGTTCCCAGGATCAATTCCTGCGGCCGATTAATCTGACTAATTTCCTTCAACCTATTTTTGTGGGGAAAAGTGCCAGGTTAGTATTTCTCTATCCTTTATTCGCCTTCCATTTTCTATGTGTGCGCTTATGTCATTCTGCATTTTGAGGCCGAAACTCAAAAGTTTCATTTCCATAAATTCATAATATGCTTATAATTAACAAAATTATTTCATAAATACATTCTAACGTGCGTATATGACGTGCATTGAAGGTGACATCTTTTTAGGTCAACGTATTTATTCTCATGTTTTATCAGCGAACACTTGTGCAAGAACCTTTTAGGGGATTGCTATTATAACTTTTTTATTATGTAAGGGATCAGATCTACATTTATTGTATTTATAACAAGGTTTTTCGCTAGCCTTAAGGTCTGACCTAGGCGAGAAAATAGACCATCATAAAAACAGGGACTTGGGTGATCGCTTTGTATGAAAAAGTCAAAATATTGATTTTGTTAAAAGTAAAGACATAACGGATACATTGGCCTTTGACGCAATGTTGTGGGGGTTGAAAAACATCTCTCATGGCATCGGTAAAGGGCCTGTAAACAAAATAATTAGAAAAGCAGTTCGCGTTCAATGAGAAAATGAGGGGAGAATGAAACCTGAGCATCAACCTGAGCATCAACCAATAGAAATTCTGGCATCGTATAGAAATCTGAAGATCTATTCAAAAAAAAGTCGTAGTGTAGGATATTTTATAATATCACAACCAAGCAACCGTACATTTTTAATGTTATTTAACCACAGACGAATGATATATAAGATGAAATTATATATTGGGAAAAGATATTTTTTAAGGAAGGAAACGTTCCAGGCCCAAGTTTAGGGTACCTCCCCGACATTTGTCATGTATGAAGACTAAGGAAAACCTGGAAAAAACCTGTCAGGGAGGACGGTCCTGGCGGATGGTTCAAACCCCAGACCTCCCGTTCACTAGTCCGCGTCTTAACGACCTCGGCTACCTGGGCGGTAACCATGCAGCTGAAAGAAAGTTACCATATTTTGATATCGAGCACATGATTAGATGGCATACACATAAGTAACAAGTTACTTCGCTGGAGTTATCAGAGCATTTCAATTCAGTCGTCAGTTACACATGATAGTGAATAGCACATAGCTAGCGAACAGTATTTAGCATTGTAAGAGAATCGATCTTCATTAGTCCGTCAACTGTGGTAAACTTAAAGACATTAAAGGCGAGCTAGGGAACCGTATCAGGAAGATATCGTCAGAGAACAGCCAGAGATAAGTAGTGACTAGGAATATTGAGTATTATGAAAAATATGTCTCGAATGTAGTTCTATCGCCGTTAGTTTCGCTTAGACCGTGCAAGAGTGTACTAAAGCAGTCTTCAAGGCGCTACTGATACCCAGACGAATGGGAAGACATTAAATATCTGGTAAATAAATTGAATCAATTGCAATTCAAAAAGTTTCTGTGTAATGTGTTAGATACCTTGCCCTTCCAGTTGACTCAAACGAGTCAGGAAACTCCAGACATCTTCAAAATAGTTGCGGCACATACGGCAAATCAGAGAAAACATAGGGAAGAAGAGGCTGACTCCAAGTTAATTAATCTATCAGTCAATACCTCTCCTCTCCCCTCTTTAATCAACCAATCAAATTCACCTCATGCTAATAAACATAGCAGTTGTTTATAATGCCTTTGAGGTAGCCCTGATATTAAGCTGATCACATACTCAGTCAGTAAATGTGTTTTTGGGCATGCTCATAGGCATATGCATCCACAGATAATAAATCCCTGACAGACAACTTGCCTGGGCATTAGCTGATAAAAATCAAGATGTCCTTCGTTGATAACGGTTCCTTAAAATGTGGTTCACTCCAAATTCGATCCTAGGGAGTGATAATTTCATATGATTTGTGATTCCACGAAATTGTACCGGTTTATACGCTTACTCAGCATAAACGAAGCTTCATCCATTCAAAAATTATTTTCCAAAAGTCAGCTGCTTCATATTTCACGAGACAAACTGCTCGCAGAACTCCAAAATACGATACGGATCATCTTTATATAGAAAGTTTTCGACTGATGTACCTATGTGTCAGATAATGTAACGAACTTCTTAATCTTTAGTTCTAGAAAGCTTTTTCTGAAGGGCTTAACTGGACTAATCGCAGAATTTAGAGCGTTTTCTTCCGCTCCAGTAGTTCATACTCAACGGCTTTGTGGAAGACGCATGATGGATTCTGTTTTATTCTAATTTCGATTGCTTGGCGTGTGGAAATTAAACTTTCGTCTCAAAATCTGCTCTCAACAACTGTGTTTTATTGTGCTCCACCAACGTGGTAACACAAACTGTACTACACCTCTATTGAACTAGCAGTTCATTTTATAAATTACTTGCAAGGAACACGTGCAATTATTGGTGTCAATCAAACATCACAATTGAAATAATACACCAACAACGAGATATTTTTTTTAAATAGTGTTTAACGCCCGCTTTCACTACTGGTCGGTGGACCCTGGTGATACATGAAATGAAATTATATATTCGGAAAGGATTTATTAAGGAAGGAAATTTTGCAGACTAAGTTTGGGGTATCTCCCCGGCATTTGCCATTTATGAGGACTGAGGAAAACGTGAAAAAAACCTCAGTCAGGGAGGACGATCCCGGTGGGATTCAAACCCCAGACCTCCCACTTACGAGTACGCGCCTTAACGACCTGGGCAACCCGTGGCTGTAAGGATATTGAACGTTATGAATTCAAAGGTAGAATACTATTTAGTATAGTGTATATACTCTTAATTGATACATGGTAAGTCGTTTGTTCATGCACTGAAATCTGCTATACTGAGAGAAGTATGCAAGTGACTTTTATCTCACCCCGTGAATGTTGAGTTTTTTGATTGCTTCATATTTATAATTTGATATAAAAATCGGCATAATAACCATTGCATGTAAAAATAAAAGTAAACACGTATAAAATGTTGGACTAGACAGGAAACTAAAAGGAAAAGCACTTACACTATTAATAAAGATGAATTGTGAAGTTGCTAGTGAAAAAAATAACAGATACAGAAATGAGTAGGTAAACTGCTACGTAATATTAACAAGGGAGAATGAAAGACCTGGAATTATACGGAATGCTTTCATTATTTAGAAAGAGTAAAGACGAAGGTTGGAAAAATGTATAACTTTTTATTTCTATATACTTTACTTAATTTTCTTTTACAAAGTATGTTAGGACCAATGCTCGGATATTTATGGCATGTCATGCTTTTTTCATTGTATTATTTACATCAAAAGCTTAATGTGGGTAATGTTTAGCATATTATAATTGAAATTACATGTATTTTAATTGGTTACTATAATGTCATATTTTAGTCTTTGATCGTATATCGCAATTTCTTTATCATTAGTTCATATTCGGCTATAATTTATTGTTTTTTTTTCTCTCTAGGGAATTGTGATTTTCAAATTAATATTAGATTTTTGTTCTCAAAGTTATTTCCGTGACTGTATGGCAGATGTTTTCTATAATTTCAATAACAATTACATGACTAGAAGTTAAAACAATCGTGTGTTGCCAACGTCTGATGAAAATCAGCCTGAATTTAACAATAATGATTTCTTTTATTTCAAAGATATACCAACAGCTTTCGGCTATACCAAGGGATACAGTTTTGAATGAAAAAGATTGGTTTTATTTGAAAGCTTTAAGTGTATCTTATTTATTATTGTAAATCTCTTTGGCGTTCTATTATTGTTTAATTTGTTTTATTGTGTATTTATTGAGTAGAATATACTTTTAGATTTAGTAAATAAAATGAAAAATTTAATTATGTAAATTAATATTTAAAATATTTTAAAAGTAGTTGAGTTTCAGATTGAAATTTTAATATCGTCGACAGGTAACCCAATAATGTGCCAAAATTTAATCACCTTATGGTAGTTTTTTCACCATTTTTCTCAAATTTTAGATCATAAGCATCCGAGCTATAGTGCTGTAAAATAAAGAGCTGAAATTGGCTGCAAGTGGAACAAATAAGTGTCGTTTATAACAAAATAAAAAAACTGCGAACTCCTGTATCATGTGGTGATTAATTACAGACTCAAGATAACATCCCTCTGCAGATATATCCACACACAAAGAGAACGACAAGAACTCGGAAAACCGCAAATCCCACATGTGCATGGGCTGCGCCCCAGGAGCGGAACTCATAAAGGTAACGACGCGGGAGGGCCAGTCTGTTGTTCCAGACAATTTTGTTCAGGCTGTTGTACTATATTTGAACGCTGCCCTTTGAGAACAGCGTCCGTCACACGTAACTCTGAGGTGGTGACAGTAATCAACTATGTGTTATGTGATATTGTTGCGAGAGTAAGAAGAAAAGAAAGAAAAATAAAGTGCTCTGCGTAACAGCTTGATGACATTGTTTGTTATATTGTTTCTTACACGTTTTTCTACGAGTTAAAGTAATTAAAATGGGACATTTTAAAACCGCAATCCCTGAAAAGTTGGACTGTTAATGAACTGCGTCAAATTTAGTACATTAATTAAGAAATTAACCACTCGTAAGTAAATGTCATTAAATGATGAACGTATAGTTCACGTTTGTAATGCGGAGCTTATTTAATAAAAAGTATAATGAGGTTGATACTATTGCTTTCATAGTTCTGATACTGATACCTATATATTTACATACTTGCATGATGGTATAGCATTTGTCGGGCTAGTGACCGGAAAATGGCCGATAGAAGGAGATAGAAGAGAAAGAGAAACATTCTTTTCACCAGAACGTCGTCACACAACCGAACTTTCTTTGCCAGTGAGCCAAAAGTGCTCTCATCATTAAAACAATAATTGAAAGTTAAAATAATAATTTGGTTTAAAGGTGGAGTGTAGCTCATAAAAATAATTTTAAATTAAAATTTACAAATTTATCAATTGCTAGAATTCAAGTCTTTGTTCTTGATTTGGGCTTACGGGCGGGTTTGCATACTTTTAAATTCATTTCTGAAAGTCTGCGCTTCACAAATCCTTCAGATTAAGATACCACTGTCTTCAAGATAAAATTATTTCGCTGTAGAAAACCTGTTTCCTTCACAAATCTTTTTCAAACAAGTTCTACCCTTGGGATAAAAAGTTGTTTTTGGACATATTTATTCCTTCTTTGAAGGCCTAATTTCACACCTAGTTCAATTTTCTTCTTAATTCTCCTTACAAATGCTCCAGATAGCTTCAATTTTTAATAAATTTGTCTATCTGAAAAAAATAGTGTTAATCAATATTTTTACCTCTGCAATCTTTCAAGGTGTCAATTAGTGAACATAGAATATTACATTTCACATTTCAAAAGATAAACGAACTGACAAATTAAAATTCATCAGTATAGGCCTCATAGGTATGTTCTAGATATTGTTTAGCAATAATTTGGACTCTTACAAGAATGAAACACCATATCAAACGTGTTACTGTAGACAACAATGTGTTCCCTACTATATTCAGTGAGGGATATCAGTGATAGAAGAGCCATATGGTAAACATAATGTATGAATTTAAAAATATTACAGTGCATCTAATAATTTGGCAGGGACTGTACAAGAAGAATAAAAAGTCAGAAATAAAAACAACGAACTTAATATGTAGGTAAAGATTCTAATAACATCTACCCTAAAATAATCTGTGAGTGACGGCGTCGCTTCTCTCTTTCGAAATTTGGCCTGTACTTCTCTGATTTACCAGCTCGAGCGAACTTTAAATCTCTGTCTTCTGATACGAGGATTTCAAATCTTAACTGTTCCTCACCTGTCCTGGGGTCAGTTGTCTTTTCTGGACATTTAGTTTACGTAACTTTGAACAAATACATACTCTCTATCCTTTCAAAAAACATCGCTCTAATACAAAGGAACGGCCTTGGCACACTTACCCTGGTCTCTAAGAAATTCTCTATTGTGTGTCAAGTCTTTCTCAACACTATGGCAGACAAAATACTGTGCTTCCTGTTTGCTACAGAGATGAATAACTATTTGATAAAAATACAATATGTATACATGATTAAATATTGTGTTAAGTTGATTGGGGTAATTAAGGGAAAGAAGGGAACATATTAAACTGCATTAAGGGTGAAACAGTAAGAACAATTTCAATATGCAGACCTATATGAAGCAACCATTGCTGACATGAAGTTCTTGAGAAATTATTTCTTATTCACTTCAGGCTTCAATTGAAAAAAATAAAAGTTTTAATATAGCCTAAAATTAACAAGGCATAATTCTATAAAATTACAAAACAGTAAAAGAAGACAAAAATACAACTCCGCATTCTTTGTGATGTTTAATAAAGAGTATATTTCATCAACTTCCAAGCCCTATTTATAATATATCATTTCTTTCAAGAAGTTCCAGCATCCAGAATTCTTATTTTCATTAAATAATATATACTCGACACGTTTACTGTTCTGTCTAGAAGTTTGGTTTTGGTGCATCTGGAGATATACCAGTTGAATGTTGCTATTCCTAATGGCTAAACTCATGCGATGGGATAGAAGGGGCGAGAATGGAATATCCAAATGACACAATGCAGTTACGTGCTTAATGCCAAGGGGAATTAAAATCCAAATTACATTATCGAAATATATATTTTTAATGGAATATTAAATGCATCTTGCTGTATTCTAAAACGGAACTAAATGCCGGTTGTGCAAACGGCCGGATTTCCCCCAAAGGCATGTTGGTGCAAGTGACGGCTTTGCGAGAGTTGGTTTATTCGGACCGCACAAATTTCCGTACCCGATCCTTTGATGATCGTTAAGCCTATAGAATACCTGTAGCCCCAGACGCCTGTGTGACGTTTTCGCCCCAACCCCTTAGTATAAAGAGGTTCCCTTTGCGTCGGGTGTTTTGATCTGCCTACGTCAGTCCATCGTCCCACCCCAACCCCCAGCTGTCCACATACTTGGATACAATTTAATTTGCATGCAATTCTGTAATTGCCTGTGATTTATAACACCAATCCCTCTCCCCACCCTCTCTCATTTTATCCAAAATGGCTTTATGCATGAATATTTATACATAGTGCGCACAAACGCGAAACAAAAATAAATAAAGAAACGAAACGGTGGAATTCTGCCGAACTAGTTTTATCCCTGCCGGTGTATTTCCCCAACCAATCATATCTCCGAAAGCAGTACCATAAAATAAAGTGAAATGTTCTCCATCCTTCTCTAAAGGGATGTTTGCATTCAAGAGCAAAAAGCTGTTTCGATGGCTCGGAAGTTTTATGGTTGGTTTCATTTATTTATAGAAATTTTGTAGCTAGGAATGAAAGAGTGAGAAATGAAGTTGAAGAGAAATTACAGTTCCACCCACATTTCTTACTCTATTTTTTCGCACTATATTCAAGACTCGGACTATTTTGTTAAAAATACTTATTACTGCAACTGCCTTTAGTCCTTATTTAGAAAAAAATTAAAATATATTCCTCGTTGTATGAATTTGGTGGGGTGGTGGAGAATCATTAGCAGCTGGCAAGAGTTAATAAAACTGCAGGTATACTAGCATATGTTCTGGAAGATAACTTCATAATTATTATCATTTAAGTAATGCACGTTTTTTATAGATTCAATCAGACTGTGTGTTGCATTTATAGGAATAAAGTGAATGATGTGTATACCAGTTTAGAACTTTTTCCAGCAACTGCTTCACAGACACTCTCATTTCCATTATTATCTTTAAAATGATTCAGTCCTTGTTAAGATGTGCTACTAAGAAATATTGGACTCGGAACATGTTGTAGTAATACTAGTCAGAATAATGCTCAATATCGCAAACTGTAAGCGGCATAAATCTTCATTTTGCATATCTACAATTTAGCATTTTCTGTAACATTTGTTAGATATTTCTGGAGCACAGCATATTTTACAAGGCTTTCATTACCCTTATATACAACACCGGAAATTTTGCCATAGAGCAAGTTTGCCGCTTTGTTTGGTACTTTTGCTGAGTACGCATCACATTTATCTCTCCAGAAGGCGTACTCGAAGTGTTCCTCATGGCTTCTCACGTAGTTCAAATACAGACTGCAAGAGTGATATAAAATAAACAACAGAAGAACCGTAAAGTGTGTTGTGTTATGTCAAAAGTATATTTCTATACCTAGACAACTTATGTTAGATGTTCTCATAGAAAGCGAAACAATTATAAAAATAATATGAAACAAAAGAACAGATAATTCTTATGAATAAATATGCAGCTATACCATTTGTTGTCATCTATCATTAAAATTGTACGTCCTGTTTTCTTAAGAATAACAAGGCCACTGTAAAGAGAGAGAGAGAGAGAGAGAGAGAGTTAAAAATTCCTTCTACATGTAATTTAAATAAATGTTGGAGACAGGTATATCTTTCCCTGGAAATTCCCGTAGTGATAACACAAAAGATATTTTATTAATTCAAAGAAAAACGCTTCCGTTTTTTTTCTTCTTAATTATAACACGTACCAAAGTTGCAGCAGAATTTTCAGCAACAACCGTATTCTCTAAAAGAAAAGGAATCTATAATTCGTACTAGGAAAACTTTGTGTTGTGGTCCAAGAAATAAGAAACAATGCAATTATTACTCTTTCTCATAGGTTTTAATTACGTGTTAATATATTTGTAGTCTGCTATTACTTATTCTCAAATTATCCATTTAATTGTATTTTTCGTTTTGTCTTAAATATTCGTTACCACTTGAAAAGGATAGACATTGTGTCTTTTGGTTTTTTATTTTGATAAAAACAATAAATTAATAATAAGTGTAAATATGATGATGGATCATATCTAATAGTAGACTATTTACCTGACTGAAAAATGAACTTCGCGCATTGGTAGTAGAACATGTAACATGATCTGTAGGGCTTTAGTTATAACCTTTTAGCATCATGAAGCAATAACATTATTATTATTATTATTATTATTATTATTATTATTATTATTATTATTATTATTATTATTATTATTATTATGAAGGACTGGCGGAAATTTAATACTTTACTTCACAGTTCGCAATGTATAACCAACAAAAAACTAAACATAATGTTTTTACTTCTAGCAGGTATCAGCAAAAAAGAATCACATTTAGGGCTAAACGTTTAATGCCTGTATTCATGAAGCTGTTCTAAAACATCCTACAGTATTGTACGCTCTAGCTTAGAGTGAGTTATTTAGGATAATATTTTAATGTTAGATTAGTCTTAAAATGGCACGTCCTGATTGCTTAAAAAGGAATTAGTAAAAGATACGTGGCAAGATAGTAGCTACAAGTGCTTGATAAAATTAATGCACAATTTAGGAAAAATGAAACATAATTCTTTTCTTTTTTTTCTGGTTACTATGTATGCTAACTCTTTTTTAAACTATCATTGGCACAATTGAAGTAAAATAAATATTATTTGTGACCTGTGTAATTAAAAGTAAACATTCATGAACAAGATAAATCCTGCAATTTATAATGTTATTTCTTTTCTTTTCTTTTCTTTTTTTTTTTTTTTTTACATTTTATTTACATTGAAATGTTATTTGTGTAATCGGTGTAAATTAAAGTTACTAAATCATATATTTATGAAATTAAATTTAATAAATCAATCAGATCTATCATATAAAATATTAGCAAGCACTGAAAAATATTTGTTCATAATTTATTTATGCTTTCGATATTTTTAATCCATTTTTAAGGAGTGCAAAGAAAAAATCACGTATTCGTCCCTTTCTTTGTATGGAAACTTCTAATTATTGAATTGCAAGAGTAAGTATACTTTGTTGCGACATGTTGTATTTCATTTTCTACAAAAATTTAAACTATATCAATAAACAATAGTTGCATCAAAAAGTATTTTAAATATTTTACTGATATTAATGTTATTTATAATCTATGTGAGTTAATATATTAGGTTTCCTTCCACAAAATAAAATGGAAATTAAAATCTATTGATTGTGTGCACAACTTTTTATGCTCATTGTTTTGCTTTATTTTAAGACCTATTTTTATAACAACAGGTTTTTTAATTAGAATCTGAAAAACCACACGTTAAATTTTTGTGGTATACTGACTATAGTTTCTGAGAATAGGGTATATAAACAGTCGCTCTTTTTGAACGTATTCTATAAATCATATGATAAGACTCTATTAATGCAATAATATTCACACATTATTATAACTATTTTAAAATGTTAAAGAAAACTCACTTAATTATTTTGTCGATATTTTAAAATTTAATGTGCGAGTACATCATAAATGTCTTGTTCTCTTGGGGCAAAGAATGGATCAATTTTATATCCCCAGTAAATTATATTGAAGAAAAAAAAAATTTTACTGAGTAAAACATGTTATATACAAATAATCCATTTATTGTATTTGAGATGAAAAAGTATAGATAATGTAGTATAAAGGTATGTTAAACTAGGTGAGCCATGCAGTTAGAAGTAGGCGCAGTCAAACCCAATAAACGATTCACAGTAAGTTGTAATCCATTGCCTCCCTAGAATGGAATCACGTGCATCTTAGGTTAAGTTCATTCCTCGCCACCGAGAAACCCATATGGCGGCTGTGTTTACTTCGTTCCCGAGGAGAAATTTTCAGTACGATTTAATTTCCAATTAAACTGCTGAAAGCTCTTTATTAAAATCTGTGGAATCTGAGACCAATTTCCGGAGGTTATGGCCTCATCCATCTCCATATTTGACAGGTGAGTGCTCACCCTCAGTGGAGGAAAAGGGGAGGAGAGGATGCCATAGAAGTTTCCGTTCATCCCAGCCCACTGCAACCGCGATTCGCAATATGACAAAGGAACCCCGGGGCCCTGTTGCCTCAAAGGATCCTCCCCATATCAATGCGAAATGTCACACCGTTCTCAGTAGGGGCCTGCATCCCCAACAATATCGATTGTGGCTTTTGTTTCTCCTCGCGTTATGCACAGAGAGTTTAATTTAAACGTGTCCAATTTTGGCTTTCATAAAAAGTAGGTTATAAATGTTAACTGTTGAGCCAAGGAAGTTGTTCCACGAACTTTCCTTTTACATGTGTATATTAATTTGTATACAGATATTACCAAGGCAACAACCGAGAAACCGCCACGGGTGGCCGAGGTCATTAAGGCGCGGACTCGCGAGCAGGAGTTCTGGGGTTCGAATCCCGCCAGGACCATCCTCCCTGACTGAGGTTTTTTCCAGGTTTTTCTCAGTCCTCATAAATGGCAAATGCCGGGGCGGTACCCTAAATTTAGGCTGGAACGTTTCCTTCCTTAAAAAAATCCTTTCCCAATATATCATTTCATTTCATGTATCATCAGTGTTCATCGACCATGGTGCCTCAGTAGTAAAAACGGGCGTTAAACACTATTCAAAAAAAGAAATTGAGAATCGATATATAAAAGATATTAGGACAGACATTTTTTTTTTAAATTGGGTTTCATCGTTTTTGATCTCTCTTCGTTTTATTGCCGCATATTATTATTATTATTATTATTATTATTATTATTATTATTATTATTATTATTATTATTATCATCATCATCATCATCATCATCATCATCATCATTATTATTATTATTATAATTATAATTGTGAAGGTGAGGCACTTTTCACTGCCCTTGAGCAACTTTATATAAACATATCAGCATTTGGCTCGGCAGTTATTCTGTGCTATTCAAAGGAAACACTGCAGGAGCTCTGTAACATCCATAAAAAGTATACTACAGTAAAAACATCTTACAAAGGTCTTCAATAACAATGTTTTATCCTTCTGTGACTCTATTATTAAAAATAAGACCTCCTTTTTGCTTTAAGGAATAAACCCTGGAAGCACATCTTAGAAGAAAATATACACCCAAGACGCGCAAAGGTTGCATATTTCCAGCTACATATGTTTCGAAGTGCTGTTGACATTTTGATGCTAGCCTTCAACTAGTGTGTTCCAAGTTAACAGCTTCAGAACCAATCAACTCGGTCCTTGTCAATAATAACCACTATTTTAGCTGTATATCAGCTGTCCTTGTTAATGTTAAAAACTACAGTATATACCTACAACGAACCAGGCACAACACTGCAAACTATTGCATAGGAAATGATTTTGCATTTTATTATTTTGTGAAAGGCAACCCAATCTGTCTATGAAGCCATCTGAAATCATCTAAGCACCTCTTTCAATGTTCCTCTGGGTGCTACTGTTTTTGTCATCATTATGTGTATTAACAGCATCTATGCTCTAGTGGCAGTGTTTGCTACTACTATTCCGGAGGTCTACGGTTCGATTCCGTGTCAGGTTAAGCTGTCCCGGTAGGTTGTTTGTTTTTTTTTCGGAGTTTTTCCTAACCTGGGAAGATGAATGTCAGATAACTTTAAGCCGCCAAAGACTCCCGAGCTCATTCGCACCATCATTAAGTCATTATAGACTTACACCTGCAGTATTCAAGTCCAAATCTACCGGTGTCGCGAGAAGATCAATGCAGTCAAAGGGACAATAAATAAAACAGAAGAGAAAAAAATATTTACGAATTTATATCTATATTTTAATTGTATTTAGATATAAGGTTTCTACTGGCGTGTGATTTAACTAGATTATGACTCATTAGCATTTGTGTCCAGTCATTGAACTGAGAAACTGATTTCATCCAATTTTGCTCATGGCCCAGGTCTTCAACAGAGGCATTCTTATTACGTAATAATTAATAAAAATAATAATAATAAACCGTACCTGTTTTATAAATGTTTTTATTCCGCACATGGTTTGGAATCTGCATATACTCCGTATTTTAATGTAAATTATTTGTATAACTTTGTCATTTAGTATGTTATTTTGCTGTTTTACAGCAGATGTTACAGAATTAACCACAAAATGTTCAAGCATTATGAAGCATTTCTAGACTGGCGTTTTGATTGATTGATTTATTTGTTTATGGACGCTCTTTAACATCGCAGGTCATGAGCGTCCCATTCAACTCAGGGCGTGAAACGGCCGACAAATTTTGCTCAGAGGCCTCTCTTTTCACCTTTGAGGTTCTTTTTCATGCCGTAAATGTACGACACGGGACCCACAGCTTTACTTCCCTTTCGAAGGAAGCCATACTTAGGATTTTTACACCCGAAAAAATCCATCGGTCCTGGCCGGGTTTGAACCCGCGATCTTGGTTTTAGGAGGCAAATACACCACCAGGACCGACGCTAGCGTTTTGAGAAAGATTTGGTTTGCGGATTTAAAACTCTGTGCAACGGCTAAAATCTATTATTAATCAAATGCACATCAATGTGGATCACTATTACGTCATGCCAAGGTTTATACTGTCTTTACTTTGACTGCTCACATTGGATAAACACGATTTGTAACTGTCTGTCATTATGTACACAGAACAAGATCGAATGTTAAAACCAGCATATTTATACAGTGTCCTCATTCCGATACGCAATCGGAAATTGATTTTGCCGGCGGAAAGTTACTGCGTAATAGCCTCATTTCCTGCAGAGAAAATCATGTTGCACTTCGGAACTCATAACCGCATTTTTGTTTGTTTGGTTCTTGTTTTAGTTTTTGTCATTAATACGAGTAAATAGTAATTAATGTTGCACTCACTGTCACAGTAGATGCTGAAGTTTCTCCCCTCCCCCTGAAACCTTTCGAGAGTATTTTGAGATACTGGCCACAAATCATTTTTTCGAATATTGCAAACTAACTCCCGGATATTTTTTTTTCAGCCACATCACAGATTTTATTTAAAGTACAGTAGTAATTTTATACATATAAAAATGAAGCAGCTGAGCTGCTTTAAATGGGCTGCCTAAAGAGAGACCAATTTGCTGGACTAGCCATGATAAAGACTTTTTTTTTATCTGCATTTCTTGTAAATGAAAATGCTTTGGGTTCGAACTTTGTTCACCAATCTGAAAAGTTTGCACTTGCTCCTGTAAATTTAGCACGAAATTCTCTACCACAGTACTCACTATCTCCATACTCCTCAGTATACAAACACACACTAGAAAGTCTAACAGGACCTTCCTATAGAAATTGTAACTGAAATAGTTGGCGTGATAAACCTAACTGAGCAATCTCAACTGCCTACGTCACGCGGAACGTAAACTCCAGTATTATCGGGAATCGTGCATCCACTGAAAGTCAACTAGCGTATATAAATTCCGATTGCGTAGTGAAATGAGGGCACGTTATGTATATTATGTTCGTGTTTTTCTCCAAGACCGTGAGGATAGTTTGGGATTTTTTTTTATCCTGTTTCGGATATACCTGGACAGCCCGTAAATGGGAAGCAATCAACAGATTTAAAGAACTAGATACTGTAATGCATGAAAATGTTTTGTCATTACTAAATATCGGGTAGCTTACTTATTATAATGACATGCAGGTGCATTATGGAAGGATTTTATATCAGCTTGCCTTTTAGCTATACGTTTTTAAACAGAGCTTAATCAAAATAATTCAGAATACTGAACTAAATGCATCCGTTTTTTCTCTCTCTATCACTTTGGCTTATGCTTTACAGTACACAAACGAAAGAATAAACAATTCATATTTTACGATGTTTATTAACTAGATTATGAATGTAATAATATCTGGAACTTGGAAAACCTGGAATTTTCTCTGAAAAAAATCTTAACAGCATAAGCAGATACAAACATATGAATGATAAATGAACATTCTTTAAAGAATACCATAATTTACCTATTAATTCTAAATTGATCTTTTCTAGGAAATTGTACATAAATCAGAAAAGCACGCACGCTTAGTGTTCACTCTCGTAAGAGACCGTATACCTCATCTCAGTTGTACTATTATACAAGGGCCAAGTTATCCTCGCTTTGTACTTTTACCGTGCTCAGGTTTCTTAGACAAATCCAAACATCCAGTATTGTTTTTTGCTAGTCGTATGACGCATGGATGGATTGTATGATTAAGATAACTTTCACCCAAGGAGAAAACTTTCAGCTTTTTCAATCTTTCAGCCTTCCCTCCTGTTCATTAGTTTTTTTTTTCTATAAAAGCTTATATTTAATATAAATTGCTGTTCCACCCAAATGCTGTAATACCTTTTTAAGTTTTTCTGTAAGCTTACATTTATTTTAAAGCTTTTTCCTAAGGGTTTTCCTTTCTGTTAAACGATTATTATTTTGAAAAAAAATATATATATTTTTCTAGTTACATGTACCATTTGCTTATGTTTGGAAATGTTCCATTAAGGACTAAATCATTGCTGTTTTGTGCAAAGTTTGGTTCTAATTGTTAAAGTGAGCTTGTGTGAAATTCATCGAGTTTCTCTCGGTAGCCGATCGATACAAAATAGCGCAGGATATAGATCTTGGGGTTCTTATCAACTCGGCGCTTGTAGCAAGACAATCTCTTGATCCTAATCCGCTTCCAAACCAATCAGCTTGTTTGTAAATCGCCAGTGCTATGTAAACTCTAAGCAGTGTTGCCACACTGGAATTAATCCAGCCGTTAACGTATTAAATACCATAAGCGGATGAATTGATATCAGACGGTTGTGCGGAATAATGGGATTCTCTGTAGGATTACATTGTTAATCTATTAATTGCCTGTGCATGTTGCATTCAGTACTTTATTTTGCGCTCGCTGGTGGCTTCTTGTAGCCTGCTGTGAAGCGAAACAATGGCACGGATTGGAAAATGCTCAAATAGTGAAACAGTGTGCATAGCAGTTCGCGCATTCTTTCATTACTTTTTTCTGAAACATAATTTCGTGTTACAATATAGCCGAGTTAGGAAACGTTAATACTTCAATTATTAGCTCATATGTAGTCTGTCTTATATTTGTCAGGGACTGTAAAACAACTGAATAAATTGATGAGGAACTGGAAAAATGCTAGGTATGGACAAATAATGTGTTAAAATTGTCTGTACTAAAGACATGCTGAACTGTGTCATTGCCTTACTGAAGCGTTTTTTGTATACCATTATTTTTCCACACTGACACGGGCTTTTGGTGAAAGTAATCTATGTATCTTTAAAATTATTTCTTACATACCGAAGCATTTCTACACAATATTTTTGGAATATGATTATGTTCATGTTTGTAAATATACAAACATTAATGCAAACATATTTTGAAACGAATATCCCCTATCTTATCATAAAGCGTTTAGTATTTATGGAATTTTGCGGATACATTCTTGCATCTTTTATAAATATAGCCCGCAATTTAGGTAAAATGCCTTTTTTTTATCTGAGTGAGTATATTTAACACAGGTATAAATGAACATGTTTCCGTACATTTGGGGTTGGTAGGACAAGTTTTCATTTTGTCTTTTTTCCCCCTTCTGTTTTGGATCGTTATACTTTTTTCTGCAATAATATATGCATTAAAATAGCACATAAAGAATTGCAATATATTGAAGTGAAAAAAGTTATAAACATTAAACAGCGTGTTCACCTCAAAACAATATCTATTGAGAATCATGTTTAACATTTATTTCTTTTCAAGCAGTTAAAAATTTCTCCTTAACTCATTCACTCAAGTTCTTTAAATGGCAGAACTTTCATTAGTAAAAGAACGCATGGTTGATTATAATAGTGATACCTTAAAAAGCATCTGATGTTGCTTGTAACCAAGCAAAGTAAGCTAAAGTACTTTAATTACGTGATAAAGAAATGTTTAAGTGTTTTAAATACCTATTTTCATTTAATAATGAGTGATATTATACTTTATTTTCACTTTTAATAAATGTCTGTTTTAATTGTATTATTGCCTATTTTTAGTATTTAAATGCCTTTTGTGCGCCTATTTTAAACAAAATAAATGTCTGAACCTCCAGGTTTTGCTCATAAACATCCTGTTATTTTTCTACAACATTGTCAATTTAAATCGGCTCGCTCATCAATGAACGCGGTAAAATACTTTGCTGAGATCTTCAATTTCCAAGGCCCAAGTGCCCAAGAAGATGATAATCTGAAGGTGCTACATGCAGGCTATCTATACCAGTCTTAAATTTCTTTTAATGCTGTTGTATTCTTGCGTTTTATTAGAAAAGCAAGCTCACATTTTCTTACAACGGAATATGCTAATGCGGGATTTCAACTTCTTTGGTGCTCCAACTTTCGCTGAGTTTTATCGTCATGGATTCTACCATATATCTTCCTTTGTTTCAGTATTTTATCGTTATGACTTTGGCGATTGATGGCATGCTTTTGAATTTCTTCTTGCATGGTAAAGTTTTATGCTCCCGTTCCATCAAACGTATCTTCGTTTCAGGATTATGTTGGTGACTTCTTGAGAAAAATACCTCCATTTTTATAACATTCGAAAAGTCAGAACAAAGTAATACCTGCATTTTCGATACAGACTAAATCTGAAAAATTATTTGTAATAGTGCAGCAGTCCTCTTTAACAAATACATTCAATCGATGCGGTGGTGGGCATACTATGTCAACAGAAGATACCATACTCAACTTGGAAGATTTAAGCTTTGAAATCTCGATCCCTATGAATATCTGAAAATTGCACAATTTTGAACTATTCATGCCCAAACAGGTATTCTTGCTCCATGTGATGAAACTAAAGGCATTTAGTGGCCATTCAGTGATACTATTTTGTATGACGTGGTTTTGATATTAAAAAAAAAACAAAGAGAGAATAAATAGAGCAACGATTTTAATTAAACATTAAAAATTAAACTGATATGGTCTTTAGATTCTATCTGGTTTTCAAATAAACGGAGCTGGCCCAGGGTGTATCTCCCCAATTTATAGTTTCAGATAATTTTTCTTCCAGTTTTTCTTCTTTAACTTTTAACTAGCCAATGTCTCACACACAAGCCAGCAGTGTTTCTTGGTTCACAGGAGATATTTTATTTCACTCCTTTCATACATATCTTAAAGGCTTTCTCCTACGCGCCACCTGGGAACGCATCCTTTAGAAGTTACAGGATCCCGATCAACTGAAGCGTAACGTTTTCTGAAAAAATTAAAATGAAATGAAACATGCAAAAATTTCAATGTGATAAATAATTTTAAATGTAAAAATTGTTAAAAAATATAACATAGAGAGAAACATAAAGAAACATTGAAACCAGAGCCTGTGCACAATATTCCTTTTTAAATAGACATGAAAGATATGGAAATTTCTACTCAAAGTTTAAAGAATAAAACATTAACTGAACCACGGAACATTCATATGAACTAGTTAAAAAAATAGAAAATAGATTCTGTTTCAATTCATTTAATTTTTGTATTAAGAAAGAAATTCCTTCAAGAGTTGAAAATTAGTTAGGTCACAGTAATATCTAATAAGCTAAGAGAAAGAACGTAAAAAATATAAAGAATTCATCATCTACAGTGCAGTGTGTAGTAATTAAAACAAACTTAAAATGTAAATCAAATATAAAACTGAAGAGGACCAAATCGATCTCTCGCAAAAAGATATTGCATTAAAAACTATTTGTAATAAACCAAGTGACAGAGCTAAGTTTCAGTAGTAAAATTCATGCATGTGGCAATAATAGGTCTAAAAAACCTATAAATAAGTTACTTTTTAGAACCACCGAATAAAAGTAATACAAATTAAAATAGTTAACATGTTTACACAAATTTACATCATATGCTTTCAACTCCAAGAATTAAGACAAATTTCCAAGCTTCACATATATTATTTAACATATATTGAACATGTTTGGTAAACTGGAAAGAAATTTATAAGGAAATCGGAGTACAAAATTAATAATTATTTTATTAAATTAATAATTCTCAAATAGTAATCGAATAATCGCTAAGTTAGTTTTGATTAAAATTATAGTTAAAGATTAAGGATGAATTATGAGACTTACAATTAGTTATAATATAACTGAATATGGCGTCAACTTATGTATTTATGAACAACTAAAATAGCATCAACTTAAATATTTATGAATAGCTATTTACAACACAGAAGATATCGGAGAAGAAGAGTGAAAAACTTAATTGAAGGAGCATCTTATTTAAATTCAACATAAAGGGATAAGAATATATGAAAATATACAAACATATTGGGAAATATTTAACTGTATTTGTGCTAAGTAAGATTTTGGTTATGAATTAAAAATTTACCAGAACTTCAAGGCCTGATCACATAAAAAATAAATAAAATAAAAGAATAGTGATTGCAGATTAGATGTATTTGATTAGACCAAAGAAGATGAAATTGTTAAATAATTTAATATATGTGTATGCAAAGTTCTAGCAGAAGAACAAGAACAAGAACAAGAACAAGAACAAGAACAAGAACAAGAACGAGAAGAAGCAAATCAAAATGATCACAGACTAAAGGAATATAAGAAGTCCCGAACAAGAAGGAATTGAGAATCGAAGATATTTGAGATTTTCATTAAAGCACGTTTGGTATAGCAAAATTCTGTGTCATAATAAAAAACTCACAAAAATAATTTTCAAATTGTTACAGTGCTTCGTCTGAAAATTCCAATTTTATAGAGCCGTAAATGAAATATTTGCGCTGTCGGATCTCTAGTCTCAAAATACTCGTTTTAAAACTGCTTTACATCTATGTTATGTTGACCCACTCTAAAGAGAAGTTGGCCAGCCTCTTGAATATAAATTTCTTTATGCATGAATATTTAGTAGGTGCGCCATATTAAACCACTAGAAATATTTTATGAATTTACTATGTCCGGTGACTAATTGGTAAGCACCTTGGAAGTTAGTATTCGTCCTTCGTTTAAATTGTATTGTAGGTACAAAAGGCTTTAGAATTGTTGCTGTTACATTATTAATTTAAAGTAGATTGCATATATCGCTCAAACATAGGCAGTTGATCCGATTTTTTTTAAACCTCATTATATCAAGATACACAAATAGCAATTACCATTCTGTCCATTTCTTTGGACCTCGTTTTATATAGTTGGAAGCGTCTCACTTGGCTTAAGGGAGCCGACCTGGAAAAATGTAGAAAAATTGCCCAAAGCATTTTATTTATTTTTTGCATTATTTCAGTTCATTTAGTTTAGAGTCATATATTGAAGCTATTTTATCCTACTTTCGCGTGACTGTTTATGTGGCCCTTCGCAAGGGTAAAGATCTCTTAAATATTAAATGTTTTTCTCAAAACTGTTTCTATTGCACATATGAAAAATTAAATTTCTCCTTGCGAGGTTTAATGGTACTAATAAACTTGAAATATTTAGAAGATAATCTTGAGATATGGGTAACCACAAGAAAATTTAAATAGATTTATTTTTCCCTCCTGTAATGTTCCGTTTATATTTAAAATTACAACAAAATGCAACAAAGTGGGAGATAACTTTTCTTAAATGAAACTATATTTAAATAAAAATTGTGAGTATATTTTTTTTCTATTACGTGTTTGGAACAGAAAACAGTATTTTTTTCTCAAACATGTGAAAACTGCACCGCGAGGAACTTAATTAGAGGACAGATAAAATCACAAATTAGTTTTTTTCTCAGGAAACATTTTATTGAGTTTTCTGAAATTGCAAGACTTATTTTTATTACATGTCATTAATACATGTGGTAAAAATGAAGTGAATTGATCAAGCAATATGATTTTTTTTTTCCAGTTGTCTCCTTAAGATCGATAAAGAATAACGTATTATTGTCATTCGACAAACCAGAGTATATGCATACATTCATATAAATCAAAAACACGCGAGATAAATCATTACATTAATCGACGAAGGGCATGGCATAATTTATTTTTGTTATTTAAGAATTGTGAATGCATCTGCAATTAACATTTTCAAAGAGCAAGTCAAAACTTTTCACCATTTGCTGCGACAAAGTTTCACCCCACGTTGTAACCTCACGTAAATTCGCACATTAAATTAACCTGCTAAACCACTTTGAAAAGAAATAGGCGATATTTGTACTTATATATAGCTAAAAACTCTATACTTATAAATATATGGAAACTTATAAATATTATTATAATAGTATTTATAATGTTTTGCCAAAAACACAGTTGAAGCAAAAACTCTGCCCTTAATTTTGCATTTAATTCAGAAAATGATGCTAAATTTTAATTTCTCATACTTATGCAAAAATTTTAAGCATTGGAGAGTGAAGAGATATATTAATAGCTTCTTGGAAATTCAAATAGTTCTATGTACTTTATGTGAGACAATCAAATATTTCCTTAACGTAGGAAAGACAGGAGCACAAAAGAAAGTCCAGAGCAATAGAGGGTTGGCCTATTATTGTAGCACGCTTCGATACCCTGTTCTTGGGATGACATCATTAGCACTCAAGTGTGATGCAAACTGAAAATGTTTCACTTCAGGAGGCAGCTCGCTCTCAAAACGGGATCATTATAAGAGACGAGGTTGGCAGCCTGTTTTTGGAGCGCTCTCCTGTTAAATAAGGAGCAAAGTAGATGTATTCCATGCAGAAGGAAGGAATAATACAAGCAAAGACGATTATCTTGGAAAATTAGACGCCGCATAAAGGCAGAAGAGGTTCAGATAATTATTGTCGAAAAAAACTATGACATAAGAGAAGCTTCCAATAAGATGGATAATGCATTAGCTTTAATAAGTTTAAATTAGAAATAACTGTGCAATGCGTGAAAATAGCATCTTAGCATTAAGGTTATTCGTATGTTCGCTTATACTTCAAAACAAGATTTTTCCAACAAATATACTGGGGCATAGTAATAAACTATATTTTTATAATTTTTAACTTTTTTAACTTTCTATGAAATAAATAAGTGCCGAAAACTCTATCATGAGCTAAGTTACATACTGGTGCCATGAAAAAAAATTGGATCTTAAGTACGGGCGTAGCCGGCTGCAGAAGCTTAGTGGCCCAGATGTAAAACATCGTGTGAGTGGACAAGATTTATAGCTAAAGTTTATATTTTTTAAAAAATATTTAATATTTGTCTTGTAATAAATGACAAGCTTGAAAGGTTGGTTAAAGTGTCATATATAGGTTTATTGTTTCATAATATATGCCTAAATATACCTGAAATACAGTTTTAAGATAGATATAGAACAAACAAGGATAGAAGTACCGATAGTTAAATGAGAACAGAATAAATGAAAACATGTAAACTATTAAATTAGAAACATTTAAGCCTGGAAGTAAACAAAATATGGTAATGTAATTAATGAAATGATCTTTAAGGGTTGTAGATAGTTAAGACGCATGTTTATAATTATCGGGTGTTAAAAATTCAGTCTTTTTTATAACTTTTTGGAATGACAAATTCGTAGAACTATTTTTTTAGGTTTTACTTTCCACATCCCTATGCAATATTTACTCTAAATTCCAATACAAAAGCGCAATATATATGTCAAATTTCTCGTCTGCAGAATTTTTTTTTTCCAGAGGAGTGCACAAGCGTACACAGATGCAAAGGAGGAGGATATGCATGACAACGTTTATATTTCGGCTACATTTTGCTGGTTGGATTCTTGCCCAACAATGCAACAGTAAATAAAATGTCTACTGTGCCGGCGTAAGAATAATGTGTCGTGCGATCCAGAACAAAAAACGTGAAACGCTTTCGGGGGGAACTCTTTTGCTTCATTACAATGCCCGGCAGCACACAATCTCAAAAATCCAAGATGCCATCAAGTCATTTGGTTGGAAACTATTTCGGCATTTTTCCTGCAGTCCTAACTTACACCAAACAATTTTCATTTGTTTCTTTATCTGAGGAAGCTGTTTGCTGGTAAGCATTTTGTAGAAAAGTAATTTAGGATGTAGGAAATTCAACGAAAGTAAAATATTTTGAAAAAAAATATTATGTTTTCAATAGCCTAGTGGTATTTACTTCAAAAACACAAAGAGTAACATTATACACATGATGGGAAATTTAGTGATGAGAAGATTGTACTGAGTAACGGATTACGGAGTGATCTATGCAAATGTCATTCGGCACTTGTCCTTTCTGAGGGCTTGCCAGCACTACCAACGACAATCGCGGAATGCCATGCGATTCACATACTATGCTATAAATAAAAATAATGGAATACTAAACTATTTTATAAGTATTTTTGCACCTATTGATAAAATTAAGCACCACTTTAATAATCGTCTAGCTCGGGTCACATGCTCTTTCCAATTCCTCACTTATACCAGAGGATTTGTTATACACACGTCATTCTTTTAAATTGGATTGTTGCTCAACAATGCAAATCACTGGTTAGATGTCAGAGTCTGTAGTCCTTCGAGGTATAACTCTAGCCTTTTTTCAACCATCTTCTCACCTGACATATTACTATCTCGTTATCGTAAAATCTTTTCCTACGGATTTCGTATGACATCCAAGAATAAGAACGTAGCATGTACCCAGAGTTTATCTAACTGAAAAAGTAACTAAGTGGTCATTCTTACACTCGCTTGGCTAGAAAAACGAGAGAAAATTTGTTAAACTAGACATCTGTAATTTATTAAATCACATTATAAGTGTATTATTACATTATCACAGGTTGCCAAAAACGTTTCAATTACTACATATCTAATGTAAATGTCTTTCATGTAACTATTTTGTACTGGAGGGAAGAAAGATGTAACAAAAGTCCGTTCGCTTGGATGTCCTCCCTTATGCGACACCCGTACCCACTTTATTATTCGCTCTATAGAAGCAGAAACTCCAAACCATCAATCAGATTAAAGCGTAAGGTCGTTTGTTTCCATAAATTTCTAAATAATGCAAAATCAATCGCTACTTCGAACTAACGGACAATTTCCCAAATACCCTAATCAGAAATGCAAGACCCAATTGCAGCACGGGGAGCAAGGAACTGTCAGTATACTGAAGTTTGGTGATCTCTTTTTGGATGCATAGAATTGCGTTTAACTTCCCGTTGTCATGAAGAAGAAGAACAGTAACAGTTTGTGTATTGGAGCTACACAAGGAATTTACAATGAGTTATATACAGCTTTTCAGTTAGTACATGAAACCGTTCCAGCACTCAACATTATCTTTCATAATGTGTCACGGAAACAACTTTCCTAATAAAGCGATCTAGAGTGACTTCATGACTTCCCTGTATGCTGCACACAAGCAAGGGATTCTATAAAGATCTCCATTAATTATTTAATATACGGCATAAAAATAATGGCTAATACATTTAACTAAATTTGTGGTTTCCAATACAATAGACATTGGCTGGATACCAACCTTTTTGTGTCGGCTTCCTTATTTCTCTTTTTGTCACATTTCTCAATCTTCTCTCTTTATTTCTAACTAGATTCCCTTCTAATCTTGTTTTTCCGCTACATTCTTCAGTTCTTTTGAGGTAGTTTTATTTACCCGATTACTTGGGGCGCACTCTTTCAATCTTGCGTGTTCATTCTTGACTGACGAGAAGCGGGGACGCTGAGATTGGAGGCAGTAGTTGCTCCAGGATATAGTTTCCCGGAAATAATCAAATGGACAGCGAAAATGGAAAATAGTGTGTTGTTAAATATGCTTGAGCATTTTAGTTCGGAAGCATTGGGGCTGACTCGCGGCTTCTTTTATTTATTTTTTCCCCTTTGCCTCATTTCCAAACAATAGGAACCCGTTTTATAAACTTCTTTGAAAATGTTTTATCCTTTATCTTTTTTCTATGTTCCTATTCTGAAATTATAAATAATATTAACTTCAACAAACGACCTTTTAGGGGGGGATAGTGTTTCACGCCCGTTTTTACAAAGACCGCAACAACCGACTCTAAACTGATTTATACCATTATTGGTAACTTCATTTCACGATAATCCAAATATATTTTCTCTCTCCTACACCGCACATATACCGGATGATTCTACTAAAAATGTATGCAATTTCTTGTTCCTAAACACTGTGTTGTTGAATGTGAAGCCTATCACAACACAAGGGGTGTATTTTTTATTTAAGATAATTGCACAAAACCGCCAGTTAGTGACCAAAAAGAATAATAATAATTTCCTTTGAAACTTTTAATGCAGATATTTTAATTATATACAGCACATTAAAATTACCTACGAGTCCTGATTCTCTGTTTGTAAAATACAAGGTATTTACCAAATCCCCAGGATGAGTTTAAATACCTTGAATATATCTACAGCGTTTGTAACAAAACAGTAAAGTGGATCTCATTTTATATATACATTTTTTTAAGCAGGAACATATATAAATATAAATCGAATTAGAAGTTTTACGTTCTAAAAGTTAACGCTTTAAATGCTTTATAAGATAAAATTTATAGTTGTAATTATGAGAGAGATAAATAAGCTGCAAGTGGGACAACTATAAAAAAGTGACGATAAGTACTATAATGCAGCTTTACTTGTGATGAAATTGATATTGTTTAATTCGTTTAAAAGTACGATCCGTAAAATCTATGCTACCAAGTGATCTTAAACGGTACATTGAAGGTTTCGTCCAAATAGGAGAAGTTCAGAAACCAAAAGACTTTGTGCAAGGAAATAACAGAAGCTAATCAACAAAAGTTATAGGTATTCTAAGAATTCTACGGATAGCCACAATGCTCTTCTGGGTTCTTATAAAGCAGCCTGTCGAATCGCCCGAAGTAAGAAGGCGGACACAATTGCAGCTTAATTAATTTTGCTTGCTGCAATAGATATCTTGCTTGTAGAGGATACTACTATTCAGCTCTATGGGTACAAACATAGGCCACTACCATTTAAAATGTTCAAGGACAAAGTTTTGCACTCCAACTATATGGAGGAACAGACAGTCACAAAGATACTCATTTAAATTGCTACGTCAGGTTTATTGATGAAAAACGGTTAACAGAATATTCGGGTGAATATTGAAAAGAAAACATTGGCTTGAGGTTGTAGGTCGTTTTAAGACGGATAACAAGATAAACTGGGGAAAATGTGTTAGAGTTTCTCGATAGACAGCAGGAAGCTGTCAAGAATTACAAGCTTGCATTCAGGCAGGAATACCTCATACAGTTTGAACACACAGTATCATACACTGAGAGGCTTTTGTCGGAGAAACATTCGGATATAATATTTTGCAGTTTTTAAGAGACGATAAACATAATTAAAATGCAAAAAGCACGACATTTGCGTAATTTGGTTATTATATCAGTGTTGATATTTGTTAATTTATATTAGAAGTTTATGGTTGTCCCTGGACAATTTCTTGTACTCGGAAACAAAAATGCTCTTGCATGAAAAACGAAAAACATGTTCTTGATTATAAACTTATTGATTAAGATTTTCTTTTTATTAAACTAAAGGCTAAATATATTTAGCAAGTCACTACACGGCAATGAAACAAAAATATTTAAGCTATCAATCAAGGTAAAAGTTTTTTTTTTAAAAAAAGTTTGTAGTAAAATAAAATAACAAAATAGGGCTATATTATAATGTATTCTTTTTTAATAAATTTATACAAGAAAACCAAACAGTGCTAAAAGCGGAACTGAAAAAGGTTATCATAAATTACTAGTCAACATTATAGCGATATATCGAAAAATTCATTTCTTAAGATGGAATCAAACAATTGGAGTGGTTTAGACACCCTTCAGCAGCTAGTAACGCATTAACATTGAATATATATTTCTTTATATTTTAATAATAAAAAGGTTATAGTTAAAATTAGACATATTTTTATAACACACATTATGTAATTTCTTATTAGATTAAATAATTGTATGTTTGTGAAGAACTGTGAAAATGAAGATCAATAGCCACATTTAGACTTAAATGTGCTGTAGTGTTTTTGTGTTAGATTAAATTAGTTCCATATCTTCATTTTTAATGAACATATTTTCTAAAGTACTCAAAAAAATAAAAAGAAAAATTTAGAGTTTAAACGACTTATACAATCCTAATTGTCATCAGGGTCAGTATATGATCAAAAGGGAAGGGGAATCGCGGATGTCAAAAGTTTGGAAACCATTGACATGACTCTGTTGTCACCTTTATGTGGAGCTTTTAGAAATAATTGTGAAGAAAAGAATTTAATTGAATACATTTACAATTACAGCTGACTGGGTTTTTTATTAAATTATCGCTCTGGTATCAAACAATTACCATCATTCAGCAAGACAAAAATTACATATATTTATTGTGATGTTACAACAATTACAAGCCGCTTTGTTACCAAGTCAACAGAGGTGATCGTCGCTTTTGTAAAACAATTACGGTCCTAATCATAATTTATTTCCGATATTTACCTGTTCAGCACGCAGTAATACAAACGCTAATGATGTGAATTAATCAAAGAAAGAAAGGCAACAATTACAGGTAAATTTGTACAAGCTTGATAGAAGTTAGCATAACGGTAAAAACAAAAAGTTTAATGACCTAAGATATACAAAACAATTATCATACTTAAACGAGTAAAAAATGAAGAAGCAGCTAAAAAGTTCTACATAAAGTTTTTTCCGTGTTTTGTTAAGTCATATTTTCAGCAATAAAAATTTAAATAATAAGGCCTAATTTAGTGATAAACAAATATTTATAAATTTTAAATTGATTCTAAAGTATTTATAATGTTATTATGAAACTTTAAATATACTAAAATAAATTAATATATGTAATATTTTCATTTTTGCAAAATATCCAAATTATAAATTGTATCCTAGCAACTTAAAGAAGAAATTTCATCGAGATCTAACAAAATCTTAAATATTACGAGATAAGAGCTGAAAATGAACAGCATCCGTCTTCAATATAGGTTCAAATAAAAATACCTGCCTACTGTCAGTTAATAGACAGCTATGTTGAAAAGAATTTTCAACTTCAATAGAGAAGAGGAAAGTAATGTCCATATTATCTAATTTGTAGTATAAGCTTTCCTCTATAGCGGAAACCGTGCAGCGCAGGCACCGTTTGCTTGCAGAGCTATCGATGTAGTAAGACATGATAGAGAATACATGCAGCATCGAGATATTAGGAAGTTTGTTTCAGACGAAAGAGGATTTAGTAACTTTTACACAAGTTGAATAACTTTACATATAAATTCGGGATATTTCCATACATGAAAGGAGAATAAGGGGGATTCTAGGTGGAGTTTTCAAAAGTTACGCAAATGTCCTGCATGAAAAAAAGATTCAAAAACATGAATCGGAAGAAAAGTCACAGAAAAAGATGACGAGGAGATAAAGATAAGGATGAGTAGTTTCTGGCGATATTAGAAACACGCCTGGGTTGCTTCAGATATTGAAATGCGAGTATCGATCGCCTTCCCCTTCCACGTTGCATGTACTGCAATATTTCTTGCATCAAAGAGAGAGGAATGAAGGTGAGTACAGTTTATTGCACGCCCTTGTTGGTAACAAAAACAAGTATGTAATACAGAGCTGCGAAGTTCTGTTGTATTTTTAACGGGTTATTTATTATCGATTCGACTTCCTTAGTATTATCTCAATATATTTTACACAGTATGCTTTACTATCAGGTAGTAATCATAATGACAACATGACTGACATACATTCAATACAGTAGTAAAAGTCATTATATAAAAATGACTAAAACTCTAAAAGCAACATGAACACCATTAAAGAAAAATATAGTTTTATATAACTAACCTGAATACGATATTGATAAATTTGCTCTAACGTTGCAGCTCTTGAGCTCATTAATAGAACATAATAAATCGTATTGATGATAGCCAACCACAGCAGCGTAATTATTTAAGTAGCTTTTATTAATTTAAATGATTATTGTTTTCAAATATATTGCAAATCTTGAGCAAATCTAGTTATTTTCGAGTCTAATATACAGAAAGGCTACTTGAGCATGTACCGGCAGAGCATGGATGCACATTGGGAGAACCTAGTCGTCAAGACCGTATAATGCATGTACAGGTAGTACCTTGTAGTTTGTTTGAAGGATGCTACTGGTTTTGCGTTCGTACGTTACTCTATGCTTCCATCATGTGTTAATTTTTCTTCCTTAGTAATGCCAACGCTTGAAGAACAGGTTTTTATTTACGATACATATGTGAGAACGAATTCTTATAGAAAAATGGTAATGTGATTTGCAATAAAGTATTCTGGCAATCGTGTTTCAGGTAGAGAAACTGTTTGCCTACTTGTTAAAAAGTTACGACAAAATATCTGAATAACAAGAAACTTGTTCTGAACCGCCATGTTCTTATAGAAAAAAATTAGATGCCAGTAATGTATTGTCGTTGAGGGGCATCGTTTTCAACATACCTAGCTGCACAGTTTAGTCTTCATTATTATCAGTTTTAAATGCAATGTCATTTTATGCGTTAGTAAAAATATATATACTAAATTACATTTTAACTTTGCGCGGGAAGACTCTTATCTCCCTATTTCCATTGCGGCAGCTACACTTTCTCAGTAAGCAGTGACACTCAGGTGGCCCTTAACTTAAATAACCTCACTGTATATTTCATCGCTTAAAATAAAAATATTAAACTTTTTGCAATTGTGAGAACACGTGATGTTTAACAGCTACAATATGCAAGGTAACAGATTATATGTAGTTTGTAAAATAATACAGTAAGAATGTTATATTTACAAGAAAAAATGCTGAGAAAAAGTTTAAAATATTATTTCTTTTTTCAAATAAATTACATCATAAAACCTCTTAATATTATAACAAAAATCCAAATATTTACGAATTTATAGTCCATTAACAAGCTTCTATAGCTCCCTCTACTTTATTGTCCCACATTTGAAATAAAGTTAATCTTCTGTTACACCGAATGCTAATATCCAATCCAAAGATTCAAATCACAGCTCTTGAATCTATTTCATGGTAGGCATTTCTATATATTAAATAATTATCTTGTCTCTGGATATGTAGATACTTGTGTTATTGGTTATCAGCTTAATAATTTTATCATCAAGAAATAAAATAACACATTCTGAGACAGCAAAATGTCTATGCCCTGGAATAATCCATGTGAAAGTGTGTGCCCACATACATGACAGTTTTTCGTTTTAGATTGATTCGCTTATTACTCTACTAAGCAATGAAATCAAAGGAGGCTAGCCTTCTATTTCTTTCAACACTGAGATTAATAATGATTAGTATCATTAGAGGGTCAAGACTCAGCACAAACTAGAAAAAATGGCAAAAATAACTAATGTTTAGCATTACCTTTCTTATAAACATCTTTCAAAGTAGTAAAAGTAGTAGTGGTAGTAAAAGTAATAATAATAATAATAATAATAATAATAATAATAATAATAATAGTCGTGCACATGTTATTACTGTAGTAGTACCGTACTCCTCCTTCTCCTCGGTGTGCTATTGTTTTCACTGTCAGTCGACAAAAGTATAACTCGATTGCTCAATCGCCAGAAGTTCTTTGCCTCCACATGAGTATGAATAATTAGCACTTTTCAGCCGTTTATACTCACTTTAAATGTTTTGATGTTAAAGGCAATATGATTTCTATTCTCACTGTATAGGATTTAATAACGGCGGAAAACATAAGACCTTATAGCTAGCTTGATGTACAATTATATTCGCATATTTTTGATGGCGGTAGGAAGTTTTATCTGCAATATCAGCGGAGACGGACTGACATTTGTAGTGGCACTTTTCTATTTTTATCGGAATTAGTTCTTTTCCGGTTGCATGCCACCAAATTCTTCACTTCCGTTTTCTCCCTTCCTCTTCATCCCATTCATACTGTGCTTTCTCATCTAGTTCTGTGCAATTGGTGAAGTCTTGCCTGGATTTTGAATCTTAGTTCTAAAAGACTGGGTCAATGCCCTGGACTCCGCAGTTAGCGGAGGTACCCTGTACCGCTTGGATGAACTCGGTTCATATGATGATCATGGACGTTCCTGGCTCATGTCATATAGCATAAGAATACGGAAAATAGGAACCATTCAGTGAAAGAGAAAAAACGGACATGTACAGTCAAAAAGTGTGTGTAGCTGAACTATGCAAACTGGTTCTTTCTTATCACCGACTGAAATTGCACAGGAATTCAGTTATAGGCTATTTACATATCTTTTTACTCATTAGCGATATTAGCATTTTCTTTAAAATGCCGCAGTTGCTCTCTTGAGGGCTCCATTTAGTTAGCAATAGCTCGCCTTCTGCTAAGTCAGTGGAGATTGTGCGGTTATTTGTATCCCAAAGTTCGAAGTGCGTTTGTTTTCAGATCTCAACTGTTATGTTGATTCTAGTTCAGTTACCTAGCATAAGGTAGCGAAACAGAGCCTTTAAAGAATGAGCATTTATTATTAAAATTTCTGCTTCAGTAGTAAAAACGGGCGTTAAACCCTACTTAAAAAATTCTGAATTCCAACATAAGTTTAAATGCCTGCCTCGAAGTGTTGGTGCTTAAGAGATACATACAAAAATCTGAAATATTTCTAGTGGAGACCCTACAAAGGGGGCTAAAGTCTATAGTAAAGAGAGGGGATTTGGGGAGGAAGAGTAGGTAAAGGACAGGAAAGTTCAAGGGCAAGGGTTTACGCATGTTTTTTAAGAAAAAATTCATATTAAGTGTGTGATATAAGCATATTTGTGTGTTTTTGTATCTATTTATGAATGATACGGAGATAATCATAAGAATTAATAATACCGTTCTTGGGTATTATATTTTGATTGTTAAAAGCACATTATTAACATATATAGCCGCAAGATACATGTGATAGTTATAATTACATTTGTGAATGTTATATATAATACTTTCACAATTAAAATCCATACTACTATGTAATAGATAGTTTAAAAAACACAATTCTAATTTTATCAGTCCATGAGGGTGATATGTTAGTAATCCAACAAGAGAAGAGTAAATTATGGCAATAAGTATAAAATATATTCTGTGTCATAGTGACTTATTTCATAAAGCTCTGAATCATATGCTAGTATTAAAGATGCCAGCTTGTTCCCAATTTTTTCTCAAACTGTAATTAGCATAACTTCGTAATCTACAGAATGATACGGTTTACATAAAGTGTGAAGCGTAAAGGATTGCTCAGTGTTAATTCCAAAGTATCCTGTAACATTTATTCAAACATCATAGTGTAAAATTCAAACTGGTGATAAACTTAAGAACATTTGCAAATTAAAACGGATAACGAGGGCATCAGAAATGTAAAACAATAAAATTCTTTAGAAAAATAGGGAAAAAAAGCTATTTTTCTAGTAGTGAAATAATAAACCTAGATGAATGAATGGTGTTTAACGCCCGTTTTTACTACAGACGCACCACAGGCGATGAACTCTGATGATACATGAGGTGAAATGATATTTTGGGAAAGGATTTATTTTTAAAGAAGGAATCGTTCCAGGCCTAAGTTTTATAGGGTACCTTCCCGGCATTTGCCATTTATGAGGACTAGGAAAACCTGGAAAAAACCTCAGTCAGGGAGGACGGTCATAGCGGGATTCGAACGCCAGAGCTCCCGATTACGAGTCCGCGCCTTAACGACCTCGGCCACCCGTGGTGATGAGAATGTTAGGTGCATTAATTCAGGTAAAGAGAGTGATGGTGATACCGATACTTGAAACCGTTCCTGGTCCTACACTAATTAAAAGCTTATTAATATGCGTAGCGTATAACTATGTAACATATGTTTATTTATAGTTATTTTGGTGACCTTTTATTGGTGGAATATTATCTTACATATGCTCTGTATAGAGATGCAATCAGATTATGATCAAAGTGTTTATTTGATTTAAAACATGTAATTGTATACGAAACTGTACTCAGGAATGCCTAGGCGTTCTCCTGGTCAGGCGACGGGCAGGCGCGTCAATGAAACTTACACAAAAGGGTTTAACTGCCTTTAGGAATTTCTAAGGGAAGGGAACAACCGAGTTGGCGTGAGCACCGTGTGGAATGCAGTTAGACTACGATAAACTTACCCATCAGAGCCTTCTTCAAAGTTGAAGTGACAGCCTATGGCCGGGCTCCTTTTACAAGTATAGAAATCTAGCGAATAAGGTGATAGTGCGGTGATGTCAGGCCAGTCAATAACAATTGTTACAAAAAAGGCACAAAGCATCCCGTGGGTTTTTGGCAATGCTATCAGATTAGTGCTTGCTATATAAGCAGGCAATCGCCCCGCAAAAAGGTCTCACTCAGACACTCAAGAATCATTCTCGCAGTTATTCAAGAGTCATTCAGCAGTCAGGCAGTTAGGAGCAGGTCGACGTGATAGGCGATGAAGTCCGAGCTACAAATCTAAAGTTTACACTTGCTTTAAGTAAGCTATATGCCATTTGTATGTTAAGCATATAAGAAGAGTTTCAAATGTAACAGGCTAGAAATATTCATCTTTATTTTCACGAAGATCTAAATTTAAGCGTCTAGTAATATTACTTCAGTACTGCTCACCCTATCAGGTAATTCAGTGCGACTTTTTCCAGTTGAATCCTAGCGCGCGACGAGAGAAATTCACGCGTCCACCGAATTCGCTTCGTCCGAGACAAGAGATCACCAAGAAATATTCAAGAGCTTCTAGTAATAAACTTGAGCATCACGTTTCATTGTGTCGCATGTTGTCTTTGCCTTAACTTTTCCTTCCCCAGTCCCGTTGAGTCCTGCTTACATAACCTAACCGAAGTCCCCCGAGAAAGACTCATCGAGGAAGGGTTGGCGACCACAATCAACTGCTCCAAAACCGAGCGCCAATCAACAATACCAACGTGATGGACGATCAACGGCGTGGTCGTTAATTACTGAAAACGCAGCCTTATTACGTTCTCAAGCCTATGGTTACTGCTTGGGGCCATAGACCCAAGATTTCCAACCAACGTCACTAACACCCACCCTACTTTCTCATGTTGTACGTAAGGGGTCATTGTTATAACAAGTTGCGACAATTGTTAAAAGTGGCTTCTTGACTAAACTCGCTGAATTTTTGCATTTTTTGTTATGCATTAATACTTATGCCATATTTAAATTAACAGTAAACTAATTTTATAATATTCTTAATGAAATTGTATTAAAAAATCTTTAGTTGTAAATTTAAATCAACCTTTTTATCTTGTGCAGTTTATTTCCGGACTTCTTTACGTTTCCCACATTTCTTACATCACTTCAAAGCTATTTTCAGCAATAGAGTAAAGTAGAATAGAAACAGAAATTCAGCTATGAATAGAAATTTTGCAGCGTAGTTACAGTTACAACTAATGTATTCCTTTTTTATGAAAGCAAACCATTTGATTTTGGTAATGGTTATGCATATAATTTGGTTTTTATTGAGAGAAGTCGATAACGCACTTCCACTTGATGCATTCAAATACTGGGTCCATAGTAACTGTGCATCCACTCCGAAATGTGAAGCATACATTCATAAATTATTCTGACGGTTTAAGAGTCAAAAAATAAGAAACATCAGTTTCTCTTTATATATTTTGCAGTAAAATATTTGAAGAAATGCAAAAGAAAAATTCTATAATTAATTACTTCGTGTATATAAGCTTTTAATTTTGTTTAGTATTGTTTAACGTCCGTTTTTACTACTGAGGCACCACAGGCGGTGGACACTGACGATACATGAAATGATATATTGGGAAAGGATATTTTATTTTTTTTAAGGAAAGAAGCGTTCCAGGCCTAATTTTAGGATACCTCCCCGGCATTTGCCAGTTATGAGGACTGAGGAAAACCTGGAAAAAACGCCAGTCAGGGAGGACGGTCCTGGTGGGATTCGAACCCCAGACCTCCCGCTCACGAGTTCGCGCCTTAACGACCTCGGTCACCCTTGGCGGTAAGCTTTTAACTGATGAAGCATTGATATGATAATCAAATACAAAATGATCTTATCATAAACAAAAACTTCAGAATATAACATTGAAATCCTAGTAACATCATAAACGTTTTAAAAGAGAGTGCACAGTACACGGTAGGCTCGAAATGCCCAGAGTTAACAACTTTAACATTTACCGGTGGAAGTCACAAGTATAATTAACAAAGAACTGCATTCTCATCCCACTTTACGGAGAAAAGGAGAAAAGTACAGTTTTGCAACGGGGGGCTCAATTACATCTACATACCTGTCTCTTATACGCAAAAAAGTTACCACTAGTGCAGGATCCAATAGGATGATGTGCAGACTCGGTAAAAATGCCTTCATATACGTGCACAAGAGTGAATATGAAAAAAAGCTAAAAACTTAATGAAAATCTGTTATTGCAGACAAGAACTTATGAACATACACTTTACAATTTAAATTTATGTTAATACTTGGACTGAGAATACTTAAGGTGTACCTTTATACATAAGTTAATTATATAAACAGAAATTACTATCAAAATTGTAATAAATAATCAGGAAAAGATTTCCCAAAACGAATTAATAAATATACTCCTGCCGCAGATTCCTTTTTCAGTCTGATTACGTGCTGCCATAGCTGCTCCTACTTCTTACTGTCATTTATCATATAATACCTATAAGATGAATATATTTGATAATATATTTCACATTAATACTAATATTTATTATTTATATATCTGATATTTATTTATTATATCTGATTTAATTTTATCGAGGATTCTGTGCTACCCTCTCTTGCTAATTATACAACACTAGTTTTTACCATACGGAATAAACTTAATATTTATTGAAACATTCATCCAGAATAAACTTTTAAATGCTATTGGGAAACCAGCTGTAGATTTAATCACTTCCTATTAAAAACCATTAAAATCTCAAAGTTTCTTTTTTATTTCACATATTGGCTTTGCGCCTGCTTTAAGAATATATAAAACAAAAATGTAATATATATATATATATATATATATATATATATATATATATATAGGATGATGAATCGTATAAATTTTGCATGCTAAAAGTTAAATTGCTTATTATTTAATAAAAATTTATTTCATTACAGTCTTAGTTCATAATAATATTTACATTAAATTGCATTAGTAAATGTCATAAAATTTTCTGTTTACAGAAAAATATTTTCACACGGAAATTTGTGGATTCATGGTAATTGTAGTAATTTTAAAAAATTAAACAGGCCAATAATATATCATTTTCACCTGTTAATTTCATATTTATGGCACTAAAAATAAAAGCAATACTGAAGATTTAATTGCAAACATTTTTAAACAAAAGCACTTCCTTTTTTCATTTACAATAAATGCTAAAATTTACCTCTTATTGCTACATTTTAATTTATTTTAAAACTCCCGTCTGACATGTGCTATTTTATTTGATATCCTACAGTATTTAGTTTGAACTTAATTTTTTAATTGGTCCAAATGTTCAAATCTCTTATCAGAATATTTTTATTTATATAGTCCTTGAGAAAAACATTCATTTAGAGAAAATCAAATATTCATGCAGTCAATTTTATAAAATGTTTTGAACCAATAATTTTGTTCTCTGAAATATTTTTATCAATCATTTTACATTGAAACTTGTGTGCAGATAAATTACCATCTAAAAAAATAAAACTTACTGATTTTCCTGTGCTACTTCTGGTCCTTTGTGTTCCTGTAGTAAACAGAAGAAAAAGTTTCCTGTTAAGTACTCATAAAAAAATAGACCAATCATGTGCTAACTCGCTCAAACATTGCTTTTCTGTAAAAAATTGGTTCTTGTATTAAAAAAGATTTTTTCCGTTTCTGGAAGATCACATTTACAGTTCTGAACATTTGGTTGTTATTTATATAAAAGTGCATTCATAAAAAGCAAAATATTCTTCATAAATCCTCCATTTTCATTAGTCATTTCCATAATTTGGAAGCAGAATTCACTTTTCGTTTCAAAATAGTGTTAGATAGTTTTTGGTTACAATAATATTTATAAATGTATGTATCGTTTTCAGTATTTTGGTGTAGTTTTTGTTTAATTCATTTCAAATCTAATAATCATAAATCTTAAACTCACATTTAGTTTCTCAATTACTAGAACTATAACATTGAATGTGCTCTCTCTTTTTTTATCTGGATATGTCTCATTAAATGACTGATATACTCTTCAGTACACTATTTTCAGAATAATACCAATTAACAATCTTCTCTTCTTGTGTGGAATACGTTTCCTTATACCGCGATAACAAAAAAAAAACAAACAAACAGTTACTTTTAATATGCATTCGATTGTTTAGGCTTCATAACATAATGCAGTTATCATGCATTACAAATCAATGTTTATAAACATTTTTCCTGTAAAAATAACATTCTGTAAAAGTGATTAAATAAACAAATGAAGAACATTCTTCTCCACAAAAATTTATAAGGAAACGTTTTGATATAATAATTAAAAAAGCAATGATTTTACTGCTCAACTTTCAACATACAAAATGCCTATGATGCGTCATTCGATTCACCAACAAATATAATATATAATATAACATGCATAACATATATAATATATAATAATTTAATATGCATTATATATTGATTTCTATGACTATACTATATATTTTATATGATTAATAACTCTATAATTCTGGGAAAGAAACAACGTAGTTATTTCCTCACGCTAGATATACTTGTTAATTTAGCAGTCTATTGAATATTGTGTACATATCTTGGTTATTTAAAACAACTGAGTATTACTTTCAACGTCTGAAATAACAGCTTCTAAATTTCAATTACCGAATGAACTATAAACAGAAAAAAGGTTGCATTACTGCGCTTAGTTCATTTGCGGACAACAACAACATTGCTTTCTTTAAGCTTTCTTCATTCTGTTATCTTAATTTACGAGCAATGAGTGAATGTGCTGGAAGTATCTGCAGTGTCAGAAAAACATCAAGAGTATAAAGTATAAAGAAACAAAAGAAAAATGCCGACCTTAAAATCGGTTATGATAATAATATTCCTTTAGTCTGAAAAAATAATATATGAGTGGCAATTATGTGCAAGACTTTAATACAAATTACGAAAAAAAATTAAATTATTAAAATTTGGACTGAAATTATTGATATTTACTTTTACCAAAATGTTTTTTAAAATTGCGGCCTCATTCCAGGTTTGCAACGTTTCTTCTGAAGTCTAGGGACTGGTAAAAATTCTTTGGCATAGCTTTAACAATTGTCACTTTTCAGCTGATTATTTCGTAAAAATAAATTAACCTTTTATTGCTTTTAGTTTATATAGGAGACAATAAGAAAACAAAACACTGTCAGAAGAGAGTACGTGGAAGAATATTGTTCGATGAACTGTGGTAAAAAAATAAACTGCATTGACTATGACATTTACAAAATGAATTAACTTCGGATTTGTAAGGAGCATTTATTACAGAGTTAGAGTAAATTTCTCTGCTGAATGTCACTTTGAACTATTTTCTCACTGTAAGCTCCGGGTTTGTAGGGCAATTATAAAAATTTCATTCGTGGCTGGTGACGATGCATTGGTGATCTGGGATGGATGAAATACTGTCACACTATGGAGGAGGCAATTATTCCTTTAGCGCAGAAGCTGCTGGGGGAAAATTACAACAATATAACCATGGTGACAAATTGTCACAATCTATGGTGACAAAGCGAACGTTTGGTCTCCATGTTTATTTGCTTCCTAGGCCTTCACTTTTTCCACATCTCAAAAAAGTTCTTAGGGGCATATTGACCTTCCAAATTGGGGCCTTACGGAGGAATGTTGTAGTCCATCGCCGGACGAGGAGGAGTATATTAAATGTTTCTTTGGCTTCTGGGTTGGATGCCCCTTGTGTCGGGATCAGCAACGTTTACCTCAGGGAATATCTGGGATTTTGTGACTAGTTTGAATCAGAGGAAAGGGAAGGAAATTTATCAGGCTACACGGAAACACTGGAGTTCTTAGTTGGCACCATTTATTCACGCTTATTATCAGAATACTGGACTGTCCACGTAAGCTTGGAAAAGTGTCGAAGATTTCACTTGTCTCCTATATAGTGCTTATCGGTGTGTAATCTCAGACTGCTCCATCTGACTATTACTTTTTTCCTATAGACTTCGCGCACTTTGATTCTGATTGTCTATTCTTATGCCCACTTATTTCAATTAACTTTTACAGTTCCATCCTCCAACTTCCAACCTTTAGTTCCTAGCCTCGACCCCGGACTGTTAACCCCTCGCTGTTCTAAAACTCACTGCTCTGTCTCTCTGCTCTGTCTGTTGCTCTGTGTGTCTCTACTCCATGTGTCTCTTACATTATATTAGATGTAAAGTTTATTGTATTATTAGGAGCCTCCCACCGGGAAAATTAAATCCGCGAAATTTATGGAGCTCGATTTGATTCTCTATGCTTTATTGGTCCTTTCTTAACATCTATAATTATACAGGCTCGCTCCGATTCGTTCAATTTTGAAAGATTCCTATTGGTTGCGTTGGAACACTTTCCTGAAAATACCTCTCAAGTTATAATAATTCCAAGAACGGACATTCCTGCCATGAATGTTATTGTCATGAGGATAAGCTTTAGCTTCATCTGAGATTGACTTTTGTTCATATCTCGAAAGAATTCTATTGTTATAGTCATTAGTAACGTTACCCTTACTTATTGAAAGAATATGTTTCTCTGCATGTGTCTGTGTCTCGGTAAATGGTTTTCTTTAAACCCTTTGAAAAGAAAATTACTTCTTTTCAGGTCCTAAGCGAACCTTTTCCCCAGGTCAAAATTTTTAACATTTCCAAGCTTAATACACAATGAGCCTTTATTAAGAGTTAGCACAGGTGTTATCTAATGACTACATTACCTTTAATACAAACTATATACGTGTATCAGATCATATTTATGTTCATTATTAGCATTGATTATGACCATATTAGTTTAATCAAAGGCGGTCTTTAATTCTGGCTACAAAATAGAAGCCCAATAGCGAGTGAAGAGAATAGAAAACGATAATTCATGCATTATGACTACAAATATTGTGCAAAGAGTGTACGAAATTTAACCAGCATACCTAAAATGATCAACGATTTCTACAGGACAATGTAACCTTTTTTGAATGAATACGCGAACATCTGAAAGGAAAACATGATATAAAGTTTGTTTAAATTGTCTGACACTGCAGTATAAAATCCTAACGCATTGTGGATTTTATGTACCACAAGATATTATCATTCGTTCTTTTCTATTGTTTAAATTTGAATAACAAATTTTGTTTTTTCCCGTGCAAGCAATATGAGTGACTATCGCCTTCCTGTGGCACAAGCTCTTGCTATGTGAAATACATGGTTGCCTAGCTACAGGGATATGTTAGCGCCCACTGATTACTGTAGGTGTGGCTTGTCTACCTAGCGGGGGATTCAGTGTTATGTTACCTAGCAACGTGCGTTTATCCTTTATCTGCAACATGAAGCTGTACAGCACAAATTATTAATTATTTGCTTAACTGAGCTTATTCTACGAAGAAGGAAGCCGTGAACATGCAAGCACAGGTCTGGCATAATATTGTGCTTAATTGCATGTCAGATGATATCATGTAAAATCCAAACAATTCTCTTGTGTTTCCTAAGTTCAATTAGCAGCAGCGCACGCCTCCTCATTCTGTGTTTTTCACATAAAAAATATCCCTTATTCTATACTTATGTATAACAAAGGTACCATTTTTGTAACGAAAGACTACATTATACGTTAAACACCCCACAGTAAGAGTTAGTTTAATACTGAAAGTTAAAGAACTTAACGTTTTATTTTATAAATTTCTCCGGATTCTACGATAATACTGAAACAAAATTAAAGTTCAAAATGTAGCGTGTAATTAAGTGTATTTTAACTCAATCGCTCTAGTTCCTTTTCCGCTCAATGTTCAGAAAGTTTTCAATTTTAATTGCTGTATTCTTGCTCATAATCAAATGAGACATCGCAACCCAAATAATTAAATATTTTACTTGTTCTAAAACATAATTTTCTCTAATGTTTTATTCAAAGTACGCATGTTTCGGAAATAGCTGTAAAAATTTTGGTGGTGGTTTCCTCAAGCCAAAACAAGAAAATTTTTCTTATAAACATATGTCCCAAAATCCTTAATTTTTGAGTTATTAATGACAATTTACGGAAGATTTAAAATGATTATTTCTATCACATCTTTAATACGGCTATTAACAAATCACATAAATATCTAACCTTCAACAGTGCTATTGCTGTATTTTGCGAATAATATTTTGCCAATATATATGCAATGCTGATGCGACATGTACATCAGCAGACTTGTATCGATGACATCACTCGATTACGTAACAAAATGAATTTTATTTTTGGTTACGAACTTAACTTAAATTTAAGTTCATAACTTAACTTAAAGGTACAAAAATGTAACTTTAAACGCAGTGAAGCAAACGTTCATTAATAACTCAAAAGCTAGGGATTTCCGGACATATGTTTATAAGATTTTTTCCTTCAAGTTTTCGTGTGAGGAGCCGCCACTAAAGTTTTTAAAAGTTTTTCCAAAACAGCTTGTATTATTTCTATTTGAATGCTATATCTTTTGTTTTATTGTAGACATTTCCTAATGTTTCCTTAATTTAATTGTTTAATATAATTTTACTGTCTAAATTTGTCTAATTTCTTTCATTCGTTCATACTTTCATTTATATAAATATGGAATATTAAATGGAAGTCTGCAGCCTGGTTTTGTTCCTTGATTATATTTTATATTATTTTGATTTAATTTATTTCTAGTTTTAAAAGAAAATTTCCGTATTAATATAAGCTCTAAATATCTTCTGCATTTTTTTTTTTTTTTTTTGGAATTCCACTTTTTCTTAAAATTACCCATAGTTTTTTTCCGTCAACTTTATCAAAAGCTTTAACAATATCAATAAATGATGTGTGTATTTTATTGTTATAATGTCTTCTATTATTTATTAATTGCTGTATTTTATAGAACTATCTAAGCATCTGTATTAATTTTGTTCTTAAATTAAGAATGGTTCTGCTATTCGTTTTTAATTCTAAGATCTAAAACTTAGAAAAATAATTATTTTCTTAAAATAACGGTACTAAAACTTGTTTGTTTGTTTCCAACAATAATTTCGTGTGTTTTCTACAGTAGCGTTCGGTTGTTCATTATAATATATTTAAAATTTTGCTGTTTATTAGTTTAAACGATTTTTTTTTGTATTTTATGGCACACAGTGTAATGTTTTATTATTCTTTAAAAACGTGTTGAAAATTCTAAAATTAATTAAATAGCATTTTTATGCTATGTGGTTTAAAAGACTAAAACATGTGCAAATAAAACATTTCGGAAATCCACATTATTAAACTTATATGCAGCATATGTAAGTTCTGAATTAAAAATGTGGTTAAATGTAAATAATATGCTCAAATTAAACCCAACTTAATATTTTAGCTCTGATCCCCTTTAAAACAGTAGAATTAAAAACCCAGTTTTAAAAAAAATGGACATTTTTGGGGGGAAATATTTAAAATGTTAGCATTTTCTGTCTCTGCAAGGCTTAAAACGCATTAATGTTTGTTTTCAAAGTTGGTAAACAGATTCTCTCTGGTGTATACTTTACATAGACAAATTTCAAGTATAATAATAATAATAATAATAATAATAATAATAATTTTGTAACATTAGACATTTAAAAGTGTTTCTTACATGCATTCGCCATTTTTCCGATTTTTATAAGGACTGCGTTTTGCTTTTATCTGAACCTAGGAGTATGCAATATTAGTAATGTTGCTCACTCCGTATGTAGAACAGAATAGCGGTCTGGAACAACTTGAGAGTTAGTTGTGTGTTGTCTGATGATGGTTTGTGTTTGTGTTTGCAGACCGGGAAGCACTTCCACCGGACCTCGCTGCTCATTAAGGCCTTTAACCACAAGTTCCGACTAGACCTCGAACTAAATACGTAAGTACACAAGCTTGCTATCAGCTCTTGCATGCAACCCTTGTCAATATCCATTAGGAAAGTGGTTCCTTTCGGCTCATTCAGACATTTTCTGAACATGAAGCGTATCTAAAGTGTGTTTAAGTTACATGAAAGAGCAACTGAGACTACTACAATAAAGCAGTGATCTCTGATAGTGCAGCACAAGTTTGCCTTTGGTAGTACTTCTTGTGCACACTTATGAAGTTTTATTAATATTATAATAAAGTTTCACTATATAATAATAATAAAATAAATTCACATTTACATAAATAGCGTTTTAACACTACCCAAATATTGCAAATATAATATATTGATTGTTTTTATTGTAATTTAAATGACCTTTCATCAATTCTGTTCCTTTTGACGTGAATACAATGATTACACTATTTTTATTACATTTGCTTGAAATTTATTTTCTTTTTCTAGTTTACTATAAATTAATATTTATTCAAATTAGCTGGTATGATAATATGCTTAACTAACTTTGCCGTGTTTTCATTATCCAATAACCATAAGATTAATCCTTTTATGCAAACAGTTCTCACTTGTTTTATTAGAGGATTCATACCATTAAGCTTTTTATTTTTACGAAGATAAATATAACCCAATACTCTTCAGTAAAGTTAAAATGCAACTCTTACTATTACAAATACAATTAAAATCAACCCATTTATTGAATAAACTAATAAAAATATACATCCTACAGTAATTAAAGTAATAATAATAATAATAATAATAATAATAATAATAATAATAATCCCACTATTAGCATACTAAAATTCTAGAACATGCCCCCCCCCCACAAGTCAATGGGATAAGTGAATAAAACATCGTACCTTTTCATGTGCTTACAACACTATAAAATATTCAATGCCATAACCAGAAATATTTTAAGGGAATAATATTCGTGAAGTATATTTATTGTGTAACATTAGCAGTTGCATTTTAAATATACGAGGGTAGGTCCATAAGTTTACGGCCTAGCCATTTCCTAGGTTGATAAAGACAAAAACTCTATTTCATTTTTCAACATAGTTACCATTTATTATAATACACTTCTCACGTCTTTGAATTAACATTTCAATCCCCTACACCCCCAAAAATAGTCAGAAGTCTTGTTTGAAAATGGGCATAAACAGCATCAATCCCTTCTTCGTCCCACTTAAATTTTCTTCCTCGAAGATCCTTCTTGAGTTATGAGAAAAGGAAATAGTCACTGGGAGCTAGATCTGGGCTGTAGGGCTAGATCTATCTCCTTGAAGCTACATTTCTTCACAGCTTCCTTTGCAACAAGAGCTGTATGCACAGGTGCGTTGTCGCGAAGAAGGCGCACACCATCATTTAGCTATCCTCGCCTTTTCCCTTTAATGTGCAGTAGGCCAACACAGTACTTCCCATTTACTGTGGTGTTTCTCTCCTTGAAGTCAATGAAGAGTGAAGGAAGAATCTTTACAGTTCCAAAAGATTGTGGCCATGATCTTCTTGGTTGACTGAGTGACTTTGACTTTAAGAGGCGGTGCTTCGCCAGATTTACGCCATTCCATTGATTATCTTTTGGAGAAGGGATCATAGTAGAGGACTATAGTTTCATCTCCTGTAACAATGGTTCTCAGAACTTCTCGTTGCCACGGCAGAGCTCCAAAAATGTCCGACAACAGATGTCTTGTTGCTGCTTTTCGACTGGATAGAAGTCTAGGCACCCATCTTGCACTAACATTATTCATGTTTAAATGTGCATGAATAATTAAAAGGAACTGTTTTTTTAGAAAGGTCCAACCTTGCTGCTATTTCTGTAACTTTGAACCGCCGGTCGGTCTTCCATAATTTCTCCTTCCACAAGCGCGATGTTTTCAGGAGGGAGCATCTACAAGGTCCGACCTGCACGCTCTTCGTCTTCAATGCTTTCTCGACCCATTCGAAAAGCTTTAACCCATTCTTTTACTGCAGAATATACACAGTCTAATTGCTGTTTACTTTCATTTGGAGTAAGCCCTTCTTTTGTGAAGAACAGCTCGATACTGCATTTTGAATATGTTACAATCTTCTACATATAGCCTTCTTTATGCATCTATATGGGAACAACTGAACGCGGCGCAGCGGAAGTTACAGCTGCAATTATTTACTCAACAGGTAAGGTATGACAACAGGTAAGTGTTTTGTGAAGGTAATAATCCTTATCGGCGAGGCTTGAAACTTATGGTCCTAACCTCGTATAATACTATGTATTGTACTTTTTAAAATTGTACTGAGACACAGGTTATGGGTAGAGAACCGTTAACAATAGTACATAGGATTTCTCCTTTTCAGTTGGTCCTGGTGATGTAGTGGTAACCATGCTTGCCTTCTAAACCCAAGATCGCGGGTTCAAACCCGGCCAGGATTGATGGATTTTTCGGGCGTAAAAATCCTAACTATGGCTTCCTTCGGAAGGGAAAAAGCCATGGATTCCGTGTCGTGCATTTACGGTACGATAAAGAACCTCGAGTCTGAAAGAAGAGGCCACTGAGCAAAATTTGTCGCCCGTTCCATGCCCTGAATAGAATGGGACGCTGATGACCTGTGAAGTTAAAGAGCGTCCGTAAATAAACAAAATCAATCAATCAATCAATCAATCCTCCTTTTCGGTACCTTTTATTCTGCTTGAGGATGAAATGAGCATGTCATAAAGCTAAAATTCCCACGTAATAATAATAAAGAACATATCTAGAATTTGGTCCAAATTGCTTAAATACTGAATGCATAACTTCAATTTTTTATGCATCAATGGAATGAAATTAGGAAAGCGAGTAATTCTTTAACATTATTGAAGATTTTACGCGCTCCGGAAAATCACCAGATATAAAATATTTTCAGATACAATAAAATGACGCTTTATATCCTTTCAGATACCTCTCCAATTCGTTCGGGGATTACATTAAGGAAAATCAGGGAATGTGCCTCAAAACTAAACTTTTTGCATGGTTCGAAGTAGTGTGATGGTGATTTTAAATTAAAATGGTGACAACCAGAGTTGTGGATTAAGGGGCGACATGTCATTGCTGACCTTTCCCTCTTTCTCTCGAGCAATGGCCAACAAATATGTCTTGTCGAAATAAATGTGCTATATTCTATTTAAATTTGTTCCATCATACATTTGAAAGTTTTCCGTTAAATTTTTTTCTACATTTTAGGAGAGCTTTGCCGGCTAAGATTTATTTTTAAATTACGCTTGAGCATTTTAGTTTTATGCTGAGCTGTGTCATTTTTAAAGTATTATTATATAACATTTTAATTACTGTTCGTGTTATAACTTTTGAGATGTACTGAATGGTAAAATTTTAATATACTACTGCACCCATCTTTGATATTCTGTTCAGAACTCTGGATTTTGGGCCCCTTTAGATTGTTAGTCAACTTCTGTTATTCTTGGTGGTTAGATTCGTTCGACAGGGGGATAATGCAGAGAAAAAACTGAGTGTTTCAAAGGGGCGTACTCGAGGCAAATGTCTAGTTTGGTGTTGATTAACTAAACACATGAAGCACAGCTTTTAATTTTTTTTTTCATGACTCAAAAAGAAATTAGGAAAAGGATTTGTATGAATTTCTATAAAAATTTTTGTTCAGATAAATTATTACGGATAATACAGGAAATTGGCATATATATACGTGCATTTTGCTTTACGTACTATATAGATTCACGAATCCTTATAACTTGTCGCTTCCGCCTCAGAAATTAATTAATTAGTTCACTAAGCAAGTGAAGTAATGTTTCCAAACTCTGAGAGGCAATTGAAATTAATTTTAATGATGAAAATTATGAAGCCATGTTGCAGATACTTTAATATCCATGACTTCAAATTCGTTTTGATTTAAAGGAAATTAAATAGGCGAGTGTTCATGTTGTTTTGCTTTGTTTTTTTTTTTGTTTTTTTTTATATTCAGATTTTACTTAATTTTATATTTTGTTTCTCGCTTATTTGAATACATATTTTAGAGAAGTTTGAAAATGTTTATTCTAAAGATATAGTTTTTTTAATTGTTCGATAAATAAGTAAACTAATATCAGGGACAAGAGGAAGAGATGGAGGACCACTAACTTGAGGTGTTTTTGGAACTGTGTTTCCTCTACAAATATGAGCTTTCATTTAATTTTGGCTTTAATTTAATTTCTGAAAAAATGAATTTTTTCCGTACAAATGCCTCATTATATCAGATAAATTTTTACCAACTGTTTTAAACATATTAACAACTAATTTTATGCAAAAGTCAAAAAATACTATCAACGGTTATTTCTGAAAAAATGGTGTATATTATTTAAAATATTGTGTGTTTGTTACTATTCAATGCCACTTTTTTTTCATCAATAAGATAAAAAAGTGTTCTTAAGTAAACAACGGGAAAATAACTATTTTTAATAGTTTCTTATAATTGGTAATGAATTTGTTAAATTTTACATTTGCGGATAGGACATCTTGACTCCGCTTAATTGAGACACTAGCAGACATGTTGGTAACAATACTTGCGCTTTAAACGTGCGTCGGAAAGACGGTTTTAGTTAGTACTAATTTTTGACGAAATTTCGTGAATATAGATATCTGAAGATTGTACAAATGCTTTGTGGGCGCGATAGAAGCACTAAGTAATATGCGAGTTTGAATGCGTTACGTCAGAAGAAGGGGGTGGAATCTGGACAGATACGTTCCCTATCATAAACCCTAATTAGAAATAGTTTCCAGTTTACTTGTTCCAAGCAATATGTGATCTTAAGTGTTTCACCGAAGAATATTCATATTTCGTCTTATGCCTCAAAATCTGTTTTGTTTACAAGGCATTCGGTCGATTTTTATAGTGACTAACGCCCGTTTTTACTTCTGTGATATTACAGACAGTGGGCACTGGTGATACATGAGATTAAATGATAAATTAGGAAAGGATTTTTAAAGGAAGAAAACTTTCCAATCCTAAGTTTAGGATACCTCCCCAATATCTTATCATTTATGAGGACTGAAGAAAATATGGGGAAAAAAAATAAATCAGGACGATGCTGGTGGGAATCGAACCCCAGACCTCGCGTCCACGAATCCGTACCTTAACAACCTCGACTCCCCGTGTCGGTGTATGCTCAATGCGCTGACAACCTGGCGTTCATTTATCTCATCACTATTTAAATGCCAGTGTTAACTAAAAATATATATGTACTGTCATATACTCTGCAGTTATTGCGACTAATTCCGTTTCTTTTTAATTCTAAGTCTGGATAAAGAGAAATCCACAGAGTAAAATTAAACCCATTATAATGTAAGAATTGTTACAAAAATAAATAAAATTTAAAACTGCAGCAATAAGAAGAAATAAAGGTATCATAACTAAATTAAGAGATTGCAGAAACTCAGAAACTGTGAAACATATCTTGGAGACGCAGGTTCAAGAGTTCCTAACGAGAAGAAAAAAGAAACCTAACATTGTAAAGCAGAAACATAGAAATTTGGATATGTATGAAAATATTTAAGTTGTACTGTTCATACTCTTAATCTTTCTCCTCCCCCATTTTAATATTATATGGTGATTAGATGTGTTTCTTTGCTTTGCAATGTTTCCGTAATCAATAATCAGTTCCACATCCAGATATCCTGAAAATGTGACCATATCATTTTTATCTGTAAATAATTACATCTTTAGTAACATTCGTTTGACTACCCATACATTTTTATTTATACGCATTTTTTAAATTTGCAACATCTAAAATAATTTGCTGCAATACCAGCGATATGTTGCAGAACGTATGGGGCCTTTTTATGAAGTCAAACAAAATCCTTCATCTATACGGGCCCACTTTACACTACCATCCGAAATATTTTCCTTTTCTTTCTGATTTTAACTTGATAATATGCCATGTTCTCTTTGTTCTTTCTTGAATAAGACAAAGAATAGAATGAAGGAGAATAAGTCTGAAAAAAATTAATAGAAGTAAATGTTTGATGAATTTTGTTAAGAGTAAAGAATTAAAAGTGCTTTAAAATGAATCGATAACCAGCTTGATCAAGCTTACAATTAGACTCAAACAAGAACCATGAATTAGAAAAAGCACTACCTTGTTGCCATGTTGGAAACTGCTTTAAAAAGCTTAATGTATATGTACCCCACTGAAATAATGCTTATGATTCGATAATAATTAGAAATAGAGTTTGTCCAAGCGTTATGTTTCAGAACTTTAATGAAAAACCTGTTAGATATTACTGGCGACAGAAATATCAAGGACGATTAATACTATTTTCAAATTTCTGTCTTTTATTGTGCTCAGGTGCAGTTCATAAACCCAGAAACATTATTTAATACGCCCTCTGGAACTAACGAAAGTTTTTTTCCTCGTAGAGCCGCTTCCTTGAACCACCCTGTTATCTTTTCTCTTTACAACAACGTTTAATTTTACATTAGCATCGACAAAAAATGAACATGCTTTAGTCAATTTTAAATAAAAATAAACAGCAGCTAAATTCTTGTCATTTTTATACGGTTTTCCCCTTTTTTACAAACAAATACCAGTACTCGAAGATACAAACTACCACGGCATGAGAAGTTAGAGCGTGCTCTTTAACAGTTATGACCAGAAAACTGATAACTTCATAGTTTAGCTAAGCTCTAGAAAAATAAATGTATTCCATAAATTTTTGGTGCCTTTTGTAAAGGTGTGTCGGTATCTGTTCTCTTGCAGTATCTCCCATTACAAAAATCGTTTGAAAATAAGCAAGGTCTGAACTTAGTATACAAGTTTCAGTTAGTAAGCTCGATATGATTAGACTTAAAAATGAAATGGAGCACAAGGTTTGCGATAAATTTACTAAATGAAACACATAATACCAACCATTATCATCTTTCATCGTCACTATTGTTACACTATGGAATTATACTATTAAAATATTGTAATCAGAGCGTATACACACTTAATTCTTTCTTTCTTCTTAAATCTAATGACCCTTGATGAGTAACTTTAGATATATAATACACTTTATGCATTTAAGTCTTTAGTTAAGTCTGGGCATCTTTCTTGAAATTATCTGTGACAGCACAAGTGTATGGATAATAAATGTATACTCGTTGAGGAACAGAATAATTAAACTCATATTTTCTTTTGACCTTTCTAGTACACTGTTTATAAAGCAAAAACAAATACGTGCGTTACTGTCCACACTTATGAGAAACTGCACACTTCATGGCAACTGTCTGTTGTGGTAGGGCGCCCACTCATCCGAAACTTCGGCCGATTGAAATTTCTCTGTGCTCACGTTACATAGACAATCTGTCCAACTAGTACATGCCTAAAACACAGACATGTGAGGACAATGGAATTGCCTTGGTTTTGAAACGCTCTTCCGTCTAGCAAATCCGTGTGGCACAAGAACACCGCGATAATGATAACTACAATGGTCATTATGAAACATCCATTACTTGACATCAAATCCGCATTTGGAGATAATGAGACGGACTGGATAGTGAATCTATCATTTTGTTATCCAAATTCAAATACAAAAATAATATAGGCCAGGCAACATACAATGGTCCAAGTTTAGAAGCTGAGCGTCTGAAGAAACTATAAAAGTTCGTCACGCAGGAGCTGACTTAACTAAGGGAATTCCTCACCAAATAACAAATTATTTAAAAATAATATAAAACCCAAATTAGGCATTTTAATTAATGAAATTAAATGGCTTATGCCATTACTGTGTAATGTTATGGAAACAAAATTAGAATTCTTGCAACCTGTACGTTATTACAAAAGAGAAAGCACGTGTTTAGAAGTACCATTATTATTCAGATTAAACTACAAATATTAATGGTGTACTATTAATTAAATTAAATGTATGGCCACCAATAAGCAAAACTATACTGTGTGAGTCAAACATTTTTAAATGTAACCATGCTTATGAACTGAGTTCCTTGGCACATCTTGACTTACATGTTCTGAAATAGGGAAATAACAGAAAGTTTCCAGTTACATTGCGTATTTAAGAAAACGATGTTCATATGTTTCAATAGAACAAAAACATGTTACTATTCAGAAATAAAATATATAAAGCAAATAAGCAAATTCAAGAGCTACATCGATTTTCATTGGCTTGGAAGTTTAATTTAAATCTAATTATAGTAAAACATGTAAAGCATACGTTTTCTAAAGATTATTACCACACGTTTTTACATACAAATATCATTTTCACACATAAATTAGATGAATATTTCACACTTCCTATATTAACGACGATACGTATGTTAAATATATAACATAGAATCATTATAATTACAGTTTATATGGTGAATATAATGTTCTTTTAATTTAAAATATTAAAGAAAAATTAAACGCAAGAGCGCAGTTTAAATTATGGATTTCAATTATATCCCTACCCCATTCCAAACAGTCCAATTTCCCTAATTTTCGGAAACTATTTTTTAATTTTATTTACATGACATGCCCAATTTTGTTGTGAAGAAAGAAATAATAATGCTGTTAGAGCGATTTTTAAATTTTGGGTAACCCCTCCCCCAACTAATAGTCCGATGTCACTGATTTTCAGAAACTGTTTTTCTTATTTTCTTTCAGTGGCATATACCGAGTTTTCTTTTTAAAAAAATTAAAAATGCAGTCACTAAAGCGATTTTTAAATTTCACTCTAATCCACACTCGTTTGCAGGTAAACCCCACGTCTAATAATCTTATTTTATTGATTTTCATAAAACGTTTTTCTTATTAGATTTCAATGGTATACGCCGAGTTTTGTTGTGAAAAAAACAATAATTGGTGCTGCTTGAGCGAGTTTTAAAGTTTGGGTTTCAGGTCACCCCCTCCCCTAATAGCCCAATTTCCCTGATTTTCAGAAACTGTTTTTCTTGTTTCGTTTCAATTGCATATACCGTTTTTCCTTAAACAGATTAAGAATGCGGACGCTAGAGCGATTTTAATATTTCGCTTTAACTCCCACTCGTTTTTCAAGTATAATCCACTCCCAATGGGCTGTTGCACTGATGTTTTGAGAAATTACTTTTATCAATTTATCTTAAAGAAATTTTCTGATTTTCGTTGAGAATAAACAAAAATTGGATTTTTAACTTTTTTTTAAAAATTTTCGCTTTCCCCTACACCCAACGACCTAATTTTGCTGGTTAACCTCCACTTCCAATGGTTCATTTTTGCTGGTTAACGAACCAATTATTTGTTAATTTGTTATGGCGGGAAAAAAAAAACAAAATTTGCGACCGCTAGAACGTTAACAGACACGCACGCACGCACACACACACACACACACACACACACACACACACAGAGTCCATATATAGGTTTTAAGGGCACAATTGCAATAGCCTACATTCCTTCGGAATTCCCTAATACAAAAGCGATAGATCTGGCCGAAGAAATGTACCTAGTATATCAATTAAGTCAATTAGATACATGAAAAATGATGATGTAAAGAGGTTCCATGATGTAGTGTGATACATTTACATATCTTCCGATGGTAAAAAAAAACCATGAAACCTTTTTAATACTGTAAATCTGACAAAACAGTATTTAAATAATAAATAAATTATTTCTCTATAAGAAAAAAGGCAACTCTACATGTTACTATGTGTAATCTAAAATTAAAGTATATCTTAATAATTCCAAAAATATTTTATTTGCAGGAATCATAAAGAATAACTAACTTTCCTGCATAGTTTGACATATGTTTAGCAGGCGAAGCAGAAATTTGAATTTTGTCATTTGGTAATTTAACGCAACTTTCAGGTAAAAGCCAACTTCAGTGCAATTTTCCAACAGTTGTATTTTGAACATTTTAATAATATTTAACTCCTTTTCATAACAAATTTCGAAACCTAGTTTTATTTTGTATAGTTATGTTATTGTTCATTGTAGAAGTTCCAGGTTAAATTGCATTAGCTTTGTTATCTGTTTAAAAGTTTTTATGTTTACAAGTTAAAAGACGTAAAATACAAGCTCTTTGCAACTTTTGGCATCAAATAGGATTCGTATTCTCCGAACGGAGAGTGGCCATGAAGGAAGAAGGGTGGCCAGAGAATCAATCAGTGTCAGATCGACATAACCCTTGAGTCTGTAGAGAAATGGCCTAGACTGTTACCCAAAGTTGATGTGATAATAAAGTGTTACTGGTAGAGGGTAGATAAGAAGGAAAAAGCAGATGCTAAAAGAATGTCAGAAAAACAAGTGTGAGAACGTGACAGATTTTCAGATGTTTCTAACATTATTCATTTAAAGGTCATTATCTGTACACACACGTGTTCAAAACATTCACTCCGGAGAAGCATTACCATTTATTATAAATACTCATATAAATTTTCACAATATACACAGAGAACTTGAGCTTTAAAATTCTGCAAAATACTCTTGCATCAAATGCACATAATTAACATAATTTATAAGCCTTTTTAAAAACAAATTATTTAAAAGACAAAGTTGTTAGTGTATATTCGTATTTCCAATAGAATTTAGAACATTGAAATGAATAAATGAAACTGGTTATTAAAATCAGGTGCTGTGATGATGTTAAGTTGGATAATAGATGCAAAAAAAAAAATAGTTTACTGGTATGTTGCAAGAGCAAATACAATTTACTTCATTTTAATGTTATACAGTTTGTTGTAATGACAAGTATTGGAAACAAAACCGTTATCTTTCTTCTATTACTTAGAATCAAATTTTACCACATCCGTGTTATGTACACCTTCAGCGCAATGAAGTGTTCACACTTTGGCCGCTAGCACTCTTTCTCTCTCTCTCTCTCTCTCTCTCTCTCTCTCTTTTTTTTTTTTTTTGTTGCTTTGTTTTATTTACGGACTCCCTTTAACATCTCAGGTCATCAGCGTTCCATTCAATTCAAGGCATAAAACGGCCGGTGAATTTTGCTTAGAGGTCTCTTTTTTCAGGCTTGAGGTTCTTTATCTTGCCGTAAACCTACGACACGGGACTTACTTCTCTTCCGAAGGAAGGTATACTTAGGATTTTTACGGCCCATAAAAGCCATCAACCCGGGCTGGGATTGAACCCGCGATCTTGTGTTTACGAGGCAAGTATAGTTACCACTACACCAACAGAACTGACAGGAACTCTCTCGGAATATGTACATTTTTTATAAACTTTCTCGTTCAAAAAATTTCGTTTCTTCTTGAAAAATGGGAGGGGGAAGTAATTTAATTTCAAGGCAAATGGGCACATCAGAGATTTTTTAAGTGCTGCTTTAAGTAGAGCCTTTCAACAGCTTAAGTTTCATGGAGTTAGCATTGCTTTAAAAGTTTTATACTCCATATACTGCATATAAAAATGCGGTTATTATCAGAAGTTCAACGACAGCAATGTGGTATATAAAGGAGTTATCAAATTCTTCTTGTCATTTTTAATGATATAAAACAGAATGAATCCAAAACGAGACCAATCATAGCTTGCAGACATTGAGCGAAAAGAATTTTGTACAATAAACAAAGTGCGTTTTATATTTTTATAGGCCAATTAACTGGGCATTATAAAGATAAATTTCAATTAGAAGTGTGCATTTTTGGTTATGCTTGTTGATATCCCTCATACGACGAATGTTAACAACTTAGACGCGATGGCTGTATAAGAGTGTCAACATTTGATAGCTGACAGATCAAAATCGGTCATCTGATCTAATGAAACATGAGCTCCCACTGTGTTGATGAGTGTAATTAAAATGAGAATATTCATCTCGGTTGTAGAGTTTAGCGATGCAAAGAGTTTTTAGAGACATTTGGAACTTCATCTAGAAAACATTTGGACATCGTTTAGTATGGAGCAGCTTTGTTTAGACTGAGGTGACACCACGGCATGTAGCAAGTTTGCAGTGATGGTGCACTCTAAAATTCTGCCTGTCTACATCTGTCTGGATTGGATTGGTGTAATGGTTTCTATGCAAGAAGATGTTTTATTGAGAAAATTATGAAATGTTGTAGCTGTAAAGAATGACCATACTTTTTCGACAACTTACCTTTATTATCTTACCACGCTGGAAACCATTTTTGACAGATCCATCAGAATTGCCTCCGCAGCCTCTATCACTACTTCTGATAATGGAAATTGCCTCCACAAAGGTTTTTCTTCAATTTGGGGAAAAAGAAAATGTCACACGGAGCAAAAGCTGGACAGCTGACTGGGTGGGGGACAAACTTCGCGTGATTTTTATGAGATATTCATCGACAACATTTGCGATATGCAGCCGTCCGTTATCGTGTTACAGCATCCATCAGAAATGCGACCTTTTGCATGTGATACGAACATAGGACTGAAACATTGTTTTGGATCTGTACTTGAGGTGGTGATAGCGAAAAGTTTAAAGAGCATTCACAGTAAACAAATAACAAAGTTAAATAATAATAATAATAATAATAATAATAATAAGTATTATTATAATTATTCTAGAGTTTCAAATATTAAACATGTCCCCTTATGCCCAATTAAAAAACTCTGAAAATAATGTTCATAGGTACTCGGATTGTTTTTGGTAATGGTCTTGACTCTTTTGTTTCATTTCAGAGAAGGTAATTAATATGAATGAATAACGAAACTTCACATTGAATATATCAGCGGCGTTCGTACTTCAACTGCACTTTCCCCTCTTTGCCAATAGGTGTTAAAATGAATGATCATTTTTCACATTTTTCAACCAAAATTGCAACAATTTTATCAGTTTAGTTTGGACGCAGAATTTCAAAATGAAAACTGTGAAATAGATGGCATATCTTTCACTCGTAGCTGGTGGCCATACTTGCCTCGTAGACCCAAGGCCACGGATTCAATCCCGGACAGGATCAATGGATTTCTGAGTATAGCTTCTTTGTGAAGAGAAGTAAAGCCGTGGATACCTTTCGTAGTTTTACTGCATGTAAAAAACCTCAAGCCTAAATGAAGAAGCCTTGAGCAAAATTTATCGGTCATTTCATGCTCTGAATTGTATGGAATGCAATGACCAAACTTGTCAAAGAGCGAACTTAAACAAACCAAATAAATAAAAAATCACTCGCAGAAGTAGCGAAAGTTTACCATAGATTTTGATGTAGCTCAGCCCTTGATCAGAGAGGTACAGAGTTTGATGATTACAAGTAGAAAAATTCATTGATGAATGCTCTGATTTACTCCAGAAATCCGGGCAAGTAACAACCAGATCCTTTAACAAATAGCAAAAAGTGTAGAAGCTTCTGTTAAAATTGTAACTTTTAGTTTAACCACGTGTTTTAATCGGCGACGAACCTTCTTCAAATGATCTCTTAATAAAAATAAAATATATCAATATATTAAAATAAAAATATCCTAAAATAATTCAAGAAAGGCATAAAACACTTCAGAATAAACAAATTTTACTAAAAGGGAAATGTAACACTTTTGAACTGGTAAAATGTGAATCTTATGTTCGTCGACCTAAAAAGTAAAGAGAGTTAAACCTTACTGTGCAACCACTCTTTATGTTCACCTTTAATTTGAAGATCTGATTCTTCCTTACAACTGACATTCTTACATTAATCTAGAGTTTAAGAACAATTTCTAAGCACACTGATAGTTGTCGACATATGCTAGTTCGCAATTTGCATGCACTCAGGCGAGAGTGTAGTAATAATTGATTAACATATTTATTACAGGCATCCAAATATAAATTTAAATGTTTAGTGCCAATATAATATGTGAAATTAGTGGTAGATATATGTTTGGTCGTGCATTTTATCATTTCCGGTTCAAATATTCTTCGACTTTGATAAAGAGATGCTGTGCTACATATGGCATCATTATTTGGTTATTTTATTGATGCCAGCAGTCTCTCCAAGTTCCCAGGGGAATGATTTTCAATATTCATGTACGTTCGGGTGTTATAAAAGTGACGTCAAAATGTAACTTGTTGGAAAAGGTCAGGTTTTCAAATGAGAAACAATTAATATGAATTAAATAAACGTGCAATATATTTTGAAACGATATTGTCGTAAATAATGTTTCCTGCAACAAGGTAATATCTAATTTACATTTTACTTTGAAAACAGTTATCATCCTTCTTTACAATCATCGTTTGCTAATTTTTATTCCATCTGCAAGCTTGAAACTTTTCAATGGCGAGCTTAACTTGTTGCTTTGTAAACATACAGCAAAATTAATTGTATATATTTTCAATGGTTTTCAATGTACAAATATCTTCCTAAGCCAAAAGTAAGCTGAACTTTAATATTTTTTATGAAAAATGTTATTCCAAACCATTCATTGTTTTAATTGTGTTTATACAGCACCCTTAAATGTTCGCCATTGTTTGCAATATTCGACATCGTGCCAATATCTTATTAATATATTTGCTAAACATGATTGCACTATTTGTTGTTTTAGGGATTTTTCTAGTAATACATATACGTATAGTGCGTGGAATTCTGAACGCCTTCTAAACCTTATAATGGCTTCAGTTTTTCCATAACGTTGTTTTCCTTAAGGCTATAAAAATTACATTTAGTGCCTTTATTTTGAGAATCTTTGACACACTAAAAATTCCTAAATTACAGAAAACAGCATGGGGTTATAAGTAGCTTATACACTTTGTGGGCAGATTATCTATGAAAAGGGAAGTTCATGACAGCAAAGCGGCCGGCCAGCAACAAGAATTCGTATTTAAACTCCATACTTAAGTGACTGTCCAATAAAACAATATTTTGTTGCACTTTTGATATCAAGTGCTTATCCATATCAGCAGGGAAATGCCCAAATGCCTCCTTTACTTTCCACATATTATCTCTGGAAAACGTAAAGAGATAAAATATAGATGACAAATACTCATGTTATACGAAATGAAAAATAATATCCGTCAAAATATTAATTCCATTTCTCAAAGAGAACTAAGAAGGGAAATGGGTAGATAATTTCCTAAGTATATGTCATAAATGTGTAGAAAATGTAGGCTAGCGGGTCCAACATCTTATTGCGCGACATAAGTAAGTACATTACTTTATAAGTAATACAAATAAATATTACTTTATTACATAGTCACTGTGAAGTCGTCCGCTGACCGGGAGCATATTTCCGCGACCCATATACTCCTCACCCCACTCACGCTTCGTAGATAATGCACCCACAAATTTGAAACTTTAAAGTGTAAGTACTATAAATGTGTTTTATTTATTCGTAATTTCTTTAGAAAACTGTTTATCTTATCTCTGTGGCACATTACTTAAGTTTACATTTATCTTTCCCTTAACAACACTTGCTACTTGCAAATGTGGCTTTGATGGGTGCCCTATCTGTGACAAAGGACTATTATTCCATCTCGAGACGCATTACTAATGAACAGTATACAAGGTTCCTTTTATATAACATGGCATCACAAGCGTTCAGGTGGTGATATTTGAAACGAAATGAGAAATTGGGAAAAAGCATTTGCAAATGATGAAGGCTAAGAAAAACCTGAAAAAAAAACTCAGTCAGGGAAGACGATTTTGGGGGAAGTACTAAACCAGCTCTCTTTTGCTTAGTAGTGAAATAATACTCTTTTAAAAGTTGTAAGTAACAATATTGATAAGCACTGAGCAATCTAATTAACTATAAACCAACTTACTGAGTTTTCCCACTGAGTATGCGCACAGTGTTGACTAGAATAAGGCCACACTAGCTTCTGGCTGTCAGTGAGGATGGTTGATTTCAGTTCAGGATTTGCGAGTGGTATGTTTAGTTCTGTATGTAATCTCCGAATTAATTATGTGTTTTCTACTGGACAAGGTGTATTTATTCATGATTTATATGTATTGACTCAGCTAGCTTGTCAAGTTCAAAGACGGTTTGAAGAAAGATTTCAGGGTGTAAAACCTTAAGGTCATACAACAATCCACAATTTTTGTAATGAGCTTCAATTCACGGTTAGTTTTCAGTCTAAGAAACCTAACAGACAGCATAGAATTCTCGCCGAAAAAAGTTAAATGACATCGGTCATCGTTTGGAGATTTCCCCCCCCCCTCCTAAATAATTTAGATATTTTTCACAACAAACAGGCGTTCCTTATAGCTCTAGTAAAAACTATTAAAATTGTAAGAAATAAAATAAAACAAATATGGCATACATCAGTACGATTTTGCTGTTTTTGAGAATTAACCAAGAGGGAGGGATATTTCACTTTTTTTTTTTCAAAAGACTCTGCCACAGTTCATATAGCGAATATTTTGATTGGAGAAATTGAAAGAGGTTTTCAAAATAACAGTGTTATTAGAAAATATTTGCAGCCCCCTCAGTCCCCAGACCAAACCCCTTGCGAATTTCATCTCTAGGGTAAATTAAAAAAAATACTATATACAAACAAACCCAGACACCCTGGAAGAATGGAAGGAAAATACACGCCAGGAAAGAGCCAATAATGAACTTCAGTGTTTGATGGATACGTTTTTAAAATGCCAAAAAAAAAAGTATTTATAACGACGGTGGTTAGATACAGCACCCCCTTTCTTAAAAAGTAGAAGTAAAAACTTTTAAAATAAAAAGGAAAATATTGAATGATTGTATCAGCGCCACTCTACGATACCCGCAGACAGCAACGAGCGCAAGTTGGTTCACAGTTTATTGAGATTGTTCTCAACTGTTTGTATTCTTTCCCTGTAATGCAAACGTAGAAAAGCGTCAATAAACATATACATTAAATAATTCGCTCATTTTCTTGCCCTTTATATATGATACTTCCTCCCCTTTTTATGAAAGTACTGAGATTGATGACGTCACAATATGTAATTAATGTTGCGTTGTGGTGCGTATTATTAGGCTGCTTTTGAGGCTAAAAGGGTTAAGGGCAAAAACTATCTTTTCCAACATCTTTGTATCTTTATCCTGCTCTGGCGCAACAATCTGCTTTTTATTATTACGATAGCAGGGCTAACACACACAAGGGTCAATAAATCAAGGCTTGAGTGTGTTTTTCCGTAAGCACCAAGCACCGCAGAGAGTTGGAGTTGTGCGATCCTCAGTCTAATATATTGGATATAGCTGTAGCCGCCCTTGTTCGCCGCGCTAGAGTAGAACAAGGATAGGCACTTGGTCATCGGCATCGAGAGCGTGGATAACCTGATGGAGTTTTCTTTAGTTTGATAGACCCGTCAATGGAAAAAGGTACCTACAGTGTACAATGAAACTTGGGCAACTTCCATAGTATTTCTGTCGGAAATTTGCAAAAATACAGTGTAACAAATATCACTTTCTTTGCATATATTCTTGTATAGTAACAGTATTATTGCACTCTCATTAATTTAAATTATTGCCATTGAATTTGTGTAATTTTTGTATTTTTAAAAGGAAGTGTTTGAGACGTAGTTCTTGTGAATAAAATAAAAATGTTATTTTGTTAGTGGTTAATGGTTATTTGCATAACAATTAAGATTTAAGAAGTAAATGTTAACTGACTGCCTTCATGGGCAAATATTCATATTCTGGCACGTATAATTTAGTTGTGAATATCTTCGTGTCATTGTAAACATATACACTGCAATATGACCTGGGAGGAGTCATTAAAATTGGTGTAAAGAAATGCATGAATAGAGGGGGACGGTAGCCCATTACGCGACGGTTTTGCAAGATTAAGCTCACTTCCGCCTCTACTTCGAGACGTGGAAATGAACGGACGTGTCCCAATCCCGTAAAGCCAACTATGGATAGAATGTTCATTATTAGTTCAGATATGTAAATCAGGTATTAAATAAACAAATGTTATCATGAAATAATTCGTATATGTTGGTGTTTAACGAAAGTTAGCGTTTAATTGTTTCATTATGATATTTAGTAAGTAGTTGATTGAGAAAAAGATATGAAAGATTAGAGAAGATTAAGATCTGAATAATTCCCCCAATATCGCTTTATTAAAGCAATTGAATTAGTAAGTGAGCGAGTGCTTTTTAAATTTAAATTAATCAGCGACATATTTGGTGAAGATTATTTAATAGTGTGACAATATGTGTGTCTGCCTTCTGACCGTCTTGGATTCGAATCCAATAATTTTTCCATAAAAGATTGACCATTAACCCTTTCACTACTTACTGAATACGATGTAACTCCTTGTACTGAGCTTTATTGTTTTTTCACTTTTACATTTTTAAGTTAATATACCGTTTGCATGTAAATGTTGCACCTTAGTGTTGTATATCTTACCCTTTTGCTTTTTATTCACTTCTCTGGTTATAATTTTTAGTTTCAATTTCATTATTTCGTGCACTCCACTGGTTGCAAGTCAAAGTAACAGCGAAATAAAATAAGAGCCATATAAGTATGTCATTAATACCATACTGAAATCTCCACCACTAATCCCTGAAGCAATTTCATCACGTGTGAACTTGCTTTGCATAACCATCACCTTTCCAATGAAACAGGAAAGGAACTGACGGAAAACATTTACGTTCGAGATGAACTCGCACTGTCAATATAATTTAAACTATCATTTTTTTAATTCAGAGTTGGAAAGGTAAAAATCCTCATCTGACTCCAGTGAAACTTTTCCTCCTAAAGAAAATTGCATGAACCGAAAGTCGACATTTCAAATTACACTGGCGTGCAACACTTGTAGGTAGTATACAGTGATTTGGTGCAGACGTCATCCAACACTAACATTGTCTTCTAATTAAATTCAAGGTGCAGCCAAGAAATACCATCGTAAGTCAGCGCAGAATCAGCTCTTTATAGCTAATGGTTCCCAAGATACGGCGTTTAAAATCATGCGCTTAGCTGCCTTTTCTACACGATTTTAGTGCCACGGTAGTGCAAATGCCCGGTCGAGTTAACTCGATCTCAGCAGTGAAAGGGTTAACGGGGTCCACTCAACCTCATGCGGACGACTTGAGGATCTATTTATCAGGAAAAGCGAATCCCGATTAAAGTGCTAATCCAAGTGTTATAACCGGGTTATAAGCCTTAAACTAGGTTTTATTGCTTAAGCTGCATAAAATGCAAATTCCGCTACAATGCACCTAAACTCGCGCCCGCGGAAATGAAAATCCTTTTAAAAGCTTAACTAAGCTGCCTGACTAAAGCATACTTTAAATATATGTCCTCCACATTTCTAGCTTCTCGAAAATAATAATCTACCACTGTGTCTCAGAAGTGATATATCGATAAAGTGGAAAATGTGTGCTTACAATCTGTTCAACTTGTTTCACTTGTGTACTGCAAATGTGCGATTTACTTTTCGACAAACAGACTGCAAGAAATAATTAACTTCATATGACGTTTTAGCTATTAACTTAGCGCTGTTTTAAGTTTCTAAAGCTTTGAGCAAACCTAAAATTAAGCTACTAGAACTTGCATATTGAGAAGAGTGGCTAAACAAACACCAACTGACTTTGCAATTAGCCCCATAAGTATAATATTGAAAGGATCAATAACGCCAAATGCCATATTTTCGTGACTGGCAGAAGGAGAAGTCTGACTGGAATGCGTGGTATTTACGTTCTCGACCTGGTTTACTCGATGGCGTTACTCCTAACATTAATAATGAACTTTGTATTAATTTTACTTTCGTCAAACAATACGGAATTTAAACAGCTGTACTAAAATAATGTATCGCCTATCGCGGTAACTAATTTTATTGTTCCATGCAGTTCTGTAGTGACGAATCTAAGGTTGTATATGAATAATCTGGCTATATGAATCGTTAGCACAATCAATTTTACTACTATGATGCCGCATGACCGGAAGTCAATATTTTCACTATGGACACTAGTCGCTGAAGCTTACGTCTTCACAAAAGCAGAAAATAACCTCGACATGTTGCACTTGAACAGTAGTACATACGGTGTGGGTTATGTATGATCACGTGTCCTTTCTTTAAAGACGTTTTCTTGGATAAGACTCTACAAATGATATACTTGCATTCACTTTATGTATTATATCAAATAACGCACATACTACTCATATTTGCTTCATTTTCAGTTTTCCAAATTTCCGAATATTATATTAATTATTTAGATACTAGATATGATAAATTTTGTAGCATTATAACATGCCACAAGACATAGTATTACTCTTCGTCATATCAGACTCTGTTACCAGAGATTGGAGCACCTACACGGTGAAGATTGGGATTGTGAAAGCAACATTGAGTTGCATATACATTTTCTTATTTTATACTCTAGTTTAATATAAAATATCTTGTATCAACAGTTGATGTCTCATTTTACGCATATACAACAACTTTAAATGTAGTACTAAACATTAATTTTAGATTAAATTTATTTTATAGACGACCTTTTAAAAATACCACTTCCTTCTATTCTATTCTATTCTATTCTATTCTATTCTATCAAAAATACTAATTCAATTTTTAATTGATCCATAACACAAGAATTTCTGAACATTTCAAAAGGAGCTAAAATTCTAAGAAGAATTATGTTTGAGCTAATAAATGTTTATCAGAAAATATATAAAAGTTAAAAATGTTATATTGAAAAAATGCCTTATTAAATATATATATATATTAAATTAGCGGGGCATTTGATAGAAGATTTCCATTGGATAAGGTATCATATACGTAATCGTATATTAGAACATTTATATTTCATTTTCTGGTGTGAATTAATTTATAAATAACAAGAAATTACATTTCAAAAGTATTACCGTGTCGTAAGTGACAACAAAAGAAAATAAAATGCTTATAGAACTATCTAAATATAGATTGCCTAAATATGAACTCGTACTAGTGAGACAAAATCACGTCAAAGGACGAAGAAATAATTTTTCTAACATTAGCGATGTACTAGTTTTGATTTGATACCTGCTTGTAATTAATTAATTTTTTCTTTACTCTTCATTATTTTCCCGATAAACATCAATATATTACATAACTATGTATTATAACAGCATTTCAATCTCCGTTATTCCAATTAAATCTTGAAGTATGGAATAAATACTATAAGAAATTGTGGATGGGTTTACAAGAGGATGAATTTGCATTGGTAAATATCAATCTCTTGTAAACTGGTTCACAGTTTCATATAATATTTATTCAATGCTTTGATTTTTATTTGCATTTACAGTATTGCCAATTTTTTTCCTTTGAATAGAAAAATAAGTTGTTCCAAATATTGCAAAATTGTATTTCTATTTAAGTGTTTTATATTATCTGCTATTAAACGAAATTATTATCAGAGATTTGTTGAAGATTATCTTTGCTCTTTGCTATTTTAATTTTCTGAGAATAATTTTGGTTTATTTTTGTGTTATTTTAAGATAATATTTCAATGAGATATTAACTGATTCATATTCTAATTGATATGTTGTTCTTTGTCATTTCTTCTCTGAACTTGCAAGCAAAATCTGATCGTTTGTAAATAGCATATTGCCAGTGTTATTTTAAACTTATTTTAAAAGCTTTATTGATATCTAATTACCTGGTTATTATTATATATTTAGTTATTCTGTCATCTATACATTATATTATATAAATACATTAACGAAGTTGTGAGATAGTAATACAACTTTTAAGCATTTTTAATGAAGTGAGAATAATATTAGTACATTACTATTTGAAATTGGTCAGATTTTGATCACAATTTAGAGAATAAATTACAAAGAGAAACAAATTAATTAACTAATACCTCAATGAAATAACATCTCACAGTATCACGAAAAAGAACTGAAATGATTTTCCTGAGATTAGAATATCTAAAAGAAAAAATAATTGTTAATAATAAATCTCTACAGCATCTAAATAACTTAATTGTCTTGATTTATTCAGTGATTCAAGCTCAGTGGAATAACTTTCGACTACGCAAAGTTTTATTTAGTTGCCTCTCCGTAAATAATAAGCAATATGAGTAAATGCGTTACTATTTCAATTTCTCAAGGTTGTTAAATTCTAAGTTTAGCCCTGCCATACTTACAGTGAATATGCATTGTTTCTCAAGACTAAATTTATAGGAGTAGAGGGTGGTATACTAATACAAATTATTAAATATTAAACATAATCAACTTCCTCAAAAATGGCCCAAGTTTTAAACTACTTGTACATTATTCTGCATAACGAAAGCTTGCAGCAAAGAATGTGGGTACCTTCAGGAACTCAGCCGCATTGCTGGTTCTTTTAACAACGCGAGAGGCAATACTGCACACAGAAGACTTTGGTTGCTGCCGGAGGTTGAGAAATCTTCTATTGGAAAGCCCCAGGAGGTACGCGCATGTCCCCACATTGAGATAATGCGAGCTGGGCCCAGGCCGGTAAACGCTGACATTCCCTCCCCAAAATAACCCTCAAGGCACAAACAGAAAGAAACTCTAGTCCGTATTGATATCCCCTCAGGGAAAGATGAAGTTTTTTCAAAACATCACTGTTTCCTTGTTCGTTCTTTCTGTCTCCCTTCCTTTCGAGAGACGGTTTGCAGGGTGGGCGGAGCGGGGAGGCAGCTAAAGGATAGACTGGGAAATTGGTTCTGGAAACATATATATAGTTATATATATACAGATGGTTGTGTAACATCTTTCCGATGTTCGAAGATTATTACTGCCATAGAAATATCTAATGCCAAAGAGAAGAGATTACAGCTGAAAGGTCCCTGTTGATTATTTAATTTCTTTGTTGAATGTTGTACAAACTCTTGTTATTCTCTGTGTAATTTAAGCGTTGTTTTTGTCTGTAATTCCGTAGTATAATTAAAACAACATGGAAGATAGTGACTAATAATAATATTAATAATTGTGAAAATGGGTGGGTGTACTTCTAATTCTCAGGGGGAAGTAACGTGAATTTGCCCCAAGGGAAGAAGAGAATGACTGATGTAAAAATATTTGGTTGTGAGACATAGGAAGAATAAAGTTTTAATATATTTTAGTATATATATAGTATATTTTATAAAATAAAAGTTTATTTTTTAATATTAGTATATTTTAATGAATTCGTTTTACTTTCATGTTTGAATGGACGCAGTTTAGTCTTTATTCATATTAATACTATTTTAGATCACATATAATTAAACTAGTTTTGCCTTTACGACCATACTGAAATAAAAATTAACACCTATAGTTTTTTTATGGCCGAATTCACGATTTTCATTCCGCTACACAATCAGAAATTGTTATGTCGACGGGAAGTTACTGCATAACCACCTCGCCACCTACCGAGGGAAATCATGTCACGCGATCGGAGCTCACAGTGCACTTTTTTTTTTTTTTTGTTATTTATTAGCTGTAAATAGCAATTAACATTGTACTCACCATCATAATACATGCTCTAAAAGCCCGTCCTGCATTAAGAGACATGCCCGAATCCTTATGAAAATATTTTGAGCCATTTGCCGCAATTCATTATCTCCAATACTGTAAACTGCCTCCTGGATATTCTGCTTCAGCGTCTGCACGGGTTTATTCCATTAATAATGTTAAATGTATGAAGATGCAGCATCTGAGTATATTTGTACGCACTGCAAACATATACACTAACTTTCTCGACTGATCATGTTAAACACTTTTGCTGAGAAGTTTCTAATTGGTAGTGCATTTCTTCAAACTTATACTCTATTAAAAATCACACTTATTTTAGTTTCAGCTTCTTTTCAATGAAAATGTCTTGATTTTCGACTTTATTTACAATTTACAACTTTTACTTTCCGATGGAGATGTTACTTTTGTAAATTTAGCACGAAATTCTGTCCTACAGTACTTGTACAATGTCTTTAACACATAAAAATCATTATAAATAATATTCTGTTCCATCGTATATCTTACACTCGCGTACACCACAATGCACAAGTTTACAGTGAAAAATTTAATATTAACTCCCTAAATTATTTAGTGTTTAACGTCCGTTTTTACCACTGAGGCACCACAGGCGATGGACACTGATGATATATGAAATGATAAATTGGGAAAGGATTGCTTTTTAGGAAGGAAGCGTTCCAGGCCTAAGTTTAGAGTACCTCCCTGGCATTTACCATTTATAAGTACTGAGAAAAACCTGGAAGAAACCTCAGTCAGGGAGGACGGTCTGGTGGATTCGAACCCCAGACCTTCTGCTCACGAGTCAGCGCCTTAACGCCTCGGCCGCCCGTGTCCCTAAAGAAATTTAACTGAAACAGTTTAATTTCATCTTACCGAAAATCGTGGTTTCCACTAGCGTATACAAATCCCGATTGAACAGCGGAATAAGGTCACGATATAGTATATTGTTGAGGATAATTATTTTAAGCCACATTTTCTCACATTTCTCTTTCAATCTTCTCCTCTTTTTCCGAAGTAACAAGCTTTCATAGAAAGTGTGGTATTCAATATGTATGTAATCGGACACAATTACTCTCTGTCTCTAATGGTCATATAGGAAATAGTAAGGTTTTTTTCCTATAGTTATTTCAATTTAAACATAGATTGCCTTTAAGTCCCTCTTCTTCCCACGTTTCGACTTGCACACCTCCGCTCAAGGTAGTTTGTCCCTGTAAACAGGTAAAGCTTAAAAAAAAGAAAACTGAGTATTTTATGTACTAATTTAATTAGTTACACTGTAGGGCAAAATTTCTATACAACATTTTATATTGTCAGGGAAATGTGAAATTTTTTACCGAATAACTACTGTTTAACAATGAGATACATGATAGAACAGATTGCTTTGATTTTTTGTCGTTTATTTAAAGGTCTAAATGAAAAAGTACTAACGATATATTGGGTGAAAATGCTGCTTGTTCAGAGACTAATCCAATAATATCATTGATATGCTAAGTGCAATAGACGATAGTGTTTAAATCTTCCTCTCTTAATGTTACAAAACTTTTTTGAATTGAAGTTTCATAAAAGTTCTACTACTGGTTATTTTTCTTCAATTTTTATTCTCTTTGAATCACAATGGTGCAATACCTTACAGTATATGTTCATTCGAACAGCTTTTTGCTTTGGAATCAAGAGACTTGGCACCAGTGAACACAAACGCATGTCATATACAAATGATCATGGATAATTGGGGATATACTGCCTGTTCAAATGCTCAAGACCACTGAGTTGTATTTTTAACCGCCGATGTTCGTGGACAATCATAATAGTTGTATTGAAGTTGATATCTGTAGTTGCACTTGTTGAAACTCCAGGCCTACATTACTTAACAATGGAAATTCTGCCTTAAACCACTGTATAACGTGAGGCATACATTCACCATAGGCTTTCTTAAGCTTTTCACTAGTGCCTGCGGCTGTGTGCTGAAAACAGAAGTTTACTGCTGATTAATGCTCCTCTCGCGTGACCTCAATTTTGTTACGCTAAACACAACACTAACTTAAAGTAGTAGTAACACCAACCGCATGTCAGTACAATGCTACCATATACGGATATTATGTGTGAAAAACACTCTTTTCAAATATGGCAATTTTGAAAATATAACTTACAAGAAAAATTTAGGAAAAGTTCAGTCTCAGTCTTTCTTGAACACCAATCTTTGTAATACTGACTGCATTTTTGCCGAAATGAGAGAAGAAACTAAATGCACCGCCTATTAAAACACGTGTCCTATATTTCAATAGCTCAATTCGTTAGTTTTTGGGATTGGAACAGTGAGGAGTAGTTTGCGTCCTTTAGATCCTTGTATATGACCCCGTGTGATTTTTATCAGTGGAAAATCTTAGACAAAACATATCCAAATAAGTCCCATATACTAACCGAACATTGGACTTTCAGGAAAAAATGTGCAATGTCAGATAATTATCATATCGAAAACATGTAGGTAAATATAGACACCTATTTTTCAAGCATGAATGCCTGCAATTGGCTTTACACATCCTACTTTTGATAGTTTTCGGGTATGTTAGGACAATAAACTCCGCTGTTCATATTTTACTGTACATATTGTATTACTCATATCATAAGCAAAATGTCTATTAGCAATATCGCAAAAATAGCCCCTTGAGATACACCACACTGTTTCTGAGAACAGCTAACACGCAATCAGCGTCATAGACATTCCCATTAAGGAATAGAGTGTTCCGTTGCCATTCTTGATCTTCTGTAACCACAAGTATATTTCTCCTTTGGATACAAATTTAATGTTTTAAGTTTATTAGTTTTTAAGATGTAAGGAAAAATCAGGGTCTGACAGTGAGAGAAGAAATGTTAGTATAATATTTATGTAAAAAATGTACTAAATAGAAACAAATAAAATTCAAGCTTCAAAAGTCACCAATAATACTATAAAATCACTCTGCATTTTTACCCCCTTTTATAAACACATTTCTATATATAATTCTTTATATTTAATGTATTCATTTCTGTTACCTAAACTGACTGAAATAAATTATTGAGTTGATGAACGTATGTAACTTAGAATCCCTTATACTTGCATTTCACACATTTGTTATACTTTTATTGTTCATATCACCGAAGGCTCGTGGTATTATTCACCACCGCTAGGTTCGGAATTCTAAAGCAATCTTGTCTCACAGTAGATTCCGTTCATCAGTTCTGTTCTCTATTTTGTGACCCCTTCTCCATAAGTAATTATAGCACTAAATTTCCAAGGAGACCTACAACTTGGACAATGTACATTAATATACATGGCCGTATCCCGACATCGACTAAACCTAATGATTTATTCATCTCTTATCAAGCGTATCTGCGTTCTCCTTTGGCTCTGTTCAACTGGTATGAACTCATCGTCACCATTTATAGGAGAATAAACCTGAATTGAGAGGTTAAGGAAGTCGCAGTGAAAAGAAATGTATGTTTCACTCCAAATAAATGTTTTATTACCAGCATAAAGTTAGTTTTAAAATTACTTTGAATTTTTCTCAGTATTGCTGAGGTACTATAATTATATTGTAAATAAACGTTAACTATATCAACATTTATTGAATATTCCTTAGTTACATGTATTCTTTCACAAATATTTCAGAGAACTGATAACTTCTCAGCTAGTACCATAATTATATATTTCTGTGTTCATTTTATCCCATATATTTTTTGTTCAACTTTTATAGTTTAAGTGGAACGCATCACTTTATCAAATGACATTTATGTTCTTTGTATTATTTTTCTTCTCAGTTCATTTTACTGATTGCATCTAAAATTAAACTATTTAGCATTTAAAACGTTTTATTGCAGAGTATAATTCACTTAAACTTTTAATTTAGAACGGGGACTTAATGGGTGTAGAGTTTTAATATTTACGGGAATTTAATTTAATGGATTATATTTTAAATATGCGGAATAATTAATTATATTATGATCTAATTAAGTTAACCTCGATTCTGAAGTCTGGAGTTCGTTGTTCCTATTTCTCTGGTTCCAAAGCAGAGGGTAGGAATCTCAGGGGAATTTGGATTGATTTTAATTAGTTGGAGTCATTAGGAAGGAAGGGGATTTTTCACTGGAGTAATACAATTTTGAGCTGAAGTTGAACTTTTACTCTGTTGGACAATTGGAGGTTTTAGGAACATGTTGTGCTGTCACATGGTGATAATTCTGGTTTTATATTTTACTGTATAATTTACCCTCAGGTTAAAATTCACTGCCTTCACTCGGAGATCTACCGACACAATTTACGCACTTTGACTTTAACTTTGACTCTTCTGTTAGAGCCTCACACAATCTGAAATCCGATAGTCAACTACAAGTTCACGATATAACACTAATCACTGTGCCGTAAAGGTTTTATAGTAATATTAAATGGACGGCTATAGCCTTAGCAATAACTCAGCGTGACTTGTATTTTACTGAATCAGCCGCAACAACTTGATGAATGTAGCTATTAGTGTACTGTTCCGTTACGGTATCTCTCTATATTGTGATCTTGTAAGTTCCTCCAAAAACGTACTTCTTACACTTGATATAAAATCCAATAAGCGATAAAGCTACGCCTCCCCGAAAATTTATTTCCTTTAAATATTATTTAATTGGATTCACTTCTAGTTTTCTATTGGATCACACCAGATATCGTTTATATTACACCCTCGTTCCTATTCGTTAGGTTTTGAAAGATGTTTAATGGTTGAATCACTCACTTACTTTCTAAATCAATGTTCCCTACGTTATGGCTTTTACAATAAAGGAAACATCTGCCATATATATGCGGTGTCTTTATGGCTATGACAGATTCCGTTGCCCTTTTAACTTTAAATCCGAATACGATAAAACACTCTTCGGTCATATAGCGGCATCCCTTTGAATCTGTCGTAAACAGTTAAAATTTTGATTTCTTTTAAGATACCTGTTTCCGTTTGCGAAGTTTCTTTTAAATATGACAAGTTACCGACTTAAATCGCATTTCTTGCTTCACCTCAATTTAAAATGTAATAAAACATTTGGTGTCTCGAGTCGGCAGATCTGTCTTGGAAGATTTGCGAAAGAGTAACATGGGTCTAGTCTTAACAAAAGGCTACCTTCTTTCAAGGCGATGCTATTTTCCACTTCTTAAACGTACCGACAGATGACCAACATGCCCTATTGTTATGCAGTCTGCCTTTTTGACAGATGTTCAGAAATGTAACCCTTGTCTGAATATTACTTATTGAACAGAAAGACTTATATACCTATACACACATACACTAACAATCATAATAGATCATAACTGTAATATTGATGCCATTGATTATTATGTCTTTCTCGACCTTGTTAAACAATAACTGAAATAAATTGAATTTCGCTTCTAAACCTCTTCTGTGCCCAGTATCAGGACCGTATGTAGTTGTTGAAATTTTGTCACACGTTGGATCAGAGGGAAATGCTGGTAACTCACAGGCTGAATAAATACATGTAATTATGTTTAACATATTTATTTACACGTTGGTATATTTGCCACTGGATCGGGTCGCTTTCAAGTCTTGAAGAGTTCCGGAGTGTTTCTGATGTCACTGTTGCGCTATCTAAGTTGCTATCTATGATAAATTCAGTTCTATACGCCTTGCACGTGATTTAATTCAGCTGTTCACTGTTCACTACTTTTCACTTTATTACTACACTAATGCATGCTCTTCCATGTCACTATTTAACTTTAATTCTAGCCCTGCTATATCGTTCCCGTCGCAACTCAACTGACTCTTCTCTCGCTAGCTACACTTGTTATAATATTCTACCACTACCACTCACTGTGTTATACTGTTACAATTATTATTCTCGAGGCACTAAACCTCGTGCTCTATGTCAATGAGCTACTCATATCATTCTCTTCTACTCTTTTCTCCTTATCCTACTTTCATTTTTTTATCTCTCCTCATAATCACCTCCCCCAATAATCATCTCGGGGCCTCTAAATCTTTAACTTTTATTAATAATACGTTCGTTCATTATGGACCTATATAAAAATTATATAATATGACTTTTGAATAGTTTCTCTTCTATTGGTTACTATTCATGCAAATAATATTCTCGAATTTTCCTATTAGCCGTGATCTTAGATATTGATTCGCCCGGATCTTTCTGATTGGCTTAGATCTTGAGTCTTTAATTGCTCCGTTTACTTTTATTTCCCGTTAGGCTGCCCAACATACTCGTACGGAGTACTCGTACTCGTACATACTTCAAACGGAGTTGCATCAGGGGCTATTATGTATAGCTAATTCCCCCGTCTAACAAAGGGCTAATTACTTGACCGTTCTCATGAGAGAAATTCTCCGACCGTTTTGTTCCTTGTGCTTCAAGGTTTAACGGACCAACCTTTGTTATAAAATATAACATACACAAAAGCAAGTCCTCGGGTTATTTTTGCCCAAGCAAAATATAACACAATCTGTTTACCATAGGATTCTCTTTTTAATATACAGAAAATAAATATAAATGACCTACATATATACAATGTTTAATACACACAAACAATATAAATTACACGAATCATTTATAAATATATAATAGTAATAATGCATTATGATAACATTGGTAATATATGGATTGGGATCGAAGTCAGCAATTATTGTTTCAACACACATATTAGGAAGAAGAGTTGAAATAGAATGTACGGCGTAAAACAATGGACTCAACGGACAAGGGTTAAACTAAAATCCTGTAGATTTCAAAAGTTTCAGTTTTCGCAAAATTACTATATATCTTCAACATAATTCGATTGGCTACTATATTTTCACTACTTTTAAGCATATTGCTCGTTTTATATTCTATTTCTTCCCTCGTTTAACAGATGTTAGAATTTTAACATTAAAGTACTTATGAATATCAGAATTTCTTAACTAATAGACAGCTCACAGTTATGTTCCTGAAAATTATTTTAAATATTATGGGTTCCAAATAGGACTGTACGCTGGAAATGCAACTACTGTGGCATGCTTTCCTGCTATGTTTATTCAGTGTTCTAAAAGGGAAATTTGAAAGGCTGAACCCTTTAGAAAAGCGTGAAAGTTTAATTTAAAAACATAATTGGTGAGCTAATGGGCAACATTTCACCAAAAATTTTCTATCGAGATATAAGAGCTAGTTGTTGGTTGCAGTTCCAAGTAGGTGTAGTGGCTGTTTGAGTAGACATAACCTGGGTTTACCAGACCAGATTCGCTACTTGCTGAAATAGTAGCTACCACGAGGATGGATAGCCCTCACTGGTTGATCTGAAAAATGAATATTTCTTCCAATAAAGAATGCAGAAAATTTTCCCGGTTGTAGATGAACAGCCACTGCAAGGTAAATTATTGGAGCTTCGGCATAATAGCCCTCGTTTTGAATGTCGGCCATAGCATCATATATCCTATCTAATTCATATTTGAAAATCCTTCTAACAAATTAATTTCAGCAATAGACGCCTAATGACCAGAGTAAGGCAGTTTTAGAATACTTTCATGAAGATCGAAAAGCAAAGGCTTAGAAAACAGAGGATGCATGGAGAATTATAATAATCCGGGCTATGTATTGTGATTTCTGGAATGGACGCGATAGTATTTAATTAATTTTGTCACTGTAAACTTATAACAGCCATTTTAATTTATAAAACATTATACAACAAAGAGAACATGTATTTGTTTAATTTTCTTCTCACGTTTGTTTATGAATAAGATATCTGCTATGCCAGGCTTAGCAGTTGCCATTTTACCAGCGTTAGCTTTTATTGATTTGTTATTAGTGTGCGTAATGATTTAAAAATTTCTGTTCATTTATTTATTTCACCTTAAGTCACATGAACCTCAAGCCTGAAAGAGAGGCCTCTGAGCAAAATTTGTCGGCCGTTTCACGCTCTTAGTTGAATGGGACGCTGATGACCTGAGATGTTAAAGAGCGTCCATAAATAAATAAATCAAAAAAAAAAAACCTTAAGTCACAAGATGCTTTAATTTTGCGAGTGTGCGATTATAGCTGCTTTCTCATACTTTTTGTGATTATTCTGATATTTCAAAATCGTAGATATTTGTTGATTAGTGTTTAACGCCAGTTTTTACTACTGAGGAACCATAGGCGGTGGACACTGATGATACATGAGATAAAATGAATATTGGGAAAGGATTTTTTTTAAAGGAAGGAAGCGTTCCAGGTCTAAGTTTAGGGTATCTCGCCGGCATTTGCCATTTATGAGGACTGAGGAAAACCTGGATAAAACCTCAGTCAGGGAGGACGGTGCTGGAGGTAATCGAACCCCAGACCTCCCACTCAGGAGTCCGCGCCTTAGCGACCTCGACCACCGGTGGCGGTAAATCGTAGATATAAAGTTATAACGCTCATGCAATAGGAGCATTTAAAGAATTTTTTTGACTAAATATTGGGTATATAGCAATCTGCATTGCACTAAATGAACATATACTTATTTTTATTTCCTTTGTTATCATATGAGTTCTTCATACGTTGTACATGAAAACGAGCAATATTTCATCAAATTTAAATTTTAAAGCCTCGACCGTATACCTTCTTTGCAGTCTTGCAACATGAATTCACTTTCAGATCTCTATTGTAGTATGTACGAGGCAGAAACACAGAAATAAGAAGCTATTAGAACTCTTGTTGTCCTGCATCAACCTGTGTTGTTACATAATTGCTATAAATGTCAGTACTGCTTTACTGAAATTTGTGAATTATGGACTTTGATTTTGTCATTCGAAAATAATAAGCAAAGCTCGCTATCAGAACTTTTTTCTCCCTCCGCTCTGATTTTGCCATCTGACAGTAAATGTCTCTCTGGAACAATGTAATAACCGTCGTCCATTTTGTCTCCCTCCCGCATCCCAACCCCTTTCTGCCTGTCCCACATATAGTCAATGAAATGGCGCCTCAGTCTTCCGCCCTTGCTCGTGCGAATAGAATTCGAAATTAATGGTGACCCTTCTAAAGCAAATGGTAGTGCCTGGGATGAATACCCAATGATGGTGGGATGTCACAGAAAAGGAATGTTGCCCTTCCCTCACGACCTTATGTTAATACTTTAACGAGACTTTGAGCAACATTTCTGTTCGTATCACCCAGGATTTCTATGGCTCCAATGAAGGGATTTACTGTCCGTTGAATGTATGTACATATATATATATGAATATGTACATACGGCAAATGCGCTTTTGAGCAACCAATTTATCATATCAAATGCTTTGTTTCCCCTCAGAATAAATAATGTCTAGAGAGAAGTACATCATATTATATTTCATTTCCATGCGTATAATTTATTGTTTGCTTAACAAAGGCATTAACATTTTCATTTACAATAGCCATTGTAAGACGTGTATATTAAAACAATATAGCAATTGTACTATCGTGTGAAATTTGCACAACAGCAAAATAAAAACAAAAACAAAAAATGGCCATAGGGGTTAGACATACAAGCATCTTCGATTTTTCGCCTAAGAAATGTGTTAAATTCAAAATACTAGTCCGACTTCGTGTATTAAAAATAATTATGGAAAAATTATTGACGAATGTTCATTTCAACCTTATGCTGCTTAGATTTCCTTTCATCTATGTGTTAAGGTTTGCTACAAACTATTTATTACCAAACAGCAGTTGCCTTAGTGTTTTAGTCATAAACATTGTCCGTCCTCGTGATGTTTAAGTCTCGGATACTAAGCGAACAGCAGCCATCGACGCCCATACTTAATCTACGCTCCCTCTCTGTCATGTCCTTGAACGTCTCTCCTCTTCCTTGTCAGTCTCAGGGCAGCATTGTACGTACATTCATTAGCGAAGATGGTTACACAGTTGACTCTAGAGCAATTCATCGTTGCGTTTAAATTCATTTCAAAAGAAACGCATGTTAAATTTATTCACAACTTTCCTGATAAACCGATTCCTTCCAGAACACAATTCGACCGATATGGACGGCCGAGGTTTCCGAGTATGACCCTTGAATGGGAATATGTGGTTTAAGTCCCACCAGACCGTTCTCTTTGATGGGTTATTTTCAAATTCGTCTCTGACCTTATCGATAGGAAATGCCGCGGAGGAAATCTAAAAATAGGCCTAGTTCGCTTCCGTTCCAATACATATCTTCCTCCCAAAAACATATCTAAAAAGTATTTAAAAAAGGTGAATCTAATGATTATTCATATAATAATAGTTGAATAAAAAGGAATAATAGTTGTAGGGAGGATAAGGACAATTTTGCAACAATATTGCGCGCAAATTTGCTCTACTAGTAAAATGCAAAGCAAAACTAAATAAAAAAAGTATAACCAAAAAAACGGACAATAGTACCCGAGGTCTTATGACATGAACTTGTGAACAGGAAGTCTGCAGTTTGATTTCTACCAGACCTGTTTTTCAGATTTCCCTCAATGGAATTTCGGGAAATAGCCTAAACCCTGGCATACTTCCTTTCCGCTTCAAAATAAATCCTTTCCCAATTTGTCATTTCATCGCATGTCAGAGCGAAGGAATTAGAATTTATGGCTGCATGCTAGCAAACTGTATTATTTACATCGAAACACTAAGTAGATTTCAGTATTAGCTACACTGCATGGTTGATGCTAAAGCAATTTTTTGTCCGTGGTAAAATGTTCCATAACTAATCATCAGTATCTACCATATACGATGAATCAATAGTGAAAACGAACGTTAAAGGCTTTTAAAAAGAGCGAAAACCTACAGTTTTGCCACAGGAAAACTTGATGATTTTGTCGCAAATCTTCAACGACTGCAACTTCAAATCTTGACTGCAAAACCACTCCTGAAATTAGCAGATTTTGGGGGTTTCTAAATGTAAAGGAAAATATTAGCAATGAAATTAAATTAACATTGTGGTGGCCAAACTTAATCATGTCAATCAGAAAGAGATTCCTGATATAATGCTTTTTAGCCATGGCGGGGCAATGTCAGCGTCATGTTTTAGGAAATGGGGTTGAAATACGGGGGCCGCAGACGTGACACGCTTAGTAACAGAGACATATAACATTGAATGAGCGAACAAGGTTTATAACTAAAACATTGTATAAACCTCATACCCAGTTAAATATTCTTTCGTTTAAGTATTGTTTTCGAACATAAATATTTTTGCTCTCCTCTGTAGAAAAATCTGCTCAGCAACATTTTTTAATTTTATTTTATAGCATTAATTTTCCTGTATGGCTTGTAGCAATAATTACGGATGTCCTGTGTTGCGTAGTTATCCTTTATTCTTGTTTTTAGTTTTGTAATAGAAATGCACATATCAGTGCGACAATTTTCCTTTGATACAATATATGTGTAAAACAAAGATATATGTACATTTTCATTCTATCTAATAAAATATGCACCTTAAATCTTACATTCATGTTTACTAACTTGATCCTTATTAAGAGAAGTAGTGCTGTATCTCATTATCTCAAAAGGACATGTTACAGAGAAATAAAAGACAAAATATATGCGATAATGATGATAACAGCTCTATAAGCGAGGTCAAAAGGAAAACTAGAACCAAGAAGAAACGTTTTTTCTTTGAAAAGGTTTGCTTACAAAGTGAACGGAAAGGTTTTTTTTTTTCACTCCCTTTTTGCCGCCTCCTTCCTTCGTGTATTTTGAACTCTTTCCTTCATTTCATGGAAAATATAGAAAAAGAAAATATGTAGCAGACAGAGAAGGAAATTATTTTGGTTGTTATAATTTTGTGTTTTATTTTTCTCCTTCGCAGGCAACTCCTGGCGCCGAATCTCATGCAAAAACATTTCTTGGCAAACGGAGCGGAGCAGGTCTCTAAACAGGTAAGCATGCTGCTTTGTGTGTGTGCGCGTGCTTGTGTGCAAGGGAGGAAGAGAGAGGGGATGAAAGAGAAAATAATTAATCAGTAATAGCTTTGCTTTTACATTGTTTGTTCCCTTTGCCTTGAAGGTAAACAAAAGAAGCATAATCATAAGCATCAATATTGCCTCTTCAAACATTCTCTGTTCTTTTCTAATTATACGCGAAGCTCTGACCTCCTCCTTTGCATGCCTGATATTTTTAACTTGCAATTAAGGTAACTTCACAATGACACTCGACAGTAAAGCTTTCATAGCCGTAACTAATAAAGCAAATTATTCCATTATTAACACTAAAAAGAACGTGACCTTTGCCTAACCTTCTAAAGGTAACGTTCAAAGTCATTGTTTAAGTAGAGAATAGCAAAAGGCAGAATGCAGACGGAAAATGAGAACGGAAAATCAGTCCAATGGAATAAGGAGGTTGGAAACGGTAAACGAGAAAAGTACAAGCACAAATGTGAGGTGGCAATTAAATTTAAGAACATACAGAATTCTAAAGTATATATTTTAACATTTTTACAAAAAATTATATTTTTATTGTTTTATTATGACTTAATAAAGTGATAAGTTTTCACAGTTTCTACGAGGATAGGTCCATAAGTTCCCGACCTCATCGATAAAGATTACCGTCTTCACAAAATCCTAATTTGGTGTCATACCTTATCTATTAAGTAAATATTTGCAGATGTAACTTCCGCTCCGCTGTGTTCATTTGTTCAGATATGCTTACATGAAGAAGGTTATGTGTAGAAAATTGTGACATGTTCAAAATGAAGTATCGAGTTGTTATTAAGTTCTTCACAAAATAAAAATTTACTTCGAATGAAATTAAACAGCGATTGGGGAAACATTACCCTCATATTCTACCGTAAAAGAAGGGCCTAACTTTTTCGAATGGGTGGAGAAAGCATTGAAGACGAAGACCAATAACGGGCAGGTCGGCCCTTGGAGGTGCTCAAACCTGAGAACTTCCCTCTTGTAGAAAGAGAAATTATAGAAGACCGCTGGCTCAAAGCTGCAGAAATAGCAGCAAGGTTGGGCCTTTCTAAAACATCAGTCCTTCGAATTATTCATGAACATTTAAACATGTATAAGGTTAGTGCAAGATGGGTGCCTAGACTTCTTTCCTCAATCCAAAAGCAGCAACTAGTCATCTGTTGTCAGGCATATTTGGAGCTCTGCCGTGGCAACCAGAAAGAGAAGTTCTGCAAACCATTGTTACAGGAGATGAAACTATGGTCCTCTATTTTTATCCCTTGCCCAAAAGAAAATCAATGGATTGCCGTAAACTTAGGGAAGCACCGCCTCTAAAGGTCAAGGCCACTCAGTTAACCAAGAAGATCATGACCACAATCTTTTGGGATTGTGAAGGAATACTCTTCATTGACTTCAGGGAGAGGGGCACCACAACAAATGGGAAGTACTGTGCTGGCCTACTGCACAGACTACGTGCTTCCATTAAAGGGAAAAGGCGAGGAAAGTTGAGTGGTGGTGTGCACCTTCTTCATGACAACGCATCTGTGCACACAGCTCTTGTTGCAAAGGAAGCTGTAAAGAAATGTGGCTTCAAGGAGATCGACTATCCTCCCTACAGCCCATATCTAGCTCCCAGTGACAATTTGCTACTCTCAAAACTCAATAAGGGCCTTCGAGGAAGGAAATTTAAGTGTGACGAAGAAGTGATGAATGCTGTTGTGTCCATTTTGCAGACAAGACTTCTGACTTTTTGGGGGGTGGGATTGAAATGTTAATTCAAAGACGTGAGAAGTGTATTGCAATAAAGAGTACCTATATAGTAAAATGAAACAATTTTTGTCTTTATCATACCTAGAAAATGGTTAGGCCGGAAACTTTTTTGGAAACCCTCGTATAACGAGTTTGCATATTTAGTATTACGGAATTATACGAAAAATACATTGCGAGCTTTTAGACACTCCTGAATCTTTCACAACAGAAAATTCTGATTCAGTTCCTTAAATAGAGGCCCCTGTATCAGAAATATTTTCTTCTTCTTCTTATTCTTCTTCAAGCCTGGTTTCTCATAGCAACACGTGGCTTTCTGCTTACCCCGACGACTGCTGGGTCTTCTACCTCCATCACATGATTTCATTGGTACAGCGCAATATTGCAGGAGGGCATGTGATCAGCACACCGCATCGTCGGTCCTGGTGGTGCAGTGGTTACCATACTTGCCTCCTAAACCCAAGATCGCGGGTTCGAACCCGGCCAGGACCGATGGATTTTTTCCGGCGTAAAAATCCTAAATATGGCTTCCTTCGGAAAGGAAGTAAAGCCGTGGGTCCCGTGTCGTACATTTACGGCACGAAAAAGAACCTTAAGCCTGAAAGAGAGACCTCTGAGCAAAATTTGTCGGCCGTTTCACGCCCTGAGTTGAATGGGACGCTGATGACCTGAGATGTTAAAGAGCGTCTAAAAATAAATCAATCCTAACACGCCGCATCCCTCTGAACGCTATATCGCGGCTCACTGGCTCGGAGATCGCCACCTCTCCATCAGGCAGTTTCCCAATTGCCCTCACGAGGTTGGGTGGACCCCGTTTTAGACTTTCCTAACTTAGAAAAATTCCTAAACAGGTACCGAAAATCGAACCCGGGCCTCCCGGGCAACAGTCAGCAACGCTAACTGGTCCAAGGAAGTGGTCCAGGAAGCTTTTATCTGCACTAATTTGTGTTATAGGACACCTTCTTGATATAGTGGTTAGCGTTGATAACTGCTGGCCGGAAGGACCGGGTTCTATTCTCGGTACCTACCTAGAAATTTTTGTAAGTAAAGAAGTCGGGAAAGGGAACCACCCAGCCTCACAATTGGGAAGCTGCCTACCGGAGAGGTGGCGTTATTCGATCTCGAAAGCTGCGTGCTAGGCGACCGGCGGGGTACCGGCATGCTGATCACATGTCCCCCTGCAATACTGCCCTCTATCAATGAAGTTGTAAGACGGAGGTAGAGGATGCAGAGGTCGCCGCGGCATGCCAAGGCTCATTACGGTCTGTAGCGCCGAATAAGAGGATGAAGAATTTATGTTAAAGAGATAAGCGCTTATCAGTAGCTATAAGTAGTATTTGATTTATTTAAGGACGTTAACATCTCATCTCAGAAATAAACTTCCCATTTAATTCAGGGCGTGACACGTGCTCATAGCTCTGTTTTCTTAGTTTGAGGTGCTTTTAGATGTCGTAAATCTACGACACAGGACCCACGGCTTAACCTTACTTAACCTGGCGGGAATTGAACCCGTGATCTTGCGTCTACGAAGCCAGCCAGTATGGTTACCACTAGACTACAAGAAGCTGTCAAAAGTGATGTGCAATCATTTTCTATTACTTCAAAAAAAGTTTGAAACAGAAGCATTGTCATACATAACAACTTTTGGGGAGTCTGCCCTTTCACGAGCAAGAGTTTTAACATTACAAGATTGAACCTCTCTCTGCAGTTCGAGAAAACATCGAGACTGTGAGACTGTTAAAGAACATTCTCGAATCATATTTCTTGAAATAGAGAAGACCACCTTAAACGTAGAACCAACAGCTACCTAAGCCATCATGCACGAACATATTCATCCCAGCAAACGTGTCCATTGGGAGCCATATTTCCTTTCTGACCATCAGAAAGCAGTCTGAACTGATTGCCGTGAATTTGTGTTTAAAAATTCAATGTGTGTAAAAGTGGAGGTGCTTACAATATCATCATAAGGTACGAAAATTATTTATATATTGTCTGAACCTCCAATAGAATCCTCGATTTTTCTTTTCAATTAACTTCAAACGAGATTGGATACTAACGACTCGCTTCTGACTTTAATCCGTAAAATCGTCCAAAATCTTAATTTAAATGCAGGAACGAGAAACACAAATATATACAATGAAGTGTTAAGTTGAGCTGTTTCTGTCGCTACAGTTTTTTATTAGTACCTCATAGTATTAAATAAGAATCTGTTACCTGTAGGACTTTGTTACGATGGCCAGGGAGAGAAATGTGCATCTTGACCCGCTCACCTCTCTCAACAGACTGAACTGAAGCTTTCTCCTTACTAAAACCTCCAAGCATTGCAGCTATTTGTATACGCATGCGCAGAGATTCACCTTTTTTATATTTTACACACATCAGAGCGTGCGATCAGCTCACGTTTATTGACTTCAAGAATACTTTACTGTTACAATAATGATGTGCTTCGTTATTAGTACATTAATTATTAAGGCATGTTATTACAGCATAATTTCCATTATTAAGCCCATATGCCATAATACCGCCCCTAAATTAAACAACAGTCGTGAGTATGGAGCTTTGAAGATGAAGAAGCACTGAAGGGGCTGAAGTGTTAAAAAAAAAGGACTGCGTCTTTTAAAAAGAGAAAAAGAAGGTCCACAATGCAACAGTTCCTCTCAATAATTAACACACCGTCACTGAGAATAGTTTGTCAATATCTGCCTTCCCGAGGTCTTTAAACAATGAAGTAGCGCCCAAGGTCAAAGTAAGTACACATCCTGCTCCACAACAATGTCTCTGCTTACTCTGTTGCAAAAGCATTGGGGTGTTTAGTTCGAGTGCTACCACATCGACCGTATTCTTCAGACTTAGACCCTGTAATTTTTGTGTGTTCCTAAAAGTGAACGAAAAGCTCAGAAGGCGCCAATTTTCATCATAGTGTGATGCAGTTGCTGCATATCTGGATGCTGTGTACAGTAATGATAAAATGTTTCTGGGACTCACCTAAAGGTTAGAGGTTATATGTAGTACAACAGAGAGAAAAGGTTAAATATTACCCGCTATTGCATACCATCCACACACCCTGTCATAAACATCGACTCTCTTCTTCTAATGTGTTTTCCCACTCTGTTGAGCTCATACTAGTCGGACTATAAGTGGAATCTTTCTAACCGTATACCTTAAAGCTAAATCTTGACCACAAAGGCGAGCTGGAGGCTCGTATTATTCAATTAAGGAGACCACAATACGTGTTCAAATAACCCAGTCGCACTTTTCTTTACAGCTGTGTGACTTGTACCATTTTATTGAAGGCTTCTACAGTTTTTATGCATTACTAATGGTGTCTCATCTTTCGAAAACTACGGAAGTAGTGCAGTATTGGAAATCTTTGTTAAGTAAGAATATTCACATCAATAATCGACAAATTTGTGCTTCCTTGCCCTGAAAGTGTCGTACAACATCGCAAGTTATATTTCATTTGCTTTTATGACACACATGTCATTTGGTTTCATTTTACAATAGTTTTTGGAGTAAATAAAAGTAGATGTCAATAGTACAAAGGTGCCAAAAAATGTATGTACACTTCAAGCAAAGAAAAACTGCATTAACATAACAAAACTGAATTCACAGAAACAGAAAATGATGAGCGCTAATTATATTAAACTTTTACACTTACAACAGTTGCTCAAAATGCCCACCGTCGGCTCGATACACTTAAGAGTACGTTGAACTACTGATTGAGCAACGTTTGCGAAATTGTCCTCAGCGATTGCAGCACATGCCGTTTCAATTTCTTCCCGAAGTGCTGCCATTGTAACTGGTTTTCTACGGTACAACATCCTTAAGAGTTTCCCACAGGTAGAAGTCCAACAGAGTTAGACCCGGAGAACGCGATGGAAACTCAATCGGACGTCTTCGTCCTATCCAGTGCCTTGGAAGATTGTCATCATGCCTCCATTGCCTTTGAACTTCAACAACATTCTCGGTTTACCATTACCACTTCAAAATTGTTTTCCGCTTTTCAAATCTTGGTTCCATTTTGTTGTAGCAACGCTAGAGTATAACGTAATGTGAGTCACATCTGTTTACACCGCCACGGGTGGCCGAGGTCGTTAAGACTCGTGAGCGGGAGGTCTGGGGTTCGAATCTCTCCAGGACCGTCCTCCCCGACTGAGGTTTTTTCCAGGTTTTCCTCAGTCCTTATAACTGGCAAATGACTGGGAGGTACCCTAAACTTAGGCCTGGAACATTTTCTTCCTTTAAAAAAAAATCCTTTCCCAATATTTCATTTCATTTCATGTATCACCAGTGTTCACCGCCTGTGGTGCCTCAGTAGTAAAAACGGGCGTTAAACACCATTAAAAAACATCTGTTTACAGAACATCAAACGTTAATCTTGGATTCATTTTCATTGTTGATTTACGATAATCTTGACTTCATTTGTTCATTGTTGATTTACCTGTCACGTAGCAACGCTACCATAATGTATGCGAGTTATATCTGTTTACAGAACTTCACACTATACATTACTATACATTTCTATTGTTTTTCGGTTCAACTTTGAAATATATTAAATACATATCTACTGTGAAAGTGTGTGTACATTTTTGGCACCCTCGGTATATGCTTCTTTTCTTTAATTTTGTCTCTAATATTTTTAATGCGAAGTAATGTACAAAATAATATTCAATCAATGCACAGCTATTATTGTGTGCTCATTTTCTCCACTACTATCTACATTAATTATAATTTATTTTAGCTCTTGGTGATTCTGAGCTAATTTAATTTAGTGTCAATCAGTGACAAAGATAACAATTGTCAAAGAAAACACATATGCTACATATCAGTAGTACATTCTCAGTAGTCAGGTATTAAATCAACTGTTGCTTTACCCAGCCACTTAACATGGGTTGCCTATTCCGGAAAATTATACGGCGATTTCTGGACAATGTGTTTATATATTTACGTCACGAAGTAAATATGGGCAATTACTAAGGTCGTACCACTGCACCATCAGCAAGAAATGTGTGTATAATTAAGCAAGCTGGTCAAAACGGACATGGAATATTTTTTTTTCTTTTCAGTTAGTATCTTTATAATAGTTGACAGCTAAGTATATAATCGATTTTGCGGCACTCGTCACTTCAATATAGAGCGTGTATGGGAGGAGTGGTTCAAAGAGGAATCCTTGTTGTCGTTCTACTTAGAATGCCAGAATGTATTGGCTACTTAAATTCATTAATAGCTGCTGGAACTGTTGCTTCCCCAAGATAACGCTCGAATAGCTAATTGTTGCTACTTCAGGGCCTTTGTCTCTCTCTTTTGGTAGAAGACTTTGGAGCATTGGATTTACTAATCTAGCCCTGATCTAGCGCCGAGGCTGAAAGTGACGAGAGTTGAAACATAGATGCATCACTTCGAGCCTGAGACCAAATAGTGAAACATGCAATGACATTACCAAACATCCTCTCGAAAAAATAGTTCAAGACAATACGCTCAAGCCGGTAAATATCTTGCCATAATCTTTCGAGGGCTCTGGAGGAACGACTGCTTCTTGATAAAATAATTATCTCGGAAGTATAAGACAATATCTTTGGAAGTTGAAAAAGCGGTGCCATCCTCACAAATACGTGACCAAAGTGTTGGTTCAAGACACCTAAGAAGAGATCAGTGACACCGGCGTTTTGCACTTCCCGATTTTCATCTCTTAAACGTGCACCTTTTTCCACATCTGGAATGAAACCTCGGTGGGTACAAGTTTCAGTATACGATGACAGCATCAAAAGTAGGTTTAGCTCAGACATGGAATTCGAGGTCACCCGAAACCGGATCTATAAGAATGTTGAAATAAAATGTGGTAAGAATGGATCAAAGTGCGCAATGTGTAATGTAAATTTAAAATGTACCTATTACAGAAATACATGTCTCTTTTAAATATAATTTTGGTATGGTCCTTGTAAAAAATTCGTGATAATTGAAAGAAATAGGTCATTGTCGCTTAGGTTTGCCAAGAGGTCAGCCCGAAGCAGAGTATATTTTCCCTCTTTGTTTCATCTCCCCTCATTGTGGAAGGAAAAAAGCAGTATGCCGAATAACACACGATATCTTGCAATAATTTATATATGAGTCAAATAGGGACTTTCGATTATGCAGAATAGCAGAACGCATTAATATTAGGCTTTCATGGCCAATTAAAATCTCTCGAACTGTTTTGCCACGGTCCATGGTTTAATATGCTACCATAGCTTTCACCAACTACTGCGGTTAGCATCACCAGTGGACGATGAACAACACCTGACTGTTAGAAGATGACCAATTGATCCGTCTATATCTGGTTTTAGAATATCGATCGATATTACGTGTGTTGCGGAAGTTATGAGGAGAGCGGGTGGAGGGGTAGTTTTAAGAACTGGTTTCCATGTGCTGTTTAGGTGATACCGCCTTCTATGTTTAAGTTGTTTGCATGCTGTTGTATTCTCAATGCCTCCCTCCTGACTAGATTGAAAAAGCCTTGTATCTCTCCACTTCCGCCACACACGTCATATTGATCGACCTTCTAAATCCAGACAGAGACGGATCAATACTGTCGTCTTTTAGTAGTCAGGTGTTGTTCATCGTCTACTGATGATGCCAACCGCAGCAGTTGGTGAAAACTATTGTAGCATATTAAAACATGGACCAAGGCAAAACATCTCAGACTATTTCAACTGTTTTAATCTCTCTCTTAACTTTCGGGCAAGTTATTCATCGATTGTAAAAGTTCAGGCTTTCTGAATATTCACTAGGACGACTGCAACGGTTATGGTTGTCATTTACGAGTGCGGTGATATTTAAAAAGTTCGCACCATTCAAACATTTTACTGCGATTGCCTTCCTCATACCAAGCGGGGTGCAATTGGTCTCATAATTCTTTGTAATTGTAGTAGTTCAAATAGGGCATTTTCAGTTCTTTACATTGTTAATTTATCCCTTACAAACCATGTGATATAATAATGAAAGTAATTATTATGTATATTTTAGTCATAGCACTTGGAATATTCACTGGGATATAATAGTCCGTGCTATGTGGCATTGATACAGTACATTTATTTTAGAAGTTTCATTGTTGAAAGAGATTTTAAAGTATACATAAGATATTGTTAGACTACAGACCGCCATTTATTCCTCATTTAATTTTCATTTGTAAGTTGTCAGTCTAATGGGAAAAATTTAAAAGAGAAGGAAGGTGGAAACAATTTAGAATTTAGAATGTCAACATGACCTACGTGTGGTTGTGAAGGGGAAAAGTTCAAATTTTGTATAATAAAACAAAGGGTTCCGTTGTAACGATGGATAAACTGCTAAATGAGTATTCTTGCAGCATCACAACTAAGCGATGGTCATTACTATTGTTCATGAATGTAATTCCTATAGCAGGAATAAATGCATACTTAATTTGGAAAACAAGGCATCCTGAATGGAAATGTTTCACTCATGATCGAAGAACAAATTGTTGTTACAACATTCAAACATTGTTTTCCACTATTAAATAATATCAATAACATTGAAAGTGTTGCACTATGTTTAGAATTATGTTCAATATTCAGTAAACATTTGCTGCTTCAAATTGATGAAAGTGTATTTTGAATTTTGTTCATTATTCAGTATTTATTTGCAGCTTCATACCAATTAAAATACAGCAAGATTCCAATCACATGTTTTCCATTGTTGAGTAATATTAATAACACAGAAAATGCTGTGTTATAATATTAAAATTGTAAATTGAATTATATTGAATATGTACTTGTAACATCAAACCATGAAAATAAATTTAACACAGATTTTATGTACCCCGCTTGGTATTTCTTGTGTATTGGCAGACCTTGGTATGTAGATGGTTAATAGTGGTTATATTGTCCTGAATTTTTTTGGAAAGCTAATCCTTTTTACGGCTTCACTTCAAGAAATTCCATCACAATTCGCTGCTCTTTTTATACAACACAAGTGATAGTGCCATGAATCAGAGGATCAACTCTGATCTGTTTCTATGCACCTGAGTGCAGAGTACAGTCTCGGTTTGGCTTGAATCCCGCTCGTAATATGCTTTTTTTAGGTCTAAATGCATAATACATGCATACTGACAACATGGATACCTTATATAAATAAAAATACTATTCTTGGTCCCCCCCCCCCCCCGGTGCGCATCATTTTTAATGAAGGCTGATTCCCCTGTGGTACAAGGTTCTCAAGATAACAAAGAAAGAAAATCTGAATTGAACAGGAATTTATGTTGGCTTACTTCAATATAAAGCAGAGGAAATCTGCCTTCATTTAAAATACAGCGCAGGCTATAGGACGTGTGATCGCTCTGAAGCAAGGTACATATAAATTGAACATGCATAGAACCTGACGTTTCTTGATGAATGTCTACACCCTTAAGTGGTTATTCTTGAACTTTATTTACTATAGCTGTAAATACAAGTAGCCCAGAAAATGCAATTGCTTAAAATCGAACGGCATCTAAGAATCTTTGGGCTAAAAGGTCTACTCATTTTGCTTATTTGGCATGATCTTTCTCTTCCACAATAACCTTGTTCCGTACTAATGGTTTTTTTTATCAATATTAGGCAACAACATCACCAGTAATCCGTTTTAAGATCTTCAAAGAATTAAATTCCGTTGTTAAAATATATCGACTACATGCAGTACCTGTGGATTCGTATATTGCATTGAAGCCGCAAAGCTTGTTCTAACATTTTACTCATTTAGTTTCTGAATGTCTTATTGATTAAAAATCAACAACTAGGATAATTAACTTCGTTATCTCTAATAATTTTCTTTCGTTTATTTCTTTTACTTGTTTATTGATCCCCCTCAAATGTTTTAAATAATTTCCCATTTATGTACATTTTTTTTCCAAACTTATATTAATTATCTTGCATACAACTACTTCTGTTGAAAGATTACTCCATTTCTCAAAAAATGATTTTTTTCTCAGTTGCCACATTTCTTTATATTTTAATAAATTGTACTAAATATTATCCTGTCAACTTTACAACTGCAGTTGTGACTTATGCAAATCCTCTTCTGATATCTTTATTATATATAACACGTAACATATTTTTCATGTATCTATAAAAAATGTAGGAACTTTATTACTAAGTAATAAAATAATGTTTGCCCTACAATATCTTCGATCCTTAGCTTCATTTATTCCTAAAAATCTTTCCCTTTTAATTTCTTATCTCTCCACAACTGTCCCATCTCCGAGCATGTTCTAAGAGGGTCGTTTAATAAGATAAGCAAACGGCCTTTATCAGCCATTTGAGCTTGTAAAAATACAACATTTTAGTATGCTGTCTTTGAACCTTTGCACATTTCCTAACGTAGTTTTGCCTTCTTCTGCTAGTTGGCAGTGATCCAATCCACTTTCAAAATGAAACTTTTACGAGGATAGGATTATAATTTTCCGGCCTCGCCGATAAGAATAATCGCCTTAACAAAACTCTTATCTGGTGTCATACCTTATCTCAGTAAATAATTGCAGATGTATCTTCCGCTCCGCTGTGTTCAGTTGTTCTGATATACAGTTGCATAAAGAAGGCTATGTGTAGAAGATTGCCACATGCTCAAAAATAGTTTGGAACTGTTATTAAGTTTACTCCAAATGAAATTAAACAGCAAATGAACGGTGTATATGGGGAAGCATTTCCCTCATATTCTACCATGAAAAAATGGGCCCAACTTTTTCGAATGGGTCGAGAAAGCATGGAAGACGAAGAGCGTGCAGGGCGGCCCTTGGAGATGCTCAATCCTGAAAATATTGCTCTTGTGGAAGGATAAATTGTGGAAGACCGGTGACTCAAAGTTACAGAAATAGCAGCAAGGTGGGGCCTCTCTAAAACAACAGTCCTTCGAACTATCCATGAACATTTAAATATGAATAAGGTTAGTGCAAGGTGGGTACCAAGACTTCTTTCCTCAGTTCAAAAGTAGCAACGAGTCATCTGTTGTCAGGCATTTTTGGAGCTCTGCCGTGGCAACGAGAGAGAAGTTCTGCAAACCATTGTTACAGAAGATGAAACTATCACCCTTCAAAACAATCAATGGAGTGGCGTAAACCTGGCAAAGCACCACATCTAAAGGCAAAGGTCGCTCAGTCTACCAAGAATATCATGGTCACAATCTTTTGGGACTTTGAAGGAATACTCTTCATTGACTTCAAGGAGAGGAACGCCACAGTAAATGGGGAGTACTATGCTGGCGCACTGGACAGACTACGTGCTTCCATCAAAGAGAAAAGGGGAGGAAAGCTGAGTGGTAGTGTGCGCCTTCTTCACTTGTGTGCGCTTGTGCACACAGCTCTTGTTGCAAAGGAAGATGTGAAGAAATGCGGCTCAAGGAGTTTGAGCATCCATCCTACAGCCCAGATCTAGCTTCCAGCGACTATTTCCTTTTCTCAAAACTCAAGAAGAACCTTCAAGGAAGGAAATTTAAATGTGACGAAGAAGTGATGGATCCTGTTTATACCCATTTTGCAGACAAAACCTCTGACTATTTGGAGGGGGGGGGGGTTGAAATGTTAATTCAAATGTGTGATGTGTATTGTAATAAAAAGTAACTATAATGGAAAGTGAAATATATATTTTGTCTTTATCATACCTAGAAAATGGTTAGGCTGGAAACTTATGGACCTAGGCTAGTAAAGAATGTGTACTATAAACAAAGAATATTAACCGACTTTGTTCTACAAAAATATTAGAACACCTACGAATTTAGAGACGATTAAGAAACGTATATAGAGATATATTAGATAAAATGACAGCCAGCCGTTGAGAGAAAAGACTAACATTGTAAGAAGACCGAGCGTCTTGCTCATCATCCATAATCCGAACAGTCACAACTATAATGATGAATCAGATGATAATCAAATAATTCGCTCTTCAAATTGCTTACAGTATCAGCACAATTATCTACTAGTTACAATAATCAAAGATTGTGCTATAAGGATTCCTCAAAGCTTAAGAGCTTATCATAAGCATCAGAGATTCATCATCTGCTCGTGAGGAGGTTAAAGATGTTGATTTATTATCGGGAGATTGTTTTAACTACTGAAGCATCACAAGTGGTGGACAGTGATGATATGTGAGATGAAATGATAAACTGGGAAATTATTTTTTTAAAGAAAGGAAGCGTTCCAGGCCTAAGGGGATCGGGAAATCTGATGGGAGTCGGACCCCAGAATTCCCGCTCACGAATCCGCGTTTTAACTACCACGGTTACCCTTGGCGGTTTATCGGCAGATGAAACAGGATACATCACTTCGAGCCCAAATGACAATCTATGAGGAGGCTTCACCCTCTCGGAAAAAACAATATAAGACAATAGACCCATCTAGAAAAGTTATGGGTTGAAGGATCAAAATACTGGTTTATGGTGAAACAGTTATCTCCAAGGTATATAGCAGAACTCTTCGAAAGTTGTTCTGATCTAAGTTCCTATTCCTCAAGATAATCGAAAGCATTAAATGTAGTTATTGCCCTTCCTCATATTCTCTATAACCAAATGTTGCAGTTTATGATTTTTTCTTCGGTCCCCTAAATGATGTAATCCGCTTAAGTAGATTTGACGGTGGCGAGAGTCATAGTCGCAGTACGAAGACGAAAAACGTTCAGTGAAGCGATGCCGCGAAGGCATACAGGCTCTTGCATCTATGTGGCACAAATTCAAGGACTTGCAAGGAAATTGAACCGAAAATAATTTAAGAACAGTTCAATGTGTTTGAAACTGAAAGTGGAAAAATATAATTTGTAGCATTAAGTATTGAACATATTTTAGAACTGTGAGGAGGATGTGAGGATTGATAGTATTCATGTTACTATTTTAGGTGCTGAATTGGAAATTTTTGGAGCTGAATATGCCGTTCAGCCTCGATACAGTACAGTGGAAAATTTCAATAAATAACTAAAGTATGAACATATTCTGATTCTTCCAATTGTGTCAATGAAGAAAAATCCACTATTTTCATTTGGAGTCAAGTCCATAACAGAGTTGTTTGTAAGAGTTGGTCACCAAATGATCATCTGTTTCTAAACTATAAATTTTTCTTGAAGTTAGAAAAACATGGCGTTTTTCAACTGTTTTAGTACTTTCTCACGTGATGAAGTCAGGGACAGCAAATGTGGATGCTGATAATATTTTGATGAAATATGAACTTCAATAATCAACAGTGTTCCCCTTAAAACATCAATAAAATGTATTATACTTGTTAAATGAGAAAATTGTTTAATTTAAACTAACATTTTCTGAGTTGCAATATTGATGGATTTTAACAGAACTACCTTTTGAAGCATGACAGATGACAAGCCTTTTGTCAACCTCTATCTAAATATTCCTCACCTTATCAATGGTGGTATTTTAATCGCAAGGCGGATTCTGGGCTTCATATAATCGAGGTCAGCCATATATACGAATTCCCTTAAGAAAAATTCAAAGGTGTTACTCCTGGCAACGTTGGCGGCCAAGCTGTGGTCCCGAATCCTCTTCCAATCCAAAGTTGTCATTAAGAAAACTGCATACCTGATATGCAAAGTTTTGAGGAACGACATGTTGCTGATTCCAACAGGAAGATGTGGCACAATAAATAACTCAAGCTTGTCAAGATATATTGTAGCAATCACTATAGGCTCAGCACAAAGAAGGTACCTATCACATGATATTTCATTAAGCAGGACCAGACATTTATTTTGAGTATCACGTTCATGTTTCATAACATCACTGGGATGCTCACTTCAATTTGGTCCACAACACTCGCCACAATCATCAGCCATGCTTTTATCGTTCGGCTTGATCCACTGTGTTCTTTGATTTTGTATGCTCGCAGATGGACCCTTTTGTTCACAGCATTTTGAACCGTATTGCCAGCAAGCTGAAGCTGCAAAAGAAATTTTCGAATTAATTTTATTGGATATTTTGGGAAGCACGTTCGAATCCGTTCGATATTAATTTCGGATTTCTTTTTCTTAGAATGCTTACCAACATTTGGTAGCAAGCTTCCTGTTTGCTTAATCTTTGTATCCCAGTCCATTTTTCTCTTAAAGTCAAGAATGGGACCGTGTCTTGAACATTATATTCTAGAAGAAATTGGCGTTCTACATGCTTCATGCATTTTTTCTGCTAATTAGAGAACCTACGCGATGTTCTGCTTAATCGTACTCACAACTCTAGCTTTATAGAATTAATAGTTAATTACTCATTTCTCAATTTCAACCTTCATAAAAACATTGTTACATACTATAAATTCTGCATTACCAAAAGTCGATACATTTATTTTTCTTTGGCGTATACATTTTAAGTTATAGTAATTTATTTTATTGGAACTTTAAGCGGAACGCCCTGTATATCATCTGAATATACTATCACAAAATGACATCATGGAAATGTCAGCCACTGAAACAAAATTCTTGGACTCGTTTGTTCTCACAAAACCTTTAAAAGCATAAATATAATTCTTCTGTTACAAAAGTTTAAAATATATAAGTATCATATATATATATATATATATATATATATATATATATATAAATCTTCGGTAGGACTAATCCTCCGCTATGGAATAAAGCCCATACAAAGTGCATGAAATATTGTGTACAGAATGAAGAATACCGAGACAAGTTCTTTACTGCGTCTTGGAAGGTATAACAAATGATGGGAGAAATAATAACGAATCACTGAGCAAGGCTGCTTATGATATTGATAGAAGTTTAGAAAGTTCATCTCTAAAATAGTGTTGTCTGCATAATGTGTTTTTATCATCAAATTAAAAATTTTCAATGTACTGGAAGTAATTTTCAAAATTTGTGCTAATTAAAATATAAGGCACTGTATGTATTAAAAACTGAAGGTTGGGAACTAAACTCCACCTATATCTCCATCTTCTTAAATTAATGATCAAAGGTCTGACTAGTTTGAATTCATTAGATCCAATTTTTTTTTTTTTTTTTTTTTTTTTTTTTGCTCGAATACATTATTTCACAGGCAAACAGGTACAAAAGCGTGAAATTCCAAGAAGGAATCCACGATTCAACTCCAAATGTTAAATTCTTAAAAAGTAAAACAAAAAATAATAAAAAAGGGCAAGAGCGAAAGCAGGACTAACGTGAATGTAAATTAACTTCAGATAAGTGTTGAAAATTCAACCTGTTCCCTCTTCCCTTTCTTGCAGTATTTTCCTGTGCAAGACCGAGGAACTTGCTGAGAGAAAGTTCATGAATTGGTTAAAAGTCAGGGGAGCGCAGTATTACCAGAAATTAATTGGGCGTCCTTTTACGACATTGGGAGCCGTGAAAACGCAATCTCAAGCTTTGTATGTAATCCATTTCTGTCTAAACAACCATATGAAATTGTCATTTTAAGAGGTTCAGAGTCATTTCAACGGCCTTCATTTCCTGTAATGATTTTGCAATTGTTGGGGGCCAAAGTTCACTAAACTAGCCTTGGCAATAAACAACAGAAACATTTTTAGTAGCGTTTAATGTCATTTTTTACTACTGAGACACCACAGGCGGTAGACACTGATGATACATGGAATGAAATGTTGAATTGGGAAAAGATAATTTTAAGGAAGGAAGCGTTCCAGGCCTAAGTTTAGATAACTCCCCGGCATTTGCCATTCACGAGGACTGAGGAAAAAACTCAGTCAGGGGGGACGGTCCGGGTAAGAGTCAATCCCCAGACCTCCCGCTCGCGAGTTCGCATCTTAACGACCTCGGCAACCCGCGACAGTATACGAGAAGATGAAAATTAAAGTCTGTATTATATTATTGTACCATAGTGGAAGTCAAATCTTAAATATAGGATCTTTCCCTCCCAAAAGTGTTTGTTAACTCTAATACATCCAAATACAGTTGCAAAAATAAGAGATTAGAGACGCCATATTTCATAACGCTACAAACAATATGAATAGTTTAGCACATAAATTCTCCCCTGGATAATTATTTAAAGTAGTAAAATGTTGTGTGAAAATATAAAAGGCATTCTCTTAATTCTGAATGAGTATCTGCTTATCTTAACATTATCTAAATTTTAATTGAAATGACTAGAGATGTATTTCAGTGAACAATAAAACTGTAACACACATAATTACAGCATTTGTAAATATCATTTTATTTTAAAAAAAGTTGAAACTTTCATCTTTCGAGCTTACGTAATAACCAGACAAGTTCATCAATTCTTTGTTTTGCAGGAAGTGGATTAAATCTGGAATTATCCTCACATCTTTTACTGAAAATGTCCTTGATCTATTGCAAAGTTGTTGTAGGATTTGTTCAACAATGCTTGGAAATTGTTTGTTCCATTTAGATTAAGAATAACAAATAATTAAAGCATACAGAACAAGTTTGTTTAAATAGTATAACCTGTTTTAATTTTCTGCTGAACATCCAGCACTTCAGTTCTCCAGGCATTACTGTTGTTGTTGCAGTATTGAACATTGTAAACAGTTACAAGTATCAGTACGTATTAAAAAATATCATTCACAGATCTATAGAAGTACATGTGGTTTAACCTCATACGTTACCTCTACACATGCAAGCTGCATTAAATTCAGTACATTCATATGGCGTTTCAGTCTCAACAATACCTTCATATTCATTGAAAAGGCATTCTCTGTGCAAGACAGAGGCCATTCCTTGCCATATTGATTTTCAAGGGAGTTCCTATAATATATATATATATATATTTTTTTTTTCTAGACCTATTGAATAAACTAACGGGATTTTCTGTAAATTCGAAGTATAATTACAAATTCCCTTCTTGAATACGATTTCCCAAGACAGTGGCAAAAGATGCCTATTTAATTTTGATTTAAAAAGGAATATATTGCAATATATCCGTACAGAATTTGTTTAGATTTGATTGAACCGGTATAAACATGTACATTTTTCCATTTTCCAGTGGACATGTCAGATGTTTGTCCTAAACTCTTATTCCAACGTCAGTTTTCTATAAAATTTGTTCAAGTTTGACTGAAAATCAATAAAGATATAAAATAGAATCCAGTAAAATACACTGAAACTCCAGTCTGGTTTAGGACTAAAGCTGCACATCTAATATGTTTTATTTTTACGATGCTTTCTTATCTTTCGTTGCATCTTTCCATATCAGCACATTTCACTTGTAATTGTGTTTTCATATTCTCTGGTAAATCGACTCACAGTTTATTATAAAATTATTCATAAAATAAAGTTTACAATACTGAAAAACATAAAACCGTTAACCTTAAAGTCATATGGTTATTTACTTAGTGCATTAAGAATCTCATTGCTTGTGTGTCGTCTAGGTTTACTATGAACTACCACTTCAAAGCACAATAGAATGTTCTGTCATCTTTGAGTAAGCCGATAACCTCAGGATACGAGTAATAGTTTAGCAAATGAGAATAAGATTATTTTGAATAATGTAAATTACTCTCTTTTCTCTTGTTTCCTTTAGGGTACATATGTTACTTAGAGGGCACATTATTCTGGAAGTTCTGTCTCATAGCTTCTGCACCCTTGGCTATGCAAAATGTTTCATCAAGACGTCGACAAAGGGGATGATACTAGGGTAAATAGCTGAAAGTCATGTGGCTTGTTAATACATACCAGCTCAATAAATAAACACATGTACAGTTTAATTAAATACTCTGTTCTGTTCAAGTATTATACTTAATTTTTCCTTCGTCAGTTTATTAGCTGTACATTATTTATGACGAAAACATTTCAATCATTTACATACCCAATATAATAAATAATATTTTTAATGAACTTTCCAAATGAAATTTTTGTATGCTACGAACTGTAATATGAAAAACTAATTTCTAAGATTAGGAATCTTCAGCAGTTTTTCTGCGTATATATTTCAGCTGACAAGTGAGGAAACCGAAAGCTTAGAGTCTGCTATTTATGGCTGCTCCGAATGTTGACTCTTTCACTAACGTGTCTTAATATAAAAAGATAAAATGAATGGTCATAAAAAAGACAAATTATGGTACGTAAACGAAAGCCGATTAGTTTGAAGATAGAATTATGTGATTTATGGCAACAACTACCGACCAGTGATAATCCAGACATTTTATACTTGCGGGAAAATTGAAACCATATATTAATGATATCATGTTTCTGCATGTGAGACTCATAACCGTTATCATAAACTAATCTTCAAAGTATCAAATAAAGATTTATTGCGCTGAAACACCAGCGTGGTGCTTGCTTTTATGGATGCTTAAAACAGCAATTAGCAGGTCTTCTACATCGGCCATTATGTTCATTGTGCATTAATAAGCGTTATAGTTGAATCGCCGAATTGAAACTTTATTAGCAAATGTGACTGTACAGTTTACTAAGTTACTACGAAGGCCTTTGCAATAACTAAATCGCCGTAAACATCCAATATATGCGAAAGTGAACGAAATGTTTCCTTCCCCATTCAATCATGACGCATATGCGTGCGGTTTGTGGTTACTTATTCTCAATCAGAGGAAGAAAATTTCATTTATTAAGTGTATACGCTTAAAATGTCCTTTAATATATTAATTTAATAATAATTATACATAGAATTTTTAGGAACTAAAAATTGAAGTTTTAAGTGCCTAAAATAAGCTCAAAATATAATAAATTAGAATCTATTTCAGTAAAACTAGGCATTTTAGGCACATATGACTAAAGCTTCAAACCCATTTACTTCACTGAATTAACAAATTAAACAATAAATACATAAAATATGTTATAAAAAGTTATTTAAGAAATGGAGACAGATAACTACATTATGTAAACACAGCTGCAGAAATTGAATATATTGAAAAAAATTAAATATACTTTTTAAGTTTCTGAAATTCAGTTCCACGCTCATTCTCTTTAATAATTGCATATACAGTACATCTCGAGGATTTGTTCAAATTCTCCAAAGTTAAACTTTGCCTGTTGTCAGTGAGAACCATTTTGAAAGCAGAAAAACTTTTTTGTACTGCAACAGATGTAGAGGAGAAAATTCTAAAGTAGTTATAATAGAAACATCAACACCTACTGGAACATTTACATTTTACCACAGTATCACTCTTTACAGTTTTACCATCAATGAGAATCCTACATTCTCAATTAGTAAGTTGTCCCATCAGCTTTTAAATTTTTCCCTGTTTCAATCAAAGCACAATATATTTTCTCCTGAGCATTTTTCACTCTTGCTATTTGACTACAAAGAGATTAATTATTTGTGTTTTAAGTATTCAATGTTTGTTAGTATGAAAAGTTTGACATTAAGTATGCAATATTTCTTTTCAATGACGGGTAATTCAGACACTCATTCACTGTTTTTACACACGCTGCAGTATCGGATTCAGGTAATTTTTCAATAATTGTGACCACTTCTTTAAAATGTTTAGACTATTTTAATCCATATTCCTCATTTTATTACTACAGGATGAAGTGGACATAAAATATCTGGGCATTTCTCTTTGAACATTGAAATCGTGGACACGATGTTAGGATAAAAAGTTTAAAGAAGTGGAGCTGAGCAACCAGGTATCAGTACAAAACAACAAAACACTATAATCATCCATACTGCCAGAGTACAATGACTTTAGTCCTTTGCTTTATTCACTTTCGGAAGTTCCTTAACACATACAAGGTGCGAAATCGATATATAGCAAATATAACATCAGGAAACTTAACTTGCAATATACCAGTTGAATCACCTGCCTTATTTTTTTTTAATTTATGCAACATGCTAAATGACAGTTGCACCTTGGGCCTTTCTTCACCGTTCACTCTACACTTCAATCATATAAGTAGACAGAACACCGTTTGAAAGCACAGTGAATAAGTGGCTTGAGGGAAAGAAGGTACGATATAAATCCATTCAAAAAATATTATACCTTCACTCTGAGAGTCGGTCCTGGTGGTGTAGTGGTATCCATACTTGCTTTCTAAACCCAAGATCGCGGGGTCAAAACCCGTCAGGAATCGATGGATTTTGTCGGGTGTAAAAATCCTAAGTAGCCTTCCTTCGGAAGGAAAGTAAAGCCGTGAGTCCCGTGCCGTATACTTACGGCAAGATAAAGAACCTCAAGCCTGAAAAAAGAAGCCTCTGAGCAAAATTTGTCGACCGTTTCACGCCCTGAAATAAATGGGACGCTGATGACCTGTGATGTTAAAGAGCGTTCATATATAAATCAAACAACAAAATTTACTCTGAGAACTCTATACAATTTATAACTTTTATTTCATTGTATACATTCTTACTTACTCAATTGAAACTCCCATTGAACAAGCAACCGATCACATGCATCAAATATCAAAATTATTTAAAACAAAATGGCGGGTCTATGCAAAGCGGATAGTGACAGACTACAACCAAATTTAAGACATGGATATTGTACAGTCACATAAATGTTTAATAAGTTAATAATTCAAAGCTGGATAAACTACGGCATATAACGTTTTGTACGTCAGGCGTAATAATATTAAAAGTTAATAATAAGATATTAAAACTACAAAACGAAGTTAAAACAGAGGTAAAGAGTTATAATATCCGAGTAAAGCTTCGTGGCTAGATCAGAGTTCTAGCAGAGAAGCAGAGTTTGGTTGAATAGGCACTTACTTCCAAGGTTTCAGTGGTTGAGCGGAAATGGTACTTTTCGTTTAGTGATTTGTTCTTGAGAATTCCGGGCCGAATCTTTGTAGTGTGAACTTTTTAACCCCTTATTTTACTCTTTTCTACCAATAATGTAGTATTATGAAACAAAAATTATTATGCAAACACTACTAATAAATTACAGGAAACGGATAAAAATGTTCCAAGCCCTTTGCTGGCACATACTTAATGAACACAGTAACAAATTCATAGTTCGCAAGTACCTTTTTAATATCGGTGTTAAACTTCACCATTCAATCTTGTTGTAAACGCCATGGGTGGCCGAGGTCATTAAGATGCATACTCGTGAGCGGGAAGTCCTCCTGGACTGAGGTTTTTTCCAGGGTTTCCTCAGTCCTCATAAATGCAAATGATGGAGAGGTACCCTATACTTAGGCCTGCAATGCTTCCTTCCTTAAAAAAACAATTACTCCTTTCCCAATATATCATTTCATCTCATGCATCATCAGTGTCCACCGCCCGTGGTGCCTCGGTAGTTAAAACCCGCGTTAAAAACTGTAATAAAAATCGTGTTGTAAATTCTTCAAAATGCGAAGTGTTCAGGTAGCTGGCATGAATCAACGTCCATATGCTTTTCTGTAGGTACTTCTAATCTTTCTACCAGTTTCGGTTGTTACTCAGGTATACACAGCAATATATTCAAACGACGAACATGTGGATATGCTGTTATTCTACGGTGAAGCAAGATGAAACGCAGCAAAATCAAGAAGCTTGTACGAGGAACGATTTCCAAGAAGAACACCACCAACTACAAATACGTTTCAAAGGGTTGAAAGGTGCCTCCGTGAAACCAGGTCAGTCAAAAGATCGTCTCCTATTCGGGATGTTCCGGTGAGTTCTAGAAATAACAAAGAAACGCATAATGCAATGCAAAAAGCCCGCAAACCAGCTCCAATATCATAGCACAGTATATGAACATTAGCCAGTTTTGAGAATATTACACCACAATAAATTTCATTTCTACATCTACAACTACACCAGTCTCTCTACAAACACGAATACCAAGTACGAGGGTACTGGGTGAGCAATGCTTGATGCTACCGCAGGACCGGCCGACGGCGCTCTGTGGTATGTCAGCGGAGGCGAGGAGTATATTTCCCCTCCGCTGCGCGAGGTTTCAATGTGAATAGAAATCTTGCGCAAGTAGCACGTGCTTGTTAGGCGAGGCAATAGTGTGTCGAGTGAAAGTGTATCAAGTGAAATGGGGCAATACAAGCATTCTATTTCCCAAAGAGTTTTCATGTATGATTCATACGTACTTACAGAATCAGCGCGTGCTGTAAGGAGATTATTTCCTCTTGAAATAAATATATATTAAAATAATTTCCTGATTTCTCCCCGATTTAACCCCCTGCGATTTTTATATCTGGGGGCATTAAAAGAGAAAGTGTACAAAATAAATTCACACATTAAAATTAACATTCGTCAAGAAATGGCTGCCATTTCTCAGAGGTAACTGCAGAGTGTAATGAGCAATTTTCTAAGCAGTGTCCGAAATGCTTGAACAACGAAGGGATGCTGTTTCAGCATCTCCTTGCTCAATATACGTGAGTAATTTACTTTTCTTTTAAAGTGTTTATGCTATGTATGTTAGAAATAGCTCACTGGACAAACCGTGTTATTGCGGACTTCCTGTCACCCGCACCGCCGACACAGCAGCCAGCCTCGCCGGCCGGCCGCACGTCGCGAAACCGGTTCCGTGAAAGATCGTTCAGCCCGTATTTTCGCAATGGCTATTGTAACAGGTAGAAACTGATGCAGCATTCTTAAGTAATGTGCTTTTTAATGACGAAGCCACGTTCCACAACAACGAAACTATGAATCGACACAATGTGTAAGTAACCCTCAAAGAATCTGCGTTTCATGTGCAATGGAGTGTGAATGTATGGTGTGAGAGCCTAGATTATCAGCTAATAGTACTCTATAGTTTCGAAGGCAACCTCCTGGAACTGCAATATCTTATGTTTCTCAAGAAGATATTCCGCTCTTATTAGAAAAAGTGCCGCTGATGAAAATGCTGAGGATATGATTCCAGCAAAATGGAGTACAACCACACTGGCGCTTGGCCGTCTAGATCTCCTAATCTCATTCCATTGGATTTCTTCCTGCGGGGCTATTTAAGGAAAGGGTCTATGCAAAGGAACCAGAGAAACCAAATCAATTACTGCTGCTGATAAGTGAAGCATGCAGGCATGTCATGCCGGGCTTGTTGCAGCATGTAAGAATTTCTCTGCAACAGCGGGCTCAAATCTGCATTAAACAAAGAAGGCGACCTTTTGAGTATTTGCTTCATTGAAGAAGTGCTTCTTCAACAATTAAAAGAAAAAGAGAAGAAAAAAAACACAAAACAAACCTGTGAGACTCCGAGCGATTTTATGACAGCTCAACGGATAGACCACCGAAACACAGGAAGTCTTTGCTGCACCTGTCTCTAAAGAAACATTTCCGTATCACGCTGTCTTCAAATATACGAAAAAGGTAACATTTTTAAACGTTAGGCAGCATCTTAGCAATCTTTTCATCGTTGATAGGCATAAAAACGATTAAATTGATTGGGAAAACAGCTATAAAACTTTTGTTGCTTGGCATAAGGAGCGATGTTTTCAAGCAAGACTAAAATACCCGGGTTGCATAGATACGAAAAAATTGGGGCATCTGATTCACCTGGTATATATATTCATAGAATCTGAAGCAGAGACCCATATATAAGAATAACCTTATATATATATATATATATATATATATATATATATATATATATATATATATTTGTAAAAACTCTGTTACAACCGGATATACAATTTCATTCCAGAGAAAGGCAGCAAACATCCTGGTTAAGTCTGCATATAAATTGCTGCTGAGGTTGGGTGAAATAGAGTTTATTTGCTTTGCTTTTTCTGCTGAGCTTTTGACTTATGTCCCGCCCATCGCACATGCCATGCCTGAATGTCGTATAGCCGTATTTCTAACACAAAGTGCAATTACTTGGTTCGAAGAACCAAAATCTCAATGACTCGTAAATAATTTAACTATCCACATTGAAGGTTAAAGTGTAATCGTCTTTAAAAGAATTTCATCTAAGAGAAAGTGTATAAACATTACATGTGCCTAGTCATTAAAATATATTTAAAATATTGTTAGATACCCGTTTGCTCTAAATCTCGCAGAGTATTATTTTACATCTTAAGTGAAATGTGGAAATTCTGTTAGCCTTTGCCGATTTAGCATAAATTTTGCACTTTACCTTTTGGCATATTAAACTACACAGAGTCTTACTACTTAAAACTTCTCAATACAAATAAGTACAGCGAAAGAGGCTAACAGACATTCAAACCAACCGTTATACAGCATTGTTGCTGAAATACTATTTGACGAAAATACAAATACAACTTTCCACCTTATGTTGTATTTCCTGGTAGTGTTAATTTAAAAAAAAAAAACTGACCTCTAATATTGCTTATATGTATGAGTGTGTGAATAAATACAGAAATAGCGAAAATGTACATTGCTATAGGCATTTAAAGGCAAATATTGTGCTGTAACAATTATTTAGGACACTATCAAACTATATGAAGAGAGTTCAATTTTCATAAATCATAAATATTGATAATTATTTTTTCCTTTCTCCTATTGGAACAAAATAGTCATTTGTCCTAAAACCAACGTCAGATGATAATTTACTGTACCGTCATCCTGCTACGCAATTGGAGTTTGTGTACACTAGTAGAAACCGGTTGACCTATAGGGGATTCACGATCCCCGGTATAACTGATGTTGAAAGTTATACTGACACAGACAACTGACACCGCTCAATTGCGTTTATCATTGTCAACTGTTTCTGTAGGGAGTGCTTGTTATACATTCTACTGTGTATTGTGGTGTATCTGAGGGTGAGATATACGCTAGACCTAATAATATTTATTTGCGATTGTTATGTACAAAGAATTTATACAATTGGTGTAGGAGAGAATTTCGTCAAAACTTGCAGGAGTAACATCTCTACCGGAAGCACAATTTTCAGATGGGTGCACAAAATTCGAACCTAAAGCGTTTTCATTGGCAAAAACCCAAGATCAAAATAACTGGTTTTAACAGACGAGTAGCTTGGTGAAATATGCTATCAATTAAAAACTTCTCCCCGTAAGTCTTTAACACGATTGTGTCAGTACGATGGCGTATCTATCGGCAATGCGTATAAAACCACTCAGCTGCTGCCTGAAATAAAATATCTGGGAGTAGTTTACAATATTCGGAAGGATGATTGCAAATGTGTCTGAAACAATATCAAAAGAATTCAGGCAATCCCACAGCAGAAGGCAGGACTTTTAATAGTTACAATATTATTACAATATTTATCTAATTAATAACGAAATATACATGCGGGCTGTATGTTCAGATCACGCGACTTGGTTTCCCTCAGCAGTCGGTGAGTCAGTTTCGCAATAACTTCCTATTGGCAAAATAAATTTCCAATTGCATAGCGGAAAGAGAACTCTGTACATATTAAATCATAAAAGATAGACTAAAATGTGCAAGAAAGAAAAAGTTAGTGGAAAAATGAGGAGAGAAAAAAACATTTTATTAATACAACGTTACAGCAAACACATCATTAAGTTTACCGCTATGAGTGGCCGAGTCATTAAGGCACGGACTCGTGAACGGGGAGTCTGGGGTTCGAATTCCGCCAGGATCGTTCTCCCTAGCTGAGGTTTATTCCAGATTTTCCTCAGTCCTTATAAATGGCAAATGCCGGGGAGGTACCCTAAAATTAGGTCTGAAACGCTTCCTTCCTTAAAAACAATTCCTAATTTATCATTTCATCTCGTGTATCATCAGTACCCACTGCTTGTGATGCCTCAGTAGTAAAAAGGGGCGTTAAACACTGTTTAAAAAATTAAGTATAGTAATTGACGTTCAAGTCTTACCAAGATAAGCTAATTAGAATATGGATAATATAACTTGATGAACTTTGAAATGTCCAACATATAAGTTTCAAATTTATCAGATTGTAGCAACATTAATATCGCACGTTATTCCAGCTCTCCCCCACGCCCTTATAACGTTCTAACTAATGTATTCAGTGCTTTTGATATAGACTTTTATTTGTGTATGAGAAGCGATTAAAAAAAGACACAAGGGCAGTGTACATCCTTGGCCGTAGTGTGACGCATTTGACTATGATGTTGTTATGTCGTCAACAACAACAGACACGAATGTCTAAGATCGCCAAAACACGAACTCGTCTTTATTTTGAACCCTGCCTGGGATGTTCTCACAGTCCTCAACAGCTGTATTTATTGAGAAGGTACCCAATGCCTGGAAAGTTTCCTTCCCAAAATTCCTTTCCCTAACTATTGCAATTTCATCTCACGAATTCCATGGTCTAATTCTCAGTGTGCCTGCCTACAAATCCAGATTTCCCGGGTTCGAATCCCGTAGGGGCAGTAAATTAATTAGGTAAGGTTTTTTGCCTCATTTACTCATTACTCAGAAAAGATAAGTGGGAGCTAACTTCATACGTTGTGGACTCCGGATTCATTGATGTACTCATTTTATCAAAGAGCGTAATTAATTATCTCTTTACACCTTCGGGGGACGTTAAACTGGAAGAAAATTCGGCAGCATATTGTAATGCCACAGAAGGGATATGTGGAGTTGAATTTATATTTAACATTTTCCAATTTCAGCATGGTTGGAAAATTTCTCCTTTTTAAATAGCGTGTCATTTCTAAAGAACTTTAGTCACCGGAATCTTTTGAATTTATATTTAAATATTTCCAATTTCAGCATGGTTGGAAAGTTTCTCCTTTTTAAATAGCGTGTCATTTCTAAAGAACTTTAGTCACCAGGATCTTACCCCGCCATATTTTCTATGTGGCTTACTAAAATGAAATTTCATTTCAATAAGCAGCTGATTCTCGCGATACTTCAAATAGACGCTGTGACTACCAATGTGTTGGTGAATGCCTTCCTTAACATGGTAGGAATTCCTTGATGCTAATGTTAAGTACTTTTACATTTGCTATTAAATCATGCTTCACATATATAAAGATGTGTTTGCGTCAAATATTATTGAATTATGCTCATTAATTTGAAAGTTAAGGGGCCAAGAGCAACTGAAACAGACTTTAGTTTTTGCTATATCTTACATTAATTTATAATGGAAATTATAGGCGGTACATATTAAGTACTTATGATATATTCAAACCTTTGTTGTATATATTGTTAGTACATATGTGCGATTTATCAGTTGTCTGTTTTATTTTCTTTCAATTGTATCCATGCATATTTATTATTTTTCATTTGATAACTTTATCTCGACTATAAGAGAGAAAGGGACATCAGCTGAGCATGAGTTGAAATACAAATTAAACACATTAGGCACTTTTTCTCTGTATTACATCAGGAAATGAAATGCTATAATGCAAGTTTATTTGATTAAAGTTTCATGCTAGCGCTCTTTTTCCTTTTTTTTTTTTTTTTTTTTTTTCCCTTTAATATGTTTTCGTCCAAAGAACCGGTAGGAAAGCATATTCAACTTTTTTCCTTTCTCTTTCACTTTCACAATTAATCCTGCTCCTCTTTCGTATTCCATGCAAAATTGTGTTTTTAATCCTCATTGCCCACATTTCATGTTATCTCTTTTTTGAGCGATTGACAAATGTTTCAAAGGAAGGCTCGTTATATCTCGTTATTTATCGGAAGATAGGATAGGGCATTCAGGATGTTCACATTGTGAGTAATGACAAGCAGGTACACTATCAGCTCAGCCACCCACATTTTTCCTTTATGCGTATGACAAAATTGATGCAAATTGCTTCCTTGTTTCAAACCTCTCTCATTTCTGTTCTTTTTTGTTCCATTATTCTCTCATCCTTCCTATATTGGTGTTTTGCATCACAAAATTATCATCATTACATTATTGCTGCAAAAGGCTGTTTCCTGATTCAGTTTGCTTTTCAGCATCGAACGGCTGCACTGGCATTTAGTTCGGCGAGATTCTATAAACAGCACTAAAATATCTAGCGGAAATATTGAACAGAAATTACGTTAGCGGAAGTTGTGGTGCTGTCACACATTCTGCTAAAATTTCAAAGAGAACGCTTCCAAAAATAAAGAATTCATTCATTAAGTTACTGGAGTTACTTTATCCAGTAATCCAGTTACATGTTATGCAGTCATTAATATTTGCCCATGGAACAAAAATATAATTCCTTTGTAATGAAGGGCTTATGAAATAGTGTCACAGTAACTTACCATTTTACTTTTAAAATGTGTTGCAATCTTTTAGCAAAGAAGGTACGCTTAAATACCGAAATGATGACGGACAGCAACATTTACAGAAGTGATCATCAAATACCGAATATTTTAACACTAATCAAATTAAAGCATCTTAAAAGACCAAAATAACTAAAGGATAAAATTAATTTCAGCGAATATTTCATTTATCTACAATATGCGCAAAAAGCAGCATTTTTCAAATTTATGTAACAGGTAGAAAGAGTACTATGCATTACTCTGTTTCACTAATATTACTTTCCTTTATTTCCTTATATAGATTTGGTATTTAATATTTTTATGGATCGTCCGAAATGGAGTATTTAAGTATCCTGCAGTTCATCAGAAACGGATTTAAATTCCAGCATATGTACATGCGTATGCTTTCAGCAAAATTGTTATAATTGGAACACTTTTGAAGTTATCGTCTTTTAATAAAAGTATAAGTATAAAATATAATAAGTATAAAAGTATATAAAGTATATAAAGTATAAAAGCATAGTTCGTTCAGGTTTTGCTCATATGTTGAGAATTTTGAAAAACTTTAAAAATCACTAATATATAATAATGAGACTTGCAAATTAATAGGTATTACATTTAGACATTTTCCAATGACAATACCGCCACGGGTGGCCGAGGTCGTTAAGGCACGGACTCGTGAGCGGGAGGTCTGCGGTTCGAATCTCGCCAGGACCGTCCTCCCTGACTGGGGTTTTTTCCAGGTTTTCCTCAATCTTCATAACTGGCAAATGCCGGGGAGGTACCTAAACTTAGGCCTGGAACACTTCCTTCCTTATAAAAAAATATATATATCCTTTCCCAATTTATCATTTCATCTCATGTATCATCAGTGTCCACCGCCTGTGGTGCCTCAGTAGTAAAAACAGGCGTTGAACAATACTCACTCCCATTGACAATAGATTTTTATTTCATTTTGAACAAAAGAATATGATTCGTCCTTTCAAGAAATTGCAACACAGTATACTGAAGACTAATACTGATGTGCAGACAAGGATTTGAAAAGCGTTCGTTTATTTCACATTTCCGTTTATTGCTATGTAATGTCTTATGCAACGATAACTCAGAAAAAATAACAGAAATTACTGCTCACAGTATGGAATACTTTCAAGAATAACACAGCATACCCACGAAGCAATTCATTAAAAGGTGTAATGTAGATTTGCGGAACTAAAAGAACCTCAAGTCTGAAAGAAGAGGCCTCTGAGCAAAATGTTTCAGCTTTTTCACCCTTTGAATTGAATGGGACGCAGATGATATGAGATGTTAAAGAGTGTCCGTATATAAACAAATAAATAAATTGTTTTAGTGTGATATTCTTTGAAACACGGAAATAGGAACAAAGCTACATCCCAACTTCTACAGTAGTACTTTTCATCTTAAGATTTTGTTCATATCAGAATAATCCCTGCAACGAGAGAATTGCGTTTCACTGGGCAAAGTTTTAAATACTTTGCTTCAAGGTGTGAGATCTGAGTTGCAGTTGCTGAAGATCTTCCAGAGTGAAATGATGAAGGTGCTGAGTTCAAATTCTGTTCAATCTGTACAAAATGTCTTATCGATCATTTCGTAAATTATTTTGAGACGGTTTTTCTCCAGATGAAGCGTGAATAATGTAGGCATTCACTACAGTAATATTGATTAAGAAAAAATACCAAATACATCACTTTCTAGTTAACTGCTATTGATGTTGTGCACATGCCAAGGTTCTAACACGCGCTCATACATCTTTTTTTATCAGACTTGGCATCCATGAACAATTCGAATAATTGTTTATCTATAAGCTCATTTGTGCGAAACAGGCGCGTAATACGTCTTGCAATGATGAGATCTCAGGAATAACTCAAATACTAAATGTTCACATCCGTCAGATGTGCTTTAAAATTTGAGAAACACGTGGAAAATTAACTTAACTAGCTCATGTCATGGGGCAACTCCCTATGATTTTCACATAATGAATGGAACAGCTGTGCTTTGCGGTTAAAATATCGACTTACCATCCAAATGAGAATGGAAAAGCATGATTGTAAGATATTTAACATAATATTGAGTCATATTACTCAAGAATATAAAGTTTAAAAAAAAACATTACTTCTTCATGCTGTTCATCGTTTATACACTAAAATATATTTAAATGTAGTAAAAATTTAAGAAAGCCCTAAAGTTTATGTATAATTAGGGATCAACTTCAGCATGTTTATTTTATTAAATCTTAATGTTACTATATTAAACTAATAGCTGGTAAAAGATGCTCAATATTAAAATGAGAATGACCACTTGTATTTGAATAAAATTGTATTATAAAGCACTGAAAGTGTATACTATTGAACATTTTGTTGTCTAAGCACAATACACAAGAATGCCTTACAATTTAGAAGTATTGAAAGGTGTACGCTAACGAAGATAAATTTTGTTCAAAAAATATCAATGAAATATTTTCTTCTGGAAAAATGCAAGATTTTTATATAAATAACTTTAATTGAATTGTTTGCAATAGTTAGAAATATGTATATTTTTATAATTTACAAATTTTTTCTAAAACAAATTAGTGGCGCAAATATAACAAATTACAGCATAACTCAAGCATATAAAACTGAATTCATGCACACAAATTTGGCTGGGACCATAATACACGTTGTCAGCATCAATATAATTATTTCTCGCATGCAATGTCTCTGAAGGAAGCCGCAGTATGCTATAATTGAGATATTAAAACACATTTTAATAATTGCTTCGCGAGATATCGGTGACTTTTCTCAAGAAGCTTATGATAACCTGGATATTCTCTTGAAGCCTCAGTTCATTTAAATGTTGTAGTTTCGCCATTCCCAAGATGATAAATTTCAAAATTCCAACTATGTACCACTCTACATCACAACAATTGATGCGATATCTACTTTTCTTAGTCGCAGCTAAAAGCAATTATATCTGCAGATGCATCTTTCCGGTTTTCTTATTATATATTCCTTTTTCAAATGCAATACATTTTGTGTTTATTTTCCGTACTTGTATCTACAGATGCGGAAGAAATAATTATATACAGAAGATTTACGAGATGAAAAGAAAGTGTTTAGAGAGTGGGAACGAATGTTCTTATTCGCTTCAATAAGGAGCTAAGGCATTGATATGATCCAGTCATAGCCACATTGCGATGTGACACATGTTTTACACCTCAAATGCAAACAATTTGTCATTATCAAACCGCAGCCATATACAGACTGCACCTTAATCTAATCATTATTATATTATTTATTTAAGGTACGTTACTGTGTTTACAGCTCTCTTCAACGTCCGTAAATTTAGAACGTTATTGTAAATATTATCCTGCACGTGCGGTGTTTTGAATTCCGTCGGCAGCGAGCGGCGCCACACGCCCAGCCGCCGAGAATCAAACAGCGCGCCTGCGGTATAGTTTTTACGTGAAATCCCAGTATATTTGTAGCTTTGAACTTTACGCTTGAAGCACCACAATGAAACATCCGAGATCATTTGATTCTATCTTGAGGAAATTATATTTCAACCCCCTTTCTACTTGTACATTTTTGCATGTAGTTTTTGTGCACTCTGTATAAGCCTAGCTAGAAATCTACGTTAGTATGACACTTGGTTGCCTTTTGCATTTTTAGCCTCTGTCAAAATATGCTTTTCACTAAGATAGAACTTTTCTATAGTATATTCACTGAATTAATAAGCAATGTTGTCGCTTCACTATTATTTTAAAGTTCGTTGTTATAAAATTACCTAACTCGCCTATGTCTCTTCCACCATCAACTGTTTCTAATTAGAGCTACGATTCTCTTCAGAAAGAGTTCTAGAAGTCTCTAAGTAAGAATTCCATATCATTCCTTAAAAGTATTTTAAAATAAAGGAACCGCCACGGGTGGCCGAGGTCGTTAAGGCACGGATTCGTGAGCGGGAGGTCTGCGGTTCGAATCCCGCCAGGACCGTCCTCCCTGACTGGGGTTTTTTCCAGGTTTTCCTCAGTCTTCATAACTGGCAAATGCCGGGGAGGTACCTAAACTTAGGCCTGGAACGCTTCCTACCTTAAAAAAAAAAATATCCTTTCCCAATTTATCATTTCATTTCATGTATCATCAGTGTCCACCGCCTGTGGTGCCTCAGTAGTAAAAACGGGCGTTAAACACTACTCAAAAAAAAAAAAAAAAGGACTTTATTGCTAAATATTTCATATTGTTTAATTTTAACAACAAAATCTCCTCACAAATATCATTATACAAATATAAACCATATTTTAGTACATATATGTACATTTCTTCCAGAACCATTGCAGCGTTTACGTTACGTTACTTTGAAAAGTTTCGTATATGCTTTATTGTCACTTTATTCACAACCTAGTATATGTACAACCACTTTATGCGTTCTTTGTGTAGGTAATATAGTTATATTGTTACATTAATAAAAAAATGGCAAAATGACTAATTTTAGTATTTAATTTAACAAACTATTTTTGTAATATAAATTGTCTTCAGCTTCTGCTTTTGGTGAATATAACATTAATAGGAGAGTTTTGAGATCAGTACTGGCCTAGCTTCTCCCCATCGCCACAACTTCTAGATTCACTCAGCAGCAATACTCGGTCCTTCTCAAGTTAGGAAATTCTGATTATAGTCCTACATAATATATTAAACCGAGTACTGGGCAATACACAAGATGATAATATGACGTTATCAACATAATATTCTAAAGCTAGGTACAATAAAAGCTCTTCCAAGCTTCCTACTTCATTTTTCATTAAATTAATAATAAATATCGGAATAAAAAAATGCGTCGTGAGTTCAGTCCGCACGACATGATTTCCCTCAATAGATGGCGAGGCAGTTTTATCCAATACCGTTCTAAATATTTAAACTCTATTTTAATAAAAATGCCAAAGTACTACTGCACACAGAAAATATCCTTTCTACAATGTAATATTTCACTTCTAATAAAATACTTTTACTGAATGTTGCAAGGAATGTTTTCTCTCTCTCTAATTTTTAGTACTTTTTACCAGTATCTTTGTATTTTTGAGGTTTTCACTGGCCGCTAATAATATAATTTGCTATATTATTACTAAATAATAATAATTATAATAAACATATTCAGCTATCATGTGAATTTTTCCTGTTGTATTTTAAATACCTTAAAGTTCATTTATGCATAAAAACAGAACCTGGTTTCTAGTTCTCTACTTACGGTACGTCATTTTTTTTGAATAGGTATTATTCTGAACTACTCTTAACCTTTCATACAAGCTTGTACTCGTAATATGATCATATCATGTCTTATATCTGAAAGCATTTTATATTTTCCTCCACTACCTCCAAATTTCTTCCATGATAATCAAGGAACAGTAAGAAATTGAAGACTAAAGGTGTCTTTCCCTTGTAGATTTTGAGTCCGGTGTATAATCCCCAGATCTCTTGACCAACTTCTATTTTTATATTTCTTTCATTTTAGCGGCTTTATTTTGAAAATATCTTTTGAAAGCCATAGATCAAAATATTTTGTAAAGTGGCTTTGTTTTGTTGTCACATATGAATAAATCTATAGTCACTTCATTTTAGATCAAAAAGTATACATAATGAACAGTCAGTGTACTTCTATTCATGTTATTCTCTTTGGTGTTTAATAAATACCTCATTATGTCAGGTAATGCTTCAACACAATTAGAGGAAAACTGTAGTAAACAGAAATCATTATATACCAGGAAAATGCATTGTATAATTATCCTAATATTATATAATTAGAAAACCACATCCGCACTATAATTAATAAGCTAATGAATGGTGTGCGCTCTGTTCTCTTTGAAACCAATAAATGTACAGTACATATTTGAAATGAAGGAGTAATTGGCAAACCAATGTGGAGCATCAACCACTTGTTAACTTTTTTTGAGTATTTAATACTTAGCTTTTCAAACATTTCGTCCACAAACTGCACGCGACTCGTCCTGTAAAACAACTGAAACTTATTCACATATAGGTAAATTTATTATGAAAGTGAGAAAGTTCAAGTCTGAGAAAGTTGATGTCAGGAAAGGGCTAAGGGAAACAAAAATGAATAAATCCAGCTATATATGTGACATTTCTATGGTATTTTATTGTGTTGTTAAATATATATTGCACATAATTTTAATATGGATATTTAATCTAATATCTTATATTAAATCGAAGAGGCCTAGTGTGTTATTCACTTACGGTCCTTTGGACTCCTGCGCCATTGAAGTTTATTATGATGACACTGGAATCAATACTATGGTAATGAATAAAACTCATCAGCAGGAGAATCAATTCTATGGATCCTGCGATTAATTATGGGGCTTTAAGGGGGGCTACACTAAAATATTCTTGCCTCTTCTGCCAGTGAGATAGCAGGGTAGACAATCAACATCACTTCACAAGAAAATAATGTGTTCCAGGCATACACAATGTAAGAAATTAAGAGAGAAGATTGTGTTAACCGCACTGCATATCAAACTTGGACTTGTTAAATACACTTACCAAAGCTGTGCATAGTAACGCTGAGGCTCTAAGTCTCATAAGACAAAAGTTATCTGATGCAAATTAAAAGATGTCATTTTTATCAGGTCTGAAATTTAAAGAACTTGTTGATGTAGTGTCTCTTGATGAAAATCGTGCTTGTAAAGCTTTCAGAATTGTATAGTGCAATGGTTTTCGGGCGAAAAACAGAATCAAAAGAAACTGATTGGGAATTTAATACAGAACTACCATGTATTTGGCTGTAGAATGTCAAAATTCACAATTTAATTCCTCGAGTATATTTCTTTAGATCAAGCGACAAACATGGTGAACGCTTATATCAGAGTATTCGCCTTGTGGAAAGAAGGTATCAGGTAGGTTGGGATTTTGCTGTGAGAAGAGACCATGTATGGTGCAAAGGGATCAAAAGCACATAATAGGAAACTCGTTTTGATGTACATTTTTGGATGACGGCATTGAATGTTATGCGATATTTTTACTTATTCAAATCATTATAAAATCCAATGCATGTTAGATTTCTCTATATGTCTCTAGTTGTATTAAGTAAGCGTTGTTTTTAAGAAATTTAAAGGAGTCATTATTAAATCTGAAGCTGTATCAATTACAGAGTAATGGAAACAATTAATATTTATAATTTTTGAATCAGCAACTCAGTAATAATGTGCAAGTATGTTGTGCATTTTCTTTCAGTGGAGGAACTTTAATGTCATAACTCGTATATGTAGAATTAATATTGTACAGTGTTTAAATGCGTTCATAAAGTGTATTATTTTTGGTAATATTTAAGAAATAACATGTAGAAATGTAACAAGATAAAGAAAAACTATGGTCTTTCTCCGAACACCGCAAGACTTGGCAAAAAGTCAGACAATGCAAAGTAATCCCTTCTGGTATGCAGCTAGGGTCGAAAATGCCCCCCCCCCCCCTTCAGGGCAAACACCGGTCTGTTTAGTGACAAAGTTGCAGGTGTCCGAGTAAAAAGTCGTTGACAGTAACGTATGAAATCTGTTTAAATTCGCCTTATTGATGAACAGCAAAGCATTTGGCTTGACCAAAATTTTCCAGCTAATAGGAATGAAATTCAGTGAGGTATGCATTGACCCTATGAGTGTCGTTTACACAAAATTGGCGGGAGTATTTCGCGCCGTTGCCCATGGATGGAGTCATTTTGTATCGCGTATAAAAGGGCTAGATTTTGTCCAAAAGTGAGGCAGTCTCAGAAATTTCCGGTCCAGATACGTGTGTCTCTTGTCACTCGGAGATCAGCGGAAGAGCGGCCTAAGTACCAAGTACCAGTTCCTGCAACGAAGCTTGAGCGTCAGTCACCACGCTAATTGCCAATACAACATTGAGCTGCATAAAGAATTCTATTGAATTTACAATCTCTTGCACTCGGCATCATTCGGATAACGCAATAAATTAAAGTGTTTTGCCAAGTTTACCTTGCCCGCAGTTCAGCGTAAAACGTGAGTTTGCCCGAATATTCACACCAAGGAGAATAAACGATATCAACAAGTAAATAACAAAGCGTTATTTATGACTTCCTTTGCGTCGGAATCCCTTCTCAGGCCCGGCTGGCTCACAGCCGCCAAAATCCGGCGAAACGCCCTCGAGAGAGTCTCATCGAAGAAGAGTGGGGATGGCCTGCAGGAGCCGTGGCGAAACCTGTGATCCGAGGGCATAAATTATTTACCTCATCACGCATACAGCCCAATTCCCATCCCTCACCTATCAAATCCGTTTCGAACTGCTGCCCAAAGTGGTACAAATAATAAACACCCCCCCCCCGCCAACATATATCTTCTTCAAATAATCCAAAACGTTTATATTAAAGGAAAACTACTTTTATAATCAAAATCAGCATCACATAAGTATGCAGTACAAATTAAAAATTATGATTAACCAAAACTTGATATCTAGCATAATGATGGCACTATAAAACAAAATTTTACACTGATGATTTTATATTTAGAGTCATCATAACGAGTAGAAATTTATATATAACAATCCTCATTGTAAGTGTCGCTACATTGCGAGAGAAATAAATCTACTTCATATCATGAAAAGAGGTGGTCGCTGCAGCAAGCGTTCCAGGTTTATGAAGGATATTCAGTTAACCTGTCGGAAGATATTTTTCTGAACATTAGCCCGGACATGCGCTTTCAATAAGATGGTCATTCAATGCTACCGTGAACAGCTGGGAGGTTGATTGACTCAGCTCTTCGCAATAGTGGTTGCCGAGACATTCGCATCTTACACATTTCTGAGAGAGATCATGTTTATTAGGGTTTACCTACAGACAAATAGCTCAAGCAATAGTCGCATTCCAAATAATGTCAAGTAGGAGAAGAATTAAGGACAAGTATGTGTTAGTGCAGAAAGGACATTTTTTTCACATCTGCAATAAACTATTTCCTACATCCTCCAAGAGACACTGTATCATGCAGATTAGGCCACTCAACTTACTTCTAATTAATAGGATTTATTTTTAAATCTTGTCTGTTGACAAAGATTCTTTTTCTACCCCCTACCAAATAAGGGTGTTGTAGCTGGGGTGCCCATACTTCAAACCTGCTTTCTAAAGTTTATACGATCTTGCCTTACATAGAATACTGGAAAACACATTCTAACATGAATAAGGTCGACCGTATCTGATATGGCTCTTTGAGTATTTCCCTAATTTTATTTCATGTGTTCACGGCTTGTAGCGCATTAAACGCAATTATAATTATGGGCTACCGTTTTACATTCATTTACATTCTTTTAACTCTATTTCGGAAATGATTTTATTGGAAAAAGTAAAAAAAAAAGAATAATAAATATAATAATAATAATAATAATAATAATAATAATAATAATAAATACATAAATTTGCGTCAATTTCTTCTGTTTTATCTATAGAGTATATTTTTCATCGAACCGTTACTTTATTGTGTGTTCACAATATTCATTACACAGTGCGCTTTTGGAACAAGGCAAATGATTAGGAAAGTTCGGAATAAAATCCGCACACAAACAACTGGCACAAAATGTTTAAACGCAAAAATGCGTTGCTTTAGAATCAGCTATCCTCGTGAAGAAATCGACGTTCAAATACATGACAAAGGAAATGGACTTTGAAGTATGGGCCATCTACTGCGGTACGCCAAAACACAGCATGAGCGGACAAGTTTTGTAACTAAAGCTCTAAATATGTCTGTAACAGCCTATATAGTCATTCGTTAAAGAATGAGTACGAGAAACGAATGATATAACAAACGAAGAAACAATAAAAATATATATAAAATTTGCACATTTCTGTCTTTAACTTAAGCATTGGTTGATCCTGAATATTAAGCAAGCTAGAACGCTAAGCAAATTAAAGAGAACATTGTTGGGAACATCTAGAGCAATACTTACTACCAACATCGACAAATTATCCCTATCGGATTTCTACATGCCAATTATCGGAATACAGTTGAAGCGAAATGCCATGCTTTTAGATATAGCTCACTAAAAGCAGGTACAAAGTAGATAACTTTGCGGCTCATTCCATTTCCTTTATCGAACCATAGACCTTTGGTATTAAGCATATGAAGCTAAAGCTTTGAAATAAAAAATGTTGCAGTCATGAAAACATTCACTTTAGTAGCTTTAAAAGAACTGGTATGAATGATAAATGGACAGTGAGGTGTGGAAAATAAAACAAACAAAAAAGAACTTTATAAGTTGTGCATATAGAGAGGCAAGAAAGTATGCTTAGACTTTGGAAAACACTTTCATTTGCATTTTACAGAAAGGTAAAGGCAGAGATGTATAGAGGATTATGTAAGAGAGAGAAGCGAAAAGGTTTTAAAAAGATGCAAAGAGTTTGGGATAATGCTAAAGTGTGCACATTATAATGTTCAGCAACCCGAAAGTAGACGGAGAGAAACTGTTTGAAAACCGGACTCAATACAAAACAACGTGGTTATTTTATAAAAGCGGTAAAAGCATTAGAAACAACAAGTCGTTTTTGTAAGTCTGCTTGCGGTACAGCGGGAATTTTTTAGAATTGAAGTATCAATGCCATACACTGAATGCGTTATAAAAAGTTCAGAATTTTCCTTTAATTTGTACTTTAGTTTGAGCTTAAGCATTGTATCTGTATGCAGTTTAATAAATGTGCTGATCAAGCTTTCTTAAGCAATAGTGAGAGAATTTTAAATTTGTGCGCAAATAGGCATTGCCTTTATATTCATCTTTTAGATAAAAGTTTTATATTTTAATATCTAGGTTACATAAAGATATACGATGTAAATTTTTTAACTACATTCAGTAAATACATGTTTTCTAATTGGTCATCATCCGCTATAGCGCGGTCAGCGACAGCGGAGAAGCACGTTCCTCTAATCTTCAGTATCTCGGCCTAAAGTAGCTGGTGCGTTGGCTTTGCGCCGTTGGGGCGTTCTTAAGTTAAGTTAATAGATCGTGAAACGAAGTGTTTTTCATTTTTTCGGTGTTAGTGCTTTTATAATGCCAAAAAAGTGAGTAAAAAAACAAAAAAACCGCCGGTGTTTCTGTACCTTTGTGCTGTTCTAATCTTGAGGATAGATTTAGGAAAATGGGATCTTTTCTCGATAAGAAACCAAAGATAAACTGACATGTGCTTACTAAGGATAAACATAAATTGGAGAAAGGTTTAAACGAAATCCAAAGAAATACAGGCAATGCCATTAAACTCTTAAAAGTAAAACCTTATAAGCAAATTTTGTTCATGTAATAATACAAGTAGAATAAATTTCTGCAACTGAGTTTTGTTAGGAACGACCCAATTGGTCCACTTTTCTTTTTTTTTTTTTTCTTCTTTTTTTTTTTCCATGGACGAAGCATGCACGCGTGGTTCCATTTAAATGGTCATGAAGTATTGGAGTAGTACGTAAAAACATAATATTTTGCATAAAATGCCACCGCATGACCCCATCAAACAAATAAAATGTGTATGGTGCAAAATGAATGTTTACAGAAGTATAGAACTTATATTTTATAAAAATGCCGTGATGCTCAGAGATGCAGAAGTAAATAAATACTCATACGCACTTCTTCAAATAATTGTCGATATAAAGTAAAGTTGCATTGTTTTTCAACAGGATTCCACTGCAGCACTCTTCTCTCATTCACTTTAAACGAGGAAACTTTTGAGGGTAGGATCAGAGAAGATAACAGAACATTGCCAGGACAATCCCCAGTTCTTATCATATGCGATTTCTATTTACGGGGACACGAAAAATAAAGTGTATCAGAGTAACCCGCATATGTTCGAATAACTGAAAGACAAAGTAGAAAGAGAAATTTCAACAAGTTGACAAAAATAAATAATTCGTGTGATTGCGAATTTCCTTAAGTGGTGTGAAAGATATGTGGTGGCAAAAGAACACAGTTTCCAAAATCTTCTAAGACAAAGAAAAATGACTACTGTAATATTAATGAGAAATCTAAGCGCTTTAATAGGGGCTTATGCATATCCGATTGGATCAGTAGACGGGGTGCTTCCAATGTGCAAGCCGCGGTCTGAGGGAGGAACGTCCTTTTGAAAGCATTGTATCTAAAGCATTATAGCATGGTAGTAAAACTTGTTTATTTCCACAAGGAGTAAATGAATGATTGTTGTTTTTTGGAGTACTAAATGAATATGATAATTGATGTTGATTTGTTTTATTTACGGACGCTCTTTAACATCTCAGGTCATTAATGTCCCATTCAATTCAGGGCGTGAAACAGCCGACAAATTTTGCTCAGAGGCCTCTTCTTTCAGGCTTGAGGTTCTTTTTCGTAACCGTAAATGTACAACACGGGACCCACGTCTTTCTTCCCTTCCGAAGGAAGCTATACTTAGTAGTTTATGCGAACATGATTATGTCGGTCCTGGTAATGTGCCGCCTAGACCCAAGATCGCGGGTTCGATCCCCGCCAGGATAGATGGATTTTTTCAGGCGTAAAGAACGAAAAAGAACCTCAAGCCTGAAAAAAATAGGCCTCTGAGCAAAAAGTGTCGTCCGTTTCACCCCTGATGGGACGCTGGTGACCTGAGAAGTTAAAGGGCATCCGTAAATAAACCAAGTCAAAAAAAATGATTATAATGAGAACGCTACGGTAGGTAAAGGTTTTAAAAAAATGATAATAGTTACAACAAAGCTAAGAGTAGGAAAAAATATGAGTACTAGGCTATTTATGTTTTTATTAAAGTTTCATTAAAATATTATATATTTAATAATATATTGATATACTACATTCTAGAATGTTCCATTGAAAATTTTAATAATGTGAAATGTTTCTTCAGGCTAATTCTTGTACAAACCACACATTAGATATAGAAAATAGGTACATGCAAGAGAGAATATCTTAATGAGAAAAATGACCATATTGCCTATATTGTTCAGAGTCGAACCTGTCACGTTAACATTTTGTTTTTTTCCATTTACGTGTGTTATGTGAGAATTGTTGGTAATGATGTTCTTTTTAAGACCCGACATGAAAAAGTAAAGTCAAGTCAAGTCGAAAGAAATCGTGGGTCAGAAATTCTGCTATATTCTGCTAGGATATCCAGTACGCCTCGAGTCCTTCCAAACTTTCTCGCCAAACTTGCAATCGTCTGCTTTATTAATGACGCCTTACTTCCTTTTTCATACTCTCTGATATTGCTTTAACAAAAAATGTGTGCCAGTAATTGCTAATAATGACTATGTCCCGGTTCTACTTCAAAATTTAGTACTTTGAAGCAAAAATAAAAAGTAGAAACCTGTCTACCAGTTACTATGAACTCTGTACCTCACAATAATCTACAAAATAAAGCAAGCACATTTGACGCCACCAATACCAACAGCATCTGTCAATAAATAGCTGCAACGAAGTGAAATATTCTTGTTTTCCAGCATATTACCGAAAGAACCATTTTGTATAATATGCTTGCCCTAACAGTAATCACCACCACGGGTGGCCGAGGTCGTTAAGGCGCGGACTCGTGAGCGGAATGTCTGGGGTTCGAATCCCGCCAGGATCGTCCTCCCAGAATGAGGTTTTCTTCAGATTTTCCTGAGTCCTCATAACTGGCAAATGCCGGGTAGGTACCCTAAACTTAGGTCTGGAACGGTTCCTTCCTTAAAAAAATAAATCTTTTCCCAATTAATCATTTCATTTCATGTATCACCAGTGTTCACCGCCTGTGGTGCCTCAGAAGTGAAAACGGGCGTTAAACACCATTAAAAAAAAAGTCTAACAGTAATCAAATTGAATAATGGGAAATGAGAAATTATTCAACTAAACTTGCAAAGAGATGTGTAGTTAGAAATAAAGTATGAGAGTTGTTCCGGGACAAGAAAATGTTACGATGAAAGCATTACAATACAATACAATACAGATATACTATTTTTTATATAATCACTCAATCTCTATAAACGCTCATCTAAACGATTATGTAACGATAGATATGAGCTCCAGATGATCGCGGACGATGAAATGATCACTATCTATTAGGATACTCAACTCATAAGTAAATTTCGCTGAGATCTAATGCATCAACCTGCTGCACAATTCTTTTTCTGTGCTTAAGGTCGTTGAGCTTTTTCTTGCCGATCAGCATCAATCAGGTCTTTATAATCGTCCGAACTCCCGGCACCATTTCAATATGGTTTGGCCCATACACGGCCAAATTCTCCTCTAGCAGAAGTAATGAGTGATCCGCTAATTTAACAATAGTCGCACATAACTTCATAGTCGAATCACTATAAATAAAATAAAATAATATACGTATATACTTCATTCGGAAGGAAACCACCACGGGTGGCCGAGGTCTTTAAGGCGCGGACTCATGAGTGGGAGCCTGAGATTCGATTCCCTCCAGGACCGTCCTCCCTGACTGAGGTTTTTTCCAGGTTTTCCTCAGTTCTCAAAAATGGCAAAAATGGCACCCAAAACTTAGGCCTGGAACGTTTCCTTCCATAAAAAAATCCTTTCCCAATATATCAGTGTTCACCGTTTGTGGTGCCCCAGTAGTAAAAAGAACGTTAAACATCCTTACAAAATCGGAAGAAAGTATATAGCTAGCATTATAATGTTACTATTGAGGTATGTGCTTTGGCTAAGCAGTATCTAATATGAAATACCCTTAAAACATGGTGTAAAACTGTACTTGAGATAGGGTCGAGATTATTCCATTATTTTTCATTTAAACAGTTCTTAAATCCTGTTTTATGAGATAAAGAGTTACTAACAAAAATATATCCATATGATGATCAATCCAGTTTAACTTTTGATGATGCCAGCAATTAAATTTTCTTCTGGCTACATTATGAGCGTTGCACAGGAAAAAATCAACCCAGTAGAGAGGGTTGCCACTTCTGCCATCTTTGCCATACTGAAGTATATTTTGGCGACATCTGAAATATTTCATTGTGTGTTCCACCTCTCACCCTAGGCATGAACACATTTCAGTTATAATGGCAAATATCAATATATCCTAATGCATATCGGAGTATGTTTTATAATACATATTAATGAGTATTGACTTACATTAATAAGGGACAAAACATTACAAGCAAATCAGGGCGTAAAATAAGCCTGTCCTTTGCCTGAGACTTTATTTAACATTTATATTGGCGAATACATTAAAGAATAGCAAAGAGTTTTAACAACAATTTTAAAATTGAAAATTAGAATATGAACACCATTTTATTTGCTGACGACCAGTTTGTTTTTTGCCAGTTCAGAAAATACTTTTCAAATATCTTGCAACATGCTGGAAAAGTTTGCAAGACTACCTCCGTGGTCTAGTAGTAGCGTTTGAGATTTCTAATCTGAATGGCCTGATTTCGAAGTACGGTCATGGCAATCTGTCTGGGTAAGGGTTTGAGTTTTTTCTTACACTGAAAAGGTGAATGACAGATAGCTTTAAGGCCCGAAGGACCCCGAGCTCATCTGCGCCATCATTAATACATTTCATTCATACCTACTGAGCATGTGGAACAATACATTGCACATTAAAAGCAAAAGTATGAAAAACTTGCAAGTACCGGCGCTAACTTAACGTCTGTGAGAATAGGAAAGAAACTCAATAGGAAAGACAAGAAAATTGGAGACAGCAAAATAAAATTCTTATGTCATACTGCATTTCTGACTCTTCAAGATAAAAGAAGAAACAACGACGTCGGAAATGGGCTAAACATCCATAACCAACAGACAAAATAACCAATCTAATGGACACTACAACCATATATAAAGAATGGAATACAACAGGATACATCTCTTAATACCATCCTAAAGGTTACAGAAATGTGGCTTTATGGGAAACAGCTTTACAGGCTTAGTTTCATGGAGCTGGCGACGACGGCAAAATTTACTAAACTAGCCAAAAAGACCTCTGTGACTGCCTTTGATGATTTATGAGGGCATCTTCCCATGGAAAATTCGCAGTTTAGGAGCTCTTCAAGCACTGGACTTTGACAATTGCGAGTAGGAAATAATAGTCTTTGTTAATTTCCGTATAGCTGATCAAGGATTTCATTTGATTAAATGTTGAATATCACATAGTTATGAGTAAATAAAAATAAAATCTCATATTTAGATACACACAAGTAGGAGAAGTTTACATAAGTTTTATTTTATATTGTTTGCATATTACATATTTCCTCATATGGTATTATTTACGTTTCATTATAGAATTGTTATTTATATTTATAACATTACATATTTCGTACCATACTATAGAATGTTCATGTTATAACACAATTGCGCTGCTCGCATTCAAAGTGGAATTACACCAGTTGGTTGTCGCCATAAAATTACTCCTTTTTGGTTCTCGAAACGCATTAGCATGTGTAACAGTCAATTATATTATTAACAATGGCACCATGTCCCAAGTACCACGGGTGGCCGAGCTCGTTAAGGCAGGGTTTCATGAGTTCGATTCCGGCCAAGAACTTCCTCTCTGATTGAGGTTTTTTCCCAGGTTTTCCTATGTCCTCAAAAATGGCAAATAACATAAAGTTGGATCTGGAGCAATTTTCTCTTTTAAAAAATCCTAATTTATCATTTCATCAGTTTTCCACATTAGTGTCCACCGTTGATGGAGTTTCTGCAATAAAAATGTGTTTTAAACAGTATTAAAATTATAGTCCAAGTTTGAAAATATGATTTTTATTGTCAATGCTTTCACCACAGGCCGACATCGGCAATGAAAATGGGTTTATATTAACTCATTGTATTTTACTCGTTTAGTTAATGCTTTAAAACAGGCGGAGATCAATTTCAGGAAGTAAATAAAGGAATATCTGCAAGGAAAGTTATTGTTTAATCTCTCTATCGTGTACAATGCTGCAGGCAGCAGCTATTTAAACCTGTTATTACAAGATAGGCAACCTGAATTAAAGAGTAAGCATTTCGAAGTCAAATGAACGTTTCTTCGATTCTGTAGTCGGCATTGAACAGTTCCAAAGCGTTCTTTTTAGTTTTATACATTACATGTCATGTTATTGGTTTCACTACATTGTCAAGAAACCAAAAACCCTTAAGAAGTCTTGGGAATAGTGAAAGTGATAGTGAAAGATGCAGTTCAGAAAATTAGTGTCATACCGTGAGAGTTTGATGTAGTTTCCACTAAAATATAAACTGTGCTGGAAAAGAATTCCAAATTTTCAAAATGTTTTATTTTGTGTCGCGTGCTTAATGGTGAAGCTGTAGAACCCCTTGGGATTTTTATGCCTAGCACAGTTTCTTTGTATACATAAATATGCGATGTATAGCGCTCTTTGCTCTGTGTAGGAAAACATTATGTACATTTGCATATTTGTGAAAGTAATTATTAAGTAATTGTGCGTCCCCTTTTAATGTAAATGAAAGATCTTTAACTTTCAGCACTGTTGCAAGTATTCCGATAGCAGAAGTGCCAGAAATTATTTTATTACAGGTTATTTTAAAATGTTTATACGAATTTCTCATTTTCACTATCTGTATCTTGAGTAAAATTAAAAGAAAATATCTTTTGTAGTACAATGTGAAATCCTTTATAATTACTTCATTTTATTTTTATCTACATATTTAATAAACAAGGCTATATATTTGTAATTTGATATTACATAGAATCTGGGCTATCGACTCAACAGATTTTTGGATTCATTTGGAAATCATCCAAGGTAAAAAAGGAAATGTCGGAAATAACATGTATCTCATTATATATCATGGCCGATTTAAATTACACAATCTATACTATTTAATCTCTTTTTACTAGTTGTCATTTTTTTGAAAACGTTACTTTACGACATAGAATAATACAATAAATGTCATAATCAAGGATCTTTAGTGGAATTGTCAAGCGAGCGCGCGGCACCTTCATTATGGACAGGCGATCGACAAGTTTCCGATTATGGCCACCGTTCAATGATGGTAATGGGCTGAACATAAAATATTTTCTTAGAATTTATTAATTAAAAACTTGGAAAAAGATTACATAGAATGTAATCTAATCTAAAAAATCGCTTACTATTTTAGAAAATGAATGCTAAACTGCCTACCTTTGCTGCCCAAATATTTTAGGCATCTCTAAAAACTACACATCATTTGCTGCTTATTGTTAGTTACTATTGAGAAAGGAACGAACGTTAAGTTTCAGTTTTTCTAAGGAAGGGGAATTTATTTTGTATTTTTCTCTCCCCCCCCCCCCTTTTTGAATTACCCAGAAATAAAACTTGCATTGAGTTGGGTCAGAGAACACAGGCGCCACGCTTTCCAACAGCTGTTTCCTGTTAAAATACGCCGCTTAACTCGTGGAAACATGGACTAAATGTGACAGAGCACAGTTTCATTTTGAATTCAATAAATAGGGTGTAAAATCATATTCCATACCGAAACACGTTGAATGTCAACTCGTTAACAAAATCAATCTTATCTTTTGTCGCTCTGGTACATGCACACCAACTTTCTTATCATGGAGTTTATCAGATCACTAATAACGGCTATTTTGTGAATTCACGTAACCTTGGAGGTGTAACCAAGAAAAGAAGAAAATAAAGTCTGATCTAGTCACCTTCTCACAAAGCAAAACGCCTACTTACTGCTGTGCCCTCGCCTACAGATATTGCGTGGGACATGACAATGTGTGGCGTGCGTGGGCCAACTTTCCTGTGAATAATTCAGTGTGTAGGAGATTGCAAGGAGTGTGTGTGTTTATGTAGATTCGATAAAAAACGTAAAAATATATTAAATATTATGTGCAATGCAACTTGATATAAGCGGAAAAATTATCAGAACTATGTATAGATATGCAATTCCAGGATTTGATTTGTTATCTAAAAAACCTTAAGGTTAAAGCAGAGATGTTTTTATATTAAGTATCGTTGTTAAAAATCAAAGTTAATACTTTTTTCTGTTACTCATAGTTAATTGCTGACATTTATTTTATCAACCTGACTAATTATCGACAAATTCAGGCGTCAGTTATGAACTTACCTGATCAGGAATGCCATATGGTTTGAAAAACCAAAGTAAATGTAATATTTACGATTAGACTACATATTAAGTAAATTGTTATGAAGGAGAAATGCTAAGCATGGACTTTTCGTTGTTGCAAATGAATGAACGGATGCTTAGGGTAAGTTAGGAATTTGAGTAATACAAAATATAAATATAAAACTATTTTTAAAATCGCAGGGGACATTCCAATATTATTTCACAACCATTTAAATTATACATCCTATTTCTTACTTCTCTTTAAAAATTTGAATTATTATTATTAATCTGAAGAAATCATTTTCGTATTATTGTTAATTAAATTTATTTGAAATATTGGCGTAAGATCCCCATTTTTATGCATTTTTCAATCACTAATTTGAGAAACCAAAGTAAATGTTTTACGTGCTAGCAATTGTATAGCACAAAATAAAAGAATGGTTTGTTTAGTGTAATGAGTGACACACATTTGGCCTATTGAAATCCAAACATCGATTTACTAAGGAGTAATTAAAGGCATTACATCAGTGACAGAGACCAGTAGCTTTTAACTCTACTTAAAGCAGTGCTTGCTGAATCAAGGATGGATATATTATATTGACACGTTACATTGGAAAAAGTTCAGATTTGCGATTGGAAAATATTTAGCAGTTCTTCAAAAATGTGAATATATTTGAAGTAAGTATTAGGGATAGATATCCCAATTTTCAATATTCTTCTTCACAGATGCCGAAACAAATCTACAAAAGACCAGTTTCATGCAATCCTAAAAGCTGAATTAGATTGACCCGAATCGATAAAAATATGCTATAGAAATGAAAGAACGAGTATTACGAAGAAAAGTAGGTGAAACGTTTAAACTGTGTTGTTGTTATATAAATAATTTTACCAGTGCGATAATTATTTAACTATCGTTTATAAAAGTTCAAATAATATTTTTTAAAAATGTTCTTTACTTGTATTGTGAAAGAAGGTGTTTCCTGCAAAGAATTTATTCATAATCGGTTCCTCTGACGACAGAAGTGATGAAAATAAGGAGTAAATATATTGCCCTCCTAAAAAATGCACAAGACTATACAATCAAATAATTTGCATGTCATGCTGTTAAATAATTGTACTTTTACATTCATTATGAAAAACAAATATTAATTAATTATAAGTAATATAGACTTTTTTCTTGAAAGAATATAGAACATGGCATTTTTGTGGCAAATACCCGAGAGAAAATAAGTTTTCCTTGAATAACAAAGTCCTAGACAGGGTGAAATAATCGTAACATTTAGTTTATAGAGTATCAATTTTAGAAGATTTAGACTTACAAGAAAATTATAAATGTAATAAATCCATGGACATTATAAATAGAATATTAAAATCATAATTAATCTTGAAATTACCACCAAGCGTGCACATAAAACTGTAGCTAGACTTGTGATCTACTACGGGACGATGTTCGCACCCTAAGCAGACTAAAAACAAGCGAGGTAGAATTTCTGCGTGAGTCGGCAGGATGTGCAATGTAATTTTTAAAAAATGCTGATTTTGGACTTTATCTTCGAATATCAATGGAACTGGGCAGCACATATTAACAATATGAATACATTGGAATCCCTAAGGCTGTTGCTGTGTTATCATCCAGCTAGAAAAAGATCACTGAGAGACCCAATGAAAAGTTGAGCCGTGAAAGTTCAGCCAAATGGGAGCAGAAAAGTCAAAGTTGCAACATCTGACATCCAGTGTTGCAATGTCATTCTATAATTACAGCTGCAATTCAGGAACTGTGAAAGGGGAGTATTAAGACTGCTTCAACTACATTGTAGATAAAACCCTTAAATATTTCTCGAATTTAGTACTGTGCAAAGATACGGTACGATCGAGAGATGCATACTGATATTATTTCACTGAAGAAAGTAAATGCGGCTTGAAAGGATCTGCAGATGACGTTACATCTGCTGGCGGATGTAATTGTTGCAGCTAGTTATTGTCGGTGTCAATGCCGATAACATTGATTTTCTATGTTTCATCAACAACTAGGGCAATTACGCGTTTTCGTTGAGTCTTTATCCAATATCGGTAGTGAATATTCGATCAAAATAAATCTCGGAATGATATAATATACTAATGGCTTTATTGTCATTATTTCTGCATTAAAACTGGTGTTTGTCAAGAACCGGTTTTGGTCTCAAAGCACTACTTTCTGTTCTGGTGACGACGGATTTCCGTGTTTTTGTAAACCTTCCCTTATTCTCCTTGCGGACACTCCTAGCAACACACTGCAAAATATTGATTTTTCTGTGAACGAGCCGTTGACAAATCAACTTATTAGGAATGGTTGTGTGGTTTGCACTCCCATAAACAAACATCAAATCTGCGTGAAGATTTACTAACTTTACAATGATAATCGTACACCTCACACTCAATAACTTTGAAAATACGAGGTATGTTCAATAAAGACTGAGACTGGTGCTGTAAAAGCTTTATTATAGAAAAATAAGTAAAATCAACTGTTTCCCCTTCTTTACAGTCACCAACGAGCTATGCACTTATCCCATTTTCTCATTCAGTTTCGGAAGACATCTTCAAAAATTTTATAGACGTTCTAAATCGCCTCTAATGTCTTCACTGCGTAACTTTCAGGGTCAAGTCCTCATTTTTGAGATCGTTTTGGGCAGTTGAAAACAAAACAAGATCGCATGGAACAAGAGTAGAAATGAATTTTTTGACCTAAAAATGTGGAACATCTGTCAGCTTGTTGTCATGGTGGATCTATCACTTGCCGATTTGGTGTGAGCACTTCCAACTGTCCGGCATGTTTACAAGTTCTCTAACGGTCACACAAGAGTCCTCGCACATGATTGCAGCAGCAGTGTTGACAGGAGACCTCGGTACGGTTGGGGAGGGTGGGTGGGCGTTCCCTACCCTCCTTGCAGCTCACAGCTCTCTCTTCCACCTTGAAAGGCTTTATACCAACGGAATCATCTAACACCATACACTGTACACTCACCATAAACTCTGCAAAGATTTTTCAATCGTTTCTGAAGCAATCTTCTTCCATAGAACACAAAACTTGATCACGTAATGTTGCTCACGGATTTCTGTCATCTTAAGTTTTAGAGGTGTCTCAATATATAACCAAGTTTAACACACTACTCACTACTGACGGAGAATGGTTTAAGTTTAGAAAAAACATTGCGCCTGGCTAAGTCGAGAGTACTTATTTTTAGTACTTAAAAATACATTTTCAGTTTTTATTGGACAACCTGGTATTATCAGCGATACATGTGCTCTTTTACTGTTCTTTTAGCAACTTTAGCAGAATCCTCGCAGTAACCTCTTTAATATCCTCCTAAACTGGGCGAATTGCGTCTTAATATACTCTTGACTAACTTGGATTTCACGTGGGCTCCTACGGGATTCACAAAAGCTAACTCGCGTTCCCCGCAACACTTCAAAAATGTTAAATTACTGGTTCACTTATAATTAAATTATCTAATATGGCGCGAATATTCGGTTTCCCGAAGCGACTACGGTACAAGCGTAACTCTCACATGTGCATATAAGTAATTAAAACTCATTTGAACCTGGCTTTCATCTTACCCTTTTAGCTACACAATATGTTGCGCAACCTAGAAAACTGTACATTGCCAGCTACGAGAAATCTACGTTATGAGTATATAAACATTCTTATTCTAACATTATACATTGAAATATCTATAGAATATTTACATAATTAATTACACGATTAAATAATAATAAATATAATTATAAAATATATACAACATATACATATTATAATAACATACTCATGGGGTTGCCAATAAATACAGTTAACAAGCACAAGGAGCTATGCACTGGGTAAAATCAAAGGCTTCCTTTTACTAATATTTAGATTATGGCTCATACTATTGGGATATACTATCATAAATAGAAGCCGTTGTTACTTGCTTCTAAGAATATGTTGCATTTCTTACCATATTTTGAATCGGAGGGCGTGGTTTTTTTTTTTTCAGAATAATACTTTCGTTTATAAGCAAAAATGGAAATATTTTGAAGTAAATACTTACGTATATACAACTCTGTTAGCAATATATTGTTTCACTCAAATAAAATCCTAAGGAAACTAACCTTTAAAACTTGGAAATTCTGTATTTCTTAAATAATTAGTTCAATTTTTGCATAAAATATTATGATTGTAGTCACAAATTCTCAAATTTTAGATCAATTTATTTCATAGTTTTTGATAAAAAAATGGTTTCTCTTTTATATACAAACATGCAAATGTTTAACACAAATATATATATACTAATAATAAAAGTAGATAAAGATAAAACACTGAGAAAGAGTTACACTTGAAATTGCAATTTCAAGTGCTCTGTGTTTTATCTTTATCTACTTTTATTATTAGTGTTAATTTGTTACACTGTTAATAGTGTTTCTTTATTTTTATTTTTCATTAATATTATATATATATATATATATATATATATATATATGATATACAGACAAAGGTCCTTGCGGTGCAGTTTTCTAGTTTTGGAAAAAAAATTTAAATTAGATTCTAACATAGTTATTACATAATTAGCAAATAAAAGAAACATTTATTTACACAAAAAATAACAAATTGCAAAAGTGTGCTATTCTCCTATTTTAATTACTAAAAAATTTTATCACAACAATAATGTAATTGCACTTATTTTCCTTAAAACTTTTCTTTGTTATTATCTTAAGAGTCTATGAAAATTACAAAATATTATTGGTTAAATTTCCACCTGAAAAGAGAAACTTAAACATTAACCTGCGTTGAAAAAACAGTTAAAAAGAAAGATGAGCTTTAATATTTGAGAAATTAATTTCCCCTTAAAACTGTCGTGCTTAATATGCTAACTTTAGTTTCTTCTCCCTCATAGTTCATGTGAAATTCAGTTTTATTTTTGGTTAACGTACTTAGAAGTGTGGCCTTTGTGCTGTCCTATATTCTGGCAGCTGATCTTCAGGGATCTTCATCATCATAGTTTCTATCACACGTAATTTCACTTTTCTTGAGAAATTACATCCAATATTACATACGCTTATTGCAGAAAGAACGGCAGCTTTCATTCTCTTGGGCACAATGTATTTTTGGGACATTTACTGCACACAACACTATGTAGGCTCTCATTACTATTCTTAATCGACCCCCTCAAGCAGTTCATTTGCAGTTCTTGATTAGCAGGCATTATCTTGCAGGCAATACTTGGTAAAAGTATACATTTAAATGTTCTTTTATACTTTTCTGGTGTTTCTCATTTTGCAAAAGCTGGATTGCAGAACCACTATTATGTCTGACACGTGGACGATGTGCAGGCTTGGGCTCATCAGTAGACTTTCAGTGGTAATGAAAGTAAACCATGGAATATAGTTGTAATGAAGGTTTCTTCAAACAACATAAATATTGCATTATTTCTGCAAGTGAACTGAGGGCTCACAGTTTTGATTTACTTGCTGTAGCTTCTTTTTCCACATGATGTACAAGGCATAGCTTCTGAATCTTTTGGTTATGCTGGCTCATTAAAACCCTCTCCTTACTTATGTAAAGTAACCTAAATATGTATATTATCGTTAAACCTAATTATATTTTTTATAAAAGGCTAGAGTATTTACACCTATAAATACAGAATGCAGTCTATTTAGTCGCAATTCATACAAATTACAAAGGAAAACGGCAAAAATACACAAAACATAAATATAAAATATATATTAATGCTTGTTTACTTTTCTATTCTTTGTACACTGTCTGTATCACTCTTATCAATAAAGTTGCTAGCCGGCTGTCTCAACCACTGCTCACAAAAATTCGGCCGTTTTTAAACGATTATTTAAAATATTCAATATTCAATGGCCAAAAAAGTAGTGGTGTGATTCTACCAGAACACTCCTGGGCCATTTAAACGATCACGTGATATGCCTTTAAAGCGCAACTGACTTAAAAGAGTGTCAGTAAATAAATCTACAAGAACTCACGTTTATTAACATCCAAAAATTTCAAGCTCACAATTTTTATGAATTTTCGGCAATTTTCTTAGGTCTAATTCTTTATCTATGCAGTACTTCCGGGATTAAAAGTGGTTATTTTTATTTTATTTAAGAACGTCTCAGGTCATTAGCATCCCTTTCAAATCAGGGCATGAAACGACCAATAAATTTTGCTTATAGGCCTTAGAGGCATGAGGTTATTTTACCTGACATAAATCTACGACATGGGTCCGACGGCTTTACTTCTGTTTCAAAAGAAGCCTTAGAATTTTATATCATTGACTTTAGCCGGCCGGGTTCGAACCCACGAACTTGTTATACGAGGCAAGCATGGTTACCACTAGACCATCAGGATCTACCAAAAGTGATTTAACGTGGTGGTAGCGAGTGCTTACCACCCATAACCTTTGCCCATCCATCCAATTATACATTTTTTTGGTTCCAAATCTACCTCTTTTCCATTTATGCTTATTTTAACAAATTGAAATGTTCCTCTATAGATAAAGGAATATATTTCTCTGTGAAATTTATGTACTGCCTTTAGTCATTTCAAGAAAATAAATATACCAGTTTTATGTTCTGCTCTATTACTTTTGAAGCCAAAAAAATGAGTAGCAAATTCTATTCGGCGAAAGTGAAATAGATATTTCCATGAATGAAATTAAATATAGATTATTCTGTTCGATCTCTCCCCTCAGGATGCGTAACGCATGACCCAAATATTCTCTCTCCCACTCGTAGATTCGTCGCTGTTAAACCTATGGGTATAGTTTTATGATGGGAGCAGTATCTATGACAAAGACCCTCCAAAACAAAACCCAAACCATCTCAAACAACACGCCCAACAAACAAATAAATGCCGAGAAAGGGATATCTCCACTAGCCCTCATACCAGTCGGCGCTCTCTGCAGGCGAGCTAGTTAATGAAAGTTGATCCCGGCATGTAATTCTACTAATTATATAAAGTTAATGGAATGAGATTTCATTTGAAACGTGTGCGCGCCGTAACGGATGCGTGATCTATGCCCTTGTCTCCCTTGCCCCGCCCAACCCATCCTCATGTTTGAATCGTGACATTGCACCTAACCACAGTATTCATGACGATGTAGTTGGCTGCCTGGTTTCTAGAGGAAGACAAAGGCGTGGTGCCTAATAGAATTAACTGCAGCTACGCCCAGAGGGAGAGATTCTCGCAGCAGCTGCGTCTCTGTTATACCACTGTGGACAATAAACACAAATATAGATTTCCTCAAATTATTACTGGTACAACAAATGCGCCACACTGAGAGAAATGATAGAAATAAATCCATTAGAATATAATTTTATAATTTTATTTATGTCGATTTGGAACTATATCTTTGTACATGGGCTCAATAATATTTGAATAATCATTAATACAACAAATTGTAGTTAATATTGTTACAAGTAGCATATTTCAAAGATGTCGCAAAAAACGTGTTCCATTCATAAGCTTCTAAATAGCAGGTAGTAGATATTAAGAATTTTAGCACCCTTCTAAATCCGACTATCGATCAATAATTTTATCGGCCTCCATTCTGTATATATCTGCAGATGGTCTGGCAACAATATATTTCTTTAACAGTTACGAACCAAATCAATAAAACATGCTAAATTGAAGTTTGAAATAGATGTTAGTGTTAATTTCTAAAATGTTTTTCACTTTTCACGAATATGTAAAAAATATATTCTGCCTACAAAATAGCCTTATTTCTGAGTGTAGTAAATAGTAAGAATGATTTTGGGTAAATATATAGGTAATGTTGTTTGTTAAAATACATTACGCAAGTAGCTTGCGACGATATCGTCTAATTCAGAGTCTTTAGCATGAAAGCTGATTTTACATTACTACCAAACTGTTATTTTTAACTGATAGAAGATGGTGCATTTCATGGTATATGTTTTTTTGGATATATGAGTGAAGTTTGGAACTATTTTCAGTAGGTTACTGTAAATAATGACCGATCAATTTGCCACATTTTAAAAATATTTTCGCAAGTAGAAAATCTCCCAAGCACCAACTTATTACCGGTGTTAATATAATTATTTTTACAATCGCAATTCATATAATAAGAACAATAAATCTATTTTTTTGATAGATTTTAACTTTGTTAATAATAAAATGAGAAATTTGTGTTTTATTTTATAAAACTGAGAGAATTAAGTATCACTGTATCGAGACTAGAACATTTAAAGGTAATGAGTCAAGATATATTTTAGACATCTTAAATCTCATCGGAAACATTATAAATGAAATGTTCACAACAAATTTACAGTATTTCACAATTAACAAAATGTTGCACTAGAGGTATTTCAGTGAGGTGTAATTTCGCTTTACTGTCTCAGTAATAGCACAAAATACATTGTCCAATGTTTATTTCAGTGAGAACATGTTGATTTTGAAATTGTTGATGCAGAAAATCTTATTCAAGTCTGTTCAAATCTTTACATCAAATACTGGCCATATTTTACCTATGAACAGACATCTTCATCAATAGGCAACTAACTTATCTAATGATATGCATCGTTACCACAATCAAATTTCATACACAAGTGACGGAGATTATAAATAAATATATTGAAATTTACTGACGGGAAACGTTAAGGGATTTACCAAAATAAAATCATAAAATGTTGCAACTGACGAGAGCCTTTTATTGAATGCTCTTTTCTATGTATAAGATAATCCGAAAATATATGCTAAAAAATTGGCATTTCATTCCTCAGTGAGGTGAATTGTTAAAAGAATCAACCCCATCCTTATAAAACACAACAAAAAAGCGGAATTTTTTAAAATGACAATCTTGACATAAGAATTTAGTTTTGTAAATACGTACGGAGCATATGAACAACAATCAAAATGTTCACCAATTTTTTATTCCTTCAGAAAGGATGTCTCAACAGACACAATTTTCGATACTGGTCAAACAAAGATCCACATTAGATTGGGGAGAACCATATACAATATCCACAAAAAGTAAACATTTGAACTGACATTTCTTCATAATTACATTTTATTACCATTTATTTCTTTCCAAATCCATTTCACTGAATACTATCAAAGAAGCACATTTTTTCAGCTAGATGGAACTTCACCTCATTGTTAACTGAATATCCCTTAGTAATTAAGCCAGGTTTTTCCACAACAGTAGATTGGGAAGCAATTAGCTCACATCGAGTGTCCGGCAAAATCTTCCGACTTGTCGTATTTATTCTTTTTTACGTTATTTGAAATCAGTTGTATATTGAGAAATACCCAATAGCTTAAAAAACGGAAGCGGTACAAGGCATTCCTAAGGTTTGGTTAAGGCATTCTTCAAATGGGTTTTATGAATGATTGGTGCGCTATCAAGCATTTAAGGCTGTCACTTTCAGCACAGAATTTACAATTCTAATTTTATATAAAAATAAAGTAAATTACCTATTTCATCTACAGGTTATTTTTCCAATAGGGAAGAGGTGTATTTAAAATACAAGTTTTGCTTTTGTTTTTTTTTTTTTTTGTTTTGTTTTGTTTTTTTGATTGATTGATTTATTTATGGACGCTCTTTAACATCTCAGGTCATCAGCGTCCCATTCAACTCAGGACGTGAAACGGCCGACAAATTTTGCTCAGAGGCCTCTCTTTCAGGCTTGAGGTTCTTTTTCGTGCCGCAAATGTACGACACGGGACCCACGGCTTTACTTCCCTTCCGAAGGAAGCCATACTTTTACGCCCGAAAAAATCCATCGGTCCTGGCCGGGTTCGAACCCGCGTTTTGGGTTTTGCTTTTGTGGTGGAGCAACTTTAATGGCTAAAGAATGAATTTTGAAAATTGTTAAAGGACATTATTGGAAAATATAAACATTGGCCGTTCCATTTAGAGTGTTAGATCTAGCATCACATTCACTTTAATTTGAATTCCTAGTGGAGAGCCACATAAGCACAGTGATCACGTGCCTCAAAAGGTATTTGGGAGATGCAGGATGTAAAACGAATCGTAGGTATTGCTACATCATTGGACTACATGTATGCTTTAAGTTGTTGTTTAAATATATCAACAAATGGGATACTCAATTATTTTATGGATTTATAACCCCATGAATCTTAATTTTGAACAAAATATTAATTTTACATATTTGATTATAAAGAAGGGTTTTGGTGTCGCATAACTTCATTTCAAGAGACATGAGATTGAAAGCGTGCACATGAAAAGTTTGAGGTAACATCTTTAAACGCTAATAGTTCAGAGATAGTAAGAGGTAGAGCTTTCGACCCTGTATTTAAATTAAGCATCAAATAAGTGTCTTATACTCTTTGTAGTTTATTTTATTGCACTTACTATATTTTACATATTGCATAAATTTAACTAAAACAATAATGATTTTCATGTATGTGTTTTTTTTTTTCATTTACTTGCCGTTTTAACCACAAAACAGCTGTTTACACATATTGCATATGAAACATGTAAATCTACATAGACTTTCAGAATCCGTAATGAAGATTAAGTTAGATATTAATATTTTGCTCACAGTTTGGTAATTATTCGTTACAACTAATGTAAAGCGTTAATTCATGACGTTACCTACAGGTAAGAAACATGGCGCTCAGCAATCAACAATGCACACGGAAGATTCAGAAACTGTAGCCATACATACATAATTCATCATCCGACGCAACACTAGTATGCAATAAAATGTAAAAATAATATATGTAAGTAGAAAGTACAAAATAGAGTAATGATTTAATTGTGCACAAAAATATTAATTGTTTATATCAGTGCTGTAATGAAATAGGTTATTGTAAAAATATAATTTAAAACAGAAAGTAATAAAGCCATATTACAGGACTATGGTCTCCCTTCCAAATGTTTACGTAAATTGAATAAAAGCAAGAAACTTTGCTAGAATGGCAATATTATGTTTGAAATATGAAATTTGTTATCAAAGATAATCTTATTGATTTGGTTTTATCAAATGATGGGTGAAACTATATAATAAAAATTATAAATAAGTACAATTTAGTAATATCCATTCTTTTTTGCAAATATATATGGAAACCCGCAACAATTTTACTTTCGCGTCACAAACTTCAGCTTTCATCCTCTTTTTAAACAGAATGTTGCACTGTAGTCTTTTAAACGCTCTTGTTTACATCAAAGGACAACTCGAGTGACTTCGTTTAAAAACCGCACCTCCCAGCTAAGTCTTAAGCGAAAGAGCTGCTTCATCTACTGCTTTAAGTGCAAAATATTGATGTACATGCCTGAAATATTGGATTTGCAATTATGTATATGCATTGCAAAATGTTTGTTTACAATATAACCATGTACTTCTGAAATTTAAACTAGATTGATTTAACACATATCTTAATTGTTACTTTATAATGAACTTCGGAAATTGAATCAAATCTAACTAAACAAAGAAATAACATCACAACTTCCCAAATTTGCAGAAATCAAATTTTAGTTTATTGCTAAAAGACAGTGGGTTTTAAATGTTAAAAACGTATGCAAAATGTAGAATAATTATAGAAACAGATGATAAAGCATGAAAATGCTTTCATTTCAACGTTTCCTGGATTAAAAAACTTCAATCAAAAGATAAAGTGACTCATCATTCTTCATAGAGGACGTGTGCAAATGTTTAAAATAGATAAAACAAGCGATTCCCAATGGCAGTGTTTTCCAGCGCTATTTGCGAGCATGTGGGTAGTACCGTGCTGGGGCACGTGGAACTTTATTTATGGTTCAACATTGCATCGAAAAAACAAGACATTTTTGACAGGTTGGCGCAAATATTTATGATAATAAGTACGTTATAGACTTTGAAATATTGCCATCTTACTACAATTCCTTAAAAACCCAATAGAACTGTAGCGCTGATCAAAAGAAGTAGGTGCTTGCTCACAGTGAAAGCTGAAATCTGGCAACAAGACCTTAATGCTGTCATCAAGGAAAATAGAGAATTTAGAAACTCTATAGCCTCACGGATAACAAATTTAGCAGATAACTCATGTGAGTTTAGCTCATCGGAAACGAATACTAACTTAGGAATATATTCAATTTCGAATCAAAAGCCTTTCATGATTAAAATATATAAGTTTCTATTAGTTTTCTTAATACAGCTATTAATTTAATTCTTTTTTCAATTCAAGTACTCTCCATAAGAATTAATTTTATTAAGTGGACTATGTATTCGTATTTGTTGCTCTCATGCGATGCCCAGTCCGCTGCATAGAAAGATGTTATTCATTATAATATTACAGCATTTCATTATATTAATTGCATTAAAATAATTCGTTTGCTACTTACTTTAATCTCATAGGCTATATTGGGCCGTGTTTATGATAGTAATGTACAAATATACTTATTGTAAATAGACCACCCAAGCACAGAAGATTTCGTAATAAACAGATGAGAGTGTTTATATAATCTCTTCAGTTACGGTCGGTTTATTTCTACAAGGATAAGTCATTAAGTTACAAATTGATGTGGAGTACTGCATGCTTGAATAAGGCACCTGAAATTAGTCTCATGATAATCGATGACACTCAGACAATCGATATTTACAATAACGAAACAGGAGTTGCAAGATGGCGGCGCCACTGAGTAAGTGTACAATCCTCGATCGTTGTGCCATTTTGGGGTAAAGATCTGGTAGCAAAGAATATTCATAAAGAAAAGTTTCCCATTTACGGTTAGAAGTGAATGTGCCATCAAGCTGTTTACAATTGGGTGCAGAAGTTCTCTAAAGGGCGGACACATATCGAAGACGAACGCTTCGTCGGCTGGTCAACAGAGGCGAATTTGCCACCAGTTGAAGTCTTAATCCCAGCAGACAGAAGAGTAACTATAGATACTATAACCACTGCTTTTGGTTGTTAACACGGCATAGCCTGTTTCATAATGCATGGCAGGTTAGATTTTTCACAAAGTCTGTACACGATGGGTGCCGCGCATGCTGACCGCACAGCACAAATGCAAAGAATGCGTTTGACATTAAAGCACATTAATTGTTACCATGATGAAGAACACGATATGCTAGCCCGAATTGTCACATATAACGAGCCTTAGGTTAACCATTACCAGCCTCAGACAAAATGTAGGGGTAGTAGCAGTATTTATTATTCCAGTTAAACTACGTATACACATATTATGTACATCGCCTGCGGAAAAAAATTGAAGTGATGCCATCCAGAAGGGCAGTAGGATGCTCACAGTCACGCAGTCATTCCAGCCATAAGACAAACCGTAAATGCCGATTTCCACTGTAATATTCTCAGGAAACTTCGTGAGACCAATCAACGGAAGGGACCTGGACTCCACACCAAAGGGATGCTGCCCTTGCATGATAACACGCGTCCTCATGACAAATGAGACGCTGTAGATTTCAACAGGACGTTCTGAAACTCCTCCATATAGCCCAGACCTTGCTCCAAGTGACTTTCATTTGTTCGGTCTTTTTAAACATCTTTTTGGGTGAACTTTTTCCTGACGATGGAATTGTATAAAGGGAGGTCACCTTTTATGCTGCTGGATTTCACGAGCTTATGAAATTTACAGGGAGGATGTCTGATGAATAAAAATATTTTTTCAAATCATTATTGTTATTCATTTTAGTTCTGTATCCATTTGTAATTCATTTTTGTTCTCGTATATCAGTGGTTCTGAACCTTTATTGTTAACTACGCACTAACCTGCAAAGTGAAATTTCCAGCATAGTAACGTTAGAGTCGCAACTGTGAAGAAGATAATGCCTTCAGTAATCAGTTATTTATTGAATTGCAGTCGTAACGCCATTTTGTCATGTTTTGGGTTTGATGGTAGTTTGACAGATGTTATATGCATTATTGTGTTAATTTTTTTTTTTTTTAATCTAAGTACAGTTTGGATACGTTTCTGAATAGAAGAAAGAAAAAAAGCTCAAGATGAATCAGTGATATCCGAACTTATCTTAAATTATCTCCTAGCTGTTGAGAATGACATGGCGCAATATTTTACCTGCATCCGGTTGCCAAAATGAGTGTGTCCATCACCGATCTTCTACTGAGGCACAACTTCAGTTAACTGAAATATAGTTAACTACCACTTTGGATGTTAGTGAAGAAAGAATACCCAGTAATAGTAATGGAAGCAGTCAATAGCCCGTTACATTTTTCAACCTCGTAGGTGTGGACCTGGATTTATCGTCACGATCAAACATAACCAAGAAACACAAAAGATTCCTCTTTGTTGAACAGGAACTGCGTGTGTGTGTCTTCAACTCCAGTAGGAATTGAAATTTATATAAGAAACTATATGCTGAATTTTATAATTAATAATTCAAACCTTTTATGAGATCTGTCTAAGGTTTAGGCCAATAAAATCCTTGTAAAATAAAAATGTTTACGTTCTTGAACATTTTTCTCTTGTTCAATGTTGAAAATGAACATTAAGTGATAGGTTTTAATTACTTTTAGCAGCAATATCACAAATTTTGGGGTATTGTGACACTCTTGCTGAGAATCACTGGTGTAATCGTTATTTATGAGCCTCTTTCTCAACAGTGATACGATTACGTCTGAATGCATATAGTTTAGAAATTATAAAATGAGTTCCAAGCCTTATTCTGATTCTTTCATTGGTGTTTGTTCCAATAATTTCTTATAATTGTTTGTTAACATTGTGAACATTATGTAAACATATTTACTTAAATGGTAGTGCCTACTTTCTCATTAAGTCATCTTTCGACGGTTTCCTATTCCATTTTCAAGGCAATTTATACAATGCTACACGGTACAGAGAAAAAAATACAATTCTCTGCCCAGCCCATCTCGGTGATCAAATTGGCTTAAAGTAATATGCAGTATTCTCAAAATTTCGACGGTACTGCGTGATAATAGTTCATCCATTTAATACTAAATAATGAAAATATATAGTATAAGCGTTTCTAAATAAATTAGATATATCAAACTAAATAAAGTAATTTTATGCAATGGTACATACATTGTTTCTTTAATAGTAGTCTTAATATTATGTTTCTTAGCACGCTGCTATTTGTTTCAGGAGATCGAGCACTGCTATTACCATGGTACGGTAAAGGACTATCCTGGCGCCACGGCCGCCTTTCATACGTGCAACGGTGTCAGTGGCGTCATCCACGTCGGCAATGAGACTTTCGTCATCCATCCGTTCTATGGAGGCGACCTCTCGGTGAGTACGGTGACCACTTCTTTCCTTGGAAAGGCACTACAACACATTCATGCCTCTCTGGGCTAGTAAAATATATTACTTTATACCTAATTTCTTGGTACTTTATAATATATATATATATATATATATATGTTTATGTGTATTATTCAAAGGTAGATTTACAATATTATTTATCATATAATATCACTTAGAAAGCATTAGGCAGCAGTAAAAAGTTTACGGAAAGCTGCACTTACTTTTGGCCCTTGATTTTTCCTTCTGACTTTCAAACAAATCGAGGTAATTCAATTAAATTTAACATGGATAATATTGAAGTGCAAGAAGTACGATGCGCTCTTAGTAAAGAAGTTATCATCAGCCGAAGGTATGCCTACACATGTCTGTCCCCATTAAGGAAGTTATTCGTCAACACATCTGGAGCTGGCCTTACATTCCTGTTCTTTTTTTTTTTTTTTTTTTTTTCATGTTCCATGAGGGTCCATGGCATTTTGCGATACAATTTACCTTTCAGTATATCTCTTGTAAAAAACCTAGTGAGAAAAAGGCAATCAGACATTTTTAGTGGCCAAATTAATTTAAAAAAGAAACGACCTTCAAAAAAAAACAGCTCACAGCACCAAGAATGTTGATAATGCAGTATGGTTGAAAACACTCAAGACTGCTTCTCGTCCAACATATTAATAAACCAGGAACATTTTCCATGTTGATAGCATATGGAAAAATATGCGGCCGATAATGTAGCTACGCAACATAGTGCACTACACCTCAATTATTTCATCATAAAAAGGTGATTCATGTACAGTGTTCCATTCTGACCAAATCAGATATTAGTATTCTATGCAATGGCATGCCCATAAAGGTGGAACGCGCCTTAACCTTAACACACACATAGTTCAGTATTCCAGGTCGCCTGGAGGCTTTAACTTTTGCACAGAAGTAATACGATATGCATGTAGTTTTGCATTTTCTGACACATACTTGTGAAAAATCTCATCTTCTACGAGAGTTTATGTAAGTATTTGTGTGAGGACGCTTGCAGTTTGTTTTTCTCAACCGGAACCGTTGTTTCTCGTACTTCGCCACTTTTCCTGAAGAAATATTGAATGCAGGTTTTTGCTGAGTTTTTTAACCTCACCTCTTTGCACTCCATTATAGGCGAATGTGCGGTCAAAAACACTCACAGTTTCAGTGTTCATTATATACCATTTGAGTTTTTTTATTTGTTTTTTATTTGGTTCATTTACGGACGCTCTTTAACATCTGAGGTTATCAGCGTCCCATTCAAATCAAGGCGTAAAAAGACCGACAAATTTTGCTCAGAGGCCTCTTTTTTTTCAGACCCGAGGTTCTTTATCGTGCCGTAAATGTACGACACGGGACCCACGGCTTTACTTCCCTTCCAAAGCAAGCCATACTTTAGATTTTTACACCCGAAAAAAATCCGTCGATTCTGGCTGGAATCGAACCCGCGATCTTAGGTTTAGGAGACAAGTATAGTTACCACTACACCACCAGTACTTGCTGTACGAACTGCCTTCTTCCTATTAAGGATAGCGCGGGTTTTAGTGAAGAGGCGGTGAGTACGGGGGATGCGGTAATTTTGGTTGTTGATGAATGTTGGATTGTTGTTATGTCGGCTTCTAGCTCAGTCAGTCACTCCAATTCAATTATGATGGGGGTCTCAGGATTCACTGGAGTGTTTTGTGGGTCTTTCAGATCCGCGGGAATATGGAAGACATTGTACAATAGACAACGAGATAGTTCTCTTCAATAACCGTTTATTCAAAACTCAAAACCCAATCTATCAATATCGGGCTGCTTACCACTGCCTAAAAGTTTCTATTATCCTGGCACACCTGATATGATTTTTCCCCACTTCTACTCTCTGCCTTACTATGCTCTCTTGATCATTTGCTATTCTCAATACTATAACCAACCATTGACCGTCTGCCTGTGCTCCGGCTATTTTAACATTTGGCCTATTCTTTATCACATTTACATCTATCGTCACCCGCTATTCTCAACTCTAGCAGGTGTGTTAATTCTTGTCGGCACTCTCACTCTTAACCATCCCTACTCCGATATCTGTCAACTACTGTCTTAACTCTCCACGACTGCCTTCTATTCTGCCTCACAATCCCATTTCTATCTTCACGTTCTTCTCACGCGAAAATAAAGATTCCTTACTTTTATTATTTTATTCCCTACTGATATGTTCTGTATTGGCTATCCCAAAATATTTATTATATTGTTAAGTTACTCTCATTCGCTCATTTGTAGACGGTGGCCATTGGTTATAATAATTCTTCCCCTCAGGCATTCACATTTCCCATGGTCTAGGCTTTCCTGGAAAGTAACTTCTGTCATATATTTCGGCCTCGCCTTTGATAGTTTGAAAATTTACCATTTCATTTTCCCCTTCACTATCCTAGTCTGGTAACTTAGATTTCGCAATTGCGCACGTATATTCCAGTTATTACCAGTCCTATTATTCTAACTGTACGGCATAGTTCTTTTCATTCTAACTTTCCCCCGCCTGCCAGCTATGAAACACTTTGTCTCGATTTTGACATTTTAATTCTCTTTTGAATACTATTTCTTCCAAAGCATACTCCTCGTATTTTGTTCTTACAACCCGTAATAGCAATTTCCCTAACTTGGTCCATCTAAAGAGGGTTTTAAGCCTCTTGTTTTTTTTTGTCGGCTCTCCTTACCGAAATTTTCCCAGAGAGTGACAAACTCGTGGTCATAACAAAAGAAAACCCCGTTGCCTTTTTGTTTGCTTTGCAATTTTGTTAGCCTAATGGAAGCAGTCTGTCTTCACAGAGGTATAGAATATCTCCCTCCCTTTCTAAAGGTTTTTACACAGGTGGCTCCTGTGAACATACATAATAAACATCCATATCAACTCATTGCCTTAATAAATATAGCCCTGAATCCTCAATTCTTATGCCTATCCAATTAGTACTAATATGAACTCATTAACATAATAAAGGTAGCCTTAAATTTCGGCTGCAAGGATTAGACCTAACTTACCTGTTCCTGAACTATAATTGATCCCTCCAACTAAGCCAGAGTCGTCTAACATCTCTGGTTCCTATTGGTTCATAAAATAAGGATATCTTGAAATTTTCCACTCTTTCTGATATCTTTCAGTTTCTTCAGTTATAATCTCGTTGCTTAAATGTTGTCATGTCTGAGCTTCTGATTCTATCCTTTCTTCTAACACATAACAGGATCTTATGAACCTCAGCTGTGCCATTTCTAACCTATTTTTGTCTGCTATTCTGAGAAACCATTATTCGCTCGGATACATTAAAGCGGGTTTAGATATTATTCTAAATATACACCATTCGGCATCTTTTCGCACGCTATTATTAAACTACATATAATGTGCCTACCCATTTAGTTTATGTTTTTATTATATTCTATTCCATATCTACAATTGTTCCTACTGCTGATATCTTAGTTCCCAAGTAATTGAATTCTAATTATCTTAAAATGTATGACAAATCTAACTACAAGAAATGTCCATGTTATCACTATGCATAAACTATTTTCAACTTCTTTAGGTCATTTTCACACTCAGCTAGAATTTAATACATTAAAATTTTTTGTTTAGTTTTAATCCTTTGGTTTACTTACTTGTAACATACTTACTTGTCACATAAAAGCACAAAGACTGTTTATGATAACTTTACAGTAGCACAGTGTTAATCCTGGTGGTCTAGTGGTAGCGATTTTGCCGGGGGCAATGTAATTTTTCGGGCGTAAAACTCCTAAGTATGGCTTCCTTAGAAAGGGAAGTAAAGCCGTGGGTCCCGTGTCGTAGGGTTTGCGGCATGTAAAAGAACCTAAAGACTGAAAGAAGAGTCCTGTGAGTAAAATTAATCGATCGCCTCACGTCCTGAATTGAATGGGACGCTGATAACTTGAGATGTAAAAAGCGTCCGTAAATAAACCAAGTCAACAACAGCAGCACAGACCTGTATAGTACTGTTGCAAGAACAGCAAACACGCATTAGATCTTTACAGACATACATAGGATAGTGAGTTATGCCAACAACTCGAAACCTTACCTATCAATGCTGCGCATAAACATTTCCACGGAATTGTGTATATAGTTTGAAAGGTGTAACTATCGGATCCCGTTTTGTTTCTCTCCGCACATTGATGTGTTCAAAGCTGAAAGGTCACAGCTGCACACACCGATAGTCATGCATGCATATTACCGCTGATAAGACCTATTAGAGGGTGTTTAGATTCGGAATAGTCAGAATTTATTGTGCGATTGGGTTTAATTTCTTTGTTTGCCATGATTCAAAGATTTAATACAGAACAAAGCATTTTCATTTGTTGTAACATTTTAAGAAGTGAATCAGTTTTTCAGTGTTCTGCAGACTTTCAATAATATTTCCCTGGGATTCATTCACCTGGCAGATCTACAGTTCGTTAAATAGTTATTAAATTTAAAGTATGAATATTGGTTTTGGACAAGAAAATAAGACGCAGGCATCATGTGTTAACGGAAGAAAAACTGATTCATATCGCTTCTCGGTTAGAACAACCACCGCAAAAATCTCTTGCAAAATTCACACAAAAGCGAAAACACATTCTGCTACAAAATTATTAAAATTTCGCAATAAAATTACTGAAAGGCATGCCTAACATTTTTGATTTTGGAGCACAGAGCAACGTTGAGCGTTAATAAGTATTGTAAGGTATAGCTAGACTATGTAGAATGAGAAAGAAATTTAATAATACAGAGCGTTTGTCTACCATTAGAAGTTGGAGATGAAACTACGAGCGGAAGAGATAATTGCTTTAATAACACGGAGTACACAATAGAAATATTGCTTTTCTATGTCTCTTATATTCCATTATTTACTTAAATGCTTTAAAAAGTTTTAATGAGATGTTCAGGCATATTGTAAAGTAATACAATTACTTTTAAGGATGATTTCAGGAGATTATCGTCTAAGTTTCCCAGGCATTTGCCGTAAGAACTAAGAAAAAACTTTAAAAACCAAAAAACTTACAAACAGAAAATTAACTCAACCGTGAGAATTGCAAACGCTACCGCTAGATAATGGCAGTGATCTAAATATTCAGCTTTCATTGTTAATATTTTAGTGTATGTATTTAATAGTAAAATTTGTAAAGATAAGCATGATTTAACAAATGACCCTTTTGAATGAAAGAGATAATTAAAGCGAAATGTGAAATAACCATGTTACTTTATCTACGATTTTCCGAAAGCTATTTAATACCCAAAAATTAGTCTTTAGTTGCTAAACTTTTCAAATAAAGTAAAACAAAAGTTATTACTATCTTCGTAACTTATATGACTTCAATACTTAGGTGATATATTTTAATTTACCTTCAGATGTATTACGCATGGCTTTTGTCTTTTATTCAATCCGACTATGTGTGAGCCTACAGTACTATGGGGAGGAAGATCAAGCCATCGAAGGAGATGAGAATGTTCTATAAGAATGATGTAAAACTATGGACTAAAATAACAGAAATCAATGGAATTTTTCCCTATTTTGCTGAAAGCATACGGGTCACCAACGATCAAGTGTTGATTTACACTTGCTTTCAAGCTACTAATTGGCGCTTCCGCATGAACGTAAATGGGAAAGAGTAACAGCGCACTGATATATTTGTAAACACTTTACAATATGTTTCATGTCTGTACTGATGTATTTACTGTACAGCATAGAGCTTAATAATATATTGGAAACCACAGTTAGGAACAGTGGTAACATTGAATATTACGTTCTCACTTCTATCTAGGGCACACAATAAGTAATGTAACATTTGTTTACTCTCCATTTCATGTTTTGTTTAATTTCAATTTCAAAAACTCTGGATTGTTTCTCGATTCTACCTGATTACAAATTTATGACTTTGCATCATCTAATGCCAGGACCTATCTGTAGCTCCGTTTCTCAGCCATCTTGTTTGTATTGCTGCTATGATTTCTCATCACCAAATCTCCCGCGGGTTGCGTCCTCCGAAGAATTAGAAATTTGAAGGTATAAGTCCCGGATGCAGTAGGATGGACGGGGAAAGACAAGTCCCGTATTTAGTGAGAACTTCTTGGATGCATAGAATTATATAGGCTAGCTGGAATCGTTTCTTCAACTTTCGAAGAGTTTTGACATTAACTTCGGAATTAACTGTTTAACCACGAGTCAATTTATGATCAAAATAATATCTTAAGAGTACCAGCAGAATGTGCACATGAGATGAGGGTGCTGTCTTCCACATTTTTTTAAATCCTCCTCGAGGAGAAGTTTCGTGATGCCTCTGGGTCTTTTGAGCTCAGGCTTGCAGTGATGTATGTATGTTTCGTTTCCTTTACAATGCTAAACACGATTTCATCATCTTCAGCCTTGTATCGACAAGTAATTCTGAACAAGTGACGATTCCCTGTTGCTTATGGTCATTAGACTGTTAGGTTTCGAGAATATATTTAGCATATTCTAACTGTACACAGAGATATCAGGCTAAACAGCTGTTTGACTGTTATCCGCCGATCGTCCTGATAAGGGTGTAACGTTCATATTACAAATGTGACTGCAGTGTGCGGCCGCCAGATCAGAGCGCTGATCGGTGATAGTACCTGATATTTTTTCCAATGATGGCACATAATTCACAAGTCTCTGGGCGTTGGTGGTGGTCTCATTTACCACCCACCTGCTAAAAAGCTGAAACTACAAGAGCTAGTGTGCAAAGGTCCAAATAAAATATTATATTTTTCCAAGGAAAACTGTCCAAGAAAAAAGTGCTTAATACTTAATCAATGCCACTCGTAACCATAACCTTCCTTTGTATTCAAATGCTTTTAGGGCGCTCTAAATAAAAAAAAATTAACAGAAAATTTCCATAGTTAAAAATTAGATATATTAAACTTCTTTGGCGTCAGATGAACTTTTAAATTATAAATTTATAGTACTTCTATGTATTCTGTCTCAAATGTTAATCTCTTGCATTAAAATACATTTGAGTAAAAGCCTAACAGCCTTGTTCCTGTTTACTTAACATTAAATAATATAATGAGTGTTGAATAATTGATAAATATGGTGAGTGGAAAATTGTTATTATAGTTTGATGCGGAGAAAATAGTTGGAACAAAAATCTATAGCTCTCCTTCATTTTGTAATTTGCTTGGCATTCAATAAATCAAATATAAATTGTAGTACAATGTTTATATTATCTCTTGCCCACCACTGCAAAGTTGTAAGAAACGACATTAGAAATATGAGAGATATTGAAAGTATTTCAAACTGTCTCTATTGTAGGATTAAACTATTTTTATTTGTACTTCCTTCTCTCCCTGTGGTATTGATATTCTTTTGTTTCAACGTGTTTTCTCTGCGCTGCGAGGCAGTGTTGGTACTACTTGATGAATGACGAAGCAATGCAAGTTGAAAGAATGAAATATTAATGACATCGACACGGCAACGCGGCTTAGTTATGTGGAAAGCCAGCCAGACACAGAAGCTGATTTATTTAAGCTGGCCCCAAGATGGATGCCGAGTTACGAGTATATCAATACGAAGCTCCGCTTCTCCTTCGCTGCGGATTCATCTTGTTTTCCATTAACGCGACAGTGGGCGTGTATGTGCGTGATTCCTGCTTCGATTTAGAAGCTATATGTCAGTTATTTTCAAGCCTGCTGTAGTGAAACATGGTCAGAGGGCAAATGATTACGTAGTGCAAGCTAAATGCAGCTTCCACGTTGATGCCACTATAACATTACGAAACTTAAATAACAATCCAATTTTATAACATGTTATAAAATCTTAACTGGAATACTTTAAGTTAAAATAAACTAATAACATTTAAAGTTATAAATATAAATAAATTTAGTCTTAATAAATAATGCTACATCTATAGAATTACATTCTCGCTGAATTTCAAATTATTGATATATCTGGCGCTTTTATATGGATAGACGGACTTATATTTAGAATATGTAACCAAAATATAATAACTTTAATGAGATGAACAGTATTTTATGAAATTAATAATATCTTTAAATATGATAAATGAAAAATCTTAATTTCCCAAGACCTTATTTCATTATTCCAAACCAAAATATTCTTAATCCCCTTCCATGGGGAGATTCTAAACTATAGCTGCTTTATTATGCGTGCATCAATATAAAATTTTGAGTTTTGGAGATGCCATGATAATTTATGTTGTCCTAAAGAACTCTTCTTCTTTCAATATTTAGGATAAAGATTTATCCCAATTAATTAACCGTTATGTTGCCTGTTCCTGTTAGGTTTTCAATTCAGTAAAATCAGCATCAAAGTTGTTTTTATAAAAAGCAAGGTTATTTTAAGTAGTGTTATTGAAACTGTAGGTTTCCTTATGCAATAATATTGGTTTCTTGTTTCAACAGTACAGTGAATTCGAACTGCCAATTTAATACATAAGTTCTCCAGAGCACCCTATATAGCTGGTGCTCTAACATTGTAGGATATATTGTTAACCCATTTTTTTTTTTCGCTCTGAATGAGGTTGTAACTTTTTTAGTCCTATACACCACTTTCATTGAGGTTGTTTGACAAGTAACTTAGATATAAACCGAGCCCAGAGCGAGAGAAATCTTAATCGTAGGTAGTAAATGTCCTTTAACTCGGCGACCTGCCCAGTCTGTTTTCTCCGTAAAGAGTTTTAATCAGCTTTACATGTATTCCGTGCTCAATCTCAGCTTCTGGTTTCATCTGATTGCTCATATCACATTATTCTTTGTACATTTAGTATCTTACAGTAACACACCCAATAAACGATGTAACTGTTTAATTTGGTTTCCCAAACTGGATGATAATTAACACTGCTGAATGCGCACGAACCGCCTTTGGAAGTGTAAATAAAATGTGAGATAAGTATTTTATAAATAGGTATTTTCACGTTTCGATATTTTCTCGATATTTTCACGTTTCCAAAATATCCAACCCAAAATCTGCATTTACTTCAAAAACGTCTTATTTAATTACCGAGATTATATGCACTTAATGGTTCTAAAGTCATAGTGGCATTTCAAAATGATAAATTAATATAAAAATATATTGAAAATAATAAGACCGATCTCTATTTAGATGGCGGGTCAGCGGAAAATAAAGAACACACGGAGGAAGGTTAAGAACCGTTGAGGGATATGGATAGGCAGCAACCAATTACTCAATGTAGAGAGATTATTTCCCTGAAAATACAATCTGGACTAAAATATAAATGGGAGATGAAGCAGTAAATTAAAGCTGAAGCCAAACTCACTGAGCAGGAGCTTGCATAGCTCAGACTAGGAGCATGGCGACGACTTCCATCTGTGAGAAAAGGGTTTTATGGACACAATACTAGCTGAATGTTAAGGTACGGAAGAATGGAGGGAAAATTATTTACCACATTCCCTTATGGTATGGAACAGAAGGAGTTGGTTGTGCTGGACTTTGCTGGCAGGCAAAGAACGGGAGGAGAGATTAGGTAAATTTCTGATGAAGTGAGATAGTTCAGGTCTGAAAAGGCTGATAACGGTGAGGGAGTGGGAAAATAAATTGATTGAATCCAGCTCTATGTGCGTGTTGCTCCTATAGTGACTTCTTTATATTTTATATATTATTTTAAAATTTAAATATATGTATTATTCTTTTATTATTTCATATAAATGTTCTGTAGTTTATTTTGAAATATTTAATCTAATAACTTGTATTAAATCAAACAGACCTTGTGTATTACAAAGGCACGGCATTACGTTGGACGCTTACTCCTCTTGAATTTTATTGAATTGGTGCACTGAAATAAATATACTCCTACTACATATTAATTTATATTTAAAGATTTCCCTACATACATCTAATTGATAGTTCATTTCTTGCCACACATGGTTGAGTACACCACGTGTGATAAATGTACGATGTCGTTTACATAAACTCTACACACTTTGCCTGGTTAGTCCAGAGGTAAACGTATAAAGTATCTAGCTATTGTGGTGATCATACCTGCCATCCATCGGTTTCAGTTCAATGCTTGGAAAATGTCAAATCCATAAGTAATGTAGTCATAGTGCGAAGAGGCGCAATCTTGTTGAAAATACCTAATTTCTAACTTTGCTTGCGTTTCCGACATATCAAATTACACGTTCACTTTCAAGTTGTAACGTACATGCTCAATTTAGTAATGCGGCTGTTCATCCTGACGTTATGATATCACTTTGGTAGAGTGCCAATAACAGCTGCAGTGTGCAACCCGTAAAATGAATGCTTTTCTTCAAAATGTTGTAAACTTTTTCTCTTATGAACTACAGAACAAGCATTCAATATGAACCAACTTCTTGCGGTTCCTTAACATACCTCTCCGCATAATTTCAATAGTCTTATCACTAACTGATAGTCTGCTGGGATGTTTTGGGTCTAAACTGCCTATCCCTATTTAATTTTCATATAATGACTCTTCATTAAACACGGGACGAATGCGCGTCATTCATTCAAACTTTGCAAGCCAAAGGAGTATGAAATCATCCTCTGGAATGTTCACATTCTATTTATTGGTTCTCTTCGTGCTTCTATACTCTTTGATATGCTCTGAGTTGTAGTTTATGTACAATGCATTTTGTTCCAATGATGTAGGGGTGTGAAAATCCCACCAATTCACGGACTTCCATTAGAATCTCCAACAACTTCAGTTACAAATAATACAAACAGAAATAGCTGTAAAGCTCAGCTACTCATACCTGGCTTTAATTGGTACTTTTTGTGACAAAAATATGTCAATTTTAACATATTCTGGAATACACCAAAATTGGAGGAAGAGGAAGACTCTCAGAGGAAAATGTAGGTTTGAAAAATTAATTAATGTGATACTGAGGAAAAATGGAATTCAAGTATTTCTGAGTTTAGAAAGGCAGCAAATTAAGATTTTTCTTATAATATTTGTTATTATTCAAAACTCTTTGAGTTTTTTCCATTAAAAAGCAACTATTTTATGGATATTTATTTCAGCTCTGGTGTATACAATTCAGTTCCTCAATTTGTGTAATTTTGTTCTTTAAAAAAGCGGACATTAGTAATGTTTGGAATATTGCAGATCAAACATGCTTTTAACTTTTTCATAATCGGAGGAAAGTTTAACGTAAAGCATTATGATACTTCAAACTTTAAAATAAAGTATGATTTTACTTTCTGATATATTGAAATCCAGAATTGAAAGATGAAATATTCTCCATATTACCTATTCAATACATGCATTGAAATTACTCAAGAATAATTACAAAATCCCAATAAAACAATCATTTTAGATCAATGTCTATGCAATTACCGTGAGTATTTTACTCGTGTAAAGGAATTGAGTATTTTGCAACACCAGTCATTAATATTAAAATTACGTGGTTTCCCTTATAATACATACACATTCCACTTTTCAATTCCCTTAAAGCAGCATTCCTCAATCTATGGGTCCCGGCCAACAGATGGGTTGTTTGGTGGGTTGTCAAGACCTCGATGAAGTAAAGTACTCGCAAAAATATATGTTTCAGCATAGAATTGAAGTAAAAGTGTATATAATCTATTACTGTTTTGATACTTTGTTTAATTTTACTGTCTTATTAATATACTTAAAATACTTTTTATTAATTTTCTTGATTCGGTTATGATTACGGTAACTTATCAGGCGCAAATTTTCGTTTCTTTCACTCCAGCATCGTATCATAAAGACATCACGGAGCACGGACCCTCTAGGTACCTATTGCGGAAACACAATAAATGTTCGTTGTCTAAAACGAACATTTTGAATGTATATATTGATTAGCGTTTAATAATTATTTCTTTTTAAATGTATACCTGCACAATAATTAATTCCTATTCAGAGCAAGATGCTATGTTTTGTTTAATAATTAATTTATTTTGGGATTTATATAAAATTGTTTATGCAACAAATCAGAAATAAGCATACACTTTTGCCAGTATTAAAACTCGCTTTTATAATTAAGTTAAAATGGATATGTGGCCTAAATCAATTTTCAGATTGCTGAACAAAGTTCGAACTTTAGATTTTTTCAGTGACAAGAAGTTGAGACTGATAACCAGGTTTAAACAGTGTAGAAGCTTGATGAAATAGGCTATTAAAAACTTTTCCTCGAAAGTCTTTAATACGATTAGCCCAGCAAGTTGGTGTATCTGTTGATAGTGCGCATAAAGCCACTCAGCAATTGCATCTTCATACTATAAAATGACTAGTAGAGCTGAAACAAATATCCGGGAGTTAGTTTTTCAATTGCGGCGAGTGTCTCAAAATATTTTTAAAAGAATTCAGGCATGTTTCACAGTGGAAGACAGACACTTCGAGCATTTGCTGTGATGGCGAGTACAATATTAATACTGCTTACCATTGATAGATAACGAAAGAAACAAAAAATGCACGTAATGCATAACGCAGTACCTTCTGATTGCCAAAATAAATTTCTGAATGCGTAGTGAACTGAGAAGTCTGCACATATGTATACACTTCTTCAGCCCCTTAGTAATAACAGGCTAGGTATCTTTTGGCAATCTTTCAGCTAGAATTCTTTCACTGTTAGTTCCCCAATTCTTTCGTTCAAAACTTACTTTATTTCAAATTCAAATTACCCGATAGTATGATTTAAACCCTGGTCTTTTCGGGCATTTTGGATTTCCAAATATAAATTATTATTTTCTTTTAATATCAAAATATGCAATTCAAAGAAATAGTAGTCTTAAAATGTTCCTAGATTCGTATAACTTAATAATCTATTTATTTGCTTTAGTATCTATGAGTGTCTTCATAATAAAAACAGTTGAAGGCATTTAATTTATTTACCATTATTATTTTTGTTCGAATAGGTTTGACCTTTGGTTTTTTAGTGTTGATATTGTTGTACCAAATCTTTTTGAACAGACTATTGATGCACATTATAAATAGCCAGTTAATTAGGCCGCTGGTTGTTTTCAGACAATATAGTGATTATAGTTATATTTTCTAAAATTTTTATTTTTGACTATTCTTTATTGTATTTATATACCTAGGTATATTAAGCCTTTCCCTGGTAATATGGGAGAGTACCTTTATTGTTACAAATTTGAGTAGAACCTGAAAAGTTATTCGTTTTCAAATTATGGTACTCTTAACTCGCAGGAAACACCCTTGGTGAATTAGGAAGATTATTGTCCAGCTCATCCTGAACGATGTCGTGCATGGTGCCAAGCGTTTAATAGGTGAGACGTGTTGAATGGCTAAAATATTCTAATGTTCCGTGCCACAGTATTTGAAAACGAGAAAGTTAATGTTCTGACTTTCCTTACTGCAGGCAACAAATCCTAGAACCACTGAAAAACAGTGAAAACATTTTCTTCTAAATGCAATGCTATTGCTGCCTCATAGTTTGTTCACTATCCCCTATTATATTTTCAGAGTTACAAAATATTTTATTGAAATATCCGCCGCTAAGTTGCCAAAACAATTGTTCTCTTCTTCCTCGTTTCAGAGCTTGTTCTGTTCTCCTATTGGTCGAAAATGCGAAAATACATCGCCCCATATCATAATAGTCTTTGAAGTATTTACCCTGAGCTAAAGCTGATGCAAAAGCCAGAATTTCAGTGTTACAAACTTAGTCATTTAATGCCTCGTTTGCTTCTAGGAGATCATAATTTCGATTCTTGTTGCCAGAAAACCTGGTAGCTTTTTGCCCTTCCCCATGGCTTTTCTTGGTTGCAAATATAAATATCGGATTAACCGCGTCTGTAACATAAACTCCTGAAAATTCATAAGGCTTAGTTCATTCATCAGGCAATTATGAAAGTGGGTGTTATAGAAGAAGATTGTAAATATCCAGTTTAAAATTATTCATGCAAAGTATACGTATTCTGCACTGTTTTGCTAATAATAAACACAGTTATTTTAACCTTACATTACAGTAAAAGTATGAGTTGTAACAAAGTTGTAATACGGTAACTTTGCTCCGCTGAGACTCAGTTGATTTTAAAATTACCGTTTTTTTTTAAGCCTTTTATCGCTAATATATTTTCGTTATTCGTTATTTTTCCTTCTAATTCTGGTACAGGATGGATTGAAGGAATTTTAGCTGAATTCATAAAATTCTCCTTTAGTAGTACCGGAGGTATCAGACATACTGCGAATCGCCTTTAATAAATTATTTAATGTAGAAAGATATCCCGAAGTATGGATCATACAGCCGATATTCAAAGCAAGGGTAACCCATGCGTGCCAGAGAACTACAGGAATATATCACTATTATCTGTGTTAGGTAAAGTATACAGCAAGAGTCTGTATGATTGAGGGAATGGGTTAAGGAATACAACAAAATATCTACATAGGAAACAGTTTTTTTAAGTGTTTAACGAGGCACCACAGACGGTGGACACTCATGATACATGAGATGAAATGATTTATTGGGAAAGGATTTTTTTAAGGAAGGAAACTTTCCAGGCCTAAGTTTAGGGTACCTTCCCGGCATTTGCCAGTTATTAGGATTGAGGAAAACCTCAGTCAGGTAGTACGGTCCTGGCGGGATTCGAACCGCAGGCCTCCCACTCACGAGTCCGCGTCTTAACGACCTCGGCCACCCGTGGCAGTTCATATGAAACAGATTTCATGAAAAGATTTTCTAAGGTGGATAATATATTCGTTTTAAAGACGCTAATAGATATAGGCTGAAAAAGAAAACAGGATAAATTATACAGTCTATTTGTTGATTTTAAAATAGTCTTTGATAGTGTTTAGAGAGATGCTCTGTGAATAAAACTGCCAAAAAGACGTTCTCAGCAAAATGATGAAAGCTCTGATGCGGATATACAGCGATGTGAAATTCGGTATGAAGATAGAACAAAACAGCATGTCCAAATGTAGATCAGCCAGTAGAGCAGGTCGTTAGGGATGTTTTCTAATTAATATATTTGTAGATGATATCTCGGATGCCCTATTAGCGGAGAAAATGAATGCCCCTGAAAAGGACGGTACATGCATTCCTGTACTTTTGTATGCTAAAGATCTAATTCCTTTATCCCTCTTGCAGAATGCCATTCTCATTCTAGAAAAGTATTGCCTGAAATGGGGTATGGTAGTAAATGTTAACAAAACCAAAACAATAACTTTTAAAAATGATATATGTGTGACAGGGATGAAAAATGGTACTACAATGGACGAAAAATACAAAATGTTTAAAATGTTTGCTATTTAGGAGTAACTTTTGAAATTGAAATTGAATAAACATTTATCTGTTTTTATTTATAAAGCATGAGGTCAAGTAAATGAATTACTAAGTGTTCTAACTCGCGTTCTAGATATACCAGTACATACACTAGAGAGGATGTACAATACTACAATTAAATCTATCTTCATATTACTGAAATATGAGGATAGGGGAGAGCTGAACCTATAAATAAAATTCAACACAATTTTTGGAAAGGGGCTCTCGTGCTCTCCAGAGGAACATCAAACGTGCGGTCATGAGGGAGGTGGGTTGTTTTGAAGATACGGTTAATAGTACTGGTAAAACATGGAGATGAAATACTGGCTTAGATTAACGCAGGGGGACCAGTTCACACTTCGCGCTAAGTGCTATAGACGCCAGATGTAAAATATTTCGGGCTGCAGAGCTGGAAAGAGGACTCATAGGAATTTGACTGGGTGTTCAATATGGCAACGAGGCAATACAAGACTAGGAAGTTGGAAGGCTAAAAAAATAGTTCTGGTTAGAAAATCTGCCCAAATTGAGGAATGTGTACATATTCCGGCAGAATGTACCTAATGGGAACGTCTGAGAAAAACGCTGTTTCCTGAAAACCTATTAAAGAAATTAAGGTCATTTGGTTGCTGGAACCTGTTTGCAAACCGCACTATTTGGTTGAATATGGGCATTTTCCTAGCCAAAGTGCGAAAAGCTAGAAGCAATTTATCTTTTGGTGAGAATGCAGTAACAGTGTAGTTATAAATATTGTTACATGTTTTCATTGATATATCTATAAATATAATTCTTCCCACTTTCAATATTTATTTATTTATTATTAATATTGTTTTATTTGTAAAATTATTCCTAATTGTGTATAATTAACATATACGGTTAACGACACATGCATAAACTATATTTTAATGTGTATATAGAATGTTATAAAAATATACACTTACTACTACTGCTACTACTATACTACTACTACTAGTACTATACTACTACTGCTACTACTACTATACTACTACTACTGCTACTACTTACTATACTACTACTACTACTACTATACTACTACTGCTACTACTACTGTTACTACTATACTATACTACTACTATACTACTACTACTACTACTAGTACTATACTACTACTGCTACTACTACTGTTACTACTATACTATACTACTACTGCTACTACTACTACTGTTACTACTACTATGCTACTACTATACTACTACTACTACTACTACTACTACTACTGTTACTACTACTATACTACTACTGTTACTACTACTACTACTACTATACTACTACTACTACTACTATACTACTACTACTACTACTGCTACTACTACTACTGTTACTACTATACTATACTACTACTACTATACTACTGCTACTACTACTGTTATTACTATACTATACTACTACTGCTACTACTACTGTTACTACTACTATACTACTACTATACTACTACTACTGCTACTACTACTACTACTATACTACTACTGCTACTACTATACTACTACTATACTACTACAATACTACTATTACTTCTACTACTACTGCTGCTGCTGCGTGGCTTTTCGAAGAAAAAAAAAACAGGAGGAGAAGGAATATATTGAGCACCTAGCAGTGATAAGTCCTGGTGGTATATTGATAACCATACTTTCTCGTTAGACCCAAGATCCAGGGCCGATGGGTGTAAAAATCCTAAGTATGGCTTCATTCGAAAGGCCGTGGGTCCCGTGTCATAGATTTACGGCATATAAAACAATCTCAAGCCTGAAAGAAGAGGCCTGTGAGTAAAAAGTATCGGCCGTTTCACGCACTGAATTGAATGGGACGTTGATGACCTGAGATGTTAAAGAGAATCCCTAAATATACCAAATAAATAAATAAAGTGAAAATAATACCTCATTAATGTAAGAAAATGATAACTCATACTTATGTACAAATCACCTTTCTTAGTCAATACTCTCAGTAAACAGATGATGGACATAACTTTAAAATTTTGAGATTTTAGTTAAGGAAATCCCGAAATGTAGTTAATAAACGTTCTTACAACAGCAAAATATTTCATATTCCTTGGCTTAAAGTTTATCATATATATGAAATTTGTAATTTACTAGATAACGCCACAAAAGCATCACTGCATTTGTCGTGTGTATTCAGGCATGCATGTACCTACATCGCTTCGGTCAGTTAGAAACAGGCAAAACAGATTTTGCTCTATCTATCAACAAATGGCGTATGAGATTCTAGTGATTTGTGCTCCAAATATAATACAGAATTAATACGTTAAACGAAACAAAATAACCCCAAATGCAAAAATACCTAAGTTTAATAAGATGTTAAAAATAATATTATTTGATTTATATTTTATCTTTTAATCAATGATTGTATAGCAAGAGGAGCTTGACTCTAGTGGAAAAAAAATTTAAAGGTTCATATGACATATTTACGTCTTTATGTTACTAAATTCTTTACCAATTTTATCAATATACAGCTTTTAATGAAAATAGATACCAATAGAAACTACTAACAAAGCAATTGGAAACTATGGCTGAATTTTTTTTTAATATTTAGAGTGTGTTGCAAAAAGCAACGCAAACCGTATTTTTTCAAATATATATTTCAGTTAGAGATACAAATAATGTAGTTTTCGACAGGATTACTGTCCTTTTCAATAAATTTCTCTCACCGTTGTACGATCTTTTTTATTTCGTCAAAAAAAAATTTTTGGTTGCGTCTTCTACCAAGAGTTCACCCCTTCTTTAACCTCGTCATCATCTCAAAATTATCGTCTCTCAAAACGTTCTTCATGGTTCCAAAAACACGGTAATCGAAGGAACAAGATCAGGGCTGTGTGGGGCTGCTTATTATCTGAAATCTCAATCTCTGAAATAATGTCAAGAGTTGCAGCGCCGGTGTGCGGTCTTGCATTTTACCTTTAGACAAAAGTCCTCTGTGATGGGTCCGTTTTTCTGGCTTCAGCTTGTTCTCCAACGTTATGCTGTACCGGGCGCTTTTCACTGTTTTACCTCTTTCCTGTTTTTCTCCAAAAGTGACCAATTCATATCCCAGAAGAAAATGAAAAGGACCTTTCCGGTGGAGGGTTGAGTGAGACTTGGAACTTTTTCTTGGCCGGAGAACACAAGTGTTGCCTTTTTGAACATTGTCTGCTACTTTCTGGTTCATAATAATGTATCAAGATTTCATTTCCTATGTCGATAGGTGCCAGGAAGTGGCGGGAGTTGGAATGCCTTGAATGTTCACTAGGTGCAATACAGTGAAATTGATGTAACTTCTTAAAACCACCTCGAATATTTTATGCGTTTTATTTTTCCTGTGATATTGCTTTGAAAATTTAAATTTTATATAGTTCTCAGTACAATTTTGTGCTAATACGTCAGCATGCATAACCTGTTACATTAAGTATTTTATTTGGTTTATTTGTAATCGTGCATACGTGTAAGTACTGGGCCTTTTCCTTTTGGAACACTGTCCATTAATTGTTTTGAAAAGATATTACTGTCAATCAGTTGCTAAAAACGCAGCAGATCTCTTTAATATGATCTAGATTCAGCAATTATACGGCCTCTCTGAGAACGGAATTCGATCCCTCGATCCTGTCATTACCGTTACCGGTATAAAAATATTACATAGAGGAGTTTGCGCCGTGAAATGCTTACATCAGAAAACTGACAAGTCCTTGATAGCTAAATGTATTTCAATATCTTTTTGTTAATATTACGTCCACATCACATTTCTGTTTTGAAATGTGCATAGTGGCCTTCCATTCCAGTCGAATACAACTTGCTAAAACACTGCGTGGATATTTTCTTAGATTGTTTAAAATCCGTGATGGTCGAGTTCTCTTAAATCCTACTGGGTTCTACATGTAACTTAGCCGGAAGGTCCCCCTTCCAAAAAAAGAGGTTGGATAGGGAGAGTGATGGAAGTGTTTCCTTTACTCCGTTGAAGTGGATGAATGATGACGTCAGGAAATTGCTCGTGATATCCCTATAGCTATATGCCACTGGGTTCGCATTTATAGTTTTAAGCGCTCAGGAAAGAACTTTTCGCCATTTTTATTTCTTGTGGTTTTCGGATGTAAATGGAACGCCTAATCCTCAGTAATTTGTTTAAACTTACTTTGTTACTCTTGAAAATGAGCGCAAAATTAATGTGCGAATTGAAATTAAAAGGAGAGATATTGGTTCTCTGCGTTTAAACATCTACAAATATAATATTCCAATTTTATATTTTGCAACCAAATGCATGTGCATAAAAGAAAGACAGTGGCATTCTATTCCTTAAAACATATTACTAAAAGAAATACCCAGAGAAAGTGTAACATTTAAGTTATTTATGAAGTTAGGTTATATCGTTATCTGAAAGATTACTGTAAGGACTTAAGGCCCAGTTTGTTCCATAAAGTGTACATTATTTCACTATTTGCTAGAATTCCAAGTTAATGGTAAAATGTATATATACAGGGTGTTTAAAATTGTGGTAAAATTATCGGTGAAAAGCACAAGCTAAAAGAAGCAAAAAATATTCAGTGAACGTGGGTCCACAAATTAACCGTTTACGAGATGACATTATCTTTTTTTTTTTTTTTTTTTTTTTTTTTTTTGACTGGCCATCAATGGATGGAGCACCTGGATACTGTAAATCAGAAACATTCATGCTTCATACTTATGCCGCACTTTACCCCTAACCTTTCTCTCATTGCTTAAGCCTTAGTTGCAAACAAAACCAATCAATTAATCTATGGTTTTTATGTATGCTGCAAATAAAGGTTATGTGCCTATCGTGAATTTGTGTAAAGGTTTGTAAACATGGAAAGGAAATGCAGTAGTATAGAATATGCGGACATGATCTTCATGTATGGCAATGCAACGGCGGTTAAATAGAGGAGGACATGTACCGTGGCCTACCAAATCACCGGATTTAAGTCCTTTGAACTTTTGTGCATGGGGTAACGGAAAAAGCCTAATTTATGCAACGGACATCATATACCAGTTGAGTTGCCGCATCGGATTGTAGATGCCTTCCAACAAATGAAAAATGGTCCAGGATTGCCAAGCGCATTCACAGATATTTGTGGATAACATTACACAGTTACATTCAATCGCATGGTCAGCACTTTGAATACCTTCTGTAAACCTCTCACTTGATGTTCATTAGTACAACCATATACTTCACTGTTGTTCAAACAATTTTCTTTTGTGTATGCTCAATCAATTTCTGCGCTGTTTAAGTCAAAGTTATGAATTTTACTGTTTCTTTATGATACATGAAATAAAATTATTACAATTTTTATTAGAATTGGCCCTCATATAATCAGTATCCATGCTCTTCAGCGGCAGCCCCAAGCAGCAAAATAAATGTCATTATCTGGTAAATGATGAATTTGTGGACCCATGTTTACTGGTACTTTTTTGCTTCTTTTAGCTTGTGTTTCTCACTGGTAAATTCTTACCATAATTTGTAAACATCCTGTATATATACAAATATATATGTGTAACTACGATTTGTCGGTCCTGGTGGTGTAGTGGTTACCATACTTGCTTGCCTCCTACACCCAAGATCGCGGGTTCGAACCCGGCCACGACCGGTGGATTTTTTCGGGCGTAAAAATCCTATGTATGGCTTCCTTCGGAAGGGAAGTAAAGCCGTGGGTCCCGTGTCGTACATTTACGGCACGAAAAAGAACCTCAAGCCTGAAAGAGAGACCTCTGAACAAAATTTGTCGGCCGTTTCATTCCCTGAGTTGAATAGGACACTGATGACCTGAGATGTTAAAGAGCGTCCTTAAATGAATTAATCAAAAAAAAGTATCTACGATGTATTTCGCTCATTATCAATCTCACATTTTCTATTAAACTTTGAAACTAGCTGATGCAATTGAGTGGTACATACTCGTATACCATGGTGTGTGAGACATACGATAATGTGATAGTTGGTGTTAAAAATTCTTGTCATTAGCATGTAACATGCCTCCTCATATTAGGTAAAACATTCTTCAAATCATTCGGGAGTCACAGCCTCAATTTACGCCAAATATTTTCTTACAATTCTACTAGAATCCGTGCTTTTTTGCTATGTACTTTCCCTTTCAGCATGCTCCATAACAAGATGGGGTAAGAGCAGATGACCTTGGTGGCTAACATCCTTTAGAAATGACAAGATCTTTAAAGAAGGAAACAATTTCGATCATGCTTACATTAAAGTTGGCAACATCTTGCTGAAAACAGTACGAAGTTAATCGTCCATCAGATTCACAAGCACATGGAAACTGATCATGTAGACTGTAATATCTATTGCTTCACGATGAAGACGGTTTTAATGCCGCGATAAATTACACTACACTGCATGATGTGATTTTGATTTAGTTTATATACGGACACTCTTTAACATCTCAGGTCATCAGCGTCCCATTCAACTCAAGGCGTGAAACGGCCGACAAATTTTACTCAGGGGCCTCTTCTTTCAGGCTTGAGGTTCTTTTTCGTGCCGTAAATGTACGACACGGGATCCACAGCTTGACTTCCCTTCCGAAGGAAGCCATACTTAGGATTTTGACGCCCGAAAAAATCCATCGGTTCTGGCCGGGATCGAACCCGCGATCTTGGGTGTATGGTTACCACTACATCACCAGGACCGATATGCATGAAGTGAGAATTCTCCAAGTATGGGCGTTTTGGGAATACGTGAAACTGTGTCTTCTCGGAGAATGTACATGCAGCGGTATATTCGGTTGTATATTAACAAACTGCTGAAACCAATTACCATGCAATACAAATATTCAATTACCGCTGCATATAAATTTATTGTTTTCTGCTCATTGGAATGTTTCGCTTCTTGTATGCAATTACACGATAAACATGAACTTTTGCATTTCATGCTTTCTATCTCTTTTAGAAGCTCGTTGCGTGGCATGCGTATGGAAACCCTCCGTATGTTCTGCAACAGTTTACGCATGCACTTCTGGGGAAAGGTCTGCATTCTGTATCATTGTTTCTGGCATTTTCACTTTCCTCTTTCGTGCACATTCTACAATGTTCTCGTGATTTCCAGTATCTTCACAACATAAAGAATGAAGAATTTTGCAGGCGGTTTCGAACCCCAAACTACACAATAAATTGTCTTCGGCACTTCTCTGTCGACTAGAGCGAGAGAAATATTCCGAATATCCAGCCAGAAACTGTGATTCTAATAAACAAAACTAATTTATTTACGCTCAGGCAATATTTGATTACTTCATATCCAAATTACGGCGTTCCAAACTCTAAGGTTTGGTTTATCGAATAAACTTGTGAAGGAGATAAGTCAATATGCATAATTCAAACGTATTGGGCAGAATAATAGGGAAGTATTTTGCACCAGTGTTTTTCTTATGATGATGAAAAAAAAACAAAACGTTTATACAAGTCATTACCTGAAGTTCGAAACATCCGAAGAAATGCATAAGTAACAACATTGCAGTTCTAAGACAGAGAGGTTGAAGCCGAAATGTCTAACATATTTTGTTAAGAACACTTCCATAAATTTACTTTTAATTTTTCTTATGCTGCTTGATGGTCTATTTCATAATACAGAAAACTGGCCTCTAATCATTTATTTTTATTTTCTTAAGACACAGTGTAAAATGGACAGTTCTAAAATTTGCATAAAATCTTTCCAGATATTTTAGCTGTGGATGTCACTGGACTGAGAACGTTATTAGCCCAGATGAATAATTTCGAAGAAACCACATCAAATGGTGCCTTAACCTAAAAATCAGAAAATGCGATCATCATTACGCCCCCATGCCTTCAAATGACGTAGAACCTGAAAAAGATGGGAAATCTGGACGGATGACAACTTCATAAGATACAATAATCTTATATGCCAACGAACTGAAAGAGATGCCATCGATGTTATCATGTTCAAGTATCAAAAATGTTGTTTGAATATGTGCTAATATCCTCTTTCAAAATATAAGAGATTACTTTTCCTTCAACACATCCTGTAAAAATACACAATAAAACATTGTAAGTAAAACAACATTATGAAAAAGTATTTATAAGTTCCTATGAAAAGGAAAATGAAAATAACGAAATTTGGATCTAAAGAGATGAAATCAAGATTTCCACAAATTGGTTCGCAGCAAACACAATTATTTAGGAAGCTTTCGTGAATGTGAAGCTATTTTTTTTTTTTTTTTTTTTTGAGGTCAGGACAATATAGAACCCAACATTAACAATAACAATAAGGAAGAAAATAGGGTACTTAGTTATGGATATCTCCACTTACCGAACAAGGTTCATAAAGATATACACAGCTATTCAAAAGTCTTTTTGAGACACAGTATACGAGTAAAAAATTTTAGGTTCGGCTGATAGTAAATTGTCCAATGTTTTGTTTCAAAAAGTTTATTGTCCAGTATCAGCAAGCTTGGCCATCAGATAGCCGTCTTTGTAACATGGCAGCTGTGAGAACGCACGTTGTGTCGAATAACATAAAAATCAGACCGTTATCAATGGTATTTCTGTTATTGCATTGCTTATATCAGATGCGAAGTTCCCTGCTTTCAAAAAACTCCGTTGCAAAGTCTCTTTAACCTGATTCACTTTCACTTCTGTAAAAGAAGGACGGCCGCTTCTCTCTCCCTCATATAAATACTCAATTTCCCGAAACTGAAAATATCACTTACGAATGGAATTTTCGTAGGGCGGATATTTCTTGAATTTTATACAGTGATGCCGTTGATAACGGGACTGATGTTAAAATTTCAGAACACAAAACGCCTTCTCATTATCCTTAGCCAACATTCGCAAACCCTACCACCTGGCAATCAAAAGTGCAGCTGCAGCACAAAACTTGGAGAGTTTCTCATCAACTTATTTAGTTTTATATTTATAAAGTACCAATATATATATATATATACAGACGGTGCCAAAATATATACGCACTTCAAAAGAAAAAACTGTATTAACATAACAAAACTGAATTCATGCAAACAGTAAATGATGAGCACTAACCATCTTAGACTTTTACAGTTACAACAGTTGCTCAAAATGCCCATTATCGGCATTTTTTGAGTACTTTGAACTCTGATTGAGCAACATTTGCGAGTGTCTTCAGAGACTGCAGCACATGTCGTTTCAATTTCTTTCCGAAGTGCTGCCTGTGTAGCTGATTTTCTACGGTATACAACATCCTTAAGAGTAGAAGTCCAAAGGAGATAGATCCGGAGAACGGGGTGGAAGCTCAATCGGACCTCCAATTCAAATATCCCAATACCATTTCAAAATTGATTTCCGCTGTTCAAACCATCATCTATGACTCCATTTTGTTGTAGCAACACTAGCATAACGTAATGTGAGTCACATCTGTTTACAGAACATCATACGATAATCTTGGCTTCATTTGTTCATTGTTGATTTACCTGTCACGTGGCAACACCATCATAATGTATGTGAATTACATCTCTTTACAGAACATCATACTACACATTACCATTATTTTTTTGTTCAACTTTGAAATTTATTAACTTTCGAAGAAACCACATGTGTGTAAACATGTGAATATGTACTGTGAATGTGTGTACACATTTTTGACTCCCTCCATTTATATATGCCACACAAATATTGCGGTATCCATTTCTGATGCACTAATGCCTGTTATTTTAGCTATGTTCTTCCAAGAGTTACTTTTTTCATCTTATAATATATAATATTGGGATCTAGACAATTCATTTGAATGACCGTGTACTTTCTGCAGTTGGTTCACATGGCTTACATAAGCAATACATGACTTTTAAAAGTGGGAGAAATTGGCAAACATGTAACATCAACAATATTATTGTTAATATCAAGCAATTATTTTTGAGAGTGTAGTCTGGAATTAATGCTTAAACAACTGGTGACAATCTCTCACTTCAGCCATAAATCACGCTCTGGAGAACGTTAGAAGCGACTCTATGTAAACGTGCTATCATTATCAGAATATTTAAGGATAAAAAGTGTTTCTTAATGTGAAAATTGTAAAAATAAAAGTCTTAGAGCTATCGAAAATATAAATAGGGGAATTTATTTGAGAAGAAAGTAAGATTAAACGATTTGTAATTATTCTTACCAGGAGTGTTCTATGGACAATGTTTAAGTTTCAAGACCGATTCTTTTAATGCCCTATTTTAACTTGCTTATATAAAATATAATAGGGTATTTAATCCTTTAGAAGACTCTTAAATTGGCAGTATATTAAGTATCATCATTTCCAATTACTAAAGGGTACGTGAAACAAATCTAAACAAGTGAGACTGTAATGTTTATAACATTTGCTGATCACATAATGCATAAGGAAAGAAGTTTTAAAAAATATATTTGACACATTTTTTACGGTGCATGACAATCCGTGAAGGTTGCTGCTGTCAACATCTCACAAGCCTCGGTGGTCGTACAGGGCACCATGAAGAGCGGTTAGTGAATCAGGGGGCATGTGGTCAGAACGCTAGTATGCCGCTTGCTACATCAAAGGAGATGAAAGGATAGAGAGATGGTAATAAATGAAGATGGAGCATTGGCTGAATGAAATGGAGAACCCAAATAAAATCTAACAGATGCCACTCCATTCGCCACAGATTCCGTATATGGAACCCACATAGCGTTCATAGGAGACGAGTGGTGAGCCATTATATTATGGTTCACCAGAATCTTACCCACTATTGCAATTGCTTTTATCCTACCAAATCTATAGTTCACCAATACGTTTGTGAATAGCTTTGGCATTTGACTTGAAATGGTTACATCTTTAGAGTATGTCTATAATTATAAAAAATATGTTCCTTTTTAATAAGTTATTGTTTAAATCTTTAGATAATCTATAGTTTCTTTCTGTAAATATAATTTCATTAATTACAATATTTAAATATACTCAAACCTTTCACGCTATATATGTGCAGAGTTTTGAAGTAAGTGATACATGTGAATAAAAGTTTAATATTTATTACAGTTACATATTTCAAAAACTATGTTTTTCTTGAGTTATTTCCAATGTTTATCACTTTATTTAATTCTGAAACACAATTAGAGGTTTAACAGTTGCAGCACTATTCACAGAACCTATCACTATTGTTTATGTGTTAATTTTTCATGAGATCCGTTAGACTTTATAAATCATATGTTCATATACAAGCCATTTTAATTTTTTCAGCCTAAATAAATACCTATTTAACATTAATTTAATTTAAGTATAAAAAGTTAATTCAACCAGTTCTTTCCGTTTTAAATTTCAAAAGGTATCCCTAGCTTTTGGTACTTCAATTTTAAAGAGGATTCAACATTTAGCAACTTTTTTGTTTTCTATCATTACCTGGCAAACTGGATTTTGTTATTTAAATTTGTACGGAGTAAAAAATAACTTATTTTGGGTAAAATTACAATATCTTTCTTTTAAGGTATTTAGTATTTTATTGCCAAAATGCAATTTATATTAAATGCGCAATGGTTTTTATAGCATTATTCAAATTAAAAAACTAACGAAAATCCAGTTTGTCAGGCAAGGATAAAAAATCAAAAGACACGATACAATTACACCTGTTTTAAAATTTAAGCACCAAAAGTAGAAGTGTGATTTGAAATTTCAAAGTGAGCATTGCTGGGGTGAGGATGAGACCATAAAGTTAATTAACATTGTTTTTAAACTTCCCCTTCAATATATAAATTGATGTGTTTTTGTTTAATTTAAATATATGTTAAATAGGTAGTTATTTATATTGGGAAGTTTGGAAATGAAAGTCCTGCATGCTACTTACCTGCGTTTATGAAGAAAAGAAAATCTATTTTTGGAAGAAATATTCATTGAAAATGTTATATTGTGAAACTTTTACTAGAGACTGTACAAAACAGCTTACTTCACCTCTGCACTGCGCCATCTTTTTTTCTTTTATGTCCTCTCGTCCATTTACAACCCATATTTTATTTGTACTTTTGGAAGAAGCCGGAGAAAGCGAAGATCCATTCCTTTCTGTACATCGTTTTAAGTTAAGAAGCGACTGGGTTCGTCTTTATTGGTTTCTCCTTTACTGCAGAGGTCGTGCCATTTTAACAGTTCCCTAGAGAGTTTCAAGCCCTAATGATGCTACTTGAGCCTCTGTGGAAGCAACGGGCAAGATTGAAAGCATGGACACTCTAACTTTAGCACTATCTGAGAGTAACCGTTTATAGACCCACGAGTTACATTTGTTTACCAATGTGGCTGTAACATATTACAAGAAAATGGTTTTGTAATTTTACAAGGGTACAATTTAGTTTTCAACACTTTTAATACTATAGGGTAAATTTTTAAAATCAGATTATTGTCAGAGTTCATTTTAAGTTTCCATTCTTTTCTTCGTGTAAACAAATTTGACATTTTAAAAGTTCTGATGACACCTGGAAATATTAAAATAAAAATGGGAAAAATATATATAGTGAAACTGCTATGTGCGAACTTTGAATCAGGTTATGAAATGATTTTGAGGAAATGTCGTTGCTCTTAATTCTGTAAAAATATATTTGTGTAAAAAAAATTATGCATGAAGTAGCACGTACAAATAACTAATGTAGAAACCTGAATCTGGCCAAAAATCAAAAGTTATATGATGTACTTTGTGAGACACTAATTACAAATAAAGAGAATTTTTTTTCAAATTTAATGTTTACTTCGACATCTGTTACATTTTAATTTGTCAAAACTCATAAACACCTCCAGAAGAAAACTCAAAGCCTAAATCAGCTTTATATAAAAAAATAAAGAAACGCTTAAAATATTTGTATTAAGAGAAAGGGGATGCACACTTCATAACAAAATTAATATTTTCTTTCGTGTTAGTTCAGACATAAACCCTTTTAGAGTTAATCTTTCCAATATTACACGTTTCTTTGATGTTTCCATAGCTTTAAACTCATAAAGGGACTATTCCCAGAGTAAATACCCGTATTTGTAAAAATAAGTGAGTTTATCTCTGATCTAGTGTTTACCTGTATATATCAGTAACTCCTCAGAGTCCGACACTCAATTTTACTTAATGGAGTAACCAGTGAACTAAACCAACTACATTTTGCCATGTACATGCAATGGGAAAAAAGGTAATGAAAAGTCTAAACATGTTTTTCAAATGCATGGTACACTGAACAATAAAACACGCAGATGAAAACCGATAAATATAAATCTCAATTTTATGTTCTTTCAGTAATATATCTTAGTATTTATGAAGTATTTTGAGTATTGAAGCCACAATGTTAAAAAAATGATAGCACGCGAAAATAGACGCATCAACTCTGTATGAGCTTATTGATTATAAGAATGTGTTTTATAAACTGTAACAATGGGTATTGTAAAAAGAATTGAAAAATATTGACGTCTCGATATACAGAGAGAGGGTGCCAAAATAATGTATACACACTTCAAGCAGAGAAAAAGCTGTGTTAATATATCAAAACTGAATGCATACAGACAGAAAATGATGAGCACTAATCATCTTAGACTTTTATAGTTATAACAGTTGCTCAAAATGTCCACCATCGGCCACGATGCACTGAGTACGTTGAACTGCTGATTGAGCAATGTTTGCGAAGGTGTCCTCAGTGATTGCAACACATGCCGTTCCAATTTCTGCCCGAAGTGCTGCCAGTGTAGCTGGTTTTCTACAATATGCAATATCCTTAAGAGATCCCTATAGGTAGAAGACCAGAGTTAGATCCGGAGAACGCGGTGGAAACTCACGTGCACATTGCTTTGTAGATTCCTGCGATGAGTGCTCAAAACGTTCCAAAACCATAGCCGAGGACGCGGGGCTTGTTGCTGTGCGAGATCTCCCAGATCTACACTTGTTAATATCGCATACATACCATGAGTCTCAAATTTGACTCGAATGCGTGCAATTGTTGCTCGCGTAGGCGGTTCTGTTCTATACACACGTTGCCTTAGAACTTCAACAACATTCTCGATTTCTCGATATCACTTCAAAATTGCTTTCCGCTGTCCAAATGATAATCTTGGCACCATTTTGTTGTAGCAACGCTAGCATAACGTAATGTGAGTCACATCAGTTTACAGAATATCATACAATTATCTTGGCTCCATTTATTCATTGTTGATTTACGATAATATTTGCTTCGTTTGTTCATTGGTGATTTACCTGTTACGTAGCAACGCTGTCATAATATCTGTGAGTCCACATCTGTTTACAGAACATCATACTACATATTACTGTTGTTTTTCGGTCTAACTTTGAAATATATTTAAAAGATATCTACTTGGAAGTGTGTATACATTTTTGGCACCCTTGATATTTAATTGCAGAAATTTAATCATTGTATAGAAAAAATAAATGAAAATTTAAAATTTAACACTTTTACTGTATTAATCAAGCAGCTAGACAAACGTGTCAATTTCATTTATATTTTATTGTTTATATTGACAGACCATTAAAACGCGCGATAGCATTAACAACTGAAAAGAAAAGAAAGAAAGGTGGGTTCGTCCAAAAGGTAGATAGATTCAATCTCTTGACTGGAAAAAACCTATTACCTAAATTCATGATGATGAAGAAGAGGACAGCTGATATAGAATTTTAGTGCATTACCCCCCTTGCTGATGATCACCTAATTATAGAAATGTTTGAAAATTAAATTTAAATGACATCCCACACACTAATTGAAATTAGTCATATGAAAATTTTGACAGCTAAAACAAAAGTTTTATTATTTCAAAGTTCACAATTTATACGAGCAGAATTTGTAATAAATGAATAAATAATTAAAGAATAAAGGAATTTAAATAATTATCATATTGTTATGAATTGGACTTAACATCAGTTCCAGTTAAAACAAAACGGAACAATTAGTATGGAAATTTCTCCGTTTTATAACTAGACAAACATTGTTAATTTAGAATAGAATTTATGTTTTAAGTCGAGAGTTAAAATAGATTCAAATGAAGCTGTAATAGAAAAATAGAACAAAATTAGATAAAACGTATCCAGAGAATGCCATATTTTAGAACAACAAAAATTTACTTCCATTACAGACCAAAAGGAATATGTGTGTATATAGGTCGATTCATAAAGAGAGTCAGTAAATTTTGAAACAGAACAAGCTAAAAGTTCTATTCCTTTAAGTCTACGCTGATGCTGAAATTGTGTGGTGTGGAAACATTAGAAGTGGGAGGCATTGATGAGATAATAATTTTTTCGAGTCTTTAGAAATGAAAACTGATGATGGGGGGAACATTATATTACTAGGGCCAAAATTTAATTACACAATATGGGCTTCAAGTTAAAGATGAACAGAGTATACATCATCTTTGGGTAAAAGGAATGTTATGTCTTTAGACGTTATATTTATTTCCCTCCGTATCATCCAGCTGCAGCAGCCCTCCAAGCTGATCCAACTTCACTTAAACTCCTGTTCATCACTCATTGTTCGATGTTTTATAACGTGTTTGCTGCTGAGGCACCATAGGCGGTAGACACTAATGATACATGAGATGAAATGATAAATTGGGAAAGTTTTTTTTTAAGAAAGGAAGCGTTCCAGGCCTAAGTTTAGGGTACCTCCCCGGCATTTGCCGTTTGTGAGGACTGAGAAAACCCTGGAAAAAACCTCAGTAAGGAGGAAGGTTTTGGGGGAAGTGAAACCCAGACCTCCCATTCACGAGTCCGGGGTTAACGACATCTGCCACCCGTGGCGATGCAGCTGAGATGCGGGCCAGAAGGCAATGAATGCTGTGTTTTACTGCTCGCTTCTTAGAGAGCTCTTTAGAGCACCCGAAATAACGGCTCCGCTCAACTATTTGTTATCTATGACAAGTTTGTCTTCCTTTAGTCTATGTAAAATCAGGGGAGGAGTTATCATGGTAATGAAGCAGTTTTTTATTTGAATATGTAAGAATTTGTGCTAGCTGTGGAGGTGATAATAGTTCGCAAAACTAAAACTTCTAGCCACAAGATATTTTTAAGCCGCTTCGATGGTGCTATGGGTGCAGCTTTCGTTGTACTTTTCTACATCAAGTACTTATAGTATCTTGAATTAAGGCTTAAGATGTATGATGATTGTCATCTATGGTTGTTAAGGAGCACCAAAACTACACAGCAAGAAGTTCATGTGCTTTAATTCTTCTCGAAACTATTGAGTTAGGCAGCCAAGAACTGCCCGAATTTAGTGAAACCTGTAGTTGGGTAGAAATATTGGAAATTGTTTCTCTCCTGCCAGACCCTTCACAAGTGTTCATTCCTCCTCCCTTTTTTGCCGTCTTCGTGGTAAATGTATCCCTACTTCCCAATCTCACAAACTTGAAGAATGAGAAAGGAAAAGTAATTCAAACCAATGTCCTTCCTTTGCACAAGTTTCCTCCCTTAATCTCTTCAACTTGCACTACGGAGAATCCTCAGCCTAAGGAGGTAAACTATGTGAACTTAAGAAACTAGATATATTTTAGAATTATGCGTAAAGAAAGTCATTACTACTCACAAAGAAAAATAAGATGTTATGTAATGTACATTCTTCATCATATAATTGGTATGTATGTGCTCTTCCACCTGCAACTCGACTCCATCTCTTATTTTGTCATGTTAACCCGCATTTTCGGTGAAATGCTGTATTTGCTTCAGACAAACTTTATTATTATACACTTTGATATGCTGTATCTATTTCACTTCAAAACACCAGAACTTAGTTATAGAATTAAATTCTATGAAACGTGGGTTGTAGAGAATTTCTCGGTTGAGTTAGCTTAATATCTTAATTAAAACATTTATATGAATATAAATTAAAATATTTGGCGCAAATGGAATTTGTTTGTGGATGAATTCGCAAATAATTCGTCTATGAGGGCAAAGAGTGATACTATAGGAAGTTTCTAAGCTACTGTAAAATTTGGTATTAAAGTTTCAGTGAATTATCGCCCTTCCTGAAATTTATAGAAACTTCAGTTTTATTAAATATAGCAGGAAATTAGTATATTGGGCAGAATACCAAAAAAGAATATGGCTGTTTCTCTTTACACTATTCTCGTGCAGATAGTTATTCTTGATACATTCCTGAGACAAAAGATTAGTGACCCATAGCAGGGGTTATCTAGTTACCTTTGGCCTACATAACGCTGAAAGCTTTGTATTACCTAGCGATTTTACAAGATTGTGAAAGTATGGAATATAAATTGGCAGCCACTAGGCACTAAGAGGTTTCAACAGAGAACTTGGATACCTGTTTCGTTGTCTCCATGCTGTTCCAAATAGCCCTACAGAATTTCTATAGTATTTAAATAGGAAGACATAGCGGGACAGTTGAAATGAGAGAGTGTATGCAGAGTACCAAGCTCTGTGCATTCATCTATTGTTCTGGAAGACAAAAGAAAGAGCACTGAGATGCTAGCTAAGTGTAATTGTTAATAATTTCAGAATACTGAAGTATCTATACTGGTTCAATTTTAATAGAATGCCCAGTTCATGATATGAAAATCTCTCTCTTCATCTTAAACAACATCTGCTTCACAGTCTGAATGAAAGTCTTCATTGGATGTTCTGTTCATTTTACATCGTTGGAGTACAAACAGAAACAGATCGATATTTTTAGTCCTCCAGAATGAAATCAAGCTTATTTCACACATGCTGCCTAACAGAGTGTTTCCTATCTGAAAGAGCATTGAGGAGACGATAATGATAGATGTAGTAAGTGTGGGGGAGAAGTCAATGTGTCCCTTATTTATTGGAATGCGAGATAGTCAAATGGTGGCTGGGAAAAGTTTGGGACAATAAATGGGACAATTTACAGAGAGATTTAGTGTTAAATAAAATGTTAAGTAACCAGAGTGTAAAAACCATCCATAAAATGGCAAGAGTTTATGAGTAAAGTTAAAGAGAAGTGGGAACGAAATAGGAAGAAAGTAAAACGAGGCTTCTTACAGTCAGACAACCACGTGGTTAACGAGGTCGGAAACTGTATTTTAGAGGATGCTACTAGGATCTAGAGTAAAAAAAGTAGGTTAATAATGTATGTAAAGGTTTAATTATTGTGAATTGTGTATATATTGTTGTGACGAATTGTAAAGTTAATTGTGGAATTGATTCAATTCAATAGAATGCTGAGTATTTTCTATGGCATTGTGCTCCAAATATCCATCACATGCAGCCATAATCCCCAAATTGGTTGAGGTGGACCTTGCTGCTGAAAGTCAATTTGCATCTATTTGGCATGCAACCCGGCAGCCCCAGTCGGTGAGAATTTTGATTCGTGCCAAGATGCATCACTACTTGTAAAATCTCTGGACAACCATACAACGTGTTGGCAAACTGTTCCACTTTGACATACCAAACGTGATTACCATTCTGTCGCTCTGCAATAAGACTTTTTGACGAAATACTTGAACAGAACTGAAGCACTCTACCTCTGCAAGTATTCCTTTAATTTAATGAAAAAGGGCGTTATCCTCCGGATGTCATATTTTAGATAGAAATGAAACAGAATAGAGATAATCTACCAGGAATGAATAATACTTTGTTCGGGGTGTATAGATGTCCCTGCAGTTGCTTGTACCTCAAAACGGATCAGATTCTTGCGCGATATTTCTTGCACATGTGACAAATGTTGTAGAAGTTTCTGTTTGTCTTTACAAATCCGTTTTTCAGTTGTAATTTCTATACAATGAGCTCTTCCTTTTCGAAAGAGTAACATGCACACCACTGTGCAAATTAATGCAAAACAAATAGTAACACTTCTTTCTTTAAAGTTTGCATTTTTGCTACTCTGTGCTTTTTGGTTTATTTTTTCCTTACAGAGCTACTCAAGAGTTAAAAATAAGATTAATATATGATAATGGTTTATCAGTATTATTATCCTTTGCAGTGTTAGTACAGAAATGCACATTTCTTTGCTGTGTTGAAAGATAGACTTTACACCTAAAAAGTGATCGCCTGTTACAATCCTGCATATGAGTATTTCTTTAAGATAAGACAGATTGCAGAATAGTATACAGTTAGTCTTGGTACAGTTAATTTTTTTAAATGAAGACCGAAACCGGATAGATTCATCTGAGAGGAAAGGACGTCTTATCAGGAAAATGAAAATGTAGACACGACGACGTTAGAGACTGAGGGAAGGTTGGCATGTGACGTTACCAAAAGAAGTCATGACAGGCTGGAACGTGTCCACCCACAAACATCGGTGTCAGGTGTTTGGTGGACTGTGCTTTGCAAAGCAAGGTTCTACAAAGCCCGCCTGTGGTTCTTCCTCAGTAGTAAACACGGTCATTAAACACATTTAAAAGAAATATTCAAGGCTATTAGACATCATCAACAAGTCAAGGCCTGTCGAAGACAGAATGTAACATGTTTTAACACAAACATTTCCAGAGTTCACGTTTAAGTTATTTAAAAAAAAACAAATAAAATGTGCCTTGTTCATAGGTCGGTGGATATTTATGACAACGCATGCTATCCGGCGCCCCTAAATGGTGGAAGGGCGGTACGGAGTGGCGCACCGTTAAGGTTATGTGTGCAAACTATGTTATAAACAAAAAGGTGTTACATTGCAATAAAAAGCCATATTAGAAAAAATATTAACCTTGAAAATGAGAAAAAAAGATAGTTCCACTATTTAACTTTACAAAAAGAAAATTGCACGAAAACGCCATCTGGTTGTCAGCCCCTGGGTACTTACTACATTTTTTATTTTGCTTACGGGCATTATAAGATACATTAAGAATGGAACGAGAGAATTATATCCGCCGGATGTAATGAACTTTTAACGCATTACAATATCCATACTGCGTCAGCATTCCGGCCAACTGCACTGCATCCAGTTTCCCACGACCTCCGTTCCGAATGTAATGAACTTTGTACCGGATGCATCTTTTCATATTACATCATACGCATTGCTCTTCATCCAGTGTTTTCCCACCTAACGCACGTGCACACGCGATGAATACTACGGTTCACCGTCTGCTGGTTATACTACAAGTAAGAAACGTTTCCGGGAAGTAGTCTAGATAGAATTAACATGTTTTACCACAAATATCACTATACTTATTGTGAAAGTACATTTGAAATAAGATGCGGCTTACCTGATGTGCATAGGTAGAGTGTCGGCGAGTAATGTAATGAGTAAAAAACTGGTAAGGAAGTGCTGTGGGTGTAAATACACTGAATTGGGATTGCAGAGAAGGAATATATTTTGTCTCATAATGAGCAAGTAGAAACATACACATGATTAATAATAACTAGATGCACACATAAATGTTGTTATACATGACGACGGGTTATTTGTCAATAATAAAAAGCAAAGCAATGTTAGGTAGTTTGCTGCTTCACAACACTATGTGAATGTTAAACGATGTCTTTACAGGTCGGACAAGGAGAGGTGGAAAACAACTACTTTATTTTATGTAATATTCAAGTTTTACGGTGGCGCTTGAACGGATAAGATCCGGCGAGAGCGCACCCAGGCGGTGGAAAGGCGCGGTGGCGCACGATTCAGGTTATGTGTGAAAACTATGTTAGCGAAACTGAATTTTAAGTTTGCAAAAAAGCAAGGATATTTTGTGCAAAAAGATAACTTTTAAAGCAAAAAATCTATTTTATAAAAAAAATATTAAATTTGAAAAACAAAAATACCACTTTTATAAATAAAAATACAAGTTGAGAAACGAACTATTAACTTTGAAAAACCAAAAAACACTATTTTATAAACAAAATATTAACTTTGAAAACAAAAAGAGCAAGTTTATTAAAATATTAACTTTAAAAACAACGAACAAGAAGTATTTTATAAACAGAATATTAACTTTGAAAAAAAAATAGAACTATTTTATGAACCAAATATTAAATTTGGAAACAAAAAGAACCATGATATAATTAACAGTAAATGTTGAAATATAAAATATTAACTTTGAAAGAAAAAAAATATACTATCTAACTTCCGGAAAAAAATTGAGAAACAAAATACTAACTTAAAATATTAAATGTGTCGCAGTTGATGTTCTGCTTGTAGGTCATGTTCCACCATTTGTATTAATAGGGAGATCGGAACTAATCTTCAATCGTGTAGTTAAGTTGTTTGAACTATGCCTCCCCAATCTTGACGAAGAAAACTCATCTCTAATTATCGAATATGAACAAACATGACTCAGCGGACGTATATCCACCATAAAACAGTACATTCTAGAACACCTTACATTTCCAAACAGGCAATTTTAATTCTACCTGTATAAGAAAAAAAAGTAAAAGAGGAATAAATAAAGAAGAGTTAGAGAAGAGGAAAGAGAATGGGTAAAAGAGAAGAAGGGAACAGAGGAACAAAGCTTAGGGAGATGAGAGGAAGAGAAGAGAGGAGGGGGTCGAAGTCGGGGAGAAAGGAGGAGAAAGAGAGGAGGAAAGAAAGAAATGAGGAAGAGGAAGGGCGAAAGAGAAGAGGAAGGGGAAGAGAGGAGAAAAGAGAGCAAACAGGTGATGAAAAAGAGGAGAGGATGAGAACAGGGAGAGAAGAGCAGAGAAGAGAAAAGGGGAGAAAGAGGAGCGAAGTGTGGGGAGCGGAGAGGTGAAAGAAAAAAAGAGAGCGGTAAAGTGAGGGAAGAAGAAGAGATGAGAGAAAAAAGGTAAATGAAAAAAGAAGAAGAGTAGAGAGCAGGGAAGAAAGAAAAGAGGTAGGAGAAGGGGAAGAGAAGAGAGTAAAGATAAAGAAAAAGGAAGAGAAGAGAGAGTGTGGAGAGAAAAGAGAAAAAAGAATGAATGAATCACTATTTAACGCCCGTTTTTGCTACAGAGGCACCACAGGCGATGGACACTGATGATACATGAGATGAAATGGTATATTGGGAAAGGATATATTTTTAAGGAAGGAATCGTTCCAGGCCTAAGTTTTAGGGTACCTTCCCGGCATTTGCCATTTATAAGGACAGAGGAAAACCTGGAAAAAACCTTAGTCAGGGAGGACAGTCCTGGCGGTATTCGAACCCAGACCTCCCGCTCACCAGTTCATGCCTTAACGACCTCGGTCACTCGTGGAGGTGAGAAAAGAGAACGGAGGGCTAAGGAAGGAATATGAGATAGAGGAGGGAAAAAAGAGAAGAGGAGGGGAGTAGAGGAGAAAGGAGAAAAGAAAACGGAGAGGTGAGAGTTGAGGAAAGATGAGGAGAGCATTGGATGAAAACTGGGAAAATGAGAGCAAGGAAGATTAAAAAAATATATAGAAGAGGAGAGAAGAAAGAGAAATAAGAAAAAATAGGAAGAGAAAATTTAAGCCTCTGTATTACTTCTTCTGTAACAGCTGTTACTTAAAATATTAAAAAGTACTATTATGGAATAAAATGAAAGAAAATTAAGTACAAATAAAATAACTCCTACGATTGTAAATTGCTGGATCTAGAAACAACTACGAGATGCTACGAGAAGGTAGGCTAATTGATGTCTTACGCAAGCGAGTGAATGATGCTAGGAACCGGCAAATTTTAAATTCCATTAATTAGAGTAGCTGGATGATGAACCTTAGGGTGAGTTCTTGAAGGAGAACAAACCTCTGGAGTAAACCCATTTTCATACAGTTAGGTTGGCAACACTAAATTTCCATCTGATTTCCCTCTTCAACACCACATTTCCTTCCAATTTCCTCCTTCAACACTAAATTTCCCTCCAATTTCTGTCTACACTTACAAAGTCAGAAAGAACATAGACTTTTGCGCAAAAAACATTTTTTCCACGCCGATGCAATATATATTAAAAAGGAAAAATAAGTAACTCTTGAAACAATATAGCTAAAATAATAAGCATAAGGGAAGCAGGATAAAATTAAGTAAAAATAAAATAGCAATTTCGATTGTAGATCGCGTGATCCTGATAATGGCAACGGAGAAACAGTATTAACTTCGCCAATAGTAACGTCTGGAAATTAAATTAATAAAAAGTTAAAGAAAATAACTTAATGTAAATGCAATATTAAGTGATATCACAAGCTAACGGGAAGGTAGCCTAATTCAGAAACGGTGTCATTTGTGGGAAAGTCATAGCTACATTTTTGGGGCTAACAAGAAGGTATGCTAATAAATGGGGAAAATAAATAAACGAATATAATGCACGTTTGGAACATAAGAAGTATGTGCCCAGTGAGGGATAACGAAATTACGTTTAAGCGCAACATAGCTTCTGTTTGTAAAGTTAAACAGTGTAACTATCTTTTTTTTACATTCAAAGCTAATATGGGTTTTTATTCCAATGTAACATCTTTTTGCACAACATTTTTATAAAAAAATTTCAAACATAACCTTAACCGTGCGCCATTCTGCATCGTTCTTCCATCGCCTCCGGGTGCGGGACAGCGCACACTGAACAACGTACCCGCCGACCTATGCACAAGGCAAATTTTATTCGGGGTTTTTTTTTTTTTTTTTTTTTTTAACTTACACTTGCACTCTAGGAATGTTTGTGTTAAAACACGTTACATCCTGTCTACGACAGGTCTCGACTTGTCTGGTTACGTCATATGGCCTTAAGAGTGTAGAACCTTGCTTTGTAAAGCACTGTCCACCAAACGCCTTGCATCGGATGTTTCTCTGTGAACATATTGTAGCCTGTCATGGCTTGCTTAGTGACGCCACATGCCAACCTTCCCTCAGTCTCTCTTTGGACGTCGCCATGTACATATCTACACTGACTTTCGCCTCCGACAATTTCGTAAATACCTCACCACTACATACATATTGTATAAAAAAAATATCCAAAAAAAAGTTCCCGCCCCGCTCATCACCACATGTATGTGCTTGACTAAAAAAATAAAAAAGAAAAGAAACATGAAAAAAAAAACGAAAAAGTGCAAATGAAAAATAAGAAAACATTTCCCGCTCTGCCTGTCATCCTTCATCAACATATGTATATACTTGCAAAAAAAAAAAATGAAAAAACACCCGCCCGCCTATCATCTTTCATCACCAAAATACTATAAAGAAGAAAAAGAAAAAAGGAAATGAAAAATAAGAATAAGGTTCCTGTCCCGCCTGTCATAATCAGCTACAGAAAAAAAAAAAGGAAAGAAAACCTAAGGCAAACAGTAGACTTTTTTGGGGCCAAACAAAAAGCGTTTACAACGCGATTATTTTGCCGGCTATCAAAAATTTTGCCGTCGATTGTTTCTTCGCGGGACCGAAAGACGTCAACAGCCCTCCGCGGGGTTCATACTATTGACGATAAAACAGACATAAAACTTCCAGATAGGAAAATATTTTTATCACCTAATGAAGTTGGTTCTTTGGTACCATGGGAAGAAATGATGAACAGTGAAATATTTACAAATACTGGAGAGAAGAGAGATGCTTGAACTATATAAATTGTGTCCTGGATGACTGGATGTTTTGCAATTAGATCTTACCAGCTGCCCTATTTCCAAGAAATGGTTCAATTCATGGAAGATTCCGGCACCTAAGTTTTGGGTTTGTCAAGAATTCTCCCGGTATGCTCCTTGTCGAGGATTAATTAGGATTAATTTTCTATATACAAAGAGTGGCTCAGAAAATAATATTTCTCCATTTAAGAGAAATTATTTACAATATAATTCATGCATGATTTCACAAGATAAATGCAAAAATCTGATGGACTGAATGCCAAACAACTTATTAAGGCTAAAGTTTGGTAATAAATCATGTATTTAAAACTGAATGCACAAAAAACGTAAAATATGATAAATAAATACATTTTCAAAAAATGTGCGTTTGTTCACAGTAATTTGAACAAGGATGAAGATGCTTAGATCGTTTATATTCTACCATTCCTCTTTGTGAGAAGTGCTTGTGTCTCAAATATAGAAACCGGTACATTATTTATTTACGTCTCATTATTCCATTAAGTGCATTGAAAATAAATTGCAGATAAGCTTAGCTCATATAAACATAGTTCATTCGTTTCCTTTGTTTATGTTTTCCATTGAATGTTTGTGTCAGTTTAAGAGCAATGCTTGTGCCATTTAGTATTTGTATTCTTTTCTCGTTCAAAAAGCATCATATCTATACAAAGCGTTTAATCATCTCTAAACTCCGGTTCTATTAGTTTATCTGTCTTTTACTTCCTTAGTGACCGCGTAGTACTTTTATGCTCACTTGAATGGCTATCCCCTTTATTAATCCATCAGTTATTACATAATAATAGTGATTTATGCTTTTTTGTTGTCTTTGAAATCAAAAGGAAGCAGTTTGAAATTTTCTGGATCTCGACATTTATTGCTTTTTAACTTATTACACAGATGGATTAAAAATACTTGTATAGCACATTAAAATACTTATCTTCTTAATATTCATTAGAATTACTTAGAAAAACATTAGTTATTTTGTAAGATTTACTAGGAAAGTTTCATTATAATTTTGTTTTTAATTACTTTAAAACAGTGTCAGCGTAAACTTTGAAAATTCGTATTTTATATTCAAGGTTATTAATTGATTTTCATGACAAAGTATCTGTATAAAGTATAATATTATCTAGCGTTGCATTATTTAAAACACGATGCGTTTTTTTACCGCCACGGGTGGCCGAGGTCGTTAAGGTGCGGAGTCGTGAGCGGGAAATCTGGGGTTCGAATCCCGCCAGAACCGTATTCCCTGACTGGGGCTGTTTCCAGGTTTTCCTCTGTCCTCATAAATGGCGAATGCCGGGAAGATACCCTAAACTTAGGCCTGGAACGTTTCGCCGCTGGTGCCTCAGTAGTAAAAACGGGCGTTAAACACTATTCAAAAAAAGAAAGATGTCTTGCCAGGATTTTATCTAATATTTTTTTCTCTTCAACGTACCCTGACCAGGAATTCATGTTTTTCATTACTTATTATAGAAAGTAGTGTGCTCAAATGAATAATAGCTTAACATTATCTTCTTAATAGTAAGCCCGAAAGGCTGCCTTCTCAATCACATTCCGCAACATAAAAACTATTTGGGCTTTGCTTATGAATTCGCGACTAACTGTAATAGCATGGGTTATATGGGGCAGTAGATTTGCTTATAATACTGAAATAAAAACTGCAGAAGTGATACATTATATCTGTTTTATACATAGCAGCTACACATCGGGTGCCAAAAGAGGGGAAGGCTTTATAGTTGTCGCAGTGCGACGTCGTCTTCTATGATAATGACGTATGCTTCTTGAAGGTCAAATAACGATATCCCAGCTTGCCACGAATTTTGGCGATTTTTACTCATGAAGAACGAAGGACATCAGAAATAAAAGTGCACGTGGTAACATGTGCATGTATTGTATAAACCAAACACACACGTATAATAGGGCATACACTTTAACTTTCCACGCTTGCGGATGTACAGTGAAAACGGTAGTAAGCACCTCCGATACATAAAACTGTCCCGCGGCATACCCGCCAATACATGGAACGTTCTTACCTTTTCCAAAGACGATGTTGAAAATGCTCCCCCAGGCGTTGTAATGCCTAAACATAATTTGATTTACTCGATGTGGCTTAGCTTCCGAAATGTTTTCTCCTTTTTGCCTTGACTTTTAAACTGCCCCATAAAATAATAGATTTACTGCTTTGACGCAATAATAGCCAACCAACCATCCTATCAACGACTATACACGTATTTTAATGGCAGTGAGCGCAGCTGGTTATTGCTGAAACGGGTCTTAGGGCGGATGTTACTGCATCAACTGCCACTTGGGAAAATTCCACATTTTTAGATTCCTGTCGTTAGAAAAGATTTTTGAAGTGGTAAAGATTATTTTATTACATATTTCGCAACCGTCTTGGGCAAATTACAATGCCGCATTTTGAACAGTCACATATATTTACTGTAAACATTCGATATTAAACAAAACAGCCTAACTTCTTTAATGGTTTCCCTTGCCAATTTCCTTAAGTTCTGATTAGAGTTTTAGTTATAACTATTTTTCGCTGCCTTATTTAGAATGTAAAGATTTTAAAGTACTATGATATCAAGGAACTAATGATGATGCAAAAGTTCCAGTTCTGTCATGTATGAAGTTATCTGCTATTGATACTTCAGAGTGGTGAAAAACTTCAGAAGCAAATGTCACCCATGGAAATACCAGGCTCTACAGTTGATAACTGGTCACTTAGCCTAAACTTTTACTCTTACCAGCTATGACGCCATAGAACTTTACAATAACAAAAAGTTTTTGTTATATATCCACCTGGTCTTCCGTTCTGGGTTTGAATTTATTTTAAAACGTAAGTAAGAATTTTTATTTTATTTTTCCCTGCTTGTTATTTTCTTCTGAGCAATTAACATTATAGAGTTCTTTGAACTTCATATTTTATGAGAATATGGTTTGTGTAAGTAGGTATATCCTTTAACAGATTGAGGAAAACTTTTCCAACATTTTTTTAGAAGAAATACAAACTAAAGGCAAGTAAATGAATAAATGTTTGCATTGGGAAATAAGGACCATCTGATGATATTAGGATTATTTAAACAGATAAGATATGAATAGCTTAAATGTGTCATCATTATTCCCCTTTTTATTTTTTGTTTATTTATTTTTTATTTTTATTTATTTATTTTTGCGGTGTTAGTACAATAGTTCTGATTAATCTGATTGACCATCTAATTCTCTCTCTCTCATGGTTTATATGGCAGAGCTATTTTTGAAAGTTTTCTACTTCTTAACATGGGCAGATCGTTATTCTGGGGTTTCATGTTAGGACATGGTAGTAATTTTGATGTGGTCATTTTATTCTCTCATGTATTTAATTCATTTTTTTAGAATTTTGCGAGATGTTTAACGGTTTATGTGAAACATATTTTCAGAAATTACTTTCAATTACTTATATTATTGTGTAGTGTTATTTTATATTACTTGTTATTGATAGTAATATTTCTTCAAAATATATAAAATATTTCTTGAAGGCAAATAAAAGGTATTTGTTCTTATATTATCGTAATAATTACACTACCCACCAAACATTTTTTTTCATAATTCCACGATAAATATAGGCTATTCTTAAATATAAAAATGTGCTGAATTTTAAAATATCCACAGAAATTTCCTATAACTTTAGGTTAAAAAGATATAAATGCATTTAGAATCTCATATACACGGTTTCAGATAAAATGTTATGTCAGGCTAATTATTCTTATATAACGGTGTATTCATGCTAGATTAAGATTAATTCACAAATGTAGTTTTATTTGCTGCCAATAATATTTGGGCCGTATTTTAAGGGAATAAACCTGTAACTTTACTTAAAGATGTTTGGTAGGATGTGATTTTCTATTGTACTCCTGCCTGTTGTCCTTTACAAGAAACCAACATTAATCCCCCATCATGGATCTGTATGACCTTGGTACCACTTCCCCATGATGGAAAGGTCTTGATGAAATCGTTTCCCATTGTTCATCACTAACATCATCCAGATTTCCAAAAAAAATATAGATATGAATGGAAAGAATTAATTTTTCAAAGATATTCGACAGTCTATATTGTTGTAGCATCAACACATATGACACCAAAGTTTTATATATTTTTTTCTTTTTTGTTTGCGAGAAAACTACACACAACTCTTTTAAATGATTGCCAAACTGCTAATTCAACCGTTTATAAAAGTTTCTCGTACATTTCGTCCTCTATAATTTTCTGATTTGAGGTTGCTATGTTAACTGTGGAAACTTAGCTTGCAAAAACTATTGAGGGCTTTAACAAAATTCTTCATCAGCCCAAGTTTTATGTGTAAGAGGGGAAGAAGGGTCTTTTCAGGCTGAATCAATTGATTCCTTTTCCTCGGAACATACATATTTCTACCGCTTGTCCCATTTTTGTACCACAATGTTTTTCTACAGCAGGATATGCCACAAACACAAAAAAACAAAACATATTTTGAAGTCACTTTGCAAGCCAAATAGCAAATCACTTTAAGTTCACCACACATCTTCCAGCAATAAGCCTCACCTTTACCATCGCCTTTTCTTAACCACCATTTCTTTACCCCTGGCCTTCCTCTTGGTCTTTATCTTCCCTCCAGTCTTCATTCGTCTCCGCCTTCTGCAGTATGTTGTTTATTAATAGCCATCATATCTTCTTTTTTCTTCGGTATTCGGATGGTTTGAATAGTTGTTGGTGTTATGTGTTAATGATATATTTATGATCATTTTTCAGTCACTCCATTCTCAGTATTCTTTCCTCTTCACTATACCTCGTTCTTCTTTCACTCTAATCATTATGTTTTAGTTAATATTTTTATGATCATGGTTGTAGTTATCACCAGTTGCTTATTTTACTCCTCTCTCCTCTATTCACCTTCTTTTGAACTTCTTTCCTTCTCCGCCTTACTCTCTTCCCTCATCATCTCCACCATTGCCTTCCTCATAATTAGATGCTATATTTACTGAATTTAATCATTTTAGTCTTGTTGATTTTCTAATCCCATTTTCAGCTTGTATGTAATTGTTGATACCTCTTCATGTTTCAACTTTTCTTCCCATGCAATTCTACTAATTTTTGAGCCAGCTTCTTCAAATGTTTATATAAATGTTTATCTTTATAATAAATGATATTTTAATCCACCTAAATTTTTCTTTCATCCTTAGTGTGTTGTAAATAATGTACACACTCAAAAAGGACATGTTCTGTAGTCCTTTGCACACTGCAGTAATAACAAGTATCATTACATGATTTATTAATTTTGTTCCAGTAGCTTTTTAATGGTCCATGACTTTTTAAGTAATGTGTTAATCCTCTATTAGGGTTTGTGTGTTTTAATTTTAATCTCTCGTTGATATTTTTGAAGATATTATAATAGAGAGTACAGGTACAGGCAATTATTCCCCACTGTGTGAAACAAGTCCATGACAGAAGTTATATCTGTATACTTAATAACGTGTTTAATTTTCCTAGACATGTCAGATATATTTGTGATGCAGAAGAGACAATCATTAATATGATTTAATAGTTCTCGCTATACCGTAGTTACAGCTAATGGTAACGCTGTGAGTTTGCCGTGTAACACAATCTAAAATTTGTCGCACAAGTGATACAACATTGATGAAGTAATCAATGTTTTTCCAAGTCGCCCATTTGAAACCCGAAGCATAAAGAATATGCACGCTAAGTACAGTTATAAGTTTTTCTCCTCTGATTTTTGGGAATAAGTCGTCAACCAACGTAACAAAAATTGTTCGGACTGCTTCTGCACTTCCGTTGTGAACTAGCCCTTTACATTGCACCACTAAAACACTCAATTACTTCTGAAAACAATTACATTAAGTAAAAAGAAACTTCACAATATACTACACTGCTGTCAACACACCCACAATGAGACTGACGCTATTTTAAATTAGTAGGTGATATTCCTACCCAGGCAGTAAATTCAACTTTCGGCTAACGGCCTGTACCTGGGCTTGGCTGTTTGCGGTGTCTGCTTCTAGAAGAAAAGATAGATGTATTATTGGTATCCTGATAAATAACTGACAAAGGCTTGGTTAGATAATATAACAAATAACACATTTTCATTTTTATATTTTATAAGTAGGTAAATAATCGTGAGGTATAGGGATAGTCAACCTATGGCACACGTTTTATCAGATGGCATGGGAACTCGTTTTCGATTTAAGATATCTAAAAAATCTACAAATATCTAAAAATTGTGATGTAAAGTGACATTTTAAGCATTGTTTTCGGAATCTATCCGTGAATATGGGCTAAAAACATGTATTATATTCATGGGGGTAAATTTCATGTTGGGTAGTGTTATGATTTATGTGCTTAACTTACCCGACAAGAGCATCACACAGATTGAAAGGCATACTTTTACTACAGATATTGTAACACAATAATATCTTTGAACATTTGCACACTCTCTGGTTGTGTGACTATGATGCAGTGCCAGGTGACAAATGAAGAGAGTTTAAGAAAAGTATATGGAGAGATTGCAATGGACAAGCTGTTGGGCTTAAAGGCTTCATCATGAGAAGGTTGAGAAAGCTCATCCACGCTCAGGGCGGCGCAACGTGTCGACATCTTTATTCAAAACGAATGGCGAATAACAACCAAACAACTCGCTGTTCTACAATGCACCATTAATAACATTGAAAACTTTACGCAAAAGGGGTCTAAAGACTAACCATCATAAAGGACAGAGAATCATTGTCTGAGAACATGATTTCTTTTCGAGCATGCAACAGAGATAAAACATAGATTGGTTAGTTCATGCCTAAGCCAAAAAACTAATGATTGTGGTCATAAACCTTTTCCTCAGTCGGTGAAGTCATGGTTATATTGAGGATTCTGAAGGAATTGTTTTGACTGATTTATTGTTGGTAGTGAAGCAGTTATCTCTAAAGTACGAATGCAAAATCTTCAGAAGACAAAAAAGCAGTTCCGGTGCACTCGTCTTGTCGAACATGTGGACAAAGTTGCTTTTCTTATTCGATATGAAAGTATATACTTCGTGAACTGTCCTTCCTCACCCTATCTACAGTCCGAATCTTGCATATTCTTATTTTCACCTCTTCGTGTTCTAAACGATGCACTCCACAAAAGAAAAATTGATGAGGAGAAAGCCATAGCTAATAAGAAAATAGTTGACAGTTAAATCTTCAAAATGGTACCGCTACTACAATTAGGTGATACAAAGCCATAGATTTGCAAAGAGATTCAATTGAAAAAAAAAAAAAAAACATTGCATAGCCAAAGAATTGAGTGTATTTGAAATAGCAAGAGAAATGAAATGTTTTATAACTTATTAAGTTATCTCATGGTTGCTCTTTTACGGAATATGGAACTGCGCGTTATTTTAAGACGACAGGTAACCTGGACAGAACGAACATTTCGATTTTACACGGAGCTCCCCTTAGGGCTCAGTAGTGGTGACGTGAGGATCAATTTACATCAATTCCAGTATGATGTTTTTCTTACTCCAACGGATGTGATCAGATCTCTCGACGTGTCTATTACACAAATCCGTGGAGAGTAAGTCTTGCAGATAATGTAGGCTGCCCCGGTAATCCCATCAGCTCACACTTGCTAATAGTGCAGAGGCAGCCCTACGTGCGTCCGACCGTCCGTCCGTCCGTCCGTCCGTCCGTTTTAGAATTGACATTGCTGTTCCCCATGTGTGGTGTTGCGAGACCTATTTAGCTTTGAATCAGTGACCCGATAAAGCGGATATATACCGCCGAGACCACAGACTGTTTCACAAATAGCTCTTCCAACAGCTCGCAAGTAAAAGTAACATAACTCTATCTCTTAAGAGTTATGCTTTTAATGAAAACATCTTAAAGTTGCTGATTCGAAGCCTTCTTCAGTTAAACAGAACAACTGCGACTGTCGTATATTTCTTCTTCACTTCAGAGATTAAGTTTTAATATTTTCGAATTACATAGAGTTATTCAATATCTCGTTTGAAAACCCTGCAACTCATATAGTGTTTCAGGGCTTTTTTGGTAATTCCATTATTTTATGCCTTCCCTCTGGTTATTTTGATATTATTAAAAGTTGTTGTTTATTGAGAATATTTTTAATTTATATAATTATATTACGTTTTAAAGCAACGTTAGACCGAAATTCATGTAAAAATTATAATTATAATGTTTGGTCTAATGCTTACATTGACGTTAATTTATAAAACCTTTTTTTTTCATTTTTCAATAATATATGCAGTTTTTCTTCAAAATCACTGAAATTCTTCTTCTTTTTCTTTTCTTCTTCTTCTTCTTCTTCTTCTTCTTCTTCTTCTTCTTCTTCTTCTTATTATTATTATTATTATTATTATTATTTATATATTAACAACTCTACACGTTCTTCTGCAAAGTTTATTAAGAAAAACATTTTTAAATGCTAAAATATTATTAGTACCTATAATAAAAATTATGATAATGTAGAAAGTAATAACTGCAATATAGCTAAGAATGTTTTAGTATTTCTTAATTATGACAGTATGAAGAATTAAAAGCTAAGGAATCATTATAATATAGGTAATATGTCATTGCCAGTGCAGTTTTATATTATTCTTATAATAAATTTAAAACAAAAACAAATATTTCAGAAACTTGTAGCAGTAACATAACGAAAATTTGCCCGTATATGCATAAACCCATTCTTATAAATAGAACGTGTTAACTGGTCACTTTCAGAATTTAAATACTTTTAATATTTATTACAAGATTGTTTGTCTTAATGTGATTTAATCTCGTGTAGCCTTTTGTATATCTTATATTTATTTAAAACCTATTTTGATACAGGTAATGTCATTGTAAACATTGAAAGGGATAAGTATAAAGAAAATGTTCAATAATTTAGTTGAATTTATCGATTACTCAGAGTTGGCATACAAAATTTGCTTTACCTTAACAGTATTGATTTGTTTTCTTTATGGAAGCTCTATAACATCTCAGGTGGTCAGCATTCCATTCAATTCAGGGCGTGAAACGGCCGACAAATTTTGCTCAGAGGCCTCTTCTTTCAAGCTTGAGGTTCTTTATCGTGCCGTAAATGTACGACACCGGACCCACGGCTTTACTTTCTTCCGAAGGAAACCATACTTAGGATTTTTACGCCCGAAACAATCCGTCGGTCCTGGCCGAGATTGAACCCGCGACCTTGGGTTTAGGAGGCAAGTATATTCTTAAACTTAGAAACCTTAAAAGGTTAAATTATTGAAACTTAAAAATTTAGAAACTTTGAAGCGTTAGATCTTTGTCATATTTACTATACAATAATTAATCAGTTCCTGAAATAATTATTAGGGTACAAGGGTATAATAAAATCTCCCGCTTAAACAAATAACAAAGAACTTTAAACGCTGCCCATTAGGGACAATAAATTCAATAGATTTGCTTAAAATGCAATTTTTCTTCTAACCTGAAATTATTACAAAAGAAAAATTTCAGCCATTATAGTACAGTACTTAACAAATTTACTATGAAATGACCTAAAGCAATATTTTACCTGGATCACTGGAGCCATGTGGGGAGAAGGCTGCGAACCTAACAATTTAGAATCAAGAGCCGCAAAGTTTATATAATACGCTATTCCGGAGTCTTCTTTCTATGTGCCAAGGGAGAAACAGAAAACACGTCAGTCAACATACTGCGTGTTGAATTGAATGGGACGCTGATGACCTGAGATGTTAAAGAACGTCCATAAATAACACAAATCGAAAACGTGTAGCAGTAGGAGCGCCTCACTTTCAAGCAAGGTCGTATTTGTGTTAAGTTGTTTCTGACAGAGTCACATTATACAGGTCATAAAACTCAAAATAATATATTTGTCCTGGAGGTGTAGAGTTCCATGTCCGGGTCACGGTGATATCCGCATTGGAAGGAAGGCAGTATGTGAGGTAGTTTAGTCAAGCAGTTCAGTACCATTAAGATCTGATGCCGTCTCACATTAAAAGTCCAGGGAACTGGCGTCCAACAGGAAACAAAGAACATTAATTTTTAGCGGTTACAAAAGTTTGCTGCAATCAATATAGCTATAATATTTTCACTAACAATAGGGAGATCAAGACCATTGGCTCCCCTTTGTCACGCACAGTTACTCCACCCAACTACAGATTCCGGTGAACCAAGTCACATGAGAGTTCAGATTGGTCAGTTGGTACAAAGGGGAGTGGACAGCACTGGCAGAAGGGACTTTTTTTATTTCTTTTATTTTTATTTGGTTTATTTACGGACGCTCTTTAACATCTCAGGTCATCAGTGTCCCATTTAAATCAGGGCGTGAAACGACCCACATATTTTGCTCAGAGGCCTCTTTTTTCAGGCTTGAGGTTCTTTTACATACCGTAAATGAACGACACGGGATCTGCGGCTTTACTTCTCTTCCGAAGGAAGTCATATTTAGGATTTCTACGCCCGAAAAAATCTATCGGTCCTGGCCGGATCGAACTCACGCTCTTGGGTTTAGGAAGCAAATATGGCTACCGCTACGCCATCAGGACAGACTGCAGAAGGGAAGGGATGTCGGCAGAAGGGAAGGGATGTTTGGAGAGAAATATTCTGTGATCTTCAACCGCCTTTTCTGAGTGAAAATATAATTTTCTTTTCCTTTGGCGTATATTTTTAAAATAAAATGTTTATTACACTTTTTCATATTGTTCTAAAACATTTCATGTTCTATGGTAGAAACCATAATTATTCATAATTAATTATATATAGCATTATTTTAAAGTAATTTTCCAGTTTCATATGGCTACACCTTTTGTAAATGTTATATTGTGCAAAATAAACCACCGATTTGCTCATAAAGAAATTTAGGTTTATAATAATAATAATAATAATAATAATAATAATAATAATAATAATAATAATAATATTGAAGAATAAACAAGAAAAATTTAATTTGACAACCACCACGTTATTCAATACAAATTAGTCGTTCTTTTCTGCTATAAAACGACAATGACGTCCGATAATAACATTTGTGCAGTAAAAGTGACGCATATCTCCTAATCTCGATCTTTGACTTCAAAACGCGTTTTCATTTTATAGAAAAGGAGCCGAAGCTGTCTTTTCAGAATTCGCCACATTTTTGAATAAATCATCTCCAAACACTTTACAGTTTTATTAGCGCTACAAAAAGTATACGCAGAACTTTGCGCTTCCTGAACTTCTTGTAAAACTTGAGCTGCACTCGCTTCGGTTTCTACTAGTATCAATGTATCCCTCGTTTTTTATCGGTAACCGCCCAGTTTCTCGAACGGTTCATCAATTTACGAAATTATTTTACAGAGCAGAGTCCATTTCTCAATCCATACGTTCAAAATCTTCATAATGCATTAGGATATTATTTGTTACATTTTTAATGCATTAGGTCAATATGAGCTGTTTAAGGCAAAACCACTCTCTAATTATTTTTCAAAAATTACTGTCAGTATTGCGGTGGAAAATAATGTACATGAAGGTGTGAGAGGGGAAGAGAGGGTTAAGTGATCATTTAATTGTTGTATGTAATGTGAAATAAATAAATAGATAATTAATTTGACTGTAATGGAAGGTAATTTATACGTTATACGTTCTGCGGATGGTTTGATTGCTGCGGAAATCTTCCTGGCGTCCCTCTCGCTCCATTCTCTGATCATGTCTCGGTCTTCTTCTGCTCCGGTTATATGAGACTTAATAACAGTGGTTTTTCGGAAGGTAATACCATTCTCGAGTAGAAGAAATTGAACCGGTCTTTGTCGTATGAACAAATGCACAACGAGTCAGCTTTATACAAGAGTTTTATTTCTAGTCCACCCTTGTAAAAGTGATCACGTTAATTTTGTTCATGACCTCCGCACTGATTTTTAATTCTACTTATGCTTTAACTATAACAGTTTAACTTCAACTGCCTAGCTTCCAGTGTCTAGCTTCAACGGTCAATTTCACTTCCACTGCCTACTTTAACTCTCTGGCTTCAACTCCCAACAGCAGCTCCTGACAGCAACTGCCTCACTTCAACTGCCTAACCTACTCGATCTAAAGGTTTTGTTTTGCGACAGTCTGTTAGCCCATAACGATGCTTCCAAGGTCTAATTCAACTGTTTAAATTATTCACCTGTAATACTCATTGGCTGTTCAATATGAATTTATGTTACGCAATCTCCTGATTGGTATATCTTTTCGCGGTTCCTCTGGCTAGAGGGGGGGGGGTACTACCATCTATTACGCGAAAAGATATGTAGCTGTTTTTCGTTTCCTGTTTTCCAAGAAGTTTGCATAACATATTTTCGCTGGGGGTGCAACAATCGTGGTTCCTTTTGTACACCCTATATAACAGAACCTAATGATGCACGGCTAGCTTCAGGGTCATCGTAGTCCTTGCAAGAAAGAGGGATCGGAATTTATGGCTCTCATCCGCTCCTTTCTGCCTGCAAAAGATTCTGTTTTCGCCAAACTGACGGGCTTGTGAGATTTTAGTAAGGTACTAATCTTCCACTTCTCGCTTAAAATTAGTATGGCATCTAATTGTTAATATTAACTTAATATTCTCTTTTATTTTAATATTCTCTTGGTTATAGTGACTACCTGGGTGATTTTTGTGTGGGGTGGGAATCTACAACTTCAGTATCCCGAACAAGAGTTGCTTATTCAAGCATGGCACGGTTACCATAGCAACGAAAGTTAAACAAATGTACGTAAAATACAACCTCAAACCCTTTAAAGTATAACATTATCTATACGAAATCAAACTGTTTATGTGTAGAGACTAATCAGTCATTTTAAACTGGGAACTTACTTTTGAATAATCCTATATATGTGTGCTGCATATCTCGGTTAGTTGTATACTAATTAAATAATAACTATAAATGCTCCTAAATACAGTTCTATTTGTTAACGATAAAAACCCGAACAGTTTCGCTCAAATTCAGATTTCATTAGCGGTCTAGGAAAGAGAATAAATTTCAATATTATGGTTTAATTAATCCCTGATTCCTCCGAATACGTGAATGCTACTGGGGGACGTTATTGATTACTTCTATATTTTCATCAGGACACACAGCCCAAACACTCAGTTTTTAATATACACATACAGTTCTTCAATATGCACATTCCTTAGCGTTCACACTAGGAGACATTGGACTCCAGTAGAACAGCCTGGTGTTATGCTATCAGTATTGCTTTTCGAGCTGATCTCCTGTTAAGGATTCCAATATCGTTGAGTGGTCTTCTCGCTATTAATTGCCTTACCTGTAGGTTATGAGTATCACGATATACAGTTTCACGATAGACGGAATTGTAAATTACAGTCACTTCCACCTCTGGAGTAGTCTTATTTCCGTCTTCCACACATGCGTCGCATAGTCCGTTTTTTTCCTGGAATCACTAGGTACAGTAATGAATGCAGACCTCTCCTCTGCCTATTGGAAATTTATTTATATTTAAATTTACGTTAAACAATAAAGTTTCTCTCCTGGCTGTGATTGTTGTGTTCGAGTTGTACAGCTTAAATGTAAGAATGAAAAAGTTGCAAAGTAGATGGGTAGTAGTTCGGTCGAGTCAATCATTTCCTTACAAAAGAAGATGGGAATGTTCAGTTCACTGTCTGTTGCCTATTGTCTGGGTGTTGGCTCATGTTTTCTCCCAAAGCATCAACTACCGACATTATTTCTGGCCTTCTTTTCACGCGCCGTTGCTATTCAGGTCTATTCCTTTTCACTGTACACTCCGTTTCTAAAAGCAAACTGGGCCTTTGCAAGATCGATAAATAGAGGAATCTGCTATAATGTAGATGTATGTTTAAAATTAATAACATTGTGTACAATTAAATGTTGCTTGTGGATAACATTATCTTTCGATTCATGGTTTACTCTATGGTTACAATAGGTGAACTGGTATGATCTTAGGTAGATAATGATTAGATATGATCAAGAACCCTGCATCCGTACAAGTTAAGGTGTTAATCATCATAGATCCTCTACTTTAAGTCGAGTAAGTCGAAACAATTCAAGCTACAGTGAAGCCTCTCCCCGGTACTACTCATACAAAGTTTGTTTGTTTGTCAAGTTTAGACACTGCCTCTCTTTGCCCGTTTGTACAGTACTGCTAGGCAATATTTCGTGCACAGTTACGCTGTTGCGAATTGCTCAAAACTGCTCGGTGTGCAAACGCGTGACTATAAATGTATGCCCTATCGATACCCTAATAACCTAAGCATATTGATCACGTTCTTCTTTTATTGCCAGTATGATCATTGTTTCTCCCAACTGTGTCGCGTAATGTTTTCTTAATATGCAAAGGTAATAATAAATTCGGGTCATCTCACTAACGAACAACCGCTTCGCTACCTCCGTTCAACATGCAATTTAAACATTTGAATTGCACATCTGTCAAGGATGCTGTTTTTAAGGGTGCTATGGCTCAGTTCCATGGATCAATAAATAACTAGTGAAAACTTCAAAAATTTGGATAAAATAATTCAATATGTTCAAAAGAGTCGATAAGATTACAAGAACTACTATTTTGCGCCCACACTAATCAGTTATCGCTATATTTCTTTGCTAGAGTAAAAGTAATTGCAACCCAGTAAATCGATTTATGTTAATTTAATTAACTTGTTTGTTTCTATCTGAGTCATTATTCACTTGGTACACACAGACCTGGGAAGTGGAAAATGTACTTGTCTCCCATGGTAGAAGGCTCAATTCTTTAACACGTTTTCTGAAATGTTTGCAATTTTGAAGTACCTAGTAGTAATTGTTACAACTACATAATATTATAACCTCATCTGAAGAATAGTGGAATTATACTAAACTCAAATAAATGGCATTTCAGTGCGCAATCCATAAATACATACTAAACATGTATTGGAAATACTGGAAAGTTACAGAGATTAAATTACAGCCAACGCAGAGAAAACAGCTTTCAAGAAGACCTGCGTAATTTGCTCATGTGTCATTGCAGTGTAAAAATATATATCCGACAATGCTACATTATTTAAATATTGTGGAAAGCACATTAATTATTTTAAATACCTCTTTAGCATAAAAACAAAAAACTGAAATTAAATCACGGTTATGCAAATTTACTTCCGTGGAATTATAAGTATTTAATTGCCTGTTAAAGATCTCTAAAATGGTTCCTTAAATATATTATATTCTAAGGAATATTCTTTTAAGCTCTAATTTAAGAAAGTTTTCTCTTCCTTTTGTGCTTTGTTATTTTTAATTTTAACTGTGCGTCGTAACGCTTAAGCGCGATTCAGAAATTAGCAGTTCAAATGACATTTTCGTAATAAATTATAATGTTTCTTAAGGGACAAATGCTGACAATTTGGCTGCGGAAAGAAAATCAAGCTATATAAACTTCCTAAAAGTATTTTATATTAAATGTATTTCTGTGTTTATCAGTATATGCAAAAGCAGTATGACCTGTTCAGTCTAGAGCTATAGGAAGCAGGAACATTTCGATGAGAGACAGAGCGAAAGGGGATGATACAAAATAAATAATTGCAAATGGAAATTTGTTAGGAAACGCAATGAACGAATTCGAAGAAGCTATTAATTAAAACTAAATTTCCTAAAAAAGTTTTAATGACTACCTTTTTCTAAAGAGAAACAGCATGGCGCTGCCCTTAATACACCATAGTCTGTTATTTCTGTAAGTCATTAGCTCCACTGTGCATCCTCAATTTTGCTTTCCCTTATCATTGTCCATTTTTTAATACAGTAGTTGTAAAGGGCTTAGGAGTGATGCATCTTACTCTGTGGTAGATAGCACACTTTTCTTAAAAATAATGCATTTTTAATAGGTATATACTTCGTTTTATACTACTGATAAAAGTTTAAACAATTTAATAAACATAACCAACTAAACATTTCCAGATGTAGATTACCATTGAAGAACGTTTAGGTAATAACAAATAAAATAAGAAATTCAGTCTTAAAATAATATAAACAAAGTTTTAATTAGTTTCAACAAGAATGAAAATTAAGTGTGATGATAATATAGCCAAGGAAGGTAATTACTGAGTTTAAAAATTTGCTTAAAATAGAGAACATCAAATTTAACTGGAAAGATAGACAAAGGAAAGAGAAATGATTATAAACTTAGAACATAAATTAGTAAAATGTAAATGGAACTAACATTAAACAGATTATAAAGAAAGATGGGGTAATTTTTAAACCTAAAGTAGTTCATGCTCTAGAGAAACAGCCTGGTATCTTAATGTTACTAGAATTGCCCCCACTTACAGTAAAAAGTAAACTAACTCTAAAGTTCAAAGTGAGTCTGTTCTCATCAACGGAGTATAAATTTGAGGAAAATATAAGAAGCTAGTTCAAAACATGGAAAAGGAGAGATATAAAAATAATAAGTAAATTGCAATTCTGTTCCCTTTTCTCGGATAATACGCTTCTTTGAAATTATCTATATTATGATATGCAGCCCTTTGGGTATTTGACCTTAATTACTTCCTCTGACATAAGGTCTTTTCCTCACATAGGATGATGCTGTAGTGTAAGTCAGGATAGTTCTGATACGCGAATCTGTGGAGTAAATATAATTTTAATTTCGGTAGTGAATAGATAAGAGTTTTTTCTGTGCGAGATGCAACATACGATACCCAGGGAAGCTATTATTCCGTTATTGGGATTTTTTTAATTTGACACTTTCGCAAACGTTGCTCAATCAGTAGCTTAACGTACTCAGAAGTATATCGACGCCGATGGTGGGCATTTTGAGCAACTGTTGTAACTGTAAAAGTCTAACATGATTAGTGTTCATAATTTTCTGTTTGTGTGAATTCGGTTTTGGTATGTTAAAACAATGTTTTCTTTGCTTGATGTGTGTATACATTTTTGGGCACTCTCTGTATATATGGTATATATATAGCAAGAAATGATATATGCGCGCGCGTGTGTGCCAATATACTGCTGCAAAATGTTGAAGTTTTATTAGCAAAGCATTTCCCACGCAGCGGCTTCTTCAATTTCGGGATCAAATCAAAGCCATGAAAACGGCATGTTTGGAGGATGTTCCAAGATCCTCCATTTCCACTCCTATAAGAGATTTTTAACAGGAGCTGCTGCATGAGATCTAGCATTATCTTGTAAAATAAAGACATTGTCCAGTAGTTTTGACTATTTTTGCGAGCTGCACAACGCACATAGAACTACAGGAACATTTTAATAGGGAATTCAATGGTCTTCAGGAACAGGATGACTTAAAAGAACAACCAAAATGAACTTGACCTTTGTACAAAATGAATTCTGTCGAAGCTGTCCTTAGAATGTCATTGTTCTTTTGACAAGCGCTTGAGTTCCAGTTTTTATGCTCTAGTCCATGTTTTATCTACTACAATGATACGATTAATAGATCAATACATTTTATAACCAATTTACCTTTGTTTCTCAGTTACCTGATATGGCGCCAGTATACAACTATATTGCGTAAGTACTATCAAATATATATAAAACTATTGAAACAGAAAAATAAGTAGGCACACCTTCAAAATCCAGTTTCAGTCTTCCATTAAGTTCTGACACCGCCATTGATATGTCCTTGTGAATGACTCATCACTTTCATTATGAGGGGTCTGCAGTTGATACGCGTTCACGTTTGAAGACTTCAACAACTTTGACATTGTACGATGGAGCTCAGCATGATCACCTAATGCTCACATGGGTCTACACGACACTCCCGTGTATTATTTTTTGCACTAAGGAATGTTATTTTGAACTAAAGCGCTACTCTGGTTTACTCACATCCATCCTTGTACGATGTAAGAAACGCATTAAATGTTTGTGCAGTTACCTGGTGTTGGATAACATTCATAAATAACCTTCCAAATCTATATACAACATCAAAATTGTCTAAGACACAGAACATTTTTCTAATAATTATAAATGGAATCGTATCAGACAAATTATGAAAGCAATATTTACAATACTTGCATGCACAATACAACAAAATAGTTCATAAAGGCATATTAGATCATTTTGTTATTTAAGTTAAAAAGGGAAATTTTGTCAGAAGTTGCTTGAATTATGGAACAGCCTTGTATAATTGCTATCCTTCCGTTGTCTGATATCCCGCACAAACATAGAGAATAGTTTCATTTTTTTTTTTCAAAAATCCAGTTAATGTATATAACAGTTTATAAATGTTATGTTAATTGTAGCTAATAGGTACATTAAATAATTTTGACTTTTTAATTTCCTAACGTTGTGCTTACAGTTATATACAAACACCATAATTTATATTCTAAAATATGATATAAATAGTTTTCACGTCATTTTTAAAGTTTGTTTTCAAGGTTACCACATTGTTAGTTTCAAAAATCTCCTTCCCTTACTTCATCCTAACTGATATCGAAACATCAGAAAATGATATGTATCAATTTTTTTCAATGTTTTTTTTTTTTTTCTTTCTGTCTTCTTTCTTGTACATAATTTCAGTATCAACAGATAGGCACCATAATCTTCAGCACTGTTCAAAAATTCGTTTAAATACAGCTAAAGCCCACAGATTTTGTATCACAATTTCCCTGCTTGACCCTACTAACTGATAGAATAAGTCACCTACTATCGCAAAGCGCATCCAGAACCTCAAAATTGTATTTATGATATTTTTTATTCATCTTCCAATTTTTTACTAACTTACAAGAGTCTTCTATATAGTACCTAGGTCTAGGTTCAGACGGAAATATGTCTATTTACTACTTTTTAAACAACCTTAAACAAGGCTGATTCGAATATAGCGTGAAGGATCAAAAGAGGCAGAGCTAATGCTGATAACATTTAAGAAGTGGCGATGAAGAACGTGTTTAAAGAGATTTATTTTTTCGGCACTTAAGTCCATTCTTTTATCTTCTTTTTTTACGTTAACAAGAAATTTAAAGAATTGACTTTAAGTAATGTTTTTACTTAAGAGTGAAAGGAGTTCAACTTCATATGTTTGTGCATTGCGAGAATTAAAAACCGATATTGGGAAAAAAAACAAACAAAAAAATCAAAAACATACAGAGTTAATCCGAACATTCTATTGGGTTATTCCCTCCAGCTACATGCACGGATGTTATTCGTCCCAGCCTCTCTTATCGCTCTCTGCTATACTTCAGAATTAATATAAGCTCAATCTAAACTTGGAATTCTGGAAAACCGCCGCCGTTGGAACCAAGCATTTAATTAACTGCTTCCTTTAATTTCAACCAAACTTAATTTCTGTCCTCTCCTTTCCTCTCTCATCTCCCTTCTCATCAACCATTAGTTACATAGCCCCTTCTTCCAGCTCTGTAAATCAAACCTCAGGTCTTTTCCTATACCCAACTAATAAGCAAAGGAACCTTACTGATCTACTAGTGAGTTAGGTTATTTTAAATTGTAAAAGCAAAGGAACCTTACTGATCTACTAATGAGTTAGGTTATTTTAAATTGTAAATGACCTCATCGAACAACATTTTCATGTTCTCATCCGCTGAGAAGGGTGAGAAAGCTGAGAGAAGGTGAAGGGTGAAACGCAACAAACGTGGAAATACGATAAAGGTTCTGTATGTGTCGAAGTTGTGCAAGCAATGTACGTGGCAAAAGGGGAAGAAGTACTTCCGCCCGTGCCACCCCCAAGATTTCTAAGGGAAACCCTTCAGTGAAGGAAATGTGTGACAGCAGTGCAAGGATTTTCGAAATCAGAATCTGAAATTACAATTTATGTTGAACGAAACATGGCATTTGGTATTCTATTGTCAAAAACTCTTCCATAAATGTGGTGCATTATTCGTCAGTTAATTTTCGGCATTTCTGCAGTTTTCGCAATAAAATCAAAACCTAGCTATCAGTGAATAAATCTTGTATTTTATCTTAGTTTATATCCTATTGAAAAAGAGCACAATTCTAAGCAAATGTCAAAGTAAGAGGTTAATGAACAGTATCAATAAACCAAATTTTAATTTCAAGGATCCTTCTAAATGAATCTACTTTGTTACAACTTATCTTATTAACAAAGAAAAATGAAATGATGCACACAAAATAAATCTAAAGTTCTTCTCCTCGTTATAACATAATTGAACAAATTTAAAACTTATAAAATAATTTAATTATAAATATTTTTCTTAAAGTCTTTTCTACATACAAAACTAAATTAGTAAATTTCAAATCGAGTTCTCAAAGCAGGCTTTTCCTTGTATGAGTTGTCTTACAATACACAAACATTTTTAAAGTCGCCTTTTCATTAGATTTGTCCAATAAACGTTACCCTAACAAGTTAAAGTAATTTCAAAATTACCGCATTTCCGCATTTATATAAAAGTAAATTAAAATAATTAAATTTCTCTATTAGATTCTGAACAAAAAGTATTTTGTCGTTTTCCTACTCTGAAATTACTGTAAGCGGGGAAATTAAAAGTATTTTTGGTTATCCTAGAACCAAAGAAAAATTATAAAAGAATTTAGGTAAGTAATAAAGCAGCCAACACATTATGTGTGGTTATAATAGTCATGAGAAAATAATATGTCTTGTCCTTCACGTTTGTGTGTTTCTCCTACGACGATCTACTAATTGCATTTTCTTTTCACTGTGGACATATTTCAGGCAAATCACAAGCATCACATTCTCGGAATGATATCTCATTTACGGTGCCATAATTCTCCCTTGATCAAATTCAGACACCTGCTGTCCTATTTGAACGAATTATACTCGTTCTTTCTGAGAAAATATGGGGTCGACAATAGCCAGCAGTGTACTTTTTCTTTATTGTACACCTGAAAATAAATTTGCATTGCTAATTAATCCTTGTCATTATTTCTATTTAAAAATTCTCCAATATATGAACATTTTTCATCACTGAAATGCATGTCTGATTTCTGAAGAAATTAATAAAACACAGATAAATCGAATCTAGGCAATGCAAAGAATTAGAAGAATGTTGGAAAAGTATTTGTGAAAATGTAGATTTGAAAGGAAATATAAGCTTTAAGTAAGATGTTAACAAGGATAACTTACTATTCCTTTTCTTAAGCTTAGGAATAAAAAATGAAAGAGTTTGTTAAAGAATAATTTCTGCTGATTCAAAAACTAGTCTACATTTTTATCACCCCAATTTTGTAAGATAATATTCCCATTTTATTGGTTTAACTTATAATTCTGCATAATTATTGCCTATGAAGTCAGAATTTACCGCAAGGTATTTTATTCCTCACAAGACTATGAGTTTTGTTCTGAATGCACTTAATCACAATAAACCAACTTCAATTTGTGAGTTTTCTTCAGCTGTAGTTTGAAATATAATGGAAATATTATATGAGGTAGAACATACAAAGCAATTGTGTAAAATTTGTAATGAGGAATTTTAATTGCAATATAGATCTGAATAGATATCTATCCCCAAATCTATGATACCTCTTGTACTGGTTGACTAAAAATATATCGCATGATGATAATGGAGGTAAACTATGGATCTTTTAAAACACTTTTTGTCTTGACTAATATATCTACAATAGCTTCAAGGACCAAACATTTTGTTTCATATCCATCTCTGAAACCAGCAATTAGACTGCTGGTCATGGAACAGAGTTTCCTAACCAACCTCATCAAAAAGCGTAACTTTGACTGAAGAAAATTCTGATTTTGTGGAATGTATTGCTACATTCATAGTCGCACTTACTATCACAGAAGGTAAATGCAGATAGGTATCCTAAACTTTGGTATGAAACGCTTTCTTCCTTTCCCAATTTATAATTTTGTCTTGTGTATCATCACTGTCCACTGATTCATCACTGGTGAAAATGGGCGTTAAATCAGACTAAAAATATCACAGAATCCTCTCACAGATACGTTGATAATCTTGGTTTATCTAAAACTAACACCCACATCAAAAGAATTTTGATCATATCTTCTAAAAGATGTACTTAGTTTTTCTGTAACAAATTGAAACCTCTATGGGCGACAAATTGAAACCTCTATGGGCGTTGTGGGTAGAGCGTCTCCCAAAATACACTTCTTAGACTCTCCTCTTTCTCTGGAAGATTTTCTCTGAAAACCTTGGATTATTGGCAACGTTTTCGTCAGGAAAGCACTGAAAGGGAAAGGCGCTACGAGAAAAAGTGGAGCCCATATATGTTGGTTGACTACTGTTGGACACTCAAAAGATTATTTTCCTCAAGCAAAGGAGGGCAGCAGATATTTTAGATTTGTAAATATAATTTCAGTTCATGACTTATAGTGAACCGGTATCAGAAATATTTAAATTATATTTCTGAACCTCACGCGACTACCCATTAAAATCTAGTTGATAGACATTATTTTTGTAAATAGATTTGATATCAACATAAGCAAAGCTGTAAGAATCATTTACTGGAGTAAGTGATAATTATGTTGGCCAAACAAAAGTACCTTTCTAACAAAAACTACTAAAAAGAATCGAAATAAAATAGAACAGAAGAAATGTCGCTCCTTTTCAATTCTCCTTTTAAACCATCACAATATTATGGCACTTTTGTAGCTTATTCTTCCCAAATTTCTACAAAAATAAGAGAGAGGCGAAATAGCTAAATTTTGAAGATTATTTCCATAAGCATTAAAAATATCAGTTGTTTTAATCTGTGATATCCTTGATATCTTACTTTTCTCGTGGTTTTATACCTATATAATATACATTATATATAATTAGTTATAAAATATAGAGTAAAAAGGAAACACACTTTAATGACGTGTGGAAAATGTTTTGTCACACTGGTCTTGTGTAGGACATTAGTTGTGAAATGAGACTTGAAAAATTCGAACCACAGATCTTCAGCCTTCCATGCTGATGCTCTATGCTACTGTTTCCTCCTAAAAGATGGGAATTACAAACCTCTCTAATCTGATTCTATATGCTCCGGAGACTTCTCTAAGGTTTCTCTATTATAAGAGATGTATTTCTTAAGAGGCGAATAGTAATGCTACGAGTACTTATGACCCAGGCGTCTAGTTTAATCACCAACTGTGCCAATAGGATTCGCCTCTTAATGAATAAATGTTTCATGATTGAGAAACATTAGAGAGGTTTCCTAGGTATGTATGCATGCATATATATGTATATATAATTAAAGCACATGAGAGAAGCATGTGGTTACTAGCTTTGGAAGAGAAATTATAGCTCAATTGGTTAGAGCACGGAAGGCTGAAGATCCCTAATTCCAATTCCGACCGTGAATCAAATTTTTCAAGTCCAATTCCTTTTTTCCAACATTTCGAACCTTTATCTTAAACTTTACACATAGTTAGATATTGAAAGGAGATATGTCAGTGCAAAATATTAGTTGCTTATATGAGTAAAAGGGTGTGAAATTAAAGCTTGCCCAAAGATATGCATACATAGTTGACTGTATTAGCTGATAACTGAAGGAGGATGAAACAGAGGGGCGAGAAGGTACGTGCAGGAAAGCCGTTCAACTGTTGTCTCGCCAGATATACGTCGTACTTTCAAAAGAAAGCATTCCAAGTACAAGGTGAGGGCCATAAGTTTACGGCCTAACGACTTTCTAGATATGTTAAAGACAAAAACTATAATTCACTTTTCAATATAACTACCCTTTATTGCAATACACTTCCCACATCTTTGAATTAACATTTCAATTCCCCCCGCCCAAAATAGTCAGAAGTCTTGTCTGCAAAATGGGCATAAACAGCGTCCGCCACTTCTTTGTCACAATTAAATTTTCTTCCTCGGGTCCTTCTTGAGTTATGAGAAGAGAAAATAGTCACTGGGAGCTAGATCTAGGCTGTACGGTGGATGTCGATCTCCTTGAAGCCACATTTATTCACAGCTTCCTTTACAACAAGATCTGTGTGCACAGGCGCGTTGTCATGAAGAAGGCGCACACCACCACTCAGTTTTCCTCGCCTTTTCTCATTAATGCAATCACGTAGTCTGCAGTAGGCCAGCATAGTATTCTCCATTTACTCTGGAGTTCCTCTCCTTGAAGTAAATGAAGAGTATTCCTTCACAGTCCCAAAAGATTGTGGTCATGATCTTCTTGGTTAACTGAGTGGCCTTGACCTTTAGAGGCGGTGCTTCCGCAGGTTTACGCCACTCTATTGATTCTCTTTTGGACAAGGGATCAAAGCAGAGGACCATAATTTCATCTCCTATAACAATGGTTCGCAGAACTTATTTCTCGTTGCCACGCAGAGCTCCAAAAATGCATGACAATAGATGACTCATTCCTGCTTTTGAACTGAGGAAAGAAGTCTAGGCACCCATCTTGCAATAACCTTATTTATGTTTAAATGTTCATGAATAATTCGAAGGACTGTTGTTTTAGAAAGACCCAACCTTGTTGCTATTTCTGTAACTTTGAGCCGCCGGTTGAGATTCCCACACAGGAGGCTTGTAAAAGCGTTTTGCCTTGAAACCCTTTGTCCGGTCAATGGCAGGCTATCCGCTCTGTTGTTAAGGTTTATGGCAGTATTTTTCAGGTCAGCTGCCTAAGAGAGAGATTCTCACAATAATTTTCCACGTACAATTTTCGTATTATACACCATTGCAAAAGAATTGAAAGAATAATTACATTGATATTAATAGTGTTTGGTTATGCAGCTATAGAAAGAAACGTGCAATACACTAATGACATTAATAAAACGCGATTACACTGTTTAAGAAAATGCATACAAAACAAATAAATGTAATACATATAATTACATAAATTTGGGGTACGAACAAGGGGATGGTTACAAGTTTCGCTCCCTCGATGTGTTTCGCCCATCCTCCATTCACGAGAAAGTCAATTCAAGGTACACGGAAGTCTTCAGTTATCGAGTGTCTGTCCTGCAAATGCCCATGTTTCTGCTTTGCCATAAATGGTTCCGTTCTTGTACATAAGTCATAACCTTTGTTTTACTTGTATTCACCGCAAGTAATCATGTATCACAGCAGGTATGTAGTCTGTTTAGTCCACTCTGTAGGCAGTCTATTGTAGAACAAACAATTTTCATGTCGTCAGCGTATAACAAGAGCTGGTGCCTGCATATCTCCCTCATTAGATGCCGCTGTATTTTCTTGTAGCAATGCATCGTTTAGGTCGTCATTAAAAACATTAAAGAGTAGAGGTTACAAAATACAACCATGCCTTACACCTCTTCGACTGGGGAAACTCCTCTATACTCTGTTCCTGTCGTATTTAACACAGAATTCCACTAAAGCTGCCTTTAATGTATCGCATAGTTAAGTTGTTGAGCACATCTATAGCTTCTCTGATGGGTTTACCTGCAAATTCAAGCAGAAGTTTGCTCTCCCCAAAGTTAACGTTTTTCATGAACACATTTTCTCTGCTCCCGGAAGGCTCTTTGCTACAGATGGAAGAGAAACAAAAAGAAGTTGATGGAAACGATGCGGTAGCTAAGACGATGGCTGGTTTGGTAATATTCGCTGGTGAAACCATATAAATGCACAGGGTTTTAAGTTCAAGGAACGTTAATATGGTCTGTGCATAACTGACGTTAGGAAAGGGTAAGTTCGATTAGAAGCAATAAGTTACAAACCTGCAGTTTACTACATGCCTTATTATGATCAAGCAGTAAAACAACGTGAAATTTTGCCTTTAATTACCTATTATTTTATTCATGATGTCACTATAATAACAACAGCAATAATAATAATAATAATAATAATAATAATAATAATAATAATAATAATAATAATAATCACTTTTTCATTTACTCCTTTAATTTTATTGTCAATATTGTAAAAGTATATTAAAGTTGATATGATGTGTAATGCAGTTAAAATAGTTTTACTCTTTTCCAATTGCCAGTTCTTAGCCATTTTTAGTCTTTCATTTCACAAAAATTATTTAATATTTCACGTTATAAATAAATTTAAGTTAATAATATATCTATACAATATGAGAAAATGATTTCACAATGAACGTATATGTATACTTTATGTAAATTCAAAGCATTGACATAATGCATTTAATAGATATGAAAGAGAAGATTGTTCAGAAACATAAATTATTTAAGCACATTTATTTATGCACAAACTAGATCACTTGCAAGCTGTAAATATTTTGAATGCATAAAAACCTAAATTCTTTATTTTAAGAACATGAAAACTACAGGAGAAAAACATTTTTATAGGTCATGTGTAAGTTTTCTCTTGTATTAAAGGCAAATAAAACTCTTCCAAAAAATAATAATTTAAAAATGATCAACAAAATACCTGATTATAAAGTCCCGATCCATTTTTTTTTTATGGAAAACAGATATTAGAGCCACTAATATAGGAATGTAAACCCTAACACACAGTAACACTGATCCAGTAACTTTATTCCATATGACCACTTTGCATTTCCACGCGTAACTCCCAGCGATGTACTGCTTCACGAAACACATTTTCTCGCATTGCGAATGTATTGTTGAGCATAGCATGCCTGATACGCTCTTTTAAATAATGCATTGATTTAATTTTAACTTTTTACACTTGTGAGTTTACATATCCCTATGTAAGGATGTGTGACATGAGGAGAAAGTGGAGCCCAAATGTGGCTTCCAGGTACTCACGAACGACTCGTGCGAAATGAGGGGTGCTCCATCTTGTTGGAAAATCACCGTTTCCGAGAAATCCTCCTGCTGCAATTGTAGAGGAAGGAAAGCTGCAGCATTTCCAGATACGCAGAACCGTTTCTGGAAAGTGTAGAGGAGAATTTTCCACACTGTCGATTGTGGTACACCCAATTCCCTACTTGGTCTTCTGGTTGTTGTTTTTTGGGTTTCTGCTAATTGCATCCTGTACCTATTGCACAGTTTTAACTGACACACCGGGCGTACCGGGATGTTTCATGTCCTGCACACTATCCTGAACCAGGAGTCTGACATTTTCCTTGGTGGGAGCGGGTTTATGGAAGTTTTGTTTAAAGTTCGCCGAAATCTCCTGGTAAATAAATTCGCACACCCCAGTTATTCTTCCTTCAGTGAATAACACCCTTTAGATCGCTTATAAAAAACACATAATCAGCCGTTTTCTCAAAAATGAATCGAAACTTTATAATCATCCTGTATATTAATGACCCATCGTAGAAATTACATGCCAATAAGTTAGCAAATATTTTCGCTATTTAATTTATTAATTCTGATGGCCAACATTTGAATAAAATGCACAGGAACTGGCTTGTAAAAAGTAATAAAAGTGAAATGTGCAGAATAAGGTATTTGGAAACAAAATAAATAAAATAACTTATGTACAACTCACTAAACACCATTAACAGGGTTATGTTCAGTCATCTAATACTTTTGATTTTATTGCTAATATTTTTATTGGCGTGATTTTTATGCTAAATTTGTATCAATTTCATTTAGATTTTTTCTATGTTAAAACTGTACATATTTCTTCCTTTTTGGTTTTCTTTAGTTTTATTTTTTATACTGAACCGGTACATTTAAATTTATGCACTTTGGTAGACTGCGGTTCTGGACAAAAGCAATAACTGTTCAGGAAAATGGAAAATATATTCCGCACTCATACACGAGGTAATTAATGTTTATTTAAAATGAAGCTTACACTAAAAATACGTTGCTAGTTAAATATCTTAACTATTTTCCATAATAAATTAATATTGCCATAAGACTGGTAGGAAACGTTCGGAAAGTGATATGAAAGCGGTGTTATATACAAATGGTAGTATTCAAATTGGTAGTCAAAACTGAAACACTACATGAGCGGACAAGTTTATAAGAACGCTCTGTACCTTTGTTTTAATTATAAATGCATTACTGTGTTTTCAAGTAGGGTTACAATAAAACGAGTATTGGGTTTAATAGTAAAATCTGCTCCGAATATTTTATTAACACTAGAACACAGACATAAAAATGACCAGCAATACCACTGGATCTGAAAAATATATTGACAAGTTTCTTACATATATACATATATATATATATATATATATATATATATATATATACCGCCACGGGTGGCCGAGGTCGTTAAGGCACGGACTCGTGAGCGGGAGGTCTGCGGTTCGAATCCCTCCAGGACCGTCCTCCCTGACTGAGGTTTTTTCCAGGTTTTCCTCAGTCTTCATAACTGGCAAATGCCGGGGAGGTACCTAAACTTAGGCCTGGAACGCTTCCTTCCTTAAAAAAAAAAAAAAAATATCATTTCCCAATTTATCATTTCATTTCATGTATCATCAGTGTCCATCGCCTGTGGTGCCTCAGTAGTGAAAACGGGCGTTAAACATTATTCAAAATATATATATATATATATATTTCATTAAACTCAATAGAGCACATGTAATTAGATTGCAAACATTCAGTAAATAAGATGAAATCACTTCATGAGGTTATTGTTATCTCAGTAAATCTATGTGCCTTATAGGTATATTTGAGCAATAATTTCAGGATATGTAAGAAAGTTTTCTTAAAGCCCTTTCTTCTTGTAAAAGTTTACTTTCCGAAAGCTGCATTTCTCTAATTTCCAAAATATATTTAAAATAAAATGTTTTAATGAACACGATATTTTAAAGAGTTGCTATTTTTGTATTTATATTTGTTTTTCTTCCTTTAAAGTTTTATTTGTCGACGATAAAAAATCGAGTGTTTTTCCCCTTCCCCGGCCCTGTTTCCTGTTACACTCGTGGCTGTCCGGCCATTGACTTAAACAAAATGAATATATTCATATATTTCTTTTGTTTAACATGTATATATATAACCGTTTTTTATGGTTATCGTTAGATTCTCAGGCAAGGGGGAAAAACGTGTAAACAACATAAACGCGACTAAATAATACAAGTGTTTTTAAATTGTGCATATTTTTAGAACACCAGAAAAATATTTCTGGGCTGGTTTGGAAAACAGAAAAAAAAAAAACTAATGAAATGAGAAGAGCACAATTATGAATCGTTCTTAGGTTTTTGATAGATCCTCACAACCCCACATGCCCGATAGTGAACGTATTTATATAAGCTAAATAGCAATAATTATTAAATAATATATAGCCTATAGTAACAAGCAGAACATTTCATATATCACAAAAATGCATTCATGGTTACCTGGACGTTACCTCATTGACGAGAGGTAAACGGGGGTCTATTGTAATCTTTTGTATTCTTAATTACTGATAATTGTTGGAACAATGGGCCTCTCTATTATGACAAAGCATGTAGGTGTCCGAACAGTAGATCCTTTGTGCCTTTAGTTGCTGGAGTTGCTCTGAAATTCGTTAGTTAGAAAAAGAACAGGTGCTGGCGATGACGTCATTACATCAAATGATCATGAGCTCACCAATGAGGAGTCGATGTGTTGGATTAAAGTAAGCGCATTTGGGAGCAAAAGAGTCCGCCAATAATATTTTAATATTTTAAAGCCTCAGACACCATGGGCACTAGTATGTGGATCCCGTGAGTTCTTACAACCACCTGGAGGCACTTTGAATTTAGTATATAAGGGGAAACAAGGGAGTTTTGTTGTGAAATAACGTATATTAATGCCATTAGAGTGATTATTTAATTTTGGGGTACAGGCAACCCACCCCCCTCATAATACTTCAATTTCTCTGAGTTTCAGATATTAATTTCCTTGTTCTATTTAAATTGCTTATATGGAGTTTCGTTGCGAAAAATCATATATTAATGCCACTACAGCAATATTTAAATGTTGGGTTTCAGATAAACCTCCTAATACTCCCATTTCGCTGATTTTCAAAAACTGTTTTGCTGTTTTATTTCAATGGCATATACCGAGTTTGCTTTAAAAAAGTATAACATTGCAGCCACTAGAGCGATTTTAAATTTCCCTTTAACCCCCAAAATGTTTTTAGGTATACCCCCCTCCGAGTGGCTCGATTACCATGATTTTCGAAAACTATTTTCATAAGTTTATTTTAAAGATTTTTACTGAATTTCGTTGAGATAAAGCAAAAATTGTGGGTGCTAGAGCGTTTTTTTTTTTTATTAAGGATAATCCCCCAATAGTCCAATTTTGCTGGTCAACGAACTCTACGAATAGGTTGTAAAATGGCTATGTGCCGAGTTTCGTTGAGAAAAAGACAAAAGACACATGTGTGTGTGTCTTCTAGTCATAGCAGAACTCAGTTTGAAATATTGTGTGACTTTTTCTAAGTGTTTTATCCTTTGCTGCTTTTCTAGTTATTGCTATTTATATATGTGTATATATAGAAAGAATTTTATATATATATATATATATATATAGGGAGAGGGGGGATAGAGAAATAACACATATTTTATTTGTTTATTTATTTATCTTACGTTTTCGATGTCTAGTAGGTACGGTCGATACAGATTTTGATAAATTAATAAAAGAATTTTCCATTGTTATGACCAAAATAACTTACATTCCTTCAGAATTTGCTAATAAAAATAAATTAACTAAAAATAGATATTGTATGGGTATGGCTGCAATAGCTTCATTCCTTCGAAATTCGCTAAAATAGTTTCTTGAGTAAATATGCATTAATTTAGTTAATTTTAAAATTACTGAAAACAGGAAAAGTGTTCAGTGATGCGTGCTCAGGCATTATATAGTGGAGATATGGAGTTGGCTACACTGATCACAAGACAAATGCACGTCGCATGATAAAACGGATTTGATATATATATATATATATATATATATATATATATATATATATATTTCGATAATTTTGCTGCGATATCTGGCTGTGATTGTTAAAAATTAATCATTTTGTTTTGTTTAATTGGTTGATTTTTGGATGACCTCACATAAGGGAAATGGACAAATAGCCCTAAGAGTTACACATATTTTTACATCACTAATTTTTTTCCAATGCTTAGAATGCGTTTCTTTAACTAAATAATATCTTCATTTCGATCATTAACTTCATCTTTAAAATGGTCCATCTGGATAGTTTTAAGATTCTAAACTATGAGATCTGTAAGGAGGATATAAAACTCGCTTAGTATTTTAGTGTCGGAGCTCGAGATATACAAGATATGTGTCCTAACTTTGTTTTTGCAATTTCTCTAGACGATGAGAACGCCGTAGTAAAGAAGTTTATTTTTCAATTTTGAGACCATTTCAAAATTTCTTCTTGAACATTATGGATTGTAATGCTCAAGAGTTGCCCAGAATGAGGTTCGCCTTTTTCATGCAAGCGAATAAGCTGGTATAAAATAGAACGTGGGCAAACTTCTCTTCTCCTAACACAATCCCAGATTACAATGAATATCCAGTTGTTTTCACTGTGCTTGTCCTTTCATTACAATTTACTGTCCGTTATTGCATTCAACTTTGAAACTGTCATTTTGTGTGCCGCTATTTTTTTCTCATTTTATTAATATATTTATTTTATTTTATTGACACAGGATTTGAAGGAAATAAAGTTTTCACCTATTCATAAGACCGCAAGTAAAAGCATCATATCAATAACACGTCACTGTTTTTTTCTCTTTCTCAATTTATAATTACTCAAGAGCATTTAATCACTTTCACTTTTTAAGTATGAAAATACAATACATCCAGAAGAAGTTCATGGACCTTATCAATGCCTAAGCCTTGAAGCAGGGCTTAAATAAACCAATATTGTATATGAGATTTTAATATAAATATCAATTCATAATACTTACACATAGAAATGAACTAAGTGCACGATTCTACTTACTCCCGAGTTTTATTCCGTAATACAGGGGTTTACTAGAATAAATTGACAGTTTTCAGAAGGCGGTCCTACTAAGGTCAGAGGCTAAACAGTATTTTCAAATATATAAACTAAATATATATTAAACCAACTAATTTATCTATTTTTAAAAATGAGAATGGGATATTACTCACAGATGTGCAACTATTGGTCTTCATCATAAAAACCACTCAACATCTGTCGTAATGGAGGGAATTTAGTTCATATTATTGCAACGGAATATAATCTTGACATGTTACTCTAAGTTTGACAACATTAATACAGTGCAAGATGTAACTCAAGATATTCCAGGGTTGCTAGTTGATCGGATATACTCTCCAATGAAGTCCGCTTCAGGGGTATAAAATGTAGAACGCTGTCCTGGTAATTTGCACGTAAAATGTAGTATTGCATACTATATATTAATGTAATGTCAGCATCACTCCTTGGCACATCTAGGAAAATTTAGGGAAGGAACTCGCTAATATTCGATTTCATCTCTTTGAAATTTAGTTGCTTTCTCCGGAACGTAACAGAAGTAAATTCTGCGGCCGTGAAGTTCTAGAGACTTATGAAGCATATTAACAAGCTGTGTAAATGAACAGCACATGCGCCTATGTCTTATATCAACTCAAAAACCAATGCAGTGGAAAATTTTGGAACTATTGCATCATTTATTCTTTTGAATGATAATAAGCCTAAGCCGCGCTCACTATGAAGATTGCTCACACTGCTAAGAGCAAAGACAGTTTTAATCGATTCTATAAGCTAATCCTCGATTCGAAGACATTCCTTGGCCAATGCGATTAGTCTGTCACTGTTCCAGATTTCTTTCCGGAAATATTTGGAAGAACATGTGTTCACGGAGCTTCTGCTAAAACCAACCAAAGCTCAAATATTTTTCCTAAATCAAGATCTAAATTAGTTAAGAAGAGCTTTTATAATTTTATTAACGTTTAGACTAGGTTATTGCATCTAACAAGTGTAAATGTAAAATTGCATAAATAATAAAATTGTTTACCTTGAACAGAAAATTTGCATACTTCCCCTTGAATTTTTCTAGCTACTTAGAAGGCTTTTGAAATTTAATGTATCACTTGACTTAGGTATTTCGTTAAGGTGAAGTCTGAAAATGAAACATAGTAAAATGCATGTTGGTAATTATTCGAACTAAATTTGTCGATTTTTAATTAAATCACTACAGGCAAAAGGAGATGAGGTGAGAATAAAACACATTCTTCAGGTGCAAATACGCAAAGCAATTAATTTTATTGATAAATTAATTACTGAAATATAAGAGAGAGGAGAGTAAATACTAAAACTCCGATGGAATGAACGTTGTTTATCGCTCGTTTTTACTACTGAGGCACCACAGGTGATGGCACTGATGATACATGAGGTGAAATGATATATTAGGAAAGGATTTTTTAAGGATGGAAACGTTCCAGACCTAAGTTTAGGGTACCTCCCCGGCATTTCCATTTATGAGGACAGAGGAAACCTGGAAAAAACCTCAGTCAGAGAGAACGGTCCTGGCGGGATTCGAACCCCAGACCTCCCGCTCACGAGTCCGCGCCTTAACGACCTCGGCCACCAAGGCGGGTGGATGAGATGAGAATATTAACGACAATGAGTTAGGCAAATTCACTGAAAAAAATGTTATGCTTGTTCATTTAAGGTGAAGCACTTATATTCTAGCCTATAGGGAAAGTTTAAAACCAGGCGTGACGAAATAGTAGTTAACTCGAAAAGTTAATATCATGTGTACAAGGCTTATAAAATGCATTCTAGTACCAAAGAAAGTATCAAAGTTTACTTTTTGGTAGGAAAGGTTAAACGAGGCGTATTCGTTTACTATTTCCTAGTAGCCATTTTCTGTACGTAAAATTTAAAAACAAAATATGAAAGAAAAAATGTTCTATAACACAAAAAGTTTAAATTTAAGAGCTCATTTAATTCAGAAAATAAATTTGTCTGCATAAGAAATATTTTTCATAGTTTTATGAGCTTATCTTAAAAGCACAATAGTGAAATTAACTTTATAAATATAAAAAGTATTATCACAAATGTAATACACCAAACAAAATCTAAAATTGAAGAGAAGATAAAAATGACATATTTTACTTTTAATATCATTCTCTCTGTTTTAAATATTTGTGTATTAATATACATTGGATATGTATGTATAACTACATCACTAAAGTGTCGGTTAATTAATAAGAAAATCAGATACAGAGAATTTCTGACTTAGTAAAATGTTCATCATTAAGCATTTGTAAGCTCTGAAAGACAAACACATCATGCGGCGGGAAATAAATAAATGGTGATGATGATGTGACATGATCACGTAACTCCTTCACACTTAACTACCAAGCAGTTTGCAGCAATGCTCGTGTTGATTATTTTCTGGTAGTATGATTGTCGTTGTGAGCACTCGTTTACAGTAACCATGACATTTATAAAGTGCACTAATTGTAACTTGAAAGTTATGTATCACATAGATGGAAAACATTTGGTTCATCCTAAACTATGTAGGATGATGGTAGATTTTCATGGCACCTCTTTCGTCATAACTGTTTTTTTTTTTTTTTATTTTCGTAGAGGACGATGTAGTAGTTTCTATTTACCCTCCTCCACGGGAGGCCGAGGTCGTTTAGGCGCGGATTCGTGAGCGGGAGGTCTGAAGTTCGAATCCCGCCAGGACAATTCTCCCTGACTGAGGTTTTTCCAGATTTTCCTCAGTCCTCATAACTAGCAAATGCCGGGGAAGTACCCAAAACTTAGGCCTGGAACGTTCCCTTCCTTAAAAAAAATCATTTTCCAATATATCATTTCCTTTCATGTATCATCAGTGTTCACCGCCTGTGATGCCTCTGTAGTAAAAAAGGGCATTAAACACTATTCACTATTCACCCTACATTCAACTCTTTCTCTCCTTATCTTTCAAATTTATTTCTGACTTAAACATACTAAATATAGTATTGCATTCCTACCTTGTCGGTCGTGGTGGTATAGTGGTAACCATACGTGCCTTCTAAACTCAAGATCGCGGATTCAAACCCGGCCAGGATCGATGGACTTTTTCGGGCGTAAAAATCGTAAGTATGGCTTCCTTCGAACGGGAGGTGAAGCTGTGGGTCCCGTTTCGTACATTTACGGCATGAAAAATAACCTCAAGCCTGAAAGAAGAGGCCCCTGAGCAAAATTTGTCGGCCGTTTCACTCCCTGAATTGAATAAGACGCTGATGACTTGAGATGTTAAAGAGCGTCCGTAAATAAACCAAATCAACAACAACATTCCCAGCTTATTATAAAAATATCACATTTATCCAGAAAAAATAAAATGTTTTATGTGAAAATGTTTTTAAGCACGTAGCTCATATTCTCTTTCATTTCCCTATCACTTTGAAGATGCTTTAACTCCTAGCCTACTTGTACAACATATTCTTGAATTGATCCCGATGGGAATGCTAGTTACTGCGCATTGAAGCTGTGCAATGTGATGTAGAGCTGCATTAACAATAGAAATTAAAAAAGCTTGTCCTACCCTCTTGCCCATATGATTCCATTCCCATAAATCCGCCATTATCACTAGCGCCGACGCATTCCCACAGAATAAACGTTTATCTCGAGGTCGGACAAGTAATTGAGCGTTATGGAACATGGCAGTAATGCACTTTAAATCGTCAACATTATTGCCGATTACCTATCGTTAAATCACGTTGTGGCCCACAAATTTCGCGTTACGGCTTTGGGGTCGCAGCGGATAGAACAGAGCGCTACCGTTTCACACCCACAGTCAACCACAGAATGCATGCATTTAAAGGTTAAAGTTCATCACTTAATTATGCAAATATAGGCGTTTTCCTTGACACTTAAGATTTAAATAGCCCAAGTTTTTCTTTCAATTATTTACGGAGCAGAGTGCCTCATGGCACTTTCTCATTAAGGTTCTTTGGAGAATAGTAGTAAATTATGAGAATTTAGAGTGCTGATATCTTTGATTTGAACTAAAAGAGGTACATAGGACACCTGAAGTGCTAAGATACTCATTGTTCGGAACATTTTAAACTATACACAGCTAATACGTTGCGCCTTTCTTTTAACTTATGTAACAATGAGGTTACTTCAAGAAACAAGCATTAACACTGACTGCATTAAGCATTAAATAATGTATTAAAATGTTAAACACATAGAAATGCATTCCATTTTACGTAAAATGTAAAAAGTTAAGAAATCGTGTTCGGTCATATCTCTCACATGTGCCATACCTCCCTATTTTCGGATTCCGTGTCACAGGAAGGTTAGACAATAAAATAAAGGCGCAAGGACTTTGTTACTATTGCATAAAAAATTTTGAATAGTGTTCAACACCCGTTTTAACTACTGAAACATCCCAGGCGGTGGACACTGATGATACATGAAATGAAATAATAATCTGGGAAAGGGTTTTATTAGGGAAGGAAGCGTTCCAGGTCCATGATTAGGGTACTTCCCCGGCATTTTCCATTTATGAGAACTGAGGAAACCTGGGGAAAATTTCAGTCAGGGAGGATGGTCTTGGTGGAAATTGAACCACAGGACTCGCGCTCACAAGTCCGCACCTTAACGACCTCGACACCCATGACGGTATATTGTATCATCCTTTTTTTTTTTTTTTTTGACTGGTGTTTAACGCCCGTTTTTACTACAGAGGCACCACAGGCGGTGAACACTGATGATACATGAGATGAAATGATATATTGGGAAAGGATATTTTTTTAAGGAAGAAAACGTTCCAGGCCTAAGTTTAGGATACCTCCCCCGGCATTTGCCAGTTATGAGGACTGAGGAAAACCTGGAAAAAACCTCAGTCAGGGAGGGCGATCCTGGCGGGATTCGAACCCCAGACTTACCGCTCACGCGTCCGCGCCTTAACGACCTCGGCAACCCGAGGCGGTACAGCATCCCTTGTACATAACATAATAGAGATGCTAAAAATAAAAAAGTGGTAATGCAGCATATGAAAGAGTACAGGAGATAAAAAAATTATACCCCCCCCTTTTTAAGCCTTTAACGTCCCGCCAATTGCCAAAGTCTTTAGAGATGAATTAAATTAATGTTGAAATAAGTACGAGTGTATAAAATTGTTTGGTATCTTTTCGTAAGATAAAATTTTTGAAAAAAACACTAGTTAGGCAGCGTTCTTGATAGGGAATGGAATTCGGATCCCTAGTTGGTAAACTGGATGATACTGGTGCCACTACACTAAAATTCAGGAAGGCATGCTCGCAACTTGAAATACCTAACTTTATAATCAACTATTTTCCATATCGTAAACCTATTTCATTTATAACAACATCAGATTAAGGCTGTGTGTTACTCGGAAAGATATACACTATACATATAGCAGAGTTTTATTTGAATATCTACAGATAGACATATTTTTTGTTCAAGGCGTATTTATGTAAAAAAAATTAAATTAATTCAATTGTAGTTTCTGTCACTTTTTATTTTATTGGATTTATTATTAAGTTGTTAGCATTTTATTTGAAGGCCGGAATTCTATGTAATATCAGGGCTAATATGAAGCATTCAGTTTTATTTGTTACAAAAATTCCTGGCTCATATATTGTTTTCTCAACATATCTATATTTGGAATTTACAGTTATTCTAGGAATTTGAAACCTTGTAGACTATTAATTAAATGCTAAACCTACATTTTAAATGTTATGATTACGTATTTGTAAATGTTTAAAAGATTAGAAACATAATAAAATCTCAAGTTATTTGAATAGGTAACATGCTACTTAAAACTATCTACATGTATTTAACACCTAATTAGCTTATAGCATGTGATAGCAATGTAAACTTCAAATGCAGCGTCTAAAAATAGTCATGATTGACGGCACCCTTAAACGAATGTGGCTGTCCAAACTGACACAGAATTAGAGGTCTATATATTTGTAATTGATACAGAGAAGTCAAATATGACACTTAAAGTGCCAAATGAGATTCAAAGACTTAAAAAAATTGGAATTACAGAACGGCATATTTCTCAACGATGTAACACAATGAATTAAACAGGTACAAATAAACAGTTGAATGACATCAATAATAATTTTAAAAAACAGCAAAGAGCTTAAATTTGGAAAAGCTAGTGAGAAGCGAAAAGTTTAAAAAATATTTTTCTGAGAATACAACAACATATCTAAAAACACTCTTGGACGAAAAGTTATTTCGGAGTGAGCGGGGTATAAACAGGTATAATTTGCAGTTTGGTTTTCTGTACAAGAAGTAGATCAGGATTGCAGCCAAAGAGCTTCGCTTTAGATCCAATGTTTTAATGGTGAAATTTGTTCTAGGCACTTTTAGTACTTCACGACAGTTAGCATCTTATGTTTACAAATTTAATATTTTTTTTTTTCATTCAAATCAGAAAGTATAAATGCAGCTAAATTGTAAGTGAATGTTGAAAGCATCTGCTATATGCAGTTTGATCAATAGTTGCATAACTGATTCGCAGTCAAAAGTCCCTCCTAACAATCCTGCGTGTTGTTTCCTCACAATTGGAAAATAGCCAAGGAGAATGCCAGGAGAGGAGATGGGTTGAGGAGGGAAAGAAAAAAATAAAATATAAAGCTTGAAATTGGTAATCAGATCTCAGGGTGTCAACTTGATTCACCTTTTCCGCCTTCATTCAAATACTTTCTCATTTCCTCGCCCAGGCATTTCCTGCCGAACTGAAAAAAATGTTTTTTTAGAGAAGGTTACAGTTTGGAGATTTCCGCCCCCACTACAATGCTTATAATTTCCTTCGTAAGGGTAAGAAGATAAGAGAAAATTTGTTATTTTATGTGAGCCATTTAATAGAATTCTGCTATTTTTATACATTTTCATGCTGTGAACAAACGACTACTCACCTTACACAATGCATCTTTATGCCATCAGTAAAACAAATTCTAAATTTAGACTTTAAGACTCACACTTTATAGAAAATAGAGCTAGCGGGTTACATGGACCCTAGGAAATAAGCGGTGTTTCACTCGCTCTCAGCCACTGATTACCCCCTTATTAGTTTCAATTTAAAGCACGTAATTTAATGAAGTTTAACATGCACGTACCTAAGGAAATCAGAGGCATTTCCCACAATAATTGTTAAAGATTACCATTAGCGTCAAAGCTTCCATAATTCGGAAGGTATTCACCGAAGTCAAATATTCCATTTCCCGTCCAGGTCCTCCCCCGTAGGTCCTTGGTAGCCTTCGGCTTATTAAGGTGCATCTTCCCATTCGGCATGCCCCATAGGAAGAAATCTGGTACAGTAGGTTAGCTAATCTTGTTTTTGTTTTGTTTTGGTTTTTGGTTTTTTGTTTTTTTGTTTTTTTTAAGTGTTTAACGCCCGTTTTAACTACTGCGGCACCACAGGCGGTGGATACTGATGATACATGAGATGAAATGATAAATTCGGAAGGATTTTTTTTTTAAGGAAGGAAGCATTCTTGGCCTAAGTTTAGGGTATCTCCCCGGCATTTGGTATTTGTTAGGACTGAGAGAAACCTGGAAAAAAACCTCAGTCAAGGAGGACGGTCCTTGTGGGGATCGAACCGCAGATCTCCCGCTCACGAGTCCGAGCCTTAACTCGCTGCTGTCGTTAAGCTGATTTGGTTTATTTACGGACGCTCTTTAACATCTCAGGTCATCAGCGTCCCATACAATTCAGAGCTCGAAAGGCCCACAAATTTTGCTCAGAGGCCTCTTCTTTCACGCTTGAGGTTCTTTATCGTGCCGTAAATGTAGGACACGGGACCCACGGCTTTACTTCCCTTCCGAAGGAAGTCACATTTAGAATTTTTATGCCCGAAAAAAATCCATCGATCTTGGCCGGGTTTGAACCTGCGATCTTGGGTTAGGGAGACAAGGATAAATCTGGTGGGTAAAGTCTTACAGAAATGACATATCCTACAAAAAGGGAAACAACTTCAGCCATACTGGTATTGGCGGTATGTCAGGTGACATAATCCTACTGAAAATAGGCAGTACGAGTTGCTCCTTCCCCAACTAATATCAAAGTCGAGGAAGATTTCAACCTAGGACTGCGTTATTGTACGGAACAAGTCCTGATGGCTAATTTGCCTGGAACTGAGATTACAGCCATTCAGCTACAATGTATGAGAAACTGGATGAATCAGAGTTCCTCAGAAAAACAACGTCACACTTCGGGATTTCAAAGCCATTGCAAATCGATGAAACTTTCGATTACGAAATTGAGAATAAATTATTTATCCATTTACTGCTTATATGCATATAAATAAGGAACGCTTATATATCATTAATAATGTGAGAAACAAGAAATGTTCACATTTTCTGCTTAATCTTTGATGTAAGAAAGTAAACTATTCCAACGCTGGAGAATTCCCAGGTATCTCTGTTTCTGTTTAGATCAAAGCGCTGAACACTAGACACTTGGTGGGGAGGGGAGCGAGGTTACTAAGGTTTGTCTCACTTTATTCGCCGTTGCATGGAAGAAGGTGGAGCCAATAATGCTGCACCTTGCCGCCGCAGAATATATCACATGATGTATCTTATGCATGACGTAAGGATTTCCACTAGCTCAAAAACACGCCTTTCCTGAAAATTGACGTGTGAAAGCACATCTCATTATAAAGCGCGCATAGTGCAGTATTTCTGATTATGAGGTGATAAATTGCTGGAACTAATGACAGTGACTGAGTCTCTTCTAGTCGTCGGAAACTTAAGTTCTTGCACAGCAGTAACAGTGTAGGCAAGCAGCTTTTGTGTGTGTGACTCGTTGACATTTCTTTGTAGAATAGTGAACACGTAATCGCACGGACTTCACGGTTATAATGAACACTTGAGCTAGACCATAGTGTCACCATATCCATGCTTTTCTAAGTCAGAATAGGCCGTGTCAAATTTCAGCGAATTATATGCAGTGGCCGAGAGCTAGTGAAACGCCCAGTAACATTTTCCTAAAATTTCAAATATTATTTTGTATTATTAATTTTTTTGCCACACAAGACATGTTTAGGCTAAGATTTGGAATCAGAGACAGTTCATTACCAAATGACGTAGTATTAGTAAATATAAGGTATTTTAAAGTAAGCATTATAAGGTGTTTACTTCTCCTACTGAATTGGTAGAACTTTTTATATTTTTAAAAATCTGAGTAATTTTTCCTTGCACTATCGGTCATCAAGGTTATAAGAACCGAGCGCAGTAACTTAGGTGCTAACGCTTTGGAGATCAGGGGTTCAAATCCCTTGTGTAAGCCGTTCCTGATCTTGGGTTTTCTCGTGGTTTCCTATTTGGCGAATGCTGGGATGAATCTTTTCTTTCCACAAATTTTCTGCTCTACGATTTCATATCAGTTCATTCCGTTGATTCTATTAAAGAGTCGAAAATGCCTGGGCGAGGTGGTGCTGATGCGGTGTGATGATGGTTTGCACTTTGAAAATGTTTCAGCCCCAGCTTCTGGTTTGAATAAATCTTCTCTTCTACACGTTGATGTCATAGTATTTAGTTTTAATTGCCCCTATTAGTGTTATATATAATATTTTAAAAAACTAGCTTGTAAATGGGAAGTATTTAGGATTAAAGATGATTTGAGACAAATTAAATGGAAAAAAATACCAAAAAGTAATAGAGAAGTATCTTAAAAAGATGAAAATACAAATGCAAGTTAAATTATTTTGACGAAACAGTAAAACCGTAACGCAGAATTGAGGATATAAATCTTCAAAACAATAAAGCTATTTATTAATCACATTAAATATTTTAATGTAATTTTAGAGGAAAATTATATATCTGCATCTAAAAATGGAGAAAATAATTATTGAAGGAGTAGAATAATTTACATTCTATTCATAAGTGTTTGTTAAACATAACATCTTTTTATGATTTCAGTAAAAGTTCTAACTTTACGCGCAACTCAGGCGGCCCGCAGTTCAAATAACTTCAATGTAGATGCGCGGCAGATTAATTTTTTCTTCACACGTTAACACTACCTTCGAGTCTTGGAAACAACATCTTTTGTAATTTCAATGCTGTTTAATAACAGTTATTTTTTATTTCTATTTCTTAATAGTGTTTAACGCCCGCTTTAACTACCAAGGTATCACAAGCGGTGGACACTGATGATATGATAAACTGGGAAAGGATATTTTTAAAGGAAGGAAGAGTTTCATATTTTAGGGTAACTCCTTGATACTTGCCATTTATGAAGACTAAGGAAAACGGAAAGAAACCTCAGCTAGAGAGTACGTTTCTGGTGGGAATCGAACCCCAGATCTCCCTCTCACCTTCACGACCTCGGCCATCCGTGGCGGTTTCTTCAATTAGGACTAAACACTGTATTTTCGGACATTTCTAAACAAATATAATTTCATCAAATGCAAAAGAAGACATGATACAGAAATCCGTATAAACAAATGTGACATATTTTGTGAATATAGTCAAAGGATTATTTCACCAAGTCCCCAGTATCTTGAATTTTACAGCGAAATGTCATGAATTTGATCTTTGGTGAAATATCAGAGATCATTATGATACTATTGGAGCCATGTTGCCGTTCTCAGTATCACATAGTAAAATAGCAATAAATATGATTATGCTTAGGAAAATAAATTAAAAGGAAAATTCAGTAAACAGATGGAGAGGAGAGACAGATGAAAAGGAAATAGGAAAGAGATGGAGAATGAAAGCAGAGAGGAGAGTTAGAGGAGGGAGATGGTCTCTGGGTTTGACAGGATGCTCATTAAAAATTTCCAATGTTCGCCGGAGCATCACAAACCGTGGATGGGGTGGGAAGCGAAACTGGTCTTTAGTTTAAAGCTCGGAGCCGTGGCGCTAGGAGCGAAACATGACAAATCACACACACTTCTGAGAACTAGAGCGTCACTGGTTCAAGCCCAGCACAAATCGATGAACATTTCCGAATGAGAAAAGGTAGGTGGTAATGGCTAGCAGCTAAAAACCTGTTGCACCCTTACACAAGTTTGCTCTGACCTTCGTCTGACGCTCTAAAGTATCGTTTGACAAATAGGGAATGTTAATATATAGCTTCATTAAATATGTTTGATCCTGCATACTTTTAGCATTTTGGAAGTAAATTATCCTATAGCCTTGATAAGTTTTAATTAGGAAAGATAATAACAATACTGCTGTACAAAGGCCACGCAACGGAACAAGATAATTCCGGTTATCTGCTTGTTACATGTCAACTTACCTTCGAGCAAATCTACTCTGCCTTCCCATTCATGCGCTTGCGCAATGTCGAGATGAACAGAGTCTATTGTTAGATGGCAATCTAATGCGGTGTAGTCATTATGTTTTCGAGTTGAATAAAGGTTGAAGTGCATCACGGAAATCTGCATCACTTTAGAAAATAGTAGCAAGAAAGGTTATAAGCCTTCAACCAGGAACGCCAAAATGTGACAGATATGTCTTGGACAGAACACCCTCATGAAAGTGAAGAAATGAATGTTGGAAACGGACCGTACATTATATTCATGAGTTGGCCAAAGAGACAGAATTATAACAAAGATTCACAATGTTAAATTTGCGAATCCCACATGCTTTGATGGAAATGTAGTAATGGCATAGAACGTTGCTCGTACACACTTGAAGCGCTACGATTTTTAAGGAAACATTTTCTTACGCTCTATCAGGTGGTACAAGTCAGAAATGAAAGGCCAAAGAAGTGGCATCATTAGGGGCCATTACAAAAAAACAAAACTTTGTCAGAACCTCAGCGATATGAAAGGTAATGTGATTATCGTGTACAGCTGCGATGCCCATGGGATAGATCATCAATGCAGCTGTTGTTGTTATTATTACTATTATTATTATTATTATTATTATTATTTTATTGTAATATTATTTGCCAATAACTTTAAGAAAAAAATCGGCTATACTTTCTGCAGTATCCACCCATATTTAGCTGCTTTAATCAATCTGGCTGGGAAGTACTCTGCCATCCACAACACTAACCTGACCCAAGTCCCTATGACTTCTAAGTGGAAGGCACCACTTAGAGACATTAGATTTAAAGTATTCCAGAGAGTTTTCAATCAGTTGGGCTCTGTATTCAAACTATCAATAAAAGTAGCAAAAGAAGACTACCTTCCACATCTCATGCAGCGGATTTTATGCAATAATGGTGCATATATCAAAGAACATAAAAATTATAAATAGGTATATATTCTGTTAAATGCTTGCCAATATTAAAATTCTAACACTCAAGTCGTCAGTATAGCTGTCTTCCACACGAATACGTGTGCTATTACCTTAATTAGCACTGTGTCTACTTTTTTATTTTCTTTTATGTTCTTTTTCTAGTCCCATCACTCTCCTTCTCGTGTTTGTTGAGATTGATGGTAGCAGGAAAGTAAACTGATGACGCAACCCTAGGATATTACTCGAAACTCTCAGCATGGAAAAGAGATAATGTCAAAGATACCAACGAAAAAAAATTATAATAACTCAAGTTCAAATATGAATTTAATTCGTGTAAATGGTCATGAATTTCTAAGATACATAATTTTCATTCTTCATTACATTTAATGTGCTAATTATTAAACGTTATTTTCATTATTTTATAAATATTAATTATTAAGAGCATTGCAATCTTTCGCTGCTGTACTTTGCGGGTAGAGTATAACTCCGATTTGATTTGGCGCTGCGCTCTCCTGATTTACTTATTCATATGTGCGCTGCTCTGAGTTGTCCATACAGTAATCAGCATACTTTTGATCACATTGCTATGGAGTCGCGCCATTATATCCGTAGTGCATTTGATCCATATAGAAACCGGAACAGATCTAATGCTTAAGCTCTACAGGCAATGATTATTGTATCGCATGATTCAGCTTAGAATCTGCTCCAGGAATTACAAGTTACAAAATAGCAAATAATCTGGATTAACAAGTATTCCCTTTCGAGTTGCCACATGTTCTCGGGATTCTAGAAAGCAATGATCCCTTCTCGGCCTAAAAGCTGGCAAAGCCTTTGGCTTCAACCAGACATAATGCAAAAGTTTCCCATTCCATTCCCTTCCCTTCTTTTTTCTTTTCCTTCTCCCCCCCCCCACCTTCGACATTCATAAAATAAAAGATTACACATGACGTTTAATTTTACGAATTCACTAGAGGTTCGTTACTATTGTTCATAACAGGTTTCTGGGCCTCTAGCGAGAGAATCAACCGTTACATTGTTCACTTTCTTTAGCTTTAAATTAGGGATCACTTAACTCCTAATTTTACTATTTATATTTAAACAGTTCTTATTTCCTTTCTCTTTTTTCATAATTCAAATCCTATTTCTCCTATTCCATTCTCTAGTAATTTGACAATGAAATAATCTGTTAAGCAGCAGTTGACTCTATAATGTTTCCACAAGTATGACAAATACTTTGTTCTATATTTCCCCTCTAACCCACCCCCCCCTCTCTCTCTCTCTCATGAAGCTTTAGTTTAAAGCTTTGTCCATTCATGTGGTGCTTTACGTTTTAAGTGTTCTAGCAAACCAACGTAGATTACGACAAAAGCTATTGTAATGTTGTCATGCTGTCATGCAACATTTTAATTTAGGGAGATCTCCAGGATATGTAGAACCAAATGAGAGAGATTCATGGTTCCGTGCTTAGAGGACACAGTAACTTAGTTGGTTAGAGCGTCAGGTTGAAGATCCATAGTTCAAATCCCGGCGTGACCCGATTTTTGCAACCCTGATTCTTCCTACCCAACACTCGGCTAGTGTGAAAGGACATTATATATACCGAGGGTACCAAAAAAGTATACACACTTTCACAGTAGATATCTATTTAATATATTTCAAAGTTGGACCGAAAAACACCAGTAATGTGTAGCATGATGTTTTGTACACAGATGTGAGTCACATATATTATGATAGCGTTGCTACGTGACAGGTAAATCAACAATGAAATAAAAAACTAAGATTATCTTAAATCAACAATGAAAAATGAAGCCAAGATTATCGTATGATGTTCTTAAACAGGTGTGACTCATTACGTTATACTAGCGTTGCTACAACAAAATAGAGCCAAGAGTATCGTTTGAACAGCGGAAAGCAATTTTGAAGTGGTATTGAAAAACGGAGAATGTTGTTGAAGTTCAAAGGTAATGGAGACGAGCGTACAGAACAGAGCAGCTACCGCGAGTAACAATTGCAAGCATTTGAGACAAATTTGAAACTCATGGTACCTTATGCGATGTTCGCAAGGACAGATCCAGTAGATCACCACATTACCACGGAGATGTACGTGCGTACATTGATGGCAATCTTCCAAGGCAGTGGATAGGACGAAGAGGTCCGATTGAGTGTGCACCGCGTTCTCCGGATCTAACTTCGTTGGTCTTCTACCTTAGGGGAACTTTTAAGGATGTTGTATACCGTAGAAAACCAGCTACACTGACAGCACTTCGGGAAGAAATTAAAACGGTATGTGCTGCAATCGCTGAGGACACTTTAGCAAACGTTGCTTAATCAGTAGTTCAACGTACTCAAAAGTGTATCGACGTCGATGGTGGGCATCTTGAGTAACTGTTGTAACTGTAAAAGTCTAAGATGATTAGTACTCTTCATTTTCTGTTTGTGTGAATTCAGTTTTGTTATGTTAGCACAGTTTTTTCTTTGCTTGAAGTGTGTATACACTTTGGCGCCCTCAAATATATATATAGTGCTTAAACTAGAAGCCTGGATTAAAAGTACTCATTGCATTAAGAGTATCCTCTTAAGGAATAAATCTCTCATGGCAGAAAAATCTTAGGAAGATCTCAAGGATATACAGAATCAGATGAGAGAGATTCGTGCTTGGGGGAGGGGGGACACGGTTAGAGTATTGGCAAGGAAAGCTGAAGATCCATGGCCCATGAATGCCCTAACCCTTCCTAAACGCCTTACACATGGCTATTGTGAAAAAAGTATTTCTATATAATTTTTTTCGGGAGAACCTGCGTCCATTTTCCATAAATTGGGTTTCATATCTGGTTCATTATGTAATACCTAAGCTTCAACTCCTGTCAGAATAAGAAGAAATATTATTCATGTGTTGAAATGCAACTAAGTATTTACTACAGTTCTAGAATACAGGAGCGATATTGTCCTTAGACATAGACATTAGCGTTGTGTAAAACACATTTCCAGGATGTCAGTGCCTGTTGTGATAGCTCGAATAAGCAGTCTATTGCCTGAAGAATCTCTGGAATAGCTGTGAAGCAAATGCCATATTAGGATTAAATAGAGGTCGCAGGGGCTTATGTAAAAGCAGTAAGCTGTCTAGTAAGGCACGTCAGTTGAACAAAACAACCACACTTTGCACTGTCAGGCAAAAGGACGAGTGGATTCTACAGAAAGTGTGGCCTCTTTTTCATTAAAGCTGCTTGCAGATTGTACTTCAAAAAATGACCATTAATACTGCGCATTGACAATCTCTCAAAGGTAAGTTATTTATCACAGTCATATAGGGGAATCACCCTGTCTTTCATTGCTGAGGTTCCGGCAAACGTATTTTCATGGTGACTCTAATAGCACCACTTGTTCGATATACATTTAATTTTTGGCTCCAATTTTTCATCCATTTTAATTATTCGACATGAGAAAGTCCCTCCTTAGAACTCAAGCGCTTCAAGTTGGCATGAGTAGCGTCATGCCGTTGCCGTTTCTACATTTCGCTCAGGCAGATATATCGCAATGTCATTTTTCTCATTGTCTGGCGTTCTTTCGCAGTGTAAAACACAACGGTATGCGTGATCCCGTCTATAGAGCTAGCTCGTTTTCAGTAACACGAAAACAACATTTTCTTCTTCTGTTGCTCTGAAACAACTTGGCCGAGCCAGGTCTATCAAGACGAACCTCGTTGAGATCTCATACCCGTCTTGCTCTGTTCGTATGTAATGCAGATTCTCAGTAAGCCTCTTGGAGTTGTTGGTGAAATTATTGTGCTTGTAGGATCTCTGGCAACCTTTATCCAACTCCTTTGCTTCCGGTCCGAAAACATTAGTCTGCATTAGACCGTCAGCTAACAACAGTCTCTATTCGTCTCTCAGTGCGCAAGCACATGGAGTGGGAAGGCAAACTAGATTTGCTGTTAGATAAGTATAGGTATAACAAGCGTGTGGCATAAGCAACATTATCTGGTTCCGTTGCATGTCGTCTCTGCAGCAGTTATTAAATTCCAAATATCGTAAAAATACTATATCAAGAGTATTAGATTCAATAATAAAGCCGTGGGTCCCATGTCGTACATTTACGGCACGAAAAAGAACCTCAAGCCTGAAAGAGAGGCCTCTGAGCAAAATTTGTCGGCCGTTTCACGCCCTGAGTTGAAAAGGACGCTGATGACCTGAGCTGTTAAAGAGGGTCCTTAAATAAATCATTCAAAAAAAAAAAAGATTCAATAATACTCAATAATCTTTATTCCACTGGCTATAAACAACATTTTATTGAAATTTAATGTTCTCAACGGAAATATTAATATGGAATTTTTAAAATTATGAAAGCAATCACATTACGGAAAAATGCCAATGGAATATATTATTTGATATCTAATTGATTTATGAGCAAATGACTCAAATAAAGTTATATTTTACTGTTTGGTATGTTAATTGTTGAGCTTTCTGGTGACTTAGGAATCCCCTGTGTTTGCCAGTCAACTACAATTTGGCAGAGGGCTTCAAACAAATAGACTACACAAGAGTACACCTAGAGGAGCAAACTGCCCATGAAATTAACGATAGAGGTTACCCTCTGCACCGCCTCAATTGAGATACACAGGGTCCAATTATTCAATCACTTAACGTCCATGCTATAAACTTCTAAATGGCGCTCGTCGGGGAGATTTGCAATTTATTTTCTCGCGGCTTGTGTGATGGCTTTGGCTGACGTCCCCTCCCCTCTAACCTTGCTTAATGGGAACGCTCATTCTCTCATTGTATGCTGCTCATTACCGGAGTTGCCTTCCTGATTAGAGGGAGGGTAGTTGAGCTATGAATGGAACATGGTTAGGATGCCTGACTTTGATGTAGAACAAGAATAGCGCCGAGAGAACTTTGTTAACAGGGACTCTGTTAGTAAGCTCAAATACGGTCCAAATGCTGTGCAGCTGCAAAACACCGACCTAATCCCTAAGAAAAATAGTCAAACAGGACCTCAACAAAATATTTTACGTCTATTATGAAACCTCTGAAAGTTTAGAAAATTGTTTGGGTATATTTGTCTTGTAGTGCAGCAATTTGGAGTTATGATTCTGGGTTTCTGGTTCCATTACGTTCATATGGAGTGAGCATGAAATACTTACTGCTGATGCAGGGGAGCAAGTCGGGCAACAGGGTGTTGTATAAAAGTACCTTTTCATTAATTTATCATCCACTATAAACAACACTTTAAATAATATGCATTATAAAGATATTAACGTTACATATACAATAAGTGTATAAGTTATTATATGAGCTGTTCCAAAATGTAACAAAAATTTAATATTTTAAGATATATAGCTATGCTACATATATCTATTATATAACACTTATCCTTTTCAATGTGCCTCTTATTCTTCTTATTCGAAAAAAGTTATTTTTGGTTATGACTGCAGCAAGGAATATACCGTATCTCATATTAACTTCCAAATATTTTTCAGCTTAAAGAATCCTTTAGGAGAAGACTTAAAATCTCAATCTCTGAATGTGTCAACAGTTGCAGCAGATTTATATAAAGGAGAAGAACGCCTATACACAAAAGTCCCTTGAAACCTCAGTATTGATGACTTTAAGTCCTCATTTAATATTGCGCTGTACCGGACACTATTTCTTAATGGTACTCTTTTGTTTAACATTCCCTACCTCATAATGATACAAGTAGATTTCGTACCATGTAATTATACTTGGCAAGAATTCTTCTCCTTTAACATTCAAATTCAAATTGCAAATGGTGTAAAAGTTTGCACTGATATATTTTTGTGCTCATCAGACAGCTTCCTAAGTACCCACCTTGCTACGATCTTTGGGAACCTCCTTGATAACGCTAAGATGCTTGTATGGCCAGAACTTCCAAGGGAATGCAACATCTTTTCATAATTAACTGCGTAAACCCGATTCATATTTTCATCAGTAATGACTGTTGAGTTAACTAGAGCACTACTAATCACAAATTGAAGGATGAAGCATTTTTCCCCCTTCTCTACGGTACAAACCACTAAGGACGCCGAAATTTAGTACATGCTGCATTTCCGAATAAGTGTGATATGCCATCTATTGGATAGTGTCAACATCTCTTCTCTGTACGGTAGTTTTAAATCCCTGGCCTTTTCGTTTCATGAAACGCTGGCAACTTTTTGTTACTTTTGGACATGTTGTTGTATATTCAGCAAATTGTGAATTAAATGGGGAAAATATGTGCAAAATCATAAAATACTTATAATATAAATAGCGTAATTTAAGTAAGATATGCATAGAATTACATATATTTAAAAGAAGTTATGTTCTATCTGTAGCCTATGTTTTTGGTCATTTATTTGCAAATAATTACAAGTCACTGAACAGTAGTATAGTATATTTTTAATAACAGTGTAGATACATTTCTGTTAACGTGTCAAACGCCATAGGCTGTTGTGATGTTACCGTTTTTGTATGTACTCTTTCATAAAAATGATTGAAAAACTTAACCCGTAGGCCAATTTGAAGTATAATCATGGATTTTTGAGCGTTCGAGTAGGTAGCTACATTTTGTTTAGGCAGGGAACGAGCGTAGGGTTAGTTTTAAGCATAGGAAATGATAAGGTAATACATTTCTACCACTTGTTCATCTTAGTTGCGTTACGTTTGTTTCGATGTCTTAATTTTGGCTGCTAAATGACTTAGTTTTAATTGCTGACTTTAGAAGGATTGTATAATGATCAAGAAACTCAAAGTTGTGTTTTATTTCAACAGATGAACGCTTTACACTTTAGTCTCCTCTAGTTCAAAGATAGAAAGTGTTAAACTGTCACAAACTTATGATGTTTTGTGCTCTTCTAAAGAAAAATGCATTTCTCAATCTCAATTTAATTATTCTTATATATTGAAGTTATCATAAAGAATGCTACCATAGATTTGAGTTTGTTGCATTTATCAAATTTATTTACTGCTATTTAAGTTAGGAGTTTACTTTTCTGAAATTCTGTGAATAGTGTGGTACAAATAGGGAAATAAAATAAAGGGGGACAGCAAAGGAATATTTTTATAATTATTTATCTAAATAATTGGCTCATATGTTCAAAACAGGGCCCATTTATTTGCTTTTTAAAAGAAATTGTTTCGACGTTAGTAGTGTTGATGTGAAATCAAAGTTCCTTTATTTTTATTGTTACCAAAAGCGTCTTCAAGATGAGGTATATTATCAATATAGAAGGTGCTGCCATTTAAATAAGGGACAACTCACTATATGATAATATGCCTTATCGTTTTTATACTTTTAGGCAGATTGAGGTCTCTGATTCCGTTTATTAAATACATATATTTAATATATGAAAGACTACAGTTCTGATACGTTTAAAATCGCTTTAATTCGCCATTAATTCTTTTCAATATAATTTAATAACATTACTAAAAGGTTATATAATTAAAACAAAATCAACTTTATTAGAGTTAATGCAAGGCATAAAAACAAATGTTTATAACATTTCTTTTTATAACATAATCTTGTTACTTATTGTGTTGCATATACTTGTGCTCTTTTTCGCTTGAGATACATGGAATTTATTTTACCAGTGCGCATGCGCGTAATCACTTATAAAATCCAGAAACTTAAAAGTTTACTGTCTTTAACAACATACATATATGAAACACTCAAAATCTGCAATTACAAGCGTAAAACATTCTTGCTATTAGGTCGAATATGAACATATCCCTGTGCCAGAGCTTGTTTTATTAATGAAAACTGAGTTACATGTTACATCACGAGAAAAATGATAGTGTCTCACTTTTTTATATATTGTAATAAAAGAATTGTATTAAATTAAAATTACCTAATTCTTAGATTTATATATGAATGGTTCACGAATTTGTGCCTTCCTCTCTCGGCAGTACCTCTGTAGGCTGAGCGTTCTGCTTAGCACTGTTCAAACATTCTTCTTGTGTGTATGTACCTTGATGTTGTATTCCCCTCCCTCCCTCCAACACGCCCTGTCCTTCGTTTCTTCCGTTCGAATTCCCATGGTGTGCGAGCGATTTGCCAACACTTTGCGCGGTTTCCAATCGAGGTGCTTAATGGTGTTGCTCTGCTTTTGTTATCGCTCTGCACTGTTCCAATTTATGCGGGTTTGCTGTAGCTGATAGGAACATGGAACTAGTTCCGAATCAGTTGAAAGCCAAAGCCGGAAAAACAGATAAAATCCACATATTATGCTGGTTACCTTTCTACTTTAATTCCGTAAGTTTGTTAGTTGTTAGAAAAATCTTCTTAAAGCGTTTAGAAGAACTGCGAAACCGATTTTTTTACAATATTTTCGGTTCATAAAACATATAAACTAATGCGTTACTAAACTATCTCTCAAACCAAAAACAACATCAGGGGTTTTCAGAGTTACTTTGCAAATACAGATTACCCATGTTTTTTATGATATATGGAGTTCCTTAATGAAAACGATTGGTTTAGCACAGTTTCTATTTCTTTTAAGAGGTAAATGAATTTATGTAATGTTTCAAAAAAATAACGCGTTTATAGTTTAACAGTATCAATGGAAAAGAACAAAAGTATAAGGAAATTCAAAGTAAGTATATTACAATAACATGTGTCCTAGTCTGTCATCTGCCGATCATGAGCACAGATTGCAACAGTCGGACTATCAACCAAATCCCGAATATTAGTGATCCGTAATCTCCTTGCGCAATAAGCTCCGTAATAAAATTCAATTGGCAGAACTTTAACAACTGCTCTTATCGTTAAGTGACTTTATTATCTGTAAATTCAATTTATATATTGAAATTCCACTAGAATTCCATTAGATAACACTAGAACAAAGAATCTTTGTACGCGATACTTTTGTTAAAATGTATTTTGTAGACTAGTCTTACACAGTTAGTAAAAGGTTTTCTTGTTGTTCCGGATCTAGAGCTACTGTAAGGAAACTTTTCATAGATTTAAAAAATATTGTCTATAAACAGTATAATTCCTAACAAAAAGCGTGAATTTCCCAATAAAGGGAACTTCATAACTTTAGAGAAATATTAGGGCATTCTTCAAAGAAATATCTACGCTCTGTATCACAAAAAATGTATTTTAAAAAGCTCAGCATTAGATTACTAAATTGCTAAAATTGAACCTTACAGAATAATTGTAGTACAAGAATTGCAACCGCTCGAGACGTAAGCGTTGTGTGAATTTCTGTAATTGGAAATTTGCAAAATATTGGCAGCCCAAAAATATCTCCGATGAGATTCGATTTCATTTACATGGTTACGTTTATTCGTAAAACTAGAGGTATTGGAGCACATAAAATCGCGATTGGTTCACAAAGTTCCCCTGCATGATGAAAAAATTTCCGTACTGTGTTTCTACCGCAGATCACGATTCTATGGCAACTTTAAGGGATGTTTTTAATGTCAGAAGCATTACTACAGATAATGTCCCTTGCTTTCCTCAGGTCTTATCGCTGCGACTATTTTTGTAACTAAATGCTAATTTTAACAGAAGATGTCAAGCATCGTGAATGATCACCTTGAATATCTCTGTAACGAAAGTCATTACTCATAATATATAAGAGGATTATTCGATAATCATTCAAACTCAAAAGGTTCTAGCACTAATTTGCTTTCCTTTAACAATGTAGTGACTGTTGATGAATTATGTACATGTTTGAGAGCCATTTTTCTGCTTAAATTTGTAAACAAGTTCCCAAAATGGAGAAACACTAATTTGCTGTATTAATAAAACATTGCTTTATGAAAGGGGCAGTACTCAAAAACAAAGCCGAACTTATAATCTATACTTACAATGCTGTATAATTGGTAAGAAGTTTAGATGTGGCCAATGCAAACCGTTTCGAACGCCCTATCCAGGTAACGACCCTGGAACTCATTGAAAAAATGTAAAACAGGTGCTGAGCGATCAAAGACTGAAGTTTGGCGAGATTATTGAAGTAGTGGTCATTTATGGAAATTGGGTGCATAATATTTTGCACAATCATTTGCAAATTAAAAAGTTGTCGTTGAAGTGGGTGCCCGTTTGTCGCTTCCGCGCAGAATTTGCAGATATTTAAATGGAATCCAACTGAATGGATGAAGCATGGATCCACCACTACACTCAAGAAACGAAGTGCAGCCGAAACAGATTACGACAGCAGAGACCGCTGCGAAGCAGACATAAACAATCCCCTCAGCTGGCAAGTGAGGGCGACTATGTTTGGGATTGCCAAATTTTTTATTTACTTTTTGAAAAATTGCAAACCGGAACCGGTGAATATTACGTTGTGCTACTGAAGTAATGAACAACAAGAAGAATTATCCTCATTTGATGAAGAAAAAGACAAATTACATCACGATAACGCACTAGCGCACAAGTCTGCGATTGCGATGTCAATATTATTGGACTTACGGTGTTTTATCCTATCTCATCCCCCTACTCTCCGACTTGGCTTCCCCAAATCACCTCCTCTTCCCTGATATGAAGATTATATTGAGAAATAAAAAGGTTTCTTTGTCTCCTTATTTTTGCATGGACTTGTCGAAGAGTTCTAGTTATAGAACTGTAACCTCTAAAATTGTAACATGATTCGTAAGGCATAACTTTGATCCATAATTCTTTTATCAAACAAACCAAATGTGACCGCCACGGGTGGCCAAGGTCGTGATACGGACTCGTGAGCGGGAGGTCTGGCCTTCGAATCCCACCACGACCGTCCTCCTGACAGACTTTTTTCAGGTTTTTCTCAGTCCTCATAACTTAGGAAAACCTAGAAATGCCGGGGAGGTACCCCAAACTTAGGCCTGGAACGCTTCCTTCCTTAAAAAATATCATTTCCCAATATATCATTTCATCTCATGTATCATCAGTGTCCACCGCCTGTGGTGCCTCGGTAGTAAAAACGGCGGTAAACACAATTAAAAAATATATAATATTTTGATGATGAGCTTGGAGTTCTAAGACACTAAAAACGTTTCGCTTACTCTGTATGCATGTAAGAATTAAACACATCAGATATTAGCAATAAAAAAAAAACTTTATCACGAGAGAGAGACTGCAATATTTACACAATCAGTAAACAGGATCTAAGAAAGTTATTCATAAAGATACCTGTAGCTAAAAATAATGACAAGCGGATTACAAAAAAGCTTGAGGTGTTAATAATTTATTCATTGTTTTCTCAAGCTTGGCGCAATTAAATTGTGTTGAAGACAATACGGTTTGCTGTGTTTCTAGCAGGCAACGGTGCTTTCCTCTCCTTTGAACAGGAACGTGTGAAGGATCTCTTTTTCTTCAAAGTGGCGGCAGATTTAGGCGGTGTCCTTGGAGCGATTTCCACTAGCATCCTGTATTAATGGCTTCTTCAGAATTGCAGAAAGTCTTCGCTTCATGCTGATTTGCATACCACGGCTCGAAATTCTTCTCTGCATGAATGTTTTACCAAGAGATACTTAAATATCCTTGAGGAATTACCGTCTCGGAGTCTTCCATTTCCGATTGCTCATCCTATGAACACGTGGCATTGATTCCAGCCTGATTCATTATAGCGAACCACAGTCGCACAGTTTACCTTGCCGCAGAATAAGTGCTGCACAATTGATCAAATTCATTTGTTCCTTCCTTGGTCATATTGCATATAACCTCCATATATGATTTTCTAGTTTCTTCATCTGTAGAAATGTACCTGTGCATGGTTGAGAAGACAAGGACCACCTTATTCTTATTTGCTGTATAAGAGAGAAGGGTTTTCTTTTTTGATAAAACCCATAAAGACATATTCCTTCCAGTTGTTTCGATATGAATGATGGTATTTCTAGTTTAATTTTCCTAAGTATACGCAAAATAGTTTATGTAAAGTGAGTTACGATTCGCTATTAGTACACTGGTAAACCAATTATTCATTGTCAGTCATGGACAGACTGAGGAAGTTTTTGATATAGTATTCTGGTACAAATTCTTTTGTTTTCTCCTCTGCAGCACCAACATATATTTCGCGTTTATCATGTAATATGTCTTGCATCATGCGCCATAACGATTTTCGTGCCATATTTGGTTGTTGTTTTTTCTATGTAATTTATTTGAAAGAGCAAATCCATTGCGTAGATCGTCTATGGTTCAGTATATGTCTGGGTTATATAATGATTTGTTATTTGTTATAAAGGAATTCCAAACTTCTTTAATAGAAGCCAATTAGTCTCTCCTTTTTTCAAGTCGTATTTTTATTGTCAATTTGAAGCAAACAGTAAGAAATTATATACGCCTTAGGCCCATTGTCGCATGTAGCAGTGAAATCCCGAAACTATTCTGGCCATAAATATTTTTAGTAGTTCCGCAGCATAATATAAGCCCAAGAAAGCAAGAACATATAAAGCGAAGCTCTAACCAGAATTATATGTTGATTTGAAAACAAAACGATATCCTGAATAGTAGATTCATCAAGAAATAAATTTCATGCTTTATTGTAGATTTTACATTATTTGTACCACCTATGGCCATTAAAATATGAATCAATCAGCAGCTGAAAGACTTCTTCTAACTAGAGGTTCTGTTCTCCAACGATAACCATTTCTACATGGACATATAAAAATGTGCTTTCATCATCGCTGACAGAGAAGTCTTTAACAGACTGGCTACTTCCAACATGAATAATTACTTCTGAAGAAAAAGCATCAGGAAAATCACTTAAGTCATTGTCATGAATCAGTTCATTTATCAAAGCTTCATGAATTTCATATTCTGCCCATAAGAATTTGCGCGCCATTACTACACAAAGCCTGTCTCAGAAAGTTACGCAAAAATCACACCAGAGTCACGCTGATCCTATAGTTTTCATTTATATTAACTGAATTAATATAGAAAACTTTACAAATTTGAATATCAGTCATCTGTAAAGAATTACTAAGTACTGAATGTATGTCGATGGAAGCTGCCTGTGCGTCACCGCGCGCATGCGCAATAAGAATAAAAAAGTTACAAGGTCCCAGTGACCCCTGATGTTCTTATGTGTACACCCTAACTAAATAAAGTGATACGAGTGTTTGATATACTTGGTGATATCAAATGTAAGATACAGAACTAAGCCGTCCGAGTAATATTTGAAGTGAGCATTTTCCAGGTTCTGGGTTCCCTCTGGGTTCTTCTTTTCTGGGTGTATTCCATCATCTCTCTCCATTTCTTTTCTTCCTATCCCTCCAATAGTGGCTCATGGGTCCATATTGTGGGAACGCCCAGGAGGGAGGAAAATAGCACAATATTAATAATACAAAATACTAATAGCTTTACATATTTGCACTATTTTTTTTAAATTTAATGCTTAATTTGTTAACTTTGCAATATATTCAATCATTTTATGTTTAACGTAAGCTGAAACGTGATGCCAACAAACATGTTTATGACCATAGCACAAACGTCGGACGAATAATAAATAACTGTAAGAGAATTATTCAAGCAATAAGCATTTTCTAGAGAGGTGTGTGCTTCAATGTATACACCTTATCCCCTCCACTTCTGTCCAGTCTAGTCATAGTGCCTTACCTCTTTCTTCTTCCGCCGTTTTGTCCCAGCATAAGCGCGGAAGGATATAATGTTGGTTGACAATACATGTCACCTTTCAATAGATAGGGTACAGCACATTCTGAAATCTTTTCGAAAGTTCCCTGAAATAGGAATTTTTTTATTTAATATAAAATTAAATATAAGTTTGAAAATTCCAGGATTATTTGAATCATGTGGTTCTAGATATTCCTTAAGGAAAACTTTCTGTGTGTATAATGTACTAGTAACATAAATTGCGTTTTTAAAATCTTCCAATGCTGTCCCACTTCTTCATAAACTATAATTTTAACCATTTATTGTCCCTGTTAAATAAGTCATAGATGTGACAACTTTTTTAACCGTGTTTTAAATGAAACATAAGAATTTATATGATCTTTACTTACATTATGGCTACTCACTGTCGTGCTGGGAATGGTCAATGACCTTCACACGTAACCATGGCAACCATTATGTCACAGGTACAGCCTTACCTTCAGTAAGAAGCAAATTACCGACACGCTGAGTCAGCTACAATCACAAACTCAGTGTGAAATATGTCTTCCTAAGTCACTAGAGAGAATTGCAGATTTTCCTCCATTTCATTAAATCCTGAATAAATGCTTGAGATTAGTAAAGTACATTTTTAATGTATAAGAAATAAAGAAGGGGAGCTAAAGGAGCAGGAGATCCGGCCTTATCTGTCTTCCCTCAAAAACTGCGCCTCCCTATTTATTTACTTCATACTATAATTTTATTCAAAACTTCTATTTGTGGTAGTATAGCGTGCTGGGTCCTATTCCTCCTATCATCTGATCCTGAACTATTGAGGATAACTTGCCTAGAGAGGTTAGTAAACTTCCCAGGATTTATCTAGTTAGGATTCTCGGATCCAATGTTTTGCTTAGGGCAACCGGTAATGGTGACAAGTTGACAAGGAAATGCCGGTCGTGCATGCATGCTATTTGGTGGTTATAGGTTGGCGGACCTGAGGGATATACTAGATGATTTTTAATGTAAGATGTTGGAACATCCACCATACAGTCTGGACTTGCCACCATCAGATTTTCATGTCTTTACCCTGGGAAAAAGTCAAAAGCTTGCAGATGACAATGAAGCAAGTGTAAAGTTAGTATAAGGCTACATCAAAGACTTTTTAAATACAGTATGTTGCAAAGAACGATAATTATGTCGAAAAATAAATTACGAACAATTAATTTCTCTAAATACCCTTGTAGCATTTTAATTATAAATTCTTATTGTTGAATGTTTGGTACATCCTAGGCTTACAAGAATTAGGTTTAAGACCTCTGATGAGTCATTTATTTGTTAATATATATATATATATATATATATATATATAGTCAATTCAATAAAAAATAGTCGGTCCTGGTGGTGTAGTGGTTACCATACTTGCCTCCTAAACCCAAAACGCGGGTTCGAAAAATCCTAAGTATGGCTTCCTTCGGAAGGGAAGTAAAGCCGTTGGTCCCGTTTCGTACATTTACGGCACGAAAAAGAACCTCAAGCCTCTGAGCAAAATTTGTCGGCCGTTTCACGCCCTCGGTTGAATGGGACGCTGATGACCTGAGATATTAAAGAGCGTCCGTAAATAAATCAATAAAAAAAATCAAAAATAGGTAATTATTAAACATACTGCACTCCTCCAGGATCAGCAAGCATATTACATCATTCCGGTTTAGCGAGCGAGCAGAAATCAGTTTATATTTAGTTGTGGCTAGCAGGAACAGCTTCAAAATACAGATCTCTGGTTGGTAATATGAAGCATAAATAGTTTATTTTGTAGTCGAAACAGGCCAGCAAACAGCATGTGAAAACCAACGGTAAAATTACTCAGTACTCGTTTTTCCTTACCAAAGCGAACACAGTTGTACGCTCTCAACAACCATAAACAACCTGCATTATTTTCGTTGATGCATTTGCGCTGCAGACATCACGTTCAATTCGCAGTGGCTTTTCTATTCAGTAGACTGGTTGTTGTGGTGCCAGCACTGCGGAATTATTGCGCTCACACAACTGTGGTTTACGATGCTCCATTCACACGCCTGCGGTTTAGTCCCCATACCGCCCCCTAATAATTTGAGAAGTGGAATAAATGTCTATGAGGATAATGTGTCGGGCGTACACGCTAAAAGCTGGACTCAAGGCAGCCAGTACTTGGCTAAAACCAGAAATCTCCAGCGATCTATAAGAGGCAAACAATGTAAGTTTGCGCATTTTAAATATTTCATATAAATATAAAATAAAAATATTTTACTAAGAAAGTATTTTTTATGAAAATATTGCGCTTTAATGCTAGTCATTTCAAACGCAGCTATTATCAGAAATATTTATTACTCTATAAGTAGTTAAAGTTTTGAGAGAACTTATGCCCTGTGTTCGATTTTAAGCGTGAGTTGATTTTATAAATTATTACGCAGTAAGTTGAACCCTCGAAATATAAAAGACGTACACGGTGCCTCTTTTTTTCTTTCTTTTCTTTTTTGACAACGAATACTTTTGTTTTGTTATCTTTATCTCAATTAGAAATATTTATTATCTATGATTATATTGTAATTAAAATTCATTATAATTTTTAAAATATGTATTATGAGTATCATGAGTGCTATAAAAGAACAATATAAATTTATTTTTGAAAGTCACTTCCGAATAAGATTTTTGGCTAGGAATTGTAGTTACGATATACTTCAGTGCGTGAGTTTATCCCTAGTCAAATGATCACAATTTAAACGGTTTAGCATCATTTTTAACTTTAAAAGTTTCGAAACTCTTTAAAACTCTTTATCAGATACGTTGATTTTGAATATTTTCTTTAAACCGAATTATATGATTAAAAGTCACTGTTTTCATTATGTCATGTCAGAAATAAAAGCACAAAACTCTTGCTTAATTCCGTTAAAAATAAAAAACACACACACATATTTTCCATACTGGTTAGGGTTGACGTTGTGAGGTAACTAATATCCAATTTAAAATTTGCACACAGGATATTAAAAAGAGAATGTTGCTGCACCAAACAAAACAGCGTATGTATGTCACAATACAATAGTGCATTATGATACTAGTTTATGATGCTATACTTTTATAGCATGAGTAAATTTTTAAGAAACGAGCATAGCGAGTATGCCTGAATTAAAAAAAGGTCGTTAATAGAATAAAATGAATATTACTGTCAATATCCAGTAAATTAACTTTTTATTATACTTACGACGTCATTGTTTCGATTAATTATTTAATTCCTTTGTATATTGTTGTTATTGTTAGCAAAGACGAATTAAAGCTCAAGCTAAAAAGACTGAATTGTCTTATGATACTAATCAGAGATAATAGGACAGATTCATTAGATAGACAGTTTTTAGTAATACATCAATTGTTTCCTTAATATTTTCGTAACAGTTCCCAGGGCTCATTCGATCAAATTATATCATCTCCCGACAGGGATAAAGTGCCGCTTCTTTCAGGCATCCCAATCTCAGAATTCGGTTACACTCTCGCCAGCCTGGTTAAGTATCCCAAAATGTCCAAATGGATAGTAGTGGCATTGAAAAAACATATAGTAATATAATATTTAATTGATAACAGTATTTTACTAATGAAAACAATTCAATCACTAAATTCTTACTATAGTAATTTTATGCAAGTTAGTGTCATTGCATAACATTTTACTAACTATTTTGACTAACAACGAAGACTATTTATTTATCATTCCGATACAGCAAAATGTTTTAAAATATTTTCTAAAATAAAAAAGTAAAAAATATTCACCTTTCATCATACATAGCACTTAAAAATAATAAATAACAATTTTACACATTTTTGCTTAGAAAAGGAACTCTAAGCAATTAATTATAAAACTTTCATAGAAATGCTGAAATACCAATTTGTTATTTAAAATCACTTATTCCATAAATATCCTTTTCGTACTCATTAATACATATTCCATATAAGGAATTTTTTTCTATATTGGATAAAGATTTCGCTCAATTATTCTAATTATTAATATAACATTTTATTATTTCCATAATTGCCACGATTGGCCGAGATAGTTAAGGCGCAGACTCGTGAGCGGGAGGTCTGGGGTTCGAAACCCGCCAGGACTGTCTTTCCTGACTGGGGGTTTTCCAGGCTTTCCTCAGTCCTCAAAACTGGCATATGCTAAACTAAACCTAGTCCTAGAACGCTTCCTTCCTTAAAAATATCCTTTCACAATATATCATTTCATCTCATGTATCATCAGTGTCCACCGCCTGTGGTGCCTCAGTAGTAAAAATGGGCGTTAAACATTACGCAAAAAACAAACAAAAAAAACTGCAAATCACAATCATTTATATGTGTCATGTGTGGAAGATCGCCAGTTCTTCATAATTGTTTATAATTTGAGACTTCATTAATATAAGAGGTGTTTCATTAGCTCTCAGCCCCGATTTTCCCTAATATAAGAGGTGTTTCACTAATCCTTGGGCCCGATATTTTCTTATAATTTACATTCAACGGTATTTAACCGTGAAATATGAAAAAACAATAAGATGACCTTAGAGCAAATGTTGAAAGTGGTTACCATTAGCGCCAGGGTATGCCTACAGTCACGGTAAGAAAAATATTTTCCAATACATTTGGAGGTTACTTCCTCAAATTTTCTTCTAGCGTTTTCTTAGAGTTGTACATGAATCCGTGGCTACGCCTACTCTTTCAGCATGCCCCCATATCTTGTCAGCTAAGGTATTAGATTTGATTTTAGAAAATAAGTAAATACAAAATGATATCTCGTTATTAGTCCTGTTAATGATTTATGTTTATTTACGGACGCTCTTTAACATCTCAGGTCATCAGCGTCCCATTCTATTCAGGGCGTGAAACGGCCGACAAATTTTGTTCAGAGGCCATTTCTTTCAGGCTTGAGGATTTTATTTCGTGCCGGGACCCACGGCTTTACTTCCCTTCCGAAGGAAGCCATACTTAGGAGTTTTACGCCCGAAAAAAATCCATCGATCCTGGCCGGGTTTGAACCCGCGATCTTGGGTTTAGAAGGCAAGTATGGTTACCACTTCACCACCAGGACCGACATTATTAGTCCTGAAACATTTTTTATCTCTCTGTTATATTTACTTGTTTAATTACATATTGCAGCTTTTTTTTTTATCCTGTTTCCCCATATACATTAAAACTACATGTCATTTGTGGTATTTTACTCAGTTGCATTCTGTCTTCTTGCTTGGATGCAATGATGTCACTCACACCATAGAGGTAATTCTGATTCATTAATGAATCTAAATCTACAACCACTAGACGCAAATATATTTGGATCGTCTGCAGCTAAAGTTAGTCGATTAGTCGCTTCTTTAGAATATAGAAAGAACTGACGTATCTAGTAAAATTTGTCATATTCGAGATATGAACTATAATCACCAAATAAGGAATATATTTGTTGTTGGGACATAATTGTTTGATTAGCAGCATAGATGATGTAAACCGCAGGCTGTCGGATAAAGGGAAACGATAAAGTTTCCCTTGTGACGTCATTATCTAGTTCACTCTTTTAGCTCTCTGTGCTTGTCATTTTGCATGCAAACGGTTTGGATAAACGTGCTCCTTAGATAATGCCTGTCTCACGTACATTCCCACAGCGTTTATTGCTTAAAGTTGTTTATCTCGTGACATGCGAGTGAAGCAACTTTGGAACAGAAGGCGGAATTTGTGATTTACAGTTACCAACAATCCTGTTCAAAATAACACCCACCTAATCAAACATAATTTATCTCATCTAGTTTTACTCCGTTGGAGTCGAGATCCAAGTTTCGCGGGTTTGATCTCGATCGGTGTATTTTTAGAACGTATTCTGGGGAAAAAAGAGGTTTTGGGACGAATTATCGGCCGTTTCACGTTCAAACAATATCTTATTTCCGTACTATATGGCGATGAGCTGACCATCTATCACTCTGACCTCTGCAGCAAAATATCCACGCTAAATTGCCCTTGACGTATAACCATTCTCAAAGAGGAGGTCAAGGCTCGAAATGTGCTATGGTGACATAGCAGTAGGTGTTTTATCCACTGTCAAAATGGATTTTAAATTGAATGTGTTATTTTAGCAAATTTGGTTCACTAATATCGCTATTTTCACCCTTAATATACAATCTTAATTGGCTATAAAACTATATTTGAGTTAATTTAATATTTCCCCTCAACGATTAATTACATAGGTTTTAAACGATTTAATCATTTGTTTTAAAAACAATTTATCAAAAACTAATGGCATTTCCACACGCATTAGGAAAATAAAGACACATAATAGGGAATGGATTTGGCAAGCATGTACTATAGTTAAAAACATTACATATACTCTAAATTATATTTTAATAAATCAACCTAAAACACCGCAGCTCAAAAGTAACTTCAAACTTGACTTTAAAAACCTAGATTAATTTCAATGTTTTTTTTTTTTTGGCGTCTAATATCGAAAGATTCTCCTTCTTGAATAATTATGCAAATATCTGCAACGCCTAAACATGCTCTCTGAAGCAAATTTTCAGTTATTTACGCGTTTGTAGTTTACTGCCATAGACCGAGTATTTGTCGATATATCAATTGGAAAAAAAGTCATAACGTCCTCCAAAAATGGGTCATAAAAATATTTGCATATCCTTCTGCTGATTTCTCATTTAAAGATCTGTTCACATATTCGTTGACTACAATGGAACAATGAGATGAGGCATTGGAAAAAATATCGAGACACCACAGACGGTGAACAGTGGTGATACATGGGATAAATAAAAATTAGGAAATGGTTTTTTAAGGAAGGAAGCATTCCAGACCTAGGCTTAGGTTACATCATTTGCTATTTATGAGGACCTAAGAAAAATCTGGAAAAAAAAAAAAAACTAATTTAGAAAGGACGGTACTACTTTATTTTTTTCCATCCTGGACTTATTGGATATTCTGATCAGAATAATACTGTTAAAATTTGTCCCTCAAGTCATATAATGCCTTGCGGAATATAAATTTTAATTAAAGTGTTTATTCCACAAAAGTATAACGACATTCTGAATAGAAGTACGAGTATTCCCTCTCGATTAAATGTTTAGCGGAATGAGCTTAAATTCCTTACAATATGAAAGAAATCAATAGTAGAACCCTGTTAAGCAATACCGCCAATCTACACAATAACATTGTCAGTTCATTATTAATAAAAATTATTCCTTATCTTTCTTATAAAAATATCTTAAACTTTTAAATAAACAGTTTTTATTTCTTATGGTCAAGAGATTTCTGCGCCACCTTTAAACAGTATTCAATCAGCATAAGATAGTATTAATATTTAATAATAAATGTGATCTATTTGGGACTATAGAACAGAAAAACCACAGCACCTCCTGACCGGGTGGTAGTCTTTCCAAAATCGAATTTAAACAGCAAAGGTTATTTCCAGTACAGAAACAATGTAAACAACTTGGCAGTTGAATTAAATTTTAGATAACGAAAAGTAATCAAATGCAGATAGATATAGGTATGAAAGTATTTTCTGGCTCCTAATGTGCTTTCTTTGTACAATGAAGTTATTTGGGTTACGGGCCGCCTGAGCCCGGGTGTTTATTCATGCATACGCCGCAAGCGGAAAAAGGGAGATAGTTTCCACACGTATAATTTAAAGATTATGCAACATTTAAATCTCATAATAAACATTTGTTATAATAAAAGTTGAAAATGATGCCCCTCAGCGGGAATATATTGTCGGCATTTATAAAGTCTTATATTTCATCCGGTCTTTCTTCCCCAAGAACAAGGTGGCTCGGCATAGGTTTCATGTTGATAGATTCTTTCTCTCGTAGCTATTTAATAAATTGAATTTGAGTCTGTTTACCACTTCTTTACAAGAATCAATTTTCACATTTGAATTGCACATAAAACCCCGTTCTTCAGTACTAACTACAAGCTGCTAATTGTACATGCATTATATTGCTTTAACGACTGGTTACTTCCATTACGCAGTTACGCTCTGCCAACCAGAAACTCAAATAATCTCCCTAATATCAGAAATAGAGGGTGGCCTAGTTCGCTGATACATGTGCTCATCCGTGGGAGATCTAAGATTCAATTTCTACCAGGATATTTTTCACTGATTGAGATTTTTTTCAATATTCCCTCAGTCCTGCTCAATGGCAAATTCCCGCTAGATATCCTAAACTTTAGCCTATAACGCTCCTTTCTTCCAGTAATAATGATAATCTCATGACTTAACAGTAGATGTTGAAATTTTTAAACACTAAAAGCGGAATGAAGTTGTATTGGTATTAACTGTAGACAACATGTAGGGGGATTGCAATAGATTAAGAGCTACAAATCCTGTCACTCATCATTTCTTGTTAACTGCCGGACGTGACTCATAGTCTTTGTTTGAGTGTACCTAACTTAATGTTAAGTGCTTGAGAATTTTCAGCATCCAGCTCCTGTGATGTTTCAGTAGAATGTAAATGGGCTTTAAACATTATTCAAAATAATAATAATAATAATAATAATAATAAATACATCGGCCGCATTACGGATTCAAGTTTTCACAATTATAATCAGAAATACAATAAAAATAAGCACTTGCTACATCCACATATGTCAGGCATCTTTTTAGAAAAGTTTCATTCACATATATCAGCTCTTCTTCCGGAATTCAATCAAAATAAACTTAGCTCATACGAAGTCACTGTTATCCACGAATTGTAGGCAAATGATATTGAAATTCGGGTAAATTTCTATAATTGAACGTTATGATAGAGTAATTGATCCACCTTAATATTTGTTACTGATGAATCATAGTTCCACTTATGTAGTCATGCTGAGGCGCAAAATAACAGGTAGTTACAGAAAATCTCGATTTTATACATCAAATCCCCTTGCATTATGAGAAAATCGGTATATGGTGGACAGTAATGCTTACGGAGTAACAATGTTTATCTCTTGTGAGAATATAATTAATACAAGAATTACATACTCGCACCATTTTCTGATTGACATTGAATGCCAATCCGAAAATTTTTCAGCAAGGATCTGTGAATGATACCTTTTTAAAAGTAACGTCAGAAATATATTAATGTTGTAGGGCAACATTTCTACCATAATTGGTCGTAAGACATGTACTTATTTTTGTTGATGTTGTAAATGCCAGAATTTTAATCTGTTTCGTGGATATTACATCCACTTTTCCGGGAGGTACCACTCTGAATACCGACCCGCGAGCTGCCGTGAAACTCTCAAGAAAACCACAAAACACCCAGTATTATGCAAATAAATATGGCTTGAAGAGAATTTCAATTAATATTCCCAGCATATAAAGATAATTAGTAAGAACATTTTTCTTTCAACCAGTATCTCATAGCTATCTTCAGGCATGTTGATAGTTCCGCCACCTACCAAATTCGATGTTATTCGTTTTTTAAAGCTGAAAACGTTTAAATCTAGTGAGCGTATACTTGCAGTCTGTGGATAAGGTGCTATGAGCGAGAACAGTGTGAGAAAGAGATACATAATATTTTAAAATTGGAATACAAAAGTTGATCTCATTATTCAAGAGTATTATAGCTAAAAAAGTGCACGCACAGTGTAGCAGTACCGCAAAATCTGTGCAAGATGTTGGCAGAAGGGCACAAAACTGATCGAATGAGGGGTACACTAATTTACTTGGAGCATTATCATCATTATAACAATGAGTTCATTGACCACATTGTTACATAGGATAAAATGTGACTCTAACACAAAACATAGACCAACATTAAAATGGCATAAGCCCACTCCGCGCCAATTCAAAGAAAGTTTGAAATCACAGAAACTAACGGTATGTTTTTTCTGGGGTCATTCAGGGGCTAATCTTTGAGTTCCTGCCAGGAAGCATAACTATACTATGTTACTCTTTGAAATCTTTATTAGGATATTCATAACTACCGAAGGGACACGTTCTCGAGTAGAATTGTTCCTCGTGACGTTTGTCCACATTTAGCCAGCAGGATAAAGTACTTGCTGCATGATAAAATTTATTGGAAAACATCCACCTTACAGTCTCAATTTAGCATCAACTTTCATCTTTTTCCAAAGATGAAGAAACACCTTGCTGGAAAATGAAAAGAAGATTAATAGTACTTATATAATACTGTCATGAAATGGTTAAATCGAAGGCGGCCACTTTTAACGATGAGAAATGCCTAAATACCCAAGGGGCTATGTAGAGAAGTAGATGTATGACGCAAAATGTGTGTATTCATATTTTTAGACATTATAATAATAAAATATATGTATAAAGCTAAATATATTTTAATTTAAGTAATATTCTCTCACGTTTAAAATAAAAAAGAATAACTTCGTGTTCATAGAATTACCAATAGAGATGGAACATTTATTTACTAGCAAAATATCAGCATAAGCTTGACGCAATGGGTATATGACTCTTTGGGTATATGACGTCAGAGAGAGGGGATTAGAGTTTTTGGCTGCAATCCAGAAACCTGTACTAAACAAAGACAGAACGCTATGCAGAGTTCATGGTCAGCTAAAGCAACTTCACCTCCATGGTAGCAAAGATCCCATCACTATTTATCAGTTAGACAGACATGTCAATAGAGTGCACTATAATTATCCGGAATACTGATATGTATCTACTAACTGCACTTCTTTTATCATGCCAGCGATCATTACCATGCTTGGAGTTCAAAAATTGCCCAGCGGTCGCATTCTGCATTCCTTCCCAGTTTAAGCAAAATTAAGAGTGTCAAAATTTGGGCTTATAAAGTGATTTTTAATTTTTATAAAAAAAAAATTTAAACTGACGTTATTTGTTAGCTGAATCCAATCTGATCTGGCAAGTAATTTCTGTGAAGATGGCGTCATAGTTAACTCGATCATTGTACATAAAACGGTTGTTTTGTTAATTGCCAGAAGTGTGTGTAAACAAAGAGCATGCTGATGTACCTACCCTCGGGAATTATATACCGAAAAACAAATTCCGCTCAGTCCTAAGTATTTTTCTCCTCTCACTTAATGCAATATATATCGCTGCCAACGCTCGTTCCTCAGTGAGACGAGAAAAAAGTGGAGCAGAGAAAAAGAAGCAATGGGTGAATTTTGAAAATCGCACTTTAGATGCGTAAACATGCTGCCTGAAGCTTTTTGCATACATTAAAACAAAAATCATAGTTTCCATAGTCTAGTGAAAGTGTTTGTGACTACTAATCTGGAGGTTTTGGGTTCGACTGTAAGTTGGGTAAGGTTTTATTGGGAGTTTTTCCTAACCCTTAGACATTAATTGTCTAAATATCTGAATAGACACGTTTTATCTGAATATATAAATTAAGCTACTACTGTACATAGACCCTTGGACCCCTGGGCATTTGCTGCACGTCGAAATTAATTTAGACATTCCCTCATCGTTTAAAGTGGCCATCTGTTGATTTAATTAGTTCATGACTATTCTATACGTATTCGTCCTTTTTATTCATTTTCCAGCAAGGTGCTGTTTAATCTTTGGATGAAGATAGCTTTAAGGCACCAAGAACTCAAAGCCTGTTTGCACCATCATTAATTCATTTCATTCATCCCTGCAGCTACACACCAGTATTCACTTTCATACTCTTCAGGTATGCGATAAGATCAAAGCAATTGAGAGATTATAAATAAATGAGTATTAAAAAGAAAAGCATAGAAGCAGCATGTTCTCATTCCATTTTTAGCAAAAAAATGTTGATTATTATTTATGGTTTTAATTATAAATATTTTCGTAAATATCAACTTTGTAGGGTTTTGAAAAAATTTTGCTTTGTGAAATGCGAATCAAAACGTAAACACTGACAACAGCAAAATTGTTCATGCTTTATTTTTCATCTCAGACAAATATTAAAAAGTGGGTTAGAGCCTTACTGATATATGCAGTGTTAGTGGTTGATGTATTTGAAAATGTTTTTCATATTTAAATAAATATGTATGTACATAATGACCTATGCGCTTTACTTTAATTACTATTGATTTTATAAAAAAAGTATATTTGCTGGTCATCAAATTTATGCGAGCCATTGGAAATGAAAAACGTCACTGTTGCGAGTCGGAGCGAATTTTTGGCAGTATAACTGATATCACTAGTTGATTTAATTATGAGAATTCGCTGTGGAGAACAGGAATGCGCTTTGGAGAAAGAGAGAGAGAAACAGACTGTTGTTACGTCGTAGTTATAAATCAGTTTGTTTGCAAAATGATCGTCTTATCTTTTACCTCGCTAGGTTATGCAGTATAGTACACTCTAAGCCGATGTCCTTCAAGATGAGATGATCCAATTACGTCATCCATTCAAACTGACTCGCGGTGGATTCTGAGTAAATTTTAACATCCAGTTACACACACACACACACACATACACGCACGCACGCACACACACACAGAGGATGCCAAAAATGTATACACACTTCAAGCAAAGAAAAAACTGTGTTAATATAACAAAACTGAATTCACACAAACAGAAAATGAGTACTAATCATCTTAGACTTTTACATTTGCAACAGTTGCTCAAAATGCCCACCATTGACGTCGATACACTTCTGAGTACTACTGATTGAGCTACGTTTGCGAAAGTGTCTTTTGCGATTGCAGAACATGCCGTTTCAATTTCTTCCGAAGTGCTGCCAGTGTAGCTGGTTTTCTACGGATACAACATCCTTAATAGTTCCATAGGTAGAAGTCCAACGTCAGTTCTATTCTGTGCACATGTCTCCATTGCCTTTGAACTTCAACGGTTTTCTAATTCCACTTCAAAATTGCTTTTCCCGGTTCAAACGATAATCTTGGCTCCATTTTGTTGTAGCAACGCTAGCCTACCATAAGGTGATTCACGTCTCTTTACAGAACATCATACAACAATATTGGTTTCATTTGTTCATTGTTAATTTACCTGTCACGTAGCAACGCTATCATGATGTATGTGAGTCACATGTGTTTACAGAACATCATACTACATATTACTGTAGTATGTTGTTTTTTGGTCCAACTTTGAAATATATTAAATAAATATCTACTGTGAAAGTCTGTATATCTTTATCACACACACACACACACACACACATATATATATATATATATATATATATATATATATATATATATATATTCCAATTATCTCCAACAAGGATGTCGCCATCTTCCATCACTAGGTGATTGCAGTGTGCGTTAACTGAAGCTTGAATGCGAGACTGCCTCGACCTTTGCTTGATGGTGGCACCTTTTCAACAAACAAAGTCACTGCCCTCTTTCTTAAACGTCTATTAATGTTGTGATGGTTTCGTTTCCTAACAAAAAAAACTAAATTGCTATCCTTGTTTAGAAAGCATATTACTTAAATAAATTATTTTGAAAGCTAACTGCATCACTGCCACCTAGCAAAAGAAAATTAAATTATATTGAATAGTGTGTCAAGTTTAAGACACACTGCACACAAAATAAAGATTAAGATAAGTTGGTCGAAAAAATACGTCTCTAGTATAATAATCGACGACAATTTTAAGCGAGTGATATTGATATAGTGAGTGCTATTTAGCTAGAATATTTGCAGAAACACTTTGAAAAAAAAAACTCTTACTGGATACCTATTCAACGGAAATGCTAACTTTTTACGCCAGTGCCAACTGCCAGTAAGTGGATATGTCCCAAATACCCGTATTCCATTGAAAAAAGGGGGGTGTGTTTTCTTTCGCGAAAACGCATTATTGGCCTTGCCATAAATGCAAACCGCAGTCTACTTGAAAAGCATTTGTAAGTTTATAGTTAGTTAGGTTAGACGGCGAAGAGCTTCATACTGACTATTTCCAGCAGTATTGGTATCATTTGCCACTTCTCCAAAGTAAGCATGACTGGAGTATTTCTTATATTAAGATTCTGTCATTTCTAAAGCATTATGCTCGCCAAAGTCACCTGATATTACATCATATTCTCCCTATGAAGCATGCTGTAAGAATCATTTGATATGAATCACAACGCTTCTTACACTAAGGTTCCGTCACTAAGGCATGAACTTGTGAACAGGAGGTCTACGGTTCGAATTTCGCCAGGAATGGCCTCCGTTAGATTTTTTCCCCAGCTTTTCTTAAAATGGAAAATGTCAGAGAGATGCCCTAAACTTAGGCCTTTCTTCTTAAAAAAAGTCGTTTTGCAATGTATCATTTCATCTCATGTATCATATTGTGCACGGCCTGTGATGCCTCAGTAATAAAAAAGGACATTGAACACCATTCGTAAAAAACCTATGGAAAAGATTGTGGAATTACGTGCATTAGCTTTAAAGTTATGAGAAAAAAGTAAGAACCGAAAGGTAGTGAAATATCGTATCACTCACTATAAAGGATGAAACATTTTAACAAACAAAACTGCAGATACCTTATAAACAGGTGCATGAAGTGTTATCTTTTAATTAAGTATGAAATTTAATTCCTTTTATTAAAATGTTAATGTTAAAGTATAGTAGTGGTGCGGATGGTATGGTTTCAGGTCGATAAACTGTAGCGGTCATTAGCTCTCTATGGCGTAGAGGACATACGAGGTCTCATCAAAAAGTATCGCGAATTTTGAATTTCCGCAAGCTACGTATATTCAATTTTCGATTCTTTTGTGGCATTATGTTGGTACTCATGTCCCTCACTTATGATGAATGTTCAGTTAATTGTTGACAGCTATTTTGCTTTGACGTGTTTTGGCTCGTCTTCGATTTTTGCCTATTTCAAAAAATGGAACAAAGAATCTGTATCAAAGTTTGTGTGAAAAACAAAATTAAGTGCTCGCATGCATTCCAAATGTTGACTGTGGCATATGATGAAGCTACCTTGGACCAAAGCAACGTTTATCGGTGGTACTAAATGTTCTCAGAGGGTCGAGAAGATGTGAACGACGAAAAGCGTCCCGGACGCCCGAGCTCGTCAACAACAGACGAAAACATTGAAGAAGTGAAGAAAATAGTATTGGCCAATCGTCGAATCACCGTTAGAGATGTTGCTGAGGACCTAAACATATCGATTGGCTCGTGCCATTCGATTTTTACCAATGATTTGGGCATGAGACGGGTCGCCGGAAAATTCGTACCAAAGTTGCTCAATTTCGACCAAAAACACCATCGCATTAACGTTGCTAAGGAGCTGTTGAACTCTGTCCGCGACGACCCAAATTTGCTCCAGAGGGTCATAACTGGTGATGAATCGTGGGTTTATGGTTAATACGTGGAAACTAAAGCTCAATCATCCCAATGGATGCTGCCACACGAGCCAAGACCGAAAAAAGCGCGCCAAGTTCGGTCGAATGTGAAGGTTTTGCTTACAGTTTTCTTCGATTGCAGGGGCGTGGTGCATCATGAGTTCTTGCCACAGGGTAGAACGGTCAATAAGAAATATTACCTGCAAGTTATGCGCAACTAGCGCGAAGCAATCCGCCAGAAACGCGCGGATTTGTGGAAGAACAAAAATTGGCTTTTGCACCATGATAACGCCTCTGCTCACACATCGTTACTTGTGCGCGAATTTTTGGGCAAAAACAACACACTTATGATGCCGCAGCCACCGTACTCCCCAGACCTGGCCCCCTGTGACTTTTTTTTGTTCCCAAAACTGAAGAGGCCCATAAAAGGACGACGCTACGCCACGATTGAGGAGATAAAGACGGCATTGAAGGAGGAGCTGAACAAGATCACAAAAGACGATTTTTTAAAGTGCTTCGAGGATTGGAAAAAACGTTGGCACAATGTATAATATCTGGCGGGGATTATTTGAAGGGGACAAAATAGATATTCATGAATAAATAAATACTTTTTGAAAAAACACAAAATTCGCGATACTTTTTGAAAACAGACCTCTACATCATGCCTAGCCGGCGGAGAAATAAAACAACAAAGCTAATATAGCAGATTGCAAAAAGCTATTGAATTTCTGCATAAATAGTTTTTATATTAAACCAATGATAGAACAGTGGAGCAAGAAATTGGAAATACGGATATTGAGTGACTCAGTTCAAGGCGCACAGTTAAGATTAGGCAGTAAAGCGGTTCAGCCACCACCAGTAACTGTCAGGAACTGAGATAAAATATGTGGTTTATATAAGAAGTTCCAATGTTGGCAACCCTTGTGGCGCCACAGGGTTTTAAGTGAAATGTAAGGGAGGCAAGGGAAGGAGGACTACATCTGACGTTCTTAGGTTTAAGTCTTGTTAAACGAGTTTAGAGATTCCTACTTTACGTATAAACTTGCGACGAATCCCTTCCGCCTAGCTCTCTGACACATGGCCCTAGAAAATTAACAATTTGTCATTAGAGCAATTATTGCCACATTATAATCATTAGAAAGTTTCCTCTGGAGGCAAGCAAGGCTAAAGTTTCTCTTGGCAGTCATTTCGGTATCTTAGTCGGGATTTGGCGATAAATGAACCGGCGGATGAGTAAATGTGAAAATGCAATGGCGACACCACTATACCCGAGCTAAAGACCGCAGGAAGTTAACTAGCTCGAATCCCCTCCAGCCTTGCACAGTTTTGTTTTGATTTAGCTTTATTAGAACATGGTTTACTATATACCTTTCTCATTCACTTCACTCTACTATTTCTACTTCCTTTCATTTGCTCAACCTGAATTCTCTGCTTTTCTGGATCCAAACGAACCAAAAGTTTATATATAACTGGCGATAAAAAATAAGCACCTGTCTTTAGCAACTTACAAAGAAAGCGCAAGGAGTTTTAGAAACCGATTTATACCAAATGGGTGTCGGTCCTGGTGGTGTAGTGGTAACCATACCTACCTCCTAAACCCAAGATCGTGGGTTCAATCCCGGCTAGGATCGATGGATTTTTTCGGACGTAAAAATCCTAAGTATGGCTTCCTTTGAAAGGGAAATAAAGCCATGGGTTCCATGTCGTAGATTTACGGCATGTAATCAAGCCTAAAAGAAGAGACTTCTGAGCAAAATTTATCGGTCGTTTCACGCCCTGTATTGAATGGAACGCTGATGCTGTGAAATGTTAAATAGAGTCCATATAAGTTTGCTTTTAGAGGCGAGAGCAGAGTTCCCGCACTACTTAGCTAGTAATTAGGTTTAATAGGCACTTGCTTTCAAGGAAAAACAGCTTTGAAGTTGTGAAATTTATGCTTTACTTTTTGTCTACCAGATTATCATCAAGGCAGTTTTTTGTTCTATTAAATATGACTTAATCCATTCACTCGGTGCTTAAGAATTTTTTTCTTTACGTTTCATTGCAAGTTCTGCAAATCATTTATAAGGGTAATTTCTTCCAAGCTTTTCCCGAAAAAAGTGTAATTGGATTTTCTGCTTCATAAAAAAGAAGCATACACTACGAGTGTCAACCTTATACAATTATCAGGGGCGCTCACTTACTTGAAACGTTCTAAATTACCCAGCTAATATAAATCTCAATCCACAATACAATCGGAAAGTTACAGCATAACAGCCTCACCACCTGCCCAGAGAAATTTTGTCCCGTCGGCAGATCTCATAGCACGCATTTTTTTCTTTCGTTATTTAATTAGCATTAAATAGTAATTAACGCCATACTCGCCATCATAGTGGATGCTTGAAGGGCCTAACCTCCACGAATTTTATTTTAGGTGCAACAATAATTTTATATGGATAAATATGCGGCAGCTGAGTGGCTTTATACGTAATGCCGACAGATATACTAATTTGCTGAGCTAATCACGTTAAAGACTTGAGTAGTTTATAATTGATAGCGTAATTTATCTAAACTTTTCTGTGCTAAAACCCGGTTTTTTATTGACTTGTCTTCTTCTGAATGGAAATGCCTTCAGTTCAAATTTTTTTCATCAATCTGAAATTTGCACTTTTCGATGGGGATGTTGCTTCTAGAAATTTAGCACGAAATTTTCTCCTACAGTTGCTGTATGATTTCTTTTTCATTTAACAATCATAAATAACATATATTTCGTTCTCAGCATACTGTACATAGTCCATAGTACACAAGTACACAGCTCAATGGAAACTTTTACTCCAGTCTTGCCGGGATTCGCGTGTTCATTGAAGGTCAAAGATTCCCACTATGTCGGTCCTCGTGGTGTAGTGGTAATCGTACTTGCCTTCTAAATCCAAGATCGCGGGTTCAAACCCGGCCAGGATCGATGGATTTTTCGGGCGTAAAACTCCTAAATATGGCTATCTTCGGAAGGGATGTAAAGCCGTGAGTCCCGTGTCGTACATTTACGGCACGAAAAAGAACCTCAAGCCTGAAAGAAGAGGCCTCTGAGGAAAATTTGTCGGCCGTTTCACGCCCTGAATAGAATGGGACGCTGATGACCTGAGATGTTAAAGAGCGTCCGTTGTTTGTTTCAAGCAATTAAAATAATTGAAACGATTCATTCAAAATATACATCAGAATCATATAATTTCTTTACAATAAAAGAAAATATTTAACTTTTATTTGAATTTCATCCAGTAACTATTAATATTATTTAGGTATGAAATTAAAGGCATTAATAGCTATGAAAAAGTTAACCTACACCTATTGAAAATATACTTGTCTATAACTTCGAATTAAGAACGTGTTTACATTGCTGTGTTCGTCATTCTCTTAGATAATTACTCACATCTTAAATCTGCCTAAACATTTCATCAATGACCACTGTGCACGTATGCATCCAATGGTTCTCTTACTTCTATATAGCCACCATCCTGTCACAAGAGCTTCTCCTAAAAAGCATTATCTATAGGTGACAGTCACGTACACTCGGTTCTTCCCGTGCTGTCGACAATTGGAGCATATTCTCTAATTTGATAATCCGTCGAGCGTTCAAATTCTCTCTTCTTGTATTAAGCCTCCGTTGCATGCCAAGCTGTCACCTGTCGTTGTCAAATGCGCTGATTATCCGCCATCACCATGTCAAAATCTCAGACGTCATGTCGATGTGTAATGAACGTGTTCATTGTGCAAACTTTTGGTAAATATCTACCATCATTTAGACTTTTGTTCTCTGAAATTGAAATTCCATTATCTCTCTAGTATAATTTCATAGTGTCATATTTTAATCTACACCTGAGTTAGTATTCTTTAGAAGATGTTTACCCTATAAAAGATGATGCCTAAAACAAAACGCAACTATTTTGTTGAATTCCTCATAATGTAGAACTTTGATACGAAAAGTATGCTCTCCCATAAGACTTGATATAGGATAATTTAAATACGCTTTGCGGCAGATCTATCTGCATAGAGGATATGGAAGAGAGCTTGGTCCCTTGCGCTTCTAATGAATTAAAGATGCTTCTCCGATTTAAATATTTCAGTCCGTAATGAATGCAAAATTACTGGATAAGGTGCAGTCATCTATCCTGGGCGCCCGCTTGAGGAATCATGTGTTAAAAATATTATGGGAATAGACTTCCCTAACACATTTAGCTTTGTAACATTGAAATGGCATTCAGTGCGTTTCATATCGTTCCAAACACAACGCATGTTTGCTACGATTAGCAGCATAATTATTCTTGACACCAAGATGGAAATTATGAAATGTAATGCACTGTGATGGGCATTTTGGACTGAAAACTCCGTTATCACGACTTTGTGATTTGAGTAAAATGTGATATACATTATGAGTTTAACATTTCTAAGGTAAATTAACCAACGGTTATACAAAATGTTTCAGTTTCAAGCTGGTAGCTCAGTGTCTATATGCCATGATTCTAACCAACGCAATGGCCAAGATCGCTAAGGAACGGAATTATGAAAGAGAGACTGGCAGTTCGAAATCCACCAGGATCATTTTCCATGATTGATCTTTTATCCTGGTTTTCCTCAATCTTATTTAAAATTTAACCACGCAAAAATGTGCTTAAGAAGCCAAATAAAATTGTAATTTCCTTAGTAGAACTGAGTATCGCCTGGCCACAAAGCTCTTCATTTACCTAAAGCTCAGGAAAAGAAAATTCGGTACGAAAGGGCGTAGTAAGCATTAAATGTAAATTAGACATTTTGAGGCCAAAGAGAAATACTCAGCATTCATGAGAGAACTTACGTAAACTTCAGGAAGTTCTGAGTTCGATCTTTTCCGCCAGGCAGACTTTTACCTCACAAGACAGGAAGGGAAGGGAAAGTAACAGAGGAGTTCGCACTGATTTTATTGGTGAAGGCTAGACTCGCATGTGCTATAAAATAGCCTGTCAAAACATATTTATAATAAACACTTTTTCTAAATCTTGTGATTTTAGCCCACAAATTAATTATGTTTGTATTGTTTTAAGGATCTTCTGATTGTTGGATTTGTTTTATTTACGAGCGCTCTTTAACATCTCAGTCATTCAATTCAGGGCGTGAAACGGGCGCTAAATTTTATTCAGAGGCCTCTTCTTTCAGGTTTGATGTTCTTTTAATGCCGTAAATCTACGACATGGGACCTACAGCTTTACTTCCCTTCCGAAGGAAACCATACTTAGGATTTTTACGCCAGAAAAATGCAAATGAAAAATGGCCGGGATCGAACCCAAGATCTTGGGTTTATGAGGCAAGTATGGTTACCACTACAACACCAGGACCGACAAAAATGAATGTGGGAGAGTTATATTTCTAACATATACTGCAACTTAAATGATTGAAGCTAAAGTACAGTAAAGTGTTACTGTGAAGTTTAAGATTCCTGCAGTATCCAAACAAAACAACATCAAACCATGATAATTACACGGAGTTTAAGAATACATCTCAAAGAGTTTCGGATATATGGAGAAGAATTGAAATGCATACACAGGTAGTCAACGTGACGGAAAGAAAAATTACGCCACTCAGTAAGAATGCGGAATGTTCAATGCAAACTTTGAATTGATAATGTGTGTTCCGTGTGAATATCTTCACGTGTTTATGAACACCTGCTACATAAAAATAGAATTCGCCGAGGGATTGCTACCTTAGAAAACTGGCAGCTTGTTAAGCAAAAGTTCAGGCATATCGTCGCTTAGCGACTAGATTGTTGAAACTGTATTAAAGATCTACTCTAAGGAACCTCAAGAAATCTATTAGACTGTGCTCGAATTTTAGATCCTACGAAGACCACAATTTATCAGATTTTGAAGAAATGTCTTACAGATTACAGGTCCAAATGATTACTATCCCGAAACATTTGCTTTTGCTGTACAAATCCTAGATGATGTGCACAATGATGAACAGTTCGTACAGAAGGTTATGTTCCGTGAAAAAAGATATTATTCCATGTTCATTGAGGCTAATAAACAACTGCTTGTTTTCTTGGGCACGAACGTGATGTCACAAACGTGAATGTTCAACGCGTCCTTATAATAGAATTGTAGTTCCATTTTCTTTGCGGAACCTTCAGACATGACCTAACTATCCTGATATGTCACAATTGCATACAGTAACACAAATTGAAGATAAACGTGTCATCTTTCAACAAGAAGGAGCTACTGCACATTACAGCCACATTGTTCGTGATTTTTCAGTTATGGCATTTCCACAGCTCTCGATAGGAAAATGTAGATGAGAGGCATGGCCATGATGGTCGCCGGATCTCAACCCTTAAGAAATTTATCTCTGCAGTCACGTCAAGCAAAATGTATACTGTGTCCATGCATACCTAAAGAAATAAGAGAGGCTGTTCAATCTATCGCTTAGCAATGTATGACAATAACTGGTGTATAGATTACATATTGTAGGGAACAATCGTAAACCATAGAAAAATGCACAAAACAAGATTTTTTTTTAAAAAAAAAAAAAAAAAAAAAAAAAAGCATTGTGTTGGTCTCTTATTTCGAATGGATTTGAAAGTTCAATATATTGGTTGTATCAATATATAATTTTTAAAATTCACTGTGACCTTACGGACACACCTTATTCTGTACTTGAAATAAGAGACGCTGAAACAAAACATCCGGGAGGCATTTACAGTATTTGAGAGGATGCATTGCGCGAGGTTACACATGTACTGCTGAGGAATTGGGATCAGGTTTCTATCTGTGAAATGTCTTATTTCTAGTATGAAGAAAGTCATCTTGCAGACCCCTGTCAAACCTCTACAGTCAAACATGCTTTGCCAATGGCTTTTCTGCCACCGCAGCACTATTTTTATTGGAGCTTTTGTTTGAATGTTGCTTTGCGTATATCGGTAAATTTAAATAAATATTTCATTATATGAGCTGAAACTTTTTCCTTGGCGTTTTGTATTAGTTATTTAAAATATTAATATTTGGAAGCAATTAGTTGCGATTTATTTTTGTATTACGCATAATATTTCAATATTATTTTGTTTTTGTGTATATACATTTCTTGGTTACGGTTATCTTTTAGAAGAATTAGAGATACGCCTTAAAGCCAACCTGGAGTTTACATCTTTTGAGTTTCTATAGTGACGGCAAACTGTCCGGATAAAAAAAAACTACAAGCAGGGGGTATTTTTCTCTAACTGTGGCTCATACTATGAACAAATTTGATATCTTTCTTCTAGAAGTACTGGCAGTATAGCGAAAGCAATGAGACTAAATATATCAAAAGAGTTAAAAGAAAAATATCATTAAAACAATGTACATCAATTCGTATGAAGTGGAAAACTTCATCCAATAAAGAAATGTTACATAGAAATATTTGTATGAATGTTTATTTATTCGTTTCCAGACCAAGAAATTTTACAATAAAGGGGTAACTGTTGCCCGTGATGGGATAATAAGACTAAAGGTATAATTCAAATGCCTAAAAGTATAATCTAATGTTTATCTAAAATTTAAAAGTGTTGTGTGTTTCTCTCTCTCGGCCCCCAAATTGGCCTTCTAATTTTTAAAGTACTATGAAATATATCTTGTTGACACTGACATACTTCACACCTTGAAGAAACATCTGTCTAGTCGGTGTGAAGGCCTAATGAGTGTTCTATCTTTTCGGCAGTAGTGTGAAGCATCTGAAGTATTGTTATTACGGGGTCATCATAGCAAACTGGTACACAGTGGAGCCAACTGTGTATGTTATCAGCTTCTCCTGGAAAAAGGCGTCGTTAAAGAATTGCCAAAGACAATCCACAGTTTGAGATTTGGAAACCACCGACAAAATTCTCCAGTTAGTATCTGATGAAGAAACTGGAAAGCACGGCAGCCACATTGGATGCCCAAGAAGGAGTTCAGTAACACAGAGAGGCATGTGTTCACATGTACCCTCTTTCAGATCTTGTTATAGACGAATATGCTTCTCATACTGAAACATAAATGCGTGTCAAATGTTGCTGAATTAAACCCGCTAGCTTGAAAGATGTGCGGGAACATCATGGCCCCAGAGGCAACGGAACACATGTGTAATAGTTATATTCTAATGTCATTACATTAAAATGATGTTTAGGGAAAAGTGTATTGCATTGCATAATCTTACGGCATTATTTTCTATATCTTACATTTTTTTTTATTTGGTTACAATAAATCATAATTTATGTACTAGTTGAATGTTTCTTCTTATCATTTTCAGTATGTAATATTTTGCTTATTTCTATTACTTTTTAGTGCCTAAATATTCGCAGTCAATAAGGAATTAAAATAAGTGTCGTAAATATTTAAGAAACAGTGGGATGAATGGCATATTAACTAAGGGATATAAGTTCTTTTTTAATTTCTGTAACTACTAGCTTCATAAACAACGAAAACCCCATATTTTCAAACTATCGTGGAAAGTAACAACCACCAGCACTGCAAACCATGATCATCATAAAACAGTTTAAAATATTCATTTGGCTGCTCTAACGCAATGCCAAAACAGAGTGTGAATGCGTGGCTACTCATGGAAGTGCGAAAAATAAATGACTTTCATCTGTTCAAACAATTGACATATGATGTTGTTTGTATTTACCTAAGTAAATAAAAGATACAATAAATTATTCTCATATGTCTTCTATATGTTAACATTAAACATCTTTACCACTATGGATGGCCGAAATCGTAAAGACGCGGACTCGTGGCGGGAGGTCTAGGGCTCGAATCCCACCAGACTGAGGTTTTTTCTAGGTTTTCCTCAGTCCTCATAAATATAAAATGCAGGGGAAGTACCCTAAACTTAGCCTTGACCGATTCCTTCCTTAAAAAAAATCCTTTATCAATTTACCATTTCATCTCATGTATCATCAGTGTCCATCGCCTGTGGTGCCTCTGTAGCAAAAACGGGCGTTAAACACTATTCATTCAATCATACTGAATATCTGTCTAAAAATAGGTATGCCACACATGTTAAAAATGATTTAAGAATATAAACGTTTTGATACATAATAAGAACTTGTATCGCAACCTGATTTGGTCATATATTGTAAGTTTATTTGGCCATAATGAATAAAACTTGTGTCAGCTGATTAGAAAACCTTTATATTGAAAAGTTAATTCTATTTTATGTCTTTGTTGGTCACTTTTCATTTTATGAACGGATCCAGATTAACTGCACAGCTTTGCCTTTTGGCTCTTCTTTAGCAGAAACATCCTCACGTGATATTCGAAGCTCGGACCAAGACGAACAAGGGCTGCGCCAACTCCGGAAATCTGGAGTGGAGGATGAAGAACTTCCGGCGCCAGAAACACGTGTCTGGCATGGCGGAGAGCAGCAACTCCGCGGGAGCGAGATACCGGCGGAGTGTCCCCATTGGAAAGAAGTACCGCTGGACGCTTCGAAAAGGTGTCAGGGTACGCAGAGACGTGAAGGAGGGCAGCCGAAACCTCAGGGACAGAAAGGAATATGCTCGTTATCGCAGGGACGTCCGGGAAGCTACAAAATACATAGAGACAGCAATAGTGATCGATAAAGCCATGGTAAGTGATTGTCTTAAAGAATTTCTCAATTTATAGGCCCTTGCCTTTTTAAGAGCTTATATGTAGTTTCCTTAATAATTACTAGATAGTGCAAGGGAGATTTTCCAAGTCATTTGGAAACTATCTGTTCTCAGATCATTTTTCGCTATGCTTGTTTGGGCATAATAAGTTAAAATGTCCACCATATAAACTGGTACTTGTACCTAATTTGTTTGTTTATATTTTATGTTGGACTTTTCACTCGCTCTCGGCCCCTGAATATACCTTCTAGCAATTTACTTACATGTGAAACAAACACTTCTTGGTATATGAGAAGAATGATGAACTTATGTTGAACGAGGCAGTCATTAGAATTAAACTGTCTAGTATCCCTTAATGCTCCCAAATGTATTCATTAACATGTGAGAATTCAACCCTCCTTTCCTATCAAATGTTTTCTAGCAGTTGCAGAATAGTCCGCCACTTGGGATAAACTTTTCCATTCAGCATGTTTCACAAAAAGAACCCAGTATGACCAGGCAACTTTTGTGAGCAAGTACTGTAGATATGACAGGATATTCAAAGAAGGAAGCAATTTGAATAGATGGAGGTGTGGTAGGCGGCACCATCCTGCTTAAAACAGGCAATATGGAGTTCCTCGTCATTTACTCGATAGCACATTCTCCTGGATAAGTCCCACGTAAACTGGGCGCTGCGACAGAGCATACCCCATCGCAATATTTAATCATCAGGATGTGAAGATTTTCAATATTGCCCATTTGGATATTCTGGAAATTAACGTGTCCACCTGGGATACCTTGTCGAAGAACCACATGTAATTTAGTATTGCTAGACTTGCAATACTAAAGGTTGTTAAGAAACTTCTGAAATCAATTACAGTAACTGAGTCTTTTCTGTTGATCGAGGGGTTTCAGTTCTTATTGGCATGCATGCAACTTTTTTTTTTTTTTCAAATATTCTTGTTGAATATTTGTCTCTGTATAAGGTCTGTCTCTTTGTATCAGATTACATAAGTGTTTCCATAGGGAGGCCTGCATCTGTTTTTTTACCCCATATACCGTTACCCCTCCAACAGCCTGCTTCTCTAACCAAATATAATCTAATCTAACCTAACTTAACTGAACTTGTATAAACTACTGAAGCAACTGCGACTGAAGGCTGAGCACAATCGATTGAGATGCGATAAAATGCTTTAAAGACTGTATGGCGCCAAAATAAGATATGTGTACAAAGTGTACATAATCCATCGCCAAAATAATCGAGTCATACCTCAATGCCAATTGCCAAAATAAGGCCCTTGGAAAATGCTTGAGCAGCCTTGCACAAATCCTGAAAATGGGCGATTTCCTCTCAAGTCACTTCGATAATGGAGGCCTTTAACAACTGGACGCATTTATACCGAGCTATTTGTTCCTCCTACGACCGGCCTTCACAGGTATGCTAACACAGACTATAGAATATCGCCGCCACACGTGTTCTTCGATAATCAAGCTTCTGATAAACCAAGATATATCCATGTCAAGTTTCACAGAATTGATTAGTTTGAATATACTGAGGAAAAATCATGGGCAGTGAGTGGCTGAAGATTCCTTCTCAGCATTTAGCTCTGGTTCTTCTTTTACATCTAACATCGACCACGGCCTTTAACATCGACCATCCTTCTGTGTATGGTGCATTCACTTTTTCTCTTTCCCATTTTATATTTACGCAAAATTGAAGAGTAAGTCTATTTGTTCTGATGTCCCAGCGCTATTTAAGATCATGTGCACTGGTTGCTGCGTTTTCCATATCATTTATTCTCTTTAGTCAAGTTGTTGAATCCATCACTTGGTCTGATGCCTAGAATCTTCCTCTTCTTTTTTCCGTGAAAAACTTAAAGTATATAGGCTGATTATTTGTGAATGACCACATTTGATTTCCATAATATGGGGGTTATACAAGTCACATTTGGGGATTCATGTTTTTATCTGTAGAAAGCACTTACAACTGCAAACTTTTAATTAAATGAGGACTGTTCTTCTGATTCGTTATCTTCACTTTTTGTTCGACCTAAAAATAGATAGTCGATGCAATTTTTTATTGTTTTGTCATTCACTGTAATTGGTACCTGTTCACAATCAGTAATCTATGTTTTTGTTGGGTTTATTTCAGGAAACTATTAGTTTTTTTTAATCCCTGCTAGCATTTAATTTTGAAAAAGAATGCAATATTTGCGAATATAGGATTATGAAGCGTCGTTTTGTTGACTTTGGGTTCATAGTTAAGTAGTTAGATATCTAGAATGAGTTTAATTCCAGATAGTTCTCTTTTTTGGAGCTTAGCTAATCAGTATATCTGGAAATCAAAATCTTGCCTAAAAATTACAAGCTATCTCTCTCTGTTTCTTTCCGAATTATCGTGGATTATACTATAACAAACACACACATGCCTCAAAGATGCTTTATTTTCTGAATAGGCGAAATTTTGCTGCTAAAAAAAAGACTAGCTATAATTACAATACTGCAGAATTCTATAGTTTTCCAATAGATTGTTGCGTCATATATTTCTTTCTTTCTTTCTTTCTTTCTTTAATGAAATTTCAAGTTTCTTAAGAAGAACACCTATCCTCACTTTCTTGAATGTGTCCAAAAGCCTATAGGGAATAAAAGATAACTGCAGATTCCGGGCTATAATAATATCTCCTAGAACCTATTCCGCAAAAGTATGGCCTAATACCTTACTTGTATTAGTACAAGTTCTTGTCAAATAAGCCTTGTAACTTTCTGTCCTACTGAAGAACTTCAACATTTGTAAAGTATTAGTAAAAAGTTATAAGTGACGTCATATAAGCGCAAGATGGAAAAACAGCTGTTTGTCACAATACTTTGAATAAGGTTATATCCACTCTTAGTATTAAATTAATATTTTTAATGTACAGAAAGGATTATTCTCATTTCTGCTAAATGGATCTTGTATTTTTCCTGAAATATAATGATAATTTAAATATTTTTTTATCCATTTTCAAATTTCCCAGTTTTTTCTTAAATATTGTGTTTAAAGAGATTGTTTAAAAAGAGAATGAAGAACGAAAAGAAAATATTTTTGTGGCATGTAGCAAGAACCTTATAAAAAACATAAAGTAACATATTGGAGTGAAATATGCATTTGAAACAGAAAATTCCAATATCAATCACATACCGTACTTTAGCTAACATTTTTATTGCACATTAATACTGCATTATTGTTTTTATACATATCCTTATTCTCATTATTATCATATTCGCTAATACTTCATCTCTTTAGGTCAATATATGCCTACAATTATTAAACAGATATTACATAATGCACTAGTTTTTTAAATTACCAATATTCTTACATTTGTAGAGAAATTGATACAAATTACCAGTATTTAATACTTGTGTGGAACAGAACACCGAAAGGTAGACATCCGAGCTCTAATGGTGCACTGCTTTCCGAAATTCACGGTTTGGGTGACCGCTTTGCAAGCTTGAAGAGAGTTGACTGCAATGAAAGATGTTCGAATCCAACTGCTGCAATTAAGAGTTGGTTATCAATATATAAGCAGCACAATGACAATGGTATCGAATGTTATTTAATGCAGAAGTTTGTAAATACAATCTCCAGATTTTTACACTATGAGACACGGTACAATTATTCATTATAATTTTAGAAATATCTTACATAAATAAAAAATGTGAAAATCCTATAGATGAGAACATTCCATTTTATAGAATATAGCATGTTATTATATTTAATAATGAAAACACAGCACATTATGATTTTTTTACCATGAGACTAGCAGTAAAACAGATAATTGGCTCATCTATTATATTATTTGTGTTTTAACCACTGAACAGCGTCTTCTTTGTAACATAGATATCAGAGTATAACAAATGCTGTAACATATAATGTATATAAAAAGTATATATCAGTAACAGCAATACATTCACTATGTATTGTGTCGCGATTGTGGTCGGGTATGATACATAGCTCCAATATAGATCGGTCTAGCAAATCAAAGGCCCCATATCCCGGTCTACCTTCAGTGTTTCCTATATTATGAATGGAATATGGTAATAAATTGTTCCCTGACAAATCTAGGAATATTTTTAAAGCTGACGAAGAACAATAGCAGATTCATTAGGTCTTATTAGTATAAAGCTATAATCTAATTGACGTTTTTAGATGAACTAGAATAATCTAGCCACAATATTGTCTATATGTATATTAGAAATCTTGTATGCTACAAAATGTATAGTACGTATATAAAATCCATGTTTATTTTTTACAGTTTGAAAAAAGAAACGGAAGCACAAGAATGGAAGTTGTTCATGATGCCATCCAAGTTGCCAATATAGCTGATCTGGTTTGTATAACTGTCTTATCTAGAAAGTTTGAAACTATTAAGCAATAATTTCTATTAAAATATTTTATCATAAGCAATTTATTACGCTATTATTATATAATTTTATGCTTTATTGTATAAGTAAATATTTAAGAAACGTACGTTATTTTGTATACCAAAACTATAAAAGAATATTAATATCAATTTCATAACCAATACTCTGAAGCCAATCCTTTATTTTATACTTATGACTCATTGTATCCATAGAGGCTATTATTAGTTCGTTTGTCTATTGTTATTGTTGTTAGCGAAGATGGATTTACCGCAAGTGATTTTAGCTCAAACTGAAAAGATCGAATTGTCAATGATACCGAAAATATCGCATGATACTTGTCAGAAGGAATACGATAGATTTGGCATTTCATAAATTGTAAAAATATTAAGAATATTCCAAAAACATTCGCGTTGGCATATTTAGAACAGGTTAGTGCTGTCAAATTCTACTAATTCACTTATTTATTTACTTGTTTGCTAATTTAAAGATCTTTCAGAATGTTGTCATGTATTCTATCATGAAGATGAATAATTTCTCCTTTCAGTAATACATAAATTGTTACCCCTACGGGTGGTCGAGGTCTTTAAGGCGCGGAGTCATGAGCGGGAGGTCTGGGATTCGATTCCCACCAGGAACTTCTTTCCAAACTGAGGTTTTTTTCCAGGTTTTACTCATTCCTCATAATACCTAATGCCGGGGAGGTACCCTAAACTTAGGCCTGGAACGTTTCCTTCCTTTAAAATATATATATTGGTGCCTCAGTAGTAAAAACGGGCGTTAAACACTATTAAAAAAAACAAATTGTTTCCTATATATTTTTGTAATATAAAACCCAGTTGATGACAGCATTTAAGCATTAAAACCAATTTATTGACGTAATTGTTACTATAGTAATTTTATAGAACTACTGGTAATGTCGCAATGTAGTATTTTATTAACGATTTTGACCAACGTTTTATGTAATATAATTTGTGGTTGTATTAAACTACAAAGGGTAGTAAAATGCAATTCTGCGGAAGCCTTTGAAGAAAAGCAATACAATAATATATCAATCTCCATCATTGACAACACACCAGTCGCAGTTCGGGCTGACCAGGATTTTAGCAGTCTGCCCGGGTGGAAGCACAACAGTACAGCCGTTCGCGGCTTTGCCTGTCCGGTGTGATGGATTAGGTAATGTACTCAGGGTGTGGTGTTTAAGTGGAGGTGTATGGTTAGTAGGTATACACAGTTGTCATCCTAGCATGACCGCAGCAACCGTTTATAGGGGGGGTCTATTGGATAAGGGACCAGCACGATCACTGTTCCCCGTTTATAGGGGCATCGTATCTTTAGTTCGGCCTGCCTCCTCATTCTCATCACCACTGTGTGTAGCCCGTGGCAATGTCCCCTATACTAGGGCTTCTTTATCGTAGTGGCTGCAACAAAGCTAATTGGGACGAGATAGGAGCTGCCGTTCAAGGTAGCTATTTTCTTAGGTAGGATAGACTTATGTTATTCGAATAGGAGTAGATTTAGTATCCTAGGGCTAGTGATATATCCTAAGGCATCACTTGGCAGCCTGAATGACACCGCCTGTGATGCCTCAGTAGTAAAATCGGGCGTTAAACAACATTAAAAAAACTGAATGAGTTTGCCCGCTCATCGTACTGTCCAAGGGAATTTATCAACCGACTGGAGGGGGGGTGTTCTTCTTTGTTGTAGAGGGACCTAGTTCCGGCCTTGATCTGATCGACAATGTAGGGTATGTCTGTAAATTCATGTAGGATACGGGATGGAAAGCGTCCGCCTACTCCTAGCAGAACTCTTAATGCGTTAAAACCTGAGTTTGCAGGACTTAGCCATCGCTCATCAAGCCTCGAAGCCATACTGAAGCATTGCGGGAACTATTGCGGAGCTTCAGGGTAATGGTCATTGTATTACTGCGGAAGATGGGAATAGGGATCTGACAGCTCCATGTCCCCGTTGCACCTGTGTTCCGCATGGGAGCAAAAGGTGATTGCCTGGTCCAAGAGAACCCCCTGCGAGGATCTCTCGTCCAAAGAGTTCGAGTCGCTCCTGGATCCTTCTTGCCCTCGAGTGAGGAGAATAGCAGAGATCTTCTCCGCACTCGCAGCCATGCGCCACTTTTCGCACCAGTCTTCTACGAGGACTTAGTGGTAGAATGCAGTAGTGCATATTGCGTTTCTGTGATAACAGAAACACACCACACCATTCATGTACTGGCATAAGGTAGTAGTTCCTTCCGACAGAAAGACCGAGAAGAGAGTCAGCGAGAGGATACTGCCTTCCGGCACGCCTGCTTTCATCGGTCTCTCAGTTGAAAGTTTGCCCTCTATCTTTACTCTGAAACAGCGATCCTCCAGTAAACTGTAAGGGGCATAATGAATGGACGAGGGAGTCCGGATCTGAAGATCTTGAATACGAGACCATCATGCCATGTTGTGGAAAACGCTTTCTCCGCGTCAAATAGCACCGCGTCGTCTTGCGTTTCTGTTGGAATTCCAAGGCAACACGCTCGTAAACACTTAGCAGCTGTTGGGTAATGGAGTGTCCCCTGAGGAAACCAAATTGGTGTTCGCTTCCCTCTAGTAGGAGGGAGAGGCGGTGCAGGAGTAGTCTCGTTCCAAAGCCTTCGAGACAATAGGTAGAAGGCTGATGGAGCGGTAATATTGTGTGAAAACTGGGTCCTTTCCAGGCTTCTGGATGCAGACGACAGTCGCTTCCTTCCACTTGTTCTCACAAGTCACAGTTTACAGAAATTGCCACACGCCTTCTTTCGTAGAGCGGAAGAGCCAATCTTGGGAGGCTCGAAAACATTCAAGCAAGAAAGCATGTGATTCGGTTTCTCACAACAGAAGGTTACACAATAACGGGCATTCACCACAGAATGTGAGCTGTTTATAGTCAGCACTGTATGTAAGTGCTTCCATCGTCAGGGACTGGATGTCAAAGTTTCGAAGCAGCCGATCGTCTTTATACAGGATGATTCGCAACAAAACAATTTCATATTTTCGTTGCGACAGTCAATGTACAGAGGGCTGATAAACTAGCACGACTATTTGAAAGATCACGGAGGGTTAATTAACTATTATGATCGATATTTGTCATGGTAATGTCCATAAAATATTGTAGGGCAGTCTACATTATCGTAAGCCTTGTACCCAGTGGATCCTACGAAACCTGACTGAGAAACAAAAAGTAACACGTGTGTGGTTTTGTCAACTCAGTGTCTGGACCGCTACCGGTTGAATGACCACGATTTCCTGTTTCATATTGTGACAAGATGCGAAACCATCTGCCATCTGTGACTCTGAAACGCACCATGCCAGCATTCATAGAAACATTAGGGACACCACCATCCAAGAATAACAAACAGCAGTCCAGTGCGAGAGAAAGATGATAATGGCGCTGTTCTTCTATCATCTTGGCCCCAGGTTTATGGAATTCTTACCCCGAATTATAACCAACAATGGCCATCAATACTTCAATACTCTTGCATTGTTGCGACGGCAGATCAAGGCTAAGAGTAGTACTTTGCTAATAATATAATGCTAGACTCCACACAACCAAAGTAAGCAATCTGCACTCCATAAATTTTACTAGAAGTTTTGGCCCATCCTACTTACAGTTCTGATTCTGTTCCCACGTGATTCCCATAAACTAGTAAACTAAAGAGAGGTTTAACGGGGATCCATTTTCAAAAGTGCAGGAGAGGGTGCAGCATTGTCTGCACTCACATCCACAAAAATTTAACAGAAGCATTTTTGGCACCCATCTCAATAAGTCCAGATAATGACAAGATATTGCATTGCTTTGCTTTGAAAGACCTCCATCATCTTTTTTGACCGCCTCTTATACATATATATAAAATAAAGTTTATACTAAAATGTATTAAGGAACTAGTTATTATTTAATAGCACGTGTAAAATATTTCATTATATTATTTCAATTTCAGTATTTTCGAACATTGAATACTCGTGTATCAGTGGTGTACATTGAAACATGGCAAGGTACAAATCAAGCCCCTATTGACAAGAGTCAAGATATCAGTCGCGCTTTGCTCAACTTCAACGATTACACCTCCAGGAAACTATTCAAAGTGGACAAGGATACAACACAATTGCTCACGTAAGTTACTTTTGAAGGATTATTAACCTATTTTTCCTGAAAATAATTACATTGGAAAATATTGTCATCGAATTTCAATCATGTAATCATTAAACTTTCTCTATTACCCTATTCTGGAATGCAAAATACTAAACACAAGAAAAGTTAAAGTAATACAGTCCTTAGATAGAATTGCCAATAATGCAGTTATTTAACCTACATTTGGGATAAGTTCAAAGATTTTATCTCAAATGTTTCTTCCTGTTTGAATTTCAGGATAGAAAACGTCTCTTTTACGTCAAAAGTTTACATGTAAAATATTTTTAGCCCAGTGCTATTTGTTCTAACAAAAAAAATGTAGTTTAATAAAGATAAATAAAACTCTGTTTCTATAATTGTTTTAGAACTATTTTTTCTTCAACTCTCATATTTCCACAGTTTGTATCTTGTATTTTTCTTTACAGTGGAGAGACATTTCAAGGTGGGGAATCAGGAATGGCTGTTCCCGAGACTGTGTGCACTGCCAAATCTGTAGGTATCAGCGTTGATGTGAACACATACGAACCTCACCTTCTAGCTGGAACTATGGCCCACATGATTGGTCATAACATTGGAATGGGTCATGATGATGGGAGTGAGTACAGTTCTTTCCTGCATTTAGCAATAAAATAGTTGTTAAATTAAAGTTGCTCCTTCGCATTTTGATCACAGATGTTTTTAATTAGATGATTTTGTTTCTCTTTTAACAGGAGAAGAGTGTTTCTGCCGAGATTGGCATGGATGTATTATGGCTCAATCTATAGTCGGTTTGGAAAACGTCCAACCATACAAATTTTCGGAGTGCAGTCGATCAGATTATATCGATGCTTTAAGGATAGGACATGGAATATGCCTTCTAAATAAACCCAATGAGGTATTGTTCTTGTTTCTTAAATAATTTGTATGCTTGTGATAAATTTAAGACTAACATGATACTAAAAGCAGTTGTTTATTTCTCTGAATTTAGCTTATTTTGTTTTCTGTCATACTGATAATATAAAAGATGCTGCTTCTACAGCAAATGTGCAGTATAATGTATTCGTGCTGGGCTAATAGTTTAATCAAATTCGTTCTCAGTGGCACGATAATGCTGATACTTTAGTCCTTGCCAGTATGGCCAAATATGGAGCAAAAACGTTACAAACGTGAGGATTTGCATATTCATAGTAAAGGCACCAATTAGATGGATGCAGCTCGAGTCTTATAATTCTACCCATTAACTGTTGTTTGTGAGAGGGGAGACTTCATTCCATGACAACCGAAGAAAGAAATCACCATAACCTTTCCTGCCCTCATACCACCTTGGATTTCTTTGGTGTCGTAGAACCAGGTGAGCTGGATTGTTAGCTTTTGGAATCGTAATAGTGAAGTAATCTTATCACCTGTAATGATAAAATTCAGGTATACTTCTCCACCGGACGTTGAAGCTCCCGGCGCACATTCACTCGCACCATCTTCTGTCCAGGTGCCAGCAATCTCGCACCCATCTGTCATAGATGCCTTTCATGTGTAAGCGATCATGTAGAATGGTGAACGTATTACCGTGGTAAATCAACATGTCTGCCAATTTATCCATTATTTGTCGATCTTTCCGAACAACGCTATGTTAATGATGGTTTCGTACACTGCGGTTGTTGGAACACCTGGACCCTGCTTTATTGTGAAACATGGTTCTCCTTAAACTCTTTGATCCACCAAAGTGCGGTTGATTATGACGAAAATCTTTGTCATATGCTTGCTGTAACGTCCCATAACTTCTATAGCGCATTTCTGCATAAGGAAGCAAAATTTCAGAACAGTATATTACTCGTTTACAAATCTACTCCATTTTATTTAGCTGGTTGGCAAACACTTGATCTGTGCTAACGTTCTTACTAAGAAGCATATGAGTACGCACATGCAATTTATTTCCACCAATCACGTGAAAAATTTTTGTTGATCTTCTTTTTCTCCTTCTTTTCATGAAACATTGTTTCGTCACCGTACCTCCATTGTGTGATAAGAAAAAGATACTTCTCGGTCTTAATTGGTTAGCTCTCGTAGTTATAACATCATGTACTTAACCCTTGTCCACCTTCATTTTTCAAACATTTCTGACATCTACTTATGACATTAGGCACTCATTTTTCCTAGTTCTCTTTGAAAATTTCAATAATCCCTTGATGGATGATATTCTTTAGTTCGTTTAAGATGTCCCGTGTACTTTATAAGATTATGTTCATCGAGAGATAATAATCACAGAAATTTAGCTGGAGGAATCGAGCGGGCCATATAACTCTTTTCTTGAATTTCCTGAGAGAAACGTTACTTGTATGTGCCATCTCAGAATCCTGCTGAAAGAATGAAAATTGCTCTCCCTCGTGTTATTTTGCAAAATATTCTACACATGGCTATGTTGATTGTTTTCTAATCAAATGGGTCTATTACTCTGTCACAGTTACCTACGTACCCTAATCCTATTTTCTACTCATAAGGATTTCCACACGGAGTAGATTTCCGAAACTCCATTATCGGCAGTTTTCTGAATTAACATATTCAAGAATGTGAAAATAATTCGTAAGAAACTAAAATGAGGCTAGAATTGATTTCTTTGATATACATTTGTCTCCAAATTTATTTATAAAGTCTACTCCTCACTACAGGATATTAATTTAAGTTCTTTGACCTACAGTAATTTAATAGATTTTTAACTTCTTGCCGGCACCTTCAAGGCCTCTTCTGCATCGCCAATCCATTGCCTCTAAAATTTATCTTAGACTTTTGAAAAAAATAAATGTCACATTGCGCTAGTTTGGAACTGTAAACAGGATGAGAATTACCTGTAAATGCCACTCCTCCGGAAACTCATTACAGGCATTGTCGTGTGGACGACAAGCCTTGTAGTCCTGTCTTTCGTCGCCTCTCACGGAGTTTCTTAACTCTGGCAGGCAAACTGTTACATAAAAACTGCCAGTAACCTTTTTTTCTTTCCTTCATTGGGAAAGTGGTTGCCTGTCTTCATTTATGGATGAAATTGGTCATCATTTCATTGGTCATCGGCGAGTGCTGCGTGCAGACTTCACTTTCGCAGGAAGTTGCTCATTAGGAAAGATTCATAATTGACGATTGACGTTTGGTTTCTTGAATGTAAATACAGCTTTCATCACATGTTACGAATGCGCTAGACGTCGCGAGACCCTATTTTCAAATATTTCGATGATGTAGCGGTAACCGTTTTACCCAAGTTTGTAGCTGATCTTCTGAATGTGGCATTCACCGGGAACAAACTTTTCTACCAGGGGATACTGATGCAAGATTATATGCACCGATGGTGAAGTCTCCTCTATGTGCTGGTATGGCGCTCTGTGGGAATCATGTCTGCAATAGCCGCCACATTTTCATTGCTCACATCATCTTTCAAAGATATTCTGCCGCGCCAAAATCCACCAAAACATTTATATTTGTAATTAAGCAGCGTCTGGAAATGCTTGAGGGAATCACTTTAGCGATACTATTAATGTTAAACCACTTAATTACCCGAAAATGCTCTCAAACCGGCTTTTTGGTTGACAACAAGCACAAGATAACAATTGACATTTTACTGCAGCTGCAACAATTTAGCGCGCCAAATATTATGATTTAGAACAGGTTGTTTGGTTTTAGTAAGAAACTTATATATCTTTCATCCTTTGTATTATCCCACATTTGAGTTACAGCCGAGATTCGGTAAAATACAAGATTTCAATCAAAGCTCTTACTTCCATTTCCCCTGTATGACGGGCATTCCTTTATTTTGTTTAACTATCTTGTTTCTTGAATGTGAAAATGCTTATATTCTTAGTATCAGCTATATCAAGAAATAAAGTGATATATTCGTAAGTTTTGGCATCGACAGCAATAGTTTTATTCTGTATCCGATTTAACACACTTAACATCACTGGTTATTTGTTACTCCATACACATATACAGAAGTAAATATAGCCTTTGGACTGGCTAGCTGGCGGTAACCTTTGTTCATTTTTTAAATAAATTTTACATATAATATTCGTATCATTAAGTTTTTTTCATGCGTGCCACAAATTAAAGCAAACAATAAGACAAAATATAGAAAATGGTTAAAAAATATGCATTCAAACCAAGGAAATAACATTAATCAAGTTTTAACCGGTAGGTGATGTACCTCCTCTTACATAAGGTTGACCCTGAACTGTCACCTAACTGTCAACAATGCCCATTTAATAACCAGATGAGATGTCACGTTTCTTTTCCTTGATGTCAGACAGTGTCAGTGCTTGTCTAAAAGCTGACGAGCTTGTTTCAATTTGAAAGTTTTATTGTACCTTACACAATATATTTTAAAACTACTCCACAGAAGTTCAGTGGGGTTTAATTTACGTGATATGGGGATAACCATTCTACAGTAAAGCTATCTTTCAATGCTGTGTCATCTATCGCATATCACATCGAAAGACACTCCAGGTGACGTTAATGCCTTGCTTTCGCCATCCAGAGTATGGGGCGATGGAAGAGTTTTACACATAATAGGAGGTTTTGGCCATGATAACAACACTCCCGGATTAGAGCTTCGGTAGTGTGTTTGCGAACCATGATTGAAAAACTCTCCGATGTTCTCTTTATGCAATGGTTTTCTTGGACTCCAAATTAGGGCCACACAATCAACAAAACTAATCTCATTGCCTATATGAAGGAAGATCAACCTTTTACCCTTAATTGTTGGAATTTGTCGCCCCTGGGAAATGTCAGAAAAGAAAGCGTGTTTTTTACTTCTAATGGTACTATCTGTCTTGAAATTACAATGACCCTCATTAACCGAAGTCACATCAAGGTACGTAATATTTTCTATTTTCACTCCTAGAGCGTGAATATTTCTTGAAGTTTATGCCTCCATGTCATCCCTATTTATAATGTTCACAGTATTTCTTTTCATAAAGGAAAATCCTCCATTTCTAATAGCAGAATATGGAAACTCGTTCTCTTAAATGTAGGTAAACAGAGTCATTATTGACAACAATGCGTTGTTTTTAATGCTGGTGGTTTCGTTTAAAGTGAATATGCACTATAGAGCGAATTGCACTATTAACAATATCGTCTAATGTTTTAAAAAAGTGTACGGTTTTTAGGTGTTTTAACATTAGCAGTTTCCTTGTGCTTGTTGGACTGCGAAAATACACAACACTGGCTTCTGATACACACTCTGCAGTTAATTTCGCTATTATGGAATATCCGGACTATGTTCCATCAACCTATGAAATACATTTAAAAGAATTTGTTTAAAACCGCTTTTAACAGTTTACCTTTAGAGCGTATTTTGTACCTTTGATCACTCATTCATTGATGCATTATCACTAGCCACCAAATCCGCCAGCAGTTTTATTCAGTTCTGTTTCTTCAAGTTCACAATCACAATAATTGCTCCATTCTACCCAGTGGTTTTTTTTTTTTTGTTTTAAAAAAATATGTATAAATTTTGTATATTACAATTAAATTAAGTGTAACTACTTGTATTAGCAATAATTTTGATCGGTCATTTAGTGATGCATTACCACCATCCACAAGTTAGCCGGCTATTCCTTACTAATGTTCTATTTTTTCTCGTTCGTAATCACAATAATTGCTCCATTGGGGGGTTTTTTTTTTTTTTTTTTTGGTTTTAAATATATATTTTAAAACTGAGAGTATTTCGGTCAAGAACCAATAAATGCACTCACTGCGGTCACTGTCTTGGTGCCAATTTGGAGAATTCCCTCCCTTTACGTACATCAAATGCATTTCTAATTTCGGTGTGAGAATAACCCCTTGAAACTCGTGTAAGTATGTGTATCCAGATGCGTGCAACCGATTTTACATTTTGCTCCACTTTTTACCATCTTTTATGATGAAATAATTTTCAATATCTGCATAATTTTATTGCTTTGGCTTTTAGAAAATTCTTATATTTTTCATTGTTACTTTCTCCATATTTTTCTACCACATTTTCTATTTCCTTCTGCCAGTGCTTACTATTTAAGATAATTACAAGATGGAGATATACTGGGGTAATCAAATGTATTCCGAGTTTCCTGCATCTCAGTTTGAATGGATATAATTGCTAGTCAATGCACCTTGCCTTGAAGAGTGATGAAAAGGTACCGGCTTTGAGAGTACGATGCTGTGTAATCTAGCTAATGATTTTAAAGAACTGCATTTTGTAAACAATCTACTTTATTGCCTGTTAATTTTATGTTTACTGATTATCAAAGAAGGAATTATCTCTTATTATTTTGAACCGAGTGCTACCGACAACACATGCAGTGAGAGTTACCCAGCTGGGTTAACATCAAATGAGGAAGAAAGGAATGGTTCCATCTGCTTAACCTTAGATATAACCAGTGAGAGTTTTATTTTCTTTTAAATCCTTGTTAATAATGTAGCCTGTTGTTTCTGTGTTTGTACTTTCAGTAAGCATTCTTAAATGGCTGCACAAGCGCCATGTCAGGCCAGTAGGAAAGGCACCATTAGGAGCAGATATTAACAGTTAGCAGCGCTTACACCAAAATTAGCAAGCGTAAAATAAAGCGGTGATAACTGCGAAAAGGTTGCTTGTCGCTTAAGACGCACTTCCGCCCTTCATGGCTACTTTTATGAATTACATCAACTGATTAGACTAATAGAAACTCAATCCGAAATAGTGACGTCATTATTTCAAATGGCTCGGGGGAAAAAATGTAAATAAATTTGTTCACTCAGTATAACTACATAGCACGTCTGAAAAAAATAACGAATAAATATAATTTTGCATCAATACCTCACTTATAAACAGTTTCCAAAATACTAAGATACAATTTGTCCTTCATTTAACTCAAGCGTGCGTGTTATAGATAAAATGTTAAAAAAACAAGCTACTGTGTATTAAATCCAAATAATATTTACAGGTTTAATGCCTATTTTGTAGAAGTACGTAGTTCATGTTTATTATTTTTTTTTTCCTCAAAGTGCATACTTAAAAGCTTCTTTGTTTTTGTCATTAGCTCGAGGTACGACGTACATGTGGAAACAGTATAGTTGAAGAGGGTGAAGACTGTGACTGTGGCACCATTGATGAGTGCCATGAACTAGACCCTTGCTGTGATCCCATTACCTGTAAGTTGACCAAGGAGGCAGAGTGTGCTTCGGGACCATGCTGCAATAACTGCAGGGTAAGTAAGTTGCTTTTAGTGTGCCTACTACGACACACAGTGCATATCGCAAAACCCTTCTTGACATTAATATCTGCACTCACGAGTGGGGAACAAACTGAAAGGTAATGTGTAACACCCTAAAACAGTATCCTTACAGAAAGTAGGCTTTCAAATTGAGTCATCCCAGCTGTAAGGCCGTGATCCAAAGACATTTTTCTTCTCCGTCTTCCCAGTGACTGGACTGGACCAGGCAGTGACAGGCTCGGGTTTTTTCTTTTATTCTTTCTTATTATTTTACATGCTAAGTATTACTGTGGGGACTCTATTTATTACAGACAGTGGGAAAGTGATGCTTGGTACCGCATTCCCCAACCAGGGATTTGTGGGTGATGCTAAAAGGGGTGAGGAGTGTCAGGTTCTACGACATGGCAAAAGCCTTGGCGTGAACCTGCGCCAGTGGTGCATATTTTCTTGAGACTAGATCTCTAGGGTCTATAAAAGTACGTAATTGTCGTGATTGTTCTATATATAGTGAAATAATCTATGTTGGCTCTAGGAGACCTATTTGCATAGTGGTTTTCTGGTCGCATAAGTGGTGCTAGAAAGTTTGCGGGTGGTTCTTCACCTGTTTCAGGAGGACTGTTGACGATGTCAATGGTTAGGTTATATATTTGATCAAGTCGTTGCTGATGGCAATTTAATGTGTCAATTGAAGTTATCTGTAATTCATTATATATTTGAGGTGATAATGGCGATTCTTGAAGCTGTATGTTGCTCTGTGAACGCCTCTTTCGCACTGAGCGTTGAGAGACGATCGGTAGTATGGTGCTGCACAGCTCATTTAGACGTGCAGTCTGTGCGGCTAGTTCTGTGGTGAGTTGCTCTAGGAGTTTGAACTTAGTGTTGATAATTTGTTACAGCTCGGCAGAGAAGTTTGCTGTGGAAAATTCCAATGTCTATAGTCTGCTGATGATTTCTGCCTTGTTTTCTGCAATTAATCCCAGTGACTGTTGTGTAGGAGCTTGAAGTGCTCACAGTGTTGTGATGTAATCTGGTGAGAAAACTGGTTTTGTGTTCTATGTTCGAGATGTTGATGCTGGTAGAATAAATTTAAAGGTATGGCCAGGAGCGACTGGGCAGATTGCTTGCCCCCTGTAATGATCCGTTCTCACAAAAGTTGCTCAGTAACGTCGCCGGTGTGCCAAGTTGTGTTACTATGCAGGCTGCTGTGAAGAGTTTCAGAGCCATAGTAGTGGCAGCACGGTGGCTGCTCACAGGATTCGAAGGTATGGCCATACCCTTAGCATTTGCTGCAGGGCAGGGTTCTCTGGCTGCGGCTGGGCTGAATCTCGTGGTGTTGTCTGAAACTCGTATCCCCTTCTGGATTGCGTTGATGCATTCCACCTGTTCTAAAAAGATGAGGCGCAATAACGGTGGGGTGCTTTGCGCTGATCTAACTCTCACTGGTCTATTTGTGGAGATCTATTGAAGTAGTACTTTGTGAAGTAGGTACTACTCTGAGAGTTGTCGTGGTACATTAATTATTACGGCGCTGGATGTGCTGTTATTCTGCATTGATTGCACTTCTGTGACGGTGCTAGCCCGATGGCGTAGGAAACTGGTTGCGGTGGTTGTCAGAATCTTCTAGGAGAGTTGGGCTAGGGCAAGAAGGCTCTGTTGATGTTGTGGTAGTTGCGGCTGTCTTCTTTTTTTGACTTTTCCAGTTGAGGCGTGCTGTGCCTGATCGCCCTTCGATCAGGCCAAAACGTAGATTTCGTGTCTCCATTTCTGAGAGTGATGCATTACCCATGACATTTCATCTTCAGATTCAGGCAAAACATCTGTTTTCTCTGTACACTCTTCCCTTATGGAGGAGGAGGAGGAGGAGGAGAAGGAGGAGGAGGAGGAGGAGAATAGTTCTCCTGGACTAGCGTCAGAGGCAGAAGTTGCATCTTTTCAGGTAGTGGAGAAAAGTAAACGGCGTCCACGTCCTTTTTGTAGAGTAATAGGTACGCGCCCAAAGAATATCCTACTGTCACAGTTTCTGATACTTCTGCAATGGGATTAACCTGAATAGGAGTTTCAGGAAACACATTCCCTCGATCATTTTGGACTCCTTCCCGGGGGTGGCCGGCTTCCTTAAGGGATTCATTCCCACTCTCCTGGAGGAGTGCAAGGTGGTGCGGAAAGGACATACCTACAAACTCCAGTCTAAATGCACCAAGGATCATCAGAGATTACTGCACTCACTGACTAAGAACGGGATACCACAGTTTTTCCTTTGCTGTAGACAAGGAACATGATATCAAACGAATCATGAGAGAGCTGCCAGTGGACACTCCAGTGGGGGAAATCGCTGGAGACATTCAACGCTAGGTCATATCCCCGAAGGTCGTTAAACAACTCATCAAACCCTCTCAAGAAAGTTCCTGTGAGAGAATCCCCATTCCCTTGCTTTTAGAGAGCTTGTAGAGGCATTTTTAAATCGTCAAAACAGATAAGAAATACATTCCGCTCCACAAAAGACATAAGGAAGCTTATCCAGTGTCTGCAGAATACCTTGCTCATGTAGTGCGGTTTACAGTGCCACCACAAAGTGCAGCATTAATACACGCCTTACAGTACATTAAAGACTTTGCTGCCTAGGTCAGAGACAGATCAGCCGTCGCTGAGCATGCTCTCTAGCTGATGGAGAGCAAAAAATTTGATTTTCAAGAAATTGACACATTAGCTTCAACATTTCATTATCATCCTTTCTTATACCTGGAGGCAATTGAAATTTACAAGCATACAACAATTTCAACAGGAAAGAAGCAGCCCTGAAATTGCACCCAGCATGGTGTTCGACCTTACAAAATACCAAGTCAAGGAAACTACGCGAACCAATCAGCAACCAACATCAGGGTGGAAACACCCAGGAGCTCCAGGTTGGATCCAACCGAATTAACCAAACGAACCAATCATAGCTAAGTTTCACATGCGCCCCCACTATATAGACTGCCACCCATTCACCAACGAGTCAATCACTGCCTCGTCTCCAAGAAAATAACGTCGACTGATGATGTCCACCCCATTTGTGGACGAAACATCAGGGAAGATGAAGGAGAAAAATCCCAATGAACTACGCCCTTATAGTCCGGATAATACAGTTTGCAAATGCAATCTTATACTTTGCCTTTAAAGCAATGGTTAAATAACTGTGAATATTTCTAGTCTCATACATCTGACAAAAATGTATCATTTTAAAATTGTTTCATAGTTTATGTGTTTAGATTTGGCGGAATAAATAGATGTATGGATAGGTAGGTGGTATGAGGCAAAAGAGAATACTTTCGGCACTTGAATTCAGCTCACGGTTGGCATTGAGGGCATATCCGGGATTAAGGGCTACAGTGAGGGAGAACGCCGGGTGACCAGGATCTAAGGGTAGTGTATGTGCGGTTGCAGAATGCGACATGTTTCCAGATAGAACACGCCGAACCCCCCCTCCCCCAAAGTTTTTCGAGTCCCTCGGAATGTCCGCTTCCATTCCTGATGCCGGGGTAGTAACCTTTCCAAAGCGCAATCCACCACCATCTCTCCGGCACTTTCGATCCCGTAATAGAACCAAAAGAATGAAATGATATGAAATGGGAGAGGGGAAAATTCTTAGAATGGAAATATACATCCCATTATTCACCTGACAGGAAGAAACCACGAACAAACACACAATCAAGATGGCCAGCCCATGGGAACTGAGTTTTAGGAGTACCGCCTAATCAAATCCACTCTATTATTTTAGATTAAGTTACAGTGAAATGTTAATGTCTCATTCCCTTTTCCACCGCTTTCCAGCAAATATCTTTGACCACATTAGATCCTGTAATTAGCCTCCATCTGGACTACACTTATATTCTTTTCCATCTCCCTTCTCTAATTGTCGTTTTATTGAATTGAAAGTTAAATAAGCGCAATTCTGCCGCAACTTTTTATTTCTTAGATCATTTTTGGAAAACTGAATTAATATGGATATTATTACTATTCTGTATTATGCAGATATCTTACCTACTGATTGGAAATAATATATAACTGCCATGAGTGACCGAGGTCGTTAAGGCGCGGACTCATGAGCGCGATGTCAATTCCCAATAGGACAATCCTCCCTGATTGAAGTTTTTTTGTTTTCTTCAATCCTCCTCATAAATGGCAAATGCCGAGAGGTACTCTAAACGTATGCCTGGAATGCTTCTTCCGTTAAAAAAATCCTTTCCCAGTTTATCATGTCATCTCATGTATCGTCAGTCCTGGTGGTGTAGTGGTTACCATACTTGCCTCCTACACCCAAGAACGCGGGTTCGAACCCGGCCAGGACCGATGGATTTTTTCGGGCATAAAAATCCTAAGTATGGCTTCCTTCGGAAGGGAAGTAAAGCCGTGTGTCCCGTGTCGTACATTTACGGCACGAAAAAGAACCTCAAACCTGAAAGAGAGGCCTCGGAGCAAAATTTGTCGGCCGTTTCACGCCCTGAGTTGAATGGGACGCTGATGATCTGAGATGTTAAAGAGCGTCCATAAATAAATCGATCAAAAAAAATCTCATGTATCATCAGTGTCCACAAAAATGGGCGTTAAACATCATTCAAATTTTTCTTAAAAATATGGTTTAGAAATCGATGAGGATGATTTCTATCAAGAGTGATAACATTTCAGTACTTTGAATAGGAAGAACATTAACAATTGGATTCTATACTACATGCAGTGCATAAGGAGAGCATGTATTTGAGCAGGAACGCCGACACGGGTGGCCGAGACCATTAAGGCACAAACTCGTGAGCGAGAGGTTTGGGGTTTGGTTTATTCCAGGATCGTCCTCTCTGACTAAGATTCCTTCCAGGTTTTCCTCAAACCTCATAAATGGCAATGCCGGGGAAGTACATTTAACTTAGGCCTAGAACGCTTCCTTCCTTAAAAAATCCTTTCCCAATGTATCATTTCATCTCATGTATCACAAATGTTCTACTACCTGTGATGTCTCAGCAGTAAAAACCAAAGCACAGGACTTAATGCATTAGGACAAAACAGTCTCCATTATTCTGTGAAATTCACTGGCATTTTGATTAAAAGAAAGGCGATTATTTGTAAGAACATGTTATGGAAGGCTGAACTGTATAAAATGACGCATCTTAATGATATAAATTATATTTAAAAGCACATAATTTGTGATCTTAGTCAGCAGAAATAGTTCTGGTTTCGATCAAAAGAAAGGCAGTATGACATAGCATAGAAGATTTTAATTATTCAGTCAATATATGACAATCCGAAGGTCATTTTACGAGAGATAATTGATGGGAATGATTTTCCAAGGAAGTGGGATTGATAGATCATTATCGGAGTGTTTAATTGCAATGTATTAACTTCATAATTTTTAATATGTATAGATTGCAAGAATGAGATTCGAATTTACGTGTTCCAGTGATGTGAGTATTAAGTTGTTGCTACGAATGTAGCACCAAAAGTGCTCTCATTTGTACCTTGTAATCACATGTCTCGCAAGGTTCAAGAGTTAATGCACGGACATTAAAGATAAACGGAGTCAAGAAAGAGGTATTACATGTGCGGTAAATGAATGCCTGCCTCTTAAAAGGTTTATTTACCTCTGAATTCGTTTTTCTGTAAAACACTGAGCAGTCTCCGAACACAAGAGCATAGGATAGAAGATGCGATGCACAATCTTGATTTGGCTTAGCAGAAGGCGAGCGAAGGGTGATTAAACGAAGCCCTTTAGTGAATAACAGCGGCATTTTACACAAAAAACGAATATCATTGAATGCGAATATAAGTGGTCTAAAACTACATTTTGGCGCAGTTTAGCTTGTCAAATAGGAAACACTAGATACTGTAGTTGTAAAATCGGAGCTTAAATGCACCGGGTATCCTCTATCCCACTACTTTCCAGTGCAATGAGGTTTGTTCTCTGAGTTCCTGTTTTCGCTTCCACCACAGTCTGATTTGCCACCAAAGAAGTTAAGAATCGATTACTTTGATTGTCCAATTCACCACGACGCAGTGATCTAAATTGCTTCGCAACCTTTCTTTTTCTATTCTATACGGAATTTTGAAAATGTACGGCCCATGGCAATAAAACAACCAAACAGCCAACTAAATAAAATTATATAATTTTATATATATATATATATTGTCACGATTCTCGAGTACTTTGTCTACAACTATTACGTTATTGACATTGTGAAGTTTCATCTCACAGACCTTTATAAATTACTTGGGAAAGAAATTGAAATAACTTTTTGTAAAATAAGAACTCTTGTTTTATCACTAGATCACATTATAAGATTTATTATATTCTTCCAGACTATCAATGTCTGAATCTTAACAATCGATTAACATTTTCTCTTACATGTTTCCGAGTTGGGGGAATACGTCCTGTCTGTTTGGTGGTCCGTTCCCAACTCCTCTACTTCTAGCGTACTCCCATAACTTGCTGAATAGACGGAAAAACTTCTAACCACCAATTAGATTAAAACGCAAAAATCGTTTCTAGAAATGTCTACATAACTGACAAGCAACCGCCACTAACGGACGGTCTCCTAGATTTTGAAAAAATGGAAAAGAAATCCCAATCGATCGATAAAAGACACCAAAGCAGTTAAACCTCCATTTTCCTCATATATTATTTATATGTAAAAAGTTTTGCCAACAAATTGCATTACTTACACCCATAAATTATTCTACTGTGATGCGAAAGGAATTTACCCTAGCAGCTTTTGAGCGGGTTTATTTTCTATGAAGTATCTGTGATACTAATATTGCGTGGAAGATACAGAATTATCAAAATAAACAAAAATGAATGCTCTTTTACACGGCAATGTGTATCTAACTGTGAAAAATATGGCTGTATTAATGAAACTTTTTCTCGTTTTCCTGTCGAATTGTGAAATGTATTTGAATTATATTACATTACTATTCGTTCTGATGTGTATTTTATGTGCTTATCATATCATTATAAAATTTTCCGCATTTTTTCATATCCAAAAGATAATTCAAATTCCCAAAGACATTACAGATTGCGCATTTCCAGCTATATTTTTATAGGACTGCCTATTATTTTATACTTAAAGCCTTTATTAAGACTTACTATATGGTTCCATTTCTGTTTTTTTCTTTCTTTACATTAATTTTACTTTATATATGATATGTTATTTTCTCTGTCTTATTTCAATTATGCAGATTTCCGGATCCTTGTGATCACTGATGGATGATCTGTTTTATATAGGTATTTTCTCTCCAACAACCTAGCTATATGCTTTTTGTTTCGCTAATGTTCATTGTTTTACATGGAAAAGAATTATGTTGATAACATTTCCTTTCATGTTTTCTTTCCTTTGAGTTCATTTATGCCACGCAGCTCATTCATTTTTAAAAAGTTTCTTAAAAAAAGCAACTTAGGCAAAGTTTTTGTGGTAAAGGTTATGCAAGAAATTAAAGGAGATAATAATGATCCGTTGATTTCAATCAAAAGTTATTTTTGACATGATAATTACTATGTGCTGCTGGAAATTTCAAAATTGCCATAACTGATATTCCTTTTCTGAAGCAAAGCGTCAATGATAGTATTTCCTCGCTGCAAATGCGGAACGTAGTAGCTTTGTCTACATCACACATTTTTACAATAAATTTTGAGAAATTTAAAACAAATCTATTCATCTCTTACTCTATATACAGTATTTTGTATATAGGGTTACTCTATATAATTTTCCAGTTTGAAATGTATGTATGTTCTGTACATGTCAACAGTTTGATTTCATATATCGGTTTTTGTTTTGTTTATTTCCGCACGCTCACCGGATCCGAAACTGCTTGGTCACAGCTGCATAGTTACGGCCGCGTATTGCCTTTGTTAAGGCCGTTTAGCACGTGTTTAGATTCAGAACGGTGAGGAATTGGATGGATGGATGGATGGATGGATGGATGGATGGATGGATGGATGGATGGATGGATGGATGGATGGATGGATGGCTTTGTCTGGGACGAAGAACGCCTTCTATACTTGAGCCATGCTCACGGCTTGCCCTTTGTGCCTACGCCCCCAAGGCATGGAGTGAGTTAGCGGGTGGTCGATTACTGCGAGAATGCAGATTGGGTCCCTAACATGTTTCCAGATAGAACACACATCCCAACGCAGGTGGAACCAAACCGCGAGTTATGCGAACTCCTCGGTCCCTTCTATTCCAGACGCCGAGTCGGAAATATTTCCAAAAGCGAAAGCCACTATCACACCGCGCTAGTTCACCTTGCCCTGACACTTTCGATCCTGTAATAGAACCAACGGAATGAAATGGGAGAGCGGAAAATTCGTGAAATGTAAATATCCATACCAGCATTCGCCAGAAACCAAGCCCAGGATGGCCGGGAATTGAACCCGTAATCTCCCGAATGCGAGTCTCAAGCATTAGTGCCGGAGCCATCCTGCTCGGTTCAGCGAGAAGTTACTCTTCCATTGCGTTTCATTTCTTTGTTTGCCATGGTTCAAAGAAGCAAGGCATTTTCATTTGCTGTAAAGGTATTTTTATTGATTTATTTATGGACGCCTTTTAACATCTCAGACCATCAGCGTCCCATACAATTCAGGGCGTGAAACGGCCGACAAATTTTGCTCAGAGGTCTCTTCTTTCAGGCTTGAGGTTCTTTTTCGTGTCGTAAATGTACGACACGGGACCCACGGCTTTACTTCCCTTCCGAAGGAAGTCATACTTAGGATTTTTAGGCCCGAAAAAATCCATCGACCCTGCCCGGATCTACAAATGCAATAGACAACAGCCTGATTGAGAAGTTTTTTCGAAATTTACATGGATTGAGATATTAACCCCTCTCCGTAAATTATTTTATAAGCTGACAAGGAAACTGATACAGTTACCGATAAAAAGCAATTGAATAGACAGAAATTAGCAGAAAATGAAGTGGGTGCAGCGCTGGTTTTACAGGAAGTCTAGAAGGTTCGTGGAAATCCGTTATATAATATTTGTAGTGTTTGGATTTTGTTGATTTGGTTTATTTACGGGCGCTCTTTAACGTCTCAGACCATCAGCGTCCCATACAATTCAGGGTGTGAAACGGCCGATAAATTTTGCTCAGGGTTCTTTACTTGCCGTAAATCTACGACACAGGACCCACGGCTTTACTTCCCTTCCAAGCAAAGCCATACTTAGGATTTTGCACCCGAAAATATATCAATCGGCCCTGGCCGGGATCGAACCCACGATCTCGAGTCTATGAGGCAAGTATGGTAGCATTTGGATACGAGTTATTCAACTGTAGGGCGAATTTGGCTCTATCCCTATAATATGAAAACGTGTTTTGAACTCAAGAACAGGATAAGCAGATTCATGTTTGGATACGAGTTATTCAACTGTAGGGCGAATTTGGCTCTATCCCTATAATATGAAAACGTGTTTTGAACTCAAGAACAGGATAAGCAGATTCATGTCCCTTTGGCTTTAAAATGTTAGCAGAAATTCAGAATAACGTTGAATGGCTAGACAGATAAGACACATTTTGAATTAATGAATGTGTTAATATAATAACAATGCTCTGTTTCACGAAGTTCATTATTTGGTAAATCTTGTCTCATTCTGGTATTACTTGGTTACTTTACATGTGTTTTTCCAGAACTAACAGTGTAAACTGGTAGTTACTTTTGTGGTAAACTGATGTTATCAGAGGGCGATTTTGTTTTTAAATGTTCTGTTTCATGAAACTTTTGGTCTTGTAATAACTAGTGGAATTCTACTAGTGAACCTCCAATAATGAATTTAGATATTAGTATGCAAGTTTTAGCTTACATATTGATTCTATCAATTATACTCGACACATTTTAATTATAATGGTCATTAAGGTTATTTATGTAACATGTGATCTCAAATCCACCACCCATTCCCATATTTCTTGAGTTATAATTTTTCACCTGAAAAACGCTATAGAAACTGTGCTATTTACACCATTATTTGTAAATAATAGCATGAATAGCGAATATGAATGTACAATAAAAGCAATTACCATTTGTAGCTTTCTTGATGTGCAGAGAAAATGTATCTCTCACATATGCCGATGTATTTAATCCATTGCGTTCATAGTTTGCGTTATTATTTTCCACATTTCGGCTTTATCTTTGCTCGTTATTTTTGTGATGATTGCCCAAATGGTATTTCTTTATGCTCATTAATTAAATGCTGCATTGTTACTTTTTTTTAATATTAGGGATTATTTTCGATGATATTGCTATTTCTTGGCTTGAATAAATGCTGTTTAACGCCCGTTTTTGCTACAGAGGCACCACAGGCGATGGACACTGATGATACATAAGATGAAATAATATATTGAGAAAGGATTTATTTTTAAGGAAGGAATCGTTTCAGGCCTAAGTTTAGGGTACCTCCCCGGCATTTGCCACTTATGAGGACTGAGGAAAACCTGGAAAAAACCCTAGTCAGGGAGGACGGTCCTGGCGGGATTCGAACCCCAGACCTCCCGCTCACGAGTCCGCGCCTTAACGACCTCGGCCACCCGTGGCGGTTTTTATTGACTTGAATATACTATTTAAAATACATGCCGAATAAACAAAATCGCATCAACAAACAGTCCATGGAGTAATATATATTCCCGAAACAGCCTTGGATACAGTCGCTATTACACTAATGACAAAATTTTACAATTCTGTCATTGTGGAATACATGTTCGTGAAATAGGTTTTATTAGGATTGGTGGAATTATGGCTAATAACTGGTAACTAATAGACTAGTTGTTTCGCGAAACAGGGCCAAGCAGATAAGCGCAAAACAATCTGAAGAGAATTGTTCAGCAAGGATTACATGATGTCTAGGCTACAGTATGAAACAGTACAAAGCGAAACAGTGGCATTTGTTGCTCGCAATACTGGACAACAGTATCTATAAGGAATGCTAAATGCAATATTGCGTAAATAGGCGTTGCAAAACCAACAGTTAAATGCTCCATGCAATACCTAGAAAAAAAATGGAAACCATGGGAACATCGCTGGAAGACACTTCTTTAAGCAACTTTGTCAATGTTTGTTCGGAAATATTAGATTACAGATACTCCGATGTGCTCGGTGCCAAATGAACACGTCAATTCCCAGAATACACGCATTTGGGCTAAAGAGAATTCTCATATCTTGTATGAAATATCTCTTAACGGTGCAAAAATAGAGTTCTGTCAACCCTTGTCTTTTTTTTTTTTTTTCCATACAAAGGTGAATACCATTGTCTATGAGAATCTTGCATGAATTTTTTAATTAACGAAAGAGACTCCTTACTGGCTATTTTCGGTAGAATGTTATCACTTAGTACACTTCCAATATCAACATGGCTGAAATTGTTCCCCTCTTTGAAGACTTAATCAATCCTGAAGTAAGTTTGCATGATCTTATGCCACCAGATTTCTATGCGACATGCTAAATAGGAAACGTTTCATAACAAGTCACGGATTCTCAACTGCAAGAAAATATTTGACGGTAAATTCAGGTTGTGAATATGTTAATGAATACCTTTCGTAATGTTTGGAGAACATTATGCTTCTCATGCGACAAGGTAAGCCCATTAGTTCATAAGTACTAAGAAAATTCAGAGGCCAAGGATGAATGAAACGCCCTGTGATGACATATATTTAATCACTGTCTTATTATGGATTGAATAATGTCAAGAAAACATATGAAAGCACGTTATCTGTCAGAACGTTTTTGTTGAAGCCGCTGTAATATCGCTCAAGAGTACACTTGAGAGTATCTTCATTAATCAAATTATTTTCTATGTAAATATGTTTTGCATTTTCAAGTATAATAACAATTGCTGTTTCCAGTTTTTATTTCTATTAAAGTACGCTAATTACTAAACACGCATCATTCTGACCGTTTAAAAGCTCGATTACCTCTTAATTCCAAATAAAAAGTCAACATTTGAGTACACTAGAAGTATTCTGAAAACATTTATTCAAGAGCATGGAGGCAGAATAGTACTCTTCAGGTGTTTTGCTTGTTTATTGCTGAGAACAATATGAAGTTTGGATAAATATTTATTTTGTATAAAACATTTCATTAGTTTCTAATAAACTTTCTGTGAGGACATTTAAAGTAAACAGTGGACTGTATCTTGTGAATCTAAATATTTATACTGTCAACATAATTTAAAGCAGCCCTCTGTTTCTGCTATGCACAGTCATTTTAGCCCTGAAACTGAGCTCTGTAGCATAACATCATGCTGCTACAGAGGAAATTAATCCTTTTACCCCAGTACTGCTCTGGTAACTTTTTATCAGCGTATTTTAAATTTTCAGCTTTGGAAACCACAATAAGTCATTCACAATGTTCTGTTTGATACCGTAATTTCATGGCATAATTACAACAGTCAGATATTTGCTTTTGAAGGGAAAATTCATTCTGCTGATTGTGAGTAACGCATGCGTAATTCGTTCGTTTTGTCAGACTTCAATGCGAGGGGAAGGTAGGAGAGGGTGATCTATTCGTGTTATATCGGGTGGCCCCCTGGCAAACTAATCAGACAGGCAATCCACTTGTTGAAACGGCACGTGAAGCATGACTTTCGCAGGGATTCCTAACTGAATTCGAGAGATAATTACACTATATGGGAGAATGTTAAACTCGAATAAGTGCATAACGTCACGAGCTAACTGCCGGTCACCGTAAGAGGAAGTCAAATGAGCACAATGAACCTATTGGTTGAGTTCTCCCAAATCAATAGTTCTGGAATATGAGGACCACCATTCTCAAGTGTATCATCCTCGCAGTCTAGACTACCTTTTTTAGTATGTATAATGCAATGAAATTGAGTATCTGACTCTTAATATTTAGATAAGTTTGAGCTAAACTGCCATCAAGAACCAGCACTCTTAGGAGTAGTGTTACTCCAAAATTGGGTAACCTGACAACTGAGATGCTAAATGACACAACAGAATAGATTGGATCTGTCCCAGCATGTAATTGACTCTCCCTTTATTTTCTTCCTGTGCCTTTCAGCCCGAAACAACTCTTCTTTTTTATTTCTTTTTCCCCTGAAGCAGACCGTAACCCTAATTTGAATATTGCTTATTAAACAAAGATATTATCAATTATAATATTAATATCCTGTTCATAATTGTAATATTAATACCCTTGATTATTATGTCATTCTTGACCTTCTTAAACCATACCTGAAATTAAATTATAATAATAATAATAATAATAATAATAATAATAATAATAATAATAATAATAATAATAATAATAATAATAATAATAATAATAATAATGTTGCCATCAGAGGTAATTATTAAAATAGGGAATTTTGAGACAGCAATTTCGGCTTCAGGTTCAGGTTTCGCTATCTGACATAGCTTTAGTATTAAGTATAGAAACGGATAAACCTGTAATACATTGCCTCTCTACATTTCCTATTTCTTAGTCGCGTTTTAAATTAGGTGTTGTTTTATCATCAATTGCGCAATTATGTACATCAAGGTCTTTTGGTTTCTAATTGACTTAGTTTTTATGGCTGATTTTGCAAATGGAGTATATTACACCTCGGTCTCTTTCTAGTTCTGAGAAAGAAAACTTTAATCTTTTGCAAACTTACGGCGCGTTATGTTCTAAGACTTGGTCTAAAGGATTAGATTTCGATATTCATGAACTCTGGAGCCATTATCATAAAAGATTTAACGATAATAACGTTTTTGGTGAGTGGTTAATCGTTGTATATAGTTCTGATTCAGATTGTTTTCATACATGTAGCAAAGGACTGTTATTGTGTGTTTCTGGAAGAACTATTAACATGAAGCGTTGGAAGCAGAGTTTTTCAGCTCTTTACACTACGTCTTAATTTTTGGGTTCATAGTCGTAAGCGCAAACAACGCATAACAAGTATAAAGTGCAGAGGGGTACAGCAAAGCAATTTTAATAGTTATTTAAGTGATTTTTTGTGCGTTCATCTGTTTAAGGGCAAGCTCCATTTATTTACTTGTTGAAGAAATTTCCTTGCAATTATCTTCATCTTAGTAGTGCCTGTCATAAGTGGCATCAGAGCAATGTTCTCCAATGGCAGATTTTGCTAAAAACAGGGTCCTCATTTCACTGCGCAATCGGAAATTGATTTTTTTCAATAGGGAGTTGCCGCCTGACGGGCTCGCCACCTGTTGGAGGAAATAATGTCGCGCAGTCAGAATTCATAGTGCGCATTTTTTGTTTCTTTCATTATTCATTATGCTGAAAATATAAGTAATACTGTTTATTATGTGACTCGACTCTTCCGGGCTGAAAGGCCATGGTCTAATGGGATACTTCTCCATCATCTTCCTAGACGTTTCGTCCATGACTGAGGTGGACATCTTCAGCGGTACGGTCGCCGTTATCATCTTGAAGACGAGGCAGTGAGTCCAGTGCCTCGTCTTCAAGAAGATTATAGCGACCACTGAAGATGCCTACGACCAGTGCTTCGTCATGAAGATTACGGCGACCACACCACTGAAGATGTTTATCTCAGTCGTGGACGAAACGTCTGGGAAGATGGAGAAGAATCCCATTGGACCACGGCCTTACAGTCTGGAATACTTAAAATAAGAAGCTTGAGAAATGCCGGAAAAAATTTAATAATGTAAACGGAAACGGAGGATGAGTTAAACAAAGTTATAAATAGCAACAACCTAAAAGGAAAAGACTTAAAGATTGAACCACCCAGAAAGAGGAACCCGATGATGATTTTGTATGATGTATTGGCTGGTGCTAAGGAAGAAGAAATCTCTGAAGATATTTGCATACAGAGTTTTGAACAATATATTTCAAGAGAAGATTTCAAAAAAGAATTTAAATTTAGGTTCAAAACAGGACCAAGAAATAGGGCAACCGTACACCACGTAGTGGAGGTGTCCCCAAAGTTAAGGAAATATATAATCCCAAATGGTAGAATATATATTGCATTTCAGTCAGTTAGTATTAAAGATTTCATTTCAGTGGCCAGGTGCCTTAAATGCTACGATTATGGTCATGTGGCAAAATATTGCAATCCCGACAAATTAATCTGCGAACACTGTGGGGAAGAAGATCATGAAAGGAAAGAATGCGCTATGAAAGAACAACAGCCCATATGTATTCCCTGTTGCAGAAGAAACAAGAAATGTGGGGGAAGGCAAAATTGTCCTACCTATAAATTAATGTGGGAAAGAGTAATCGCTCGAACTGATTATGGATAGAAGTAAAACGGACATAGAAAGAGGAAAACCCAAAAGAAGAAATACCCCCAGTAGAATTAAAAGGAACCTAAAAAGAGTCATAGCCCACAAACTTAAACTTAGGGACAATTCCAAAACCACAGACAGTCACACATAGACGAATGAAAATGAAATCCTGGAGCTGTTATATAACACAAAATTAAATGAAGAACTGAAGATATCGTCACACAACAAACCTGCTTTACCCCCAAAATTAAGAATCCACACCATAGATAAAGAAATGGGAATTAAGAAAAAGATCGAAGTGAGTTATCAAGCCCTAATGGATGAAGATATAAGTACAGAAGAAGGAGGAGAAGAAGAGGAAGGGAACAAGGAACAAATAGAAGTAGAGATTGAACAATTCGTCTCACAAAAAAAGCTGCGCAGTAGATTCTTAAAATCGCTATGGGCAAGAAGAAGAGAAAATTCAAGATTAAACACAAAAGTAAAATTTGTCAATTCAATGAACGACAAGGGCAGTGATGTGACTTCATGTCAAAAAGTGATAGAAATCGAGGCGCTAGAAGAGAAAAAGAAAGCACAGGAAATCAATAGCAAGCACCAGTTAAAATTAAATTCAACGTTTAGAATTGTAAAAGCCAAAATAAATAGGAAAGAACAGAAAGATAATAACAATACAAATTACACGCATAAGCTGGTGGAGGTCAACAAGAGCATCTCCCTGAAGAAGGAAGATACACAGAGCTGTCATGATCATTACTATGTAAAACAGAAAAATATGCAGGAATGGCAGGAAGAAAAAGCGGAAGAGATGAAAGATGCACGGTTCATTACACAGCTGTCTAACAAAAAGGTGACTCAGCAACACACGTTTCGCCAGCATGAAAGTATTGGAGGCGAAGAGAAAGCAGCCTACCCAAGTAAAGAAAATATAATAACAAATGTCAATCCAGAAAATATTTATTATGAATTCGAATTAAAACTAAAATTAAGTAGATTAGAAGGGAGAAATACAATATTAACAGCTCTACGATTAGTAACTAGAAAATTACATCCTAAAGGAAAGTACATAACATTTCCATTCCCAGAAGCAGCAGACAGATTAGAATTAAGAACACAAAACCTACCTACAAATCCAACAGACTTACGGAAATTATTACAGACGGCATTTGAAAGAAGATTAGAAATTTTAGACCTGGAAGAACTGTATCATAATTTCGTACTCAGTCACGGAAGGATAGCCTTCGATTTTCAAAAATCTTGGCCAAATAGTCATATTCATACTTATCATAATTAATGGAAGTAATAAACTTTATAAAAATAGGGCAAATAAGCGCCCAAAGAAGTAAATTGGTCATGGTGGAATTAAGGAGACTATCAGAAGAACTGCAATTAGATATTCTGTGTATACAGGAACCATATTGTGTAAACGGTAAACCAGCATACATATCGACAAATTTTAGAACAGTAATATGGCAACAATAATAGTTTTTAACTCGGAAATACAAGTGGTGAAAATAACGCAACTAAGTGATACACATACAAATTGCATAGAAATAGCACTAAAGGGGAAATATTATGTTTTAGTAAATCAATATTTTCAGTTTAGCGAACGAATAGAACCATATATAAATAGAATAAGAGAAATAGAAAATGGTTATAAAAATTCTCCAGTAATATATATGGCGGATGCTAATGCACATTCTCAATGGTGGAACAGTAACTACAAGGATAAAAGGGGAGAACTACTGGAGGAGATAATAGCGGAGCTACAGCTAAATGTAGAGAATAAACCAAGTAACCCACCAACTTACTGTAATAGAGCAGGAGCTACATATAACATAGACATCACGTTGACAAATAAAAGAGCAAGCAAAATTGTTACAAACTGGAAAGTAGGTCAATCACTGATGTCAAGTAATCACAATATAATTTATTTCGAAATACAAATTAACACAAACCAAGAACAGAGATGGAACGAGAATAAAAGACCCTACAACATAAAGAAAGCTAACTGAGATAAACTAAAAACGGAATTTAAATTGCCAAAAATGCCTAAACCTCAAGATGACTGTAACAATAAAGCAATAGCACTAACCAAAGCCATCCAAAAAGCTATACCCAGAATAAATAAAAAACATAACTCTTCACCAACATTCTGGAATGATAACCTATTAAAATTAAGAAGATCAGTTAGAAAAGCTAGAAGAATTTACCAGAAATCTATTATTGCCTCAGAAAGAGAAAATAACTTAAAGAAATATAGAGAAATTAGAAAAAATATAAGGAAAATATAGAAGAATATCGCCAAGCTGCATGGAAAAACTTCGTAGAGGAAAACCTTACCAACAACATATGGGGTACACCTTACAAACTAATCATGGAGAGAGTAAAAGCCCCAGAAATAATATCCACTCTGGATAAAGGGGAGAATAAAATGACTGTTAACTGGATAGACTCTATAAATCTTCTACTTCTAAAACTACTACCTAATGATAATGAAGAAAATGATAACTCAGAGCACAGAAAACTAAGAAAAGAACTCATTACTGTAAAAATAGGTGAAGGTGTCGTTTTCCCCTACCATGAAGATGAAATAAGAAAAACTATAAAAGAATAGAAGAACAAATCACCAGGACCGGATGAAATAAAGTCGGAAGTGCTGCAACAGTTGGAAGATCAGATTACCCCGTACCTGTGTCAATTGTTTAATAACTGTCTATGGCAGGAAGAGTGCCTTACTGCTGGAAGGAAGCGAATGTGATCATTTTAAACAAAGGGGCTGACAAAGATCCCACGCAACCGAAATCCTATAGGCCTATATGCTTATTAAAGGTTTTGGGCAAAATCCAAGAAAAACTTTTGAGCTAAGAATAGAAGAATATAGATCAATGATTGGTATGACCAGTAAACAGTTTGGATTTAGAAAAGGCAAGTCTACAGAGGATGCCATAATCGAGGCAATAGAAACTGCAAAAACAACTAATAAAAAATACGTAATAGCAATATTTTTCGATATTGCGGGGGCGTTTGATAATTTATGGTGGCCAGCACTGTTTCACATTTTAAGGAAAAGAAATAGCCAAAACGTATCTATAATTTGTTAATAGATTATTGTAAAAATAGAAGAGTGTACGTAAAGGGTGCAAACCAGATTATTACAAAGGAAATTACCAAAGGATGTCCGCAGGGATCAATATTAGGGCCGATATTATGGGACATATTTTTGGAATCTCTAATAGAAAAAATAGAAGGATTAAACAGTATAAAAGATATAATAGCATATGCAGATGACTTACTAATAATAATAGAAGGAAACAATAGAAGGGAAATTGAAAAGAGATTAAATATAATAACTGAACATGTAAACAATTGGTGCATAAAAGCAAAATTAGAAATTGCTCCTCGCAAATCATCATATATGTTTTTAAAAGGAAACTTAAACAGAAATCCGAGTAGTAAAATTAACAATAACAATATTAAGAGACAAGGAGTAAATAAATATTTATGTATCTATTTGGATGAAAAACTAAATTTTAAGAAACATGTAGAAAACACAAAAACTAGAGCAGAAAAAGTTATGTTTAAGCTGGCCAATATTGGACAAAGATATTTCAATATACATGCTAACGGAATAAAAACATATCATAATAGCATTTTTGCAGCCATAATAAACTATGGAGGAGGAGTCTGGGGAGAAAAGGCACGTGAGGTACATTTTATACGTACTTTAAGGAGCTCACAAAGAAAAATTTTATTGAGATGTACAAGGGCATTTTCCACTTCTCCAACAATGGGACTATTAGTAATAATGGGTATATTGCCAATTGATTATTTAGTTCGATTAAGATCAGCCTCTTATTGGTTTAAATAACAAAATAATTAAAAAATAATGAACATTGTTGGTAAAAAGTGTAGGAATAAAAAAGAAGTTAAAGATTCCTTATACAAATATGGCAACGAGAATGGGATGAAATAAAAGAAGGCAGAAGAGTACATGAAATATTCCCATCCATAAAGGAAAGATTACAATATAAGCATATTCATCCAAATAAGGGTTTAGTGCATTATGTAACAGGCCAGTCCATATTGCTCATATTTACAAAGATTTAATTTACAAACAAATAATGCATACACGGATTGTAACGTGATTGATACACCGGAACATGTCTCATTTGAATGCCCTAAATACCAGTCATCGTAGCAGAGGAAAGACGACTACTTGCAGGGAAGTGCATTTGGAACATCATGAGAAAAGAAGATGATTTTAGGGCAATGAACGAGCTAACAAATAAAATATCATGCAAAATGGCAGAAGAGTATAAAAATGGCAAAAAACAAACAAGAGAAAAAATCCAAAGGCCAGAAATGGTATATTCCCCTAGAAGATCCGAGAGAATCAGGGAAAGGGAAGAATGATATTTACAACCAGAATTAGAAGAAGATAACACCCAATTCAAATCAGAAGAAGAGAGTAGAATAGATGGAAGAAAGGAAAATGATAGTTCTCGGGCGGAAAGGAAGCAGGAAGAAGTAAACGGAAATCAAGAGAAGGAAAGAAGAGCGGGAAAGTGCAAAGTCAGTACATCATAGCTTCAGTAAAGTTGCTGCTTGAGACCGGCAGCTACTCCATTGATGCCCAGGTTCTGATGCCAGGACTTCCATTGGGGAGCAGCCTGGAAACCGAGCGCTAGTAGAAATGAAGACATATATATATATATATATATATATATATATATATATAATAGGATAATAATTGTAAATTAATAAAGTTTAAATGTAAAATGTAATCATTGCTACTGGATACCAGTTGCAATTGTAGATGCAATTATAAATTGTAGTAAAAAGCCGCAGTGCTGGATTCCAGTACCGGTATAGTTCATTGAAGTTTTAATTTTGTTTAGTTATAGTTTTAGTTTTTTCTTTTTAGTGTAGATCTTAAAATCTGTAGAATTTAAATTGTAATTTAATTTGTATTGAAAATTGTATTGAAAATATAAGTGGAACGTATATTTTCAATACAAATATACGTATTGTATACTTATATTTGTATAAGTATACAAATATACGTTCTGATGTAGTAACAAGATATCAGGATGTAAGTATTGCAGAATAAAAATAGAAAATAGAAAAATAGTCCGGAATACTTAGTTCATATAATTGACACCAACTGTGAAAGTCTGCGTTCTCAAATTAATATTGTACTCACCATCAAAGCAGATGGTCGATGTGCCTGCCTTCACTGTGAGACATGCTGAATTCTTGAAAATATTTTGAGATACTCAACACAATTCATCCTGCTGGATATTGTAAATTGCCCTCCTGATATTTTGTTTCAGCACCTCCATGGGTTTTATTTCAGATACAACAGTAATGTTATATGATGAACATGCAGCAGACGAATGATTTTATGCGCAGTCAAGAAGTTTCTAAACAATAGCCTATTTCATCAATCTTCTCCTTTGTTAAAACTTGGCGTTTTTGCTTTCGGTTTCTTTTCAATAAAAATACCATGTCTTCAAATTTGTTCACTGATCTAAAATTTAGACTTCCCGATGATGTTATTCCTGGCAATTTAGCATGAAAATCTCTCCTACAGAGATATGTATGCGATTTTTTTTTGCACATAATCATAAATAGATAATCTTTGTTCTAGAGCATATCTCACTGTTGGTATACTCCACAATAGCACATTCGCTACAGAAATGCAACTGAAACAGTTAGCGTGAATAACATAAGAAAGAAAGCTTAATTGCCTGCGTCAGCCGAATTATAATTCCATTCATACCTGGAATGGCGCATCCACTGAAGGTCAGTGGGTTTGTACTGTATAGTATGATATGGTGTATACAAACTCTAACGGAACGAGGTCTCGGTAAATATTCCGTTGTCAAGTTAACACAAAAGTACATTATCATGCACACGAATAGTACGCTCAAGTGATACAGCGGATTATCAAAATGCATTTATAGCATTTTCATACTGCTAATCGTGCACATTTTACCAAAATACGTGACACATTACTGATTTCTAACATTTTCGAATAACACTACTTCATTACGCTGTATTTTCGTTGACTGCGTTAACGATCGGATTGCGCTAAAGCAAGCAAGTGAAGCTTATACTTATCCCTTAGATGGTACTAGAATGGTTCAGCCAGTTCTGCTATTTTTACGATTTATTCCCTAATATAGGGATTACGGACTTGTTAATTGTAACCTAGCGTAGGGGTTACATGTTAATAATATTGTTAGGACCGCAAAAGTGTTTGTAACCCCTAACTTAGATTTAATAACGGGTGCGATCCCAACTATCTTAAAGTTTAATCCCTGCATTAGGTTAAAGTTTCATGAGAACCCTCGTAAATTGAATATTTCATTGGGTTAGATGGTAATCTTTGAATGTACTTGAAAACAACTGAATTTTTTTTGTTTTGTTTTTGTTTTTAATGGTGTTTAACGCCCGTTGACACTGATGATATATGATGAAATGATATATGGAAACGATTTTTAAGGAAGGAAACGTTCCAGGCCTAAGTTTAGGGTACCTCCCCGGCATTTGTCATTTATGACTGAGGAAAAGCTGGAAAAAAAACTGTCAGCGTCCTGGTGGTGTCCAGACCTCCACACACGAGCCCATGCCTAAATAACCTCGGCAACCCATGGCGGTAACTGGAGTGTATTTTCAGTTTCACTGCGGTGGCTCTCCTTATGTAATCCCCGAACCCCCTAGTGTTAGTACTGGGAAACAAAACAAATAGAATGGGAGCCGTATATTCTAAGATTGCCTATTAGGTTAGGATTTATGTTAAGTTTTAAATTAAAAGCACTGATTACTACAGACATGCAACTCAATGTTAATAATCGTTGATTATTGGTGCATCGAGCACCAATTTTTGTACGTAAAACCCTCGGCGATTCGCGAACTAAAGAGCGTGGTGGGCGAGTGGGTAATGCAAACCTTACTAGATTTGTTTATTCCTCCTGTTTTACTTATATTTTCCTTTCTGTCTCGGAGAAAATAAGTCATTGTTAAGCTTTCAGCGAGTTACAGGACCGCCGTCAGCCTGAAGACTCAAAAATCTGACTAGCATGTTCTGAACTGCAATTACAGATCAGATATTTGCGTCTTGTATTTCACTCTTAGGCTGTCGGCGGTTCCGTAACTGCTTGTCTAGGTTATATGAAAGCTTAAAAACGACTTAGTTTCGTCCTAAAAAAGAAAGGGAACTACAAGTATAACAAATTGTTTAAATAGTGAGATAATCCTGTCAGTACCCTCAGACATGATTTCTCATGCTGCCCATCCATTATATGACGTTGCATTAGAAATTTCATTTTATAAAATCAGACAGTAACTCATCTTCTTTCTAAATTCTAAGCATATTTAGGAACGATATTTCAGTAAAATGTAATGTTATATATGTACATAGTATGCACATAACCTAAAAATGTAAACTGTTTACATATATAATGTAAGTAAATAAATCTCTCAATGACAATGTACTACTTCTATGTACAACAAATAGCAATACATGTGTAATTTAAAGCACCCAAAGGTACCAATATAAAGTGTTATATTGAAGGTTATAGTGTACAAAAATAACATCCTGTCCTTCAGATAGCATTTACATTGTAAAGACCTATGTTATCTATAGTTTGAAAAGAGATGCACTTTAATGGCAGTTATGTTGCATCTATTGCTCACATATAAATTAAGGAATTATACACAATTTCACACATGACACATACAAATGCACTGTAATACATGGAAGTGAGGAATTAAGTTCTTAATTTATCTGAACACAGTTGCTATACTGTCAAAGTACTGGATCTACTTGTAAGATTAATTGGACCACAGCGTATTTAATGATGGTATTGCCAGGGTACTTTTTGAAACATTCATTTATTTTTTAAGATTTATACAGTTATTTCTTAGTAATTAATACAAGATGAAATTTTTGACCAACCAATGGCCATCACCATGGAACATGTGGTTAATGCTTTGGTCCAAGTGAGCTGCAAGAGTAACGTCATAGAATTGAATTCTACCTGGTCAAGTTGCATGAAGATAATGATGAGCTTATGTCTTTTTCAATCATTTCATTCATTGTTTTGACATATAGTTGGTACTTGGCAAAGGATAAAAGCAGTAAAAATGAAGTTCTACTTCATATAGAGTCAGAATGTTATAGATTACAAATAACCAAAAGGAAATATAAAACAAATGGCAAAAATACTCAGTAACAACAGTAATATAAATATAAATAATGGTAATAAACCTTAACCTTAACTAAACAATAAATTATATAAATCATATTGAGAGCTGTATCACATGATTCTGAAAATGTAGTTCCCTTCAGATTCTTATTAGTATATCAAAAGCAAGCCTTAATTATCAGTTAATAACTCTGCTGCTTATAGGGTATAACCTTTAAGCTTACTCACAGGATAAAGCACTAGAAAGTTACTTGTTAACTGGCATCTCAACCCTTACATGTTTAGCTATGACAGTTTTCTAAATAGATTACTATAAATAAGCTTAGCTCTGTTTTTTGTATTAACTAAAAGTTTACTGATAAATTACATGTTCAGATTGCTGAATAATAACTATTGCAAAATATTTCTTTAGCTGTATTAGGCTGGCAAATAGCATCAGAAATCTACCTAATATACATGGAAGTTTCTAATGAAAAGGATAAATCTTCAGCAGCAAAGCAAAAATCACATTTATTCGCTCTTCTGATTCAATTGACCATGGTCTAATGCAATAAATAACTTTGCAACAAAAGACATAGCACAGCTGTTAGAATGTATTGCTTGTGCAAAATTGGGCAGAGTCAGCAGCTTATTATTCCAAAATAAACTGCAAAAGCAGAAGATGCACATTCTTTGGCCAGTTTCTCTAAAAGTCAAACGACAATTAGCTTAATGGCCTCAATTGCGCCATTCACTCCATTCAATTCAATATATTGCTACAGTAATTAGCAATGAATATTTCAATTTTTACCCAAAGGTAAGTGGGTATTTCAGCAGCATTTATATATTGATGTGTTATTTTATATTTTCATATATAAAACCATTTATGCTCTCCCACATTACACACACTGTTACAAGCTGTTCAACGAGATATTATTGCAAAAATTCTGAAAAGTACTTGTTAAATGGATGTTTACATCTGTATGCTAAGATATATATTATAATAGCTTGTTGAAAAATCAATTTTTTTTTCAGTATGGCTAAATAGAATATTATCTTCAATTAAAGAAATGCCAAAATAAAAAAAATAAAATATATTAATTAATTAATTATAAATACACATAAATAATGGGGTTTTGTGCCAGTAATTTGTGTTAATTTTACAGCTACTCTTATGAACTGCTTTAAAAGCTATTGTTGTTATTGTGTTGTTCATATATCATGTAGCTTATGTTAAAGTATGACACATAATAATTGTTGTCGAAATTTTGACAAGCTGTGAAAGTTGGAACAACAAATGCACTATTAAATATTACTGAGGTGAATGAATCTCAATATATATGAGAATTACTACAAATTTTTTTAAATATGCAACATTGAACAATAAAAAGTTGCCATACTATTGGATTTTCACATACACTATAGCAAGTTTATATAGCAGCATCTCTTCCTCTGGAAGTAGTATGCCACTGGTTCTTTAACATAGCATTCATCTTCTCTTCATTGGTAGCAAAAGCTTCCTCCAGTTAGAAAATCAGTATCTATGTAAGAGATTCTTCACATGGAAGAAATATCATGATACCAAGGTATGATGAAATTAAATTTATTGAAATGGGGAGCAGGTTCTCTTGTTCTTGGTATTCTCTTCTCGATTTTTGAAAACATCATAGATACATGGAAGTTGTAATCTTGTTTGCTTTGTACTTTAGTACCCTAGAAAGAAAATAACCATCGTATATAAGTTATGTTTTGCATCCTAAACTTAGGTATTTATTTATTTATTTTTTTGCACTAAACTCCACTAAAGTAAGACGAGTTTCAGGAGAATCTCTCCCATCTTCAGTTGCTAACCAAACCACCATTACTCGAAACGATGGCTGGACACCCAGATGTTTCTGTGGTGGCCTCTGTTGGTTTAAGTAGGAAATTGCAGAGTTTATCCATAGGAGGAAACAGGAAATTCATTAGGTTTTCTCTATTTTTTAATATAAAAATTTTTTTCCAAGTGGATAAGCAGGGGGGAAAAAAATAGAGAAAATCTAATGAATTTCAAGTTTCCTCCTCTGGATGAACTCAAAAATTTCCTACTTCAACCAACAGCGGCCACCACAGAAACATCCGGGTGTCCAGCCATTGTTTCGAGTAATGGTGGTTCGGTGAGCAACTGAAGATGGCAGAAACAGGTGATGAAGGAAATATGCTCATGTAGAGGCAAACCTCTACATAAGATGCATATTACTTTTGCCTTTCCACAATTTTTTAAGATTTGGTACAGATATGTAGATAACATTTTTTCTATTGTAAACAAAAATCTGATTGATGATACCTTAAAACTGCTGAATATACAAGAGAGAAGCATTTCTTTTACATGTGAAATAGAAAATGATAACATGTTACCATTGTTGGATATTAAAATTAAGAAGAACCATGAGAATCTGAGCTTTGGGATATATAGAAAAAATACACATACAGATAATCATATCAAGGCAGAAGGTTTTAATCCTTTAACACACAAACATGCAATTTTCAACTACTTGACATATCGTTTGGTTAATTTACCAATTAGTAAAGAAGAGTTTAAAAAAGAATACAATAAAATAGAAGGAATGGCAATTTTAAATGACTTTAATAAAGATCTGGTACATAAAAAGGTGGAAAGATTTAAAAGGAAAAAACTTATCAGAGATACCACCACATTATCAGCAAATATAAAAAACCAATTTTTAAAAAGTTTACATATCATCCAAAAGCAATGAAAAAAATTTCGAAATAGTTTTAAAGGTTTGAACATAAAATTAACACCCATCAACAAATTTAATTTAGGAAACATCTTGAAAGACAAAACGGCTTTAAAGACCCCACAAGAGAAAAAAGCAGGTATTTACAGAATAACATGTGCATTTTGTGAAAAGATCTATATTGGAAAAACAAAGAGAAATATAGGCACAAGTTTAGAAGAGCATTTCAGGAACATAAATATAAACAGACAGATAGATCAGCTGTGGCATATCATTTTTGGACAAAAAACCATGAGATTGTGAAGAAGGTAGATTTATTAAGAGAGACTCTGGGACATATAGAACTGGATACTTGGGAAAAAATTTACATTCAAAAATACAGAGATCGATTAATGAACTTTAATATTCCAAAGGTAGAAAACATCAACTTTAAGTAAATTAAAACACCACCAGGATGGCGCTTCAACTCTGCAGAGCCATTGGATTCTCCAAGCAGTCATACCCTTGGCCGAAGATGAAGACGAAGGTCTTCGAAACTGGTTCCAAATATCACACAAGTAAGTGAAGCATTAAGAGTGTTTAGAACGACATATATCACATGAATTTATTCATATGACTTGGCTTCACTGTGTTAGTTCCATATATATTTTTTAAAAGATATGTTTTAATTATCCAGTATATTTAGAAACTGTGTCTATGAACTTCTGTAAAGGATTAAGGATGTACAGTATTTATGATACAGATGACACATGGTAACATAGTGGAATGATGTACTTTGAGAGATCCTCTTGACCAACAGGCCAGTTGGGATGAGCCAAGTTCCATCATCTCTTATGGTACAGAAACATTTTATTTTCACTACTTGCAAGAATTCTAGCAACTTTGAATTCGGCAATAATTTTCAGCATTCTGCCATAAATTAATTGTTTTATAGTGACATCACACATTATAGAACATTAATTTAACTTCAATAAGCTGTGGTTACAAATATAAACCACTAATACTAACAAAGCCTACATATTATTTATCAAATTGATTAGCTAATAAGTCAACCCCTCTCCTGCAAATTCAGTAGTTTTGCAGATTCTGAGTGTTGTCAATATCATTGTTTTATTTTAGCAGAAGCAAAATGTTTCAAACATTACCATTTATTTATCTTTTAGAACAGCAATGGTTCCCAACAAGAATATGCTAAATTACTTGCAAAATATACAATTTAACACTATACCTTAATATAAAGGGCTACAGAAATAAGTTTCAAAAATGCATTAAAGACAAGTAATTAACTGCATTTTAGCCTTATTAATTAATTGCTTATTTACATTCATTTCAATTTTGCAATGAATATGAAATTGTAAATTAAGCATGCTGACTTACCATTTGATAATAGGGTATGAATGTACTATTCATTTATCTGTTATCCTTAAACTATTTTTTGTCAAAATGACAAGCACATATGTAGGCAGTTTTTCTTCCCTGCACTTGTGTGTTTGCAGAAAAATTAGTCCAAAGCTTATATTTGAAATTAATTATGAGTTATTAAATGCATGTAGCACTTATATCACAACAGTAAAATACATCCTTGTTTTTTTAAATCCACTAACAAGTAAAATGTAAACATTTTAATACAACAGTTTTGAAACTGTAAACTGAATTCTAATCTAAATAGTGCTCATCAGTAACTAAGCTAATATAATAAATTGAAGTTTCCTGGATTTTTGGCCATGGTTCAGAAGATGTTCAAACACCTGACGTTTCGCCCAACTCTCCATTGGGCATCTTTAGTCATCCTCTGAAGATGCCCGATGGAGAGATGGGCGAAACATCAGGTGTTTCAGCATCTTCTGGACCACGGCCAGAAAGCCCGGAAACTTCATTTTATTGTATTAATGCCGGCCGTGAAAGCCTAAGCATGTACAGTAACTAAGCTGTTGTCAATTTAAATAAAGTCAGTGAAATAATAATTCTATATAAATGAATTAATAAAGCACATTTTACTTTATATAACATTATGTTCACTGTTACTGTTACTATATTTTTTGGGGAGGGAGGGGAATTAGAAGAAAAATGCTATCTAGTTATAAACTTATGAATTTAAAATATATTTTGTTGAGATACTATGAAAAAATCTAATTACTCATTTAACACATTTTGTACAAGACACATATGCACAGGGCATTTAAACATATCATTTTAAATATACGTTACTTGATTCAGTAGTTATTTCAATACAATATGCATTTGTATCTTCAAAAATCAAGTACAAATAGCCATACATATGCTGAAATCTTACTTACCACTCAGCATAAAATGAAACAGTTTCAATTCCTACTGTCTTTCTTGATGTTGCACCCCACTATGGCACACTTATATTTTAATAAATGTACATTTAAACATGCATCATGATTTCTGAGCACCCACTATGATATCAAAACATGATGTAACAATACACATTTCTTCGTTTCTGAACTGCAAATAACCACTTTCAAAGAGATTCCACCTAAAAATTATTCCATTTCCTTCTATTTGCCAACTCTAAAGCACATATTAATGAAAAGGATGTACTGTTAGGTGAAATAGGTTTAAACATGGTTTAATTTTGCAGCTTTAATTCCCTTGTAATTAAGAGACATATGTTGGAGTTGTCAAACAATTGAGCTGCGAGCATGGAGCCAATTTTACAGGTATCCCCATGGGATTTCTGGCATTCACATGTGGTTTCAAGGTCACCAATTTAGTTGAAATAACCTGATTAAAAGCAATGCACCTGTTTTGGCAATCAGAGGCATAAAGCTCATGAGGTTAACATCCTCTAATGCCATAACCTGCATTATCTTATACTGTGTAAAAGGCATAATAAATCATACTTATAAATTATTCATGCAATAAAAACAGCAAAATCTTACTTGTATTCCCATTCTTATATTCTGACTGGTGGGATTTGAGCAGCTTGCAGAAGACACAGACTTGAATGCAAAGTGGGGACTATGGGAGGAGGTTAATAGCTAGTGCTTCAAGAAGAAGTAGACCAGCAACACATTAATAACAATGAAATTACCTACTTTTTAACTCTCTGGGCGCTGTGCTTCTATTTAATAAAAAACTGGTTTTTGAGGTAGTTTCATACGAGTACTTCTTTTAAACACATTTTAGGTTTGTTATTACATTACATGGGAATTCTTCTTCTTCTTCTTCTTCTTCTTCTTCTTCTTCTTCTTCTTCTCCTCCTCCTCCTCCTCCTCCTCCTCCTTCTTCTTCTTCTTCTTCTTCTTCGACTGTATTTAGAGCATTGAGAGATTAAAATTATGTTGAACTTTTCAACATATATTCTTATTTAGTAGCAGTGGAATTCAAATTTCTTCCAGTTGCATATAATTGGAAAGATAATGTACATTATAATGCTTCTAGTGGTAAACTGAAGTAAGAAGGTAATTCTTCATCACTGCTTTAAGTATTAAGTATTATGCCACTTACAACACCAGAAAATTACATCAACCTTATCAATAATCCCCCAATACTACGAAAAGAGAAGAAACTGCAGCATGGCTCTAAGAATTATGGCAACAAAGTTCATGCTAGAACTATTATAGTATTAATTCACCAATGTTAGAAAAATGTTTCCAACGTAACAGCTCCTTTATATAACTCACTGAAGAAGTGCTGGAAAATACAGGAGAGATTATTTGGGACTAAGTGTTCTCATGGAAAAGAAATGGTAATTTTGCACTGTTGAGATGCCTTAATTCTCTGCAAGTGTAACAATAAAATTATGGAAAACCATTTTCTTGTTAAATTGTAGCAGTGCGTGGTAAATTATCAATTTGAAGTTCTACTCAGAAAACTGGTATCTTATACTAAACTTGCATATTCCTCTTTCAACACATATACATGCTTTTTGCACATGTTTAATATGGCTATGTTTGCATAGGCAGCCCAGCTATCTGAAATTACAATAATAGTTCAATATTTATTCAATTTGGAATCGAACACAGTGAAACACGCGCTAATAATCTCTGTGAGTCCGAATATTAGAACAATCTTTCTGGTTTCACTTAAATGAGATTTTACTCAGGACATATGTTTCATAGACATTTTTTCCACATCACGACTAATGGATCATTCATAGCAGTTCGGTAGGTAGGAATCTTGTGGTCTTGTGATGAGCTTAAATAAAGAGTTGTCTGCTTCTGGGATATCAAAATTCATAAGATTAAGCTCATGTTTTTTTTATAGAAATCCTTTCCCATATATTCAGTTCTTTTGGTTGTTGAACAGTTTTTAATAACTTGATGCCTTTTTCTATTTCATGGTTTTCATTCCTGAAATGTGCTGCCACAGCTGATTTATCTGTTTGTTTGTAACTGATGTTTCTCCAATGATCCTTCAACCTAAGGCCTAAATTTCTCTTTGTCTTTCCTTCGTATATTTTTTTTCAATCCTTACAATTGATTTGGTAAATACCAGATTTTTCCTCTTTGGACTTGAAATCGGTTTTGTTTAATTTCAGTAAATTTTTTACACTGTATCTATTTTGAGGGGCTAAGATAATATTCTACTGCTTAAACATTTTTTGAAATTTCTTATTAGCTAACCTTCTATTATGTTTACTGTCAAGACAGAAGCAGACAACATGTTACCATTTTTAGATCTGTAGATAATAAAATGTAAGAATAAACTTGAATTTTGCATCTACAGAAAGGACACACATACAGGCAATTATATCAAAGCCCATTGTTTCAATCCAAGATCACACAAAGAAGCAGCATTCAACAGCGTGATATTACAGATTAATAAATATGCCACTGAACAAAGAAGAATACAAGAATGAATATCTACACATAATAGAAGTAGCTAAATCTAATGGGTTCAACAAACAGATGATTAACCAAAATATCAAAAGATTCAACAAAAAAAAAAAAAAAAAAGAATTAACAAATAACAACTTTGAGTGATTCAACAAAGGAGGAAAAAAACTTTTAAAATGTTCACTTACCATCCATCAGCTAGTAAGAAATTTCAAAAAAATTTTAAGCAGTACAATATTATCTTAGCACCTCAAAATAGATACAGTGTAAAAAATTTACTGAAATTAAACAAAACTGATTCCAAGCCCAAAAAGGAAAAATCTGGAATTTACCAAATCAATTGTAAGGATTGTGAAAAGATATAATTAGGAAAGACAAAGAGAAATTTAGGCCTTAGGTTGAAGGAACATTGGAGAAACATCAGTTACAAACAAATAGATAAATCAGCTGTGGCAATACATTTCTGGAGTAAAAACCATTAAATAGAAAAAGGCATCAAGTTATGAATAACTGATCAACAACCAAAAGAACTGAATATATGGGAAAGAATTTATATAAAAAAACATGAGCGTAATCATATGAATTTTGATATCCCAGAAGCAGACAGCACTTTATTTAAGTTCATCACAAGACAACAAGACTCCACCTGGATTCCTACCTACCCAACTTCTACGAATGATCCATTAGTTCTGAATAGGTGATGATGTGGAAAAAATGTTCACCAAACATATGTCCTGAGCAAAATCTCATTTAAGTGAAACCAGATAGTGTGTTCTAATATTCCAACTCTCAGAGATTACAATAATAGTATTTGTCTCACTAGCTATTTTACTTTTCATCCTAGTAGTAATATGTATATTTTATGTATATGAAGGATCTAGTATTTAGATAAATTATATGGAATACTGTAAATATTAATAGACATTCGTTACTTTTATAATTAGACATACCTTGATGTGTCCAAATCATTTATGTGATATAAAGGACGAAATAAATTGAATTTGAAGTAATTTGTGCATCCCAAAAATTGGTAATTGTAGCTTTGTGCATACCACCATAACTTAGAGCTGTTATACAAAATTACAAAAGTACCAGTGAGATTGATGGAAAACAGAATAATGTGATGTTGTACATGTTAGGAAAGCTCAAAAGTAAAGCATTAATTTTAAATTAAATTAAGTTGTGTGAAGATATGAAGCATCAAGTTACTGCAGATTTGAAATAAAACAAATGCATAGCTCAAAAAGATTTCAAATTAGTTATATCACTCTTATATTATTGCACATCACTCAATAATAAATAATAGCAACATTCTTTTGTTGTCTCTGGTATTATAGTTGAGAGCTCGTGGAGTAATTTGCAGAGATGCAGCAAATGAATGTGATTTGCCTGAACATTGCTCAGGTGAAAATGGTCAGTGCCCTGCAGACATCCATAAAAAGAATGGCAACCCATGTGGAGGAAACACGGGCTATTGTTTCAATGGTGTATGTCCTACTCTTAACATTCAATGTGAACAGATTTGGGGTTATGGTAAGTATGTTCTAATAATTAAAATCTTTCAACATTGATCATAAAAAGTCAGTTTTTAATCTTTAGGACAATATCTTAAATACTTTGAATTAATATTGTTTAAGAAATTTACATTGATAAACATTAATTGAAATAAAATTTAGTATATTATAGCAGTAAATAAGCAACAATCAGTATTCTTGCATTTTGTTTTGATGACCTCAAAATAATGAAAGGGTAAACTTTATAATTTTGAATCATTATGACTAGAGCAATCAATATTAGACTCTCCCCTTCTTTCTTTCTTTCTTTCTTTTTTTTTTTTTTTTTTTTTGCTAATTTTGCTTTATCTTTTCACAAAGTATGTTTTATTCATCAATTTTTATTTTATAAAATATTAAAAGCTTCTTTCATACATGTTACCTATAAACATAAATCAAACAGATGTAATCTATTGAAATAAAATGGCTTACTGCTACTGTTATATTGAGTAACAAAATAGCCCTTCTGACTGAAAATTTAGAATTTAGTCTTCTATGTCCCTCTCAGTCTCTTCATCTGCATTAATATGAAAAGGTTGTTGATTATTGTAAGCTTTTAGCAAGCCTCAAGATTTTTCTCTGATGACCGTTTTAAATTCAAAATCCAATTGAGTCCAGAAAAGTTTTCCTCAATTGAAGCAAATGAATGACAATGGTGTTCATTGCTGGCTTACTTAGTGTAGGCATCTTGTGGAATATTTCTACAGAATGATAAAGCAGAAGAAGAAGATTAATTTTCTTGATATATCACTGCCTGGATATGATATTTCTTCTAGTGAAACATCAAATAGAGTTGTTTAATTTCACCTGAAATAAATATGGAAGAAATTTCAGTAATGGGTATGTTGAATCTACATTCTGAACGTCCTTCCAGAAGTTTATAGCAGGATGGCATTCATTTATATAGCTCTTAAATTTTCTACATGTTATATGAGCCCTTTACCAATAGAAAAAATGATGATAGAAGAAGCCATACTTGTGTTTCGTCAATATTACTTGATTCCAAAAGCTGTTTGTTTGCAAAGCTCATCAGAAATTCCAGTTATAACTCAAAATTGAAATTGAAGTTTTTTTTATCAACAATCATTTTTAATTTGTTGTAGTGGTACTACCTTTTTCATTTTCTAGGTTGATTCAACATTTTACTACATTGAAAGTATTTTGTGATACTTTCATGCCTTTAGCAATGTGCCTGAATGAGTTATTACAGATACTGGAAATATAACAATACTCCTGCTTCTTTCAAGCAATCCAGGAATCTTTCCCCTCTCTGGCTGGTATTTTCACTAAAGTAATCTTAATAGCAGGAATGAATTCATTGGAAATTTTCAGCAAAAATCTAATCTCTTCAGCACAAAGATGCCATGCATGAACTCAAGTAGAATGTAAAAGCTGAGATGCAAATGCAGTTAGTTACCTACGGAGAAAATATTTAATATTAAAAAATAAAACTAATTCTGTGAACACCAATAAGTTCTAGAGTATCAAATATTAAATGTGCCCTACTATTTTGGTGTTTGCAGCATAGGATTTTGCTCACATTACCCAACGGAGCAATAAATTTTTCACCAATGTAAGCCCTTTTTTATACTGTTGTTTTATCAATCACTAGATAAACAGAATTTACATTACATTTTGACATATTTTACTGAGTGTTTTTAACTTACTTGACAAGATTCCTTCTCAGAGTGGTTTTACTCAGAATTGACTTCATACATATAGTTATTAATCTCCAGTGTCAAAATTGTTCATTTAAAAAGGCATAAAGAGCAACAGAAATGAATTCAAAACTGTGTTTTACTATACTTTTAAAATTAGTATTTTCTAGATACCCCAGACAACCAAGTCACATTCAAAATACCAACCACATATCCAAAGTACTATTAAGCTTCTTATGCTGTTGGGTTGGATTAAATATTGTTTTTATGTTTATATTACTGCTTATAGCTACTGAATTGGAACTTGAATTTCTATATTGTTTATTTTTAAATAGCAGACTATTTTCCGAAAGTATTTGCTATTTTCAGTTGATTAAATTTTCTATAATTGTCACAGTTAGATCAAACAAGCCTTCTTTTTAAAATGTCTTACATATGTAATTTAACAGCTCTGTAGCAACAATAACTTTGCAGATTTATTAATATGATTAACCATACACAAACAGTAGAAATGAGCATAATCTGCATATGGTAGAATGTGTAAAGAAAGAGTATAATACCCTAACAGATGTATTAACTCAAATAAGTGTATTTATGAAGCTGTTGACAATGGAGTGGTATATATATAAACAATGTATACAGTTTTTTTCACACTAACTCCACTAACTTATGTAAGTGAATGGAGTTAGTGTGAAAAAAACTGTATACATTGTTTATAGATGTATTAACATTTTTATCTTTGGAGTCATTAGATACTAAATTCACTATGATTAGCTGCATAGCTTTACTGATGGAGCCAACCAAAAAGAATCATGCTGGAGTTACATGCGAGCTTTTTTCATTTTATAAATCCTAAGGATATGGCACTTCAAATTTTGAGGAAGAAATTGAAGCTATTTGTACAGCAGTTCAAAATCTTTCATATCAGCTTTATTATTCCACAAGCAAATTATACTCCCTGATTCTAGAGCAGCTGTCATTGCTATAGAATGTATTTGTTATCAAAAGCCAAAGAATTTTATAATATTGGAAAAACATACATCACCTATTAAACTTAAATAAGTTATTGTTTTAATGGATACCATCACATTGTGGTCTGGTTGACAATGAGGCTTGGAGCAGTAAAATGATGGGTGCTGCTGGGGCGTAGTGTAGTTGATTGCTGGGCTGATGGTGGTCTGGATGTTCGGCTCGGGCTCCTCACTGAAGTGACGTCTGCTCCAAATCTGTTGAATTTGATCTCAGGGTCCACTGGAGTGTTTCGCGGATCAGTATAGATCCACGGGAACGAGAAATGTGTTGCCCAAAAGATACACCAGGTTGACTTGTTTAAAATACTTCATTCACGTGTAAAAAATATTGGGGCTACTTCCTGACTGTTCGCCGCTGACTTCGCTACTTACTTAGACTGGCTTTAGAAAAGACTTGAACTGATTGCTTTCGTGTGACTTAGGCTGCCAGCTTCCATATATCTGGAGTGAATCCTCTCGTGTCTCACCTAAATGAATGTCTGAATCAGCGAATGTATGAATCTGTGAATGTTTTCTTGTCTGAATGTGTGAAAAGAATGTCTGACTTCTGCGAGTGTCCCTCTGACTCCTGTACTCCAGTTTTTCTACCACATTGCCACCCTCTCACTAAATTAAATTCCCTCGTATATTATCCTATTTCCATGTTGTATGCTCATCATTGGCTATCCTAAAATTATTTATTTGTATCCAAGTTCTCCTGATTCGTTAACTTTTATCCGATGACCATTGGCTAGAATTATTCTTTTCCCCCTGATCTAATGTCTTCCCACGAACTTGAATTTTCCAAGAACAACCTGTTGTAAATTTCGGCACTTTCCTTACATTCTGATTTCTATTGATAATCTTTTGCCTTCCTAAGTTTGTAGATTTCTAAATGTTCCCAGAGATAACACACGTGTTGATGGGCTGTTTTCGGCTTTCCTGTAATAAAACATTTTCATCCCCATTCTGACATTTTCATTTTCTCTTAAATTATTGCTACGTCTGACTTTGTTAAATACTGTCCCGTTACAGCCACATGTTTCCCTTATTGTGAACTCCTAAGTATTCCTTGGGCAGAAGGTTCGTGACCTAACAAAAGATAGTTTACCCTTTCTTCAGCCTTGTCTAAGGAGCGGTCAGTGGAGAGGCGTCAGGTATACATCTCTGTCTCTTTCTAACATCTTTACTACAAAATGTATACAAAACCCTTTTGTAAGTTACAAGTTACAAATTATTTCTATTTCTGTTATACCTATCTCTAAAATATTTCTTATACCTATACATAATAATTATCATTATCAAATCTAATACCTTTATAAATATGACTCTGCAGCCTTTAGTTATTAAATTGATAAAGACAGCCTTATTTCCGGCTTCAGGCTGCTTATTATCTTGCCAAAAAGGGAAGTAACATTATTTAAAGCATGTTGCAACTTTAATATTTCATCAGTTTTATGATGGATTATTTCCAAATTTCAAAATATAACTTAACATATTTTCATGAAAACAAAAAATAAAAATTGGTAATATTCAATTGGAGACCAAATATAATTCCTGATTGCCCACAGAAAAGTGCATTCACAATATTCTGATTAGTTATGGCTCATGATTGCCTTCAAAACATTTGAGTAGCACTGTAACATTTTTTTTATCACTGTATCCAATTTGCAGTCTTAAAAATTAAAATAGATCTATCATTTTTTATTTTTATGAAAAATATTGCAGAGCAACAGAGTTAATGATTTTATTGTCAACAATTCAGCATTAGTTACATAAAATAAATAATATTTAACTTCTTTCTTGCCTATTGAAGTAATAACATTTACCTAACATTATCGACATACACAAACTACAGATTGACATAAGGCCATTTGAGGATATGAACAGAAAAAATGTGAATTATTTCTAAGATTGTTATTTTGAGAAATCAGCTCCAAAAATGCAATAATGCAACTAAATTAGTATTCAGTGTTATAACAAAATACAAAGATTATTCTAAGAACAAGGAAAACAGACTTAGTTTAAAGTTAAAATTTATTCCAAAATCTCATAATGGGTCATGGAAAATTAAGATCTTGCTAAGATAATTGATAGTGCTGAATGTTCTTGTAATGACGAACTTGGGATCACTTATCTATAAATGAGTAAAATTCAATAAACAAAGGCAGGCATTAAGTTAAAGTGTTTCCTGGTAGCCTTTAAGCAAAGAGAATATAATTTAAAATTTTACTAATGCATTTTGTACATTTGTAAATCACTTAGAATTATAGGCAGTATAAGGAACTGGCATATGCACAGATAGTCTTATTATTTATATATGCTTATATGATAAATATATGATTATGAAGGGCAGCACATGTTACCTATTTGTTTTAAATTTGCAGATTTGGTGGGAGTATGTTGAAATGTTAATCCACTCCTTTGGTACCCTCCTCTCTAACCTGACATACATACTTAAGGCAGAAACAACTATGCATTATTAATGAGCATTAATATAACATAATAAAGCTATTACCAGTTATGGCTCAGTTTAAGCAGATAGGACCCTCTCTCCTCCCCTGTTTATGAACCTGCTTGGTTGCACTCATACACATTTGTTGCTGGTAGCACTTAAATTTAAAAAGATAAAAATTCCTTCCTTTGCTATCAACAATGAAGTTAAATAACATACACACAGGAAGAGGCAATCAGATCTTTTATAAACTATTATTGATATCAGCAAATTGTTTTTGCTAGATTTAAGGGGTCCATAAATCTACTGTATAGAGAATGAATAGTGTAAATGTTTATTTTCAGCACAAAACTATATTTTTAATAGGTCAATAGCCATAAGTATAGCATAAATAAGTAAATAAAATAGAATAATAATAGTATTTACAAAATATTCCTAATGTAAATAGTGTATGAGCAATAGTATTATCCATTAAAAGCAATTGAACAGTGATATAATAGTTAAATAAGATTTTCAGCTGTTTCTAAATCTTTGACGTTTCTTCACATAAGTTGTCTGAAGCTATCTTACTTGTTGCCATAAGTTTGTTTCTGATTCATCCAAGTTCAAAATGCTGCATACAGGCTTCCAATCTTTGATGTAGGGAATGCTGCACTTCAGAACAAACAGCATTGCAAGCTGCTGGTATATGATGCTGCATTGGTGCATCCTTGTAAATATCGTTCTTCCATTTTTCCAGAAAGAAAAAAATTGGAAGTGCAAAATCAGAAAATCAGGCCAACATTAAATAATTTATTTGGAAGAAATCAAAATACTAAAAGCAACTAAAAAGCTTTATTTAATAACCATATTACTATTTTCTTGCCTTTAATGGATAAAATGTTAACATCAAAACTCGTAAACCATTTGAATTAGTAAAATATGGTAAATGAGATTATTATTATAATGTCATTTAGCTTAATTTAGGCTACACTTATGCCATTGATTCATTACAAAAATATAGCTTTGACTGAAAATAGTTTCTTTTTTTCTGATCAGAATTAATTCTCTATAAACTAGATTTTAGGTGCTTATGTGGCCTTATATATATATGTATGTATAGAGAGAGAGAGAGAGAGAGAGAGAGAGAGAGAGAGAGAGAGAGACTCTCTCTCTCTACTCTTGCTGTGCTTAATAATTATAGGTCTATTATTTTACAAGTTGAAATTATAAAGATAAATAAACAGTATATAGGATGACAAAGTTCATAAAAAATCTGAATAGAATAATCTAGAAAGCACATTGGCATTTTGTTATCAATATTTAATGAGTCACAGGTTGTAAAAGTTTTACTTAATTACATGTGATAATGGAAGATATGAATTCCAAAGTGTACGAGTAGTATAATATTTAATAGAAATTAACACAGTAAAACATATGTAATTTCCTTGTAAAAACCTATTTAAAGAGTGAAATGCTTAAGAGTATTGAATATTTTAACCATTTTAATCTTTTTAAAATTTTAAACTTTTCCTTGGGAAAGAAGTTTTAAATAGGTTTATATAAAGAAATTGTATGAGTAGTGTTTAAAATTTCTTCAACCGGGCTAGCTTTGATGTTTTAAAGGATTATAATCTTTCCTTGATTAAACCTGACTGAGGGTTAATTGGTTTTCTGGATGTAAATATCTTGAGTACAAATCCTTCAGGAGGACTTCAAGCCATTTGTCCTAAATCATGGATTTAAGGCCTGTTAAAGAACTCATACGAGGAAAAAAAAATCCTGAACCAAATTTTTTTGCCTTTTCCCATCCAATTTTTACCCTAACATACTAGATGACACTAGAGGTTATGGACTAACACTTAGCTTTCTGGCATTTGTAAGTGCCAAGTGTAATTAAATTCCAGTGGTTTATGTGGTCCTTTAGAATCTTAAACAGGCCTTAGAGATGATAGTGATGATAGTAGTTCATCACCACCACCACCACCACCACCACCACCACCACCACCACCACCACCATCATCATCATCATCATCATCATCATCATCATCATCATCATCATCATCATCATCATCATCATCATCATCATCATCATCTTGATCTTCAACTGAAGTAATTCCATTAGCTTATGCACAGATATCTAACTCAATGGTAGGATTTTGGAAATATATACTATTCCACCACAACCTAAAATGTTTTATACCATGGTTCCTATACATTCCATATACATTTTATATCATTTATTCAATATTCATGCAAACATTTGCCTAATCTCTGGTATTGGGTTTTGATTTTTATTCCATAACTATTTCCACATTACTGTTTTTGGCATGATATTTTAAAAGCTTTGTTTTTGGTTTATTTCACAGTCTATAAAATCACATCCATTATCTGTAAAATGGAACAACAGAATTGAATATCTCTGGGGATGCTAAAATGCCCCACTTTCAAACTATTCTTCAGTGAATTCACACTTCAAGAATGTGCCACTTTTTTTCTTTGCCTGTGCTTGGCATCTTAGTTTATGCTTTATTGTACTCTCATACAATCAGCAGTCAGTCTGAATCATAGTTCAGTGATGAGTGAGTGTATTTTCAGTTCAGTTTCATACTTAAATTGATTAAGTTCTCACTGATTACTACTGGAGACACTAATAGCTTCCAAAGCATTAAGGTCTTTTCATAGTAAATTATAAGTCAAATATCCTTTTCTGAGGAAACAATTTCAGATAGTTATGTTCATTGGGAAACATGTGTGACTAACTTTACTGCAGATGGCGATACATGTGTCAAAGCATCTAAAAAGAAACAGACATAAACTAGCAGAATCAAATGAGAGTTTAAGTAAAGTGTTAAATCAAATTGCATAATTAATTACCCATTTTCATTTTATAATCATGATACAGTGCTAAATATAATAATGTCCATTTTTGTACTTGGAACAATGATCACAAGCTTGAAGTCTGCTTTAGCATTGAGAAAGTCTTGTCAGTTTATTTTCTTATTATGTCAATGTTAGTCCATCACTGCCATGTGCAAATATATGAATATTCTTGTATGTTGTATTTGTAATGCATTTATCTGCCTCTGATGTGAAGTCCTTCAAATTGTATCAAAGTATTTACACAGTTATACAGAAATCAGTAAAAATATTGTTTCATTGTAAATGTTAATTTACCATTTAAGAAATTATTTTCAGCTTTAAATTTTAAAATGACTCTCTTTAGCTCTAGTAAGTCAATATACAAAATGCCTGCAAATACTTTCATGTTATTTTTGTCAAATGTATTTTTATGGCATTAAATATGGTATCATATTCCAGGTGGAACTGCTGGAGACAAACAATGTTTTGACCAATTTAATTCCAAAGGCTCTATAAATGGACACTGTGGTGTTGATAGTAATGGGCAATATACTAAATGTGATCCAGAGTAAGTAAAAACTATACACATATCCTTAAAGTGCTAAAATATTACAGTAAAAATTATGTGTTATTTATGTATACTTTATACATAATATTTATGTATACTTTTTGAGTAAATATCATCAAAATAATGAACTTTGAGTTAGCCTCTTTTATGGCATTTAAGGCGTGTAATTTAAAATGCATATTTTTTCTTTTAAACTTAAGATAATGTGATCGAATCAATAATTATAATCATGGTGATTTATTTACCAGGGGAGTGAAAATAGAAGTTTTAAGAAACACCAAACATGCAAAAATATGAGATAAAATTTTAAAATGAAATTATGGTAATTCAAATGATTAGATAGTGAGAAAAAATTATAAATGGGAGATTGATGGGCAGCAAATACAGGGCTTTCACCAAAAAAAAAAAAAACACCTATCCTGCATGCCAGTGTGGCATTTTGAATCCTGTCAGCTGCAAACCGTGTTACCCATTCTTTCTCCAACAAGTAGGTGAGTTTTTATGTGAAAGCCCTGTAGAGGTTTTAAGGAGATTTACTATCTAGGAATAAGATTGAGGAGTAATGGAAAATGGAATGAACAGAAGAAAATATTACATAGAGGTAATAATGATCTCATTAGGGAAAATCCAGATAAGATAATAAAGTGGTTGAAAAATTTATTGTTCAACAAGGTCTATTACACTTAACTCAATATTTGAAAACTTAATGACCTAGACCTAACTAAAACATTCAACAGGTATTTGCATGAACTTTGTTAGATAAATTGGAACATGGTCTAAGAGGTAAAATAACCAAATTTCTTCAGCTTATCTAAGAAACTACTTACAGTGCTGTAAAGTATATTGTGAATTTGGTACTGTTGGGAGCTGGAGAATTGGCTAGCAATGTAATGCAGGGAGAGGAAGGCTTTATCCGCCAAGTAAAATATTATGTACTTAATGTATGTCATCTATTCAAATACTTAGGATGGTCTGTTCTCATTGCATTAACGAAAGCAGCATATTAATACTGAATAGTTGGATGTTTTAAATTGCATGTTTTAGTTAAGTGTTAATGTATATTGTTGCATATATACTGGCATACTAACTATATATACCTACATACATATATTTATGCATATTCATTGTATACATATACATATGTATATTGTATGTACATATATACATTGGATGTACCACAACAATGAAAGAACGGAACAATTATACATAGTAAAGCTCAACAATTTGAGAAAATTGATAGCTGCATGTGATGTATCAAGGCAATAAAATTTATATTAAATCAATCAAACTTACGTATATCCTACTGCACCAGTGTTAAAGTGAGAACAAGTAACAGGTAAGAAGAGAAGGTGTTGAAACCAGCAAATCTTTTCTGTCTACTCCAGGAAATAAACTGGAGCATACAAATGTGAATTCAAATATTTTTGACAAGAATGGGATACCTGATGCTTAGATGAATTTTATTTAGTTAGAAAGCAAAGTTCCTGCATGTCCAAAATACTTATATGATACTCGAAAAAGAAAGACTTTCATTTCCTTAAGGGTTCACTCTCTAAGATGAGTTCTTAAAGAAATTAACTACAAATGGAAAAGATGCCAAAATTAAAAGAAAATATTAATTGAAAAGACAAACATAAATGGAATGGCACTATAAGCATCTTCTCTAGTTCTTGTTATTTTAGTTACATTGTTCCAAGAAACATCCTCTCCATCTTCAACCAACTTGACGACATTTGAAGACAAAGAGGATGTCTCTTGGAAACCAGTCCCACCATATTTTAAAGAAGTGAAGCCTTAGATGACAGATTCGATAGAATTTACATTTAACAAGCTTGACTGTGTGAGTTCCAACAGAATTTTTTAAAAATTTCTTATTTTTCAGAAGTTCTTAAAGAATTGTTCCAAGAGTTTATTTCTCACTTTTAATGTGTATGTGTGTGTATATATATATATATATATACACACCTAAGTCTAATTTATATACATATATATATATATGTTAATGAGACTTAGGTGGACAATAATGTAACAATTAGGAAATACAGGATAAATGAGGTTCACCCAGGTGTATTGACTAAACTGAATTTTGGTGTTTGTCCCATTAACATCCATGCAGGATCCAAAATGATGTTTGTGAATAATTCATTATTAATTTTTCAAACAGGCCAAAGCTCTGGAGATTATCATGGTCAAACAAATTTCAGAAAATTTGAACTTTGGATTAATAATCAGCTTCTTTCCAACCTCCCAGAGAAGAGTGTTGTAGTTATGGATAATGCTCCACAATATTCAGGAAAACAAACCCTTTTCAAAATACGCCAAAACAGAAAGATGAAATTATGGCTGCAAAGTAACATTTCTGATTCTTCAAGAGACATGATTAAATCTAAACTCTATACAGGATGGACAGAAACTATCTATACAAACTTCAGGAGGTGATTCATGATGGAAAAGGAACAAAAGGGTTCATATGAACATATGTCTGGAAATGCATATTTCGTAAATTAGATGACAGTGATGAATGGCATCATTCTGTCATAACACTCAGAACAAAAGATGTTCAAAGTGGCCTTCATGGGTGCAATGTAAGCTTCCACATGCCACATCATGGAATGCCTCACTTTTTCAAATGTTTGAGCCTGTAACCAAATAGCATCACAGGCTACACAGATATGCTGTTTAAGGGTGTGCACATCAGGATCTGGCTTAGCATGCACAACACTTTTCAGATGTCCTCACAAGTAAAAATCAAATATTAAAGAAATTAAATTATTAAATTTACAAACAGAAGAAATAAAATTCTCACTGAAACTTACTAATATTTGTATTCAACAAAATTTATTCACATTCAACCAAAACTATTACCAACAAATTTCGAGCCTAGCTATGGGAAACCTCTTGTCTCCATTTCTAGCAGATTTATTCATGAGCTCCTTTGAAATACATATCACCAAACCTTTCCTTTTAATTTTCAAGACATGGTATATGTATGTGGATGACATTTGCTATAATACCAAAAAAAAATTCAATGGATGCTCTGAAACTTCTTAATCTAAACATAAATCTATATGAATGAATGAATAGTATTTAATGCCCATTTTTGCTACAGAGGCACTACAGGGGATAGACAGTGATGATACATGAGATGAAATGATATTGGGAAAGGATTTATTTTTTTAAGGAAAGAAACGTTCCAGGCCTAAGTTAAGGGTACCTCCCCGGCATTTGCCATTTATGAGGACTGAGGAAAACCTGGAAAAAACCTCAATCAGGAAGGACGGTCCTGGCGGTATTCGAGCCCAGACCTTCCGCTCACGAGTCTGCTTCTTAACAACCTCGGGCACCCGTGGCGATATATAATAATCTATACAGTTTACTATAGAAGAAGAGAGAGATGTTTGTCTCCCATACCTAAATTTAAAAATCATAAAAAATTTAGATAGTCTAAACTTTGAAATTCATAGAAGAAAAGAAATACACACAGAAAATTACATAAAAAATTATATTCCACATAAATATACAGTGTTTCAGAGCTTGGCACACACACAGATTAAATAACATCCCACTAACAGAAATAGGGTACAAAATGGAATACCAACAAATAATTAAGACAGCAAGAACCAATGATTTCAACCAAGACACGGTAATAAAAAGCATAAATAAATTCAATAGACAAAAATTGGTTAGAGGGGTTTCTACACTGAAGAACAAAGAAGGATATAAAATGAAAAGTTTCACATACCATCCAACTTATCACAGTAAATTTAAGAAGATATTCAAAGAACGTGGAATAATGTTAGCCCTAAAGAACAAACATAATACCAACAATTAATTAGGTTGCACAGTAAAAGATACCATACCAACAGAAAAGAAATCAGGAATTTATGAAATCAAATGTGCAGATTGTGATCAGAGATCCATTTGATACACAAAGAGAAATTTGAAAATTTTGAGAAAAGAACACTTTAGGAATATTCGGTTTAAGTAGGTTGATAAGTCAGAGGTAGCAGCTCACTTTTGGATCAAAAATCATGAAATTAAGCCAGAAGCTAAGCTGCTGAAACAACTTCACAACCCAATGGAGCCTATCCACTTGGGAAAAATGTTTATCGTAAAAAATAAGAAAAATTTAATGAATTTTTATTTTCCTCCTGTGGATGAACTCAGCAAGTTCGTACTAGAACCATCAAACACCACCACGGAGCATCCTGGTATTCAGTTACCATTTTGAGTAACAGTAGTCTGTCAACAACTGATGATAAGCATGTCCTAGTTTTATGTAAGTGGAGTTAGTGTGAACATGTTGAATACATTAGTGTAGGAAAAATTAATTTTGTGTAAATGTTTAAAAAAATTTATCAGAAAAACTATGAAATTAAAAGGACATAAGAATAAGAGTTTTTGGAAGAAAATAAAATTTGTGATAAAATACTTAAAAAGACAAGTGATATCAACAGTTTTAAAGAAAAAGGTTTTTTGAAGTGGCATAAAAAGTGAAAAGTGAATGGAAGATATTGAGATTAATAAAAAATACAGACACAATTTACTTTCTTTTCAGGAGAACAGTTAGCAGATGAAAAGAAATTAAGAAATTTTCTATAATCCTTATAGAAAAACATTACGCAAAATTAGCCGACATAGATTTGAAATTATATGACATATACTTGAGAGTTACCAAACAGTTAGGTTATGTCATTTGGGACAACTTAATAAGGAATGTGCTAGAGCATATAAAAATCATAGTAAAGAAAAAAGTAAATATTCAGAAAAAGAAATTAGCGAAATTAAAAAATTTGCAGAAAACTAGTAAAAAAAAACAATACAGAATCACAAGTAAATTTTAATAAAGAAGAGTTATCTATGCTCAATATGGGTTTTAAAACTGGTGTAAACTTCTCCAATAACATTGAAGATTACATGGTTGATCTGGAAATTGCCATGGAGGGTTTAACTAATAAAGAGAAAGAAAAAATTAGAATAAAATCAGAGGATGCTATTGAAAGAATTAACAAAAAGAAACCAAATAAAATTCAAAATTACAGCAACATTATTACATCACTCAAAGGGAAAGGAGTTACAAAAAGGCTGATAAAGGGAATAAAATAGTAATATTGGACAAGGATGATTACACTGACCGAATGTTACAGTTGTTAAACAAAAAAGAATATGCCCATGTCAAATGTGACCCATTGAAAGAATGCACAAAAACAGTGAATGAAGTTATACAGTCTTGCATTATAATACCAGACATAGAAAAAAATGTAGTTTAAAATAAAACAATCCTAATATAGCCAGAATATATGGGTTACCTAAAATCCATAAACCGGGGAAGGGCATGAGACCCATCATTAATAATGTAAATACCTCTTCATACTTTCTAGCAAAATGGCTTACAGACAGATTTACACCTTTACCAAGGTTTCAAACTAGAGGCATAAAAAACTCGTTCTAGTTAATAGAAAAAATAAAAGATTTAAAGTTCTACCCTGTGATATTTTAGTGTCTTTTGAAGTAGTATCTTTGTTCCTGAGTATTCCAACTGACAAGGTTTTATCATTTTTGAATGATTGGTTAAAGGAGATAGGAATTATTGAAACTCACAGGAAAGAATACGTCCACCTTTCTAACATTTGTATAAACCAGTCATATTTTACATTTGCAGGATAGTTCTATAAACAGAAAACAGAACTCACAGGAAAGAATACGTCCACCTTTCTAACATTTGTATAAACCAGTCATATACCTTTCTAACATTTGTATAAACCAGTCATATTTTACATTTGCAGGACAGTTCTATAAACAGAAAACAGAACTCACAATGGGAAATCCTTTGTCCCCCTTTCTGGCAGATTTATTTATGAGTACATTCAAAAATCACATAATTTCTGCCTTCCTACATTATTTTAAATGCTGGTACTGATATGTTGATGACATTTTTAGTATAGTGAAAAAAGAATTTGTTGAAGATGCTTTGAAGCTTTTAAATATGCAAGATAGAAATATATCCTTCTCACTGGAAACAGAAACAAAGGGAATGTGCCATTTTTAGATATAAAAATTAATAATAATGATGGAAATTTAGAATCTGGAATCTATAGAAAGGATACGCACACAGATAACTATATAAAATCAAATGGGTTTAACCCCATAGCTCACAAGCACTCAATTTTCAACAGCTTAACACATAGACTGGTGAATTTACCAATCAGTAAAGAGGAGTACAAAAAAGAATTTGAGAAGATATAGGAGATTGCCAATATAAATTGTTTTAACAAAAAGTTAGTAAACAAAACACTTAATAGATTCCTAAAGAAGAAATTGATCAAGAATACCGCCACACTATTAACTGAAAAAGAGAGACCAATTTTTAAAAAATCCAGTAGCTATGAATAAATTCCAAAAATTTTTAAAGATATTAACATTAAATTGGCACCTGTTAACAGATACACTCTGAAAAATGCTTCAGTGGACAACAGTTTTAATAACATTCCACAGGAGAAAAAGTAATCTACAAAATAACATGTAAAGAATGTGATAAGATATATGTTGGAAAAACTAAAAGGAATATAGGAACATGGTTAAAGGAACATCTCGGGAACAGATTGATAGGTCAGCAGTGGTACACCATTTTGGAAAGATAATCACGAGATAAAAAGAGAAATAAAGTTACTAAAAGAAACACACAGACATACAGAATTGGATACATGGGAGAAGATTTACATTCATAATCATAGGGATCATCTTATGAATTTCAACATTATAGGAGAATGTAATACCAATAGCCAGTTTACAAAGAAAAAACATCACAAGAACAGAGCCACAGGTCCTCATAGATGTTAGTTTCTCATACCAGTCGTCAAGTTGGTTGAAGATGGAGATGATGTCTCTTCGAAACCAGTCCCACCTTATTTAAAAGTAAGTGAAGCATAAGAGTGTGTTAGATGTCAGATTAATTATGATTTACATGAACAATAAGCTGATCTGAAATTCTGCTTTCATAACAACAAATTTTTAAGCCTATGCAATGATACAGGAAGCCTATAGGGAGTTTGTTATTCCTTGCATCACAACTCAAAGATAATTTAAAATATTAAAAGAGGTGAGGCAATCAGTTTCAATAGAAAATGGAGCAAGAGCTCCAGTTTGTGCTCCAGTGGAAGAAAATATTAATATTGCTGCTCTAATTATGAGAGAGAATCATCAAATAACATTAAGAACATTTTCAGAAATGTAAAAATTTCACTGGCTGCCACCAACTTGTTGGTAACTGAAAAGTTGCACATGAGATATGCAAACAAAAGGATGTTCATGTGCAAATATGCATGCAGATGAAGATGATGATACAGAAAGTTGTGGAGTTTCTTTCAAAGTTATTCATTGCTGATGAAACTTGTCTACATCATTTCGATCTTGAGAGCAAACAGCAAAGCTCTATGTGGGTATCTCCATCATCACACCAAAAAAAGCAAAAGTGATTGCTTCTGCTGAGAAAGTTATGGTCATGTCATTTTTTGATATTCAAGGAATGGTTTACCTGCATACCATACCTATACATACAACTGTAACTGGGAAAAACTGCAGAGATGTCCTGTAAACTCTGCAAGGCCATATCACATGCAAAAGATCATATTTCTGCACAATAAGCTGAATGCTGGGTGATGATAATGCCAAATCACAAATGTTGTTGCTGAATATCTTACAAATATCAATGCTAAGTGAGTCTCAACTCCCTATAGACCAGATTTACCGTGTGTGACTTTTTCTTTTAACCACATTGAATAAACACTTTCATGAGGGCCATATTCCATCATCAGAAGCAGTGGTAAAGGCTATAGAGGCTATTCTGAAGGACGTTTCAAAAATGGTTTCCAGGATGTCTTTGAAGATTGGCAAAAATGCTGGACAGGTATATTGCATCCAACAGGCATTGCTTTGAGATAGATCACCAAAATTATAAGGATGAGTAAAGGTATGTTGTCAAAAAAAATTCTAATTATTCATTATTGGAAGGCCTCGTACATGAAAATTTATAAATTTACTGTATATGTCTTCATTGTTAAATAAGTATGAAATATAATATATATAATTTAAAGATAAAATTATAAGTGAAATATTTATTTATACTTTGGTCAATGCAATGCCAATACAATAAATGCTTAATTTGTATAAAATCTGTATACTAAGTTTTCATGAACAGCATTATTTTCTAAATCGCATATCTTCAAAATTCATCTATGTATAAAATCTATTTGCCATTGCATAGTTTTTGCACTTCCTAATACAATATGTGCAGCTTACAAAATTTTCTACACAATTTCCCTTAAAGCAGTCCTCATAAAATAATTTTCATAACATTGGTTTTGATATTGTTTGAATAAATCACAGTGCAATCTAAAGAGTACATTACTCTTTTATTTATGAATGAAAATATATATCATATTGTATTTGGTTCTCTGCATTTTTTAAATTCAATGTAAAATATTAGTAATGAATTTTATATTAGCTTTAAAGAAATTATATAAGTTCCAGTAGAACTCTTCCAATCTTTAACTCTTATCCTTCCCATTAAAAGTTCCTGTCATTCTTTAGTCATAATTAGGTGTGAGACAGTCTTAAATCCCAAGTGCTTTGGCCAATAGCCAATTGTGCCAACTCACTCATCAAAAGCAGTTAGCTAAAGAACCAGTCTCTCTGACTAGACTAAGTAGCCAATTACAATCCCTTTAAAAATTCTGTTTATGTGGAACTACACACACGCCTGCCCACAGAGGGTGCCAAAAAACATATACACACTTCAAGCAAAGAAAAAACTGTGTTATCATAACAAAACTGAATTCACACAAACAGAAAATGATGAGCAATAATCATCTTACACTTTTACAGTTACAACAGTTGTTCCAAATGTCCACCATCACTATCGATATACTTCTGAGTACGTTGAACTACAGATTGAGCAATGTTTTCAAAAGTATCCTCAGTGATTGCAGCACATGCCATTTTAATTTCTTCCCAAAGTGCTGCCAAATCTACCCATGTGAACATCGCATACGGTACCATGAGTCTCAAATTTGTCTGGAATGCATGCAATTGTTACTAGTATTGACATTTCTGTTCTGTATACATGTCTCCATACCTTTGAACTTCAACAACATTCTCAGTTTTTCAATACCACTTCAAAATTGCTTTCTGCTGTTCGAATGATAATCTTGACTCCATTTTGTTATAGCAACACTAGCATAATGTAATGTGAGTCACATCTGTTTACAGAACATCATACAGTAATTTTGGCTTCATTTGTTCATTGTTGATTTACATAAATCTTGGCTTCATCTATCATAATGTATGTGGGTCACAACTGTTTACAAAACATCATATTACACATTACTGTTGTTTTTTGGTCCAACTATGAAATATATTAAATAGATATCTATTGTGAAAATGTATATACATTTTTTGGCACCCTTGGTATACTTACATAAACAAAACCTCAGGCTTAAACAACATATTACTCTCAGCTCTATATTTTATAATATTTAGTATTAATAAATACTGTGAATATATATTGTTACTTAGAAAAAAATTTATACATATATGATATTATATTAACATATGATCTTAGAAAAGGTGTGACATAAAATGCTGAAAAAAATGTACAACTTAAAACTTAACATGTGTACAAGCTTTTTTGTTGATTTGGTTTATTTACGGATGCTCTTTAGCATCTCAGGTCATCAGCATCCCATTCAATTCAGGGCATGAAATGAATGATAAAGTTTTCTCAGAGGCCTCCTCTTTCAGGGTTGAGGTTCTTTTACATGCCTTGAATCTATGACATGGGACTCATGGCTTTACTTCCCTTCCAAAGGAAGCCATTCTTAAGATTTTTACGCCTGAAAAAATCCATAGATCCTGGATTGAACCCCACAATCTTGGGTTTAGAAAGCAAACTATACAACCAGGACAAACATGCGTACAAGCAATAAGATATAAGTATCATATGCTTCAATTGTTTTTAAACCCTGACTTACCCTTGTAACTTTCCAACTAATGAACTTTCAATGAAATTTGACATAGATATACTCTCCTGTATGAGAATCTCATTACAGAAAGATGTACTGTCTAGTCCTCTCATGTGTGCAATTGTATGTTTGTTGGCCTTGGCAATAGTGTGATGAATTTTACTGTTCTTTTATTGTGGAATAATAACAGTCCTTGAACCTTTGTAAATGAGCAATACAGTATGTACGGTGCAGTATGAACTGCTGCATATTCATACATCTGTGGATATTGTAGTTTATCTGTAGCTATTCCAAGAGTTTGTGAATAAATTGCATAATTAACTCTATATAGCTATTTTCAATAGAGTGATGCCATCTGTCACAACTCCAATGTAAGTATGGCTAATATCATTTCCTTTGAATATTATATCATTTCTAAAGAGATTCTGCTACCATGGCTGCCAGATTTCTTCTTGTGGGGCATGTTGAAAGGGAGAGTGTATCACAATCAGGCACATACTGTGATGAAACTGCAAAAAAAATTTGATGAAAAATTGAGGCTGATTCATAATATATTGATAAAAACCTTTAATTACATAAGTCTATGTAGGAATGCTTTAATGCTAATTGCAGGCATGTTCATTCCTTGCTATTACATCTTCATGCTTCTCATTCACCAAGATATATCTGCATCAAATGTCACTGAATTACATCCATTTGTTTGAAGTTTGAAGTTATAAGGGAAAATTTTGGGTCAAGAACAAGTGAAACCCCCATATTTTTAAGTGAAAAAATAACATTATATGATATTATGTTACATTATAATATGAGCTTAGAAAAAAAGGTAGCTTACAAAACTGGAGGTAATAATGAAGACGTATGTTTCAGAATATCTTAATTTAACATGTATAAGAGAAATATGAATTAAGCGAATGCATTAATAAATTTTCAAGCATGTTATACATCAGGTTACTGAAAGTAGTTTTAATAATTTCATCGTTTAGAGCTGTTTAGAATGAAAGAGCCCAGAACTCATTTACATCTAAAAGTATCTTTATCTCAGAAAAACAAAACAAATAAAAAAAATGGTAAGCAGAGAACTTGGAAACTGAATCTGTGTCAGTCATGTAACATACATAAACCAGATGTCACAGGGAGGAAAAAAAAGGGGGGGAAGGAAAGAAAAAAATTTGTAAAAATAATAGTGTGAGTGGATTATATGGTTCCTGCATGTGTGCAGGTCAGTCATTCCAACTATGATGTTCTGGCCACAGCCAGGAATCACGAACTTCATGGGAACATATCATCAGTTGGAACTAAACAGCTGTTAAAATCAGCATATATTCAGTAGTGTGCTAAGAAAGCTATTGCTAATAATAGACTTAAGTTTTCTATTCTATACATGCAATTTACATGTGCGCTTGTGCTGTCAGGAAATTATTCAAAGAAAAATTCTCTGATGATTACGTTCCAGGTCATGCTTGGACCCATAAATTGGTTACAAAATGTTGAGAAACAAGGTTTGAGATAAGAAGTAAAGCAAAGCAAAGCAAAGCAAAGCAAAGCAAGTGAGTGAGTGAGTGAGTGATGAGCGAGTGAGCGAGGGAGGGAGGGAGCGAGGGAGGGAGCGAGTGAGTGAGCGAGCGAGCGAGCAGAAGCACTGTACAGAGTAAGATATTCTTAGCTAAACCATTATCTGGGTCACCCTATTGACTAGACAGACAGACTAAACAGACACATGAGGGAAACAGGTATATTACCATTCCATATCAGGCTATGGTCATCCAATGACTCATTGCATTCCTCAGTTGGAGGAGAGAATCCTGGCAATGATCGTGTAGGATAATACTTACAGAATGTGCTAGATTGCAAGAACACTTCAAATGTATCACAGTCTTGTCCATGATATTTTGTGTAACCATATAGATACATGACTGTTTTATCATCTTATGGAGAGTGATCATCCGCATTATGCACAGTATTGGCTGTTATATGCACATAGCAATGAATAGGACCTTGTAACAAGAGTGCTTAATTCAATGAGTTCTTATTGTGTTTAATTATGACAAAAATCATAAGCTGGCCCACATGAATCTGCAAGCTGTGCAGGAAAGGGGCTAAGTTTGCTGAAGTATAAATGCATGGATAAGGAAGATGGTAATATCATAGGCTTCTACCTTCTACCTAAACATCTAAATGACAGAAGCCCTGCCCTGTATCTTAGAGATCGCCATGGGTGGCCAAGGTTGCTAAGGTGCAGACTCATGAGCAGGAAGTCTGGGGTTCAAATCCCACCAGGACCATCCTGACTGACTGGGGTTTTTTCCAGCTTTTCCTTAGTCCTCATAACTGGCAAATGCCCGGGAGGTACCCTAAACTTAGGCCTGGAACGTTTCGTTCCTTAAAAAAAAATATCCTTTCTGAATTTATCATTTCATCTCATTTATCATCAGTGTCCATCACCTTGGTGCCTCAGTAGTAAAAAAGGGGGTTAAACACTACGCAAAAAAAAATTGTATCTTAGAGAAAAATGTACCATATCTATATTGTAGTATTACAGAGTCTGCAGTATCAACATGATAGTGTACCACCCCATTACTCTTCTGAGGCCTGCCAGGAGTTGAATAGCAATATCCAATATGAGGAATAGGTTGCGAAGATTCATTATATTTCCCTGATCACCAGATCTGAATCCTTTGGACTACTATCAGTGGGGTCACCTTCCAGGAGTTGATATACAGAGTGGTCATTAAGGATGGGGAAACTTTCTTTGCCTGCCTGCTTATGACTGTTACTATTATCAGAGAAGAGCAGGTGCACAGGTCTTCCTAGAGTATTGTGCATCAAACAACACAATGTACATCATATAATGTACATCAATGTACATTACACAGTATGTACATCTTTTGAGCCTCTTCCATAGAATAGAAGATAGATGATGGTGGGTTTAATGGAGTTTGAATGACCTTCATTACATCAGTATATATGCCTTATTGTGCTACCCCATTGGAAGAGGGGTCTTCATTGTTTTCCCAAAATCTATTCCTTTAACAAATTGCAGTATTTTGGTTCTATGTTAGCATCCATTCCTAGGTCTTTCCTGGTTACAGAAAGAGTGAGACTCTTTCTTATTAGGATTTGACACACAAATAGGATATGTGATGCAGATTCCTCATCCTGTTTACACATCTACAAGTGGGTTCAGCTTTATAGAGTCTCTCAGGTTCATCTTTATAGATTCCCACTTTTCATAGGTGTTTCCTGAAGTGTCCATGTTCAGTAATTGGCACAATTACTTTCCTTATTTCTCTTCTACCCAGTTTTAGAAGATGTGGAAAGAGTATTACTAGGACCTAGGACAAGTTTCCTAGTTTGTATTTGTCCAGGATAGGTTTGCCACCTTGGTTGATGTTTACTTCCAAATTGTGTTTTAACCGCAGTCTTAGCAGTATGTATATTAATTCCAATCATGGGCTCAGGGGCAAAAAGGGTGTATCAGCACCCCTTTTTGGCAACTGATCAGCCTTTTCATTTCCATAAATGCTCTGATGCCCCAACACTCACCACAGTTCTAATTTGTTGCAAGATGTCAGAGTAAACAGGGCATTTTGACATTCCCATACTAGTTTAGATTTCACCTGCTCAGAGGATAGTGCTTTTAGAGCACTTTGCCTAAGAGGGTGAGAATTCGTTTTTGGTGATAACCCTTCTCAAGTCCTCTATAAGCATAGTGCAGGATACCAAATACTTCTGCCTGAAAAATAGTAAAATATTTGTCGAGGCTTACACTAATGTTGGTTCTTTAGATAGGCCATATATGCCTGCACCCAATTGTATTCCTTTACGATATCTATCAGTCAACCAGAATGTTGGTTACATTCTTTTGTGTGTATTGTTCTTTCCACCCGAGATCCAATAGTTACTTAAATGGAGGGAAAGTACAGTATTGGATGTTCATTAGATCAGTTCTCCTCAGTTCTGTAATATCCCGTAAATTTAGAATGAAGGTATGTCCAATTGCTACAAAGCTGCAACCAAGGAATATGCAGTAAGCTTAGCCTCCTTTTGTAAATGGTTATCCATGTGAAGGATTGATTGATTTTTTTTTTTTTTTGATTTATTTAAGGACGCTCTTTAACAGCTCAGGTCATCAGCGTCCCATTCAACTCAGGGCGTGAAACGGCCGACAAATTTTGCTCAGAGGCCTCTCTTTCAGGCTTGAGGTTCTTTTTCGTGCTGCAAATGTACGACACGGGACCCACGGCTTTACTTCCCTTCCGAAGGAAGCCATACTTAGGATTTTTACGCCCGAAAAAATCCATCGGTCCTGGCCGGGTTCGAACCCGCGTTTTGAGTATAGGAGGCAAGTATGGTAACCACTACACCACCAGGACCGACCATGTGAAGGAGACCTAACAGAGTCTCCATAGCAATAGTTGGAGTATATCTGAAGGCCCCTGTAATACATAGACATGCTAATTTCTGTAGCTTGGTAAGCTTTTCTCTATAGTAGTTTTTAAAATTGTGTGCCACAAAATAAAGGTTGTTCCAGGTCAGTTTATTATCCAATTCAAGACCTATATTTAACTGACTCAGAAAATTTCAGGATTGAGCTACTTAGTTTAAGATTTCCTAGACCTTTTAGGTTTCTCCTCTTAGTAAATGGAACAACAATTGTTTTGCTACGATTGATAAAGAGACCCTAATGCATGCACCAGCTATTAATTTTCCTCAGCCCAGAATTCATCATGTCTGAGATTGTATTGGGAAATTACCAAAAAATTATCAGTGTTATGTCATCTGCATAGCCTTGTATATAATATCTATAATGAGTCATGTCTTGGAGTAAACTGTCCAACACAAGGTTCCAAAGAATTAGGGAAAGAATACCCCCATGTTGTAGCCTCTTAGGGCAACAATTCCTTTCATATCCCCATGAAGGTTAGCAGTGATACTCCTGAGCATGGAGTTTATGGAGCTTATCCACCTACAAAGGGTATCATTGACTCCAGCCTGAGCAGCCAAAATATAGACTTATAAGAGGTGTTATCAAAAACATCCTCTATATCTAGGAAGGCCCTTTGGGCTATTTCTTTCCTAGCCATAGAGTCCTCCAGTCTAGTAACAAGGCAGTGTAACGCCATTATGCAAGGCTTGGATGACCAGTAAACATATTGATTTCGATGGAGAGGAGTGTCTAACAACACTCTCCTTGGGATATGTCTTTGAATCAATCTTTCCAAAGTCTTTAAAAGAAACAATGCAAGATTAATTGGTTGATAAGCCTTAGCTTTGGTGTAATTGCTACGACTACGCTTAGGAATGAATGAACACTATTCTGGTGGCTCTCTAGGCCTGAGGGATATAGCTGAAGGCTATACTGGCCCAAAAGACAAAGAAGGATATAAGCGAATCAGATCCTTTCTGCAACAAAGCATTTTTATATATATACGGATGCTCTTTAACATCTCAGGTCATCAGCGTCCCATTCTATTCAGGGCATGAAATGGCTGACAAATTTTGCTCAGAGGCCTCTTCTTTCAGGTTTGAGGTTCTTTATCATGCTGTAAATGTACAACAGAGGACCCACAGCTTTATTTCCCTTCCAAAGGAAGCCATACTTAGGATTTTTACCCTCGAAAAAATCCATCGATCCTGGCCGGGTCCGAACCCACAATCTTGAGTTTAGAAGGCAAGTATGGTTACCACTACACCACCAGGACCGACACAACAAAGCAGCAAAGATACCATTTCCACCTGCAACTTAAAGGTTTCAATTTATTATTCTGCAATGCTTTTAGCCTAGAGTTTTTGCAGTAATCTAACAATTCACATATGTTGACATCAAATGTACACCCCCAGGGAAGTGTACCTCAGAGAGAACTTTGAGTGTTTTTTCAACCAAGCACATAAAATCTTCAATTGGCTTATACTTTCATTGTTCCTATGGGATTTATAGCACTGTGGGCCAGTATAAACTGACAGGCTAGATATTTTCTGGCAGAAGGATTACCAGGAAAACCTTTTAGTCTTACATATACATTTATTGTAGGCTGTTAGGGCTGTACAATATGCCCCCCAGTCACCAGTTCTTTTTTTGCCTTGTTAAAGAGATGTCATACTCTGCCTCTCTTATGTTCAAGGTCTTTGGTCCACCATGACCCTTTCTTGGATTTTATCTGTGATTACATGGGTCCATTATTGTGATAACTGTCAAGTGTAGCCTCTTGGATAAAGGTAGGCGACTTTGTCAATATCTCCAAAAGATCTGCTTATCAATCTGCCCAATCTGTCCTGAGAGATCCTGTATATACAGCTCCCCAGGTTCTTCTGAGATTCCTGTAAAGACTGGCCTTTCTGATTACATTAACATTAAATGATTTATAGTTATGGTTCAAAAGTAATGGTTTGTCTAAGACCGTCCATTCTATAATCTGAGTAGTGATATACTCAGTGCAAAAAGTAATGTCAATCAATAACTTTCTGCCTTATGTGATTGGCAAAGCTTGTTACTAACATTAAGTATATGTAGATTGCTAGAGAGCAGAAAGTCTAAAAGGTCACACTTCTTTTGTTGGTATTCTTACTGCCCCAGATTTTGTGGCTAGAGTTGGCATCACATCCAAAGATGGTCTGGTTCCCTTTCTGAGCACAGTGTGTTACCAACTGCTCTAGTTCTCTAATAGGTGGATTATTGCCATCAAAGGGTAGATGGAACTCAGCAATAGGCCTTCTTCCCTCCCCCTATGTTGCAGTCAATTTTCATTTGGTGATATCGTTGGAATCAAATTCTGGAAGAGGTAGGCATTGAATTCCATTGAAAAAAAGAATACAACTCCTGATTCGATTATCTTTATTGAAATGTATCTACTTACCTTGACATTCTCCTAGTCCTGTGATTTAGTCCCTGTTAATTCAGAGTTCTTGAGTCTTATGCTAGGTTTTCCTTCTTCATTAATAGTTATACAAAAGGTAGCGGAGGCTGCCTTTTTGTGTTAGAGGTTGATCTGGAGGGCCTTTGGCACTCTCTTTTGGGGCCCAAAGGCTCTTTTGCCCAGATGCCTTCATAAGAGTTAATACCCTCCGTATCTGAGGTTTGCTCTAAGAGAGCTGCCTCATCGAGGGAAGTGATTGCAAAAACTGAGGGTTAACAAATGTAGTCCTCAGAAGTTGATTGTTAATTTTCTGAATGATTTCCATAAGGTCCCACAAGAAGCTAGGGAAAGTGGTCTGCCCAGACAGAGCCCCAGATGCCTGGGTAAGGCTAAATACTCCAGAAGGTTGCCTGCTATTTCTGAAGCTTCGTTTAATGCCTATCTTTCATGTGCCATACACCTCGGCACAGGTTGTATTACACCTTTAGGTTGAATAGAGTTAAATTGCTTCTTAGTCTGTCCTCTCCTCACCAGCTGCCTGGCATGGGAGACCCTACTGATAGTAAGCTACTACTGGTATAGCCTGATGATTCATAGAGGCTCACAATCCACACCACCAGCAACAAGGTCCTGCAACTCCTAGGCAGGGAGCCTCTTCCATGAATTTAATTTATTTTGGCAATGTGCCCCATTTTGCCATATACTTTGAGTAAAGCATCTCTGTCATCATGCTCATGGAATATTGCTTTCTGTAGTTAAATCCGCTGGTATCTTAGAGTGTTATTTGTATAGTAAAAGAAGGAAAGTTTAGTATTGTAGGAAATATAACTTAATATTGTATTGAATGTATAAATTACTTTTAATGTTGTGTTTTGTTTTTGGTTGGATTGGAGTCCTGTCCCCTGGATATTCCAGTAGGTAGCTGCTGATAAACGGGGATTGGGGGTTGAGCCAATCAAATGGAAATAAATTTTGATTGGAGTTAGTGCCTTCTGGAATTGCAGAAGGCTCTGTTCCTAATTGTTATATTTAAAAGTAATGTTTTTTTTATTTGTGTTTATTTTGTTAAAAAAAATTCTGTATGTTGATGCATGAGAAATAAATACTACTACTATTGGATGGTAGTTTTTGTATATGGATATATCACACTCAGAATCACACTAACTGTGAATTATTAACATGATTATACACAAAGAAGTGAAATAATCAAGCAGCACACATAAACCCAGATCTAAGCCATATATTTCCTATGCTAATTATTTATACGAAACTGTACCTATTCATACATTCATGTGCCATCTCTCTTTCTTTCTGTAGGAATGTACGCTGTGGCTCTCTTCAGTGTCAGTTAGGCAACAGATACCCAATAGTTGCAGGAATGGATCAGTTGTATTCAAGAACAATAATTTCCATCAAAGGAGTGGAGTACGAATGCAAGTAAGTACATTAGTTAACTAATCTCGGACTGCTCCAGAGGCTGTCAAACATGAACAAAGGAATAAGTTTTGCTCTTTGTGCTGCTACACTTTAAATATGCAATGTTGATAAAATATTTTCATTAATAAAATAATCAATATGAGGTATAATCAATTGATAAATATGAAAACTAGGGCAGAGGAAGGAGCTGAACTTTTATAGTCAAGTGATAGTATTTGGTACAGTAACACTTCCTTCACTGTAGCAGCACATTTTCTTCATCAGGAAGCTACCAGTCACTTTGCATCATGGCCATAATCTGTAATGTGTGGAGTAAACATTCAAACATTATCTTTCCCCTTTGGCATGGTTTTCTAAATAATGAGAAAAAAAGGCTAATTTTTATTTAAGGATGATCTAATAAAGAAATAATTTTTCTATGGTCTGCTGTACTTTAAATACTTTTATAATCTTTCTGTGGAATATTTAAAGTTAAAATTTGGAGAAAAAAATTGGAATATTTTTAAAGATTAAAGTTTAAATCCATCTTATATTTGATATATAGCATCTTTGTGGTATAAGATGAGCCCTAAATTAGCAAGTTTGACAAATATAAGGCTATTGACTATCAAATGATTAATATGCAATTATAAAGATACCATAAGATATAGTAAGATTCTGCAAGAATATTATCTGAGGTGTACACAGCTCCTATCCATGAGATATAAAATAAGATAAATACTAATAAGTTTCCAGTAATATTTATATAATATAATTACAAGCCAACACTGCTCTTAACCATTGGTCCATTTGGCATCATGCCTACCAGCCAGTAATAATCATCTTTCACTGTTGCATTCTTTGATCCAAGTTAGGACAATTCTGAAGGTGGGCTCATTCATACTGCAGTGTCTGGGCCAGAAATGGCAATATGAGAATATGAAACAGTCTCAAATTTCAATAAATTATTTAAATGATATTGTTAAAAAATTAACCAATTACAAACATTTTTTTCATAAGTTGCTTCCAAAATTATAAAATGACACTAAAAAGTGTTGTTCTATTCATCATAAGAATCATCCTGTCAAGAAAATTGATAGGTCCCCTTCCATATTGTATAAATAAAACTGCTCTATCTGAAATATTATTGCAAGTTAGAATTGAAATATTTCACTATAGATGCCTACCCACAAGAGAATTGTTACATATCAGTACATATGATTCTAGATTAATAAAGAAGGAGCAATTAATTATTTACCCATAATATTTCAATGGTAAACAAAAAAATAAATTTGATGCTGAATTAAAAGAAATGCAGTTCTTCTTAACTGAGCTGTTATATACACTTACAACATTTGAACAAGTAATTTTTTGGTGAATTTAAAATATGCTATACAAAAAATGAATTTCCAAAAGTTTTTGAAAACCGTACAAAAATAATTAAAAGAAGTAAAATAAAAATGTTAACAAAAATTAAGAACATAGTACGATTTCAGTGGGTCCCTTCATATGTAGGATGATACAGAAATTAAATAATACTAGATACGATGGCAAAAATAAATCTAAGATGCCTGATGGAGTCTTTTACTGTGCAACCCAATAAATTCTTGATGTGGTATCTATTCTTTGCAGCTAACATTATCCCCTGTTCTTTGAAAAGTTTCTTGAACTGGTGGTAAATTGAATGGTAGGGGAAACTTTAGAATTTGTACTCTTCTTTTGTGTTTTTCAGTGTGGAAATAATATAGAGAAATTTGAAAATTAGAGGAAAGAACATTTTAGGAATATTTAGTTTAAGCAGGTGGATAAATCAGCAGTATCAGCTCACTTTTGGACTAAAAATCATGAAATAAAACCAGAAATTAAACTGCTGAAACATCTTCACAATCCTTTGGAGTTACCAACTTGGGAAAAATTTTTCATATTAAAAAATAAAGAAAACCTAATGAACTTTGAGTTTCCTCCTATGGATGAACTCAGCAATACTTCAACCAACAGATGCCAACACAGGAACTTCTGGGTGTCTAGCCATTGTTTCAAGTAACTGCGGTTCGGTGAGCAACTGAAGATAGGAGAGATTCTCCTGAAACGCGTCTTATTTTTATGTAAGTAAGTGGAGTTCAGTGTAAAAACTGAATACCTAAGTTTAGGATATATTACCACTCCATTGTCAACAGCTTGATAAGTACAATATTGTCATGCTCTTGCTGATTTTTCTGTGCGTAGATATTTGATGTTTCTTATGTGCTTTTTGAAATAGACCGTAATACTTCTTTTGGTTTTGCATATATATTTCTTGTTGCAGTCATTGCAGCATATGCCTTCTTGCTTACCAGGAGGAATTCTATCAGTTATGTTGGTGTTTAGGAGGTTCTTTAAGTAGTGTTTGTTAACTGGATCCAAAACAATATTATTTTTTAATATCTTTTTAAATATTTGGTGCACTCAAGAGTAGAAGGTAAACTTCCAATGTAAGTACTCTTCTTTGTGGCCTCTCAATGTGATGTCATTAATTTGTTTATTTACAACTTTGCATCTATAATAAAGAAGTTAAAATCATTAAACTATCTTTAGAGAATTACTGCAGTCATTAAAACAATTTTCTGTTCTGTGAATGACTCCAGAACTTATTAACTTTACTTAATTACTGTTCCTTTTTAGCAAAATGCTAGGTTACTGTGCATTTGGTGCACATATAAACTTTATTATGAAACTCTTCTAAGATATTTCCCACTGAATTCATTTCTGAGAGTATTATTTTTTCTGGTGCTTTCCCAAAATTTTCATGATAAATGCATGGGAAACTTTAGAGTAAGATTACCTGAGCTCTTCCATCAAATTATCATCTGTCATTCATTATCTGATGTAATAGATTGCAAAGCTGCATTGCCGTAATTATCAGATAAAAAAAGTGAAAACAGAAAAACTTACCTCATCCCTCTATGAAGTAAGTCTTTCATAGGCTTCTTAAGCAAACCTTTTGTTTTTATAATCTCACTTTAATTTATTAGGAAAATTTTGAACAGAAGTAGGAGAAAATGGTAAAACAGTCACAAAATGGATTGCAATTCCAATAACCTGAAAAAGAAGAAATTAACTTTTTCTGATACATTTTAGAGGTCAAAAACTGTATTATGTGCTCTTAAAGCATAAAAATCATTATTTTTTATGTGAAGAAATATGTTCTTTTTAAGGTGATATCATTAGCTGTAAAAATAATACAAATTAGAGGAAAATGTTTTAGTTTTATTTTCATCTGCATATATTAATTTTTTTTCACTCTATACCTTTTTCAATTTTACTAAACTTCATGAAAATTTAAGATCATGTTGGAATATATATTGATTTAAAAGAAAAAATACCTAGACTAATGTAAAACAAAAACCAAAATAGCGGCATACAAAATATACCAAACTTCGAATAATTGTATATTCTTCACAGTTGTGGAAATTAGTTGTGTACTTTAGGTATATAAGCCACAATTTTATGCATATATTATATAATAAAATGTTATATCTAAAGAAACCTTGCAAATAAGAGATAATCCATTAAAATTAATACAAATAACTATAATTACATTTAATGGAAGAAGCCAAGAAATCAGTTACATTCAAGAATATACTAAAAGTACTAGCCCTCAAAATAACATCAAACATCTCCCTTAACAATGGCTGCACATTTAAATGGATGGATCTTCTAGGAATTATGACACAGGAACTGGAATCATGTGTCCCCCTCTTTTCATATTATCGTTCTGAGGAAGCATACATCACTAATTATGATGCAGAGATAATGGCAATACATATAGTCCTGCAGAATGAATGAACTTTCCACCAAATCAGTAAATATCTGTCTCTAAGGCTGCCATATAAGCAATATGTTCTATAGTGCTCAGACGTTCCAATATAAACAGTTAATACTTGAAACTATGACAAAACTGAAAACTAAAAACACATATTTCAAGCCAGGCTCTTGTATGCACTGTAAGACGAGACGAACTGAGATTGAAGTGGCAGTACCTCTCCTGGTGAGGCATTGGGTGTTCTAACATGGCTGGCAGGGTAAATTAGAGAGAGAGATTGAGGTCTGGTGGAGTCTGCACTTTATGTAAAGCTATTGCTGCCATCTCTCAATCTCTCAGTGAAATAGAATAGAAGTATGCATATGGGTGGCATGTATGAGAACAAGAAAAAAGCAATTGTCAAAGGTAACTTGGTGGGGATTAGCATGCTGTGCTACTGACGATGGAGAGCATATTTTGACTGAATGCCTGTGATTGTTCATTCTGATAGAAACCATGGTTGAAAAAAAAATTTTTGAATGATTTATTTATGGACGCTCTTTAACAGCGTAGGTCATCAGCGTCCCATTCAACTCAGGGCGTGAAACGACCGACAAATTTTGCTCAGAGGCCTCTCTTTCAGGCCTGAGATTCTTTTTCGTACCGTAAATGTACACGGGACCCACGGCTTTACTTCCCTTCCGAAGGAAGCCATACTTAGGATTTTTACGCCCCGAAAAAAATCCATCAGTCCTGACCGGGTTCGAACCCGCGATCTTGGGTTTAGGAGGCAAGTATGGTAACACTACACTACCAGGACCGACACCATGGTTGGCATAAGACCAATGTAATGATAAACAAAACTTGCACTTGAGTAAATATACAACATGTGTTGGGGCACAGTTGGAAAATGATTAAATTTTAAACTCTAATTTCAGATTGAGACTAACAAATGATGAGCATGGGGATATCAATGCACAGGTCTTACATTTAGAGCGATTGCGTGGATAACAACCAGGTGTAGAAAAAAGTTTTGGAGAAATCATATCTTAATAATTGTAGATTATTTGTAGATAAAACCAATTCTGCTCAGATCCCATCTAACGACTTTTTCTGCCAATTAGCATATTTTGTCCTCACACATAATGTGTTTTTGTGTGAAAGCATATATTTCCTTCAAATCAAGGGGACAGCTAGGGGAACTAGAATGGCTCTGTCCTACACCAATTTACACATAGCCAAATTGGAAGAATAATTTCTACATTCAGAACCTTTACTGCAGTTCGTGTGGCAGAGATTAATAGTTGACTTACGGTATTACTGCACTTCATGCTTTCTTTAAAAGGTTGAATACAACTATCCAGGTCAGTTCACATATACGATTTCCCGAACTAAAGTCATTTTCTTACATATAGAAATTTAGTTTGTCAACAAGTAAGCCAAATTAAACCTGCCAATTTACAGCAGTACCTACATTTTGATAGTTGCCATCCATCACATATTAAAAAGCTATTCACTTTTCTTTGTCACTTCGTGGACACCGGATTTGTAAAAACGACCAAGCTCTCTGGATAGATATATTACCCAGTTAACAGGTAAATTAGTTGAGCAGGACCACCCCTCTTCCTTATTATGACTTAAAATTCAGGCCTCTATCCATGAGTACACTCCTAAAATTTCGAAAACAACGAACAATAGCTAGTTGAATTTCATAGTGACATATTTTCCCGGTATAGAAAGACTTAAGGCTATCTTAAAGGACAGTTCCAACATTCTCATTCACAATCAGTTAATTGCCTCGTTTTTTCACGTATCGCCACGGCTTTGTTACCGGTCGGCTCGAAACCTCAAATATACCTTTCGTAAGAATATTGATTGACCCCAGATATCTTTTTCTACGCCTGGTTCTTATCCATGCAATCGCCCTAAATGTAAGACCTGTGCATTGATATCTCCATGCTCATCGTTTGTTAGTCCCAGTCTGATATTAAAGTTTAAAAGTTACACATTTTCCAACTGTGCCTTAACGCATGTTGTGTATTTACTCAAGTGCAGTTTTGTTTGGCGCCAAGCCTCAATCTCTCTCTCTAACTTCCCCCGGTTTGCCAGGAAACCTATCTATGTTATAGTTGGCGGCATTGCCAGCCACGGTAGAACCGAATGAGACTTGACATTAAGCGCAGATCAAATTCTTGAACGGTAGACATGTAGTCCCGAGCCACTCCTGAGCGATAACGGAGAAAGCCAAAGGTGAACCATAGATTAACAATAGCTCAGATGGTAAGAGTGTCCTGCAATTCATTGATGCCTTTTTCTTTCTTTTTTTTTTTTTTCCTGTGGAGTTAGAGGAAATTTGCCACCATTACAATAATTTACTCCCTAACATTGTACCACGAACATAATGCGCTATAAATTGATATTTACAATTTTTCTCTACTGCAATTAGTGTGTGTTGTAACCTTAACGCTAACCTCGGGTAAATCCTAGAAACCGGTGGACGCAATGGTTTGCTGCGGCTCACTACGGCCTACGCTCGCCTCCTGTTCGTAAATACAATTTGATAGGAGGCGGGTAAATCGCTGTAACTGTGGCAAACTGGCAAACCTCCTTTGATTGCAGTAATAATATATATATTTACACAGCTTCTTGCCATTGAAGAACTCGCAGTAGTTCGAAATATAGCAATTTCAAGTGTGACTTTTTCTGTGTTTTATCCTTATCTACTTTTATTATTACTGTTAATTTGTTACATTGTTATATATATATATATATATATATATATATATATATATATATATATATATATATATAGTAGAAAAGGATAAACACTTGGTCACTTGTCTTCTTGTCATAGAAGGACTCCACGAGTTCGAAATATAGCGATCTCAAGTGTGATTTTTCTTAGTGTTTATTCTTTTCTACTATTATAATTACTGTTAATTTGTTAATTGTTAATAGTGTTACTTTATTTTTCTTTTTCTTTTATATATAGTTATTATTATTATTATTATTATTGTTATTATTATTATTATTATTCAGTTAATTTAATATAACCTAACAGAACTAACCTCGGATAAATCTTAGAAACCGGTGACCTAGTAGTTTTTCGTAAACATAATTTGATAGGAGCGGGTAAATCACTGTGACAAATCTCCTTAGATTGCAACAGAAAAAATATCATAAACATCAATTTATACCGCATTCTGTGCGTGGTTACTATACGCTTGAAAGCGTTGTCTGTGGGTCGCTACCTTCGGCTCTCTCCGCCGTCGCTCGGGACTTGCAGCAGCAAGAGTTGCGTTTGATTATGGTGCTACGTGAGAATAAATTCTACCATAGAGCTTTACACAGTAGTAAGCTGTGTTCTGATTGACTGATTTCTTTTAAGTTAGACGTAGGCGTAAAACCTTGGGCCTTGCAAGCTTCTAAGGTTACGTTTAATTGAACGTTTATTTTTATGTTCACGTGATTCATTGTGAATGGTACGTTTAATTTTCATTGTGAATGGGGCCGTACTGCCCACCTCAGCAATCAGTTAGTCTTGTCTTACAGCGCGTACAAGAGCGTATCACGAAATATCGTGTGCTTTTTAGCTTTCAGTTTTGTCAAGTGTGAACTTTTTATGTTGGAACGTCACAATGCCGTTTATGTATTGTATCCTTTAGAGGAGATTTTTTTATTATCCTATTAATAGAGTTATAGAGTAAATAAAATTATATATATACATATATATATAGCGGATTCTATTAAGGGGAATGAGCCAGCTAATATGCTTGGAAGAAAAGGCATCACAGTACTTAAGAGTAAAATGCCTGATTACATCAAAACTTGCACATTATTATAAACAAAAAATTAAAGAATATGCTAAAGACAAGAAATAGAACTCTCTCCTATCCAACTCAGATAAAAACCCTGCACAAAACATGACTGTTTACCATGTCATTTATACAAACTTGGAATTCTATCTTCACTATCATGTTCCCTTTGCAGCGCTCAAAAAGAGATGAATGAAGATCACCTGAAAACGTGTTATCTACAGAGAATAATATAACATAGAAGTATTGTAAAGCAAGTATGCTAATGACTTTATTGCCAAAAGCAAGCTCATATAATAGACAATATGCTAAAAGAACTAAATTTTGGAGATCTATGGTAATGATAGGACATGGATTTGTGAGCATTGCATATATTTATGCTGTCAAAATCTTTAAAATATGCTCCATAATTTTGAAAATATGCTCTAAGCATACACTAAAATTGTTAACTTTAAGCTTATACTTTTTGGTACTTACAATGTACATTCTTCCTTAGACATCCTTCCGGTCATTGTATTTGATTTGCAGTATACAATGATTTTACTCTCCAAATGCTCAGGTGTAAGTTTATGAATTTATCGATTAACACAATATTGTATGCTGAAGAAGATCTTTCCACATCTTGGTACATTATTAGGCAAAATTTGAAAGCACTTACTAACTGTGGGGTAATTTCTTCAGGAAACACTACAGAGCACAAAACTTTAATGTCAGGATTTCTTTCTAAAACTGCACAATTTATTGCTTAATTTTCCTGCATACTTTTAAGGAACACTCTCAAATTTACTTTGAACCTCATTAAGAACTGGTAAAGATTCATATAAATAAAAACCAAATATTTTCAGGTTTTTTTTCAACCTTTGTGTGCCATGCATATGTATACTTTTTTCTGATGATTTGATCTATTTTAGAACATCTTTGTGCTGCATAAGATATCCAATAAAATTTCCTGATGTAAAATGTTTAAAATTAAATTTTAAAGTACAATTGACTTAACTGAATTCACACTGAGACAATTTCTCTTGTTGGTCGATTGAGATTGGATTAAAGAAAATAGTCTTTCTACTGAAGCATTATACACTGGAATGGCAAAGAAAGAATTTTATATTTTCACTATTTCAGAATATATTTCAGTTCTCCTACAGTTGACAAAATAGTCACACTTTTTTTTTTTGTGGTGGCACTTTATGTTCATATGCCACTGCAAATTTTTATGGTCAAAGCACTTCTAAGCACTATATCATCACTTTTCAGCTCTGATCATGTCCTTCACATGATAGGCAATGAAATTTTGTTTTTTCTACCTTCTAACATGTCTTGTACTGAAGAGAGAACCTATATTATCTCAATCAATGAATTGTTTTCCTTTTTGCAAACATACTTCATTAAAAGGATTTTCAAAGAACCATTTCAAAATAGTAGGTGCCTTGTCATGGGACAACAAAAAATTATTTAGAGCTGGAAATATGCAAGTCTCTGAATCACTGGAAATAAACATAACCGACTTGTTTTACTGTGATAAAGTAGCTGTTGATATTCTTCCTCAACAAATTCACTTTCAGAGATTCCATATGAACAGTATAGATATAAAAGTAACTGTAAACTTTATAAATCAATGACTGCAAGTCTATGCCCACATCCAGCAAATGTGTTCTGCATTGAATATAATTGTTTTCAATATGTGCCAGACAGCCAACTCCAATTAATGCTAGCTTCTTCATCATTCTCTTCAGTGTTAAAAAAAAAAAACATTAACTCCTTCTCTTCTATTAATTCCACTGAATATATTATAATTATTTTCATAATGCTATACTCTTGTCCAAACTTCTGTAGGGTCTCAATTACATGATTTGCAATTGTTTCACCTGTTTGATTAGTCTTACTTTGAAGATCCAAAACTTTCACATTCAGACTCACAATCAAAATAATGAACAATAATCAGGAATAATTATAGTCCCATGATTTTTTGCGTCTGTGGAAATGCTAATGAAAGGAAAGTTTTGTAATGGTTGCATTACAGTGTTCAAGAAATGTGGAGCTAATACAGAATTAACTATAGCTTTTGTTTTTGTCTTTACAGTCGACACCTTAGCAACTATATTTTTCAACAACCCTGTAATACAATAAATTGTAGGCACAATGATGAGATACAACATGAAACATGAGGCACTCTCAGCACTGACATTATCACCCATTTCAGTGTTAGGCTTAAAGAAATACATTGTTAAATTCCCTGTTAAAATTCCCCTCTTACACATTTGAAATATTTTTTGGAATTGATATGGATCTCTAAATATTTAGCTCCATGGTTAGCCACTGAAACAGATGCCTAGAGTACATGCCATACACTGTGCTTCATATTCAACTTGACTACAATGAAAAGATGGAAATCTTTTCTGCAGCTCATTTGAAAATTGACTTTCTTTTGGGCATTTTATAATAAACCCCTGGGAGGGAGGAAGATCTATATATCATATAACCATAAATTATAGGCAGAAAACTATTTCACTTATTATTACACCAATGTTTTATAATAATATAACATTTTGCAGATTACTTACCTCTTACTATTAGCAGATGAATTCACAAGCTTAAAGCAGCTGCATGTCAACAGATTTAAACAGATTAAAACTGATAATAATACTGCTGCAATGAAACAAGGTTCACACTGTTATACTGTGCTGTAATATTACAGAAATATGGAAGCAGGGAAGCCAAATAAGTTTGCTACTGGTTGAAGTGGGCAGAAGTAATAATTGAAGACAAGTTAACCAACTTCTGAATCATAATGCATACTAGTTTAATAATAAATAAATATATCAATTCATTTATAATCAAACCAAATTAGAAAACCAAAGTTTACGATATCAGCAAAAACCATATTATGACATGCTGAGCTAACTTTGCTTTATAATGTAAAATTGCAGAAAAATTGTGAATTTTCAAAATAGCTTGTAAATACCCAGGTTTATACTTGAAGTCAGGAATTTTCCACCATTGATATTGATACTGATATACTGTTTTTGTTTTCTTTGCTGAAGGGCATACCTGGTAGCTCTCCATGCATCTTCATGGTTTCAATTAAATGTGCCTATATAGAGTAACAAGTCAAAAAATTTATAAATTCAGTTACATCTACATAAAATACAAATCTTGAGGTCTTCTTTTGTATCTGGATTTCAAGGTCTGAATTTTTATTGGTATAGATTACAATTTTGTAATTATGTCATAATTAAAATATAAATTTCATACCTGAAATGGATAAGCACTTAAAGGTGATTCTAGTGCCATTGATTCCAAAGATGGGAATTTCATGATAATGTTGTGTTTCAGAGTTCTGGTATTTTTGCTGTGGAATTCCTTTGCCATCCATTCATAGTAGTTTTATTTTTCATAGAATACCTTTTCATAATTTATTTTTGACAGTTCATCTTCATTAGCCTTTATTCTGTATCTCTATCATGATTACTTTCCATCTACTTGCATTCTGTAGAACTTCCAACATCATCGTCCAAACACACTATAAACTGTAAAATTACTGTTTCAGAAAAGCTATCATTATTTGGACATACAGAAGATAACCCAGGACATTCGTTACTTGACATTTTAAAAAAATACTAGGCACCTAAGTACAATCAATAATATAGGCATAAGGTCTGACAGACCCCTTCGAAACTTTATAGAGAACTGTGAACCCCACTAACTGAATGCAAACAATGTATTGGTTTTAAACTTAGGTATTCATTTTTTTTTACACTAAACTCCATTTACTTACATAAAAGTAAGATGTATTGGTTGTTCTAAGCAATGTGGTAAGATGAAACAAGAAGATAAACAACCACTAACACCAGATGCTGATTTAAGTGATATAAATATTTTTACGTAGTTTTGCTGAAGTCTCTCTGACAACATACCTGCAGTTATTGGGTTAAACACCATTGATAATTTATTGAATTTTAAATAGATATTACTATACCAGCACATATGATACTTCCTCTGCATTAAATATTAATATGGGAATAAGATTCTGCTTTTGGTCCTGAGCTATTCTTAATATACATAAATTACTGATCTAGCAATATATCAACTGCTCATTTCACTTTATGTGTTGATGATACTAATATCTCCATTAATAATGACAGCAAATAATAAATTGAATCAAATTTAGCAGTAATTGAGAAATGACTTCAGAATTGTTTCCTATAAATAAACTGGAAAAAAAATCAGTTGCCTAGATATATAATTATAAAAATAATTGTAAATCTGAAAAGAAATTAGAAAAAGTATCATAAATTTACACAAGTTACAAAATTTTTTGGAATCTGGAAGATGAAAATCTAAAATGGAACATGGAAAAAAGTGGCATTGAGCTTGAGTTAAGTATGTTTTGCTTTTATTAAGATGGGAAAGAGAAGTTACAGGGCCTTGATAAGCATATACTTTGATTACTTCCAAAGTTTAGTCAAATCTGGGATTATATTTTAGGAGAAAATAGATATTTTCTTTAAAATTCAAAAAAGTTTGTAAGAATAATCATGTATAAGCAGCAAAGTGAAACATGCAGGCCACTGTTCAGGGCAATAGATTCCATGCGTTTATATTCTAGATAAATTAGAGCATATATAAAGAAGAATCTAAAATTTTGTAACACTGCACAAATAAACATATACAAATTTGGGTTTCAGTGACCATAGTACACAAATTTTAACCTTATCCCTGAAAAAGAATATGTTTACATGTGTTAATATTAGTAAGACCACAAGAATATTTCAGGAAAATAATTCGTAATTGTTCCTACATCTAATAAAAATGAATCCTGGCAAGATCAAGTGTCAAGATACTCATACAAAATTCAACAGTTTTTAAATATAGCTTTTCCAATTAAATGCAGAAAAATAAATCCCATAAAAATAAAAAGCATTGTATAACAAAAGGAATAAAGGTACCCTGTGCCAAGAAAATAATATTACAGGAAATCTTAAAATCTCAGACAAATTCATCAGAGTTTATAAAATATTTCAAGAAATATATAATTATCCTAAATAAAATCATTAGGCAAGAAAGAAACTCTCCAATGACAGATATATTCTGTCAGCTTCTAACAAAATAAAAGCCACTTGGAATATGCTATTAAGAATTATTATACCAGACAACCTAAATATAAAACTGAAAGAAAATTTATTAATCATAACATACCCAATCTCAGTTGCAGAAACATTTAATAGCTATTTTACTAACATTGCAAATAAGGAATCATACAAAAAACAAATCTGGGAAAGAATGTAAGACGGAGGCAATTATTCATGTATCTATAGCCCACAGACCAAAATGAGATACTAAAAATTCTGTTTGTTGTAGATGTTACTGTATTTTCAATTGTTATAGTTTAGTCTTTATGATGGGAGTCCTCTTTCACAGCAGATAAACAATAGTGGATGATGTTCTTAATTATCTAGTGAGTAGATTTGATAATTAAGAACATAATAGTTGCTTCACTGTATTTGTTATGACACGAAACTAAATGTTGGATGAACTTGGCAAAGATTAGCAAAGTCCGATTGCACATTTTGCTGGGTCATTAATGAGCAAGAGGCACATAAGCCTGAATGTCTGAATCACAGGTGAAAATGAATTGGTTAGAACAAAATGAGTCATGAGCCACTGTAAGTCCATAAGTTTCTTACAGTAGGAAGTTGTCTTTCAAATATTCTTGTCAGTGCCTTATGTCAGTGATTGCAGATGAACATATACCTCTTTACAAATAAATTTTTGTGGTTTACTGCTCCTCTTCATTCTTTATAGTGTTTTAACGAATTCTGTAAGGATAATCATTCTTTTGCAAAATGTCTTAATTATTGAACAATCACTTTCACAGGGCACATGTGAATGCTCCTATAATGAAAATAAATATAATGCCGTCTTGAAATTACCAGAATCTCCAGTGCTAAAAATCTGACAGAGGTCTGATTTATGTTCTAGTTCCTGCACATATGACTGCATGTAATATCATTGGGCAGATTTAATCAAAACTGACAACTTAATTTATATTTGTTTAGCAAATTCAAATATGATAATATAATATGATTGCTGTGGACATGAAACAGATTGATTTTTATTTTCACTCACGTAAAATAATTTTGAAATTCTATATATAATCAAATGCAGTTAATAAAGTACTGAGCTTCTGATAACATAATCGCTTCTTCACACATGACTGCAAAGTTCTGCAGTTGTATCATAAAGCTTTCATTTAGGCTTCAGCTCTTCATAATCACAACTTAAGTCCACTTAAATTGAACCAAATGAAATTTATTGTAAAAGCAGTTACTGATTTTGGTATCAGGATATATTTACCTAGCAACTTTTTACATGATCTTTATATTTAAAGTTGAATTTAGATATTTCACAGCATAGTCATCTTTTGTTAGAAATAATTATTCTGTATGCTCTTAATTACCTTATGTTGTAATGATTTAGTTAATATAAAGATGTGTAATTTCATTATTCATAATTTTTTAATTTTTCTTTCTTTATTTTGACAAGGTTATTTATATTTCAATGTCATGGGCTCTTAATGCCGATTTCATTTTACTTTACTGAAGGAACTCAATAAAACTGCCTACATCATATTGTGCCATGCTCTGTACTGTCATTGCAAAAATATCAGTTCAACAAGGCAAGATCTAGATTATGGTTTGTCTTATTTGGCACAATAAACAAAAAGATAATATATAATTACTAACATATTATAATTTAAGGATTATTACAAAAACAGTTCTTGTCCAAATTTTAAAAAAATAGTAATATGGTTATCATCTATAGAGATAGTGATGAACTATATGCTTGTGGTATTAGTTTTACAATTATTGAAGTTAAAATTTTTACCCATTCTACAAAAAGAGCCTCTGTTCATTTTCTGCAAGAAAGACTCTTGTGATTGGTTATTTTTGCCAGAAAGATTGGTAGTAAAAAACCAGATTTTTGTTTGGTGGTGAATAGTCATTGTTAGATTCCTATTTAAAAAGCAAATGAAATTAAAACAGCTCACAAAAATGTTAAAAAGCAATCAAAGAAGAAAGAAGATATTATTAGAGATGAGAAAGAAATGAGAGAACCATGCTGGAAAATTGTGGAACAGTAAACTGTTGGCAATGACTACAGGTAATTGGTAATGTATTGTTGGAAACATTCAATATAATTATGTAAAATGTTTTTATTATGATTATTTTAAGGTTCCTATATGACTTTAGATTATTAAATAATATGTGTCTTTTCTATATGTATTTGACACAATGTTGTAGCAGAATATTTGAGCAATAATATGATGAATTCTTTATGGAGTTATACAAGCTGCTAAACAAAAATGCCCAAGAATCTTTAATGGCATATAAAGGACAAACAATTTTTCACTCTCTTAAAAGAGATAATACTAACAGTGCTGATATTGAGAAGTCAGATAATACAGTGGAGTGAAGCCATAGATATTAATTCATGATACACTGGCTGAAGGGCACTTAGTGCATTATTTCTTGTTCCAGAAAATTTGAAAACAGCCAAATATACACTTTTTACTATAGCAAAATTTTTTTGATAATTTACTTAATAATAAAGTGCATAACTACTACCTCTGCAACTTCTCATTTGAGGATTTAATTTAATATTTACCTGCAAATGTTCTATCATTTAGCATATGTACCCTCCTCTGGCCAATCACAGTTACATAAACATTATTATTGTTCTGCTATTGTAAAAATTGTTTTATTATTTCCTTCAAAAAGAGTACATGTCATCGGTTTTCTTACAAAACTAGCACATGTCTACACATGACCATGTGCACTCTTAAGTTTTTGTATCCTTAACCTATTCATATGTTAACTTGTTACTTTGATAGCCTATTTAAGGTTTGATCCCAGAAAAGTTAGGTGAATGTATGTCGTGAGATGCCGTAATATTGTTTTTTTTAATCTCCTGAAAAATTTATGAAAATGAATGAGGGTTGTTTTTGTAAAAAATTCAATTGTTATATAGTATATTGTTTGATGCTAATGAATCAAATGTTTACATCTTATTTCCATAATATTCATGTTATACATTGTGATTGACTATATCATGCCTTTGACCCTACTACTTGTTCAATAACCTATGATTTCTTGTCAACAACTTTACCAGAGGCCCCATTATCAATGATAAAATTTACTGAAATCGGTAATACCTGCAAGACTGAATTGCCTGATTCTTTTTATATGCTTTTCATTGACATAATTAGCCAAATGTTCCTTATACTTTCCTATTGTATTCACCAAAATTATTTCATTTGAATACCACATATTGAGTTTTTCAGCTTCTTCTTTTCTTTGTCATTAACAACAAACTTTATGTACATTGACAATGCCCTGTATAAAACATCTTGGTCAGTCATAATAGTGTATGAATATTCTGACCTATTCTTTTTAAGTATTTTCCCAAAATATTGCCACATATAACTACAATCATAAAACTTGTCTATAAACTATAATTAAAACTTATACTGGCAGACATTTTAAAAATAGCACAATGTATTTTTGGATATTGATATACATTATGCAACTATCACTTTGCTTTCTTGCATGATTTATAAAGTCTCTCCTCTAATCTTTGCTTCTTTATTTGCTTAACTATTTATTTTCTTCTAAGATTAATTTGTTTCATTAGTGCATTTTCCTGATACACTTTTACTCGATGCTCAAACATGTAATGATTAATCACAATCAAGAGTCAAACTATTTTATCAAATTAAAGCATCCCAATTATATGGAAAAGGAAATAATGGTTGCCAGCAATTTTTAACAATGAGGCAAAAATCTATAGCTGATCTCTTTAATAAAAACGAAAGGGAGAAAGAGGAATATGATATATAGCTTTCATTTGTAATAAAAGGGTGCATCAAATGCTAAAGTACTTATTTTATAGCATAAGCAATTTCATACAAAAAATTACATATGTGCTTTATGAACAAAGCAATTCAATTAATAAATTATCTTGAAATGTTATTTATAGAATATATAAATTATATAAATCAAACTGTTTCATCCATTTATCAAATGTCTAACAATCCTGACAATAACATTGTAAAAACAAGCAATCTTATAGCCCAAAATGAAGTTTCATACTATAATCAATAATGCAACTAATTATGTACACAGCCTCTTAATTCAGCATTTATAACAGCAAAATACTGAGTACTCCTTGGTATACCTTGCAATGTCTTTGTTGACATGCTATCTCTAGGGCGACGAGTGGATCAATAGATTCTCCTGAGATCCCAGATATGGGCTTGGTTAGAGATGGTACACCCTGTGGGGACAATCTGGTAAGTAGTTTTATATTAACTTTTTTTGTAGTCAAATGTGTATTTGTTAAGGAATGAAAATGTGTCATTTGGTATCTTTTATGTATAATTTGGAATTTGTTGTAAAAGAAAATTGCTAATGTGTAACAATAATTATAATTATGTTTTTATAAAATATTAATAATTGACAAATATCTTGAAAACAGCAACTTTTAGTAATTTGATGAAAAAAATGTACTACAGAAATGTTGAAAGCTATGAAATTTCACATACACTAACATTTTGTTTTATTTTTGCAAAGTTATAATGTTTTGTTAAATATATTCTTTTATAAATAATTTTTTTTGGTCAAGTATGGTACATTTGAAATCAGAGCATGCAATTTTTTATTGCAACAAACAATAATTTATGTAATCAATAAAAGAATAAGAGAAATGAAAGAAGAAACTATAACTTAATAATATAACATAACTATTTTTAGAACTGAAAACAGTTATGTTTCAAACAGATGTCAATAGTTTAGTCTCAAGCATGTATATATATTACATATATATAGTGAAAAATAAAGCAGCTTATAAAAACAACACAACTAATAATAATGGCTAGAGAAGCAGAAACAAATAAAACATTGAAACAGTTACACAAGTAGCACAATATTTTGAACAACTTGTGTTCTTCTTCAAAGGCAGAAGGTGAGTGAAAATATTGTGCTATTTGTGTGACTATTCCACTGTTTTATTTATTTATGATTCTGAATAAACACACACATAGTGAGGCACTTAAACTACCACCTCAAAAAATATCTTCTATATTATTGATATTGACAAGCTATTTTTGCTAGATTTAAGGGCACATAAGGCTCAAATATCTATCCTAAAAATTAATGCTGATTAAAAAATTACTATTTTCAGCACAAAGTTATATTTTTTAATGAATTGATAGCATAAGTGTAGCAAAATTTAAACTAAATAAAGTTTATACATATTTACCACATGTTTATAATGCAAATAGTTTATGAGTAAAGATTTTTAAAATTCATCCTTGAGATTAAATGCCTGTGATAGAAAAACAATAACAATACATGATGTTCTTACGCTCTCTATAACAGCCTACTGGAAGAACTAAAGACCAAAGGGACACAGATATGAAGAGATTTCCATATTATATTCTCTATGACATCAATGACATCTGTCAGCTGAAATGACCAAGCTACAACCTCAGACACTCCTTTTGTAGCGCACACTTTCCACTTCAAGATTTGCAAGATGCTCATCTACCATGAGTACAATGAAATGTATGCATATAAATTGTGCAACAGTGTTTGTGAAAGATACCCTGCCATATCATGTAGCCAAAGAATGGAATCTTGCAGAAATTTGACTCAGAATAACCATGGAAACTATAACAAGCATATTTTGCACTTTCTTGCTTTATATTATATTGTTTACTACTTTCTTATTCATGTAAGGTCTGATGGAAATTTAGAAAAAGGTATACCAATACTTAAAATGCTGATATAATTTTTATGTATGATGAATGTAGAAAAAATGCAAGGCTCTCTTGTGATTTGAATGCTCAGAAATATCCTGAGACACATCAGCCATCTCAAAATATGTTTGCAAATCTCTTCAATCAAATATAGGAAAATGAAAGTATATTGCCTCACAAATGTTCTGAAATAAGAGAGGTTGCTATCAGTAAAATGAAAATTAATAGTGACAATTATTTATGTGAAATAAAGTTTACTGGAGAAGAGAGTGAAATTAAAATTCTAGCTGCTAAGAATTCTTCATTGTACAAGTTCCATCAATATCATGTTACTCCATCAAGAGTTATGGGAAACCTTTTGAGAATTGTGTAATGTTCTATCAGTTGATATTAGCAGAATATCCATTTCCATGAATATTCCTCATTGATGAAGCAACATTCACAAATATAGGTCAATCTTAGGAATATTACTATTGGTCCCTAAGTAATACTCACTGGCTTCATCAAGCAGAATATCAGCAGCAATGGAGTATAAATATGTAATATGGAATTGTTGGCTGTCATTTAATTTTACCATTTTTCATACGGGGTTTATTGAATCCCATAAAGTATGTAAATTTTCTAAAGAATGGACTACAACCTTTGCTAGAAGACATTGGAAATTAGGAGGAACATGTACTATCAACTCAGGTCCAGCTCATTTTGCAAGGTATAGTAGATGGATCCTTCCTTAATTGTCTGTTTTTGAGACCATTGGATTGGCCAATGTCCTGTAAACTCGTCAGCTCAAGCTCCTGTTTTCATACTCCTTGATTTTTCTCTATGGGGAAAACTAAAAGGCATAGTCTACAAGGATGTGCTGATTACACCACAAGACGTGCAGTATCATATAATAGCAACTTCCAGTGTTATTTTTTGTGAAATGCTAAATAATGTACAGCAGTTCCTACATCAAAGATTGAAAATTTGTGTTGCACTGAATAGTCGCCATTTTGAACAACTATGAACCAGAGGCATGTCATAGGCTTATAGTAACAGAGTAAGATAGCTGCAGACAATTCATTTGAAAGTAAACAAAAGATTGAGAAACAGTAATAACCACATAACCCAAACTTAGGTATTCATTTTTTACACTAAACTTATTCACTTACACAAAAGTAAAATGCGTTTCGGGAGAATCTCTCCCATCTTCAGTTGCTTACTGAAGATGGGAGAGATTTTCCTGAAACACATCTTACTTTTGTGTAAGTGAATGGAGTTTAGGTAAAAAATGCATACCTAAGTTTAGGTTATTTTGCCGCTCCATTGTCAACAGCTTCATAAGTACAATATTTAGTGATAATCATATTTATTACTTGACGTTACAGATTGCTTTAGTCTTCCTGAATGGAAAGTGGCAAACCGTAGTGAAGGAAGCTGATTGGTTACAATTGTATAGTGGTGGGACAAAAAAATGCAACAGCTTATAAAGACAATAGACAATAAAGTAGCTGTAATGTGGACCTACCTGACAGGAAAAGGTCTTGCAGTTGCCTTCAAACTAACAAGATGGTTAAGCTTTAAAAGAACAAATGCAGTCTTTTGTTTCTTCACAATAATAAAATTACTAAATAGCAGGAAATTAATTGACTGGTTTATTAACAAAAAACTGCTGAGGCACAGATGATTTGTCACTTTTTATATCGTCTCTCTAAACTGTGGTTGTTATGAGAATATTAACCTGTAGGTATATGAAAAAAGAACTATTGATATTACCTGCATAGAGGCTTGTGGAAGGAGTATCCTAATGCATTTTCTATTTGATGTGCAAATATCAAGAATTCTAGGGATAGTATAAAACAAGTAACTGATAGTATAAATATAAAATACTATAAAATAATTAACTCACTAGCTTATTAATAAAAACTGCTGAGACACAGGCTGTTTATCACTTTTTATATCATCTCTTTAGACTATCATTGTTATGGGGGTATTAATCTGTAGATATGTATAACAAAAAAAAAAAACTTATAATTGCAGGAATTATTGTATAGTTGGCATTTTTAAAAAAGAGGAGAGGAATTATGATCATGTTGCACAAATTAATATCTGTAGTTGAAAAATATGTATAAATATCATAAATTTTAAAAAGTAGTTCAAGGGGAAAACATCCTGCAGTCAATATCTTCAGGTCAATAAAATTTCTCAGAATACTGAAGCTTTCCTATTTAATTAACAAAAATATATCCTCTACCTCTCATCTAATATCTATATGATCATAAAATTAAAATATACTCAATTCTCCATTTCTTCCTTTCTCATAATTATTACTCAGAGGCCTTTGGCTTCAATATCTATTCAGATACAAGTTCCAATGAAGAACTACAACAGCAACACAAACTAAGTACAGTTTGGCAGGTGCACATTTCAAGTTACCTGCCAAAGAAAAGATCAGCCAAACTCAAATGTGTTAGTTTCAATCTTTCTCATTTAGGAAGAATGTGGATTTAAGAAGTTTATGAATGATTTTAATAGAAAAGTAATATCCTGTAGTTTTCTACCAGCAACATATAATCAATGTCTCATAAATGTGCAGCAAAAATTATTGACAACTGTATTTGTCTCACAAGAAATTCATGGACTTCAAACAAAACACATTGATTGAAAACATTTTATGATACAGTCGAACTACACACTCTTATGCTTCACTTACTTGTCATTATTGTTAAAACACATTGATTTTATTTGCCTACTACCATTCAATTTCTAACTGAAAATTATGATCTAAATACCTTACTGGTGGACTAATCATTCAGGATAGGTCACTACAAATAATAACTTGCCTGCAGAGATGAAAAAGAATTATGGATAAATTTATGTAAAAGGATTTTAAAAGTTGTTAAGGACAACACTACAAACATTAAAACTACTCTGAAAAAGATCTTAAATGAAAGCATTTTGACTTGTATCTCATTAAATTATTCAAGAGGTACTAAAAATTATAAATTCATAACATGAAAAAGTGAAAAATACTGTTGCGCATATTAAATGTAATAAATTAATTTCCAGTCAAAGACTGTTAGTGGAATAAATGTTCCTAAAAACTTATTCATTGGAACTGTATTCTAGCATTAAGCAGTAACAAATTCCCTAAACTATCAGAGGAGGAATGGAAACCTGTGCTGAAGTGCACAATACTGAAACCATTTGAAGAAATAACAAAACAGTTAAATGGAGAAAAATATATACTACTTGCAAGCATTTACTTTCAAAGGATTATAATGGTCTATAGTAAAAGTGGCTAGGGCCAGAACTTATATTTATTTTGTATTTTGCTTAGTACTCAATAAATAAATTAATTGATACTTTCTAAGGCTGGTATTTTTGTAAATGAGAAACATACAGTAATATTCACACAGCAGTATGAAATGTCAATAATCCACACACAGAACTGAAGGTGTTAGATTGAGGTCCTTTTTAAACTTCCCCAGATTAGGTAGTGTTATTTTATTTTATTCCTTTAAGTCCATATGCATACATGCTCATACTGAGTATTTTATTGTCACATGATGTAGCCTTTTTCGATAAAATGATAGGTTTCTTATAATACTATGGAAATCATTATTAACAATATTTATATTACCTACTAACTTATTAATTGCAATACTTTCTCTGTTACTTTGAAGGAAGCTTACTATGGTAGTTTCACTTTAAGAATATGTCTTCATGTAAACAATCTACGAAAATGAATCCCTACGCCTTCCGCTCTAATTGGAGGAGTAACGGCAATACTTTCATAACCATGTGGCACTGTAAACTGTTCTTGCTTGCATTCATCTTGCTAACCTCTTTACGTTACTATTTAGATAACAAATGTGAATAGCACTACGAAAATGGAATAAAAATAATATAAATAACACTATACGGAAATAAGAAATTAATATACCTAATCTGAAAGAGGTATTCCTTCCAAATCATAGTCTTGTATCCCCCCTCTCTCATCTTCTTCTGTGCTGCTATTGGATTCTCCAGGATTAATAATGAGACTGTCAACAATTATGCCATGAAGACAATCAGCCTCCCAGAATTTCTCCTCTTCACCCTCCATTTGATTTATAAAGGCCCATCACATATCAACTGTTACCAACTTTATGCCATCCAGTAACAATATCCTCACCTCAGCCAGTTTGAGAGTATTGTTGTTGCATGCAACATGACCTTTAACCATTCCTTCCAAATCATAGTCTTGTATCCCCCCTCTCTCATCTTCTTCTGTGCTGCTATTGGATTCTCCAGGATTAATAATGAGACTGTCAACAATTAAGCCATGAAGACAATCAGCCTCCCAGAATTTCTCCTCTTCACCCTCCATTTGATGTATAAAGGCCCATCACATATCAACTGTTACCAACTTTATGCCATCCAGTAACAATATTCTCACCTCAGCCAGTTTGAGAGTATTGTTGTTGCATGCAACATGACCTTTAACCTGACTCCATGCCATTTCATTGGGATTTAAGATACAATGGTGTGGAGGAAGTCTCAGTACCATATATTTTGCTTCCTCTGCCAGGGTGTACTATGACAAATTTTTCATAAGCTTTCACTTCATTTGCATTCCTGACATGGCATATTAACTCATCTTTAACCATATGATAAATATTTGTCATATGATAAACTTTTCCTCCAGAAATGTGAAGATGCCATTCTTTAGCCATGATCTATTGGGAATACAATCTAGTTTTACACTGTGGTAAGATGCATTATCCATGATAATTACTTTGTTAGGTTCAAGCAAGGGCAGAAACTCCTTAAAACCATGCAGTAAAAGCTGCACCTGTCATTTCTTCATGATAGTAGCTCGTCTTTTTAGATTCCATTACTAATTTCCCACCCGGTAAAAAGCCATCATCACTTCCAGTGTGTAACAATATGAGTATCTTCTTTTACTCATTTGGTGTTTTAGTCCAATACTTATGCTCGACATAAATGCTTGCTTTTGCTCTCAGTATTGGAGTCCACCCATACCTTTGAAGTTGTGTGACCATTTACCCATGTTTCGTCGAGAAAATAGAGTTTCCACTCTTGCCATCTGTCCACATGAATTTTCCTGAGGTAGCCTCTTTGCCATAACAATATAATTTCACAATCTACAATGAAGTTCTTGTCATTTCTTTTGCAAAATTCAAAACCTATCTCAAGTAACAGCTTATAAAAAGATGTTTGCTTGAATGTAGGAAGGTCGGAGTCACATTGACAAATGCAAACACTTTCTTGATTGAAGCAACTCTTTGTTGTGGAAGAAATGATGCCCTATTTACGTTTCCTAGACATTTTCGGGGGTCTATAACTTACCTTTATTTAACTTTTCACTATGTGCAGAATTAATACTTAATGTAGGCACACCAGTAAGCTCTGCTGTCAAGTTAACTACATCCTTAGCAGCTAACACGGAATACTTTTCACAAAGTTTGTGATATACTTTAAGAATAGTAACTTTCTCACTGCTCTTTAAAGGCTTCCTTTTGTGATGTTTCACATACTGCTTGTGTTTGGTCATGATAATTTACTAAATGGTCCCACCTTACCGCTTCTGGAACTTAACAGGAGATGGCAGTCTGCAAGTGTTGTTCGCTCATTATCTGTATAAGTACAATTTGATTATTTATTTTGAACTCATTTTGCAGTAGGTGTGCTTAATAATACACTAAATTAATTTTATTACATAATACAGATGAGATCCAGTAGTTTTTGTTAGTACCTATCTTGTGACCTAAGTACTGTTTAGGAGCAGCATCAGCCAGTAAACATACATTTAAATGTAAATTGAAACTTGCACAGTGAAGCTAATCTTATTAATTGATATGCATGATTCAGTTGAACTACACACTCTTAAAGCTTCACTTACTTTTCATAAATGTATGGAACCAGTTTTGAGAACATTTAGTTCCCATCTTCAGCCAGGCTAAAGTTCAACTGTCGGATCATTCGTGGAGCTGTGGGAATGTTTTCATCCCCGGCAATGTCGAAGTTAATTATGCTGTCTTTGTATAAGTACAATTTACATTTAAATAGTAAATAGGCCTTCGAGCCGTAGGAACACTGACTCACATTAATTCGTTTTTGCAACGACTACATAAACTACAAGTTTATCACACTGCCACCAGAGTAGAATATACAAAGACAGCATGATGAACTTCAATGTTGCCAGGGATGAAAACATTCCCACAGCTCAACGAATGATCCAACAGTTGAACTTTAGCCTTGCTGAAGATGGGAACTAAATGTTCTCGAAACCAGTTCCATACATTTATGAAAAGTAAGTGAAGCTTTAAGAGTGTGTAGTTCAACTGAATCATACTTATCAATTAAACATACACTTGATTTACTTTCGTGCATACCTATTTGTTTACATCAGATCATTTCTTAAAGTGAAACCAGTATAGTAAAAATTTGTGTTGATAGGCCTTAGGCAGAATCTGCAAGTTTTTGAAAAGGAGACATATGATTCTCCAGATTTGGCTCCTACAATAAGTAATTTTTCTTTGTTACTGCAAGAATATTTTTTTTTTTACTACCTGTAAAATTTAATTCTAGAAGCCTTTATGAGAAGTGTTATAATATATTTCTACTAGGGTACTGATGTTTAGAATTGTTGTAAGCATGTCATTAGCATACTTAACACAGAGTGTAGGCTACCATTTTTATATCAAGTTTAAATAAAGTAAACACAGTTCCTATTCAGTTTTTGCCTAAAAATTGCTATGTAGTCATATGTATCATCATATCATAGGCATAAACATAAAATATCATTTCAGTAAATATGGATTTTTATTTTCTCTATGTAATTCAACATAATATAAATAAATTCAGTAAATAGAGATACATATATAACATTTAATATGTTCATATTTATTTATTATTGTATTGCTCTATATATATATAAAATCAGGGAGATAAGTATATTATAATATTTTTTGTATACTAAAACTAAAGCACAATTCTTGGAAAAGTGTGACCCGGGACTATATTAGAGCCCTAACTCAAAAAAAAGCACAATGGAATCACATCATATTCATTATTTAGAAAATATAGATCATGTAGGGTACTGCAAAGACAACCATAGAGTTCTACACCAAGGGTAAAGGGTTGCTCACTTCCTCTTATTATTCACTCATTTAAAAACAGATAAGCAAAAACTCGTTTAGTGACATAAAATACATTAAGGGTCCAAGAAGAAATGGAAGCTGGAACTAAAAGGGATATCTTTGGATTGCAAAAACTGCAGCCTTGAATCTGAATATGGCAATCTGAAGGCATTATAAATTGGAATTTAGCATGGATAATTGGTGCTATTTAAAGACTTCTTGCTAACTTTAATACATCATTTCAACACAAATCTATTAGCACTTTTTTGTTTAAAGTTTAATTGATATCTTGCAATAGAGAGCATTAATCTAACTGTATACCATTCCCTAATGCTATTTTGAGCAAAGATATAAATGTACCATTTCTTTGTGTTAGGGCATGAAATATGCCTTGTTGAATGATATGCCATTTCTGGGCATCATCAACACTACAATGTAAATGAGTCTGTATTAGGTGACACTAAAACTTCACTAACTGGTTAATTCTTCAGAACATGTTTCAAGAGCATTTGCTCTTATTCTCAGCTGGGGATCGACCCGTCACCTAATATACAGACTCATTTGTATATTTAGCAACTTCACTGTTCCTAACTTCTTTTAAGATTACAACTACAATGCAAATTGTAGGTTACTAATGCATTTTTATATAATTTGTTTTCATTTAAGATTTAAAACTTTTTTGCAGGTCCAAAGATTGAAACATATTCTTAACTTCGATAAGTTTATTTATTTGCAAGCAAGTTTATTTAAAATGCAAGCAAGCCTTGAGATAATATATGGTTTTGTTTTGTATTTAATAATTATATAACCTAATATCAATTTTACTATTGACTATCTGTGACAGAAATAAAATCACTATGCAAAAATGCTTGAAAAATTAGCAGTGCTATATTTATTTAATTTTGTGGAAATATTAAAGCATTTGGAAAGCACAAAAAATCTTACAACATGCAATTAAATCTAGCCAAAAAATATGAACCTAATTCAGCAACAAGAAGCTGATGGATATGGTGTTTTGGGACCAGCAAAGTGTATTACTGATTGACTTTAAGGAACCAAGGACCACAGTCAGTGCAGATGTATTCTGTGAGACATCACAAAGACCAAGAAAAACCATACAAAACAAACAGAGAGGCATGCTGTCTTCAAGTTGTCTTGCTTCATGACAATACCCAACCACATTGTGCTGCATCAACCCAAGAACTTCTTGCAAGATTCAAATGAAAAAAGTTTTATCACTCTCCCTGCAGCCAGATCTGGCACTGAGTGACTTCCACCATTTCATGGCAATGAAAAAGTAGTTGGGAGGACAGCTCTTCTACTGGAATGAGGACCTTTGGGTGACCATACAGACTTGGCTCAGCAGACAGGCAACAATGTTTTAACAGAGTGCATTGTTATGAAATTAAGAAGTGTCTCAATCTTCATAGTGATTAGTTGAAAAGTAACTTATAAATACACTTGACTTTTATCATTAAAACCATTTTGCTATTTAATATGGTTTTGCTTTCATGTCCCATTGCATTATTATGTTTATTTTCTTTTTGCAGATCAATTATAATTATTTTCCAGTAGACAGTATGATAATGATATATTTGATAATGGCAAAATTGTAGTTAACTTAACTAATGAATTTGGTGTTGGTGTCATTATGATACATCATTAGATCAGCATAGACTCCTCATTTAATTATTGGAGCAAGAAGAACACGCTTCATTCTCAGAATTGTCTTACTTTTTAGGGTTAAATAGTAAATGCTTTATTGATCACTATGTAGATTACAAAGTTATGGATGTCTACAGATTATAACCTTAGTCATTATTGCCCTATAGAATTTGAATGGACATCAAAACTATTTTGTGGGTAGTAAAGCTCAGAAAAAAGTGACAAATTTATTTAAACAGATGTAGAAATAAGATAAGAAAACTAATTGTATGAATAATCCATTTTTGCAGTTATAGCTTCTTGCTCACCTTTGTTAGGATGGAAATTGAGATTCTGCTGTAGATATTCTTGACTTTAATTACTTGATGCAATAATAATATTTTATTTAATTTAATATTAATGGTAAACTAAAATAAACATTTAAAACATTCTATTTATGTATGCTGTAAAATTTAAACAGAATTGCCAATGATTTCTGGACAGCTTTCTTTAATATGAAGTAAAATCATTATTGTAATATTAGAGATGTATTACAATTACAATAATGATTTATATATATATATATAAAAGATACAATATTCATATGTAACTCTAATTTTGTAACAATGAATAATAAATAATAATATACATATATTTCCTAAAAAGCAGAACTGTTAGCCATTAAATCCAATATTGAACTATTTTTTGCATTTAACTGTATAATAAGCAACTGTTTTAGAAGAAGAGTAAGTTATTCCCCCTGTCAGATATTGGGTATTATGCTCATTTTGTAGCTACTTTTTATTATTCTCCCTTTTTTGGGACATATTCAAGGTTTACACAGTATATGTATACATGGAGTACATATACAAGTTGAACTGGACTTAAATGTTACAGAACACATGCTTGAAGTTTTTTATGAATAGTATCAAGAGCAAAATATATACATATCAAGTAATGTGAATAATTACCAAAAGCCTTACTGTATGAAATATCTTCCAGAATATCTGTGTTAAATTTATCAAACTGGTAAGTCTATATTGCTTTGAATGAACTTTATGTAGCAATAGATATTTGCATAAAATCTCAAGCTAGTTCTCCAAATATGTGCAGGTAATCTTTAAGTATTGCCAGAAGAATTTAAAAGATTTAGATATAAAATATAGCTATATTCTTTTTATGTAATTAAATTGTTAGCAATTGTTAATATTCTGTATAGTAATTAATGGCAATATATCAATTAAAAATATTCACAAATCAGGAAATAAATAAGCTTAATTTTTTTAACCTAAAACTGTTGCATAGTAATCATTTAATTTTTGCATATTTTATCAATGCACATATGATGGAGTTCAAATAATAATAAAACCCTTGTAAGATATAAGAATGATTCTCCTTAAGATTTTATTAGAAAATACTTTTAGGTCATTATTTTAATTAACTGCATGTTTTTAATAAAGGTCTATAAGGATTCAGATGAAATAATTTAGGACAAAAACCTGCGTAAAAATTGTACAAAGGAAACCTCCTTTATCCATTCCTCCAAAAAGGCCAGCTTGTTCTCATACAAATAAAACTGAAGTTACAGGAACATTGCAGAATTTAAGAAAGGACAAAATAATCCTTTATAAAGATAACATACTCATAGCAATGAAGGCATAGAGGTTACAGAGACCTTGGAATTTATATTATTTTACTCAGATTGTCTATCTACATAAATAATCTTTAATTATGTAACTCTGAATTATGCTACTAACTAAAAAAAGTCAATGGCATAAGTTGCACTTCACCATTGTATATCATTGAACAATTATTTTATTAAACCTATATAAACATATGCAAAAACATTTTTTATTATTAATGATTTGAAGCTTTCTCAGTGCTGATTATTATTAAACCGCCACATTTGGCCGAGGTCATTAAGGTGCAGACTCATGAGCAGGAGATCTGGGGGCTCAAATCCCACCAGAACTATCTTCCCTGGCGAGATTTTTTCCAGGTTTTCCTCAGTCCTCATAAATAAATGGCAAATGCCGGAGAGGTACTCTAAACTTAGGCCTGGAATGTTTGTGCTTCTTAAAAAAAATCCTTTCCCAGTAATCATTTCGTCTCATGTATCGTCAGAGTCCACTACCTGTGGTGCCTCAGTAGTAAAAATGGACACATAAACACTAAGCACAAAAAGAAGGAGAAGAAGCTTATTATTAATGACAGGAATTCTCATTATTAAAAACATTGTTGTCTATAATTTCCATGCCTTTATATTAGTGCATTCAATGTCACCTGTAGTTTAATATAGAATATCTATACAGAAGAAGGCATAGATTAAAAATGTTTTCTCCATGTGGCTGCATAATAATAAAAATGATGAGCACATGAAATGCATGTTTTCTTTAATAGCATGCAAATGGATAGAATGTGTTCATAAAGCAAGAAATTAAAATGCTACTATTTCTAATTCCATAAATATGTTATGATTTATTTTCTGTTCCGCTAACCTATATACAGCATCTAGTATTGCATTGTTTTATGGCGGAGTTAAGCCTACTTTTACAATGTTTAATTATGTTCAGTAAAGTTTTTCATGGTATTTTATTTAATCTATAAACATTAATGAAAGCACAAAGAAAGATAAAAATCCAGGCTCAAAATAATTCACATGGCTTCAATATTTAGATAATTACTGTGTTCCATATTTCTGGGGATTAATAAAGTTTATAAAATATATTTTTTTTAATATTTAGGTTAAATAATAAAATTTGCCTCAGCTAGTCTCAGGCTGAGAAAAATAAAAATGTTGCTAACATGGTATATCACATTTTTCAGGAGCAACATGTTTAGCATAAGACGTAAATGTTATGTACCTAATGTTACTGCTCTTAAATCTGTGCTACTATTTGGCATTTATCAAAATGTTACTATATTACAGATCTGTGTGAACCAGACATGCACCAGCATATTTCCTCACATAGATCAGGGGAAGTGCCCCAGTAATCATAACAATCTGGAATGCTCAGGACATGGGGTAACTATATTGTTGTGGTTATTATTATTGTTATTATTATTAGTCTTTATTTTTGATACCATCATCAGCACAGTGATTAAATTATTAGACACAGTCCACATAGTTCATTTAAGGTACTGAAAAAAGCTTAAAAATTTTAGAATGTTAAAGTAAAAGTATAAATCAAGATTTTAGCTTAAAGTGTTAAGCACAATGTTGTAATATCCACACACCACCAGGTAGCTGAGGTCGTTAAGGCGCAGACTCGTGAGCAGGAGGTCTGGGGTTCAAATCCCCCCTGGACTGTCCTCCCTGACTGAGGTTTTTTCCAGGTTTTCCTCAGTCCTCCATAAATGGCAAATGCCAGGGAGGTACCCTAAACTTAGGCCTAAAATGTTTCCTTCCTTAAAAAAAATACTTTGCTAATATATCACTTCGTTTCATGTATCATCAGTGTCCACTGCCTGTGGTGCCTCAGTAGTAAAAATGGGCATTAAACACTATTAAAAAAAATTAATATCCACATTATATTGTTTTTCTTTTATTAATTAAGTGACCTAATCTAGCCATTGGTGACTTGGTGCTCCTCTTAATACTTCAAACATTTATCCTAGTGTCCCTTTCACTTTTTAAAATAGTTCCCTTCCAGTCTTGTCATCAGCACCTTTATTACTTCTACTTTCTTGTTAATTTCATGTCCAATATAGTAAAGAAAGAAGTTGTAAAAAGCCAAATCTTAGATCTAAGGAGTGATAGATTTAGATAATGCAATCTTTTTCCCTTTTCCCCCACCCCCAAAAAAACTTCAAAATATGAAGATTAAGGTCATGCAGTACACAAACTCACTTAAGCTAACTGAATAGACCTTCCCTTATTAGCTGCTAATAGAGAAATTTTATCAGTTATGTGAAGAACTGTTCCTTGAGACATTTAAATTAACTGAATAATCACTGGACAGTCCTAACATTTTTCATTTATTCATTTGTTTGTTCGTTCACTCATTCATTTTTTTTCTTCCTTTTTTTGCCCTCTTGCCTCTGAATCATGTAATAACTCATTAGAAACTTAAGATTTTTCTCAGATCAAGGTGTGAAATGAAGTAGAAAATGCAATACCATTATACTTTGGTTTCTGGATTTAAATTATAATGTATGAACTACCAATTAAACTACTAGACAGAAGAAATTGATGATATGAACAATAAATAATGATAAAGAGCTGGTATTATGTATGAGTACAATTGTATTTATCATTACAATGTAGGTCTATTCTACTTATTGCAAAAACAATAAAAATCTAACTATAAACAATATATCCAGCTTAAAAGGACAAAAGATTAACTAATTGGCAAATTGATACTCTAAATATGTAATATAAAGTACAAAGGTGCAATATACCAAAGTCAGTAAACCAAAATATATCTTTTTAAATAAATATTAAAGATTTTTATTCCAGAAGTTCATACTGGTAGGAAAATAAGGGCATTACTTAATTATTATTAGTATTATTATTATTAATTAACAATATTTAAATTAAATCACATAATAAATTCAAAGCACAAACACAATGTTCATCGTAAAAAGTTTTATGTCCCTATAATATTAAAGTTAGATAGGTGTTAAAATTGCCAGATCATACCAAGGGATATAATGAGCAAAATATCATCTATAAGGAGGATTTAAAAAGTAAGTTATATTTGTTTATTCCAGGACAAGGAACTTTTATTGATCAAGGCATTATAATACAGTAACACTGATACATTATTTTTCAATGTAATTATACTGTTGTCTGAGTGGTTCACTAATTTTTCGATTCCCTGATGATAGAAATCCACTCCATCATGGAGCCATTGCAGAACTGCTGTGTGCTCCTGTTCATTACTGGCTAATCTTTTGTCTTTTCTTTCAGCTTGCTGAACACATGATAATTGCAAGATGAAAGGTCCAGGCTGTACCTACATTAACCTTCAGCACAATGACTTCTGTGCTTGATGTTGTTGGCCTCCCTTACTAATCAGCATTAATCAAGTCTGGTTGACCTTGTTCAAACAGGTTATGGCTAGATAAAACATTGCATTTGGCCCATACACTGCCAAAGTTTCATGAGGAATTTCCATGCAATTGAGACATTTTGTCTACAAAATAGTTCCTCCAGCAGATGTGCCATTTGGCACTCATGCTAATACACCTCTTATTGCAAGTAATTGAAAGTGACTCTATAAGAAAGCATGGATATGATCACTTTTGTGCACAGTGCTGCCAGATTCTGGTGATGAATTTTACTTACTTTTTGAATCCTTATAACTGCTGCAGATTTCTGCAGAAAAAGGAAAATAAGGAATCATTGCCCTGCAGATTTTTCCTTAATAAAATAGAGCATGATGATTTAGCCTAATATATTGCAGATTATGCCTATAAGCTTTTAAACTTTTTCCCTTTTTCTAAAATTACAGTTTTATGACCAATGTCAAAATCATTATGCATTTATTGCACATATTACTCAAATACTTAATATTGGACTGAAATAGACACATTCACACTGGGAACACTTGTAGAACTTTTTCCCTTTTTCTAAAATTACAGTTTTATGATCAATGTCAAAGTCATTATGCAATTATTGCACATATTGCTCAAATACTTAATATTGAACTGAAATAGACACATTCACACTGGGAACACTTGTATCATAATCTGAAAACCACTCCTCTCTAACATCGTAAAGCCAGAATATTCTCAATTCTTTTATGCACATTATTTGAAACAAACCGTTTGTGATTCCCCCCCCCCTTCATTTGTTGTGATATCAAGTTTATGCCTATCATGCAGGTAATATATTCATGGACAAACCAATAGCATTTAAAAGATGAAAAAAGAATGCCATTATGTAATTCTAATTTTGAGATTCACAGTTATAGTTATATTTTATATAACAAGCATTTTTCTTATTAATGATTTCCAGCTCAAACATGATGCTGTTACATCCCCACCCCTTCATATTATGCACTTGTCCTATACATGCTTATAAAAATGGTGTGTATCAGACACAGAAAGGCCAGTTATATTATGATAATCAACTGTAGACGTTTTGCTAACAATTAAATTGGGAATGAACATAAAATTGTAGTCCTATTGATAAACTACACGTTATACTACCAGGAAACTGACCTGCAATTTGATTACTGCTTAGGAAAATGTGTAATTTGTGTATTTTTATGATTTACCTGAAGCAGAATTTTTGACTCTGGGGTTCCATCTTTATCTGCCATGTTTAAATGACCACTGGTTTTGCATGTGTCTTTTCTTGAACTCCAGAATGACAAGAATAAACGTTCTTCTAGTGATATAAGTTATTGATGTATCAGGGCATTCCTTTTAGTAATGCAAAAATAATCTGCATAGATTGAAGTCTATATTTAGGCATTAGTTTTTAGAATTTATTATATCATAATGGCCGACCTCTCATGGAAAAGCATTATGCTCCACATGTGAATTTGGATGGAACATGTTGTGTTCTATTATCAGAAAACGTGCTTTGGCAAAGTTTCTGTTTCTTAATACAGATTTACAGTCTTTTTCTGTAATTGCTATGAAAGTGGATATGCATAAATACAAAGTTATCATTACTATCTGGAACTGGATACTTAACAGATGCCTATCATCTACTTTCTTCAGGATCAGTATATGTCCCATATCTAAAATGATACAATGGCTTGGCCTGCATTAGTCCCAAAAGAAATGTTCTTATGTTGAACAATTTTTGTCATAGAGTAGTGAAAAGTTGACATTTCAAGTCAGGTGCTCCTCACACTTCAATTTACATAGACACAGCATATTCAGACAAAAATACCTCAACAGCATAAGAACTAGAATAAAAATAAATTGTCTATATCATAATAAAAAAAGTATTTCTAAAACCAATCCTAAGTTTAAATGATAATCCTTACTTGATGCAAACAGAGTAACTTCTAATTCAATCAATCTTATCTTTAAATGACATTTTGTTGCAGGTATATCTAACATTTTTTGCTTTATCTAAAAAAAAGCTGTGTCACTTTTTAGGGATCTTGGTAAGGACTGCTTCTGTCATAACTTTAAAGCACAGTATATTAAATTTGTGGTGTTACCAACAACCATAATAATATATGTATGTATGTATATACACATTGTAATTTATGTAATAAATGTTATAACTCACCTAAATATTGAGCACTAATTATTTTGCAGTCAGACACATATAAAGCCTGAGCTCATGGTATCACAACACTTCATTTTTTTAAACTTGTTACCATAATAAAATAAATGAATTCTGAGGGATTCTACTGACCCTTCATACAGAAGATGTGTTAGTGTAGCCCAGAAATTGATCCAGTAGTACAGAAATACTGATAAGTATAAGTGATATTTTTTTAAGAAGATTTACATTATATACTATACAAAATGGGCAACACTTCCAGCATCTTCTGTAAAATGGGTTAGTACAGAATTAATTTATTTTATTTGTAGTACCCAAGTTTTAAAAAGGTGAAGTATTGTGGTGCTCTGAGTTTGTAGTGTCAGATCTGGTAATGTCAGGTGAGGATCTGCAGGTAAGCAACTGACATGTGAATTGAAGATTTTAAATGTGCCTCACTGTATTAAGTGGTAGGAAACATAAATATTGAAACAAGAAACAAAAGAAATGCATATATCTTTCTTATAAATGACTGTCAGATGTTAGCACTACTGCCAATTTAAACTGCTTCCTTTATACTACATAGTGTAAACTAGACTTAGTCCTATTGAAATGCAGCTCTCCTTGGTACATTGCACCTTCCTAATGACAAATCTAATTTTAACCAATTCTGGCAATTGCATCTTGCTACTTTAAAGTATCCAAATATGCAGAATATTTTTCAGGAAAAGAAATTTTTTTACTTCTTTTTTTTCCCCCATTTTTGATCCACATATCTTGTTCTTCACAGACAATATGAATGATTTTATGCAAATAAAATGCCTTAGAAGTTCCTGTGTATACCAGTTGCTTAGATCAATCATTGGGAAGAAAATGAATGTTTCTAAATTACAAAACTTTTTTTTAATATTTACCATATATGTTTTCATAATCAATGAAAAAGATAACTAATTCATTGTACTTTAAGCTGTAATAAGGAATGTTATAGCTTAAAAGCAAAAAAAAAAAGAAGTAAGAAATGCGATTACATTTTACTAATGCATGAGAGACTGAAAGATAATTTCACAACAGTTTAAATAAAAGGTTCAACCTAGACACTTAACTTATTAACTTATCAGATGAAGTTAGTAAAAAATAGGACTCGGGCTAGATTTCAATCATCTTGGGTAGAATGGCCACGTAAGGTTTTTAGTATAAACTCATTAGTAAATACAGATATGCAGAATAACAGTAAAAGTTTTTTTCCATGGTTATTAAAGTAAATTTTCCCAGTTTCAAAAGAAATACAACATTTGCTTTGCATTTAAGCCCCTTTCTTCCATTTACAGTCAAAGAAGCCAGAGTTTCAATATGTAAGAACCTTCCCATTTCATAGTTTGAAAATTTTATTTGCTGTTGGAACTGGTTTTATCAATTTGTTACCCCACAAACAATCTATCTAGATAATTATTTCTATAATTCTTTTAATTACCATCTATAATTACTATTTGAGTATATTTGATTTTATTTTCATTTGTATTGAATAGCTTTATTTATGCATAATGATTTTATAAGTTATTGTTATATACTAGTTCCTCAGAATTATTTTGGAGATCTGGTATGCAATTTTAAACCTTTTTATTTTCCTTGCTTTCAAATATTCATGAGAGTCTTAGCATATGAATAAATATGTACATGTCATTTATGTATGATTTCTAATATGATGCAAAACAATTACTTAATACTAAGATAAAAAATTTTATGTTTTACCTAAAATCACAAAGCATTATATCTCAGGTTAAGATAATGTTGCTTTAAAAATTATCAATATAAAGTATTGAATTATTTCATATCAGTCCAAAAGGAGATGGAAAATATTTAATGGTTTTTAATAAGAATGTTCATAATTGTTTTAAGCATAATTAAACATGCATAAGACAATGGCAAAATAAGCACATATTATTCAGTTTTGGACATCTATTAACAAAACCTGTACTTATGCATTAATATGTATAAAAATGGGATAGTTTTGGTATTATTGAAACTGCCAGTATGTTCCAGTTTATTTGTCATGTATTTTATAAGATGTTTTTTGCTCCAGGTTTGTTCAAATGTGAACAAATGTTATTGTGAAATGGGCTGGAGTGGTCCTGATTGCTCTATCCAAATGGAGATAACATTGGTCCCCATGCACACCACCGCCAGTACTGCAACTGCATCACAAACTAACAAGGATGGCAAGAGTGACCTGGAACTCAAAATGGAGAAGAAAGAAACCCCCTACGGTATGTGCCTCGTTTTCCTTTCCTTATTTTTTATCCCTATGCAAGCATTAGTATTTTTTCATTTCATTTATTATTCATCCCTTTACATCAATGAGTGCATTACAATGCAAAGATATGGAATATGTCGATAGAATCAGTAATAACCAGGTACACAACTATTGACAAAGTTCTTACAATAAAAAGAACAATAATGGATAGAATAATAATTTTAAACATAAAAAAAATGATGATAATAGCCATGATGATAATAGCAATAATTTTTTTAAAAAAATTAAAAAAATAAAAATTTAAAAACACTTTGAATATAATCAATAATAATCACACATTAGTAAAAAAGTTATTACAAACAAGAGAATAATAGAATGAGAATGAGAATAATAATAAAATTCAAACTATTCGTTCAATATCTCTCTCTTCACATTAGCTGAAATACTGTTATATACAATTGAAGATAATAAATATAATCAAATAATATCAAATATTTCTCCCTTCACATCATCTGGAAAATAATATACAATATAAGATTTACTGCAAACAAATAATAAGATTATTACAAATATTGACTAGAATATTAATGACAATTATGGCTATCTAAATTGTTTTAAATATTCATCAACTGAATAAAAATATTGGCCAAGTAAGTATGTTTGTAATGCAGATTTGAAGGAGATAAATCTATGAATATATTTCATTTTAGGAGGTAGTTCGTTTTACTCCCACAGTAGCTCTAGGTGCTTTCTTTTATTCTTATAAAAAATAAAACCGTTGTAATAGTAGTGAGTATTGGAAATTAAAAACCAAGATAATTAAAATATATTGCCACAGGAGGTACATGAAGGGATTTATTTATTCCATGGGTTGTACAAAGAAACTGTATCACACATCTGCTCTGAGTAAAGATACCTTTATCTGTTTATATTTACTTTTTTTTCTCAATAAGATTAATTTGGTCTTTTTACACACACATACACATACACACTGTATTCAAAATAAATATTTCCTGGAAATATTCTATAAATTCTATTCCTTTACAAAATGGTCATGTTTATCTATAATAAACTTCTTATGCCTTTGACTGCATAAATTACTTTCATGTCCCAAAGAATTATCAACGTGTCATCTTGTTTTGCCTCTTCATTGCTCTCAGCAGCATGCAGTTAACTAGCATTCTTTATTAGTATTATATTTGACTCACTTTAGATGCACTCTGTGCCATAATGTTGAACTTATATGTCTTTCTTTGTGTTCAATATATATTGGGATGGTGATGACGATGTTAATGGTGATAGCGATGATGAAGATGGAAAGGAGGGTGAAAATTATCTTGATCTAACAGTTTCTTAAAAGTCATGGCCAGCTACCATAGTAAAGTCAAGAATCATTGAGTGGGTTAGAATAATGAAATTACTGTCCAGCTATTGCTAATGTAACAAATTTCATGTTATACAATTCAGAGTATTATCCATTTCAACTAATGTTACCATCTAGTGGAGAGCCTCTAGTTAAGTTATTGACAAGAAAATGTAGATGAATGTGAAAGTATGACAAGTAGTGGGATCAAAAGCATGATATAGTCGTATCATAAGTCATAAACAGTGTGTAGCATGAATAGTATTACAGAAATAAAGTGTATATAAGTCATTACTTCATTAGCACCCAACAATATAATACTATACAGAGTTACTTTGAAAGTTTTGGGAATGAAAACAATAAGGTTGGACAGGTTTTTAACCAGTACATCTTTTTGTGGCAATCTCCATCACATACTATGCAATATGCTAAAATTATTTTGTTAATGCTGAATGCCATATGTTTCTTTGGTAATGCTACGAACATACTCTTCATATGCAGCCACTTGCAGGTATTGTCATTTACTTTCCAAATCATACTAGTATATCCAGCTTTTTATAATTTTTATAGCATTAAATAAGCTTTTTGAGCTTTCACCATAAAAGTTTCGTAGCATTTTTGGCACTAGTTTACTGTTCTTTTTTGCTTAACTGTGAAGTGATGTACAATCCAATGATAGCAGAGCATCTTGACATGAAACTTTTCTTTCAAAATCTTTTTACTGCTAGCAATGCAATATTCAGGGTTCCCTGAATTTAGCAATATGTACAATTATCTTCCCACTCTAATTCCATCACATTTTAATCTTCTGTGGTTGTTGAGGACTATCCTGCATATCCTTCATTTTCAAGAGAGCCCCTCCTCCCTTAAATTCTGTAAAAACATCTATAAAGGTGGCATGCAAAAAGCAAAAATCTCAAAATGCATAGCACAAAGTTTCTAAAACATTCTTTATCTCCTAAAACTAATTTTAAAATCATAAAATATCATGGTACAGAAATGCTTTCTTTGGAGATTCACATTCCAAAAACCATGTTCATACACATGCACACACACAAACACACACACGTGCTGATACAATACATTGTTAAATATACTCATGCTTGCAATTGTTGCTACCTAAACTTCATTCAAAAGATAGAAATTCTGTGTAAGCTTTTGAAGAAGCTACATGAAGAATCTGCATACCATTGCAAAACTCAAAGATAATATTCATGAGGATATTGTCCAGATTTCTCAAAATGAAGTACAGCAAATTATGAATAATTTCTTAAAGAGATGCTAAAATGTGTGGAGAATGAAGGCAGACTATTTTAACACCTCATTTGATAATTTGGTAAGTAATGAACCTCTTAAATTGGTTTGTGTATAGTTATATGGTTGTTTTGTTTTATTGTTTTACCTTCCCACTAATCATTGAGACCGTGCTCACCCATAGGTAAAACACTTTGGGGAAAAACAAAACTAATCACACTATATATATATATATATATATATATATATCATTTTGTTGGATGTTTAATGTGCAGAACGAGACCATTGCTTCAATGAACTGATCTTTCCACAGTGGCTGTACTTTGACATAGTATCACATAGGCAGGTAATTACGGAGTTTGCCAGTGAGTTAGTAATGTAAGCTGAAATGGGTAATAGCTGACAATTATCCCCCGATGTTGTGCCAATATCAATTCCAAATTGTTCAAATTCCCTTGTGAAAAAATTTCTCTTTTAACGAGTCAAACTACACTTGATTTAAATCTAATTGCTATAGGGAGGCTCATGATGTACTTTATCACCAATATTATTCAGTGTTTCATAGAATCATTCAATAAGTAATACATAACATTTTTTTTTGCTCTCAGTATTTGTTTTATTTAAGATTCAAATTATTCTCAATTCTTTGGCTTCTTTCATTATAGTCTCCTTACAAATCTATGATGACTTTGTACCACCTGTTATGTTATAATTTAACACAGAACCACTCTGCAGATCTGCCTCTCAGTCATCTCTGTGCTTTAGCTATCATTTCCTCGGCATTATCATATCCCCTCCCATAAATACACCTTTTACAGGACTAAAGAGTTCAGACAGTGCAAGATACAGGCCATAAGGTGAATGTAACATGATAGTCTGCCAAAATTTAGTGATTTCTTCTTGGGTGTATGACTTCATGTTATTAAAAAAAAAGAACTTTGGTTACATTTTATGAGATTAGGTGCACCATAACCACTTCTTCAACTCCTAAAGTGTTTTAAAATATACGTTATAGTTATTGTTCCACCACCAATCATAATAATAATAATAATAATAATAATAATAATATTATTATTATTATTATTATTAAAAGCCATTATCATCATATAACATCCATTATATCAATCAGAATAGCCTCTTCAAAGTTTAAGAAGAACATTGCCATGACTTTGTCAACTGATGGTGTTCTTTTTGCTATTTTTTCTGAGAAAAATTGTGATGCCATTTCATGAATTGTGTTTTGATATCAGCCTGAAAGTGACAAGTCCATATTTAATCTTCCAATATGATTACAGGCAAGAAATTTCCACTGAACAGAGAATGGTTCTCTGTTTCTTATGAGTTAGTCTGTTAGGCATCAAGGATCCATTTAGATAAATTATTTGAATATTCTAACTAGTTGATAATTGTTTTGAAACTCCAGACAGAGCTATTAAGTTGAACAGTAAGCTGGTTTGTTGTTATTTGTTAATCATCCTAAATATGAATGTCAGCACATTTCACCTTGCAGATATGACTGCAGTGCGCAGCTGTCTGGAATGTGTAAGAATAATGGGACTTCTTCCCATAATGATAGCCTTTTTGCCCTTTGACTGACACTGAGTTTATCCACCATCATCTCTCAAAGTTGAGGATGGTCTTATTTTTCTTCAAAAGAGTTCAGTTCTGCTCTTTGTTTATAATGGACATAGCTTAGAAACATGAAAGCTAACTTCATCTCTGTATAAAATATAGTAAACTTCATCTATGTACCTTGCAGAAGAATATGAAACTTCATATGATCATATTCAAAGTTTCAAAGATACTATACATACAAGGGTAGGTCCATAAGTTTCCGACCTAACCATTTTTGCTATACACTTCTCACATCTTTGAATTAGCATTTCACTCCCACTAAAATAGAAGTATTGTCTGCAAAATGGGCATAAACAGCATCCATCACTTTTTCGTCACACTTAAATTTCCTTCCTCGAAGGTCCATCTTGAGTTTCAAGAAGAGGAAATAGTTACTGGGAGCTTGATCTGGGCTGTAGGGTGGATGATCAATCTCCTTGGAGTGACATTTCTTAACAGCTCCCATTGCAACAAGAGCTGTGTGCATGGGTACATTATTGTGAAGAATATGCTTTCCTCTCCTTTTCTCTTTGATGGAAGCACGTAGTCTGTGCATAGTACTCCCCATTTACTTCGGTGTTCCTCTACATGAAGTGAATGAAGAGTATTTCTTACAGTTCCAAAAGATTGTGGCCATGATCTTCTTGGTTAACTGAGTGACTTTGGCCCTTAGAGGCAGTGCTTCGCCAGGTTTATGCAACTCTATTGATTCTCTTTTGGACAAGGGATCGTAGTAGAGGATCATAGTTTCATCTATTAACAATGATTTGCAGAAATTCTATCTTGTTGCCATGGCAAAGCTCCAAAAAATGCCTGACAACAGATGGCTCATTGCTGCTTTTGGACTGCAGAAAGATTTCTAGGCACCCACCCATCGTGCACTAACCAGATTCATGTTTAAATGTTCATGAATAATTTGAAGGACTGTTGATTTAGAAAGGCCCAACCTTGCTGCTATTTCTGTAACTTTGAGCCGCTGTTCTTCCATAATTTCTCCTTCCACATGAGCAATGTTTTCAGGAGTGAGCACCTCCAAGGGCCAACCTGCACACTCTTCATCTTGAATGCTTTCACAATCCATTCAAAAAAGTTTGGTCCATTCTTTTATGGTAGAATATGAGGGGATGCTTCCCCATATACACCATCCAATTGCTGTTTAATTTCATTTGGAGTAAGTTCTTTTTTGTGAAGAACTTATTAACAGCTGGATCCTTAATTTTGAACATGTCACAATCTTCTACACATAGCCTTCTTTCTGCAACTATATCTGAACAACTGAACACAGTGGAGCAGAAGTTACAGCTGCAATTATTTACTTAACAGTTAAGGTATGACCCCAGATAAGGGTTTGAGAAGGTAATAATTCTTATTGGTGAGGCCGGAAACTGCCATCATAAAATATTATATTATTCAAAAACATATTAGTCTAGAAATATGTGTTGCATTTTTCATTAAAATCCTTCATATTTTAAAAAAACGAATTATAATAGAACGTTAATGCAAATAGCAATTAAATTCAGTTTATCCTTAATGATAGATAAGTAATACTTGAACATTTTAATGCAATATAAACAGCTTAAAATATATAAAATAATGTGTTGCATTTTTCATTAAAAATGCTTCATATTTTAAAAAAAGGAATTATAATAGAACGTTAATGCAAATAGCAATTAAATTCAGCTTATCCTTAATGATAGATAAGTAATACTTCAACATTTTAATACAATACAAACAGTTTAAAATATATAAAATACTGTCTTAGGTATATGCATAATATGATCAGTAAATATATAGAACATATTAGAAATCTTTATCAAGAATACAAAAAATATAAAAACTTATAAAAAAATATAAATATATATATATAAAATATAAATATATATATATAAAATATGTATAAAATTTATATATATATAAAATATAAAAAAATATAAATACTTAATTTGCAATTTAATTGAAAATAAAAAATAAAGATTTTCATTTGATATTTGAGAAAGAATGCCTTTATCAAATATCACTTTGAAAAATAAATGGTATTTAAAACTAAATTATATACTAATATATACTCATAAATTGTCAGTCCTGGTGGTGTAGTGGTTGCCATACTTGCCTCCTAAACCCAAGATCGCAGGTTCAAACCCGGCCAGGGGCGATGGATTTTTTCAGGCATAAAAATCCTAAGTATGGCTTCCTTCGGAAGGGAAGTAAAGCCGTGTGTCCTGTGTCATACATTTACGGCACGAAAAAGAACCTCAAGCCTGAAAGAGAGGCCTCTAAGCAAAATTTATTGGACGTTTCACGCCCTGAATTGAATGGGACGCTGATGACCTTAGATGTTTAAGAGCATCCATAAATAAATCAACCAAAAAAAAAAAAAATACTCATAAATTTAAAATTCAAAGCACCTCTATACCACAGAAGTACAATCTGCATATCTGACAGGAGAGATGCAAAAAATCTAGATATCTAAATATCTTTCAGGTTTTCAAAATTTAAATGAAATTTAAACATAGATTTAAAGTAATTTTGCTTTAGAAAAGGCACAGCTGTCAGGTAGAAATGTAAAAAACACGCAGAGTATCTCTAAATTAGATCCATAAACTTTGGGATCAGATAAAGAACAGTTTTTAAAACAATTTAAGGACCTCGTGGGCTGCAACATTTTGTTTCAATGTAACATGATTTTATGCAATTAAATTAAATGATCTTACAGGAAGGGGTAGAGGCTAAATGGTTATGTGAAAATTAATTATTGAACTTAATGAACAAATCATTAATGATGGAGTTATGTATTTGATCCCTCCCACAAAAAAAGAGGAAAAATACAGTATCAGATTAGCAGTGTAAATCCATTACTTACCCTGATTACTACAGCAAATCTGTAATACATATCCATTAACTCCCAGACAGAGTGCTCGATATGCCATCCTCTGTTATACCTTCTCAAGAATGTCAAGCATTTCCGCAATTTCAGCTTCTGCACTGATATGCGTGCTACAAGATATTATTCAGAATCAACAGGGGTTTTATAAACTGTAGACATCATAAGGCCTCACACAAAGAAATCAATTAGGTTGTGTCAAGCATTTCAGCAATTTCAGCTGCTGCACTGATATGCGTGCTACAAGATATTATTCAGAATCAACAGGGGTTTCATAAACTGTAGACATCATAAGGCCTCACACAAAGAAATCAATTAGGTTGAGATCAGATGAGTTACCAAACCATGGGGCCATCCCAACCTATTCAAAGATCACTGAATTTAGATGTAGCAACATACTTCATTCTCAAAATGAGTTGGTGCCCAGTCATGTTAAAATCTTATTTATTGCCTTATATTAAGAGCAAGCAGGTGCAAAAGCTTGGGCAGAACTTCTTGCAAGAATACCAGGTTATTGTTGGTACTGAATCATTACAGAAAAATGTATGGCCCCACTCACAATCCTTACCCATGCATTGACACCAAATCTCATCTAATGTGACACGAGAATTTTTGAAAGCCCAAGCATGTAAATTATGGGCATTAAACTTTACCTTATATGTGAAGCATACTTTATCTGTGAACATCACATGGTTTGGAAAGTGTGGTTAGAGTAGAGTTTGGTTCAAATACCAACAACAAAATTGCTATTAATAGCATCATTCACTTAATAACATGAACCCTTTCAAGATGATAGGAATGCAATAGCTGTTTCTGCAGAATTCTCCAAACTGTGCAATGATAAATGCTTAATTGGTGAGTGATAGCACAAGTATTTATTGAAGGTTTGCCCTCTACACATTGCAACATAGTCAGTCCGGGTAGTGTAGTGGTAACCATACTTGCCTCCTAAATCCAAAATCATAGGTTCAATCCCATCCAGGACCGATGGAATTTTTCAGGCATAAAAATCCCAAGTATGGCTTCCTTCAGCAAGGAAGTAAAGCTGTGAGTCCCGCATCATACATTTATGGTGAGATAAAGAACCTCGAGCCTTAAAAAAGAGGTCTCTGAGCAAAATTTGTTCACTGTTTCACCCCCTAAATTGAATGAGCCGCTGATGACCTGAGATGTTAAAAGTAGTTTGCACAGAATGCTGCCACCCTTGGCCCTCTGCTCATTCATTTAATGCAAGGGGGGGGCAGGCCAAGCCAAGCTTGAATTTTACTATGCCTGCAAAGCACAGGAGTGAATGGTGTTTACTTTATGGTGCTTGACTTTACTACTGAGGCACCACAGGCGGTGAACACTGATGATACATGAGATGAAATGATACATTGGGAAAGGATTTTTTTTTTTTAAAGAAAGGAAAAGTTCCAGGCCTAAGTTTAGGGTACCTCCCCAGGAAATCAGGACTGAGGAAAACCTGGAAAAAAACCTCAGTCAGGGAGGACAATCCTGGCAGGATTTGAACCCCAGACCTCCCCCTCAGGAGTCAGCGCCTTAACGACCTTGGCCACCCATGGCGGTGCACAGGGGTGAGGAATTCCATTTCATTATCAATTGATGGTATCATATTATGATAAGTCTAGGTTGCTCTCCACTACTTAGAAGTAATACGGGTGGCAATCCTCTAATTGGCCTGGCATCTCTCACTGGTGATCTAATTAGTCCAACTTCCATAGTCTGTGATCAATGCTGGAAAATGTGTTGTAGTAAAGAACTCTTCTGCTTCAAAAGTTTTATTAATAAAGCCTTTGTTTGAGCTGCATGATGAGAACCAAATACTACTTTGTAGGTCAAATGCACATCCACCAACTCATTCCATGTGTAACATTCCATTTCACTATACTGAATGTATGATAGAATGGTACTGAGCAGAAGAAGTCAACAGACTGGGTGGATGAACAATATTAGCTGGGAATAAACAAACTGTGTGGTAGCATTAATGCACACATTGGCACATCCAGAATTGCAGCAGAGCTGCACAGACACATATAACCTGTTACATCAAAACATTACACAACAGCACCAGCACCAGCCTACATCTCTCTTCAACTCCCAGGTTCGCTGTAATAATATTTTTACTTAATTCTTCTTCTTCTTTTTTTTTTAAGTACTGTCCACTGTTTGTTTTTGATGTAGTCTCTAATTGCTATGTTCACCTGTAAGTTAAACTCTACCCTTTTATTCATCAGTATTTTTAATATAAATACATCAGTAAGTTACACTATTTACAGGGGGGCAAACTGGGCCTCTGACTGGGGCAACAAAATTTTTAGAAATCCATACAGGAAGAATGGGTGAATGAATCATGCTTCTAATTTCTAAAATTTAAATCTCCCACCCAAGTGGGAATTTTATTGCTCCAAAGTGCAATGCCAATCAGTTTACATATATTGTGGGCATTGAATTCTAATTAAGTATTGTGTTTTGATCAGTTCAGTTATAATTTTACCATTAATATTATTTGTGAAGGTAATAAATAATTTGGAATATTGATGTTACTTAGTTCTTATTAATTTATCAGAAAGCATTCCAGTAACATTGTTTTCATAGTGCGATTTGTGAGGTATATGTTTAGTATTTTGGCTCATGGTCATAGAAGAAGGCCTTTTGAATCTAATGTTAATTCTGTGAATTAATTTCAGTTATTACATTATAAGCGTTTTTCATTCAATAAAATAAACATACAGAGATCATAGGGAAGGGCAGGAAAGGTGTTTTGCTCAGGGGTGTCAACAGTCCTAATTACAGGCGTGATAAGACTATATACCGTTATATACAAACCTGACATAACTTTATGCTAATATGTAGCATAATATCCCTGCAGTTCAGTGCATATATGCTGCAAAGAAATCATCTATTTTCTATCAGAAAAAAAGAACTCTTTTCATTTGCCCCTATGTACTACAGACTAGATACTAACATCAAAATTGAATTTTTTTTTTTCCCCTTCATGAAAATGAGATACTGCCAGATCTGGAAAATTAAAAGAATGCAGTAGAGCCTCAAATGCTCATGCCTTGCAATACCACAATAGTGGTATTTGTTTTGTGAGGTTTGCATTTCCTGCTGGAGACAGCATTAGAATAGGACATGCTGATGCTTGCAGTTGGCATTAGACTATTTTACTACAGATCACATTAGCTTCTTCTCTTCACAATTTGGACCCTGGATAGATAATGTTCAACAATTAGCTCCTCCTTGTTCTAAAAGATTTGTCAACAATATCTTCTGTACAGGTGATATGTACTTGCTTTCTTTAGCCTTGAGTCACAAAGCTGTGCAGTCATTTTATTCAGCATTGTTTTTGATGGTATAGTGCACCCAACATTTAGTGACTTTCCAAACAAGAAACATTTGTTTTTTTTATGTATATCTTCATCCAGATGCATCTGAAAACAGTATGATATTCTTTCATTTCCAGTGTGAGAAACCAAGGCATCCCTCTGCAAACACTTTTTAGCAGCTCATCATTATGAATCTTGTATGGTGATCCATGGCTTATATTCATTGCTGCAGCTGCTTTGTCAACAGTAACATATTAGATCTCCTGAACCAGGTCCTCAACAGCTTAAATTATATCAGGATTCATGATGCTACTAGGATGGCCAAGGAAGCATCTTAAGCCACATGACACTATTTTTTAACTTCTCTACTATTCATACACTAGGCTTCTTGACATGCAGTTCTCACAAATATTATTAACACCTGTCAATGTATCTTAAATAATCCAAAGCCTTTTGCATGCAAAAATTGGATTACTCCATGAAATTTAACTTTGGTGTAACACTGATCAATCTGCTATTATTGGTGCTTAGCACACAATGGCCATCACAATAGCAGAAGACAAACCACTTATCTCAATACTAGATGCCAGCATACACTTTCTCTGAGAACTGTGCACATCTGTTATTTTGTAATAAACTTATAACACTTTTCTGGTTATTTTCTGACTATATAAGAAACATGAATAAATTACCTACTTTGGTGTGTTACATCATTGCTAGAGAGCTGAGCCTATGCGTGCAGATTGGGACTCTTGGTTTGAAATATACTTAGTTACAAACCAGCCCTGGAACTGAGAGAGTGGCAAGTGCATTGTCAAGCATGTCTGCATTAAAATGGGTAATTTGGAGCTTCATTCTGGGATTAAATTTCTCTCAAAGGAAGGGAAGAAGTCTAAGGAAATCCAAGGGAGGATGAATGCACCTTCTTAACTACTAAGCAAACTTTTAGACCAAGTACTTTAAAGAGGGCTGGAGTCCTTAAAGATAACCTCCACATAAGCCATCCTGTGAGAGAATCTTCATAAGGAATGTGTCAAAAAGTGGAAGCTATGGTAATGCAACATGATTGTGTCAAGAATAATGTAATAGTCCGAGTACTAGGCATTTCACTGGCATGATTTCATAATTATTCATACCCATGTAATGATGTAAAAGATCAAGTACCTGGAAAGCTAACATCAAAACTGTTTTTATTACAGTTTAACATTCCTCATAATAATGAAGGTACAAAGAAATGATAAATGAATATTTCAAGAAATTGCTGTATTAATGAGCCTTATATCCAAGATGCTTAAAGTTACCTGACATTCACCTTTTCAAGGTAAGGAAAAACTCCAGAATAAACCTTATCCAGACAACTGACTTTATGGGGTTTGAACCCGGGATCTTCTGATTGCAGCAGAAATATGATTGACCACCAGACCACAGAAACTATGACTTGAGACTAGGAATTCAGTTAGGAGAATTTTGACCTCCTCCAAGAAAATCCTGATGACTTTTTTTCCAAGATTGTTACTGGAAATGAAATATAGGTTCATCACTATAGCCCAGTTACTAAACACTGTCACTGTCAGGAACTTCCACATGTTGTATGCCTATTTGATGCAATGGTTTCAAACCCAGAAGAATTTACTCCATGTAGTCAAGAAAGATCCATTCCAGCCACTTTTGGGAAGAACATTGAAAAGAGGACTGCATTTGATGGATATGTAGAACAGAGTAACACATAAAAGAGACCTATTAATAACAGTTCACAAAGAAGCACTTTTGACATGGGCTTGACAGAAACAAAATTTCATTCTGGAGGACTGTAGTAGAGATGATTTTGTGTCAGTATAGCTAGAATGTGCTGTCATTTGATAACCAATGAATGAGCCTAAGTATGCACAGTAATGTACCTTTCCAATCTAGAAGGAAAGTGTTGCTTTGCTGTGCTGTGTGGTGTGTGCAGAGGATTACTTGGAAATACCCTGCTAGATAGTCTCTGTTATCCTATGGCTGAGAGGAGTATATTTCTTTGGTTTTAAAGTATTTAAAGATGCTCCTCTTTTAGTAGGCAATAAACCATGCAACATTACATTATCAATCTATAATGTTATTCAAGAGCTTGCATACAGCATAATTTATATTAAATTCAATAGTATAAAGTCTATTGATGTAACAATAAGCAAGATAATTATTATTAAAGCTCTTTGAAAATTAACAAAAGAAACCCATAAAATCCAAACCACTTGGTATAAAAATATGAATTTGTGTATACATATTCAGAAAAGTTTTGCACTTAATCCTGATAGCTTGCAAAGTGTGGACAAAAAACCATGACAAGGTGAATAAAGCAAAATTATTAAAATCAGTACAAGGGCTTACAGAATTAGCATAATGGGAGAAAATCTACATTTACAAATACAGGGACAGTTTAATGAACTTTCATACTTCATGGAATGAAAACATATATTTTAAGTAATCACTTGTCACCAGAGCATAATATATATTCCCACAGCATAACAAATTATTCTGCAGTTGATGGCTAGCTGATGATGAGAACAAAGGGTTTGTGAAACTAGTACTACATATTATAAACAAGTAAGTGCAGCAATAACAGTGTACTGTTCCACTCAAACATACGAAGTTAGGTCCACAAGTGTATGGCCTAACCATTTTCAAGGTATGATAAACACAAAAACTATATTTCACTTTTCAATTTAGTTACTCCCCCCCCCCAAATGATCAGAAGTCTTGTTTGCAAAATGAGCACAAACAGCATCCGTCACTTCTTCATCACACTTAAATTTCCTTCATTGAAGGTTCTTCTTGAGTTCTGAGTAGAGGAAATAGTCACCAGCTAGATCTGGGTTGTAGGGTGGATGGTTGATCTCCTTGAAGCCACATTTCTTCATAGCTTTGAAACAAGAGCTATGTGCACAGACACATTATCTGGAGCAGGCGCTCACCACCACTCAGTTTTCCTTGCCTTTTCTCTTTGATGGAAGCACGTAGTCTGTGCAGTACATAGTACTCCCCATTTACTGTGTGTTCCTCTCCTTGAAGTCAATGAAGAGTATTCCTTCACAGCCCCAAAAGATCATGGCCATGATCTTCTTGTTTAACTGAGTGACTTTGGCTTTTAGAGGTGGTGCTTCACCAGGTTTACGCCACTCCATTGATTCTCTTTAAAATAAGGGATCATAGTATAGGACCATAGTTTCATCTCCTGTAATGGTTTGCAAAACTATCTCTCGTTACCACAGCAGAGCTCCAAAAATGCCTGACAACAACTGTTGCTGCTTTTGGACTGAGGAAAAAATTCTAGGCACTCACCCATTTTATACTAACCTTGGTCATTTTTAAATGTTCATGAATAATCTGAAGGACTGTTGTTTTAGAAAGGCCCAACCAATATTTCTGTAACTTTGAGCCGCTGCCTGCACACTCTTCATCTTCAATGTTTTCTTGACCCATTCGAAAAAGTTTGGCCCATTCTTTTATGGTAGAATATGAGGGAGGTGCTTCCCCATATGTACTGTCCAATCGCTATTTAATTTTATTTGGAGTAAGTCCTTCTTTTTTAAAGACTTATTAACAGCTCGATCCTCCATTTTGAACATGTCACAATCACCAACACATAGCCTTCTTTATAAGCTATATCTGAACACAGCGGAGCAGAAGTTATAGCTGTAATTATTTACTTATCAGATAAGGAATGACACCAGATAAGGGTTTTGTGAAGGCGATAATTCTTATCGATGAGGCAGAAAACTTATAGACCTACCCTTGTACAATGATCTTAATTATATGATTAGCTCTACTGTACAAATTCCAATTAGCATATCTAGTTAAAGGCTCTATTATTAAATACTTATGCATGCACATGTGATATTTCATTTCATTTTACAAGTTGTCAGAAATATTGTCCTTATCAGGCTACTATTTGCTAGTGCCATATGAGTGGACATGCCCAAAGGTCAAAAGTGTTGAATCACACAGTAATTACAAAAACAAAAACAATACGGATTTGTATGAAATGTTAACTTGTTTGAGTACAGGTTTTACTCACCATTCCACAGCCACATGGCAAGCCAATCACATTCTTTGGGTACTCAGCTGAGTCAATAAGACACTTTTTAGTATAACTAAATTTGCTTTGCTCAAGAAAATTGTCACAAAAACATTCACTACTGTAATATGGTGTAATGAATTTCATTTTTGTTTATACTCTAATGAAGTGAGGAAAAGAGTGTGTTATTAATCTGATGGTTTTTTTTTGTCCATATTGTGTTCCTGGTGTAGTTTGTAGTTTGAAGTGGTTCTGTGATAATTTGGGAGCACTTATCATTCCATGTTGTAAGATTGGCTGTGATCTTGAACCAATATGGATACTTAAGTGTTCAGAATGAGCTAGTGTTACTCTTTACCAACATCTTGAAACACACTACATGGATGTTCCTGTCTTCCTGGGCTTGGACTATATCTGCATGGCATGACAAGTATTCAGCAAAACTATCTCAACTCAGCTGGCCCACTGCTCCCTCTAATTTGAATTCTTTTGAAAAACTATAGGACTATTTGAAGTAGCATAGGGCTCTATGAACTTTACCAGAGCTTTGGACCTCCTAAGGTCTAAATGGCTGCAAATTGATGTTGCATACCAGCTCAAGCTTATGAAGTTTCTATAATTATATGGTTCAGAGATAGTTTCACCTATTAGTAGGTAACATCTGTTAAGGTGACTAAACATTTTTAATCAAGTGATAAACCTAAAGAGACAGTGTAACAATCATGCACATAGTTACTGTATTAGAGGCCAAGGTTATTTTACACTCACTTGCAACCTACAAAGTTTTTGAAAATGAGTCTGATTGTAAAGTATTCTAACTGTTATGTGGGAACATCTGAAAATATTACTGTAATTTTTCTTTTATGCAACCTTAAGTTCTATTATATCAGTTAAAATGATAAATTATAATTTGGCCAAACAGATCCAGGGGACTTAATGGTCTAAATTTCCCAGGTATTCACTTAAAGAACTGAGAGAAAACCCTAAATAAACCTCAGTCAGGAAACTAACCCAACTGGGAATTAAACCTTCCCTCCTGCATGGAAAGCACAAATACTACAGTGAGATTACATTGGTGGCAAAAATATTGTACCAGCAGTTAAAATATAATTTAATCACAGTAACAGCACTGTTAAAAGAGCATCAAATGGCTATTTCACATAGCAGCCTTCTAAATCAGCAGAAATGTACTAGGAATGAAGTTACCCAATTGTATTGTGAGACTATATAACAACTATAATTAAAACATATCTTTTAAAAAAGAAATTATAGCTGTAACCAGCATGTTCCTTTACATATATAATAGCTATAGTTGCAATTTGAAACTTGTCATTAACTTATTACTTAACAGGTTTATTAACTTGTTCTTTCTTCATTATAGATTATTGTTTATTCAATACGGATTTAAATTTTAAAACTTTAATTGATAACAGGATATACACATAGATATGTATTAGCTTTTAACAAAAAATTAGTTTTCCCCTATTCAATCTCTCTCTTCTTTTTTTTTCTTCTTCTTTATCCTCCTCCTCCTCCTCCCCCTCCTCCTCCCCCTCCCCCTCCTCCTCCCCCTCCTCCTCCCCCTCCTCCTTCTTCTTCTTCTTCTTCTTCTTCTTCTTCTTCTTCTTCTTCTTCTTCTTCTTCTTCTTCTTCTTCTTTTACAAAGAACTAGCATTTCAGTTTGTTGTAGAAAGCAAGCCTAGCAAATATTTTATTAAGAAAGAATCCATAGTTTTCTTAAGGAAATGGAACTGAATAAATATTGTACTGTATAATAAATAATTTATATTAATAGTAGAGATTATTTTCAGCAAATAGTTTCTACATTTTAGGCACATTAGAGAGCTGTAGAAAAATAGTACTAAGATAAGTGTTTTTTAGAGATATTGTTAGTAGCAGTTATAATAATCACTTAACTTCTTTCAGATTAATAACTTCGATGTAATCATATACAATGAAGTAATTTTCAGGATGGTTGATTCAGAACGAAATCAGAGCTTAGAAACACACATTTTACTGTACACTTAGAATGCAATTTCATAAACACAATTATTTTACATTTTAGATTTTATTACTTCTGTATGAGACTGCTTACCACAGTTCATAAAAAATGTTATAATTTACTCGCATGATATTAATTAATATGTTATTAATTGTTGCACATTTTAAAGTTTGTCTTCCAACAAAACTGTATTAAAATAAATATTATGTTATTTAATTAAATCAAATGGCAAATCAAAATGTAGTGAACATTTATTTTGTGTAATCATATTGATAAGAAAGTATATAATGTAGAAGTTTATTTGATAGTTCTTTGATATAATAGAGAAGCTTACTTTATCATAAACATAAGCACTATATCTAAAGGTCTCTGTAAAAGAAGGCAAATGTAACATTTGCTTGCATTTAACTGTATAGGAATTTAGTTATAAGCCTTACTTGCTCATGTGGTGGTTTACATCTTGGATACTAAGGTATACTGCTTGTAGCATCCGTTTTTCAATTGCACTTTCGCTATTCCGTGTCTTTGAATGTTGCTTTCTGAATCTGTTCTCTGCCATTTTTATGCCCTTATATGTTCATTCACAAAGATGGTTGAACTGTTGGCTCTAGAACAAAAGAATTTTTGGTTTAATCAGTTTTTTTAAATATGAATTAGATCATTGTGCCTGCAGAATCTACTCAAAAATCTCCTGATCAATTGGCTGCTTCCATATGTGCAGTTGATTTATTTATGCACACATTTGAATATGCTGGCTCAGTGCAAAAAGCATTAATGGAAATGCAACTTTAGCAGAGGAAGTACTAAAAGGTAATTAGCATAAATTTTTAAAATTTTCCAAATATTTCACTTTTGAAATTAGCACAACAGATTGGAGTTTTCAAAATATAAAAGAAATTATTACTAATGAAATCAGAAACACTATGATGGTTAATTTATGCTATCAGTAAGAATGTGTTTTCCCAATATGAGGTTTGTTTCGCCAGAGGAGAAGAGCAATTACAGCATCTTCTTTAAGTTATTATTGTATACATTTTTAGGAAGCAGAGTTGAATTACAGGCACCGTTGGCTGTGGCATACTTGCAATTAGTAGCCAAGTTATAAAATAATTCATGAACAAACAAGGCTATAACTAGAGCCCGGTAGTTTTAGAAATTCATTCTTAATTCTGAGTAAACTTTCTACATTTTGAAATTATACGCAAATTAACTTTTTTATTCTGGCATTTAAAATAAGTAATTTTTAGTGCTTTCTATTGTTTATAGTTATACTTATACAGATACATATATTTTGCAGTATAAAAAGGAAATTTTGCAATGGTAGCTGTGGTAAACAGTGGTATAAACTCTTAGACAAATTCTTAATATTTATATGTTTCACTAGCCAGATAGTATTTGCAACTGGGAAGTCAGAAACAGAAGCACTGTGGAATATAATTTTGTATAGCATATACAATAGAAAAATTTATAAACTTTTATGCAATATATTTGGGAAGTTATTAACAATAAAAAAGATATAAAAATTGTCAAAAGGTGTAAATGGGAATTATAAAATATCTCATCAGACTGGATAAGTGATATAATGTAAAATCTTGATGCAACTAAAAAGGACTATAAGTAAAAAATATTTAACTATGAGTAAAATACAAACATCACTATTTATATATTGTACTTATGAAGCTGTTGACAATGGAGTGGTAATATATCCTAAACTTAGGTATTCATTTTTTTACACTAAACTCCATTTACTTACATAAAAGTAAGACGCGTTTCGGGAGAATCTCTCCCATATTCAGTTGCTCACCAAATAGCCATTACTCAAAACGATGGCTGGATGCCCAGATGTTTCTGTGGTGGCCTCTATGGTTGAAGTAGGAAATTGCTGAGTTCATCCATAGGAGGAAACTGAAAATTCATTAGGTTTTTTCTATTTTTTAATATAAAACTTTTTTCATAACTCCAATGGGTTGTGAAAATGTTTCAGCAGTTTAATTTCCAGTTTTATTTCTGGTTTTTGGTCCAAAAGTGAGCTGCTACTGCTGATTTATCCACCTGCTTAAACCAAATTTTCCTAAAATATTCTTTCCTCCGAATTTTCAAACTTCTCTTTGTTTTGCCTATGTAGCTCTGCTCACAATCTGCACATTTTATTTTGTAAATTCCTGATTTCTATTCTGTTGATATGGAGTCTTTTACTGTGCAATCTAATAAATTCTTGATGTTGTATCTGTTCTTTGGGGCTAACATTATCCCATGTTCTTTGAAAATTTTCTTGAATTTGTTGTGGTAAATTGGATGCAAGGTGAAACTTCTGAATTTGTATTCTTCTTTTGTGTTTTTCAGTGTGGAAACTTCCCTTATCCCTTTTTGTCTTTTAGATTTATTGATAATTTTAATCACTGTGTCTTTGTTGAGACCATTGATTATAGCTGTCTTTATTATTTGTTTGTATTCTATTTTGTACTCTGCTTCTGTGAGTGGAATATTCATCAATCTGTGTGCCAAACTGTGAAATACTGCATACTTATGTGGAATGGGGTTATAACTCTCATGTTTTATGTAGTTTTCCATATGTGTTTCTTTTCTGTAAATTCCAAAATTCAAACATCTCCATTTCTTATAATTTTTAAATCTAGAAATGGTAGCCAACCATTTCTTTCTTCTTCTATGGTAAACTGTATAGATTCATGTTGCAAATTAAAAGTAAAAGCACAGTAAAAGACCCCATATCAACAGAACAGAAATTAGGAATTTACGAAATAAAATGTGCAGATTGTGAGCAGAGCTGCATAGGCAAAACAAAGAGCAGTTTGGAAATTCAGAGGAAAGAACATTTTAGGAATATTCGGTTTAAGCAGGTGGATAAATCAGCAGTAGCAGCTCACTTTTGGACCAAAAACCATGAAATAAAACTGGAAATTAAACTGCTGAAACATCTTCATAACCCATTGGAGTTATCCACTTGGGAAAAAAGTTTTATATTAAAAAATAGAAAAAAATTAATGAATTTCCAGTTTCCTCCTATGGATGAACTCAGCATTTTCCTACTCCAACCAACAGAGGCCACCACAGAACCATCCAGGTGTCCAGCCATCATTTCCAGTAACGGCGGTTCAGTGAACAACTGAAGATGGGAGAGATTCTCCAGAAACACGCCTTACTTTTATGTAAGTAAATGGAGTTTAGTGTGAAAAAATGAATACTTGAGTATATCACTATTTATGTTGTCAGTATAAGAATGTCTTATTTGAGTAGCTATTTTTCATTAAATTGACATCCACTGCCACAGCTTAGGTGTCTACTTGCCATCTAATGAACCCATGTTCAATTTCTGGTAGAGATGAGTTGCCTAGATGGAATTACTGGACTTTTATTTCAAACAGAAAAGGCCAGTGTCAATAACTTTAGATAATTTGTAATTTGTACCGTTGTTAATTCATCTCATTAATTCTGATGAAAAAAAAAATGGAAGCTAACATGGCCAATTTAACACTTTTACAAAACAGTTGTATTAGTCTCTTTTGCTGTGAGCTTTAAAATATTAACCAATTAGTAGGTATTATGCTTATTAAAAAACCTAATATTCTTGCTTACTTTTTCATTTTTCTTTTCTTTTCTTTTTTATTTTTGTTGGCATATGAACATATTTCTAATTGGAGTCAGAACTTCACATTCTTTGAGTAGCCTTTTCTTGTTACATTAATTTAAATACTTTTATCTAAGATAGAGCATTTAATATTAAATAAGTGTATAACATTTTGTATTTTTTAAATATGAAACATTTCAATATTTTTTCCCTTTTTTAATTAAATTAAATTTTTCTTTTCTTTCTCCAAACTTATTGATTCAGATAATTGCTCAAAAAAAGCAGGCTGTGCAAATATGTGTTATTGAATATTGTGAAACCATTATCAAAGTATCGATGAACAGTCCACATTGTTAGAAATTTGGTTTTCTGTTTTTTTTAAATATATTTATATATAAATGCTGAAATTATTAGAAAGTAAGCTATATATGTACAAAGGCTGAAGTACTCAGATGTCTTCCTCTGATTCTGGCAATCCAATCCAATTTAATGCTAGGTACAGTTTTGCTTCAGTGCCATAAATAAATTCTTATTATATTGGGTTTTCCTGTTCCCCATCAAAGTAAATCACAATGCTTACCAAAGATAATTTTATAATTTTAACTGAAAAGCAAGCTATGATAATGGTAGCTTTGTATTATAAAATGCTAAATAACTCTTAAGAGAGGATACCAAATATGTTGAATATGTAATTCCAATTTTAAGGTTAAATTCCATAATGCACAATCACAAAGTAATACCATTTACATAAAAATTCAGTATTCATTCACATAGGGGCAAGCTAATTGGAGCAGAAGTCAAAGGAAAGTGAAATAATAATTCTAATGGATTGGGCTAAAGTCAAGATAATTGGTGATTTAGAACTGACAGCAAATAGAAAAATATACTATGTTCATTCAGTGTATTATTTTATAGGTTTTTTTTTCCCCTTTCTTTTCTACCATTTTTTAAATATTTTTCTGTTCTTTTCTACCATTCTTTAATTTCCTTTCTCAATTATTTATAATGCTTATATGCTGAATTCAGTTTTACAAATTTAAAAATCACACACTATCCTTGATGTATTTCACTGCCATTAGCCTCTTGTGCAGTTATCTTCTTTTAAAACTGATAAAAATCAAGGTTTTACTTTTTTTCTGTTTTTCCTAACAAAGCTAACATAGTAATATTTCTGAGGGTATTTAATTATATTTTATTTTTATGTAATATATTACAAGAACTTTAGAAAATGATTCAATTGTGTCTTAAATGGCACATATTATGACATGTCTTTTTACTTTGGCTCTTATTTGATAATCTTTAGGTCCAAGTTGTTGCAGAAGTAATGTAGCAAAGTGAAAATACATTTGTAAAAGAAAAAGTATTATTAATTATATGCTAGACACTTTTAAAGTACCTTTAGTTTAAGAGGTAATACACTGCATACCAATCAATTTACAGCAAACATTCTGGCAGAGTGACTAGTGCAGAAGCTATAACGATGGCTGCATTGACCATTTTTTCTCCTGACTAGCACATGCATGCATCTTGTAGACATGTTCTCATATCAGCAAGATATTTATTGTTGATCTGCATGTTAAGGAACCTTTATGGCAAATGTGTATGAAAGTTTTATAAAAATTTTCCAAAGTTATATAAAAACATACATTTGTTTAAAAAAAATGGCAATAATGTGTTCCGTCTTAAACAGTGATATAGTGTGAAAAGAGTTCTTACAAAAGAGGCACTTGAATACTTATGGTCTAAACTTGATGTGAGTTTCTGTAAATCAATTCATCATCTGGCTCAAAATTTATATTTAGCAGAGCTCAATGTTAAAAGAACTTAAATTTTTTTATTTTTAGGATCATTTAAGTATTAGATAAATTTTAAATTATGTTGTTCATGTTGACTTCTTTCAGTGGAGGTTGCAATCTGAGATCACATCTAATAATAATTGACAGAGTTTTGTTTTACCTTAGTGTGTATGCAAATTCATAAAATGCATGCCATTGAAAAAATTCATACTTAGTGTTTGAGATTCCCTTCTTAATGTGAAGAATTATGTTGTGCATGCTCATTTGCCCTCATGTCATTGTATGCACCTTTTATTTGTGAAATGATCTAAAGTAGAAAATGGAGAAGTAATACATAGGCCCTGGAACACAAAGTTAGAAGGGTAATGTTGTGGAATCCAAGTTATAATGAGTGTCACAAAATTATTTTCAAAGATTTATCATATGAGCTTAAACAAATGTAGACTTGGCTCAATAACTTTCCTTTGTTAATTACTTGGTGCTTTTCAGCAACATAACAGTGTTCCTGTCAGTTCGGAGACCTATAACTTTTTAAAAAATTATATGTGGAACTAAACACAGTGAAGGTTGTGTTTAGTTCCATATATACTTTTTTAAATATAGACTTATTTTCAGCATTTACTGTGTAGTTAAGTTAAGACAGAAAAAGTTATTAATAAATTATTGTGCAATTTAATGTATTTGCTTTATATGTATATTAAGATTTTGTAACATTGGCTCTTATTTTTTTTTCACTGATCAACAGAACTGTTTTCAGATTATTGTATGTCCTCCTTGGCAAGCAGAGAACAAAATGCATAGCACCAGAGCTTTTAGCCATCCCTATCACACTCATCCCTCTGCCAGAGCATTTAATGCAAACATGGTGGTGTGCAATGTATAACACTTTAGAAAGACACCATCTTACTTCAGTTTTATATTACACTTAGTAAGATTTTTAAGTGTTTTAAATGAGCACTTCTCTTTTTATGTGTGCTCTGGTAGCTTGCTTAACTATCTTATGTAATATATTTCAGAAGTTATTGAAGTTACTGACTAATGCTAATGATGACTGGTAATGAAGTATATTATTTTTCTCGTTATTCTTTAATATTTTACTTTGGACTGCCCAAATCCAATAGTAAATTAATGAAGGTTTATGGTGAGATATGTTCACCTATAGAATATTTTAATAAGAGTAAAAATGGTATTCATTTTATTATTTATTTCATTGTTTATTTTGTTAGTTTTCTCTTCATTTTTTAGGAAGTTAAATATTAATTGAATCAGCAGTTCAGAGGTTATTAAGCATTTTCTTATTTTTTGCTTAATATAACAAGGGTAAAATACTGTATCAGAAGATAAAACTTGAGAAGATAGCAAATAGCTTACTATTTGTAAGTATTTATAGCACCAAACAGTATCTCCCTAAGAAATCTGATTGTATAATAGGTGCTGTATAATATTAATCCAATTCAATTTTATAGTGCCTAATTTCATATATCTTGTAATGCATGGATAAATATATATTCCTTTTGAAAAATGTTCAGTAATTTCATTCTGCAAAACTTCAGATATAGTCAACATTGTCACAAAACAGTGACATATTTTCCTAATTAGTTTCTGTTGGACCTATTTTTTGTGCAAATATTTTGTATGTTTTCAAAGATATGAAAGTAATAGAAATTTGCTGAGTTTTAAAACAATAATTTGTACATTAATAATTTTGATTTTTGGTTCATATCACCAACTTGAATGTTTTTGTTTTTCATTATTTTCATTCTAGATGTGGACAACACGAATCTTAGCACTCTCACTATGGTGTTTATACTGGTGGTTGTGGTGAAATGCGTCTTCATTTGCTTTGCACTAATGGCTGTTTGCTACAGGTAGTGTACCAAGTGACTCAACATCGAGGATGGTCAACATGGCTCTTTTCTTTCTTTTTTCTGGTGTTGTATTGTGTGAGTTGTGCTTGATACCTCAACAACTGTCCGGCCAAAAGTGTCTTATGGAATATCTGCATATGGTATAACTTTCCCTTCACTGAACAAATTTAAATAACCATAACATGATAGACAAACATCATTTCAAGAAGCATTGCATCAGTAAACAACTAAGATTTTATAAAAATATTTCAAAAACCACTTTATAATAAGTGAAAATCAGCTCATAAAGTATACGCCAAAACTATACCTCATTATTTATGGTAAATCTTTTTGCTTTAAAGATAATCCTCTTTATTTTTTTTCTGTTGCCCATTATTTTAGGTATAAGTCAATATTAAAATATATATAAAATATTGCATAATTATGTTACTGCCCAAATATTTGTAATTTGTTGCTAAAATAGCAATATAAAGAACATGTATTTATAGTAATTGTGAATAAATTTTATTTCATTAGTAGTCAAAATAGTTGTACAACTTAAATATAGAGACTTATCCAGTGCAGCTAAAATAGTTCCAATACTGCATTACAATTTTTATAACATACCCTATAGAAGAAAAAATAAAAATATAACCTGAAATATATATATTTACAAATATAAAGTCTGCCAAAAACCAGATAAGGTACCAGTGAGAGTAGATTAGATTATATAATAGAGGATTTTCCGGAGTTTTGTCAACCTCCCACATTTCAGCCTAATCCATAGGAAGAGACGCTTTCACTGTTTTCCAAAATCTTTTCCTTGAACAATTTGCAATATTTTGGTTCCAATGTCAGTGTCCATTCCCAAGTCTTCCCTGGTTATAGAAAGAGAAAGTTTCTTTCTTACCAGGGATGGGTAATCAAACAGGATATGCGAGGCAGTCTCCTCATCCTGTTTACACAATCTACAAATGGGTTCATCTTTATAGAGACCCACTTTACATAGATAGTTTCCTGAAGTGACCATGTTCAGTAATTAATACAATTATTTTTCTCATTCTTCTTCAATCCAGTTTTAGTAGAGATGAGGAAAGAGTGTTGCTTGGACCTAGGACCAGTTTTCTAGTTTGTCCAGGATAGGTTTACTACCTAATTTGGTGTTTTTGGCCAATCCATGTTTTTACTACAGTTTTAGCACTAGGGGTACGTTTTTTTTTTTGAATAGTGTTTAATTCCTGTTTTTACTACTGAGGCACCACAGGTGATGGTAGTAGTAGGGGTACTGATTCCAACCGCAGGTTCAGGGCCAATAAAGGATGTATCAGTACCCATTTTTGCCAACTGATCTGCTTTTTCATTTCCATAAATGCTGCGACACCCTGGCATCCACCGCAGTTCAAGCCTGTTACGAGATGCCAGGGCAGTTAGGCATTTAGGCATTCTCATACAAGTTTAGATTTAACTTGGTCAGGGGAAAGTACTTTTAAGGCACTTTGGCTATCTCAAAGGATGACAATTCGCTTATCATGGTAACCCTTCTCAACTCCTCGAAAAGCACAGTTCAAGATAGCAAATATTTCTACATCAAAAACTATGCTGTGTTTCCCAAGTCTTATACTGATGTTGTCCTTGGAGTTAGGCCTTATATGCCTGCAGCTGATTGTGTCCCTATACAGGATCCATTGGTAAACTATACAAGTGGGTCACATTCCTTACTACATGTGATTCCTTCCATTCATTCTTCTTGGGATCTGTGAGTTACTTTAAATGAAGGGAGAAAACAATATTGAGTATTCATTAAATCAGACCTTGTGCTTAATACTGAAATATCTAGGAAATTTAGAATGGTGGTGTGTCCAGTTGCCATTACACAACTGCTTCTCCAATTCCCTATCTGCGCCAAGCAGTATGCAGTAAATCTAGCTTCCACTTGTATGTAAATGTCCATAGGAGGGGAACCCAACAGAGTCTCCATTGCAATGGTTGGAGTACTTCTGAAGGCCCCTGTAACACATAGACATGCTAATTTCTGTAGCTTGGTAAACTTACCTACTCTAGTACTTACCAGTGAAGGTAGCAAGAAGAAAGCCTGATCCTATTCTAGTAGTCAACTATTTGTTATAGTTAGAGACCAAATCCTTTCAAATATCAGTTCCTATGACCTAAATTTAACTCTTATGAAAATATAAATTTCCTGTGCTTCATCTAAAATACTGAAATGACTTTGCATTGAAAAAAAAATTCACCATAGATACCCACAAAAGCAATGAGTACACAGCTATATAGGTAGTTCCTATAATGCTAAAGAGGCAGGCAACCAAACATATTGTAAACAAGTTAACCATTATATTAAAGTAAGAAACAATAGAAGTAACTCATGTGAGAACTTTCGAAAAATAAGACATTTTTAAAAAATGAAGAGGATGTCTCTTTGAAACCAGTCCCACCGTATTTAAAAATAAGTAAAGCATAAGAGTGTGTTAGACGACAGATTAATTATAATTTACATAACAAGTACTTTTAGTAAGTTTAGAATCTTCAATACAAAATATAACCTCAACAAAAGCTCTGAAGCCTCAACAATAGCTACCTGATATAAGGAATAAAATAAAATATTTAATAAAGATGAACAATTCCAGAGGTCGTCTCAAACAAAAATGAACCACCTGTGGTGCCTCAGTAGTAAAATTGGCACTAAACACTAATTAAAAAAAAAGCACGCACACAGAAATGAAATAGCAGATATGACATAAAAATACCCAAATAACATTAAAATGCCTTCAACCTCACTAAAAATATTAATTAAAATAAAATCCGAGTAGAAAATTAAAAAAAAAAAAAAAAGACTGCAATTAGGAGTAAAATAAAAATTAGAGGAAATCAAGAAAACAGGTTGTAGTAACTCTTAGGCTGAATATACAATATGACTGTATAACAAATTATTTAAATAGATTTTATATTTTAGATTCAGACAATTGCACTTGTACTAATTGCCTAACTCAATAATGGACAAGGAACATTTAAACCAGTGTGCTGTATTATAATAAAATGATACAGGAAGCTTAATAACATTATGTTGGATGTAAGGAGAATGGTTTATTAACCACATTCCTAATACCATTGAAAAACAGCAACTTGTAAATACAAAAGCATGGCCTGTTTTTGCAAATATATTAATAGTGAATACAAATTGAAACTTTTTTGTGTAAGGGGATAAATAGATGTACTCAGAAATAACTTATTTCACAATTTTCCAATTATATATTAATCCATAGTATCCATAATAATGCCTATAACTTATGGGGAATATTTTTAGAAAAATGATTTCTGATTTTATTATTCAATCAGAAATAAGATATGAAAGTTCTAAAATACATTTTTCTTCAAATCATTAAATGCAGATAAAAATATTGCTCACTATTACTATCAGAATAAAAATAGAACCTAAAAATATAATTACAAACTTTAATTAAAATTTAATGAGGAAATTTTCCTGTATTGAAAAATGAATTATCTTTGATCATATATTATTTTAATTTATTTAGCTATAATATATTTATAAATGATTGAGTAATGAAAATAAATTATAGGGATGCAAATGAACACAAAAGCCATTATTGCTCAGTGCTCTGTTCTCAAACTGAAGAAAAGTTTTGGAAACAATTTCACTACTGCTGATTTTTCACAACCCTTAAACCTGAGTATAATTGGAGTACAACCAAAACAATAAGTTCAACAATTTTTATTAAACAAATGCCAAGCCATTGACCATTAGGCTACAAGATCTCCAATATTTTTCAACAGTGCAGTCCAAATTGTTTAATGCAGAGCACTCGTCCAGATGAGCAGCAGTTAGGTTGTCCAGAAGTACACAAAACGCAATCAGGCTAAGTAGCTCGGTTAAAACAATACAAATAAGCATCAAGACAATCATGTCCTGTCATAAATAAATATGCATCTTATTTATAACTAGAAGTTTGACTCTGACCGTGAAAGCTTAGAACTACTCATGTATCTTATTGTTGATAAATTCATCAATAAGATGAATGTAAGTTTTCAGTATAGAATATAAGCAGGTACCAGTGACTGAGCTCACTGTGATACTAGTTCTAATGACCATTGTCAATAGAGCAATATGCACAAACTCTCCTAGCATGGGACAGCAGATTGGAGATTGTTGCAAGCATGGATGATTGTAGGAAATTCATAAAGGCAGAAATAAAAGATGTGCCGTATATTTGGAAATAAAATAAAGTATATATAGTTCTTAATATAACTATTAATTTTATTAAGGTTCTGTATTGTCAACCAAGCTGTATATATTTTAATTTGTATGTTTATCAGTTACTGCTATAGTAAAAGATAGAAATAGAATGAAGAATTGAAGGAGGGCCATGAAATGAATAATTATGATCTTAGTGACAACATATTTATTACCATTAACCAAGGAAATTATTTGCTTCTATGATATAACATGATAAAGTTTACATATTACTGTCCTTTATACAGGATTTTTCACTTGCTCTCAATTCTTTTTCCTTATAACTTCAAACTAATTGACATAATTCATTGACATTTGGCATGACAAGCATGATGAATTTAAAAAGTATTAAAATGATTCCCATCAGCCTCAAGATATGACTGCTCTCATTGTAAAAGGTATTCACCAATACATCGAGTATCACATTCTTACTCTCCCAGAAAACATTTTCTTGCAGTTCTTCAAGAGTTCATGGCTTGCTGTTCTAAAGTTTCCCTTTCAGCATGTTACATAGGAAGAAATCTGGCACAATAAAGTCAGGCAACCTTGGTGGGCAAAGTCCTTCATAGATGATGCTTTCATCAAAGAAGAAACAATTTCATCCATTGCTGATATTAGAGATACCATTCTGCTAAAAATATCCAGTATAATGTTCCATGTCATCCAATAATTCACAGACTCATGGAAGATTTCTATATATACTATGGTGTCCACAGTTAATGAAGCCAATAATGTGGCACTGAGGCAAAGCACATCATATCCCAATTTTTCATCATGAAGAGATTTCTCTACTTGGTGTGAGGATGATTCTCACTAGCCCAAATACTGCCTGTGGTGCTTTAGTAGTAAAAGCAGGTGTTAAACACCATTAAAAAAAACTAAAACTAGCCTAAATAGAATTCGGAAAATTGACATGCCCACTTAAGTGGAACAAAGCCTCATCAGAAAACTATTTGTATTCCAGTGTTTGCACATGTTCTTGACAAGCTGCTCAACCTATGACAGTAATTCATTTTTTTATGTTTGTTAGGAGGGTGTAATTTTTGAACAAAATAAGCATGCAGCAATGGTTTTTTTTTTCCCCCAAGTTGTTGACATAATAGTTTGTACAAGAACTTTTATGGGGAGACCTGCAGTCTATTATTTCACCTGCTGCATCTTTACTTCTGGCAGTTTCAGACCTCCTTCATAGACATAAAATATGTTCCTGTGATTTCCAATTTCTGCCCAAATACTAAATGAAGAATTTTTCCATTAGTTTCTGTACTCCAAACTTGCAATAAATTGTGTTATGTCTCCCTTACCATACAATTTTCTATTATGTACTGACAATAATCCTCCGTTGTTCTATTGTGTACCAGTTCATATTATACTGCACATACTATATTGCTTCCAACACCAAGTCATGATGACTATTTATAATCCCATAACAGTAGAGCTACATGAATCCACTGCTGTCAAAGATAGTAAACACACAATCAACCTTCTTGGGTATGTTTAACATAAGGGCTTGTGGTACATGCATGTCAAATGTCACTGAATTACAATTATTAGTTAAAAGGGAAAAATAAGAGCCAAGAGTGAGTGAAATGCCTTATATAGTTTAAATATAAAAACATCATAATTGTTAATAATGGAAGTTAAATATTAATTATAAATAGGAATATTAAACAATTTTTGTATTGGAGCTTAAAGAAATATTCATGGTTAGAATATTTCTGTGGGATAATCTCTTCTGAGTCCAATGTTTAAAACACTCTTTATGGTTTCACTTAAATGAGATTTACTCAGGGTATAGGTTTTCTGGAACTATTGTCCACATCATCAGCTTTTAAATGACTGTTGGATCATTTGTAGAAGCTGGGAAGATAGGAAAGTATCCTGGTTGACTCTGGTGGTCTAGTGATAAACTTAAAAAAAGTGCTGTCTGCTTCAGGGATGTCAAAATTCACAAGGTTATGCTCATGTTTTTTTTTTTATATAAATCCTTTTTCATTTGTTTAGTTCTTTTGGTTGTTGAACAGTTTTTAATAACTTGATGCCTTTTTCTATTCATGGTTTTCATTCCAAAAATGTGCTGCCACAGCTAATTTATCTATTTATTTGTAATGGATGTTTCTCCAATGTTCCTTCAACCTAATGCCTATATTTCTCTTTGTCTTCCCTACATAGATTTTTTCATGTACACTGTATCAGTTTTAAGTTGTAAAATGATCCGACTCAGAAGAAAATTTCTATAATGGGTGTTTCATTGTATTCCATTCCAAATTGAATTAATATTAAATTTTCTACAGGAGTTTTCCTCTCTCCTAAGTATATGAGTTGGGTATATATATATATATATATATATATATATATATATATATATATATATGTATATATATGTATATATATGTATATATATATATAAGTATATAAGGTTGCCAGATATCAGTTGATTCCTGTGCTTATCTATTCCTTTTTCACCACTTGTTCATAATTTTCAAGAATTTATAGCAGTTCTGCTCAGAATGCTAAAACTTATAAAGGAAATGTCTTGAGAGAGAGAATTGAAGTGGCACAGTGTTAGCTCTTGAATTCTTCATGATGGTGCGATCTGCATTATTTGTTAGTATATTAAAGTGATCATCTTTCAGGGTTTTTTTTTTCCTGATCAAGCTACAATTGAAATCTTATTTCTTCAAACCAGAGTGATATCTTTATTTTACTGCACTATATGTGTAGAACATAATCAAGCATATTATAAACAAACCTATTGCAAAATTTTTGCCTATTCCCCATGCCAACAAAAGTTAGGTCTTCCCATCTATATATTTATATTTATTTATTTTTACAATATATTGTTACTTCTAAAGTATAAAGTTCCTTTTTCAGAAAATGGGTGTTTCTGATACTTTTCTAGAGGTACCTTCTGAGTAGGTACCTTAAGAGGTATCTTAATGCTAATGTATATCATGATTCAATTTAACCTGTTTATGTTAACAAACAGTATGCACACTTTCTGCAGGTTATGTTATATATGCTTTTTCTTAATTTTGAGAATCTCTGAGTGCCAAGGCATTACCACCAATGTAATGAGAACTTAATTATATGCATTATTCTTCAAAGTTGAAGTTTATGTATTGAAAGTAGATGTTAAAAACGTAATAATGAAGAAAATGCATAATGGGATATGCTTTTTTCCAAAATTTTAATTGGGCCTCCAGCACAGTATCACATTATACCATATATCTGTGTTCATGAAGGATAAAGTTCATGCAAAGAAATCATACAAGATGTACATATTGCATTTCTGTTGGAATTATAAAAGAATTGTGCACTTTCCATTAACATGCTGAGTGGAAGATATGAGTCCACCATAGGTTGTCTTCATGATAACAACAGTTACAAAATTTTGTTTGTTAGCTCTCTTTATCAAACTGCTTGAAAAAATCTAACTCCTAGATCAGGTATAAGCATGTATAATCACTAATTTTTGAGAATGAAGAATTAGGTTAAGTTACTTATAGAGACAGAAGTGTTAGTTTTATGTAGAGGAAATAATATCAATGCCTTTCTTGCATAACAGTCATACTAGGGTAAGGTATTGTGATGTCATCATTTATTAATTTGTTTCCAGTCTAGTTGATTCACGTTTATTGCTGGCTTTGCAAATGGACTGATTCATATTTAGTATCTTAATTCAGTGGAAAAAAAGCTTTAAACTTTGCAATCTAACTTTTATGCTCTAAGAAGAATTATTCTAATTATGGTTATGATCTCAATTTCACTTATTGTATATGGTGTCAGATTGAGATCTCATATCTTCAACATAGCAAAGTACTAAGAAGAAGAAAAAGGTTACATATATATTGAAAATTGAGTTAATGCTCAGTAAAAGCAGTTGATAATTGGGTTGCAACTTTAATTCCAGTTATTTTCAAGTTTATAACATATATATTTATACTGATTGGTTATAAACCTGAAATTTGGAAGCAGTAAGTTTTGACTGCTTTAGAGTGGATCATACTTATAATTTTGTTTATCCAAATTTGGGTGTGGGTACACAGTGCATGGAACATAGTGGGATAGTACAAGATGGAGGGATAAAGTGCAAAGGGATACAGCAAGACAACATTTCCATTGTTAATTAACTAAATTCTTGTGGCATTCATCTGTTCAAGAGCATGTTCTATTTGTTTGCTTATTGAAGGACATTGCTTCCATTATTTCTCCATCTTATGTCAGCCATACATCAGAGTGATGCCACCAGTGGTAGATTTTGGTAAGTATATGTATTCCATTTGGCACATATTAGCCCCATGAAATAAAATTTAAAAAATGATATCCACTTTTTTCTTCTTTTATCTGATACAGAAAAAGTATATTCTTACATTTTCAGTACAGTTTTTTCATATATCTGTTTTAAAACTGCAAACAAATGTGTTTTATATCATTGTGTGATAGTTGTTTTCCACAATTGCATTTAAAATATCAGTTTTGTTTTCTTCAAGCTTTTCTAACTGGAGTACAGATAAAAAAGCATCAGTTTCTCTTGAAGCATCTGTAACAACACAAAGAGAAGTGAGTTCATTTAATTAGACCTTTAAGAATATCACTAAAATCCTGTATTCTTTCAGAAGCTAAGGGCAATTGCTTCCCTCCAATTAATGATTGAGATCTACTGCTAATACTATTGTCACTACAACACAGTCACTGTCATCATTGAGCTATATGGTCTAAATGGTCTTCTATAATAATTTTGTTTCTCTTAAAGTCTCTGGCTTACAAGAAACCAATCAGATTCTTTTCTTCAAATTCAAGGAATAACAATTATACTAATTTGATATTATAGTCTATATTTTTATTATTACAGAGCTTTCACGTTAATGATTTATTAAATCATGTTTCACTTGCTATCATAAATTGTCATAATTTTTTTTTCCCCCTAATAACCCAATACTTTGTTCACTCCCACACTTTCAATTTCTTCTTGTGGATACCCTCTGTATAGTGCCTACCATTTCATGCCATGAAATAACATGATAACATTTATACAACATGATTCAGAAAAGTTCTTATTGCACAGTTTGCAATACAATGATCCTATGTAGAAGCCAACCCACCCATGAAAAAGTTTCTTCCCACATGTATATATTTGTCATTTGTTTTATTTTTTGTTTTTTAAAACAACACACATTTTCACTGCTGTGGCATAACAGGTTGAGGACACTAATTATACTGAAATGATAAATTAGGAAAGGAATTTTATGCAAAAGCAAGAAAGCATTTCAGGAAATATCAGCACCAACACCACTAGTGTAACAATGATGACTGGAGTTTCTCTCAGATATTTGCCAATGGTGAGGACAGGAAAACCTCAGGGGGAAAAAAAATAATCTCAGTCTGGTGTGGATTGAACTGCAGACTTCCTGTTCCAGAATCTGTGCCTTAGTTACCTTGGCCAACCTTGTTCATATAATTAATTTTTGGACAGTTATTGGACTTCAGTTATGATTTTTGAGTCAACTGTGTAAAAAATTATTCAAGTGCAGTTTATAAAATAAATTCAAAATAAAATAGTAACATTTACATTTATACAAATAATCAAATAGAGTTTGCCAGCTTAACTTGTTTCAAATTGTGAGAAAATTAACAGAATGTATATAAAATGTTTAAGTCTTATTTCATTAATCAATTACCCTATTCTATGTATTCCTAGAATTTGACCCTTTTTTCCCCAATTTGAGTACAAAGAAATAATTGGTATGCCAGCTTTAATAGTTAATACATATTAGACACAGTATATTATTAGATTTTTAAAGTTCAGTACTAACAACCTCACATTTCATCACAATACTTTCTTCTCCCATATGATAATCAGTGAAAGTGGAAAAAATACTATTTTGTGTCTTCTAGTTTCTTCCACCATTTTTACTTCTGCCTTTCTCAGGGGAGGAAATATTATATCATTCGCCTTTCCACTACCAAGATTGAATTATATTCCCAGGAAAGAAATGGTAATTTTGCTAAATGGTACACGTTCTGTCATAAGATCTTAATGGAAGCAGTACAGTTTAACAATATAACAAACCATATAATAATAATAATAATAATAATAATAATAATAATAATAATAATAATATAACCTATTATTAAATATAAGTATGCATTAAAATTAATTTGTTCACTCGTATTAAGTAAGAGATGCTGAAAATGTTTCTCTTCTTAAAATGAACATTTTTCGCATTGTATTAAATATAGTGAACTTTTGTAACAGTGATGTCAAATATTAACATTTTAAAAAAATTTAGGCCGGCAATTGACCAGGAACTGACGATAGGAGCGATGGCTCCCGAAACTAGTCTTCCATTTTATTGAATTTTAGTGGTGTGTATGTTACAATCTCGACTCAATTTTTTTAAAATGTTAATTTTTGGCACTTCTTAAGAAATGGTGGAATACTTCATGTATTTTCACTTATATGCATCCCCTTGAATCTTTCACTGCTGCTGAAATTGGAAATAAACAATAGCAAATGCATTGCTTTTGTATGTTCGTGTATTCCCATGTATTTTTATTACTTAAGATAAGTAGTAGCACCATATTAATTTGTGCTCCAGTTTGGGTGAACGTGGATATATTCGTTATACAACAATGTATACAGTAATTTGCATTTAGCATGGGCAAGAACGGTAAAAATAAAGACGGATAATGGCAAAATTTTAGTGTCTCTACTAATAATAACCAAAAATTTTGATAATTTCATCTGGAATGTTGCATGAAATTCATTCATGGAATGATCATCTCTATGTACTGTCGCAGAATTTTTCTGGAACAAACTGAAAATTGCTGAAAAGACTGCTCCAAAGATTCTCTCTCTGCTATATATGCACATACACTAAAAAGAAAGTGAAAAATCATGTGCACATTTTCCTTCAAAGAAATGTAAACTCAGTGTATCTATCATGAAATTGATTTTGCATTAAATAGGTGCAATTGACTAACACATAATAATCCATCTAGCTGTTCATGTATACATTACAACATTACAACAAAAACACATGAACATTTCTGATATCCGAACATGCACTGAGACTAAAAATGCATCTACATTTGTGAACTAGACTAAAAAGTGCATAGCAATACAGCATTGGTAACAAAGAGCAGTGTTTATTTTTATGGCATGAGTATAATCTGATTTCCATGTGCATGTTAACTGGGTCATTTAAAGTATTATTTTCATGTTAAAAAAATATAGAAAGAAATCTGCTTACAGACAAATTAAAAATATAAACCATAAAATTTAAGTGAAATATCATTTAAGTTAATTGCAATCATACATTTCAGTTAAAAATTCCAGTAGTTTGGCGGTGACAGTGCCAGCTTATTGAGTGAGTAAGTTTTGCATTTCATACCATATTCATTCCCACTCCCCCCCTCTGATAAATTGCTGAAAAATTGAACATGGTTAGCTTAAAAAGCATGCCAAGAACAATGAGTTTGTACCAATATTATTCATGAGTTTTATTTATAATATTATTTATTTTAAAGATATCAATAATAAGGAAATGAAAACTGCTGCAATGTTATAAACTTAAATAATTTAGTACAGCTAATGTCCAAAATAATTACATTTTCAAGTTTAAATTAACTAAAGCTAAAAGGTGTTTATTATAATAATAAACCACAGTACTGCTCCTAAATATATTCCTATGTCAACCTCTACATAAACTCCTTTTCCTGTCACTAATTTCCATTATTATAGGCCATGAGGTAATGAATAGCAGGCATTTATTGTGTTAATCTCATTAGTCATCTTAAATATCTTTTTTATCCTGGGATATATTTTGCTCAAAAGGGTTTAAAATTCACCTGAATATCATAAAAATCCCTCTAGCTTTATTTTACCATTCAAATATGTTTATTTAAACTGTTAAAATTGAATTATTTTCATTGTTAACTACTGGCTGCAAGGGAAGCATTCCACTTTTGATGTAACAATATGCTCAACAATGCAACAATTATTGAAGTTGAATAAAATAATCTAAAATTCATTAGTAGATTAGCTCGTAACTAAATTGCTTTTTCCAAACATAGCTCATATTACAAACCTTTCAAAGCTTCTCCTAAACAAAAAACGAAGTCAAAATCCATGTATATAAGAATAAAAGATAACAGATGATAACGGTATTGAAGAGTAATCAAAAATTTTATGGCATTGTCCATTTAAGTTTAATTACCTAATATATAGAGTGGTTGTGTATTGAAAAATACAATAATTAGATTTTTTGTGCGTTTGAGGAGATTAGCAAGTCTAAGAATTGAGAGACTTTAAGAATCTAGAGCATCAATTTCTCTAAAAGATTATAAATATTAAAATTATGCTAATCATTTGCCTCTTGCTTTTATGGAAAGTTATACCATTAATGGTATACCTAAAGACATATCAGGCAATTCTAAGGGTGTCAAATACAGCGGAATGTTTCCATTATTGCTTTTAAATGTCATGATGGATAGAGGCAGAAGTGTTTTCAAGTGCTGCAGCTTACCATTATTTTTTTTTCTTTGCAGGGAAATGGTAATACACATGTAATTGCCTACAGGGGAATTTCACTGTATTTGAACCCTAACCCAAACAATTGTGTCTAGTAGAAAATGGACACTTAAAGAAAACTGTGTGGATGTTCTGGGTGTTGTCATTCATAAGTTTTTTTTTTTTATAAAGCAGTGCGCTGTCCATTTGTACCATTATTTACTCAAATACAGGACACGCCTCTCCTTAGAATTGTGAACCCAGATCTTCAGGCAGTATAAACAATGCATAACATATTGCATTTTATTTACTTTGAATAAAGGCAAAAAACATGAGATGCTCTTTTTTTAAAATAAATTCTTTTCAACATTTTAATTCTTTTTATGAGCACTTTATTTCCATTCTTGGGCACCTCATTGACCTGTAATTAATAAATAACAATATTTACTTCTGTTGCAGTAAAAATGCAACTTAAAAAGTATGGTAAATATGACATTGAGTCACAGATATGGTCTAAATTAATATTTAGTTTTGAGCTGATACAAACTGATTTTTGTTGCAAAAACATTTAAAAAAATTCAAAAAAAGTTTTTTCTACATTATCACATTACCCATAACTGCAAAATTCCCAATCCAAACTATAGATATACAATAATTGGCAGTGATTATTGTTTTAATGACAGTTTATTTACAAACTTATTGAAGGCTATGGATACTCAGGATATTTTCTTTTGTTATTTAATTAACTTAATTTTATGATTATTTATTGAATTTTTTATATCATAATATTATATTTTCCTCCTCAGCAGCTAGATGTTTTTAATTAAATGCGTTTACTAGAGACACCAACTTTGAAAGTATTTTATTTAATATTTAAGATTTGATCATAATGACAATACTATTAATACTTTCATTATAATGATTTCAGAGTGAATGCTTAACATCTTACAGGTTAATAAATAGTTTAACATCTACTCTAATTGTTATATTTAAATAATCTGCATTTTAATGTTTAAGCTCATATCTTTGATTTGACCTTTTCTTTATTATGAATAGACTTTCCTCTTAATTTAAGATTTTATTTATTTTTAAGCACAGCTGTGCTGATTCTAAACCTTGAGTATCTGTAACCTACTGAAATAGCAGGAAGCATGTTTGGACAGTTGTTGAAATTAAAATACATTTCAAAGCAACAGTGTTCTGACCAAGAATATGTGAGTAGAATAATATAATTCGTTTAAATTGTATTTATGTTTTGAAGTAAAGTAGATGTGTGGGCTTAGGTGCACATTTGAATTGGTTTTAAGCTTAAGTAAGTAGGTGCACCACACTTTGCATAAACGTATTCATAATTTCTAAAATGAAAAACAAATTAAAAGGCATTCTATTTTGAGACACACTTTTCTCCAAATCTTACCTATATTTCTTTAATTCTTTCCACTCCTCTTTTTATGAGGACAATTTTGGAATAAAAGTGAGTCAGTCCTTTATTGTAGTAAATATAGTACTTTTTATGTGTTGGTCTGAAGGCCAAGTTATTTTGCAATGAATACCCCATTACCCCCTTGGTTGATTGATTGATTGACTGATTGATTGTTTGGGTTTGTTGAATGCTGTTATGATTGTTAGGTTAGACACTTAGAAAGCAAAACTATTAATCATGTTTCTCTTGGAAGTGCTTCTTGATGTTTGTTGTCTACTTGCAGTGGATCCATCCACCTGTTCGTCAGTACATTCGTGGCTCATTCATGGCACATGCTTCGCTATTTTTAATTATTCGCGCTTCATATCCAGTGCATAAATATTAAAATATAAATGAGATGCATAAACAAAACTGGCCAAATTACAAAATTGTAATTATTTGAAATGGTTGCTAAATGGATATTATTTCTTAGCAAATATGCAATAATTGTTAACTTCTATTCTTGTACAAGAAACAATATTTTTGCATTTAATTTGATTATACATATGATGCCCAGTTTTAAATGCACCTTATTTTAAAAAAATATAATCACAGTTTGTTTATATCAGTGCTACGATTGCTACGAGATATTTTTGTGTCTGTTGTAATATTGTATGATGTACTGTTGTGTATTAAGTGTAGTTTATTTATTTCAATGATTATGATTCCTTTTTAGTAGGAGGTTGCAGTATTATTTTGTGGTTGATATTTGGAAATGTTGAGACGCAATGTTGACTGACTTTTATGATGCATCACTGTTGCTGATTTGTGCTTTTCTCTTTTTTCTCTTTTTCCTTTTTTTTTATTTTCCTTCTCTCTATCTCTCTCTGTCTGCATGCCATGGCTGGATCGCTGGGACCCGAATTCCAACCAACCAACATGTAACGTCTGTGCTACCAATCAACATTTGATTGGTCCCACCATCATTCATCAATCAATCACCGGATTCTGCTGCGGATAAATTTTTAACATATAATCAAATCAAAACTGTGTCAATGCTATAAAATGTTATGAACGTATGCACTCATCAAACTAACATCATCTGCCCACCTTTCTACTGCTGATGTGTGCCTTCATCAACTGTGAGTGATAATTAAATATTCACTGAACTTTTTTACATTACCCTATTAATTTTGTAATAACCAACATTGATCATGAAATAATGTTTATATTTCCTTAATTTATTGGGGGATATTTATTCTTAAACATTACTATGTACTTCATATTATATCGCTTGGATGTACTTGTTATAAACAATCTTTTCTCTTATGTCACATGCTGCTACTTATGAACTTAAAACAAATATCACAAACCATCCTTGAAATCATAAAATATTTATTTTTAATCTAAACTTTTATTGTGCTGTATTCAATATGATTGTAAAAATATTTCAAATATGTAAAAAATTACGCTACTTATTTCAATACTTCTTTTGATGCTATGATGGCAATTTCATTTCAATGTTATTTGGTTTACATTTTACACTTTAATAATTCAATGAACCAAAACCTATGATTTTATTATAATATTATATTAATATTGTTTGTAACATTTAACTTTTGCATTATCTAAATTCATGTTATGTTTGCTGCCATTGTGCAGAGAACTACCATAGTACGAACACAGTGTTCCTTGTTGTAATGCTGATGTCGGTGGTAGGGGGGGTTTTCATAGTATTTGCACTGATGGCACTCTGCTACAGGTCAGTCGTAGTACACAAAAACTTCTCCCTCTGCCTCAGGTTAGTGAGCAGAAAACAAATCAGCAGCAGGTAGTTTCACACGTTCCATTTTTTTTTATTTATTTTTTGTTTTGTTTTTGTTTTTTGTAAGAACTCTTTGTTAGGCTCGGTGTTTTTAAACATTAAGATTTGAAGAGTTTCTTGGCTTAGAATATATTTTGTTGGAGATATCCACTAATTTTATCATTTAAATTACTCTAATATATAAATAAAGCAGGTTATATATAATAATTATAAATAATTGTTAAGAGTACTTTCAAAATTTAGTTTTTTTTTTCAACTAATATCTTTTGTCTTTTGTACATAGAATTAAGTAATATTATACTATCATACTGCGCTGCTTTTAGAAGTGTTATAAATGAATCAAATGGTTTGTGAAAATCAGATCCTGTACAAGTATTAATTTAATATACCTATAAGCTTTCACTGCTCAACTTAAAATGACATAGAATATGTTAATATCATAAGTCTTTGAAGATTACTAAACTTTTTCTATATAACATAAAGAATGTGTAAGAATGTTTTGAAATGATTTTACCATCATACTTTCAAATATATTCCTCAAGAGCATTAACCTACATATAAAAAAAGTGAGTGGTGAAATGCAAAAGATGATGAACTAGAAACTGAGAAAAGTTAAAGTTACACTTGAATAAAATATGTTAAACTTAGAAATATCTTATTTATATTTAGAAACTTGTCATTCATGTTTAATAACATAAATAATCTAAAAATTCACTTAGGTATAGTATTACTACAATTAAATTTTCAAATATTTTCTAACAGAAGATTATCCAAATTTCGCCAAAAATAGTCGAAAATCTTTGTCAGAATATGAAAAAAGCTGAAATATTCATGCATTTCACAAATGTTTTTAAAGAAACATAAGTTGTTGCAAAATCACTAATTATAGCTCTTCCATAGAAATATTAAACCAAATAGTGAGTTAGCTTCTTGCAGAAAAATATCTAGAAATAGCTTGTGGTACCAAAAGTGCTATGTAAAGAGATAATGTTTAAAAAACAATTTATTTTATTAATCCAGAATTAAAAAATGGCATTATTATTATTTATGCCTCTTATTGTCTAGAAATAATATTACAGATATATGTCAATTGCTTTCATACATATTCTGCAAAGCTTTAGTTATGGCTATCTTTAATTCTTTGACTATTAATAGTTTGTACATTGTTTAAATAATTCCTGGGTTGCTTATTAAGGCCATATGGCACCCTAAAATTGATTACCAGGAGTACTGGTCATAAGTATTTTACCATCAAGATTGCAGAATGTTGTAATCTGAATCTTGCTCAAACTAAGTGCTAGTAGTTTTAGAAATGGCACTGAATAAGTTTATTGACATTTCTTATTTCCATTAACCTTAATTAAGATATGCAGCTTTTTGAATAAGAAATATTGGAGAGTTACTTAGTTGATGATTTTCTGTCTTATATATTGTCTGCTCTCTTAAAGAAAATTATACTTCCTTATGTTCAGGCTTTGAATCAAAATTTTGACAAGAGAGTTATGTTGGTTGTTTGTCTCTCCTAAATATGTCAGTCCTGGTGATTTAGTAGTAACCATACTGACCTCATAGACCCAAGGTTGGGGGTTCAAAATTGGCCAGGATCGATGGAATTTTAGGGTATAAAAATCGTAAGTATGGCTTCAGTCTGAATGGAAATGAAAATATCGGTCCCATGCATTAGATTTATAGCATGTAAAAGAAACTCAAGCCTGAGAGAAGATGCTCTGAATTGAATGGAATACTAATGACCAAAGATTTCAATCAGCATCCTTAAATAAAATGTAAAAAAAAAAGAAGAAGAAGGGAGAGAAAACCTCTCTTATACATTGTCTACTTTCTTGAATAGAATTATATATCCTCATGATTAGGTTTTGAATGAAACATTTTAGAAGAAAGAGAAACTAGTAAGGGTTGGTATGCTGTAATAAATAGTGTATTAAAAAGTTATGCTATAACTTAAATACTACCTGTCCAATGTCATTTACTGTAATTATTAGGACAAATAACTTCTATAGGAAAGTTTCTCAAGCATGACCAAATTGCTAAAATATTAATGATTATAGAGGTTTTGTGCTGAATTCTTCCCTAAATTTTGATCTTAAAACTGTTCATAAAAGTTGAATACAGACATTTCCTTAAACAGTTAATCTAATAATCTCAACTAGCTACAATTTTGTTTGTTTAGGAAGGAAATAAATTTCTCTTGGAGAAAAGGAAATTTTAATTAACACAAAGCCATTAATACACATATTTACTGGTAAAGAAAGAGTAAATAGCTTTATGCCAGGGTTGAAATTTTTAATCTACAATGTAAACATTTATTTCACCAGGGTTGAAAGTTTGAATTAAGTGACTTAGGTATCCACTTAATTCAAATGTTTTTACTGTCCAAGAAAACATGTCATTGCTTTTCTGTGATTCACAATTTTTATATATGATTCTTTATAATTTATTTTTAATTTTAATGAAGTAATAGGAATCTTGGATAGAATCTGCATGATTTACTATAATTTGTATTGTATTTAATACATCATAATATAAGCTGATTTGAGTAGTTTATTTTGAATTAAACAGTCATTTATTACATGGTGGCACAAAGATTTGCAAATTATAAACATTTAAATGTTTGATTTAAATAATCTAAAGAATTAGAAAATTCTATATATGATAGCATAGGTATGGTGGAAAAGAGTGTGATCAAAGAGTTTGTTATAGAAAAATACTAAGGTCTGGGTTTGTAAAAACACAAAAGATGCTTAAGTGAAAAGCTATAGCTGGTATAAGTTTTCTGTTTATAAAAAGGAGAATGGGATCAGAAAAGACAAAGATGATTTGGAAGTTAGGATATAAAATAATCATATATGAAAAAATATTAAAATAATTAGATTCAATGTAAATTTATTTCATTTCATTTATTGCGACGGTATTATCATATTTACAGATGTAGTATTGTCAAAAATGATACATATGAACAAAATAAAAAATACAGTACTGTATTTTTAGTACGTACAAAGAGGGGGGATTTAAATGAAAGGAAATTGTAAGAAACAAAAGCAGGAGAAGATGGTAGCAATGGATGTAAGATAATTTGTGCACAAACCATTAGATATTAATAGTTGTAGGATTCTAAGCATTGTCGATATTAAGATCATAATAGTTATGTAATACGGATAGATTTGAATACAATATTTTCTGAATGCAAATCTAATGTTATAATCAGCTACATTTGGAGTAGATTATATTATTAATATTAAATAAATTTAGATTTGGTAAATATTAATAGATTCTATGATCTAAGCCTTCATTAGAAAAGAAAGGAAGGAAGTGATCAAGTAGAAACGTAATCCAGTTACTGAGCTGGCAGTTACTTATTCTAGAGAATACTACAGTGTTATTACAACTTTTTGTGTGGAAATAAAGACTTTAGTGATTTTGAAATTGCCCACATGATTTTTAAATAGATGCCAAAGAGCATTACCAAACTGAGCAGTAATGTTTTCCATGATAAGTACTAGTATGCTTTCTGTTATTGGTTTCAATAAAAATGTGCAGGGACAAATTCAGTTGTTATATGAAACACTTTTTTTAATATTTATAATCATGATATATATTTTTTGCTTGAAAGAAAACTACATCAACTGGATAATTTTTACTTATAATTGTTTTATAAAATTTGCTTTATACTGAGCATTTATGCATTAGTTAGAAATATAAATCACCTAATATTAATTCATAGCTTTAAATAGAGTATTACAGTGGTTTCTTTGTGTTGCTTCTATTTGTAAAGCTTAGAATATGGAATTGCAATCTTATTTTTTAAATTGAATTCTAGTTTGCTAATTGAAGTCTTTGCATAAGCTGAAGTGGTGTGTTAAAAGTTTATTAAGTAAAATAAGATATACTTTCAATATTAATAATTGAAGAAACTATCTTTAAATAAAACATAAAATTATGTACATACAGTAACAGTTTTTTTTTCTCTGATTTTATACATGTTTGAATTTTCCATATGTTTATTTAAAAAATTCAAATAAAGACATTTTGCTATGAAATTAGCCTGCTTTTGTTTAAATTTAGGTATATTTTCGTATCAAATATTAGTATGCAAAGTGCTGGCCTAAATAGTAAATATAATGAGTACATCACTAAGGCTAAAGGCATTATAACAGAGTCATAGAAACCTCCTAACAAAACATTCCTAATAACATTTTTAATGTGAATGAAATTAATAAAGTTTACTGAAAGCTTCAAGATAACAAAATTGAAAATGCATTATCCTCATTGAAAAACTTTGCTACTTTCATGAAATTTTCTTTCATGACATAAGCCCTATTTGAAGAACAGGAAGAAATGTATCTCCCAAAATGATATGTCAGATGTGATTAACTTGCAATAAAATTTTGTTTGTTTATTAATTTTGCAGATATTCAACATTTGGAAGCATGCTTTTAAAATATTCTGTCAAAACATTTAGTTCCAAACTAGATGCCACTGATCTTAAAGGTTCTTTTGCATTGTTGCAAAGAAAATTAAGTAAAAAAAGATAGACTTACTTACTAATATGACTGGAAGATCATGTTTCGCATAATTTCATCTGAAGCATTAAAATTAATAAAGTACTGGGTATTCTTCAACAAATTATGTTCTTAGCATAAGCTCAGATCTACTTTTTGTAGCTAATAGTTATTGCTGATTGTTTCAATTAGCAAGAACTTCTGTACTATAAACAAATTTGATCTACATATCAAACTATGTTTAAAAACACCGACATCAGTGTTTTTGTTTCCCCTCCCCCATATAGTAACTATAGGTAGATTAATTTTTTTGATTCTGTTTATTATGTATAGATCAACCTGCATTCCCCTTAGCCAGAAAAGACTAGAATTACAAACAATATGTTGCATATACTGTATTTTGTTTGTAGCATCTCTATATCCCTTGCCTTCATTATTATCAAATCATTTCAATCGCTACAGACAACATATGGTATGATTAACATAGCTCTTAGATGTGTTTTGCTGTTAATATCACCAATTTATGCATGTCACTTACCTTTCTCACTCCAGTGGTTGCCTGAAAGATATCACACTGCTTCATTGATGTCTTGTGTAAAGCAAAATGCTATCTGTTTACACAAACAAAAGAGTGAAACTTAAGTGCAACTCAACAAATCACTTAAGTATATAATATTTTCCCTCTCCTTATCTTTTCACTTATAATTTATATAACCTTCAGATGAATGCTTAAAGAGTTTAACTGTGCAAATTCCTGAATAGATTCCTTTATTATTTTTTAGCATTATATGACTGAAATCTAAACCTCATTCCTAATCAAAAAATTTTTACCTCACAGAATAGAAACTGGGACTTAGAAACTAAAACCACCATTTCCTTAGTCAGTGCATCAAATCTTTATACAACATAGACACTCACCTTGTATTATATGTAGATTGGGTAGTAGAAGACGTGTTAGCTCCACTTGTCTATAATAGTAAGTATTAAACTGCATTTTTATATCTCTTTAATTGTAATGCTGCTGAAAATATGGTCACAGAATAAACAGGTCATAACTTAAAAACTAACAAAATTAAGGCAAAAGAGAGAAATATTTCTTCCATAAACAGCTTTATTGGCAAAATTTATATCAATGCCTTATGTAGTTTATAATTAGCAATTTTATCTTTTGTCTTCTAATTCTCTGATTATGAGCTTAATGTGTTGGTTTTATGTTGTCAACTTAGTTGTAATTCTAAAACCTGTAATGTAATAGACAAGGAAAGCTTTTGCTTATTTCTAATTTCTAACATGGTGTATTATGACCTAATGCTATAACACATTAGCTGATAATCTCTTAAGTGATTAGTGATGAATCACAAAATGTGCTTAAGTTTCTCTGGTCAAGTATTGACTTGTTTGCTGGTGTGTTTAACTGAATTATCTCTTGAAACAATACCCTTGAAGGACAGGGTCATCACAAAGGAATGGTGTAAGTGTCCTCTTGCTGCAAGATCATTTTATATTATTATTATTATTATTACAACTACTGTTATTATTATTATTATTATTATTATTATTATTATTATTATTATTATTATTATTATTATTACTACTACTGTATGTGTGCGTGTGTACTTTAATCTTCTGTCAAACTGTCATTCTGAAGTTTAGTTCAGTGTCATTGTTTTGATGTGTTTCTGTTTGTCTATGTCTGCAAGGAATGGATGTGCTTTTCTTCCCCTTTTTTTTCTTTTGTTGGTATTTCATTTGAAAGAATTTTCATTTTATAAATAGAAGTAATAAACAGTTATTAGTATTTTTTCTTTATATTTTCATTATGACTTTAGGAATGCACAATGTATTTGACTTTTTTATTTAATTCAAATACAGCACTGAGACATAGGCTTTTATTTATTTGCTTATTTTTTCAATTAAACACTAAAACTATATAAAAGTTTCATTAAAACCAGTTCAATACTGGTTCAAAGAATTAGTTTGTATTACCTTTTTTTTCCCCCTTATAATGATAGAAGTATTTAATAAATAAAATTTAGTTATACATTTTAAGTTCAAATTACCCAAACTAAATTCAAACTATCATAAATTATGTTGTAACTCTTTAGCCTCTGTCACTCTTGTTCCTAATTTTTTTACTTTGTATTTTATGTAATTCTTGGAGCATGCAAAATTTTCCTGTTATTGTGAGTAAACATCATGAGCTGTATGAGTTACACACTATATAATCTTAATGTAGTTAAATAAAGTTTCAATGTAGCTTTTGGGAATAGTAATAATAAATTGTAAATATTACTTTCAGATAATTTTTAAATAATTGAAGTAGGAAAAAAAAAAAACAACAGGGAAAAGAAAAGAGAAAACAAAGAATTTAACTTTCATCATAAATTACCCATATTAATATTATTCATTCAGCATAGTACTTATTTAAAACACCATAGCTGTAGATTTAGAATGATATACTCTTCAATGAGGTGTTAGCATCAGGTAATAATCTTTTTTGGAACAGAAAAGTTCTACCATTTTTTCCAGTCTTTCTCAAGTTAATAAAATCTCATGATTCAGAATTACTTTTGCTGCAAATATTTGTAGTCAGTAACAGGAGCTATTATTTTTCTCTATGTTTCTTTTCTTTCTTTCTTTTTTTCTTTTCTGTTTTAATTTTCCTCCCAGAAGGAAGAGCACAATGCCGAAATATGATCCACCGTATGTGAAAAAGCCAATGGTGAAGAAGTTCGCAGGCAAAGGGCCTAACCATAACCCTGAGGAGGCTGGTGTGGAAAGTGCTAACAAGATCCTAACATTTGGAAGCACTCCTTCTTATAGGTAAGACCAAAAAAAAAAAAAAAAAAAGCCCCAGTTTAAGACACTTATGACACAAGGAGTGTATGCCAAAATCATTTTAGGTTAAGTTTTAAGCAACAGCTTTTATAATCAATACTTATTCTTATCACATAGCTGTAATACAGGTGTACAAGTTGCAGTCCAATGTGCATTATCATAACATAAATGTTAAATATATGTAACATTATACATTATTGTTTAAAGACTTGATTAAAATGGGTTCTGGTATATCTACTGCAAATGAAAATTGAGATTAAAAGTATTTAACAGTTATAAGTAATTAAATAAATAAATTTTAAAAAGTAAACATTTTTATGGCATATCATAAAAAAACAAGAATATTCAAGACATATTAAATTAAGTTCATTAAATGATTTCCACTGAAAGTATTGTTTTATATGTATATTGATGGAGATGTGTAAATGTAATGATGCAAAAGAAAACAAAATTTAACTTAACAATTAGTTCATGTTAACATACCTTTACATTTTATGACATACTTTTTTTTTAAGCTTTTTTCAACATAATTTTTTGTTTGGCTTTTAAAAGACTAGATAATTAATTTTTAAAGCCCTAGACATTTACCTAAGCTTAACAGAGAGTTATGAAAATATGTCAATTGTGTGATGAGATGTTTGTGAACAAAAAGGAACTAAAATTTAATGATATATTTTACATATTTAAATGAGTATACAAATTGCTCAAAATTTGTGTTTTCTAAGCTATACTTTTCTCAAGCATTAAAGCATCAATAAAGAGCTAAAAGATATCCAAATGCATTTATGTGTATTACTGATAAATTAAAAATCCCCATTATTTTTCTTGTTCATATATGTAGACAGAACACTTTCCACTATGGTCATAATACCTTCTTTCCATACTATTGATTGAGAGTATTTAATGAGTAATAGTGTACTTTTCATACTGAATTTGTATTTTTTAGCATAATCTGAAAGCATTAAAACTGCAATTCACTTATGCCAGGCTAGAGAAATTATTTACATTACTTGTTAAAACAGTATTATCTACTGTATGTTTAAATGTTCCTTAAATATTAATAATGATGTGAAATGATTTTAATATAGAGTTTTAATTATAAACCTTGTCCACTCAGGAAAAATGTTAGGTACATCTTGACCACTAGGAAAACTGCAGCTGGCAGCACGTGTATATCAATTCCACTTCCTTCTTTATCGTGTCCTTAAATATTATTTTCTGAACTGTTCCCTGTCAATCTTATGACAATGTAATATTATTTTGTCAAGATTATTAGATACTTAATTCTAGAGCAATATGTTTCTGTATTTAAATGCATTTTAATGATAAATCAGTTTGTCACGTGCATGCAGAATTTCTTTAGAATTTTCCTGATCTATTATATCCTTTCAGAACTGAATTCATGATATTGTTCACAAATATGAATATACTGATTTAATGCAAAACAAAACCAAAACAGAGGAAAAATTAAACAAAATTGGTGCAAATTTTGAAGGTTGGCCAGTAAACAAGTATGGGTTTGGGAACATTAAGGAAAACATTAGCAATAAAATCAGAAAAAATTGGTGATCATACTTTTGTTTTTATCAGTCAGATGTGTTCTTTTAGCTGAAAGAGGATGAAATATGGACACCATCAGCTGTTGCATGCTTAGCAACTGAGATATAAAACACCACATGAGCAGACAAGATTTATAACTAAAGCCTAGTATATCCTGCATTGGTGTATAATATAGGAAGCATTAGCTTAAATGCCTATGGAAGGCATTTTACATTGTTAATATTTCAGGATACAGCTGTTGATATTGCTGTTGTTTGTGCAAATGCATTGAAATTGGGGACATGTACAGCAAAAGTTGGGTTTAGTGAAACCAGGCTACTGTAGCTCAACAATAATTTTCGGGTAATGCAAATTTGCATGTATAAGAAGTGAAGTGAAATATATATTATAGGACATGGTTAAAGAATGAATTAAATTGTACTTAGAGCCAGTAAACAGCTAATGATGGGAGTGAGGGAAACATGTCCAAATGTTGTATAAGTGCAGTTAGTGTGAACATATTTAATATATTATTATACGATATATGATTAAAGAAGTTACACAATTGCTCCAATTCTGAATATAAGAACATTATTCCTGTAATATTAAATTTAAATATTATTCTACAAGGATATATACAAAATCTATTTTGCAGTGTTGTTCTTGATTGTGTTATATTTCTGCATCAAGTTTAAGCAAAATTAACAACTTTTTACTATTTTAATAATAAAATGTTTACATACCTGAAACGTTAACATTCCTAAAAATTGTTTTTCATGATGTAAGAAAAAATAACTGACTCTTACATATATAATAAAGTTTTAAAAGACAAAACTGTTTATACCCTTACATACACTTTAAATGGAAAACTGGTGATGTTAAATAAGGAAATATGGCCCCAAGCTAAATAGACTTATAGCAGCCATAATGCTAGCATGCACATGAAATTGCACAGCTTTCTTCTGACACAGTACTTGGAATCTTTACCGTAATAATGAATATGTCTAGAAAATTTTTCAGGACAGGACATATTCACTCTCCAAAAACAGATCAGTTCTTAAAGGTTGATAAGAGGCCTGTGTCTATCTTTCCCATCTCAGGATACAAGGCATTAGAAACATCAACATTCTAAGTCCAGTGGCTGCTTGTCCTTTATATTAAGACAATGTCTGCATCTGCATATGGACACATAATATGTTATCAATTATTATTTGCTAGAAAGTGTTAAAATTTAATCAAACATTGATTTGATTTTTCTTCCTTATTTTGCTTTTTTCCTTCCTTTACACACATACAGAACTAAATATATGTTAATTGTTCTGGACAAAACTATTGGAAAGTTTTTTTATTTATTTTTATAGAGCTTAATACATTTTAATTTCTGGTTAAAATACCTGAACTTGCCTTAGACCACAATTGTCGACAATATAAAGATAAACAATAATGTTGATATAAAGTTGGTATGGTGACACTTGTACTTCACTTACTTGGTGCTTTAATTAGACATGTTTTGGGAGTATTTACTCCATCATCAGGAGAAGACCAACTGGTAGAAGCATGCTGAGCAGGTGGATTTATAGAATATATCCAATGATGGTGCTCAAAGTTCATGATGCAGTTCTTATTTTTGATGATGTAACCAATGTCATTAATTCCCAAGGTTTGCAAGTGTGTTTCAAAAATTTTGTTTATTGCCAGTTTCATGGTTTTCAGACCAAATCTGGAATGGCAGCCCACTTTTGGTCAGAAAAACATGAAAATAATAATAATAAAAACAAAATTATTGAAACACACTTGCAAACCTTTGAAACTAATGACATGGGAAAACATTTACATCACCAAAAATAAGAGCTGATTCATGAACTTTGTGACACCGTCATTGGATATATTCAGTAAATTTCTCTGACTGCCTACAGAATATGTTTCTACCAGTTGATCTTTTGCTGATACTGGGAGTGAATGTTACCGAAACATATCCAATTAAAAACCAAGCAAGTGAAGTAAAAGTGTCTTCAAACCAATTCTATGTCAATATTATTTTACCATTTTACTGTTAATAGCTTCAAGAATATATAGATTTAATAGCATCTGACCAAACTTAACACTTGCAGCATTGATATTTTCTTATTATGAATATAATAAAAAATGTGCATAATTTAGGTAAAAAGAATGTTTACAAAAACACAGAAAATAATATTAGTACTTGTATTTGAAACAAAACACAGAAATAATATTTACTTCTTCTATTTGAAACTGAGGCTGGTCCATCTCAAGTACTATTTAATTATTTCTTCTAATTTGTGATGAATCTAGAATAATTGCAAGAATATGGTGATAAAATATCTGTTAAAAGATGGCAAAATCAAATCAGTCACACTTAAGTATTGTAAGTAAAATGTAGAACATAAATTATTTGCTTATGCAAATACTTTTGCACCATTCTTTGAAAAAGCCAAAATTTGAGAAAAATAATATTCTTGCAAAATATTCGTTTTTTTTTTTTATTTTATCTTTGGGATTATACAAAAGTGATACAGAACACATTGTTTTATATTAATAATTTATCATAAAAAATAGTAAAATTTCTGTACACTTTCACCTTTTTCATTATATTCTTAAATCCTGCATAAATATCATGCAAATTTCTATATATTCATCTACAGAGTAAAAACAATGTAACAAAATAAATCCTTGTACTTCTATTTTGAAAAAAGTTGCACATTTCTAAATTTTAATGGTAGTATGTTATTCAGAATCAATTCTGTATATATGGGTGTTTCATTTACTCTCGTCCAATTATCCTTTATAACTTTCTGGTTAAAGGATATAATTAGTTTAAATTTGACATAGATGTATTGTGATATGTGAAAGGAAGCGTGTTACAGAAAGACATGAGTGGCAGCATTACTTTTTAGCCCATGTGTCATGCAAGTCCATGATAGCTAATTGGTTTTTGCTGTCTTTGGCAATAGTGTGACAGTGAAGAAGTACCATATATACTGGAAAAGTGTGTTTATAAAGGAGTACCAAAGATAATTTGTTGCACAGTTTGGGATTCTGAAATCACCAGCAAAACCTCCAATCAGTATCTGGGGACCAACTAGAAAACATGGGAATTATATTGAATGTTGATTAAAGAGAATGTTAATACTGCTAAAAAGTAAAAAAACAGACCAAAAGCCTCTCCACATTAGTCCATGCATAAGTTATCATGACAGTTTTCACAACCATATGTAAATGAGTTGTAAATAGCAAAGCTGTATCTGTATTGTATAATTTTTATGTAAGAATTGAATCTTCTGATGAACAGAAGACACTTGATTACTATCATTGGTCCAGCAGTTTGTCAATGCTTCTCCATTGAGGCATGGCTTCATATAAGTAGTCACATAACATCTCAGAATTCCCATACTTATATTATGAGAATCCTTATACTGTGCATGACTATTCTTCATAATGAAGTTATTGGTGCATGGCATGCTCTGTTGCAGTGCTGTATAATTGGCTCTATCTTCTTCCACACCACAGTCCATATGGAAATTTTCTAAGGGTGTGTGAATTGCTGAAAATAAGGAACTTCTACTGGAAATTTTCAACAGAATAATGGCACCTGCCACATCTCCAATTTTAGCATGACTTAAGTTGTTTCTTTCTTTGAAGATTGTGTCATTTGTAAAGGACCTTGGTCATCCAGGTCACCAGGTTTTTCTTTCTATAGGGCATGCAGAAAGGGAAAGTGTATTACAAAAGCCACAGATACTCATGGAACTACTAGAACACATTCAACTGGAAATTGAGGCTGTGTTGAATATATTCTGTAATATGGAAAAGTATGTGCAGCCATGCCATGATACTAATAACAATCACTTTCATCATTTGCTATGAGATCATGCTTGTCATAATCTAAGATATATTCATGTCAAATATCATAAATTATGTACATTAGTTTGAAAGTTATAAGGGAAAAACTGGATATGACAGTGAGTAAAAATGCCAATACAAAACCATTTTTAAATTGATTGAAATTTTAGGATAATCTACAATAATACTTTTTTTTTCTTGTACCATATGAGGGAACTAAAATATATTCCCAAATGATTTTACATGTAGGGAGCAAAATTCTTCACTACTTTAAAAGTGTCTGCTGCAAATTGTATAGACATTGGTATTTACAATTAAGTGAATTACTCCTTTTTGTAATGAAAAACTTCTTACAATTAGCAGAGTTTTCTCAGAAAAGAACATCATAATGCTAGATCAAAAACATTGTTATTATTATTATTATTATTATTATTATTATTATTATTGTTGTTATTATTATTATTATTATTATTATTGTTATTATTATTATTATTATTATTATTATTATTATAAATTGTTAAACAATTTAGCCTCTCTACATTATATTGAATTGTTCCTCTTACATCTGGATATTTGTTTTAGTGGTTGAACTTTGCAATAAGAGTTCACAAAACCAAAACTTGGACAAATTTATAAAGTAAACAAACTTAGATCCTTATTGTCTACAATACAAAAAGTTCAGCTTCTTCTGTCAATGATACAAATACTGAGAAGACAATTTTGTCATAATACTATCATTGTGATAAAATCGTACTGTATTTGATATTTCATAATTTGATCTTTTTTTATAAAGAGTGTTAACTTTCACTAGTTTTAACTAGCTTTTAAATTGGCCTGAAGATAAGAGCAGATTACAACATTGTACAAGGCAGAAATTATTGAAGAACTAAATTTGCTCACAATACAATCAATAGGAGAGTCATTAACTTATGATTGATAGTCCATTGATACAAACCCCTTAGAATGGTTTAATTTACAGTGACACTTATGTGTTACCATATTACTATTGGATATGTTTTTGGGGATTAACATGTTCAGTTTAGAATCTGTATTAATGTTACTTCAAACTAAGAACTTTTGGAGAATTTCATCACTTAAACTGCAGAATTTTAGAAAAATGCAACTAGGAAGCATTACCCCCCCCCCCCAGACCAGAAAGTGTGAATATAAAAATCTCTTTATTTTGCATATGTAATTACACACTTGGTTGGTCAATTTTACTGTAGAGCATAACACTAACATTGCTGTACATGACTCAAAATATACTGTTGGCCATTAAAATTGCAACACATTGTGCATGTTCATAATAACCAAGCAGAAATGATCTCTTATCTTCTTATTTGGTTGTTTAACAGGGTATTGGGATCCTTTGTGCTGATCTCATACTTTTTTGCTATGGAAAAATTATGTCCAACACAAGCAGTCATTTTTCATAATGACATCCCACACTCTGGATATGCCACAATTCTCCCTTGATAAAATTCAGACACCTGCTGGTGTTCTTGTTGTATTTTCCACAAATCATACTTGTTAATTCTGAAAAAAATGTGGGATCAGTTTTAACTCTTCTCTGATTGACATTACAATTTTAATGGTCAGCAATGTAGAATTATTTTAATGTGCTGGCATGAAGGTATAATATTGATTTGAAATTGAAAGCAATATAGGTAATTTTAATGTAAATAATATTATAGATAATTTAATGGTGAGTAGATATTAGAATTCACTAATTTGCACAGTGCACTGCAAACTGAGCATATTATTCAAGTGAATATTACAATTACCTATAACCCAAGTCCTAAGATAATTTAGAGTTCAACACAATCTCTTTCCTGTTGTCATCTAGGTACTACTTGGAATAATACATAGCATCTGTAACAGTAGCTGCTTTTGCCTGTCACCTTGTTCAACATTTCTTGCTTTCACTCCATTCACTAATAGCAAGCAATTTGGATAATTTATGAAAAGCTGATTGTTATTTTAAGTTTCTGACTTCTTAGAATCTATATTAAGAAGCTGATTAGATACTTAAAAGTTCTTTGCACTGGAAATAAAGATATTGGCACATGGCACTGTTTCTTTTACAATTTATATTTATGTTTTATCTGTCAATCCCTTAGGAAATATGAAGTCAAAGAATAGGGCTTTCAAAGCATATGTTCATCTAAACCAAGTTTTTATATAAAATGAGCAAATGTCTCATTTTATATAGAAATTAATAGAATTGTTTCTGACACATGATTACTTTGCTTTTAACATCTATCAGGAATGGTAAAACCTACCTAGGAAATAAAAAGAAATTTTTAGAAATGGACTCCCTCTTTACTGAATGGGCTGGCTAAGGGACTCATATTTAGAGGATCCGAGGCTCAAATACTGTGGCTCACTAACCTGATTTTAAGTTTTCCATGGTTTTCCTCAGTCCATTTTCAGAAAGAGAAAAAGCAGCATTAGTATTTCTCTGCCACAGATTTCTTTTCCATTTCTTAATTCATGTTTATTTCATTTCTATATGGTGTGTCCACATCTTTCTGCCCTTATGATATCTTTGAGACAGCTCTGACATTGAATTGATTACCCATTCGGGGAATCCCTCAGCATGCTTGTGTACTCTAATCTGTGTCCAGAGGTAATTGATTAGCTTCCCAGGGACTGGCTTTTATTTGGACTTAGAAGAAGTAACAAGTGTTACAAATACCTTGTTCCACAATGTCATCTACCATTCCACTCTAAAGTTTGTTATATTGATTGTTTGTCATTGTCACTGAATTGCAGAACAAGCTCGCCTCTGGATTAGATGTAGGTGTTTCAAACTTTGCCTCAAATATGCTTCTTAGTACTATTTTCAATGTGAACCAATGGCTAAGCAAATACAGAAAATCTCTTTCTAGGAACTGCTCTCAAGTATAATTAAGCTCTTTTCAGATTACTTGTGATGTCTAAACACAAGGCCATAACTTTATCTTATTATCTCAATGATGAAGTATACCACATATTATTTTTGCATGCTTTTATATTAGTTTCGGTTTTAGAAACACAAAAAGTTGCTTATTTTTTTCAGTAACATTTGCACTGATAACCTGTAAGGTGTCATACATACTGGATTCAGGAGGAGCTTTCCGTCCAACTGCATCACAAGGGATGTTATTTTCCTTAAACAAAAATTTTCTTCTAGTTCTGTAGCTCTCTTTCATTAATTCTCTCCTACATCATTGCAGGGGGTTGCTGTTTACAACTAGTGTTACTTATATTAACACCTAAAGTTTTAACAATTTAAATCATTTTATGCATTGTATCACAGTCACACTTTGCACTTGTAAAGAGCAGAATGCTATGAATTCAGTTCTATCCTCTTGCTGGAAGAGAATACTCATTCAAGAGTCAAGAAGGTCAAACATGCTGGGACTTTTGTATTCATTCATTCAGCCAGAAACTTTCTCTGTACTTGAATTTTTGTTGTGCTCAACATGAAAAATCAAAAAGGAAGAAAAGGTAGTTGTAGAATGCATACTATAAGAATGTTAAAAGTAAAGACCCAAATGTAATAAAAATTATAGTAATAGAATTATTCTGAATAACAAATTACTCACTTTATTTCAAGTTACACTGGTTTGGAAATACACAAATTGGTAACCGAATATGAAAATTTCTTTCATTGTTGTTTCATTTCTTACTATGGCTTCTCCTTCCTTTTCCTATCCTCTGCAATTTTTTCAAGTTTTCATCAATTCCTGTCATGCAGCTTGGTCTTTCCTTTCCTTGGAGATAAAGGGAACATTTTTATCCTCTTCTGTGCATTTCATATTCAGAACATTTCCATGTACTGTATCAAATAAAGGGCTAAATTTATCAACAGGTTCACTCAGTTCTCAGTCCAATACATATATTGAGTACTTCTGAAAGTTCCTCCAAGAATGGTATAAGTTTGAAAAATAATTATATTTTTACATACAGAGATGCATACATGCTTCCTGCCAAAGATAGCTGTTTCTTTAATAACAAGAATGGTACATTTAGTTTAACAAATGTTAATTATTAGTACAGTATTATCAGAACTTCCCAGTTACTTCCCAGAATCTGACTTGGTACATGTCCAATCAAATACAAGTTACTATGCATACCAAGGGAATGTTTTTGACATCATATCTTAATAATTATAATAGCATGAAAACATGTAGTTAACCATGTTTACATTATTAATTCAATTTGGAATTGAACATGTGAAACACACATTAATAATCTATTTGACTCAAAATGTTTAGAATACTCTTTATGATTTCACTGCATGCGATTTACTCAAGACATGTTTCCTGGAACATTTTTCCACATCAGCTGTTAAAGACTGTTGAATCATTCGTAGAAGTCGGGTAGGTAGGTATTTGAGTTGACTCTGGTGATCTTGTAATAAACTTTAATAAAGTGCTGTCTGGTTCCAGGATGTCAAAATTCATAAGGTTTTTCCTCATGTTTTTATATAAATCTTTTCCCATATTTTTAGTTCCTTTGACTGTTGAACGGTTTTTAATAACTTGATGTCTTTTTCTATTTCATGGTTTTTATTCCAAAAATATGCTGCCACAGCTGATTTATTTATTTGTTTGTAACAGATGTTTCTCCAATGTTCCTTGAACCTAATGGCATATATTTCTCTTTGTCTTTCCCATGTAGATTTTTTTCATAATCCTTACAATTAATCTAGTAAATACCAGATTATTCCTCTTTGGACCTAGAATCTGTTTTGTTTAATTTCAATAAATGTTTTAAACTGTGTCTCAGTTAAGGTGCTAAGATGGTCGTACTGCTTGAAAATTTTTTAAAATTTCTTATTGGCTGATAGATGGTAAGTGAACTTTTTAAATGTTTTCTTTCCTATTAAATTACTCAAAGTTGTGATTTGTTTAATTCTTTTTTATTTCTGGAATTTTTTAATTTTTTGGTTAATCATTTGTTTGCTGAACCCATTGGATTTAGCTACTTCTATTATGTGTAGATATCCATTCTTGTAATCTTCTTTGTTCAGTGGTATATTTATTAGTCTATATATCATGCTGTTGAATGCTGCTTCCTTATCTGATCTTGGATTGACACAATGGGCTTTGATATAATTGTCTGCATGCATGTCCTTTCTGTATATGCCAAATTCAAGTTTATTATTACATTTTATTATCTTCAGATCCAAAAATGGCAAAATATTATCTGTGTCCATTTAGCAGTGAACTTAATTGTAGGCTGTTGCAGGTTTTAAAGTTTTAGACATCTTCCACATGCTTTTTGTTTATACATTGTCTACATATCTAGGCCAAACCTTAAAAATGTGGGGGAAAGCCTTAGTGATTTGCAACTCAAAATAGCTCATGAATAAGTCAGCTAGGAAAGGTGATAATTGACTAGTCCTGCTTTCTGTTTAAGAATTTGTTGTCAAATATAAAAAATACTTGATTTCATTTTGCTGTATTCTTTGATGTGTCCTTCTGTTAGGTTGGTTGATTGTGACAATTTTCTTAAAGAGACTAATAATTTATTCTTTGGTATGCTGGGAAACAGGGCCTGGACATCAAAAGAAACCAGTGTATCATTCAGTGATAATTTTTGATTTTTAATTTTGTTTATGGGGTTCATGGAGTTTTTTAAACTTAAACTATCAAATTTAGGCAGTGAATGGAACTATAATGATAACCAGTTTGCTAAATGGTAGATCAGAGCATTTATGTTGTTAATAATTGGCCTCATACTTCTCCCAGGTTTATGGATCTTTGAAAGGCCATATATCCTGGCTAAATGGATTGTGGACTTTCATTTAGTATTGATCTGTTTTTGGAATCAGGGTACTATTTTCCAAGACTTCTTCCATGGATTTAATGCAATTATTCAATGAGTCTGTTTTGACTTCAACAAATTGGGCCATTAATAATAAATAAATAAATTAATAATAATAAATCTTGTATCTTGTATTGCAGTTTTCTTTATCTAAAATAATGATTTTGTTACCAGCCTTTCTGTAAACCTTTATTATTATTATTATTATTATTATTATTATTATTATTATTATTATTATTATTATTAAGAGCTTTTGTTAGTTTTTGATAAGATCTTGGACCAAAGTTATTTTTAATATTTTTTCCGATATTTTCCTAATAAAAATTTTGTCTTGTATGTTTAAATTCTCTACATAAAGAGTGTTCTAAATATTTCAACTCAGAAGAGATTATTAACCATGTTTATTTTATTCATTATATTGCCACGCATTGGGCTGCAGTAGGTTCATCACCTGTAGCTTCCAGAGAATTCACTCATGTGCAGTGCACATTGCATCTTTGCCGTAGAACATTTATGTAAACATTTTTTCCAAGTTCAATGTTATATGAAACTTGTTTTAGAAATAAACCTATGTCCAACCCCATTACAGTCTAAACTTTCTGTTGCCTGGAATAGCAGTTAATCAAGTATTTTTATATGCCTTTCAAGTAAAATATAACAAATTCTAGAGGAGGCATTCAAAGAAATTTCAAAATGTGAGGGATTTTTTTTTTCTATATTATATTACAATCTGTACTTTTTTGTTTGTATTTGTTCAATCATTTTGCCACTTCAGCTGCAGAAACTGAATTAAGAAAAATAGTTTTGATTTATTCTGTATCTACTATAATGTGGCTTATTATTGTCATGTTTATTTACTAGATTATTGGCCAGATTATTTTCCATTTCCTTATTATTATGCATTTCCTTCAGCACTCTCAAATACATATATAATTTCCCAACTTCATTGCCACATGAACTTTTTTATTTGCACATATAATGTCTTTCTTTATTTAAGGATGCTCTTTAACATCTCAGGTCATCAGCATACATATAATGTGAATATCATATTCCTTTTTTTCCTCTCATATAAACTTGTTATAGATAAATAGTCATTAAATCTCCAGCACAAGAAAAATTTATAACTCCTGCTTAGAAGTCATAATTATCTACAACTTGATGTTTTGATACTCACATTAATCCATTTATGTCCATTATTTTTAATTTTAGCTTTACTAATTAATAAATTGGTACCAAAATAGTGTAACATAGCAAAGATTTTGAAAACCTCATCAACAGAAATGCACTATCTCATTTTCCTGTGCTAAATTTTTTAAACATACAAACTTGTATGTTTATGTACTGGTACTAGTTTTCATATTGATCAAGTGTTGATATTGCTTTTCTGAAAATCGTAAAACTAATGCACAGTATCCTGAGAACTGAGTGTAAAACAATGTAACATTGACTGCCATGGGTAGCCGAGGTCTTTTAGGCATGGACTCATGAGCGGAGGTCTGGGGTTCAAATCCTGCCAGGACCATCCTCCCTAATTAAGATTTTTCCAGGTTTTCCTCAGTCCTCATAAATAGCAAATGCCAGGGAGGTATCCTAAACTTATGCCTGGAACACTTCCTTCCTTAAAAATCCTTTCACCTCATATATCTACAGTGTCCATCATCTGTGGTGCCTCAGTGGTAGAAACAAGCATTAAACACCATTAAAAAAAAATAACATTGTATAATTATATGATAAATGACCAATATATGGTAACTTCTAGTAGGAACTTTTACAGCTCCTATTTTATGTGACATTGACATTAGCAAACACCTAAAGTTTGTTGTCTTAAGCAATTTGCATTAGATTACATTTTTATGATAATAATAGTAGTAATAATAATAAGAAATGTATAATACATATACATTTATTAATGATATATGTTTATATTTAATAGTATATTATTAAATGTTTTTATTTATTCTTAAAACACTTAATAACAAAACCAATGTTCCATGTCAGTAAATATAGTTATTACTAAATGAACATTTATATTATTATTGTTGTTTTTGTTACTGCTGCTGTTAATGTTCTATGCTGTAGTATCTATATAATACTGATTACTATTTATATGTTGTCCTGCATCAGATTAATTTGTCTTGAGCCTAGATACCCTGAGCATTTTTATGGACTAATGCAGATCCATAAACCTCTTTTCTTGTCATGTTACATTTGGTTACATTTTCTACATTACATTCATAACTATGTTTTTTTTTATTCCATTTTATAAATATTTTTCAAAACATCACTTCTTTCTTTCTAGTTTAAATATGTTATAGCTGAAGAAAACTCCCGATAGAAATATGCAGAAATCGCTATAAATATGAAACATCATGTACTTTGCATATTCTATTTCCTATTATCAGGTAGCAGATGTTTTTAGCATTGATACGAACAATAGCCCATGTGTGTCTGTCAGCTTCTATCTGAACTATTATCAAGCTTTAGCTATAAGTCTTGTCTGCTCATGCAGTCCATTTCAGTTTTTGTGAAAATGTTTATTCTTCCACTATGATGAAATTGCCATTTCTAAAGTGTCTACAACATAGAATAACTTCCTCTGAATTCAACACTTTTAGGATATATCCGTAATAATTGCCTCAGTTGTAATTTACATTTTGTTGTTCCCTAGTAAATCATGTGAAGGCCATTCTTCTACTTTTTCTTGCAATTTTTGGCGAATACCACGACCTTACCTGTTAATATAAATATATCTAAGTACTGTAATATTCAATGTTTTATTTATTTTTTAACTTGCTAGATATCTGCAGTGCCTTTCTTATGAATTTTTTGATGCACATTTTCCTTGAAATGGAACACAAATTTTGTTTTTCTTTCAATCATACTTTGTTATCTTTTTGTTTCACTCCTATGGTATAAAGATACAGTTGCTGCCATTCATAACTGTGTGCTGTGGAGTTTCCTTTTCTGTTATATTTTCTTCAAAGTTGTGTTTTCAGGCTTAGACCCTCAATTTTGGATCTCTGAATAATGTTATTTGCAATACTACCCTGTCAAACTCATTTGATGACACCATATTCATGTTTATATGTTGCACTTTTATAGCTATATTATATAAATGGTATTATTATTTATTATTTCAGAATATGATAATGCTTCCATTATTCCATTTTGTCTTAAATATATTCTTTATTTTTAATGGTTAATAGTCCATTCACACATTCAAAGATGCTGAAGAATTTTTCAAGCAAAAAGAAACCTAAATTTGTTTATAAAAAGGATAATTTTAGACAAGGAATTTAAAATTAGCATTAAAGAAAGAAATAGATAAAATGAGTAAAAGAAAAATTGGGTCAGAGATGTAGAATTTACCATTGTTTTATTTTTATCCTGCTACTACATCATAACATACATGCCAGCATTTCACTATACAATTTGATTAAAATACACCAAAACTTTACGTGGTGGTGGTGGTGGTGGTGGTGGTGGTGGTGGTGGTGGTGGTAGTTGCTAGTATAGCCTGTTCACTTTATTGAGAGGCATTCAGCTTGTTTTGTTGTACAGCACAGTTTCTTATAGTAGAGAGATTCATATAATTTTTCCTGCTACCTGAACCCTGTGGTAAGTGCCTTCATGGAATGTGAAAAGATTAATGAGCTCTCTGCTGTCACTTTTAATACTTATGCACTAATTAAAGTGGACAAATGAACAGATCATTATAAAAATCAGCTTAGTCATAGATGTATTTACTTTTAAGTGCTTTTAATAAGTTGCAATTATTAACGAACAGTCTTACTTTTACTGGTCCTCATCCTTGCTCCCCCAAACCTGATGACAAACCAAACTCTAACTTGGTGTCTACACCAAGTGCACTTTTTGCACTTTTTTCATTGAGTGCTGGATGTAAGGTGAACATAACTCAGTGTCAATTTTAGCTACCACTTTCCTCAGCACCTTACATACACTTATATTGAATGTCAGTTTTACTATAAATAAGGTTTCAGTTCAGTCCAAATTAGTTAATTGGAGTTAAACATACAGTGGTTTTGTGGGAGTCTAAGAATCTTTCAGTTTAGAAATATCATTATCTGCCAGTTGTTAGGTTAACTGCTTTCAGCTGGCTCAATATTACTGCTTTAGGCTACATGCGATTGGGGTAGACAAATTTTGATACTGCATAAAAGTTATTTCATCTATAATAGAAGTGTGAGGTAGGAAATTTATTTGCCTAGAATGGTATTATTTCCTATCATTAGGAAGTTCCTAGATCAAATGATTAGCGCACAAAAAAAATTGTTTTTGGTAGGCAATCCTTATTTCCTCCAGCATGTAGACCATGGTGTGCTTTCCTCTGTACCTTAGAGCTTTCAAAAAACGGGAACAAAACTGTTATCCCAACTATCATATATGTCATGCTAAGTTTCATCTAAGTAAATTATTGGATGTAATTGTTTAAATATGTGATACAGTTCTTGATTCCCTAATTTTTCTGTAATATACTATTTTTCAAATTGTATCATTTAAGTCATTTCTGTAATTCCTCCTTACTGATTTGTTGTTCATAATATATTCATAGGTGTAACACAAAAATATTTGACTTTGTTATTTAAAGCACCTGTCACTTTGCTCTACTTCCTGTTCACTTTTGATATCACTACCACTTGGTATCAGCTCAACTTCCACTTCAATACCAGAACTCTCTAAACTTCCTTCCCATGGTCTTCATATCCTCATGCATTTTCAATTAATCATTATAAATATGTTGCAGCATTGGAGACAAAAGGAGGGACTGTTGGCTGGACTTCCCCATCCATTATGCTACTTCATTATGTTTATATGTAGCAAAGAAATCTAAATGCAACTAATGAACTAATGAAATGCAACTAGCCCTATGTAACTTTATTATGTCTATTTGTAGTAAAGAGCCCTCAGTGCATTAATTTCTTTCATGGCATCTGTCTACCATTAGAGCAAACATTCTTTACCAACTCACTAGCCACTCAGGCATTCCAGTTTTGCATTAGGGCAGCAGAGGGCATTTGCAAGTTTCACATTTACACTTGAACTCTGCAAAAAATTGTGATAGATGACAGATGAAAGTGACTATGGAGCAATGGGTAGAATTAATGGCACCCAAAAAAAATGTTCCAATTGCTCTTTTGTCCATAACCAATTCCATTTTGAGGCTTCTGGGATTAAATCTACTTCAGTCACAAGTGAGTAGCTCAATCATTGGCCATAATGTACCCCTCATCAAATATGAAGCAGACTATAACAGTTGTTGCTGAATGGTGACAGAGCAAATATTGCTTTGACTAATGAAAATGCTGAAAATTATATGAGATGAGAAATTAAGTGGAAAGCTAATATCACTGTTTTGCTGGCATTAACTGTAGTATGTAAAAGTACACTTTTCCAATAGACAATAAATCATGTAGAAAGCTTTATATAATCATGCATTCACCTATAAAATGCCAGCCTGGTTATTTTTCAGAATTAGAAGAGGAAACAAAAATAATAGTTTTGCATAATAGCATTTCTTACAAATCTGTGCTGATGCACGTAAAGTAAAATAGCAAATTAAGTATGAGCAGATTTTATTCTTAAATTGATAAAACATTTTTTGTGGGAAGAACGCACACATATATGAACATATTTGTTTTATTATTAAGAGCTATGGGGCTAATTTTTTTTTTTAAAGTATTATGTTGTTCAAAAACATCTCATTAGCATAAGAACCTGGCAAACTTCTTTTGGCTTGCTATTAAGTATTTATAGGCATTGTGTTAAACATATCTGCAGTTGGTAATGTTTGTTTTTATTTCTTTGCAGCTTAAGGAGTTATTTTAAACAATTGCTATAAAATTTGGTTCATTTTAACAACACGCATAAAATCCACGTATTTCTTGGAAAAAACCTTTTATCAAAGAATTTTTAAATTCATTGATACCAATGATACTTCTTAAAAATTTTACATCATTGCATCTGTTCAACTATCTGTACTTCTAATATAAAAATACTGTACAAAAGAAATTAAAATTAAGAGGACATTTAATTTAAGACATATAATTAACTCAGAATATGGAAATATTCAAGCAAATCATTTACAATATAAAACGTAATGAAATGCAACGAATCTTGTGTAAATAATCATGAATCATATGTCATTATTTCAGGATCTGAACATATTTGACTTTATCTGGTACATTCAGATGAAATAATTGTTTTCATATAAACTAGAGTGCATTCAAATGATTTTCTTGTAATGTAATTTGCTTAAGTATGAAACTGCATTTACAAGTAGTCCTTTTATGTACTAATGATTGCTGGGGTATGAGCTGGCTGAGGATTGTTATGTCTGTTTTTGTCAGTCGTGGAGACTCGCAGAGGGTGCTGTTCCGCCCAGTGAACCATATGTCAGCTGGTGGCCTCGCTTCACGCTTCCAGTTAGTTGAATCACATAAATGTAGTAGTAACTCTTAACAGCGCAAGATGTAAAGAATTATCAATTCTCTCCTTTTAAATTTGACTAAGTTTTCAAAGTTTTGTTTCAGTCATTGAGGTTTATTTTTAAATAAAAATTTGTCTTTTTTTGTGACTCTAGATGTACCTGTAATATAATTTAATAACATATTATAGAAAACACCATCATAATCTGTCTCCATCCATTATATATAAGGAACAAAAGTCATAGTTATTGTTGCATGACATGTCTTTTGCTTAAGAGTAGTACAGATTGTGCCTTTACATCTTACACTGTATCTAACATTAAAGTAGTGGAAGAAATATATATTTCAAGTTTTTATTGCAAAAATAAGAGAAGACATATCATTAATAGTTTGTGAGAATGTCTTGAGTTGTCTATTCACCGAAATTAAACTTTCTCTCAGCAGTTGCTTATATAAAGCAGCATAGAGAGCAACTAATATAAACAAACAAATGCGTTTGTTGATCATTTTCTTCCACTGCTTATTCACAGTGTGATTCTTTTGTTGTAGTTTGCCTGCTAAATAAATGTAACATTTGGTAAACAATGAGAACAGCTTAAACATTCCATCAATTATATTGGCACCAAATCACTAAGCTTATATTTTTTTATTATTATTTATTTTAATAGCATACATTCTGAATAAATAAACTCATAAGTAATAATAAAAAATAGAGCATTGCAATTCAAAACTAGAAAAGTTGTATACTTATATTAAAACTGCATTCATTACTGGGAGAAATGTCAGCTCTTTTATTTTAAATTCATGAAATAGTACAAAATATCTCCTCCTAGATAGTTACAAAGAATTTGTTTATCCATATATACAATCTTCTATATTTAATATTTTACATCTGTTAACTTAATGAGTAATTAATTTTGAACTCATAAGAAAGTACAATGTTATTATTAGCCCCTAGCATGAATAAAAAGGTAATAAGGGAGCCAAAACTCTCTTATAATGATGATTTATTAAGCAGATAATGTTCAGCCATAAACATGTTTATTGTTATAACATTCAAAAAACTGAATGTATTTTGCCTTATATCTTAACCTACTCCTCCACATAGTTGCCTTTGATATTTAGGTAACTTCTACTCAAGATAGTTTTAAATAAATTCAATGAAAAATGTTGCTTCAACCAATACATGGCAGTATCAATTAGCTCTTTGTCATTTTTAAATTGTTTTCATGCAAAGTGTTCCTTCATCTTCAGAAACAGATGAAAAATCCAGCGGTACTGAGACTTACTAGGATGGATGGTCTAAAATTTCTCAATGAAATTCATCATGCAGCAAGTACTTTGTCATGTTGGCTGTATGTGGCAAGCATTGTCGAAGAAGCATGTGTGGGTTAGCTGATGAAAATATCTTAAGGATGGCACAGTAGGGTCCAGGTCTTTTATTTGTATTTCTTCCATGACTCCTTTATAGTTCAACAAAACAAACACATGAGTTTTTTCAGGACAAGTTTGTTTGAATTTGTGTGGCTTTGTTTGTGAGTGAGTATAATGCTACTCAGTTAATTTCCATTTTCTTTTGGGGATTTTGTTTGAAATTTATGTTTGGTCATTGAACTTGATGATGATGATGATGATGATGATGATGATGATGATGGTAATGATGATAATGCTCCCAGAAAATCATTGCAGCATCCATTTGCTCATGTATCATTTTATGTGCATCTATGGTACTCCCCATGCATAGAATTTGTACTGTTGCAAATATTCAGTGACAGTTTTGTACACCTATGCAAGACACTTTTAAACATTATGCATGCACTTTGCTAATCATAAAGCATGAATTCTCTTGAATAATGTAATCAGTCTTCTGTTTCAATGTATCCATCATCAGATTTCTATCTGTCATGAATAATTTTTTCTCCATTTTTAAACATTATGCATCACTTTGAACACTAGCCTCATTCAAAACCTTCTCCATAAACTAACAAGTTACTGATAAATGTCAAAAGCCTAACTTTTCAGTATTAAAAGAAACTAAATAATTGAATTTTGCAGTTGATGGATTTATTAATATTAGTGTTCATTTTCAAAAAAATATTACACTCAAAAAATTAATATCTATCCAACAAAAAATTAATATCTAACCAACAATGCACTTGAAAACGTGCGCACTATACTAAGAAAGTTAACTTTAGATTGGCTGAAACAAAACTGTATGCAGTCTGTATACAAACATTCTTTACTTTAAGAATTACCCTCATATTTAAGTACCTAACATCACAAACAGTGTGTTTGTGAAACTTAAAGAGAGTTTTAATGTGACGACATGATTTTTAGTGTTTTACTTTAAATCAAAATAAGATTAACAAAAGTTTCACTGTGTGGATTCCCAAATTCCGTAAACCTAACATCTGTTTATGTAAACTATATTTGTAGAGCTGATATCTCTTTTTGTTCTCATTGTGCATACACGGTTATACTTGCAAGGCAATATCACTTATTTATATATGTGTGTTAATAGTATTCTTTTGCTTTTCAGCTCGTTTATATTTTTACGTTTCTGGAAGTGTGTCTCTTCTACATTTTCTGTGACATTTGTATCAGCTCATTTTTTCTTACCGTAGTCCAGAAAACACAGTACCTATAGTACTAGCTCAGTCATTTCTCTGGAATGCCTAGTTAGGTTATTGATGTGAAAGCAGCTAAAAATTAACAAATTACAGGCTCAAATCCTGCCACATAGCAAAAGATAAGTTAGGTAATATTTGTGCTCCTGATTCCTATTTATTCTTCATAATTAACTCAGTCTTAATTAAAAAATCAGTAAGTATACCAATTTTATAACACATATATTAAAAGTCAAATTAATGAATAAAGTTGTTATTGGTTTTTTCTTTTGCTTCTTCTTCTCCATTCCTCACCTTACTTTTGAATGTACCATTGTTTTACATGCTTACCACTGAGACTACACAAAGAACAAAAGATTATATTATGACTTCTTAGACCTCCTTCAAAACTAAAACACAATGATCACATGGTACAGGTAATTGCCAGAATAAAGTATTTTATTTAGATATTGATTCAGGAATGAATTTTGCAAATCATTTATGCAAATTTAAATAATGTTTGTAGCATACAATTATTAGAATATTTCCCACATGGTACAGATTGCTCCTAATTTATTGGTAAATAAAGTGTGACAGCAAGTAGAAGTGTTTTCCCAAATTGTTGTTTTTTTACTGGTAATAGTAGTTTGAACAATTTTGTCATTATAATACCTTGAATATTTATGAGTATTTGTTCTGAAAAAATGTTCTGTAAAGGTCTACAAGCCCATGATTTTTGAGAAAAAGATCAAATCTTTCACATGGCACTAAATGGCATGCTTCATGAAAATATTTTATTAATTTTTCTTAATAGTCCATGAGTACAAAGCTGACAACAGAAGCAATAAGTAGTAATATGAACAGCTTTACACTAGTTAAATAGTACAAATAAATAGATTTCAAGAAGCTGATTTTCTCTGATAATTATATTGTTATGTTATACAAATGTTCTATTGATATATAATAGAAATATTTTCAGAAAATAAATCAATTTGTTGATCTATAAAATTAAAATCTTGGTCAGCTATTTTTCACTGTTTTTTAAGATTAGAGTTCACCCTTGCATTTAAGTTCATAGTGCTAAGAACAACAAACATTTTTTACATCCTGAAAATTAAATTCTAGAGTATTAAACTCTCTCTATAGCTGTTAGTGGTGCATCCTAAGCATAATATTTACCATTAAGGTTTAAAAATTATTTTACTTTATACACTTGTAACATTCTAAAAGAAATGCTCCCTTTGTAATTTTGTGTCATTGTTATGCAAGTAAAAATTTTGAAAGACAACATAGTTTACATTTTTTTTGGCCTTTAATATGACTAATTTTTTCTTTTGTTCTTTTTTTTTTCTCTTCCTTTTCACCTCTCACTTTTAATTCTGTTCTGTAACTCCATTTTATGAGAGTTGCTTTTACTATCCAGGTCCTATTAAACCTTAACAATAAAGATTGTAGATATATAAGACCTAATTAAATAATAACAATAATAATCTTGGTTTATGCAAGAAAAGATTTTATAAATTATTTTACCTTATTTCTTATTTTTTCTCTGACTTGTCCACAAAACCTTTATAATATCTTAATATCCAAATTCTCTTTTATTCATATAATCTGAATACAATTATTTTGGTAAATTATCCCCATTTTTTCAGCACATTTCTTCTTTCCATTTTGTGATATATTACTAACTTAATGAACTTCTGTATTTAAAGCAACTAATATCTTCAATCCTATCTCTTATCTTTTTCCAACCTACTTTAATATTATACTCACTTTACCCAATCTATGTTCAGTAAGTGCAACAAATAGATCACAACTTAGAAATAAATCTTAGGCATTACAATTCTTGTGTAACTGTGAAAACATCTCTCCTTAGGAAAGAAATGATAATGTGCACCTTAAAGCTTTATAAAATACTACTACATAACTAGGGCACAAATTTAGATCTGCATAACTTATAGCATTAGATAGTACCTAATATTGGACCTTGGTTATAAACTTTGTCTGCTCATGTACTTCAATTTCACTTTCCCATTTCTTTGTCATGTCTTTGAACATCTCTTTCTGAATCTGTAATCTGCTAATCTCGCAGCAATGTGCATTCATTTCTGAATATGATAGACAGTTGCCTCTAGAGCAATGCATTTTTGCCTGTAAACATTATTTTAAAATGAATCACATGAACATGTGCATGTCAAATTATTTTAAAAATTCCCTGATAAATTGCCTCTGCTAGAATTGCTTCAGTGCACTTACACAAAATTGCATTTATTGCTTCAGTGCAAAATGAAATAAATGTGCACTTTTAACAGAGGAAAGACTAGATGGAATTAGCACAAATCTTGAATGTTTGCCAACAAAACCATTCCTGGAATCATTACAACAATCGAGAAAACATTAGCAATGAAATCTGAAATGTTGTAGTAACCTAAATTAATTTGTCATTCAAAATGTATTTGCGAACTTAGGCTTGCTTAACCAAGGAAGGAATGAAATTCCAAGAGTTGAAATATGCTATTGCACATTTAGGAGCCTTAATGTAAAATACTGCTTGAGTGAACAAAGTTCATAACTAAAGACAGAATATTCTTTCAGTAAAAAACCAAAAGTAATCAAACATGCATGTGAATTTAACCTATAGTGAGTAATCATTCAGCATAAAGTTTAATTAAGAATATATGTTTATATTTTTTAATAAATTATAAACTATATTATACAATATGTATAATATATTTCTGCAAAAATAATGTAATATAGTATAAATATATACCAAACACATGAGTTCAGGTGCAGCCTAGCAACTGTCCTGATTACAGTGTGCTGAATGTCATTTTCATTTCAGTCTTAGAAGCTAGTGATAAGTGGGCTGGAATGTTGTTCAAAAGTTAATTGGGTAATTTTAAAAAGGTGCGATGAATTCGATTGTAACAGGAGTGATGGAAAATGTTTACTAAGTAGTTTTGAATAGCAGGAATTTTCACAGTGAAATATAATATAGTATAACAAATTATTATTCAGAGAATCACTCAAATTTTTATTGAGAGTATAATATAACAAACAAAACAAAACAAAATTAGTCAAATTTGAGTGATTTCCTCAATAATAATTTGTTGTATTAAAATATTCTCTGTACTCTTTATGTAGACTGCTACAGATGTACCACAATGCATCCATGATCATGCAAAGAAACCGGTTCTGAAAGGTTTGGATCCTTTTTAGTTATGAATTGGAAGCCGAACTCCAAGTTGCACAGCCATATAACCAGATAGTTCTGTCATTGAGAAATAGATTAGTCTTATGAAATAAACTGGTAAAGGTGAAGATCCTTGAAGTAGATATCTTAATTGAATAATTTTGTGTTGTAGTCTTATTATTAAGCTATTTATGTACTGTCTCTAATTGAGTTTGTTATCCACATTTAATTGTATAATTCCAAGTACGATGTGGATTGTACTATGGATATTTGTTCTCCTTCAGTAAAAATCATTTGATTCTCCTTTTTTGTTTTATAATTGAACTACTTTAGACTTCAAGGTTTCATTATGATTTTCCATTGTTTGCTTCATATGCCCAACAGGTTGATATATGTCTGAAGGTTGTCAGCTGATGAGTTCCATGTGCCTTTGCTTAGAATAGCGATATCATTAGCAAGCTGTGCTATTATTAGATTATCATTTTTTGGGAGATCATGTGTATAAATTAGATAAAGAATAGGTCCCATATGCTTCCTTGAGGAACTCTGGCTTGTATGGCACTGATTGAAGACTGAGTATTTTCAGAGAAAGTTCTGTTAGAGAGAAATGACTGTATTATTCTAAATAAGGTATCAGTGGGTAATAGTTTTAGTTTAGACAGCAGTCCAGTGTTCCAAACCTTATCAAATGCCTTCACATTATCCAGAAATAGTTCAAGACAAACAGATTTTTCTTTAAATGTATCTAATATAACATCAACTGCACTATGAAGTTTCTGAGGACAAGAATGTGATGATCAGAAGTCATACTGCGTATTTGGTATTATGGAATTCGTTGCCTGCAAGATTTGAGGATAGAGAAGGCATTCAAAATTCTTTGAAAACAAAGGGAGAAGACTGGTCGGTCAGTAATTATGAGGATTGTTCATAGCTTTGTTTGGTTTGTGAATCATTACAATATTTGCATATTTCCATCTAGTTGGAAAATAACCTAGATGAAAAATGGCATTATATATCTATATTAAAAATACAAGAGTTTCCAGGGAAATATTACAAGTAGTGATTTAACAATTAAACCATGACCTGAGATTTGTTGGCTAGGTATTTCTTTGTTGCAATTGAATACCTGAGCAGGGTAAAGTAGTAGTAAAATTTGTTAACTGAAGAGGAGCTGTAACTTTTTCGATATTTCTTGTTCAAATTCAAGATCTCTGGTTGGATTCATTTTGAATTGTTCTACTAACATTTTTGAAAATAAATTCACCTTTTCTTCTGAAGTGCTCTGCCGGGGTTATCAAATCTCAAAGGAGGAATCCTCTTTATATTTTGTTAGAATTTTAGTTTTTTGCAATTAAGAGAAAGCAGTTGATTTCTAGTAGCAAGAATTCTTTCTTCCTTAAGGGTGTGATGTAAGTCTTGAGTGGCTTGGTAATAGAGTGTTTTATGAGGATATTTGCTTTGTTTCCATAATTTACGACAATTTTGTTTCACCTAAAGGAGCTGTTTTACTTTACATGTCTTATTTACTACAAATATGTGACTGATTATCTTGTCCTGCTCTACCAGCAGTATAATGAATGTATGTTGTCAGTATGCTTATTGCCACGTCAATATCTTACGGAGTTTTTAAGGAAATTTTTAAGTATGTGATTTCATCTAATGTTGAGTTATAACAATACGAATCAAAGAATCTTTTTATTGAGGTTGGATGATTGTAACTTCTGGTTTGAGGTTCAAAACATCTGGAGTTTGCCCTCCTGCTGGATAATAATTTGGTTCTATTGGATGAAAGAACTTATGTGACAGTTGAGTTGCAGTTTCTAACAGCAATTTCCCCATTTGTGTGTTTGGAGTTAAAATCCCCTCTTAGAAGAAATCTGTTATCCATCTCATGTGCTATGTTCCAGAAATCTGCTAAGAATATTTTGTTTTCTGGTGCTGAGTAAAATGATCCTATTTGATATTTAATTTGTTCATAGTTATCATAATTCTTGAAATTTGAAATTCATTTCAATAAAATGAGGAAGTTTGTCATGATCTATGTCAGTTTTGATAATTATGGCCAGGAAAGTCAGCTCGATATATTGGATAACCAGGAATAAAGAAATGAATAAAGGTGCCAATTTTATCTCGGTAATGAATTAAATGTTTATCACATATGATTCTAAAAATAATTTTAATTCAAAGTATTTATTGGTTTTACTACTGCAATACCAAGTGCCAACTTTTAAAGGATTGTTTCTGAAACAACTCTTTTTTTAAGAAAGGAAGGTATCACTTATTATAATGTGTTCACTAATGGAATAATTAGAGATATTAGAAAATCTATTTTATCATCCAACTTTTTTATTATTACTGTTAATAGAGTCAATGCTTTGTGATGCATTCTTAGTGCCATCTGCTTATGAGGTATAGGTGCAAGTATAATTTTCATTTATTTTATGGTTAGAAATAGAAGTAATAGGCTGTTGCTGTTGATTGACATTTCTGATATTAGTTTCGGTGAATTTTTGAAGTTCTGAGTGCACAGAACAACCTCTGTAGTTTCTTGTGTGTTGATCTTTGCAGTTGACATAGATAGGAGGAAATTTTGAATTTCTAATGCACTTAGTAGTGGGATGCAATACATCGCATTTAGCGCAACAGGTAATCCTATAACAGTAATTCTTAGATTGGCCATAATCCTGACATTTTGTACACTGTAATATAGAGCGTTTAGAAGACTTAGATGGTTCAATCTTAATTATAGTATTATGTAGTTTAGTAACTTCATAAATTTTTTCATTAATTGGATTTGGTTTTAGATTAAGAAAGAAAAGAGGCATAGGAGCTTTGGTTACAGGATGGAAAACTGTTATCATTTGCATGGTTAATAACCTAATTCACTAAACCCTTCCACATTAATTTAGTATTTCATCAAGGATGCAGCCCTCTCACTACAATCCTGAAATTCTTCTTACTTTTAAGTTTGTATGTGCAGATATCAGCATCTTTTGTATGTAAGTAGTGTACTGTTTTTCTATATCCTTCAATTGGTTCAAAGTTAAGCTTCACTTTGTTGTCACATACAGTCATGTTTAAAATTTCCAGTTTCTAACTTTCACAAATTATTTAGAAACTGGTTAATATTTACTAAATTTCATTTATATATAGGTGCAGACCTATTAATTTGCTTGGAACTGTTTTCCTTAGTACTAGCAGTACTTATATCGGTGATGTCTTCAATGAGTTTTTGTAAAGGAGCAAATTTATTAAATGAAGCAAATGAGAACCATGTTCCAACCTGTGTCTTTTGGCAACAGTTGTATTTTCATTTTGTGCCATTTCAGTAGATATAATCACATGGTTTTACTATGTATATCTATGAGTTATTATTTAAGTAAACACCAGTAACTATAATTTGAATAATAAAAAATCCCTATTAAATAAAAATGTAATTTATTTAAGAGCACTATTAACCCAGTGTTAGCAATGATTTCCATCGCTCCTCAATCCCTGTTAATAGTTTGTCACCATCCTTACTGACAGCTGTTTTATTTAAATGGTTCAAATAAATGGACAGGCACAATGATTCAAATTAAACATGTTTACCCATATCTTTACTAAGACCATTAATGTCACAAAAATATAAGTAATTTGAAAACTTATCTTTAGATGGATGAAAAACATTGTAATTTTGCAGAAACAGGTCATTAATTTATTTCTGGAAAACACAATAGGTATGTTAAACTTTAGTATCTATTTATTTTTCTACCCCATAATATTAAAGAGAGATTCACATTTTATTATTTGCACCTAACTAAGGAAACTTGAAGTTTTGCATTTTTTTCTACTATAAATAGTTCGGAAAAAAATTTAAACATTGCAGATTGTTTCAATATTAATTCAATTTGGAATCAAACACAGTGAAACATGCACTAATAATCTCTGCTTATGAGATTAACTCAGAAGAGATTATTATTGCAGATTGCAAATGTTTCAAATGGCTCTCAATTTTTTCAAATTAAAAGTATGTTTATTAAGCATGGCATGAAATGCCTTTCTACTAATATAGCAATTATAAATAACAAGCTAATAGGAGTAACAGTTCCCATTGTTTACCAATAAATGTATGAGTGTGAAATAGTGGAAACATATGTCAAGTATAAGGGAATGCATGTTTCTTAATAAGATTTTGTTTCATAGTCTATCAGTTGCTGAATGCCTTGTCATGTAGTAGTATATGTAAACTCATAACTTATTACTTCTGTCTTCTTAGTGACTACTTATACTGTATCTAATAATTGGTTTTAAAGAGCATTGCTTTGTTTTGCTGGTTGCTTTCCTTTGATGTAATTTAATACATGTATTTTCATACATCCTCCCTTCTATTTATATTTCCCTATCCATTGTTGTTAAAATGCTAATTGTGACATTCATTCCTATTGGAGCAGTGTGATATTAGGCATTCACAAATCAAGTGTGACCTTTAATAGTCTTAAAATGTTTAATATCAGAAAAGAGTATTATGGTTATTATTCATTATTAAATTTTCTTCCTTCTTTCCACTATGTCAATATTCACAATTATGGTTCAAAATTCAGAAAATGGTATTCTGGAAAGTACTATAATTATGAATATTTTTTGTCATTGTATGATAGATTTTTAGAATAATTTTAAATATATTATTTTACTGGAAATATATCTATAGCATTTTGTAGATTATATTTTTAAAAACATGTCTGCAATTATTTTGTAATATGGAGAACACTGAAAGATTGTAGATATATTTTTCAATGAAAAGTAAACTTTCTTACATAATTATAAAGTGGAAAAAACTAAGTGAACTAAGAGAAAAAGGTAAAAATTTTAGTTTTCACCACCAAACTATCAACTTGTAGTGCTAATATCTGCTAATACAGCCCACAGTTCTGCTGAATTAACTTTTTCCACTCTAATGCTATATTATGATTATTCATTACTTTATAATATGGTTTTGTAATTACTGAATCACAAGAAACTGAATAACCATTTTTAAATTTAAATTTATTTTGATTTAAATTTGTTCGTAACAAGAATAAAGACTCCTTTTGTTTCTTTTTTTTTTCCTTCATTATTTCCTTCTTTAAAATAGATTTATAGAAGTAGATCATTTATTTACTTGTAGCAGAAATAGAAATTAAGGCATTATTATTTCCAAAGTAACTTTTTCCTCTGTTCTTATTACTAACAAAAATCTTGTTGTTAACACTGTAGAAAAGAACATCCAAGTAAGGCAATTATAAGGTAAAGTTTTTAATGTTCCATACTTCTAGCACATCTGAAATATAAAGAAAACACAGGTTCTTGAGAAAAGCATTAATTTTCTATGCATTTCAGAAATTTTATCAATTGTATAAATGTATACTTCATTCAGGGTTGGAAATTAGGTATTAAAGACAATGATTAAGTAAAATGTTTAAAACTCTAGTTTAGATAAATTATACTTAAAATAATTCTAGTTTTCTTTTCTTAAGCTTTTTTTTATATTACATGCCACAGTGCAGAGATGTTTGCTATGGTCAAGATTATTTCTTGATTATGTAAATGAACTCCGAAAACTTATTTTTCTTGTTCAGAAAATTTATTTTCCCTGTAACAAATTTAAAAATGTTATGTGTTTTCATAAGCCATAGTGAAGGACAATGCAGTATGGTGAGAGTGACCTATGCTCATTAAAATTAAAAATAAATGATCGTCCATTACTTTATGGAGATGATAAATGAAATAATAATTATTCAGGTATAACCTTGAAATCTCCACTGTCTAAAGTTACCTATCATTTTACTTTTCAATATAAAGGAAAAAATGTTCACTTTTCTGCAAATTGCTCAAAACTTAAACTTAGATATTCATTTTTTTACACTAAACTCCACTTACATAAAAGTAAGAGGCATTTCGGGAAAATTCTCTCCCATCTTCAGTTGCTCACCGAACAGCCGTTACTTGGATAAAGATGGCTTTCGATTAACGGCGGTTTGGTGAGCAACTGAAGATTGGAGAGATTCTCCCGAATCGCATCTTACTTTTAATAAGTAAGCGGAGTTTAGTGTACAAAAATGAATACCTAAGTTTAAGATATATTACCACTCCATTGTCAACAGCTTTGTAAGTACAATTTACTCCAACCTTTCCACCACTAGAAGTCAAATGCAGGCCTGCAAGTTGACAAGCATATACTTAGCCCCATATTTATTTTTTTATATGTTTAACACTCATTTTAATTACTGAGGCCTTATACTTGTTATGCATGAGATGGAATGATAAATTGGGAAAGAAATTTTGGGAATATTCCATGCCGTAGTTTCCCTGCATTACCAATGATGAAGAACAAAAAAAACCTGGAAAAAACTTCAGCTTTGGAGGATAGTTTTGGCAGAATTCAAACTGCAGACTTACCATTTATGAATCTGTGCCCTAGTAAACTTAACCACTTATGTCAGTCAAACAGTTAAATAAATTTCATATCAAGTAGTTTAATAAGTATCTCATCTAGATATAGGCTGGTTTGTCTGAGGTTCAATCCCTTGCAGTTGTAACAGAATTTTTTTTATTCATTTATTTTTAAGTTTAGATGTTCCAGCTTCATTCAGCCAACTACATAAACAAATAAATAGAATTTAAATAGCAGGGATTTTTCACAGTAAAATATAGTATAGTATAATAAATTATATATGACAAAATCACTGAAATTTCAGTGGTTTTGTTCCACTTGGACATGTTTTGAGGGCTGTTGAAATATGGGTAATTTTCTCATAAATAATTTGTTTATATTAAAATAAGTGAAAGTTTATTCTCCTACACATAGGATCTGCAAATTCAAATGAACAATTATTCTCATGAAAACAAATTATAAATGTAATTTTAATTCAAATTTAAAGAAAAACTATTTTCTTTAAGAAAAGGAGAAATGGCTTTTGACATTTTTGCAGTTTTAGTTCATTTCATTATATTTTATAATTTATTTTTGATAATCCATAAATTAAAAATGTTAATGCATATATATATATATATATATGCGTGTGTGTGTATAATGAATGATAAAATAGGACTATGTGTGAAAAATTGATTATATAGTACCAATATATATGTGTGTTAATAAAATTCAAACTAAACTGGAAAGTTGTGCATTTTGTGCAATTCAGTTTATCAGTTTTCAAGCATTTAGGTGTTTAAATATCTGATTTAACAAAACATTTGAATGAGAAATTATTTCTAAATAAATGGTAAATTATTCTTGCTTCATATAATATCCCCTCAGAGGCGCACTTTTTGGGTACAGGGTGTAGCTACTCCGAGGCACCAGAGCTGCTCCCAGAGGTCCATGCTTGGCATGTTTGATTCTTTTAATTTCGCCTTGTTTTTAATTTTTATTCTTATCTCCCTGTTTTTAGTCTGATGGATGCACCCATGTTTGATATGATAAAAAGTGATTAGGTAATGGCATAACTCCCAGCACGGGGGTTTCATGTAGGACAGGAGCATATCCCCAGGTAAAGGCCAGCCGCAGGGAGGGACCATTGCATCAGCCCTGAACTTCCTGTAGGCGATTGAGTTCCTCTGTCTATAGCGGAGAGGTTTGGCCCTAAGGTGACTTTTATTCGGGCCAGGATAACTCACTCAAGCCTGGGGGTGCCCAGGAAGCAGCTTACCATGAGAGACAGTTGCAATGGTGAAGGAACAACTCACTCTGGTGTATGATAATTCTCACCTACAGATGAAACGTAAATGAATAGACGTAAAAGAAGTAACCGAGATGTCATTTCCTCATTACTTAGTTATAAGTCAAACAGAAGAAGGTCAGTCCTTTAGCCGGCTTTATAATTCAGAAGGGTATTAATAACATCTCTGGACCCGTGAAATCCTGTATACGATTTCGAAATGAAATCCTTTTTGGTAGAGACATTGTGTCTAACGCAGACCAATTCAATATTTAAGGCCACGATTCTCCATGGCTATCCGATCCGTGTGGAGCATCACAGAACTCTGCATTTATCTCGTAGAGATATTACCACCAATGTACTCGACGGCATGTCTGGCACGAAAATTCAAATTCAGAGTTGTCTGGAGGACCAAGGGATCACATCAGTTTATCGAATAGAGGCGAGGAAAGAGAGTGAAATACAGCCGACCCGTACCCTCTTCCTCACCTTTAATCGGGTAGAATTACCGCAGAGGATTAAAGCTGCATATGAGATGATAGAGGTACGCCCTTATATTCCCAACCCCTTGCAATGTTTTCAATGTCAACGCTTTGGCCATACTCGATGTCTTGTAAGAGTGCCAATTCCATATGTGCAACCTGCGTCAAGAAAGTAATGAAGGAGCATGCCCATCCGCTCCCGTCTGCGTGAACTGCCGCGGAGATCATTCAGCTTCATTCCACGACTGTCCTCGCTATCGCGAAGAACGCTATGCAGGAAATCAGGGTAAAGAAAAGGAAAACGAGAGAGAAGTTCTGCAAAACATTGTTAATGGAGATGAAACTATGATCCTCTACTATGATCCTTGTCCAAAAGAGAATCAATGGAGTGGCGTAAACCTGGCGAAGCACCGCCTCTAAAGGCCAGATCACTCATTCAACCAAGAAGATCATGGTCACAATGTTTTACCACTCTGAACGAATACTCTTCATTGACTTCAAGGAGAGGAACACTACAGTAAATGGGGAGTACTATGCTGGCCTATTGCACAGACTACGTGCTTCCATCAAAGAGAAAAGGCGAGGAAAGCTGTGCACCTGCTTCAGGACAACGCGCCTGTGCACACAGCTCTTGTTGCAAAGGAAGCTGTGAAGAAATGTGGCTTCAAGGAGATCGATCATCCACCCTACATCGATATACCTCCCAGTTACTATTTCCTCTTCTGAAAACTCAAGAAGGACCTTCGAGAAAGGAAATTTAAGTGTGACCAAAAAGTGATGGATGCTGTTTATGCCCATTTTGCAGTCAAAACTCCGTTGTTTTTTTTTTTTTTTTTTTTTTTTTGCGGAAGGGGGGATTGATGTTAATTCAAAGAAGCGAGAAGTGCATTGTAAAAAAGGGTAACTACATTGAAAAATGAAATAATTTTTTTTGCCTTTAACTACCTGGAAAATATTCAGGCCGCAAACTTATGGGCGTACAGTGCAGTAGCTTCTTCAGCGGCCCAGAAGCGCGACAGCAGCACGCAAACCTGCGATTTCTTTTTTACTCGGGTCACTACTGCCTCAAGTTCCGCCAAGAAGTCGAAGGTAAATTTAAAATTTCTTACACCAAGAACTGACTTCTTGAAATTGTCCACTGTTCCTGAAAGGAACAATTTGGGCTCTTCTCCCCCTCGAATGTCGAGCTCCTTTGATGGTGTAAGGAGCAAACCCGCTAGTTGGTCGCCCTAACCGCCTATTTCACCTCCAACCGACTCTATTGCTTTTACGGTCGACCAACTCTCCGCTTGTGTGTCTCCAGGAGACCAACTTCGACCACAGGACTCGTTTGTCTTTCAGTTACTCTTCGGCGAGATTCGGTCTTCCAAAGATGGCACTCCCGCGCATGGCAATTTTTTAATGTTAATCAAAGGTGGCGTCTACAGCTTCTATACAGGCTGCATCAGCTGCTGCCTTAGTTTTACAGCCTGCACAATTAACATACCTACATCAGCTACCATCACAGCGACTGATCAGATCTTTCTCCACAGCCCGCCCCCTTTCCTAATTTTGAGGGACTTTAATGCGCACCATCTCCTATGGAGTTCTTCCACGAAGTGTGCAAGACGTAGTATGGCAGCGGACCTTTAAGATTGCCACAGTGAATTCAGGTCAATCTTCCCTTTTTTTTTTCCCCCCGATAGTAAACAATTTCTCACACATGGATCTATCTTTCTGTGCACCTTACCTAGAAGTCCTCTTTGATTTGTACTCCAGTGACTATTTTCCGTGTCTGATTCATATCATGTCTTCCCAGATATACGAATATATATATATATATATATATATATATATATATATATATATATTCTCGTATTCTCAGCGCGCGCGACTTATTAACAAAACGAATTGGATGTTCTTCCGTTCTCTAGTCATCTTTTCAAGGTATGTTTTTCCATCTGTTGGTGTCATGGTCGAGTACCTCGATATGGCCTCATTACAGCCGCAGATCAAGCTATTCCCACCCCAGATGCTTTCCTTCCTTGGTGGACCGATGAATGCCGGGACGCATTACCTGCACGCCGAAGTGCTTCGAGTTTTTCGTCGCCACCCTACGTCAGCTAATATGATTCGTTATAAACAGCCTTGCATCAAATGCCGTCGAGTTCTTACGGATAGAAAAGGGCTTCTTGGATAGCTTTCGCCTCATCTTTTAACCGCTCAATGCCTTCGTCTGCTGTTTGCCGCATTGCAAGCAAACCTGAATTTTCGCCCATACCCGGTCTCAAGGTACAACACCGAATACTTGCTACTCCTATAGATAATACCAATACATTGGGGCGCATTTTCGCTTATGTTTCGAGCTCGCTAATTATTCTCCTGTGTTTCGCATAATTAAGGTGCAGGTTGAGTCGAGAGGATTCTCCTTTGTCCCCGACAATCAGGAGTGCTATAAAGTCCCATTTACAGCTAGGGAATTGGAGCATGAGCTTTGTACCTCTCGTCATTGCGCTCCGGAACCAGATGGCATCCATGTTGCTATGTTGCAGAATTTATCAGCGGAAGGCAAGGCTTTTATGCTTTAGATTTTTAATTGTATTTTGTGTGATGGACGTTCCCGAGCGCTTAGCGAGTGGCCACCGTCATTCCATACCAAAACCTGGATAGGGCCCACATCTACCTTCTCTCACCAATTGCGTATGCAAGATGGTGGAACTCATGATTAACGGGTGGTAATGTTATGTTGTGGTTAAAGTGATAGCTTCTTTTGACGAACATCTAGTGCGGTTTTCGTCGTCATCGCTCTTCAGTCGATCATCTGGTGTCTCTTTCCACACATATTATGAACGTATATGTGCGGAAGTGCTAAACGATCGCTGTATTCTTTGATCTAGAGAAAGCCCTGCTGATACCTCTGGAGAAACGGTATACTTCGTACGCTTCATGATTGGCATATATGTACTCGGATGTCTTTTTTAATTCAGGAGTTTATGTCGCTCGTCGACGATTTTGCTATCTTTCATTCGTCTCAGCGAAGTTGTCTTTTGGAACGCCGTCTCCAATACTGTCTAGACCGCCTTTATGCTTGGAGGGTTAACTACGGGTTCCGTTTTTCTGCGGAGAAGACCGTCTGCGTGAATTTCTGGCGCTTAAAGAGTATCCTTCATCATCTCTCATCTTATCTTGGCCCAGATGCTCTTGGCTTAGTGTTTGACAGGAAATTATGCTGGTCATCGCATTAGCGCAACTCAGAGGGTGGTGTGAACGTTCTGCTTTGAGACATTTTTCGTATTTAAAGCGGCACATTCTAGGGAGCTGGCCGGGTTCTTTTGCGTTTCTACCGATCTATAATCCGGTCCAAACTCGTTTATGATTCTACGCGACCTTTAATTCTTCGTCGCCTTAAGCCCATTCATCACCAGGGAATCCGTTTCGTCATTGGAGCATTCCCTATGAGTCTGTGTCCAACCTATGCGCGGAATTTGGAGAACCTCCTCTATCTTATCGTAGGGACATTTTACTTGGTGTTTATGGTTCTCGATTAGTTGCTCAATCTCGTCATCCACTAATGAGACGTTTTTAGTATGTCGCTGGATGAATGTTACGGTGCTTTGTCTCTTACTCTTAAGCCTCCCGTCTTTCGTTTTTGGGAGGTGTTAAGAACTTTGGACGTAGAATTGCCTGTTTTTTTTTTTTTTTTCTTAGCCGGGAAAGCTTGTTATCCCCCTTGACCCTTAGCAGAGGCCCCTATTCATTTTGGGCTTACGTCCTATCCTAAGTCTTCGACCACAGCTTCTATTATTCGTCGCCATTTTAGCGCGATAATCTCCTCATTTGCGAGTTGCAATTTTATTAATGAAAAACGGATACAGGTATTGGATGTGCCTCTGTTTGTAAAGGAGGTAGTTGTACTTTTGGACTTGGCTCTGCGACATCTATTTTTATGGCGGAACTTTATGCTATTTATCGAACGGTTTTATTTGTATCTGAACAGCGGATGGGGGACTGGGAAGTTTGTTTTGATTCCCTGAGTGCCCTTTTGTCTTTTCGAAACCTGTACAACTCCCATCTTCTTGTACAGAAGATCCAAAACGCAGTGTTTACACTAGTTGACGCTGGCGTCGGCGCAACGCTGCTATGGATTCCTGGTTATGTGGGAATTCCAGGCAATTATGCCGCAGATGTCGAAGCGAAATCAGCCCTTTTAGACCCTGTTGGGCATTACCGTTTTAATCATGTCACCTTTTAAAAGGTGAACCAGCTCCAGCATGCCCTAATTGTGACCACTCCTTAACAGTGCATCACATTTTAATGAATGGCATCATCTAGAGGCTTTTGGACTCCTCCAGGGTTAGCCCTCCTCTCTTGAGGAATTACTTTTGGATGATGTAGTTGCTGTAGAGCAAGTGCTCCGTTTTATGCGTGTTTGTGGTTTTTGCAGCATGATATGATTTTTTTATAATTTTATATGTGACTTTTTAGAGCATTTTAAGACTTATTTTTCCAGCTATTGCTGGTATATTTTATTACCAGTCTTTTGTTCATTGTTGACATTTTTGCCCCCCTTTTTTATTTTTATTGCCCATCTTCATGCTGCTTTTTCTTTGCACAGAATTTATATGGGTTATTTATTTTCATATTGGCGCAGTTTTAGTGTGTTTAAGCACTAATGACCATAGCAGTTTTCCACCCTTTAAACAATGATAATCATTTCAATTACATTGGTTTAAAAAAATAGTAAACTAAAAAGAATAAGATCATAAGTTCAGCATTAAAGGTGAAGGCCTTTGACCTATGGGATCATGAAGTTCACTCTGGGTCTGTGAACCATGATTGTGATAGATTTGTGCAAATCTTGTGTAAAAAGGAACTCCCTAAGTAATCATTTGAATATAATATATAAATGATATATCATCTGATAGATCATTTCCAGTCTATATCATTTGATATAGACTGGAAATGACAGCAGAGAAAATTCCCTCCATCAGCATTAGAGACTTCACAGAAGACCATCCAGTCACGTGCCATGGCTCATAAACTAGTGTATCTGCTTGTTAACTGGAAGACTTGAGCTTGACTCCCAGTTTGGTCACATTGCCTAGGTAAGATTTTCTCTGAGGTTTTTCCTGGATATCAGAATTCCAGGTAACTTTAGATGCTAAGGATTCATTTGAGTCATTTCATTCATTCTATTCATCTTAAAAGAACATGGTAGTTGATTGAAAGTTAAAAATGCTTCCCCCCCCCAAAAAATTCACCTTCCATGTTGTAGTCATGCTTTCTAACTCCTGAGACACCCCATTATACATGAAAATAAATAGTGGACATATTTTTTTAAAGCTTGTGCAGATAACTTGAATTGGTAAATAATAATGGAATAATAATGCAGCAACTATTTGTTTTAGTGCCATGCAAGTAAAAATGATCAAAGAAAATATTTTGTTACTTTACAATATGGCTGCTGTGGACTTTATTATGTTAATTATTAGATTAATGAATGCACAGAAGAGTTAAGTAGGTCTTATAATCTATGGTAATAAATCAAATGGTCAAAATTTTGCTGTAATAAAGCTGCAGTAATTTAGTGAAAGCAATATTAGTTCTAAAATCTCAGACTTAATATAAGAACACTGAAGTATACTTACAGTTGTAATATGTATTTCTCCGTATGTAGTTCATAATTTAATATACAGACCAAAATTCCAGTTACACAGCTTCTAACTATGCATTATTACTCAATGGAGACATATGCAAACAAGGTTACTAAAAAATTATTTGACACTTTTTCAAAGTACTGCAGAAGAATTTTTAACCCCAGCAATGCTTGCACTCATTATTCGAACATAGGCGATCATGTGGTTGATAATAGTCATCCAATATAGTGTATTTTATTTTATGGTTTTCTACTAATTTTAAGTGTACAGCATTAATATATATTTCTGTGATAATAAAATCTATAACCAAAGCAATTGTTTCAAAGTGTTATATACTCGTATAAAATAAAAATGAAAATTAAGTTACTCTTGAAACAAGTAGATAAAATAACAAGAACTAGAGAAGTAGACAAATTGATTAAACAATTAAATATTGTGACATTTGTATTTCCATTTAACTATTTTATCAATTTCTGATTCTCTAGTTCTTGTTATTTATATATTCTAATTTTAGACCTTGTGAAAAATGTGAGCAAATCTACGTTGAAAATGTACTTTGCATAGATAGAGCAATGCAATGTAATAAAATTATGTGTGAGGTTGTTAAATAATATAACATGAATATTTATAAAATATGTAAATCGTATTTGCCTGAAAGAATTTCCAGAAAAAAATATTTGAAAAGTTTTATTTCTAAGTATATCAAATCTCAGTCAATGTGACAAAATTCTTAATTTTTCATTCATTTAAGACCTTTCAAAAAATAAGACATTTTTAAAAAATTCTGTTGGAACTCACACAGTGAAGCTTGTTATATATAAATTATATCTAATCTGTTGTCTAACACACTCTTATGCTTCACTTACTTTTAAATACAGTGGGGCCGGTTTCAAAGAGACATCCTCTCCATCTTCAACCAACTTGACGACTCAGAGTCGTCAAGTTGGTTGAACGTGGGGAGGATGTCTCTTAGAAACCAGTCCCACCATATTTAAAAGAAAGTGAAGCATAAGAGTGTGTTAGATGACGGATTAGATTTAATTTACATAATAATTTCTGCTTACTCTTAGTTAATTAGCAAGCTTCAATGTCTCCATCTTTCGTATTACTCCACATTACAGTTAATATTAGCCTGCTGCTATGATAAGTACCAGTAAAATACAATATTCTAATCAAAACTCTCACTTGAATTCATCTATATTATGGACTCCTTTAGTCTTAAACAATTATCTTGTTTCTTGAATATATAAATGTTTGTATTCTTATTTCAGCTTTATAATTTTACTATTAAGAAATAAAGGATATATTATGATGGTGTGTTAGCATTGACGGCACCTTTTCTTGGTCCTGGAGTAACTTGTGTGAGATAGCATGCTAAGCCAGACTTGTTACCATCTTTTTTTTTATTGAATAATTTCAAATATTGGCAAAACTTTTATTGTCCTCACTTTCAGAATATTCTTATTCTGAGGCCAAATTGTGCTCCTCAACATCTTTTCTTCCTTCAATCTCGCTTTCTTCACAATTTTCATTCTCCTCTTCTGGATATTTTTTTCAGGTCATTGTAATTAGTGATTCAAATCATTAGAAGACTGAGAATATCACTAGCTAAAGTAGATTCGAAAATCTTTTTTTGCAGTAATACCTTATTCATAAACATCTTTGAAAATAACAAGATTGGCCATGTCATCCACTTCAAGAAATTTCAAATGGATGATGCAAAACATCTCATAGATAATTATTAAGGTTTATACCTTTGAAGAAATCCACACAGTAAAACGAAATATAACTTCTTTGTTTATTAAAAAGTTAAAATAATCAACACTCATGATTGATAAAGAAATAAGATTACTGAAGGCTGTCCAAATTCCTAAGGAGCTCAGCATATGGGAGAACATCTTTATAAAGGAAAAAGAAAAAATTCTTATGAATTTTGAAATTCCGGAAGCAGACAGTATTTTGTTTAAATTCTTTCAGAATCCACCAGAGCACCTTACAGTCGCCCATTATTCAAACCCCGCATAAACGTTAGTTGTACTCAGTTGACAATGTGAACGATATGTTCATGAAACATGTCCTGTTATTTTAATAATTAAAGGAGTGAAACGCTCATGAGTGTTGATTATTTTAACTTTTTAATAAACAAAGAAATTATTAAGGTGTTCATGACTGATGTTGGTTTTATTGAAATTGACATTACTGGACTATTTTAATCATACCATCTAGGTACTGTAGCCAAATTCTGCAGATAACTTCTTAATTCTAAGTGGAATCTCTCTGGACTTGAGTATTAATTTTTTTAATGAAATATATTAGAAAAAAACATGTGTGCCTTAAATGCATTACAGTTCAAAATTATTAAATAGTCTTTCAAAATATATGAGCAATCTTAACATTAAATATTAATATAGATGTTGGGGTCCACTTAGATTCCTCACAGCCTTTGGTGTTACATAAACATTTTTCAAAGTTGGTAATAAATAAGTACAGCACTTTGGTTTATTGTGTGCCCATTGTTATCATGTATTTTTCAACACATTTTTTCATATACATTGTTGAGTTGAAAGTTTGCTTTCAGTTTCTGAAGATAAAATGCTGTCTGGCCTGTTCCTGGCTTTAATACAATTGTGTAGTTGGTCAGATAAATGTTAAGGAGAAGAAGAGAGGTGTATGATTTGAGTAAAGATGATGATGTAGAGAAAATTTTGCATATAATGTATTGTAGTGACAGTGAAGATGAAAAATATATTTTCTCACATGTGTTGGAAGATAAAGATGCTTTAGAAAAAGATTTTTTTGAAGTATAATTGTGTACACATTGTTGTCATGTATTTTTCAACACATTGTTGATTATTTCTTTGTTGAGTTCAAAGTTTGCTTTCAATCTCTGAAAATAAAAACTGTCTGGCTCATTCCTGGCTTTCAAACAAATAGTTTATAATCGGTCAGAAAAATGTCAAAAAGAAGAAGAGAGGTATATGGTTTCAGTGAAATGATGATGATGTAAAGAAAGTTTTGCATATAATACACTATAGTGACAATGAAGATGAGCAAGATATTTTCTTAGATATATTGGAAGATGAAGATGCTTTAGAAATAGAATTTTCTTAAATAGTATTTAACACTCATTTTAGTTACTGAGACATCACAGGCAGTAGATATTGATACATGAGACAAAATGATAAACTGAGAAAGGATTTTTTTTTTAAAGGAATAAAATGTTCCAGGCTTAAGTTTAGGGCACCTCTCTGGCATTTGCAATTTATGAGGACTGAGGTTAACCTGGAACATACCTCAGTCAGGGAGAATGGTCCTGGTTGGAATTGAACCCCAAATCTCCTACTCATGAATCCTTACCTCAATGACTGAGACCATCTGTGGCAGTTAAATAGAAAATGATGTTACAGATGAACAAGAATAATATTCAGAAAACTGTAGTGATAACAAGGTATATATTAATGTTACTCATTTTATTGCCAAGAATAGTATAAGTCTGGTGAACTCACCCACCAAAGATATCACATTGCACAACACACAACATTATTGCAGTGTCCCCAGGTTTGACAAATTCATCTAAAATATCCATTCTGTGATTTACTTAGATTATATTTTGATAATAATATCACAGAATGATTGTTGAGTTCACCAATAAAAAAGCATAATGCATATATAATTTGTGGAATGAGAAAAATCCAAATAAGCAAAGAGAATGGTAGGTCACACACAGTGTTCAAATGTTTAAATTTTAGGCATTTTCATAACATTGAAAGCCAAGCAGAAATGGTGCAGCTTCTGTGGAATACAGATTTGATGTACAAGAGGTATATAGTCCTTGCTACAATGTCCTGTGTTCGATTTCAGCAGTTATCATCTTTTTTTCATTAGATTTGATGACCTAAGAAATAGGGATGATGAAAAGAAGACAGATAAACTTGCTGCAGTAAGAGATATTTCTGAAATGTTTATTGGTAATTGTAAATCTAACTAAAACCCTGCATCACATATAACTGTGGATGAACAATTGGTTGCATTTAGAGGGCAATGTCTATTCCAAGTGTATATGAAGTTTAAGCCTGCCAAGTATGGGATAAAAATTTGGACTAAAGTACATGGCAAAACTATATGCTTTGAATGCAAGTATACTCTGGGAAGGGTTGAAACATTAGTGAAAAGAATCGATGGCAATGAGTGGTACTGGATTGGACAGAGATGGAAACATTACTGACAACTTTTTCACTTTGGTACCATTCGCAAAAGAACTATACCAAAGGAACTTGACATTATGTGAAATCATGAGGCAAAACAAGCCAGATATACCAAAAGAAATGTTTCCCAATTCCTCAAAACCAGAGGAATCTTTCAATTTTTTGTTTCAAAAATGAAATGGCAATGGTATCATATATTCCAAAGAAAAGGAAAGCTGTAATTTTGAAAAGCACCAAGCATCATGACATGAAAACTGGAGATGAAAGCCAGGACCATAAACCTGATATAAATACTAGGCATACATCAATATTAGGCAGTGTGTATACCATGGACAAAATGGTAAACGAGTACTCTGTGAAGCACATGAAGAAGATGGTCATATGTTATTTTCTTGAACTTGGTTGATATAAGGGGTCTAAATTCTTTCATCATGTGATAGACTAAATATCTTACATGGTAAAAAATTGCGTATGTTCTAGAAGACTTTTTCTACTATAACTTGGAAAACAATTGGTGGTTCCACATTTGAAAACAAGATTACAAAGTCTTTGTGGGCTCTTTGTGACCATTGTAAATGAAATAAAGAATATTATTCCTCAAAAAGAAGCCCAAAGCATTTAAGAAAGCAGCCAGAAAGAAAAGAATTGATACTAGCTTTGTCCAAGGAAGACAGAAAGATAAAAGTGAAGTGTGACAACTGTCCTAAATTTGCGTGCTCAAATCACTCTGAGACTAAAGAAAATAATGTTTCTAAAATGTCAGGACTAAATACTGTAAATATAAAAAACTGACAGAAATTTTCATGCAACGGTAATTCTAAGACCAAGAAAATGTAATGGGATTAAAATAATAGCACTACAAAGTACTCTTTTCTTTTTTTTTGGTTGATTTTGTATCAAACAAGAGAATAGAGATTTAGATTATATGTATTGTTTTAATGTTCATTAAATGTTAAATATACAAAACATCATCATAAAAAATTATTATGATGTATTTTTTCAAATTTTTATGTACGGTCCAATTGCATCCTCTGTGGTAGCTTATGTAAATTCCATATCATAGCATTAGGAAGGTAAAAAATAAACAACCGAAGACTTCACCATTATTCTCAACATGGCATAAATCCATAACAGAAAACATTATCATGGATGACTATTGCAACCACTGCAGGTTTATTTTTCATTTTATAAGATATAATAAGAACAATGTAATGATTGTAAATAACAGATTCCATATAGATTTAAATAGCTGGGATTTTCACAGTGAAATATAGTATAATGTAACAGCTTATTTATGAGAAATTCACTGAAATTTCTCTGTTTTGTTCCACTTCGACATGTTTTGAAGGCTGTTGCCTTCATCATCAGCACAGTAAAATTTAAGTGAATTCCTTATAAATAAGTTGTTATATAACAAATTCCATGTTGGTAAATCTATGACTGCTTTGCAAACTCATGGAATATTCTGGGAAGTAAATTAAACAATGGAACATATCTGGTACTTAACTCTTTCTTAACCTCCTAGCATTGATTTAAGCTTGCAGAAAGTAAATTAATATAAAGAATGAGTATATCACTTACTTATGCTGATACAATGTTTTAGATATTTAATTTCAGATGCATCAGAATATAATTATTACATTTGTATTAATTAGATTATCAAATATACTATAATTTCAGTGAACAATAACATTTAATGTTTATTGAAAACTGGAAGTGTTATATCTAAATCACATTTATTTACCAGCAAAATAATATCTTAATATATTTTCCAATTATGCTAGTAAAGAAGTAACATCTATAAAATAATAACATTAGTTTAAATATTTGGATGTCTTCTTAATCTGATTTACTAGTATCATGAATTTTGATTACTGTGTTATTTTCCCTGATTTTTAGTAACAATAATGGATAGTGAGAAAATAATTATAGTGTGCAAAAAATAATAACATATTTTGTATAAATTGTGTTTAAAGAAACTAAACATAATGATAATTTGCAGAGAACTTCCAACAGAATTATTGTAGTACATGAGTAGAAATGTGCTTTAGGCAAAAGTAAATTAATACTCATTTCTATGGCCTGTAGTGTTCAAAATTAAGAAAACATATGATTAAGAAGCGTATGACATATTCAAGAAAGTTTTATTTACTTTGAACTCTGTAAACTAAATATGCAATGATTTAAGGTTATATTGCACAGAAAAATAATATATTGAATCACCCAGTTCCACTCAAATCTAAAATCAACTCTGTAGAAATAACTACCATGCTGCACTAACTTCAAAATGAGATAAAGTTATTTTATGTTTCTAAGTCTTTAAGTATTTACATTTCTCCAAACATTCATAAAATATTATCGGAAAAATATTTTGGTAAATATTAAGTTATTATTTTATTCTACAGTTTTTGGCAGTAGCATTAATTAAATACTTCTTTAGACCAATAGCATAATTATACATTCATTTTGATTCAGAAATCATAATATATGAATATAACTAGCTATGAAACATTGTATCCAACCAATTAATAGCATAAATTTTAAATGTGCATAGCCTTTATATATGAATAAGAGTTAAGGTATGTTGTATATTTTTGTACATAAGTATTTACCTACAACATGGACTAGATAAAATATGAAAATTATAAAATTATGAATGTATGTGCTAGAATGGTTGGTACCATTGCTTTAGGTTCAGTACTAATTTGTGATATTTAATTTCACTAGTATGTGGAATGGTTCTAGAACAATGCATTTTTATGTGTAAACTTTATAAGTATAAATTAGCTGATTTTGTGCATATAGAATGTATCCAAAACTTTTCAGATTTACCACCCTCTTCTATAACTACAATTCACAATATTATGCACAAATTCAAATCAATTAATTCAGTGCAAAACAAAAAATACAAGCAAAATATGCTCTAATTGATATCATTGTATGATTTGGTTGAACTACACACTCTTAATGCTTCACTTGTCATAATGTATGGAACCAGTTTCGAGAACATTTAGCTCTCATCTTCAGCCATGCTAAAGTTCAACTGTTGGACCATTCGTTGAGCTGTGGGAATGTATATTCTGCTCTGGTGGTGGCGTGATAAACTTGTAGTATATGTTTTCATCTCCGATAATGTCGAAGTTCATTAGACTGTCTTTGTAGTTGTAGATGTAGATTTTCTCCCAGGTTGCTAGTTCCGTAGGTCCTTGTACTGATTTTAATAATTTTGCTTTATTCGTTATGACAAGTAAGTGAAGCATTAAGAGTGTGTAGTTCAACTGAGTCATACAATGATATCAATTATATGATTAGCTTCACTGAGCAAGTTCCAATTTATATTTTAATTTTTTAATTAAAATATACACTGTTAACTGAGGGAAAATTAGATGAAATTGAGTAATTTTTAATACTCGCTAATAAAATTCCTCCTGGAATGAATGCAACAAGCAAGAATTTCACAAAGTAAAGGAAAACTTAACAAAGAAATTAAAAACTTTTAGTGACTTAGCTTAATTGTGTTAATCAGAAGTATTTTTCTGATACAATGCCTTGTTAGCTGCCAATTTCAACATTATTTTACTAAATAGTTTTGAATAGCAGAATTTTCACAAAATATTAATAATAAATGAACAGATTGTAAAAACAAAATGTACAATTTACTAGCTAGCCAAGATTATGAGAAAATGAAAGCAGATCCCACACAAAATATATTAGTACAGTAAGAAAACTATTAACAAAAGTAGCAATTCTGAGCAAGAAAGAAGAAAAAAGTTCATACCAGACAACCCTAAAACACCTAGAATCTATGGCCTACCTAAAATACATAAAATGAGACCTATTGTAGACACAGTAAATTCACCCATATACAATTTAGCCAATTGCCTTTTTAAAAAATTTAATACCTAAATACAAAAGACAAAGCATAAAAAAACCCATTAGCATTATTAGATAAAATCAGACATGTGAAACTGGATAATAGGGATTTGCTAGTTTCTTATGATGTAGTCTCTCTGTTTCCTAGCATCCCCAAAGAAAACCTAATAAATATCATAAAGAAATGGCTAACCTGAATAAACCTACCTGGAGAAGTAATAGAACAATATCTGAACCTCACCAAAATTTGCATCAATCAAACCTATGTTACATTCAGAACAATAATTATATACAAAAGAAGGATCTAGCAATGGAAAATCACTCTAACCATTCTTGGCAGACATGCACATGATTTTCATGGAAATAATGTTAGTTGAGCCTTTTCCACAAATGTCGGTACTATTATGTTGATGATGTCTTTGCAATAGTAAATGAAAAATGAAAAGAGGATGCAATAAAATGCTCACCCTAAAGACAGCTCTGTTAAATTCACAATGTAAATAAAAAACAACAAGGTTCTTATCTTCTTGGATATAAAAATTATAAATAATGGCAATATACTGGAATTTGGCATATTCAGGAAACATATCCAACAGATAATTGTATAAAAATTATCACAAAGGAGGTCATATATATATATAAGAAATTCACATTTCACCCATAGGTATACCAAAATTTCCAGAAGATTTTTAGAGGCGAACATCATTTTGACTCCGGTAAACAAATGTAGTTTAAAAACCTCTTGAAAAACAACACAAAGGAGAAATATTGCCAGGAAAACATCAGACATTTAAGAAATCAGTTGGAAAGACTGCAATGTGAAATACATAGGCGAAACAAACAGAAAACTTAAAAGCTCTTCAAAAACCCATATAATTAACAATATGGGAAAATATATTTATAAACAAAATAAGGAAAATTTGGTTCATTTTGATTTCCCAAACAACAGTAACCTCATCAATATGTTCATAAAATCCACAGAGCGGCATCTTAATATCATATGAATAAGCTGTTAGTTGAACCATGCTGATGATAAAGGCAACAGCTTTGAAACATGTGCAAGTAAGTGGAACAAAACTAATGAAATTTGAGTGATTTTCTGAATAATAATTTTTTATATTATTTTACTACTTCACTATTAATAATATTGCATGATCAGACAAGGTATATAACTAAAGTCTTGTAGTTTCCTTCCTGCATCCTCTTCTGGCTATTTACCAGAAAATTATCTGATACTAGACATAGCTCTAGGATATATTTTGGAAGCTATTTGCTTCCATCATCAAACTGACGGCTGGATCTCCAAGATGCTTTTCGGGCAGTCTCTGATGGTTCTAGTAGGAACTTGCTGAGTTTGTCCATGGGTGGGAAATCATAATTCATATTTATTTATTTTTTAATTTATTTTTAAGATAAAATTCTTTTCCCAAGTGGATAGTTCTATTGGTTTATGAAGTTCTTTTAGCAATCTAGTCTCTGGTTTAATTTTATGATTATTGGCCCAAAAGTGAGCTGCTACTGCTGATTTATCAACTTGTTTAAAACAAATATTCTGAAAGTGTTCTTTCCTCCGAATTTCCAAATTTTTATGCATCCCTGATCACAATCCATACATTTGATTTCATAAATTCCTGATTTCAGTTCTGTTTGCATGGTGTCTTTTACTGTGAAACCTAATACATTTTTTGTATTATATTTGTTCTTTGGGGCTAACATTATACCTTGCTCTTTGAATCACTTTAAAAATAAGAAAAAATTTATGAATTTTGATTTCCCATCCATGGATCAACTCAGGAAATTTCTACTAGAAACCTCAGAGACTGCCACAAAAGCAACTTTGAATCCAGCTGCCAGTTTCAGGTCGATCAACAGCTGATGATGGAAACAATTAGCTTCCGAAACATATCCTAGTGTTATGTAAGTAAATGGAGTTAGCATGAACAGCTTGAGTACATTAATGTAGAATATCTTACTACTCCATTGTCTACAGCTTCATAAGTACAATTTGTTCAATTAATTGATTTATTGTGTTTATTTAAAATAGCGTAATAAAATTCAGTTATAAAACAGCTCCAAGTAAACGAAATAAGAAGCATAATATAACTTCAGGATCTGAAGATATCTTACCATCTTTGTTACTGATGTAGTTGTATCCAGTTGTATTAACAATTATATTAATGGATACTCCTTCAACCTTAAATGCAGAGAGAGAGTAATGAAAAAGTGGAACAAGCCTAAGAATTTAAGATAGTAATCTATATCATAAATAAAGAGCATTAAATTAAAATCAGGGGATAAGAAATAAAAAAAACAAGGCAATGATGATATCTACCCCTTATGACAAACTACATTGTGCTCTAAGATGATTATGAGAACGAGGAGGAGGAATATGAGAATGACAACAATGATGATGATGTTTCTAATGAAGAAGAAAAAGATTTTGCAGATTGTTTCTAACATCAATATCATTTTCATCACCATTAAAACCAGCAGACTGCTATTTTGCTTGTGATCTGATATACCAAAATATACTATTATATACTTGAATATCTCAAATATTGCTCAAAAGTAAGGATTACACATGAATAAAATATAGGGACAAAATTTTAAATTGTTTTGCAAGTTGACCAGTCAGTAGTGTGACTCATATATCACTACCAGCCTTACCTTTCATGAATTTATGGTGCTGTAACACCTCATCATTGTAAAACTTAGGTATTACAGATTAAATAATTGAAATTGGTATTCTCCCTGCTTACAGTATGCCGTAAGTGTGGCCAATTTTTGGGACACATACTCTACAAATCTTTTTAAAGAAACTCTTATCCATCCTTATCAGTTCCTTTGCAGTAAAGAATGTAATTATTCATTGAATATTTTTATAAGTTCACACTAACAGTTTATTTTTCAGTGAGCCCATATCATATCATATATAATTTCAATCTGTGGACTATATAATGAGTTTAACCAACTCTAAAAGAGCTAGTCTAACTCTTGGATGTAGGTTTCATGAAGAAATTACATTATGTACATTTTATGAAATTATCACACTCTTCACATTTACATATTTTTAACTTTGGTCATTTTTTAATATTAAAATGCCATCTTAGAAGGGGAAAAAAAACCATATATTAATGTAAACTTAAATTATTTACATCTAGAATATTTACAAAATGGTTAGTATTTACATTGCACTTTTTCCCTCTGGGAGTGGAGTTAAACAAAATTGTTTATTGTCATCCTTATTGTTTATTTTGCCTTTATTAATATATTGACTGACCACGTAGGAATCAGTATAGAAGAGATTAAAACATGCAGATGTTTTTTGGCCCACAGATTCTCCAATATAAATAGTAAATTACTGGATTAGCATAAAATTGCATCTACAGCTAGTATGTATTTAAATAAAAAGGAAGACCAAGATAATGAGGCTAATAATAAGACAGACACTACCTTATGTTAGAGGAAGAAACAATTGAAGAGGGTGAAAAATTCTCACACTTAGGGAGCATTATAACAAAGGAAGATGGATCTGATGAAAATTTTAAGATCAGAATTAGGAAATGAAGATTTGCTTTTTCACAAACTTCCTTATGGAAATTCAAACAAATCTCTCTGATGTTAAAAAAAATTAGAAATTCATTGGAGAGCATGCAAATTGGAAAGAGGTAAAATATTACAATGGAAATGGATAGGACGTGCAATGAGGAGGGAAGATAAAAATATTGTTCACATAGCATTTGAATGGAATTCTCAAAGAATAAGTAGAAGTGACAGATCAGAATAATATAGTGCAATGCAGTTCAACTGAAGCTAAGAAGACAGGGAAAAGTTGGAAGAAGATTAAGGTAATGGCAACAATCAGAGTTCAATATCAAGATTTCATCAAGGCTCTATGCTTTATAGAGGAGTAAAAGGAACTATTTATATTCATTAATGTAAATTTCAAGGCAGCTCCTATTTCATCAAGTTTTCTTACAAAGCACATGACTTGCTCATTTCTTTTTCCAAACATTCCTAGAGCCTGTTTTGTTAAACTTTCCCACTAAATTTTATAATAGTTTTCACATTGGAGCAGGGTTTTCAGGTAATTTACATTGACTCAAGATTGATCTGCCCACAACTCAAGCCAACTTGCAATTAAGTCTTAACGTGGCATAAAGAATGGCCATAGTAGTATAAGAGGTGTGTAGCTGGCCAGCCCACTTTAAACAAATATTTTTAAAAGTGTGTCTGCATTTTTATATACCTGTATTATAATAGCATGTTCTTAATTTACATTTTAGGAGAAATATTTGAGATATGCAGGTATATAACCATATATGTGTTATATCAAATATGTTGATTCCAGGAATGATGTGAAAATTCATTTTGCAAATTGCTCCATCATTAGTATCATATCTAAGCATTACTTATAAGAAAATAAATCATAATATCACATTTATTAGAAAGTGAATACTTTTTTAAAAATATTTCTTTCTTGGAAGGCAAGAATGTGTGGTTTTTAGATTTTGCTATGTGCAGAACTTAATATAATTTCAGTTTATTTATTATGACCACACATTTCATTAGAATATTCTTCCAAATTAAATATTGCGTAATTTTATAAATTTTGTCTTTCCATTTATTTTAATGGAAAAAACCTCTTTATATTACCTCTATAATCCAATGGTAGTGCTGAACATAAAATGCTATATTTCATGAACTAATTTAATTTAAATTTTATTTTGTTTTGAATAGTATTAGATCATCACTAAAATGTTATCTAGCATAGAAAATGCTTACAAGGCAGAATTATAGCATCTATTAGAAATTTATTTCTGGCTAACTTTTAATGGTTAATAAAACATCTAAATAATATATCTGAACAATAAATGAAAGCCCTATTTGCTAACAATAATTAATTACAATCAAGGACTATTTGCAGATTATTTTCCATAAATGCTCTGTAAACTGACAAGATTTAATATACACAAGGTATGTTATATTCTTATCCCCAAAATTTAAGACAAATGAGAAATGTATATGTAGAACTAAAAATTATTTTGCTCAAATTACTTCCTAAATATTGTATTATTACTGTTGTTGCCAGGTTGCACATAGTCTGATGATAACCACTATGTAAAAAATATTTTATGGACAAATCCCAGTATCATTATTTTAATATACATGAGGGTCTGCAGCCTATTAAAACAACTCTTCAGACATTTATTTATCTAGCTATCTAACATTTATGTTAATTTTGAATTTGGAGGATGTTTTATGCATACATGAGGCATTCAGTAGGTAATGAAATGCATTTTTATTTCTCTTTCAGGATTTATTTAATATCCTTACAAATCTATGTCTTTGTGTTACTTATGTATGTCATCATGCTACCACAATGCAGGTTTGTGTCTCAGTCTTCTTCTTTGTGTGGCTGTCATTATAATTTTCTTCCATACATTGCATCTTTTAGAGAATGAAGAGATGGAAGTAAGAAGGTACCAAATCCAAACTCAGGGTGGGTGAGAAAGGACAGTCCACCTAAGTTGACTGATTTCTTCTCAGGTGCAGAGACTTAAGTTGTCATGAAGGAAAAGAATTCTAGTTACACATTTGTGAGGATAGATGCAGCAGAATCACTTCTTCATTTTCTGTAGACTTTTGACAAGCAAAATTACAGTTTAATATACCTCATAGTTAATTGTTCCACCCCACAGGGCAATACATAAATAAAATTATCACTTTAGAGTTCCAGAAGAATGTGAAAAGACTCCAGATTTTGTCTTGAATGTTTTAAGGTAAAGTTCTGATACTTAACAGTTTCTCATTACATAAACATGGAACACTACTATCATTGCTACTGTTGTTGTTCTTGTTGTTCTTCTTACTGCTGCTGTTGTTACCTTGAGTGGCTATAAATGTGATGCTAGTGAAATAATAGAAAATGGATGAAATTAATAAAAGTGAAAATAATATTATAAATTCACCAACATAACTGCAAATCATGAGGAAGGGTATGAAATGACATTTCTGCTCAGCCATGGTAATTGTATTTCTATACGGATGAACTTCATTGAAAATGTTATTCCTGTTTTTTATGTAGTCTTAGAATTCCACATAATTACACTTTGTTATAAGTAGGATATATTGCCTCCTTTGTTTACAGCTTCTAAGCACAATTTATTTAATTTAAGGACTTTCAATGTTTCTACTTTCATTTCTGTTTTGTTAATGAAAGAGAAACTTTTTAGTTAGGGCATAGCAGGCAAATATAGAATTCAATGGTTTTCAGCAAATTTCCATGAGAAAGGTTTTTGTTTTTGAAGTTTTCAAAGATTTTGATTCATTTTCTGTCAACTGGTGTCTTGGCTTCTTCCTATTGTTTAAGCTTATCTTCAGTGATGTAATTCTTAACATAGTTTTTTGTCATTTATGTTTATTCACACTTCTTACCTGTAATGAAATACAAAGTAGGTGCTTATAAGGAGTCAAAACTTTTATTTCTTCAAATTGTTCAGTCCATCAGTCCAAACATTCAATGCTTCAGAGTAGGACACAGAGATTCCTTGATACAAGAAATGTCAATAATATTCTAATTTTCTTGTAGTTTTTTCAGCATACTTCTTATCCTAATTGGTAGAATTTCTTCTTTTTTCCTTTTCTTTCTAAATTTTTCAATGCTGCTATCAAACGCCCTTTTATGAAAAAATAATTAATTTAATTACTAGAGCTAAAAGCTGCAATATCTGTTTCCTTTATACTTAACAGTTTTTAAATCTTGAACAACATCTGCTCTCCCACTTGAGCAACAGAAAATTTAGAACTGCACTTCACATGATAAACATCTAAATATATTCTGATTTTTTCTTGGCAAATGGAAATTCTTTTTCTAAATCTTTATTAAACATACATTTCCTCATCAGCATTTTTATCATAGAAATGTAAAGTTAAACATGTTCTTTCTTTCTATGAATTCAGCTTTTATGTTTTTCAATGTTATTATCAACTGCTTTTTATGAGCAAATTAATTAATTTAAATACTAGAACTAAATTCTGCAATATTTGCTTTCTTTATGCTTAACAATTTTTAAATGTTGAACTATATCTGCTATCCCACTTGAGCAACAGAGAATTTATTAACTGCACTTCACACAATAAATATAGTCTGATTTTTTTGTGCTAAATCAACGTTCTTTTTCTATGTCTATATTAAATACCCATTTCCTCTTCAGCATTTTTATCACAAACATGTATAGTTGAACTACCAATGGCCACTGACATTATTTGTAAACAATAAATAAATACAAAATTGACTGTTACACTTTATATATAAGTTAATAACATATACAGTCAACCAATGGAAGCTAAAATGTGGAAATTCCCAAGCTCATTGGTTAAATTTCAATCACAAGGATGTCCATATAAATTAATAATTGAAAACCCTCTAATTATTTTTATGTTTTAAAATTTAACATACATTAGAAAGATAAATGTTGCAAAGTACAATATCAATGATCATTGATTCACATCACGTCATTTCTAAAATAGGGGTTATTTGCAGAATACATAGTAAAATACAGAACTGTCCAATAAAATATAGAATGGATGGTCACCTTAGTAATGCCATATCATGGAATATATTTAGGCCTCAGGCTTAAAGTGTTGAATCCATGATTTATCTCCCATACAATGCTGGATAATAAATTGTCACCTTCAACCTTGTAATGAGCAGGCAATGCTGAAATTATGGCACATTGTTTCTTATGATTGGTAGGCTTCAAGGGACTGAATTTAGCTAAGATCTTTGAATATTCTAGCTGGTATAAAAATATTTTGATACTGTGAACATTGGTATCAAACTGAACAGTGAGTTATATGGTTATGTTTGCCAATTGATCCAAATAAGGATGTAACACATTGCATATGCGAATGCAGTTTGTGGCTACCCAGGGATTGGAATATCACTGAGACTGCCTTGATATTCTAACGATGGCATCCTTTTAGCCCAACAATTGACAGTGCTTTTATCTATTGTTTTCTCTCCATACTTATTTTTTAAACACTCCGAATGTTGAAGATGGTCTCATTTTTCACCAAAATGCATGACATTTAATAAGACTCCATTTTAAAAGCTAACTGCATCACTATCACTGAACAGAAGAAGATGAAGCTTGTAAGATAGTATGTGTGAAGGTGCAAAGTAACTATGGTAAAATGCTGCAATTTTCCTGGATAAGCATGCCAAGAGAAACAGCAATGCATTGCTTATTAAATGCTGCTTGAAATATTCAAACATTTTCATGTTCAATATAATATTAGATCCAAGCTACAAAAAACTTTTTATAATTTACAATAATCCAATTTTTTTAACAATTATGGATGGATGCTTTTATATGACTGGTGCATGATGTCTTTTGTTTTTAATTTTTTTTTTTAGTAGAGTTCAAGCAGCTGAAACTGATGGTGCATGAAATGAAATAATAAATTGGGAAAGGATTTTTTAATGAAGAATGTGTTTTGGGCCTTAGTTTAGGGTACTTCCCCAGCATTTGCTGTTTATCAGGACTAGGAAAATCTGGAACAAATCTCAGTCAGGGAGGATGGGAATCGAAACCTAGACTTCCATGCCTTAACTACCTCTGTCACTGTGGCAGTTTGATAATGTCAGTCCAGATATGCACATCTAAATGATCAATACTTTCTTTTTCTTTAATGTTAAAGTTTATTTATATGGTTAAATATGAAACAGCTAGAGTTTAAATCAATTTAAGATAAATTAATAAAAAAGTATGCACTTACAAGTACACTCAACCAAACAAAAATGAATACAAGGAAAGAAGGAAGGAAATAATGATGCAAAGGAAGAAGGATTATGCTCCTGTTTTGTTTTTTCTTTATCTTTCCACAGGGAGCACAAAATGCAGCAACTCAAGAGAATGGGATTAGGCTCTGGGAGTGAAGAGGATGCTACACATTCAGGTCAGAATTTATGCAAGAAAGTAATGATAAAAGAGCATTAATGTTATAAATATAGCATATAAGCATTCCATAAAACTATACACAATTATTATTTAAGTGTATATTTACATATGAAAATCAGTTGTTATAAAAATTATTCACTCATTGGCAAGTTGAAAATAAATTAAAGAGTTTTGTGTCTCAAAGTTTTGTTAAAAATAATTAACAGAATGGTGTTATGAAGTTAGAAACTAAATTTGTCATTTTGCTGCTGGGTAGTTTTAAGCAATAGAGTTTATTACTTCTACATCTTAAAAGTTCTTCAAATACTAAGTAACTTGCTTAAAATAAATTGAATCTACATCAGATACATATTGGAAGTTCTGTCAGAATACAAGTAAAACAAATTATAATAGTCCAAGTGAAGGCATTAGTGTTTGATTACTCCAAAATAGCTCACTTATAAATTCAAATAAATGGTGTGATGATACATGTACTCTTAATATTGCATGTAAGGAACCAAACTTAGCTCAAATCATTCAATATTTTTACTTCCGGAGTGTTGACACTGGCACCAGAAATATCATTTTGGGGTTTTTAGTTCTTATTTGCCAATCTTGCCTAATAAAAATTATTTGTGAACCTTACAGACTAAAGATAGTTAATTGCTTCCTGAAAATATTATATAAGGTTTTCATTTATAAACTTGTCTGCTCATTGCTGTTTTTTTCATCTTGGCCCAGTTGCACTACAATTTGTGGCACCTGTACTTTAACTCTGTTTTGCCTCATTGTCATATCCTTCAACAAGACTTTCTGAATCTGTCTCCTGTTGGTCTCACAGCAGTACACTTCCATTCACAAAGATAGTTAAACATGCTTTTTTATGTGTAAATATTATTTTGAATATGAATCAGCTCATTTATGTGCATGAAAAGTTTATTCAGCTTCTTGATTAAATTTTGTTCTTCCCAAACTGAAATCCATGACATTGTGCACACATTTGAGTCTATAGTTTAATGCAAAATAATGTGCAGAAACATAGCTTTAATAGGAATAAAATCAGGACAACTCCTGAATGTTTGCCATCAAAATCATTCCCAAAATTAGCACTATAAATGCCAGTTTCAAAATAAAGAAGAAAAATATTAGCAATGATGACAGAATGTAATTGTGCCAATAAGAATGCATTTTTCCAATATACCTAAGATGAGAGAGAATGCCAATTCCAGCATATTCTCCAAGTAAGAGTGTATATATGCTTTAAAAAGCAGAGTTTAAATATGAGTGCTCCCAGGTGTGGCTTATTTATTAGCCAAAACATAAAATACCCAAATTCATACATTTCTAATAACTGATATTTTTAATTTTATTTTTCTCCAACCTTCCTCTCCTGCTTACAAAGAGCACAAACTAAAATTCTTACATGTCTCTGGAAATATTTCATAATCTTTGTCAGTGTAACATATTCTCTGGTCTGTAGCAGTTTTATTTTCAATTAAGAACTAAGAGATAATTTTATTGACCACTCCACTTAAATATTTGGCCCCTCCCTGTTTGTTTATCTCTGTGTAGCATACTACCATACATTCTTCCCATTTCCTGTTCTTGCTTGTAGCCCTCTAACATATCATTTTCCTAGACCCTTTCTATGCTCTTTATCTGCCTCATTTTACAATTTTATTATTATCATTATTGCTTTAAATTATTTTATAAATGCATTCAGAAGTATCATTATTATTTTGCAGTATTTGCCAAATTTTTTTTTTCATTTCAAATCTTGTATATAATTCTTATATTTTTCTTATAAAATAATTTACAATTTACTATTAGTCATCTATATCCTATGTTGGATAGGTACATAGATTTATTTAAGTATTCAAATATAGTGGTATCTACTGTAATTATTAGTATATAGGGATTCTTTTGGTATAAGACCCTGGAAACATGAATATTTCAGTTTGTCATAAACTTAAAACTGCTAAACATGCAGCAAAAATTGGTTAAACATCAACAAAGGAAGGAAAAAAAGTCAGTGAGTAGTGAGGTATTGCCTTGAGCCTGTTGGTATCTAGCAGCAACTCATATTTCTTTTTTATCTTTCCTTGCATTTCATTCTGCTGCAGTTACCTATAGTGATTTTTAGAAAGTAATGTTACATGTGCTTGCTTTGTTAACAAGGACCAGAGTACATAGGCCACAATTATTTACAAATATTTGTTTTTTTCCTTTGCCTCATGCCTCAGTATGTTTGTGTGTGCATCCATGCATGAGCATGTGCATGTTTTGCATTACCAAAACATGAGCAATTCATTTTGCAACAGATGAACAGAGTTGAAGCTACTGGTGACAATGACATCAATGTGCACGCGTGTGTGTATTATTTTCCTCATCATTCACAATTATTGATACTCGGTAAATTTAAGCTAGGTCAATCAGCATATTTTTAGGAAATTTGACAGACATCATCAATGAAGCAGAAAAATGCAAATTTAATAAAAAAGCTTAAGAGGACTGAAGGTGTTCTGGATATCTATGGAGGATATTTTGGAGGATGAAGAAAGTTTGGAGAATTTGCATTCACCAAGATTTCCTGATACAGCCCTGCCTTAATATTTTTCTATGTGGTGCCTTAAAAGGGTATTTGTCAACAAGCTTTGGACTATACAGGAACTGGAAGCAGTTGTTCAACATGAAATTAGTGTGATCATTGAGACCACTTTTCGAAATATGCAACCTTTTGTTTGACTCTGCTTGAATAGGATTAACAAACATTTTCAGCACAGCATGTTTCTCGTGAATTAAGACATATTCTCATATGTGCATGTTCTAAATATAATACACAGTCTTTGAGATACATTTTCTGGGGTCATGTACCAAAAGAATCATTCTGAATAAGTATTTTTTAACTGTCTATTAGCCATTATTGGCCATATTGATATATTGTTATGCACTGTCTATTCATTATAACATCCATTTACAACTTTATAAAATATTTTGCATTCTAAATTTGTTTTCCTCCTAGGGTCAAATTTTGTATTGATGTATATTGATTCATCTTAAAAAATTGGTTTTTATCTGGGATATATTCTAAATGCCCATTTAGCACAAATCTTACCAGGTATATTTTCTTTGCAGGCTAATTGTTATGGAGCATGGTATAATATCACCCTGGTTAATATTCCATATTTATATTGATAACTGTTTTTAAAATAGCAGAAGTAACCTGACTTATCCCTATTTTGCTCTTTTGTTCAATCTAAAGCTTCTCAATGCTTCATTCTTACCTGTAGCACAGATTTAAATATTGAAATTTAAAATTTAAATATTTATGTACAAATACCCCATCATTTCTGATATGTCATCCAAAAATCTGCAGTTATTTCATTTACATTCATGAGAAGTCCCTTACTCATTTTTTCTCTGATATGATAATAATAACAGCAAACATTAACACTACAACTGACATCTGTTTTAAATCAAAAGTTGAATATTGTTCTGCCAAACTACTTTGTGGATATTTAAATGTTAAGTGCATGAGTTTTAAACAAAGGAAAAGAAACAAAAAAGGTACCATTAATTTAATTTTTAAAACAAGCATCAATTGCTATAAGCTGCTAGACACAGGTATATGCAGAGCTTAAATGTATGTTATAACAAATTCCTCATTACATAAACAAAAATATAACTGCAAAGTCTTGTTGTAATATATTATTCAGTAAGCACATGTACAATCTTCCCTTTTACGAACCCATCTCATCATAACCATAACACTATCAATGATAACATTATTAAACATCATCTCATATATACAGAGCCTTAACCTAAATAAATTCATTTAAACAGCAAAAACACAATATGCACCTGCGATAGTTTCAGATAAACTCTTAATTTTACTAAAACTTTCAAAAGTGATTTTGTTCAATTTGGTGGAGAGGCATAATTTAAATGTGAGCCTCAATAACCTAACATTTATTGAGTTTCAAATATCATTCAAAATAGATCGTAAGAATGGATTTGTTATAATTTCTAAATTTTTTGCTCATCTTGAGCAGATTTATAACAACAGCTTTAACAAATTTGAAACCTTTAAGTTTTATCATATTTTTAATGAGATGTTCATTCACATTTTTATGTATATGATATAAGAGTATTTACATAAAAATAATGTAACACTATTTCCAATATTTAGGTGAAGAGGAGACTGTTTCATTCATTGATCTTCCTCCAAATAACCTCTCAAAACTGCCAGAAAAGGGTATTCTGAAGAAACCAGGTCCATATGGAACTGTCATGGGAGGAGTATGTAAAGAAAAATGGTCAGAGGATTCCCAATCAGATAATCAAGAGATTCTTTCCCAATCAGACAACAATCTGGGACCAGATATGATGGCAGGAGGAGGACTGGCTGTTTCAGAGGTGGAGCGCACAATCAAGAGTCTTAATGGCTATCATGAAGATATTCTGGAAGCATTACGAAATGCTGCATCCCACAGAGGGGCTGCAACACCTTCTGGAAGTAGCAGTTTGCTCAGTGATGAGATAATTCGTAAATCCTTAGGTCAGTTCTAAATTAAACACAATAGTAACATGTGCATTTTCATTTCACATTTGTGTGCTTTAAAGCCTAAGAAATTTGAAACAAATAAAATCAACAATATTCTAGGATAAATATTATCATAGCATTAAAAATTTATGAACTACTTCTCACTTGACTATATTTATTTAGTTTCTCTTTCTTGATCATAACTTAATATAAAGCTGATGATGATGATGATGATGATGATGATGATGATGATGATGATGATGATGATGATGATGATGATGATAATAATAATAATAAAATCAAATAATTTGAACTTTCTCTGCATTAATTAAGTATGGCACTTGCATATTTCTGTTATAGCTGAATGCAGTAGTGGTGGTAGCTACAGTGACTACAAGCGATCAGGGAGCCAAGAGAAGGTATGTGATGGGCCACAAACCCACACAGTACTTGTAGAGGGCACAGCGTCATTACTACACCACCATGGGTCTCAGCATGAAGAGGATGAGGTGGATGTTGATGAGATGCCCCCTTCTGTCCATCCTATTCGCATAAGGAATCTGGAGGATTTGATCCGTCAACTTGAACACCATTCTCGTCATATGAGCCCGAGTGGTTCGGAGGATATTCGCATGTCTGAAACGGAAGCAGATAGGCATTACCGTCTAGAATCAGCTGCCTGCAGCGAACCGCAGAGGTATGTTATATTTCTAATGCATTATTTTATTATACCTAATTTTCTGGCTTTATATCCATGCATTTATTTCCTTTATTATTAGAAATAATAAATCTGTAACTTATTTTCTCATGTGCATTACATAAGAATAAATTTACTAAATGAGAAAAATGGTTGTAAATATTTTCAATAAGGAGCTAAACCAGCAGAAAATAATCATGCTTTGTCAAGATACCATAACAGCCATTAACTAATATTATATTCATTTTTGTTATTATTTTATTGCATAAAGCCTTTATTTTGGAAAATTCAAACATTTTCATGGTGGTGAAGGATATAATGCCTTTGACTGCACATTTATAGCCACTAATGAGATTGCATATTTACTCTTTTGCTACAGGATTTACATGTATAAAAATAAAAAATGCATTATTAAGTTTTCAACATTTGAGTACTTACATTGAAGGGATAGGCAGAAAATAAGACTACTACTAGTTTGCTTTGCCCTACATTGCATTATTAAATCCTTATATTTTATTTTTCTTATTTTATAACATTTTAATGTTCTACTGTTTCTTCAGTTTAACAACACTATCATTGCCATCTCCATAATTGATAGCTTCCATTCAAAGGCTTGCAACCGTTTTACTCATATTCTAAAACTATATTTAATCTTACATTTATATGGTTTGGAAAGTGAAAGAATGTCTTTGATGCATTAATAAATTGAGTAATAAATCTCCAATCTGTAGTTTGAACAAATATGTACAAATTATTCAGCATGCTATCTAATCTAATGAGTAAACACTGCAAACACTTGAAATATTCATAAGTGCAGATTGCATAGAAATGCTCCATTTACAGTCTCAATAACAGAAATAAACACTTGAAATATTCATAAGTGCAGATTGCATAGAAATGCTCCATTTACAGTCTCAATAACAGAAATAAGTATCAGACCATAATTTTAACTGGGTTTGCTCTCATGCTCTAATGATGGCCAATAGCACATATTAAGGGAGAGATATGTATGCAGCAACATGGCCAAAGAGCTCAGAGTAGTATAGTATAATCAGTGATAAAGTGCTTTGTTTAACAGCAAATTGTGTTGTTTCACTCCTCTTTATGAGTATGCTGCTTGTGTCATAATTTAGAAAAATAATTTTCATTTGTAATAACTTTATAAAAATTAAATCAACTGCTCAAAATTAGAGAGATTTCTGGAAACCTTTCCTGGGTTTGCTCCATCTAATAGATATACAGTTCACAAAATAGTAAAAAATTAAAAACTCAGAGACTTCATGTTTTATTTTAATTGTACTTGGGAAGTTATGCAAAATGGAATCGTAATATATTGTATTAGAATTTATTAAGTATGTTCTAAATAAATTCTAATAGATATTTCATGTTTTGCCTATTTCAGTGTAGGTTTAGAATGTTTTCTGTGAAAATTTAAAATTAGCTGAGGTGAAAATCAGATATTGATTTAGCACAACATGTTACAAATTACTGAATTTTGTACAGTCAAGGAACTAACAGACTAGCTTTTTCAGTATGTAAATGACTGCATTTTGAACCATCAATTAATATTTTCCTGTGATCAGAGATAGTTCTACACGCATGGCCAAATTAAATCAAGGGCTCATACATGAACGTCCAGTGCAAGTCTATGAATGGAACATGATGTGCAAAAGGAACAATTAACCTATTTCATGGTACTACTAATGCTGTCCAGGCAATTATTCCCTTTATATAGCAGCAAGTTTTTTTTCTCATTTAAATGAAGAAAAATGAATGTATGGTGACTTCCAGCAAGATGGAATTATAAAATATCTCATGGCTTAGATTGCATTGCATGTGATTTCTGTTATCTTTGGTAATAGAGTAATTAAAGGAGCATTATGATCTGTTTGATCTGCAAACCAGACACCTTGCAATTACTATTTGTAGGACAGTTTAAATGAAATCTGCAACCATTAGATGAACTGCAAAATACTGTACTGAAGAAATAGCCAACATTTCAGAACAAAAGTTACATTTGAAACAAATATTAGTTTAAATGCTACAATTCCTGTGTCATAGAAAACATAATAATTTGTAACATCCTACTTAAAAAGATGAAAAATCTTAGGTATGTTCAAAATTTAAAAATAGTTCTATTAATTTAACTTTATCTGTTCATCTAATTTATTTCAATTCTTGATTCATATGTGTGTATCTGCATAAATGCATATGTACATATGGATGTGCATTGTTTTGCTGATCACACTTGGGCTCTTACAGCCATCAGTGACCAAGGTTGTTAAGACTTGTGAGTTGGGGGTCTTTAATTTCCACCAGAACCATCCTCCATGATTCAGTTTTTTCCAGGTTTTACTCAGTCCTCATAAATGGCAAATTCCAAAGAGGTACCCTAAATTAAGGCCTAGAATGCTTCTTTCCCTTAAAAAAAATATGACCACGTTAATCATATGACATGTGAAAAATGTAATAATTGAGACTATTGTATGATTGAGTCAAACAACATACTCTTTTTGCTTCACTCACTTGTAATGTGTGATTTGACTCAACCATACAATGATCTCCATTATATGATTAGCTTCACTGTACAAGTTCCAATTAACATTTCTGGTTAATTTTTGTAATGTTTTTTAATCCATAAAAGCTTAGAGAAGCAAGCTATTCAGGTAAAATTGTTTAAACAGTCATTGGAAGTTTTCTCCATGGTCATTAGAAATACATTCATTCTTATAATGTGTTAAGCATTGTCACTGATGTGTCAGGCATTTCAGTTATCTAAATCTATGTGACAAAAAATATAATTAAGCAAATAAACAGGGTTCAAATTAAAGGGGGGATGGATTACCCCCCCCCCCCTTCATCAAAAAATTTCTCTGACTTGACAAATAAAAATTCATTCCTTGCTGGGGAAATATTTTTCCCCCCATTTCATAAATGTCAGTGTATAAATCCAAGTTTTAAAATTCCAATGTAATCGCTGGGAACATGCACTTACGATTCTTAAATGGTGTTCTATGAATGATCACTAGCAAAATGCATTGCAGCAGTATAAATCATTTAACAAGCATTAGCTATCTAACTAAAATGCTACAGTGGACATAATGTTTTATGTTCTGTAAGACTTATATTACTGCTTTGTGCTCATTTCTTTTAAGCTAACAATAATAGAATTTAAATGTATGCCATGACAATGAGTGCCATAGTGATTGGTGTTCTGTGCTAGTCAGGTGAGTATGCCTTTTAAGGAGAGTGGATGTTAATAATATTTGATTTGCATGAATAACTTTATGTTAAAAAAGTATAAAGTAACAGAATGAAATTATGTAGACCTATTAGAGTCTCAAGCATCAAGTAATAGATCTTCTACTCAATAAAAAAAAATTCTAGCAATGGCTGAGACAAGTATCAGTGAAACATATATTGGAGATTAAGAGCAATAACTTAATTAGGGAATATATAGACAAAGTAAAATTTGAAAAATGGAAAGAAAATGACTTTTGGCTTTTAGCAAACAGTTCTGGAGGGTTATATGCTTTTACTGTTTCATAGATTCAAAGTCACGGTATATTAAGGATGGTAAAATGCCTATTAATACAGCTTTTATCAAAAGATTAAATGCAAACAACAATGAAAAGTTAAAAGATAAATTTGGTGATCATGGGAGGAGTAAGTTTCTCTTGAAGTATAAATTGAGTTTAAATGAATATAAAAAAGAGATAATTAATAAATCTCTCCCTGAAGGTTTCAAGAAATGGGAAGAAAAAATCTAGCAAAACTACAGGGGACCAGTGAGTTTAGAGAACAGCTCATCTTATATGTAAAGAAAACAATCCATTTTTACTTTTTAGAAGTTTAAGTGAATTGAATGGATTACTTATTGGAAGCATGTTCATTCAGACTTCACTTGTGCAAATATAATACATTTCATTAGCAAAAATATGTTGTCTTTCCTATCAAAGTAGATAATTGATTCCTATTGTGTTTTCAGCACTTTAGTTTTTGAAAGCACTGATCAAGCAAATGAATCATTGCATTTATGATGGTTCACTGGAACTATTTCTATGATACGCAAAGTTAAATTCATTAATAGAAGAAGCCATTGCTGGCAGTATTATATTTGTATTATTAATAGCGGTATTTCTGAAGAGATTTTATCTAAGCATTTGATTGAATTTGCTTCAGATGGAGCTGCAAATTTACAAGTAATTTACAAAGGAACAGCTGTATACGTGCATGATAAATATAATCATATTAATGTATCTATTCATTGTTTTAATCATAAACTGGATCTTGCAGTAATAGATACTATTTCTGTTCTGCTCCTTTTAAGTTTTTCATGGACACATTGTATTCACACTTTTCTGTCATTCCAAAAAACTAATGTGAATTGACTAAAATTGCCATGATATTGGCACTTAAAAAATAGGAAGGATTTATCATCATTGGGTAACATCTTCATGCAATATATGACAGTTGTTATATTGCTAATGCAGCATTATATAAACTGAGAAAATTATCATTCATTGTCTTCATGAAGCACAGCAACATTTCGTGGATTCCTAAATAAAATGACTTCATGGAATTTTATTATGGAACTGGTTCTATTTAGGGATGTTCTGGAAACAATAAAGTTACTTTGTATCTGCAATGTATAAACTCTGATAGTAAAACTACTTTTTCAGAAATAAAACTTTGCATTCTTGCATTGTCTGCAATGAAAAACAAAATGGTATTCATCTTCAAGCTGCCCAAGTCAAATATTCAGCAAAGCTTTAAAGTCACCCTATCTTCAATTTTTGAGTACAGCTAAAACATTTTTCACAAATTTTAAGCAACAATTTCTTCAAGATTTTCCATTTTTAGTTAATTTTTTTAAAGAGTTGAAGTTAAATAAAATGTGATGAAAATTAATTAGCAATATTTAGTGATGAAAAAAATTATTATTTAACACTTTGAAATTAGTGCCTTCAAACACTAATACTTCTGTTATTACAAACACTTTGAATGAATTTCACCATTTCAAATAAGTGAAAAATGTGAATTTATTGGTGAAACATTAAGGGAACAGATGCAAACTTTACAAATAATACCAGTGTCTTCTATAGAACATAAAAGTAGTTTCACTGTCATGAATAACACTCTTTGAACTGTGAAATTGCTTACAAACAAAAACACTAGCATCTGTTTGTTTGCGATGATTAATGGGCCATATCTAAAGATTTTCCTGCCAAACGGCTTGCAGCAGAGTGGATAAGGGGTGGACATCATTCTGCAATAGACATCTATTTGTTTGATTTCAACCCTGCATATAAACTCCTTTTTATGCGCATGCATGGACAAAATATTCATGAAAATATGGCATAAAATTATTACTCATGGAGGTCTTCAATGACACACTTTTAAATGACTTTTTTGTTTTACTTTTTGGAGTCATTGAGCAGCCATAATTTATGGAGAGGAAAGTTTTAATTGTTTAACATATTCCTTAGCACCAATTACTTCATTAAATACCAAATAAAGGCTTTCATATGAAAAACTGAAATTGGTAATATATGATTTGTTCTATAATAGAAGAATATGTTTCAACTCAACAAATGGTTATGCTGATTCCTGTAAAATATTATTGTAATAGGTAATATGCATCCCTTTTCAAATGATGAATTAATGAATAATAAAGTATTAATGCTCCTTAGTCAGCAAATAGCAAATCACATTTTATTTTCATTTTTCAAAAATAGTATAGTTTTCAATGTTTTCAACTTCTAAGCTGAGCTCAATAGAAAAGCAATACAAATGTGAATGCTAGTGCTATTTTTAATATAACTTCACTATTTTGATGCTAGCCTATTTCCCACCTGGCAAAAATAGATGGAAATGAATGAAATGCCAGAACAATTTCTGTAACATTGCAATACATGTATCACCAGACATAGGTTGGTTAAGTGCTCCTGCAAGCAAAGTGAATAAGGAGGTTTTCCTTTTTGAAATATTAATAGTTTTGAATTAGGTTAAGGTACTACAAAAAGCAATATCTTTCAGATGAGAAGTGAATTGTGTGTCCTAGCAGTGCTGAGGTAAATGGAATTGAATGCACATTACTTATTTTCATGACATAGTGCATGCTTGTTTTTGTCAATTTCATTCAGATGTTTTTGCATCTTCATTGGCAAATAAATCACTATGCACAATTTATTTTTAAATATGTTTGTATTTTTAATTTGTAACATCACAATTATTCATTTATAGGACAATAAATATATGACAAAATATATTTAATATTGTAATTTTGCTGACATTGGTTTGAGAATAACTAAACATATTTTTGTTCCTTCTGATTCAAATGTACAGGGCATAACAAAACAGGTTTCTTAAAACTATGGGGGAACATTTCTTACATATACAGTATAAAAAAATATAATATGAACATGGATCTGAAATTGTTTTATTTCTATTCCATTAAAGCCCTTTTCTACACCTGTACTACATGGCAGGATATTCAAAAACAGAACTGTGGGAAACAGATATTCATATGAAATGTTCAAAATGTCCCCTGTCAGCACAGATATATTCATCAACCCACCATCTCATGGACTCCTTGATGTGCTGTTGCATTCCTGGAGTATCTCATATTGTCTGGCAGCCTTGCAGAATATGAACATGAAGACACCTTTGGCTAATCCATAGATCATATGAGCATCTGCCAACTTCATATTGGAATATCTCTTTTATTGTACCTGGAACAGGATCTATAAACACACAGACTGATACTACATGCTCAGTGCTACAATGAAGTGAGCAGCATACTATGTGATACAGAACAACCACAACAATAGTGAATCTAGGAACTAAGAGTAGTTACAACACTCTCGCCCCATTTAACCAGAGGTAAAAGTGAACGTTTATCTATTATGCATATTAATCCACTGTTCTGTTGTGGAATTATTGCCACAGGACAGTTATGCTGGCATTCTAGCTTGTATACCACACCATGTAAACGGAGTTGTACACAAAGGACTCTAACAAGGAAATAAAACATTTCCAGATCCATGTTTATATAACATATTTGCATCCTCCATATGCAAGGAAAACTTTTGACGTGCCCTTTTGTTATAACCTGTATATATTTAGTTTTAGTAATAGTATCCTTCCTGATAGATGTTCAATTTTTTCATCTTTCTGATCATTGAACATCCTATGGGAAGTATATTCTTTCATCTTTTTGACTCATGAAATTCCTTCCACTACCCAAAAAGGTATGAATTCATTGATAAGATGACACTAATTATCAAGTAGCTATTTAAACTAACTGAATCAGTGATGGAATATTTGGAATATTACAGGTTATAATTAAAGCTAAATGATTACTACTCAAGCATTTATACAAAACATAGCAACATGAAATGAACAAAAAACCTTCTAAAAATTTTTCACATTCTGGAAAGCATATTGTATCCTAAAGTTAAGCGTTTACAAAAAGAAAAAAAAATATTTTTATTACAACAAAGATGAAAATTGAATAAAATAATTAAACTGCATAAATTACAATACTTTTTAAATGTGTAAGTGATGACTTGAAGATTTGAATCATTCTGTAGAAAAGAACATTTTTAATTTTTCTGTGAGAGTAGATTGTTAATAAAATTCCTTCCTTATTATACCTTATTTTGCATTTTGTTTGTAAAGGTCTTGCTGATATGTATCTATCTGTTATGAAAAAGACCTCACAAATATGCTTTACTGTGCTTGCATTTATGTTGGTTCATCATTATAAATTCAATTCTTATGGAACTAAAAATTCACTTGTGGTTTGAATTTATTAACATTAACTTCTTAAATTACATCAGTTAAGGAATTATAAATTTTAAATACATTAAGATTATTAATTTTTACTTATTTAACTAATTACTACCCCCTTGTCTTCAGTTCATCAGCAATTTCCTACTGGAATATCTGGAAGACTTAGGTTCAGTTATTCTAAATAAAATTTTCTTTAATTAAATTAAATGCACATTTCTTATAAATGAATCTTATACAGTTATTCTCTCAAGCTCCACCCTGCCCTTACTCCCTGACATTGACAAGATTTAGAGCCCCATAAATTTACAAACTTACTCCTATTTTTCTCGTCTTCCCCCCTTTTTTCTTTCTTTCTTTCTTTCTTTTTTTTTTTTTCCTTCCCTCTGTTACTCTTCCCAAATATTTACTCATACTTATTTTTTACTATCCTATGTCAGCATCTTAATTGCTATAATATTATAATCCATTTAAAAATTTGCTACAAAAATGCACTATACAGTCTCCTGATCTAGTGGTAGCATTTGTGACTATGATCTTGACGTCCTGGGTATGATTCCCATCAGGTCAAACTGTCTGGTTAAAGTTTTGTTTGGAGTTCTTCCTTGCCCTGAGAAGGTGAATGCCAGATAAGGACTCTGAGCTCACTTGCGCCATCAAATTCATTTAATTTCATTCATAGCTATAGGCTTACCTACAGTATATGTGCAATCTACAGATGTCACAAGAAGACCAATGTAGTCAAAGTGACAATAAATAAAACATAATATAAAAACTCCCTCTCTTGAGAATTTTAATTCAAGTTTGCTGACCTACAAGAAATTAAATGTAAGAAAATTCTTCTTTTATTTACTGCTAAAATGCTTGTAATTTTCAAGAACCCAAAATGCAAATGTTTTTTCCATTTGGAACTTCAATAACTTTATTAAATAAAAACAACCTGATAATAGTGTATATAATGTAATGTGCTCTAATCAATTTACTGCTCTGCAAAATCTAAAATACTACTCTTACAAACAACATAATACAAAAGCTGACAGTAAGATATATCTGGGGCCATAATCTCTACACATCTTCTTACAAACAACAGAAATTGGCAGTAACAGAAGATTGTATAGCATTTCATACAATAAAATATATTAAGTAATTTCATGTACTTCTGTACGAGAATAAAAGGTTAGGCAGTTATATCAAGCATAATCAACTGTTATGCCATGTAATAGCAGAAGGTTAACCTAGAGAAAGATGTATACATAAAATAATATTGTTTCCTGTACATTTATACAGCTAGAAAAACTAATTTTCATGATGGTTTTGACTGTGTGGCAATAGGATGATTAAGACTTCTTGAATCAGATAGCTTTGTTTAATAGGTAATTAAAACTGTTTCTTAAACTGTACCAAGCCTCAAAATCATATCTTGAATTACAAGACAAATGTCTAGCTATGATTAAATATTTTTTGAAACCTTTAATCATTTTTAGTTGTGCACACTCGGATAGCATATGATGATTGATGTCTTTAGAATGAGTAGACTATATGTGCCAGTATTTAGTTTTGAGAAAATAATTTTAAATTTAAAATTAATTTCATGTTAGAACTAATACAGTAAAGCAATTAATTTATTCTTAATTAGCAAGTGGATTGATTTAACATTCTTATGCTCCACTTACAATTACTATTATTGTTATGTGGAGCATAAGAGTATTAAATCGACTCACCAGCTAATTAAGAATAAACTAATTTCAAACTTGCATGTTTTCTCCTTAGATGGTAGGAAGATTCAATGAAATTTTGCTCATTATTGAGGCCAATGAACCAAACAAAGCTTCAAGAATGAAAGCAAAGTTCATAGTATATACTATGAATAAAAAAATGTTTAAATGTTTGCAGATATGCCTCTCCTATTCTAATGACCTCGGTTATAGCTACCAACTTGAAATTCAGCATATTTCTTTGCTAGGGAACTCACAAGGGAAATATTTAAATTGGACCAGACTGATCTCAATGAAACTTGATAGAACAAATTAAGTTATTTTGAATTAAAATATAATGATCATTTTACCATCAAATAAAACATACATGAGGTCTGTTCAAAAAGTATCGCGAATTTTGTGTTTTTTCAAAAAGTATTTATTTATTCTTGAATATCTATTTTGTCCCCTTCAAATAATCCCCGCCAGATATTATACATTGTGCCAACGTTTTTTCCAATCCTCGAAGCACTTTAAAAAATCGTTTTTTGTGATCTAGTTCGGCTCCTCCTTCAATGCCGCCTTTATCTCCTCAATCGTGGCGTAGCGTCGTCCTTTCATGGGCCTCTTCAGTTTTGGGAACAAAAAAAAAAAGCCACATGGGGCCAGGTCTGGGGAGTACGGTGGCTGCGGCATCATAAGTGTGTTGTTTTTGCCCAAAAATTCGCCCACAACAACGATGTTTGAGCAGGGGCGTTATCATGGTGCAAAAGCCAATTTTTGTTCTTCCACAAATCCGGGCGTTTCTGGCGGATTGCTTGGCGCAAATTGTAGGTAATACAATCGATATGTTTAGGTCCTCAGCAACTTCTCAAACGGTGATTCGACGATTGGCCAATACTATTTTCTTCACTTCTTCAATGTTGTCGTCTGTTGTTGACGAGCTCGGGCGTCCGGGACGCTCTTCGTCGTTCACATCTTCCCGACCCTCTGAGAACATTTTGTACCACTGATAAAGGTTGCTTTGGTTCAAGACAGCTTCACCATATGCGACAGCCAACACTCGGAATGCATCCGCGCACTTAATTTTGTTTTTCACACAAAATTTGATACAGATTCTTTGTTCCATTTTTTGGAATAGGCAAAAATCGAAGACGAGCCAAAACACGTCCAAGCAAAATAGCTGTCAACAATTAACTGAACATTCAAAATGGCCGAGCTTGTCAACATAAGCGAGGGACATGAGTACCAACATAATGCCACAAAACAATCGAATATACGTAGCCCGCGGAAATTCAAAATTCGCGATACTTTTTGACGAGACCTCGTATACCAAAAGTATAATTTGGTTGTGACTGATTTCAACTTGTGAAATGGAGTTTTGTGTAAAAAATGAATGCCTAAGTTTAGGTGATTTCAACTTGTTCTGTCATCAGTGGTGCAGCTTGGTACAGTCCAGCCACTAGAGCTTTGCACACCTAAGGGTACAACACTAGTCCCATGCCACCAATAAAAAAATGAGAGAGCAGAGTAATGCTCAACTGAAATTAAATGGTTTCTTATTTAGTACTGAAAAGGGTTTTGTTTATAACATGTTTATATATCAATGGCATGGATAGCCAGTGCTTTAGGTGGAGATAATGCATATCTACTGGAACTCTCATTATTTCTTACATTTTTGCTTTCAGATACATTAGTAGTACTATAGTTCCACTGAAATAAATAAACATTTTCAGCAGTAAACCTAATGCCATCTGCTTGATGATAACCAAGACACTTTATTATTTTTTCCATTATATTTTTAAGGATTGGTTGCAAACTACCACCACCACCACCACCACCACCACCACCACCATCTAATTCATTTATTTACAAATTTACAGCATATTCTAGTGTGTAATATATTAAAAATATCCAGTTCAAAATAATTTTCATACATTTTTGTTCTAAATGGATATATTAGTTTTTAATTGTTGTAATATTATTATGTGTTGTCAAGGTGTCTTGTTGGTTGGTTAATATGTATTGTATTGTCAAGTTTTGGAATGATTAAAAAAAATCATCTAACAGTTTATGTAGTAACTTAACATTATACTTTTAATATATTTAAATGGATGTAGGAATGCCAAACAAATCTTTTGGGAAATGTGGCTGAAAGCTTTAAAAAATATAAGTACCATTTTTCAATATTCCTTCTGGCTAGTGATAAAGGTTCAAGAAATAGTGAAGAAAAAGGGACTATCCTGTTAAACATATTTGGGGAAACTGGTTTGGAATTATACAGTAATGTTGTACTATGAGAGACTGAAAGAAAGAATTATGATGCAATACATGAGAATATTTATCTTTTTCTTTAAAGGTAACAGAAAGAGAATAAATCATTTAACATATTCTATAATTATTTATTAACATTTTCCACATCCTGTGGTTTTGGAATCGAACTGATTCGTCGGCAATCATTATTATGATAAGAAACAGGAAAATCGATTGAGTGGTGAAAAACTGATACTGGTTAACACTATTTTTCACAGCCCATGAATCAACAAACAAAAGTGATGGACTTCAAGGCAAGGACAATGAAAATATGATGTACTTAAATATGCAAAAAAAAAAAAAAAAAAAAAAAAGAAAAAAAAAAAAAAAGGAAAAAAAAAGGAAAATGACAATAAGAAAGCAAGTATTAAAGTAAAAATAATGTGTTTAAGTGTTTAAAATATAAATGTGTCCATAAGTAGGAAGAATAAAATCTCTGGAAAAGAAATGTGAGAAGTGTGGTTTAATAAATAATTTTGCAGTTACGTATAGAATGAATGGCAAAAAATGTTAAGTAGTTTGAAGAAAAAAGTGAGAAAATGTTTCCAAAATGAATTTAATATTAACAGTGTTGATGACAAGGATCATACAATGAATGTTAATAGTAATTATAGAAAATTATATTAAGAACAGTTAAAATAGAGGGCTTACTGGTGATTTTAGAGTACACAAAGGAGCAGATATGACCAACATGGGTGATCAAGGTCATTAAGACACAGAGTATGGGAGGGAGATTCGGGATTCAATTCTGCCACTGAGGTTTTCCAATCCTCATAAATTGCAAATGCTAAGGAGATACCCTAAATTTGAAACTGAAACACTTACATTCTTAATAAAAAAAATTCTTTCTCAATTTATCATTTTATCTTATGTATCATTATTGTTCACCACATGTGATGACACAATAGAAAAATGGTATTAAACACTATTCATAGTATTTTATATCTGTACAGTCTAATGTAAATGAAACTTCAAAATATTCTTATAATATGAATAGAAGTAAAAACTATGGCCAAAGAATTGAAAATAGCAAGCAAAATTTTCATCTACAAAACACAGATGTGTTCTATACATGATTCATTAAAAAGATTATACAAAATGATTAAACTTTATAAACTGCCATAACTTTATTAATTATAACAACAGTGTTCTTTGAAACAATGCATCTCTTTTTGGAGAAACTTAATTTTATGTACTACGGCATCCAGAAAGTAAGTCCCAATCCCGCCTAGAGATGGCACCGCTAGTCGGATAGGAATGCGCATGCGCAGGAATAGAGAGGAAGTATGTGGTAATATTGCAGTAAAATTTCAGCCTTGTGACGGCCGTGGTTACCGCGCTGTGCTAAGAGAAAATGGGTGCTCTGATATTGTCTCCCGCCAACTGTGAAGTTCGTGCAGTCATCCGAGGTTTGCACGCTCAAAAGCAAAGTCCAGCAGAGATCCATCGCCAATTGTGTCAAGTTTCCGGGAGACAATTTCGTGCACAAGGGAGCGAGACATCTGGGGAATTGACAAGAGAGTTCTGAAATTGTGAAGCGCCGGTTCTGCTCAATTGCTTGCCGCACACTTTCCAACACTTCTGCCGTCACCAGGGACGGTCGGCCACTACGGTCGTCGTCGTGAATATTGGTTCGTCCTTCAGTGAACTGCCTGCACCATCGTCTTACCATAATGTGTCCATACACTTGACACAATTGCCGATGGATCTCTGCTGGACTTTGCTTTTGAGCGAGCAAACCTCAGATGACTGCACGAACCTCGCAGTTGGCGGGAGACAATATCAGAGCAGCCATTTTATCCTAGCACAGCGCGGTAACCACGGCCGTCACAAGGCTGAAACTTTACTGCATTATTCCCACATACTTCCTCTCTACTCCTGCGCATTCCTATCCGACAAGTGGTTCCATCTCCAGGTGCGATTGGGACTTACTTTCTGGATGGCCCTCGTGAATTGAATAATTGTGGAGAATTCCTCTCATTCAGGATGCTTTCATTTTGTAACTGTTGTTTGTTCTATTTCACAGACAATGGTTACAATATTCCTGGCAATGAGACCGCACATCACTGGGTAGACTAATTTTCTTTGTTTTGAAATATATTATATGTATATATGTTTCTTTGCTTGTCGGGCTGCATTCCTTTCGGTAATTTTTTCTGCTGTGTTGAAGATCTTAAGTTCTTTTCTAAAGGTCACATGATATTTTATTTTGCCTTAATGTGTATCCATTGGTTTTTCTCTGGAATTCTAACTTGGCAGTTTCTTTTTTTTCTTTTTCTTTTTTTTTTTTATTTATTGCATCTGTTAGGTACCTAGTTCTCACACCCAAACACTATATTTAAAATGGCTATTACTTTGTAAAATTTTAATATATTATATTTCCTGGTTTTATTTTTTTAAAGTTTCATATATTGTTCTACAGATTTGTTGGATTTTATATATTTTATTTTGTAAATGATTTTCATGAGAGTAAGATGTGTGACAATAATAGTTTATGTATGATATATTCTACCCAGACATGCCTAGATGAACCACAACTATATGATGCTAAAATAAGATACAATATAGAGCGAGAATATTTCTCTCACATAGATTGGCGATATACACATTGTGCTTGGAATTTCATGCATCTTTAACCTGACTGTGGCATGGAAGACACATATCAATGGCAAGTGATGATGTGGGAACCACTATTGATATGCTCTTTATGCAACAGATAGGTTTCCTCCATCCTTACCAGCTGTTAAAACCATTGCTATGTATCCTTCATTTGTAAACATCTTTGTTTGTAAACTGTACAAGGCACTGTTATCATGGATATTGTAGGCTATTTTATTGCTTTTTTATTTTTATACCTCATTAGGACATTCTGAAATTTGTTCAAGGTGATGGATAACATGATTCTCAAAATGCCTAGACGCATAATGTGAAATATTTTAAAAATCTGTTGACTGAAGAGAGATCAAACTGGAATCTCACAGATTAATTTACAGCATTAGACATTTGTACATGAACAGTTATGGGAATAAGTCAATTTCTATGCATTCAATCATCTGTCAACAATAAAAACAACAAAAGTACGGCTGCTGCTGCTGCTGCTGATGATGATGATGATGATGATGGTGGTGGTGGTGGTGGTGGTGGTGGTGGTGGTGGTGGTGGTGGTGGTAACAACAATAGGTTTTGATAGAGAAATAATGAGGAGAACAAAGCAAATTTTTATTATCATAGCACAATTTTCATCTCTTATTGGTAGTCTTTGAAATAAAGGGAACCAATTAAATACATATCTATAATAATTATCTTTAGCATGTTCTCAATATTCAGGTATTGAAGATTTTTAAAACAGTTATCACTTTACTCAGTTCATTTTACATGCCTTGGTTTGGCTATTTGCAAAAAAGATACTATGATTCCAGAATACTATGCACAAGCAGACTTGTGCTGAGAAATAAGAGCTCTCAATTTGTCTATGTTGTATATCGTTGTCTTATCAAAATCAATCTTCTTCTTTCAGAATTTCAAAAAAATCTGTCATGCAGGAACTGCATAAACTAAGTGAATTCCTCACCTAGGAGAGTAACTTTAAAAAAGAATATGAAATCCAAATTAGGGCTTTATTAATTAATGAAATGAAATAAGTTATGGCATTACCGTGTTTTATTATGGGAACAAAATTAGAATTCTTTCAATATATAAGTTTCAGAAAAGAGAAACCACATTTTTAAAATTATTATTATTATTATTATTATTATTTATTATTATTGTTGTTTTTGTTCAGATTAAACCACAACATTTAATGGTCTACTATTAATTAAATGAAATATATCACCACTGAATAGACAAGGCTGTACTGTATGGCATTTTTAAACATTTTTAAATGTAGCCATGTTCATGAATTGAGCCCTTGACATCATCTTCACATTCACTAAAATAGAGAGAAATAACAGAAAGTTTCCAGTTATATTGTATATTTAAGATGATGTTCATATTTTTTGATAAAACAAAATATGTTACTATTTAAAATAATTATATTTACTAAGTAAATATACACAATCAGTAATAAAGAATCAAAAGTTTCATTGATTTTCATTTGCTTTGAAATTTAATTTAAATGTTATTGTAGTAAAAACTTGTAATTCAAATATTTTCTGAAGGCTGTTATAGAGCTCTCTTACACATAAATATAATTCTCAAAGACATATTAGATTATTATTTCACATTTGATATCTTCATGATGGTGCTTTTGTTAAAAATAAAGCATATGCATTATTATAAATACTTATATGCTGAATTAATTTCTCATTTTATTTTAAAACAATATAGAGAAAATTAAATGCAAGAATACTTTTTGAATTCTTATTTTCAAGTATAATATCAACTTTTTAAATTTTGGGTTTCGGGTAAACCCTCACTCCTAATGGCCAGAGTTTCCTGATTTTAAGAAATTATTTTTATTATGGTATATATGGAGGTTCATTGCATAAAAGCAAAGCTAAAGTTATCTTTAAATTATGCATTTCATCTTGTTAATGATTTCACAATTTTCAGAAAATATTTTTATTTAATTTTAATGGTATATGTAGAGTTTTGTTGTGACAAAATAAATATTGGTGCTGCTAGAGCCATTTTTAAATTTTGGTTTCAGGTTAACCCCCACTCCTAATGACTTGATTTTGCTGATTTATATTCTAATTTTTAAATGGTATATAAAGAGTTTTGTTGCAAATAAACAAATATTAATGCCACTAGAGCAATTTTTAAATTTTGAGTTTCAGGCAAACCCCCCTACTAATAGTCTGACTTCACTAATTTTCAGAAAAATATTTTATTGTTTAATTTTAATGACACATAACGGGTTTTCTTTTAAAAAAATGAAATTGCGGTGGTTGGGCGATTTTAAAACTTTGCTTTAACCCCCACTCATTTTCCAGGCATACCCTAACTCCTAATAGCCGGTTGCCATGATTTTCCAAAACTAGTTTTATCCATTTATTTTAAAGAAATATTACGAGTTTCGTCAAGAAAAAAGAAAAATTGCGGCTGCTAGAGCAATTTTTAAAATTTTAAAATATTTTCGCTTTAGATTAACTCCCACTCCCAATGGTCCAATTTTGCTGGTTAACGAACTCATCAAATCGTTTGTTAATTGGTGATTATATGCCAAGTTGAGAAAAAACGAAAATAGCAAACGCTAGAGCGTTAACAGACATACACATTCACACACATATATATAATTTTTACACTGTCATTTTCGGTGCCTAGTAGGTAGGATCGATGGAGATTTGAAACCACTGGGTCCGCCGGTTTCTAGGATTTACCCAAGGTTAGCGTTAAGGTTAGTGTGTGTATGTGTGTATATTTATTTATTTATTTATTTATTTGAATGTTGAGAAAATACAAACTACAAGGGACCTCCATCTATCTGGCCCAGGCCATTTTAGATATACCCCTCACACTTACAATTTTTACAATAATTAATGATATACTAATGTCTTAATCTAAATTCCATAAACAGAATACCAATCTATTCACTTCTGTTGCATCAGACCGCAGCCCCCGGACAACGTTTATAGTATTTTGTCCCGATGTTTCACATGAGTCAATTTCGATGTTTTATTAATAATAAAAAGAGAGTGAAGTAGTGACCGAAAGATATTGTTAAACCTCTAACCTTAAGATCTTTCTCAACCAAAGCTTACGCTTATTTGCGGAAAAACAACTACATTTTGCCTTGCCGATCAATCCTTCAGAAATGGGCTAAGCAATTCAAACGCAGATCTGGAATTGTGAAAGAAATGCTGGATCTGATGGAAGCTAGGACTGAAACATTCAAATATCTAGAGAACGTAGCTATCCTAAATTTTGAGACCTAACGTGCTTTCTTCGGTTCTCCCTGCTGAGGACAATTGATTTTTCTGGACAAAAACTCTCGAAAATAAGGTTCGAGAGCTACTGTAAGGCGCGGGTATTTACGGCACGTTAAAAAGCTCGACAGCTGAAAAAAGAGGCCTCGGAATAAAATTATTGGTCATTTCACATCCAAGCAGGTAATTGCCATATGAGGTGATCGGTTAATCACCTAGGTATCCCTCTAAAACCTGTAGGCGCTTAATGCAGTAACTAATTTCTAACGTTTTATATAGTCCGTCAGAACCCGGAATAGGCTTTGAATTGGATTGATTGGGACGAGAACTTTTCGGTACTTTAAACGCGGTCAAGCTGGCCAATTGTACCTATGTTGGAGGCATCTCAGGGAGAAAGGGATGAAGAGAGGCAGACATCGTGCGTCCAGTATCAAGGGACGGTTAGATATAAACGTGGACGGGGTCCCTAACTTTGTTTCCAAATAGAGCACTCCGACCCCGGCGGAGACCCGCCTCCAGGGAGCTAGAGCCCCTCAGATGGGTTGCTTCCACTCCAGACGCTGGGACAAAAACCTTTCCAAAGCGCAAGCAGAGCATCAGCTCATCTCACCTATTACTTTCGACTCTAACAGAACCACTGGAATGAAATGGAAGAGCGGAAAATTCGTGGTAAAAAAGATTCATCCCAGCATTCACCTAAGCAACCAGGAGAAACCATGAAAAAACCAATAGTCAGGATGGCCGGCTCCAAGGAATTTAAATCCATGATATTCGTCCTAAGCATTACCGCCTGGGCTAGCGTGCTTGATAGAATAGTTCTTAGGCCTATCTTTGTGAGTTGATATATTAATCAAGGATATATGGGGAGAGTTTTAGAAGTTATACAAAGCTTTTCAACAACCAAATTGTAATATTTTATGGTAACAGTGACTTCTCAGTATTTAAAAATTTGCTCTCATTGCAATAAAGAACAATAAAAATAATCTCCTAGAGTTTAGTCCTCATTCATTAGTCATATGGATTAGATTCTTCACTCTACAAGAAACAGAGATAAGTGTTCTGGAAAAGATTTTTAATTTTTCAAAAAATTAAACAACATATGTGAAGATGATTGATGCTGATGAGCTCTTATTTTCTTTTTCAAGAGTGAAACAATCCAATAGATAGTATTTATGCCTATGTCTCAAGACCACAAATCAACACATTTGTTTATTTCCATAAGAGAAAGGTGGTTAAGAACTCATCTTTAAAGTTTTTCCAAGATGGACAGCAGATTAAGATATTTAAGATGACATTACATTTTGAAGATTGACATATGTTCATTCGTCTCTTAAAGAGAGACGAATGAACACAGTACTTTACCTTTCATAATTTTGTCAGAATTGCAACTTTTGACAAATCACATTTAAGTTTTGGAAATAAGGAAACATGCTCTTCAAACACTGCATAAAGGCTTCACAATACTTTCAAACTTTTTATTTTAATCAACTTTAAACATATAAAGCAGAAGAGCAGGCATATATTTACAAATTAGTTTCGGGGGGAGGGGGGAGTCCAAAATAAATATGAATTTGCATATATATTTCTTTCTTACCACCACTATTTTAAAAATGAATAAATAAACATATGGACTGGTGTAGATTTTACTCCAAACATATTGTCAAAATATGTGCAAACTGCATAACAATTACTAATATGCTCCTAGGCCTGCAAGAAAATGCATTAGCCTCACTAAAAGAATGCTTTAATATGAGAACACACCATAAAGGCCTGGAAATTTATTTAAGTGGAGTGTTGTCCTCTAGGGTATGTATTATAGTCCTTGAGGTTCTGCTAAAAGTTCACAATATTTACACAAAACTTGTACTCTTGTACAGCATTAAATATGCACCTGTTTCTTCTGCCCATTATATTTAACACCTCATCAGAACTTATATCCTGAATCTATTGTTCAGTCATTAAAGCAAGTTTACTTAAACATTCTCACTGATTTTATTTCCGAGGTAAGTCTTGGGCCATTTCATTGTTGAAGGTGATCTTTCGGCACTGGCCTGTTTAGACAGGGCGGGTGGCTAAAACTTTAAGGAGACAGTGAATTTTGGGGTATAAATCTGCAGAACATGCAGCCAAAGAACTTAAGGCATCATTTGGTTTTATTTTTTTCTCTGTGGATTTCCATTTTTGACACTACATCCAGTATTCTGCCTCTATTTCAGTATCACTGATATTATCACCTGAATACATATAAAGTTTATTTAATTTATCAGTTGCAGTTTCTTCGACATTTCTGGGCAACAAAATATCAATTCAGACAATACATCTTTGTTTGTTCAAAACATGCATTGAGATTTGAAATCAATTTATCAGTGCATGGAATAAAGACATATCTTCTGAAGTACTCTTCTGCAGTATGTACTGGGTAATTGTTCCTCTTTGTCTGCTTTCCTGTTAGTCTTTGAATTTGGATTTCAGAATCGAAAAGGTCTTTCATTGTGTTCGAGCACCACTCAAAGATGTTAAATTCTTCACCAGCATTCCTTCCTAAGGTTTCCAGCTGCTGTACAACACCATTGCATATTCCAAAGTGGAGCTAAGATGGTGCTCAGGGTTTTGCAAATAAATTAAAAGGTGGGTATTGAAAGGCAGCAGTTTCTCGCATGTCAACAGTGAGATGAGGAACGAACTCTTCTCTATGGCTGCTAATAATTGTGCTTACAGTCCTGGTAAAAGATTTTTCCCTTACTGAAAGAGACTGAAGAATTTGAACAATTGGTTCCAAAAGCTCAACAAAAACAACGGAATTATGCCTCTATAAATCTTGTATTGCAAAGGCCCATCAGTCTGGACTTCTTACTGGAAGGCAACAGCTCATTATTACTGTTCTTTAGAGTGATATCGGCAAAAGGGGGATTACGAAATAGATCACATGTCACTCATAGTACCTGAACAATTATGCACATGAGTTATAGTCAGGGCAGAGGACAGAGCTAAATTCAGTCTGTGGCTAACATGATGAGCAAATAAAGCTTTTGGTTATAGCTCTTCCACTTTAGCTTGAACTCCATTGGTTTTTCCAGTCATAGATGATGCACCATCATACCCTTGCTACCCCAGGTTACCGGCAAGGGTGGCCGAGGTCGTTAAGACGCGGGCTCGTGAGCGGAAAGTCTGGGGTTCGAATTCCGCCAGGACCATCCTTCCTGACTGAGGTTTTTTCCAGGTTTTCCTCAGTCCTCATAAATGGCAAGTGCCGGGGAGGTATCTTAAACTTAGGCCTGGAACGTTTCCTTCCTTAAAAATAAATCCTTTCCCAATTTATCATTTCATCTCATATATCACCAGTGGCCATCGCTTGTGGTGCCTCTGTAGCAAAAACGGGCGTTAAAACGCCATTCATTCATTCAAACCTCCAGGTTACTCATATTTAGAACTAAGCTGATGCACTCTTCTATGACTGTCTTAGCAATGTTGTTACCAGTGAAGTCATGTATAGGCACGAAAACCAAAAAGTCTACTCTCATAAAACAGCAGGAGTTAACACATCATAAACAAAGATGTGCCTCTCCGTTCCTGAAATATCTGAAGTTTCATATGCAATGATATAAAATATTTCACTTCATTTACATCACTGATAATCTTTCGTGGTGTTGTTTCTGTACATATGTCCAGAACTTCATTCTGAATTATAGGGCTAATGTCAGTTGCATTTTTATTTCGCATTAGCCACCTACCTTTCTAGGATTTTGTCACCAACACCATGACGAAAACATAATGGAGCCCAAAAATGTTAGTCTTTCTTTTCAGGTTTTGATATTATCTGCCTACCTTCTCAAAGATAGTTCCTGTTGTCCACAAAATATTGTGGTTTTTATTATTGGAAGAAGAGTTTCTGTTTTCATTAACTTCTTTTCGCCTCTGGCTATTGATCTGAGACGTAACATCATCTTCTGGACAATTTTCTATTGCTAAAAACCGCTCGGCTGATAAGGCACAATCTTTATGATAACCAGTTCTCTAATGATTGTTAAATGCTTCTATAGCATCCTACCATTTACAGAATGGCTTTGTCACCAAACATACCAAGTTGTGATGACGCATTGCTTACAAAAGAGAACGCAATAACGGCAGTAAGCATCATCTTGCTTTTGAATATATTAACCACCCCTACCTATCCAGCCACTTATTTTGAATTGCGAGTCTCTCAGACCCTTGCAAACGTACAGGAAGCACAAATGATTTATCAGGCTTCAAATCGGTTTTGACAGCATGTCATACCTAACATCTCTAGAAATGTTAACACAGTTTTTTTCTTGTACCAACAGTCCAATGTCACTACCGGTACTCATCTGTGGGCAACTTCTCAATTCCTTATTACCTGTACTAACACACGTTTCAATGTGCGCTTTGGCCTCATCATCATCATCAGCATTAACTTCATTCAAAGCGCCAGTCTTCGACCTTCGACTCGTAGTTTTGAAAAAAATATCGATTTTGGCGTTCTTCTTCATATCTCCAAAACCACTTTTTAAATTTGCCAAATCACAAAAATAACTTCACAACACTAATAATTTTTGCTTACTAGCATACTTTTAAAAGTTAAGCTATAAGACCCGCAAAACAAATTGACCGCTCCACCCTTCAGCGGGTAGTCTCCTGGAAGGTGAACGAACCAGCCCTAACCCCAATTTCCTTTCAGTTGAAAGAACTGAGATTTTAATGACAATGGTGTACATATCGTCAGGAGCGCCAAAGAAAGAGTTGCAGTAACAGTTTTATTTACTTATTCCAGTGTTTTGGTAATCATTTTCTCTGATATGTGCATTATTTATAATTCCAATAATTTTAAGAAATAAAGTGTTAAGAGTGGTTACTTTTTGTTTCTTAGGTGGGGATATTGCATACAATTCTCACTTCTTGATCAAATGTTGCGAAAATTTAGGCCCGGATATCATTTGACAATTTTTATAATAAACTTAACCATTTATCGTCTTAGCATGAATTCGTGAGATTGTAGTAATATAGCAAGCATCATTTAATAGTTAGCACAGGAGGAAAGAATGGGTGAGATTATAATAATATAGCAATATAGCATCGTTCTGTAGTTAGCACTCAAGAAAAGAATGAGTGAGATTAAAGTAATATATCGAGCATACTTCTGTATTTAGCACACGAGAAAAAATTATTTAGTTTGAACAAAAAATGCATGATTTCTAAATTATTCTTTATATTATCTTTTATGTGAACAGCCCCATGTGGGCCTGAGCTTTACCGCGATGATCACCACGTCTTCTACCTCCATCACAGGATTTCATTGGTAGAGTGCAGTATAGCAAGGGGGCATGTGATCAGCACACCCATCGCTACATCGCGGCTTACTGGATCGGAGATCGCTACCTCTTCATCAGGCAGCTTCCTAATTGTCCTCACGAGGCTGGGTGGACTCCGTTCCAGACCTCATCTTAGAAAAAAAGTCTTAAGTAGGTACCGGGAATCGAACCCGGGCAGCAGTCAGCAACGCTAACGACCACACCAAGGTCTTATATTATCTTAATAATAAAAATAAAATTCAATTTATATTTTAACGCATTCTGTAAAAATCTGCAGCACTTGAGTTAACGAACATCATACATGAGTCCTCATGCATTAATAAATCGGTCTAGACTTTTCTAAATATGTATTAAATAGGTACTTATGTTGTAGAAAAGAATAGTTTTTATTAAGTTATATCTCAATTAGGTAGGGTGTTGGTAATATGCGCAGTATCTAGTGTTACGTGCTGTATTATTATTGTATTGCCATTGTATTGTATTATGAACCATTAACAGAACCGTAGTGCTCCTCACGGATTATCTATGTCAACTGACTGTACCTCACCCTCCATAAGTGACTTTGAGTTTATGGAATGTTTGGAAATAAGGAATGCAAGAAAGTGAAGACAGGCGTGTGCTGAACCGTAGTGGTGACTCACTTTTACTACTCTTTTGTTCCGCACAGTCTTTGAAAATACATGACTGTGTTGAGATGCTAAGATGAGAAGCTTGAATAAACTTTTTCACTGTTTTTCAAACTATATTTCCTTTGCTGTTTATTTATTAAAATCCCAATGCATTTGGGAGGTCTGGACCCCCTGGACCCCCCTCTCCTTAAATGCGTTCTTGCAGAAGGACATCATAACAACATTTAAAATACCGATGTTGCATTGCTATTGATATATGTATATATTTTTTTAAAAAAAATTGTTTTAATATGTTATTTATTGTCGCCTTGAGTGCATTGGTCTTCTCGCTACATCTGTAGACTGGACATGCTCTGCAGATGTAATTCTGTAGTTAGAATGAAATGAATTAATAATGGCTCAAATGAGCTTGGAATCCTTGGCTCCTGGATGCCTCATCTGGTATTCACCTTCTCAGAGTAAGGAAAAATTTAAAAAAAAAAACTTACAAAGACAGCCTGACCTGACCGAGATTCGAACCCAGGATCTCCAGATTAGTAGTTTCAAATGCTACACTAGACTACAGAGGTGGACCCAAAGATATTGTTAATGTTGTTGTTGTTGTTGTTGTTGTTGTTGTTGTTGTTATTTATTATTATTATTATTATTATTATTATTATTATTATTATTATTATTACTACTGCTACTGCTACTGCTACTGCTACTGCTACTGCTACTGTTGCTTTTATAGCAAACTTGAGGTTGAGATAATAACATTTATACAGCAATAAGCTTACTTTCAAGAAAAGTTTATTTGAAAGTTCTACATAATGGAGAATGTATAGTGCTTAATAAAAATAATGAATAATTGAAATAAATTAATAAGAATACAAAACAAATAAAATAGTTGCTGAAAATAAGCAAAATCAGATTATTAGGAATGCGGGTTTATCTGAAACCCAAAATTTAAAAATTACTCTAGCAGTACCAATTTTTGTTTTTTTTTTTTGCAATAAAACTCAGTATATACCTTAAAATAAAACAATAAAAATAATTTCTGAAAATTAGGGAAATTGGACCATTAGGAGATTAGTAAATTTATTAAAATGCCCAAGAGAATGGGATTTTTATGTTATGTGATATTTATTGTCATTATGACTGCCTTGGTCTTCTTGTGACATCTTTATATTAGATATATACTGCAGGTAAGTCTGTAGCTATGAATGAAATTAAGTGAATTGAGCTCAGAGTAGTGAACAACTGACTACGCTTACACATCTGAAACTTTACAATGTCTCATCTAAAAGATGATCATTAAAACTACATCATACTAATTTGACCACCTTCAGTACAACTCTGAATCAGGCTGAAAAATTTTAGAACACTTCTCGTATTTGAATTTTAACTTGATTTCAATTTCACGACTTGGTTTTGACTTCTTTGATAGTATAATCATTTTAATAATTATAAAGGTTGGCCAAAAAAAAAAGTAGCTGAAGATCATAGGTGAAATAGTTCTTATGAAGAAAATGTTATAAATGATATTTCATCAGCTGAAGGAACCAACCTTCATAGATCTTATATATATATATATATATATATATTAATAACAATCCTGGTGAAGTGCACTTTCTTAAATAAACCCATAGATCTATAATTGCAAAATTTTTTCTCCTCCTGGCTTGTATGCTTAAGCAATCATACTTTCTCTCTTGAAACCTGAGTAAGAGAAATGTCAGAAAGTACTTACACTAAAATTCATGTTTTTGTCCGTTGTAACATATATGAGTGTTATAATATGTTCTGCTCCATCATCCCTTGAAGTCATATTATCTTTATTTGGTATTGCAACCAAGAATTTTCCTTTCCTGCTCCATATACTGCATTAGTGTAGGTATAGATACTTTTTTTAATAGTGTTTAATGCCAGATTTTATTGTTGAGGCACCACAGATTGTGTACACTGATGGTATATGAGATGAAATTATAAATTGGAAAAGGATTTTTCAAGAAAGAAAGCTTTCTAGGCCTAGATAGGTAGATGTTGGGGGGGGCTATGAAGTTTGAACAATCTCTAGCTCATAAGCCTCAAAGCTTATTGTTGTGCTACCCCATTGGGAAAGATGCCTTCATTGTTTCCCAAAATGTGTTCCTTGTACAAGTAGCAGTATCTTGGTTCCAATATTGGCTTCCTTTCCCAAATCTTCCCTGGTTATACAGAACAAGTCTCTTTCTTTCCAGGATTAGGATCTTAAACAAGATATGCCAGGCAGATTCCTCATTCTGTTTACACAATCTGCAAGTGGGTTCATCTTTTTAGAGACTCACTTTTCATAGATGTTTCCTGAAGTGACCATATTCAGTGATTAATTCAATTAAAGTTTAGGGTACCTCTCTAGCATTTACCATTTATGAGGGCTGAAAAACCTGGCAAAACTCTCAGTCAGGGTCCTGGTGGAAATCGAAATCCAGACCTCCTATTAATGAGTCCATGCCATGTCGGTGTATAGGTATGATTTATGCTTCTAACCTTCCTCTTGATGAGGCAGAAGTCTCTGTCATAAGGAAGGTATGGATGGCCCCCTGACAGAGTACTGTTCAAGGTTTTTTAACTGACCCATGTCAGTTAAACACAACAAGAGGTAAATAATGGTGTTTCTTGCTTGTCCGTCACATCCCTTAGCAAACAAATATAGTTTTTCTCTTTCTTGGGGCAAAGAATTGGTTAATCACATATGAAAGTGGCAGTTTCATGATTCTCATTTGCCCATTAATAAAGATGATTAGAGGAAAGTTGTGGACATTTTGGTTCCTTTATTGTGTTTTGTGACATTTAGCTGTCAGAAAGGAAATATTTCCTGCACAAGGTTATTTGGTAACTCAAGGTTTGGCATGTAATCTATACACAAACTTTCAGATTTGTTACAGGATTTTACTTTGACTCTCTTCAACTTAATTTGAAATTTCTTTACTCTTAGCAAATGTAACATCTTTGCAGCAGCTACTTTCTTGGCATTAGTATTTAAACTATTGATGTTATTTTTATGGACAGTTCTTCACAGTTGCAGCAAGTGTCTACTAGCAGCTGACTAATAGAAGGTTAAATCACTATTTAGAAATTGATAATTGAAGATACATTTCACTATAGCATTAGGGTACTTTTCAACAAAATATAGATGCGTTAATTAATTTTACTTTTAGCCACTTAAGTATTTTTATTCACAATTTGTATTATGTTTTTAACAGGAAATTAGGAAATGTACTCACAAATTAGCTTTGCAGTTTTATCTAATATGACATTGCTGATCACTAGAACTCTTGCCACAAGAGCATAGGTTGCATGAATTTGTTATATAATCAACACAAACCCCTTGAATTGTGAAAGCCTCTTTGCAGGATGAATAATTTCCAGAAGAACTTGAAAATGTATGAATATAGCTTACTTTTGATTTCGGCTTCATTAATGTCCTGCTCTTATTCTTACTATATCTAGAACTATTATTAATGTCTGTAAGTCACATCCTGCTCGCCCTTACTGTTAAAACTATAAAATCTATTATAAATTTCAGTTCTGTTACCGCAGGATATATATACAACATAATGCATGCACAATATTTTCAGATGTTATTACTAAATTAGTAATACTCTATATGGTATACCTATTATTTCTAAATAATTACAAATAATGTGTGCGTATAAAACCATTGTTCCATGAAACAAGTCCTGAGTAAATCTCATGTAAGTGAAACCATAAAGATTGTTCTAAATATTTTAACTCAAGGTATTATACAAAGCCATATTGCAAACATATCTTAAAAAAATTAACAATTTTTTTATAAAGATCCCAAAGAGTCATAAAACTCACATCTAGGGACAGTGCAAATTATATGATTTTACAATGACATAGAGGAGTGAAAAATTTAGTCATAATTATAAATAGAAATAGAGTGGTAAAAGCTTTATTCAATTATTTAATTTGTGGACCCTAATAAACTATATGCTCTTAGGAAAATAGTAAGATAACAATGGGAGCAAAACATTACCTAAAGCAAGAATATGGCGAGTGATTAGAACATTGCACATGTAATATAATATGCACCAATATATATCTTAAATGTAATATAATCAACAGTTTATGTAATGTAAAATATACCAGCATAAAGATTACTACATAACCTCTAAATTTATGACCTTTTCATTAGGTCTGTAAATATATTTCTAAACAATATTGTTTGCATCTTTGTTTAAATATTTTAAGGGATTTTATTTGTTGTAAATCTTGTGGAAGTTGATTGAATTCTAAAGTAATTAAGGTCAAAAGGCTTTTTGTCCCACATTTTATTGTATCATTAGAAGATATATTAAGATGATCTTCACTTATAGTTTTATGTTCATGTACATCTTTATTTAAAACAAGTGTTAAACTACTTTGGAATTAATTATTTAGTATTTGATAAATAAATTTCACAGAAGAAATATATGTGCAATATTTTTATTGATTTACATTGCAAGCTCTAATATATATAGTTTTCTTTTGTTTGCACTTTTAATCAATTTTGTTATTTTTCTATGAGCAATAATTATATTTTAAAATAACATTAATCAATATCCAAATTATTTTCTTTAAGTGCAGTTCATTTTTTAAGTGCATTTCTTTACGTACATTTCTTTGAGTAGAACTGAGAATAATAAAATCTTCTTTCTTCAAAATTACCTTGAATGCAAACTTTCTATGATTTCAATATTAATTCAATTTGGAATCAAACACAGTGAAACATGCACTAATAATTTCTGTGTGTTGGAATATTAAAACACTATCTCTGGTTTCACTTAAATGAGATTTTATTCAGGACATATGTTTCTTGGACATTTTTTCCACATCATCACCTGTTCACAACTAATGCATCATTCGTAGAAGTTGGATAGGTAGGAATCGGGGTGGACTCTTGTGGTCATGTGATGTTGTCTGCTTCTGGGATATCAAAATTCATAAGGTTACACTCATGTTTTTTATATAAATCCTTTCCCATATATTTAGTTCTTTTTGTTGTTTAACAGTTTTTAATAAATCAAAAGATTTCAAAAACAAAAAAGAATTAAACAAATAACTTTAAGTTATTCAACAAAGGAAAAAACTTTTAAAAAGTTAATTTATCATCCGTTGGCTAGTAAGAAATTTCAAAAGATTTTTAAGCAGTACAATATTATCTTAGCACCTCAAAATAGGCACAGTGTAAAAATTTATTGAAATTAAACCAAACTGATTCCAGGCCCAAAGAGGAAAAATCTGGCATTTACCAAATTAATTAAAAGGATTGTGAAAAGATATATGTAGGAAAGTCAAAGAGAAATATAGGCATTAGGTTGAAGGAACATTGGAGAAATATCCATTACAAACAAATAGATAAATCAGCTGTGGCAGCACATTTCTGGAATGAAAACCATGAAATAGAAAAAGGCATCAAGTTATTAAAAACTGTTCAACAACCAAAAGAACTAAATATATGGGAAAGGATTTATATAAAAAACATGAGCGTAACCTTATGAATTTTGATATCCCAGAAGCAGACAACACTTTATTTAAGTTCATCACAAGACCACAAGAGTCCACCCGGATTCCTACCTACCCAACTTCTACGAATTATCCATTAGTCATGAACAGCTGATGATGTGGAAAAAATGTCCATGAAACATATGTCCTGAGTAAAATCTCATTTAAGCAAAACCAGAAAGAGTGTTTTAATGTTCCAACTCACAGAGATTATTTGTATGATTTGCTAATTTTAATGATGGAAAAAATTTTGTAAAATTACTAAAATAACTAATTTAAGTAAGTTTTTGAAAAAGTCTAATTTAGCCCTGTCCAAGCTGAGCATCTGTTTTCTATTCTATATGCCAGTATTTTGTCCATTATTATAGTAATGACAGCCTGATTTTTTTATATGTTGCAACAGGAGTATTCAGCAATATAATTATGTGACTACAGGAAGGAAATTATCCATACTACTAATGTCTTCAGACTTTGCAGTAGTGTTAGAAACTCAATCTGTGCACCTTCAGAGAATCACTATTAACAAACTTTACTATTACAACTTTCTCTCTTGGAGAATAAGCTATCAGATGCTTTGCAATTTAAGTTTTTTTCCGGCTCATTCAAATGTGACACCGGGAGCTTGCCATTTGCCTATATAAGATATACTGTATATGGTTTATTGAAATTACAATACATTATAATAAATTTCTTTGCAAAATTGTAAATTGAACATAATTTTCCTTATTCCAATCCATCAAACAACACCAAATAAAATAATGACCACATAATTATAATTAAAATACCCTCTATATATCATTTATAAACTTTACTAATCTCTGCATTCAATCAGTCAGTAGTCAGTCCCCTGCTGGAATTCTAGAAAACAGAGGTTCATCTACGATTTCAAATAATTATTTCCCTTTATCAGTGAGTTATTTATCCATTCTTTTCCTACTTTATTTTCATCATTATTGTTCTCTTTAAAACTCCAATTCTGTTTAAATTCTTTTTGAATTCATTAATCACTAATTACAAATATACTATACATTTATATTTAATTTATTATTAAATTAATTTTTTTATCATTTCCCCCCAGATATTATTTATATAACATTTGCCCACTATTCTTTCTAATTCTCTCTTTACATATTTATTATCATATTCATTCACACTGATAAACACATAAAAAAAACTTTCTCACTAACTACATATATATTATACTAGCATTCTTTAGTTGCTACTAACCCAGTAGCCCATAAAGCTGCAACATGGATTATTCTTAAATATAAATTGGAATTTGCACAGTGAAGCAATCATATTATTGATATCATTTTATGATTCAGTTGAACTACACACTCTTAAAGCTTCACTAACTTTTCATAAATGTTCTCGAAACTGGTTCCATACATTTATGAAAAGTAAGTGAAGCTTTAAGAGTGTGTAGTTCAACTGAATCATACAATATCAATTAATGGATTATTCTGCTATCAGGACCACTTTATACTACACCAATATGGTATTTCTATTTTCTATTTCTATTTCTATTTCTATTTTCACTATTCATTTCTATTTTTAAATAATTTTCTATCTTCTTCTTCTTCTTCTTCTTCTTCTTCTTCTTCTTCTTCTTCTTCTTCTTCTGCCAAGGGTATTTTATTCTTTAAATTGATCTTCCCACCTAGTCCTTGGTTGTCCTGTATCCTGTCTTCTCTTTGTAACACTTGCTGTGCTGTAGTGGTCTGTCAGGGGACATCAGATTGATATGCTTTTGCCTGTTCCTTTGGTAGTGATTTATCTCTTGTACCATATTATTTCGCACATCCAGTTCCATTCTTATGTCTATACTTCTTAATTTATCTGTTAGAGATACTCTTAATAACCTTCTCATAAATCTTATTTCTAATCTTTCAATTTTATTTTAATCTTTTTTCCTCATTACTCAAGTTCCATCACTATAGAGTGGCATTGATTTTGATATAATATTATGTAATCGAGTTTGGCCTCCGTCTTCATTTAATTTCCCAAGTATCTAGTGATGAAACCATTTATTGAGTAAAAGCTCAATTTTCCCTGATTTATTTTCATTCCTCAACCATATTCGTTATACTTTGCCTAAATAGGTCCCAATCTCCATTATAACATTCACTGATTTCATATTTAACATATTTTTTCCCTTTTTTCTGTTGGTAGATCTCTCCATCCTTAATTTTCCTCTCATTATTTTAGTGTGTTCACATTTAAGAATAGTGTGCCAATAAATATCTTTGCTTCCACAAATTGGACATTCCTCTTATACCTTCCACCTCTTAAACTTTTAATTTCACTACACCTGTTCTAGCCCTTGCAGTTTCTTCCCTCACCATTATGTCCCCCAGTTCCACATACTTTGGATATTCCTCTAAATTCCTTCCTCCTCTTAAACCTTTTAATTTCACTACACCTGTTCTAGCCCTTGGAGTTTCTTCCTTCACCACTCTTCCCATGTTCCATGTACTTTTCCCTACCTCATTCTTTCTTTAATTCCCTATAAATCCTGAATTACTTTTTATTATTAAAACTACTAAATATCTCCTGGGTTTCAAAATATTTAATTCTTAGTTTAATTTATCTCTAAAAATCTCTTTCTTTTAATCTTCTCTTTCCAGTTCATTCCCAACCCAATATTTTCCATAACAACTTTAATTCTATTGATCCAAGTATTATACCAAGTAGCATCCTCTTACCACTTTAAACATTGTTTAAAATATTTTGTTCATCTAAACACTTTATCCTGAACCAGTATTTTAAAATTCATATATTATTTTTCCTTTGCTTCCTATGCTTCCTAATTCTGTTTGTGCAACCTCATTAGTTAAAGATTTTGGCATCTGAATTTGTTTGCAAAAATTCCTGTGAATCAAGTCCACATTAAACCAACCCTCATAAATACCCCAGTTTTCTGTCCATATAGAATTTTCGCTTTAACTACTGCCGAGTATAATCTCTCCAGTCACTTTATGTGCACTTCTGGAATATTACACCTGCAAACAGTGATAGCTTTCAAAGCTAACCATCTTTTTGTTAATATCTGTTTCATAGCTTTCAAAGCTAATCATCTTTTTGTTAATACCTGTTTCTTTTGTTCACTTTAACCAGCTTTGCTATCAAGTCTGATGCCTAAATAGACGAATTTATTAACCACTTCAATTTCTGACCTTCTCAAAACCATTTTTCATTTTTCTGCAACTTATTTTCTTTATTAAATAACATGATTTTTTATTTCCAAATATTTATTCTTAGGCCCCATTTCTTACAATATTTACATATTACTTCAATTGATTTCACTAAAACCACATTAGTTATTGACCCACTGGTCATTGGCAAACAGTACACCAGGAATCTCAATATTATTAATTGTTGGAGTATGCCTATTAACTTTACTGATTACTTCTAAAATATTGATAAACAAACTAAATAGTATAGGGCTTCATTGGCACCTTATTTAAGACCTATTATGTTCAGATTATTAGTAATGCAATCTTAATACAGTATTTATTATCAAAATATAAATTTTATATTGATTTTATAAACTTATCTCTTTCATGTTTTCTGCTCAATTTACCACACAATGCATTGTGATTAATTTTATTGAATGCATTTTTTAAATCCAAAGAATATATATCCTCGCTCTTTTATGGGCTAAATATTTACCTATTATTGTATTTATTATAAAAATATTATCCACCATTCTTCTATTTTCCTAAAACCTGCTTGAAATTGTGTTAATTTATTTCATGGTCTGCCCATTTTTGTAACCTTTCTGCCATTATGCAGTGTATAACTTCCTTAGCACAGATAATAGGGCTAATTTCTCTATAGTTTGCTGGATTATTTATATCACCTTTTTCCTTAAATGTTGTCACTATAATCCCTGTCCTCCTTCCTTTGGGAATTTTATTGTCTTCAAATATTGAATTGAATATCTGTACCAACAACATACCTCTATTTTCTCCAGAACCCAAGCCTCCAGAATTCCCCTAGTATACCATCAATACCTTGTGCTTTATTTCTTTTTAACTGTTTGAGTCGGTCCTGGTGGTGTAGTGGTTACCATACTTGCCTCCTAAACCCAAGATCGCGGGTTCGAACCCGGCCAGGATCGATGGATTTTTTTCGGGCGTAAAAATCCTTCCCTTCGGAAGGGAAGTAAAGCCGTGGGTCCCTTGTCGTACATTTACGGCATGAAAAAGAACCTCAAGCCTGAAAGAGAGGCCTCTGAGCAAAATTTGTCGGCCGTTTCACGCCCTGAGTTGAATGGGATGCTGATGGTCTGAGCTGTTAAAGAGCGTCCATAAATAAATCAATCAATCAATTAACTGTTTGAGTTGTTGCTTTACTACATTTAATTTAATCTGTCTATCTAAATATTCAGCATTTAATAAGAAATTAATTAACCACAAATCTTGGTAAAATGCCTCCTCAGCCTAAAGACCTGTATAAAGTTTTTACACTCTTCCTCAGGATCAATATTATTTTTAGCTGCTTGCTCTTTGTACAATTTCTTAACAGTTGACCATATTGTTTTTGTCATTTAACTTTGTTGCCTCTTGAATTTTCTTATTCATTTTCTCCTCCTATTCTTTCTTTTTTCCTTCCATAAGAAATTTATATCCCCATCTTTCAATCATAAAATTATCTCATTCTTCTTGTTCTCTTGTTAACTCCATTTTCTTAAATATCTTTCTACTCTCATTTAACCGTTTTTACATTCATTATCATACCAACTTAATATCTTATTATCACTTCCTCTCACTCTCATTCTATATCCTTCTAGTTTAAATAACCTCTCTAATTTCTCAATTATTTCACCTAATTTCCTTTCCTTGAGGATAACATTTCTATGTTATCTTTATGTTCTTCTAAGATTTTACTCTAGCTTCCTAGTATAACTCTCTCAATCTGTATCTCACTAACTTAAATCCCCTTTGCTAATGAACTCTTATCTCTTTTCTATACTTATATTGAAATTTTACTTTTAAGGAAAGTGGCTGCTGATACTCACTGAATCCAACACATAAAAATTGCAAGATATACATCTAAATCTATTGTATTTAGCATATAGCTCATAACACTTTTGTCATTAATATTTACAAAGGTAAATACACCCCAAGTATCTTTTCCTCTAGAACTATTGCAAATTACCAGAATATATTCCTCACAAATATTGGATAGCTTCTTTCCTTCCTTATTAAAGATTTCATGTTTATTAGCCCTTTCCAGCCTTAATTCTTCTCCAAATCATTTTCTAAATAAACTAAATGTATTATGCCCCCTTCTAATCTAACATTAAAAATGATCCATTATTATAAAGATATTATACCCACATCTATTTTGCAGGACCTCCATATCTTTTCTTTTATTGTTTCATAAATTTGGATTACAATACTTGAAGATATTTGGTGGGTTATATACTGCAACAAGGCACACTATCAACACCACATACTGCGCCTATTTCACACCATAGTAGAATTTCCACCTAGCTCTTTGAGCACTTTCAATTACAAACTTTCTCTTATAAACACACCAGTTCCACCTAATGTTCACCCTGTGTCCTTTTTCTTGAGACCTCTTTTCCATAAAAAACAAAACCATTAATCTCAATATTAACATTCCTACCCAACCATGCCTCTACTAAAGCCATCGCATCATATGCCCATAATAACTACACTTTTTCCCCATTCTTCACTTTTCTCATCAACCCTTCAACATTCCAAACTATAATCCCCAATTCTTTTCCTTATACCAAATCATTTCTATTAATTCTAAACTCTTGTAATTTGGCTTTCTCCTGGTCATCCAATTATTAGCGGCTTCTCCTTTTGCATGAACACAAACTTCTATTATATTGCCTCTAGGTGTTGACACAATGCATAGACCAACATCTCTCCATATCTTATTTTGATTTAAAGTAAAACACTAAAAATCATGTCATCATATTAAAACTCTTTTGAAGTTTTTCATAAACACACTTATAAAAGTAATTTTGGGACATGTTTCATGAGGTACATTCCTCACATTGTCAACCAATCGAAGACTGATGAGTCAATTTCAGTAAGGTATATGTGTGTGTGTTTGTGAAACTTCAAGAGAGTTTTAATATGATGACATGATTTTTAGTTTTTTATTTTAAATCAAAATAAAATTAACAAAAGTTTCACTGTGTGAATTCCAACATTCTGTAAACATCTCTCCATGTGCTCAACCAAGGAGCTCTTTCTCAAGGCTATTGTGTGCACTTATCTTCTAACAGTTGACTCTCTGGCATCACTTGCATCACTTGCCAGAGAGTCAACTGGTGACATCACCCATACTTCTCTTTCCAACTCATTTCCACCCATATCATCGCTTCTTAGCATCTGTTCTGTTTTCTTTCCATAACAATATCTGTGATGTAAATTCTATCTAACACACTCTTATGCTTCACGTACTTTTAAATACTCTGGGACCAGTTTCAAAGAGACATCCTCTCTATCTTCAACCAACTTGACATCTTGAAGAGTTGTTTAAAAGTTACCTTATTTAAAAGTAAGTGAAGCATAAGAGTGTGTTAGACGACAGATTAGATAGAATTTACATTTAACTAGCTTCACTGTGTCAGTTCAAACATTTGAAAATTCCTTATAATTTTTCTAAAGTTCTTAAGTGAATGTTTGTAATGTTAGTTTTAATCTCTGTTGATTTAATTCCTGACCTGTTGACTAATTTCCTGCTTCATACCATCTATCCATTAATCCAATTCTCAAATGTGTTTTTCTTCCTTCCTCCCTAATTTTTTCATTTCCCTTAAAAGTACCTCTCTTAGTGCCCTGTTTTTTTTTCCTGTAATCATTCTCATCTCTTTAGCATCTAATTAATTTATATTTAAACCTCATAGTGCCAAGCTTTACTATGACTGGTCTTGGATTAATATCCTTTTGCCTACTCTGAAATCCTCCACAATTTTTCAAAATTCCCAATTGAATACCTAATTTATTCAAAGTTATTTCTTCTACTTGTTGCCATGCCCATTTATCTCTTGTTTTCTGAATTTAAAATATACTCATATTCATTTTCCTCTTCTTTTCTTTTATTCTTTCCAAATATTACACCCATCATTTGTATTCGAGTACTTCACTCTGTATCTGTCGTACAAAATTTTCTATAATGACCATTCTTTAATTCATTCATTTTTCTAGTTATTTTATCATCCATTCTCTTTTCTATTGCTTTAAGTCTGTCAAATCTTACAATATCTCTAGAATCTGGTACATTTCAGCTCGGGATTTACCTCAACTCCTGCTATTACCAGCAGCATTACCAAAGAGTACCACCATAGAATTATTAAGCATTCATTATGTCCTCCACCTTCTAAACAGTAGCTTTTTACATTAAATAAGCCAATTCTCTCTGTGGGAGAGAGCTCTTAGAACATGTCTACCTACTTCCACCTACCACCAGCAACTCCTCTTTATGACCAAACCTTACTTCTAAAGTATATTTTTGGAATTTACATGGTGAGATATATGACATTCATTTTCATTACATAGTAATCACTAAATTAAAGAGAAGTGCATATGATTTTAAACTTACAGCAGTAAGGGTTCAGCAATTGCCAGTGATTAAACCAATTCAAGAAATTGTTTAAGAAAAATTGTACTTTGTATCAACTGAGTTATTAGTGAAGAGTTTCTGCATTTCGTTTGCTAAACTTGTGCACTTAAAAGGTGACTTAATATTTGCAATTTCTCAAAAGTTAGTTTTAATTTTTATGAAATTACTAGTTTCTTCAGAATTTGAAATATTATTTACAGAGCATTATTCCATTGACCTATTCGCTAATCTTCTTTAAAAACTTTCATAGCAAGTTTAATTTTCTGCCATTCAAAAGTAGATGTGTTTGGTTGTCAAATATAACCATATTTACAGTTTGTCATTCTCACTATAAAACAGTTCTGTCAAAGATGAATATGGTGCATATTTTATAACTTTATTTTCATGCCAGCCAGAATAACCTGACATTTATCTTTCATTTTTCAAGTACTATAAATGATTTCTAATTGCTTTCAAAATATACACAGAATTGTGAAAAAAAGAATAATGTGCATGAATTATTAATGGAAATTTGGTACCTAATGCTCTCACATGAGGTGAGTTTTCAAAATATGTCATAGTTTTTATTACATTATCTGTAATTATTGAAACAACTTGGAAACCTACAGTTTCTAGTTCTAGCACCACTTGCCTAATAACAGTAGACAAAGCAACAGCATCAAATCAACATTTTCACAGGCAATATATGTATATTTGTAAATGGGAACAGTAAACTTCGAATCATCAAAATGTGTGCTGTAGTTTGCAGTTTTGATACTGTCAGGAGCAATGATCTCTTATGATCTAAACAGAATTTTATATAAATATCATCACTCATTAGAACAACTGAAAAAGCATAATGATTCAGAAGTTTAATTTTATCTTGTATATACAATAGATTACTAGACTTTACATGTGTATTATAAAGAATGCTGTTAATGACATATGGGTGAGGTAACACAACATTTTTATTGTTTTACCAGAAGTAATGATGTGCATGAGGAGATATAAAAAGTAATAAAAAGGAAAGAATCATGGTTTACATTTTATACCTTAGGTGTTCCTTAGGTATAATGCATAAAAGCAGTTATTTTAAAAATTCTACAACTGTTTTACTCACATACAATTGCATGTTCTCTGAAAGATTTTCATTCAGTCTAGAGTGTACTCCTTTAATTTTAATGTAATATGACCCAAAATTCTCCTTGTGTTTTCTATATCATGCTTATTCCTTATGTTTCACTATTTCCTTCACAATTATTCAGACCCCTCAGAAATACCTTAATGCTTAAGTCATTCTAAATGACAAAATACAGCACTTCATATGAAATGCGTTACCACATTATCATCTGTTGATGCCAATTCAAGTGTTTTAAGTGATCCATCAATATTTTTTCACATACTTCTTGTTACATTTTTTGTATAAGCTGGGTTAATTCAATCGGGCTTCAACTTCCCTTCTTTACCTTATTCCTCTGAAGGTTCAAGAGAGCAATGTGGGCACAGCATCCACTTTCAAATGAGGTGTTTTTAATGGCAAATTTAAAGTGACACTATTTTTCCAGTCTGCAGTGGATGACTCAGTCATAAAATCAGTGAAAGTGAAATATTTATCACCAACCTACTACATTTATAAAGCCAATAGGAGTTGGTGTGCTAATCAGCAGCATTTCTTAGGAATAATTTTAGTCTCATAAAATTTTGGAGGTAACTTTAGAAACAAGCTGAATTTAGTAAATTATGAAATGAATTATAGATATCACTGTTATGCCTTAAGAATATTCCCAGAAAACTTAATTTTAATTTCAGTTATGTAGAAGTGAATTAACATTTCTGGTTTAGCCTTCCTAAATTACACACCATAGCTAAATAAATAGCTAAACAGTGATATTTAAAATTGATAGAGATGGAATAATATTCATCATTAATTTAATTAAAGAATTAGTGAAGCAATACACTGTCTGCACACTTTATTTGAAGTAATTAATGTTTCTTTTAAAGAATGTACATTACTGAAATATGGGTTTCTTCTATTTCTTTAACATAATGTGCTTAGACAACTATATGCACATCATTAATTCAGAAAACCTTCTTTCCCTAAAACTGGAATGCCCAATTCCTGATTATTGTAACTGTATCTCAAACCATGATAATTCAGATAGATCATTTTGTGAAGGTTAAATATGGCAGAATTTGTTACTTTATTTTTTTATTAATCTGTACTTTCTCAGCTTATTCAATAAAAATAAACAAAATGTACAGCAGTGATGCATGTATAATAATAAATAGTTCCAGATCTTCTCATTTTACTAATGACCTAGCCTATTCTTACCATACTTCAATCACAATATTCATTCATTCTGATGTACAAAACTTGTGTACCTTAAAAGTTCATTCCATGAATAAAACATAATTAAACAGCATGTACTGTAAATATACAGAGACTATTATTCTTTATCTTTCTGCAACAGTACTATAAATAAAAGTCTATACTTACTGCAAATTATTGTTTTGGAAGGAATCCTTCATGATGAAATGCAACCAACCATTATCCTCTGCAATCTTCGCCTTTAGCAAATGCAACAACAACAACAACAACGACGATGATGATGATGATAAAACCTTTATTGTTTATAGATCTGTTATTTTACAAGTTTTGAGCATAGTCAAATAATATATATAAGAATCAGTAATACATATATGTCACGGTTCAATTATATGCATGAATAATTAAAACTATCAATATTAATAAATTTAAAATTTGTGAGAATTTGTATTTATTATATATCTGTATATCAAACAAAATAAAAATGAATTACCAAGAATATGAGACAGATATTATTGGAGGCAGTAATAATTATCAAACCTAGAAATAACAATGCTAATAAAAGTATAACAATTAGATAAAGAGAGTTTAGTAAAAGGCATACCAAATTTATAACAAGTATATGTAAAAGACAAACAAATTAACATGATATATAAAGCACCAACATTTTTGTTATTATTCAACTTCAAATTAAATTGATGATAAATAAATAAATTCTGCAAGCACAATACAGGTTGAAAGTCTCTTTCTAAATCCATGCTGATAGTTGTTTAGAAGATGGTGCTTAATAAAAAAGGAATCAAGTCTTATTAAGATTACTTTCTTAAGAATTTTCTCTATTACCAAAGTTTGTGAGATAGGTCTACAGTATATTCAGTTCATCTCCTTTTTTTTTTTTTTTTATAAACTGGAGATATAATGTCTATCTTTACAAAGGTTGGGAATATGCCTGTCTCAGTGTTTTATTTATGAGATGTTCAAGAGATTTTAGCAAAGTGTATTTGCATTTTTTCAATAAGCACAGTGAAATTTTATCCCAGTCAATAGAGTATTTATTAGGAAGACTATTGGTAGAGTATAACAACTCTTCCTCAGTAGCTGCTGAAATGAAGATTGAATTAGACATTTCATATTGTAAACTTACAAGAATTGGTTTTTTCACAATCTACATCGACAAAAAATTCACTGAACATGTTATAAATTTTAATAGAATCAGTTACTACATTGCTGATATAAAATAAGTTAATGTTAAAACATGAATAAGTTCCCCATTTGCATAATTCCTTTCACACCAGAGAACTCAGCAATTATATAGTGTAAATAACACTGCCACTAATGAAAACAACTTCATTTGCCATTTCCTTTGTTCTCTGGGGCTAGTTTCTACCTTTACCTGCACAGGATTTTGACACTGCTCTCTAGTCTATAAGTTGTGCATGCCTATGAAGGCCAATCAAATATTCACTGTCCTGGCTGTACGGTGATGCTTTGATGTATTGTCAACCATCACCATGCTTTTGTAATATGAGCAATACAGCATGTCCAGTTAAGTATAAACTGGTACACTGTGGAAAAATGCATATTTATAATCTGCACAAACTGGAAAACTGCATAAATAAAGCAGTTCTAAACACAATTTATTGCAACATTTGGTACTTGGTTCTCATTTTACCAAAGGTAAAATACTCCACTCTATATCTGTGGACAAGCTGAAAGTAATGGCATATTGTTAGACTTTCATGAATGAGGGCATCAGAAACTGTCAAATTGAAGTCACAACTGGTGAAAAACAGACTGCAGAACTCCTCTTAGAAGTCCTAAAGTAAACTGTTGCAGGAGATGAGAATTTCCATGAGCACAGATCGAAAAGCTGAGAGAGAGAGTAATGCATGCTTATTGTGTTACTGATGTGTAACCTCAGTTACACATTGAAACCTTCTGATAAACAAAAGAGGCTCAGTTACAGTCATTGTTTACAGAAGTTTTTTATTGTACATGTGGGAACTCTGGGCTACATGTGACATGTACTAAGGTGCAGTTCCATCTAATTGAGCACATTAATTTCCAGATGAATAATATCTGGGCTAATAAGAATCCTCATATCACATGTGAAACACTTTTTCATGATGAAAAATTTGCGATGTAAATGTTCTCTTGTGGCACTCATTATTGGCCCCATTTTCTTCCATACATGGTGGATACCAGAGTATATGGGGAAATTTTCCATAGGTTTGTGAATCAGTTGGACAACAAAGAATAGTGTAATGACTTTTTTCAGCAGGATGCAGGCACCTACCCCACACTTCTAATGTTAGCATGGTAAATTGTTTTCTTCTTTAAAAGTTGTGTCATTTCTGAAAGACTTTGGCCACCAGGTTGCCCAGTCTATCCATTCTTCCTTCAGAGCATACTGAAAGGAACAGTATATCACAGTAAGCTACACACTCTTATGGAACTGCAAGAAAATATTTGGCAGGAAATTGAAACTGTTACTCCTGATGTGTTGGTGAATTCTTTTGTAACATGGGGAAGTGTATGCACGCATGTCTTGATGCTAATGGCAATCACTTTCAACACTTTCTAAGAGGTCATCATGCTTCTCATACACCAAGGTATGTTCGTGTCAAATGTTATGAATTATGTCCATTAATTTAAACATTATAGGAGAAAAATCAGAGGCCAAGAGTAAATGAGCACCCCATGGAGTTAACTTGCCTTGGGCTTTCCCATCTCATGAGACAAATGTAGCTTTAGAACTGGGGTAGCTTTAGATATATGATATATATGATGCAAAATACATCCACCTCAATAAGAGCCAATTGTCTTTAGGAGCATGAAGATTTAAGTAAATAATAATAATAATAATAATAATAATATTAATCTAGAAAATTGTATAAACTTTAAATACTGTGATAAAATACATTTCTTCTGCACTTTAGTTCATACTGTTAAAGTAATACAATAAAAACAGTATTATGATCTTTCACTCACTACATAAGCATTGAATAGTCATCCTCTGTTTTGCTGATTGTTGTCTATATTTATTTTTGTTATTTATTTCCATAGAATTTCTTTAATTTTTTTTTAATTTCATTTCTGCATGGCATGGCAACATTCTTAATCTACAATAAACTTTTTGTATGAGTTAACAAGACTTTCACAATATCTACATCAAAATAGTGTATACCTACATTTCTACATATTTGTGGCTTAAGAATTCAAGTTATTTAAAGTAAACCTGGGGTTTTCGAGCTTGATTCATGGAGTCTCTCCTAAGGTGAAGAATTCTTGAGTAATTTTTGCTTTGGAATATTATAGCACATTCATGTTTTTCTGCTTAAATATATTTTAGTATTTATTTATGTACTATTACAGAGTTTGTTGGTGCCTCAATATTAAAAACAATTGAAAAAAGAAAAAAAGAATTTTTTGTTTATATATCCTGTAACCAAAGTCTTCTTCATCTTAGTTTCATCCTTAACTGCAGGCATTACTGTCTTATTATATATTTAGTGTGGTGCAACTTGACTGGTTTGAAAACAACCCTGTTCACAGCTGCTAAACCCTGTACAGAATTTAAAGTAGAAACTCTATCTTAATATAGTAGAGAACCAATACCAGTAATGTATAAATATCTAGCACTTTTATACAGAGGATACAGTACTCTGAAATTTGCACTCTGGAATTATCTTAATGAAGAGTCTTGTTTTTCATAATTCAGTGAGAGATTTTCATAATTTTAGTTTGGATGTATATTGTATGTGTTGAAATAGACTTACTCTGCAAAGTTTAACTACAACAAATTTTTAAGTCAGTTATCATTTTGTTATGTTCATTGCAACAGCTTCTTTTAAGATGATTGTTTTATTATTTTGGAAAAGTGTATATAAAAATAATTTTAATATTTTATTGTTATATGAATAAAGAAATTAAATCTCTCCAATGATTAATGCAACAAAGTACATCACATTCTAAACATAAGATTAATGTTTCTGTCTCTCGAACCACCAGTCCAAAGCTTGATTCGCTTTGTCATTGCAGGAAACGAAAATTCTACCTGTGAAAAACCCACCTAGCACGTTGTGAGCGTAGTCATGAGGTAATCCAATCACTAACAATTACGCTCGCTCTATCGCTCATTTAATTTGTTATTTTGGGGGGATTTTGGTTTTTCCAATTTGTATATTTGTTGTCAGCATGCTATGTGCACAATCACATATACACAAAGAACACAACATGTAGGCTTATAAATGTAGTCATATTTTGTCACATTTTTATATAGAAGAAGAAAGAGTTTGGCTTTGTACAGGGTAATTCATAATAACTTTTTCACATTCATTTCAATACAAGTAAACAATATACTTTCTATTTGAATACATAGTTTTCATCATATCACCACTGTTATTGCTATTTGTGGTGCAACATATTATTTCCTAATTTAAAAAGTCATTAAATATTTGCAGATATTAGCTTCAAATAAAATACTACTATGACAATGTCAAAAGATCGGTAAGAAAAGATAAAACTTTAACAAAAATGCTTTTAATACCATTAGTTATTCTAAAAAAAATTCTATTGAATTATTAGAAAAGGGGTTGAAATATATATATATAATCCTGTTTTTGTCAAAAACAAGAGCTTCTAAGGCACCCCATATCTACAGTCTGATTGTTATCCTTCTCCTAATAATGTTAAATATTTCCTTTTGAAGAAATATTTCCATAATTTTTAATTTTATTTTTTGTAAAATAAATACATAAATTCTTCTATGCATATGAGTATATAAAACATCATAACAGTTGTTTTTTAACGATGTGTTTAAATAATTATATTGCTGAACTTTTCAATTTTGCACAGTTGATTGGAAATAATTCATAATTAAACATCAAGTAAATTAAGAAGGATCAATATGAATGATCCTGTACAAACAAACCAACAAAGAAACAAAAAGTTTAGTTTTTATATATAAGGATAAATACCTGAAAGTTTTTTTTTTTTTTTTTTTTTGAATGTTATGTTAACATTATTTTTCAGTAGACTTCTTTCTTTTCTTTCTTTTTTTGATTTAGCTTTTTAGTCTTTTATAATTTAAAATAGAATTGGGGTGGTATCATTTTACAATTGTTGATTAATGATGTTACACTTATATTACCTTCAGCTTTATACATCATAATGTATTATGCATACATAAGCTTTGCATTGAAAAGTCTTTCAAGCTTTATTGAACTAGTTTGTTATGCTATATGTTGTCTTCAGAAAAGAATTTTATTGTATTATTTTGCTGCAATGAGGCCCTTTGCATAAATGGAAGATATGGTAAAAACATAAGAAAGGGGAATAAACAATTTTTATTTTTTTAATCAAATTAAGAAACTACATAATTTATATGGGTCAAGTTGTTGATTATACCAAATTTAATATTAGGGTAACATGTCCTTAAAGTTTTTGCATTCTTGGAATGGCCAATGCTTAGTTATTCTTAAATAAAACTATTCTTTATGCAAAACTTTACATTTTTAAATGGATTGTAATAGATGCTTATTCAGTTCTCTTTATAATTATGTGTGTTTGTGTGTATTTTAGGTGTATTAAAGTTAACATTCTTTAGATGTTGCTCACTTGTGTTTTGCATTTTTAAAATTTGTCTTGACTAAAATAATTTGATTGCTTCATTTATATATCTTATTAGTTTAACTGTTTTAGTTGTCTTATATTTTATATGGAAAATTGTTGCATATGCTTTTTGATTCCTTAAAAGATAGAAAAATTAAGTTAATATAGGATTAGATTAATTAAAATATGAATTAATAATAAATTAAATATTTTCATTTTTAATAATAATGACGTACTTTATGATATACAAAACTACTTTAATGTTTGCTTAAGATAAAATGTAGTTTCTTCAGTCACAGGCTTTGTTCAGCTTAAATTACTTTGGAGTGTTAAGGCAAATCATTTATACCGAAATTGGGATAGTTTGTATTGTGCTGAAAGCCATTACTAAATTCATGGAAAGCAACTGTAATTTTTATGGTAATTTTTAACCTATTTTAAGAACATATTGAATACATTCATACCTTAAGAAATAATCTCTTGGCCTAAAATCTGAAAACTTTCTTGGGTTTCAATCATAAAATATTGATTTTTTAACATTGGAAATGTCATCAATACAGAATACTTCCTCACCCTATGAGAAAAACACAATTATCCAAATGCCCTAAAGAAAAATGCTGCTCCAGATATTATGCTGCCTTTGAATTAAAGTCTATTATAGACAGCATAAATATAATTTTATTTATCACATTATTTAATGCTTTTCATCTATACCATTTAACAAACAGGATTATTTTTGGCCTGCATCTGCAGTGAAAGTAATTGGCATGGAATCAAGCTTGCTCCATCGATGGACAAGTTCTCCTTGCATTTTTACTTGCACATTTCAATCAAGTATGCACACAATATTATTTTTATTTCATAATGAATACTAACCTGTGCTGTAGGAGTTTTTCAAAGTGCAATTACATATTTTCCAACATATTTTAATGTAATTTGCATTCATTAACACTCTGTTTCCTTAATTCTACTAATTTCTGCCCTGACAATTTAAGTTCCTCTTCATTAGGGGAATTATTCCTGTATACTTTGTTTTTCCTCTGTTAACATTTCAATAGAAGTATTACAGTAAAATTTACTTCTCTAATTCACTGTAATTAATATGTAATGCTGATGTGCCAGTAGTCTGTAATAACATAAAATAACATAAATACTTGTTATATTATTGTTGTAACAGCAAACTGTGACTGATTATCCACATGCAGCCATCATCTGTTACTCTGATAGCCAAATGGCATGATCTAGACCCAGCACATGCTGTACATAGCTGTCAATGCAGGCAAAAATAACTCTCAGTACTATATCATAAAATGAAGACTCATAGGGCTAATCTTGGTATATGATGCATTATTTAGAATTAAGTAAAAAATCCACAAATTCTTTTCTGAACAAGAACTCTCTTAATAGACTTCTTAATAGTGTGGATAATGTTTAAAGAATTTAGACATTTTTTGTATAGAATAAAGATGGTGATTGTTAATCCCAACTCTCATTTGCAATTCAGGCATTGGAATCCTGCACTCTTGTAGTGGAGGGCAATGGTACAGTCCAATTTAAGTTGTGTACCAGAATTTGGTCAGGCTTGTACTAGAGGTTATGAGATGAGGATGAAAATGAAGGTGATTATGGAGCATTTGGAGCATGAATGACAAGGGGAACTAGAATAACTACAGAATATCTGTCTATTATATTTGTGCACAGAATTCTTCATTAAATGCATCATGTCCATTATTTTGGGGAGAAAATATCCAAAGACTATGAAATAAACATATTAGATATGTTATTATAAAGGTGGTTTATAAAGTAAAAGGCATTTAGCCATAAGCATAATCTTAAAGAAATTAAGAAAGAAAGCCTACTTTTCCACAAAGCCTCTTGGACATTTAGTCAATTGTCATATCTTGAAACCAATTAAGTATTCCCTCATCATAAAAAGTGGCTGCCAGTTATTTCCACCAGTTCAAAACAACATTTCTATCTGGCAAGGCATCTCTTCATCTTTGAAATCAGATTAAATTTGACAATCCTAAGTTTAAACTGTAGGGTAGTTGGTCATAATTTGCAAATGAAATTCCTAATTCAGCAAATTCTTTGTCTAGTTGTCTGTATGCAGGTGAGCATTGCAATAAAGAGAAATAATGCCATACAAGAGCATGCCTTGGCAGTGTTTCTGAATTACCCAATGAAGACATCTAAGAATAGGACAGTAGGTATCAGCTCATATGATCGTGTTTCTTGACAGAACTGAACAAATAAACTCTTATGATTCCATAAAATTAATACCACATGTTTCAGTGATTATAAAATCTGTTTGGTTTTGCGTGACTTTTTTGGTAAAAGAGAATCATTTCATTCCATGAATAGTTGTTTCTTTTGGGGTTTTATGTAAAATCTGTTTCATCTCCTGTAATAATATGGTCATGAACTTGTAGCTATAATGATGATTATACTCCCATAAACTCAATGCAGAGACCATTTGCTCTCCTTAGTGTCCAGCTGTGAGCATCCATTGTACCCAACTTGCACTGATTTTGTGCTACTGCAAATATTCAGTGAAAATTTTACACACATCTGTAGGACACTTTAAGACATTATGCATGCACTTTGTAGCCTTTAAGCATCAATTCTCTTTCATGATTACATTTTATGAAAGAGGGATAACCTGATCTCTCCATATAATGAATATTTATTCTCCAATTTTTAAACATTATGCACCACTTTCTAAAGTGATCTGCTTCTTAACACCTTCCCCATAGAATATACCAAGTGGTTGATAAATTTTTCAACATTAAAAAATAAATAACTCCTCAAATTTTGCAAAGGTTGGTGGGACCATTAATATGCTCATTCATCTTCAAAGAATGTTACAATTAACAAATTATATTTATGTATCAACAATTGCACAGCAAATGTCTACACTATGCTGAAGACAGCCAAATGCAAGCTGGTTGCAATCGTAAATAAACATATTTTTCTATTAGCATTGTACCAAATGTTAAATCATACCACTTATTAAAACTACTATCTAGTTATAATAAAATTCATGAAAACGCTTTCAAAGTGATTCAGGCATGTGGGTATGATTTTTACAATGAAGTTGCATGCATCAAGTTTTTTGCTTCAAAAACATAAATATTTTCATGCTTCCATAAACTGATTTAAAACTTTTGGAGACAAAAGATACTTAGTGGATTATTTATCAAACTAGGTCTATTATAAACTTATAATTTTTTATGATAATTAAGGTGGATGTGAGGAGTTTTTTATGTGAATGCCATAATATCATATATCATTATTTATTGCAGGCTTGTATTCAGTTTATCTATGCTAACTTCTGATGTTAAGTAATGCCTTAAATAACTTCAAATAATGACAGTACATGTACACTTATTCCTATTATTCTGTGAGGTGGATTAAGTACTTTAAATTTTATTTTTTTGTTTTATTATTTATTTATCTGTATAAGTTTTATTGTAAGATCTATGCCTCTGATAATGTGAAACGATATTCAATTCACTTTGCTTCATAGATTCCCTTAGTTGTCTAATTGCAGTCCTCTACCATTTATAATATTTGTAATTATTTTTAGGTTTATAGTGATCTTTTGGGAGTTTACAATTTACCTTTATGGAGGACAATATGAACTAAAACCAGTAAGGGTCATCAATACCAAGCTTTCTAGCTGAAACCTTCTATAGCTTTTCATGCTTTACAGTTGAAAGTATTAAATTTTAATTGTATGTATAATAGGTCTATGTGAGATATGTTACAGAACATTAAATAAGAAAACCTTCTAAGATTTTTCAGGTGAAAAATGTCATAAGCCTGAAATGTAACATTTATTTTATACAATAGAAATATATTTACATTTACAATTAACTATGAAAGCGAATGACTCTGTTCTGTTCTGTAGAAGTTTTGAAAAATATAGATCATTTTGGAAAGAAGGAAGGGATTTTTCCTACTGTAAATTGTATAAATATATACAGGTTTACTCTTAGGACAACATAAGTCTTAATACATGCTCTTTATTAATATTCTAAAATGAAATTTAGGCATTGGGAAGTTAGTAGATTATAGCAATGAAGTACATGCATTTGGTGAGTCTCTTCATTAGTGTTAGCCTGTAACAGATGGATCATAATCATAGAAAGTTTCCAGACCACTGCATAAATCATGGATATTATGAATAAATTTATGTTAACATAATACATCAATTACAAACTTTCCATTATCAGTGAATGAATTTCTATGAAACAATTAGCTCAACCAACAAAAATTGAAATTACTGCTAAAAATGGATGCAGAGTCTTATCCTGAAGGCACTAGCTCCATTGCTAACTGAGCCTATGATACCAACAAGATTTCCATCCTCATAGATCCAGAAGAAAGTTTTCCCCAATATCATGCACAAGTATATATAATTCATTTATGTAGCTTGAATAAATTAAAAAACACCAGTTAAAAAATAGCTCAAGGTTAATTGATATTATTTTACATTTTAATTAGATCAAGGTTAATTTACAGTTGTATTTCCCTTACAATCTCAGAGGATATATATATAATACATATGAATGTCAAAAAGATTCATTACTACACTATATTCTATCTCTTATAGATTTATTTATAATAATTATGTCCAGGATCATTTCAGGTTAAAAAGGACTTCTTCAGATTAACATAACATAGATATAGAAAATAAAAAAATTTACAGAAAATGTGGGCTCAGAATTATACATAAGTAAAATTACATTACATGCATACAGACTCCTGTGAATTAATTGGAGCAAGATAATATTTTTTATAGTTTTTCCAATGGTTGGCAACATTGTTAAATAGAATTATTCAGCAGTACAAACAGGCTGATTCAACTTCACCAAAGAAAAAGGTAACCTGTGGCAAGGAAAAGAAAACTGCTCCAACTGATGAATGTTTTCTCCTTAGAAAAAGCAAAGCAAACCCCAGACTCACTCCTATGGACTTGGCTCACAAGTTGGGGAAAAAGGGGAGTGAATCTACATGTTTTTAATGTTTGTCATGGACTTTTAACAGTTAGAAGGAAAGCCTACAAACCTGTAGTGAAACACTTTCTAATAGGATAAATGTGCAGGAAATGTCTCTTGTGGGCATGTAATCATCAGGATTAAGCAATGGAATACTGGAAGAAAATCCTTTTCTCTGATGAGTGTCACTTTTAAATGCAGGGGAAGAGGGTTAAATGTATATGCTTAGCGAATAATGAGGCAATAACTTCAGCATATTGCAACAGACCATAAAACACTCCATGAAGAAGATATTTGGGGAGTATTTCATGCATGAAGGACCAGGACCCTTAGTACCGATTGACAGGATGGTGAAATCTGACCAGCATATCAAAATACTCGAAAGAAGAGCTGTCAGAAGGCTGCAGAAGAGGTTTCCAGATGGTGATGGAATTTTTCAACAAGCTTTGGCTCTTTGTTATACTTCAAAGAAAGTGAGAAATTCCTCAATGAGAACAATATTCATGTGTTAGAGGGGCCAGGGAACTCCCCTGATATTAATCTAATAGAAAACTGTGGGCTATTTGCAAAAAGAGACTCAAAAAACTTGACTGTTCCATAAAAATATGCAATTAAAGTGTGGTTTCATGATGATAAACTTAAAAAATAAGTGTTCAAAGCTTATGGAATCTATGCCAAATTGTGCAAAGCAATTTATAAACAAAAATAACAACATATTAGCTATTAGCAAAAATTAAAGATATGTATTAAATGAATATCTGCAAAAAAAATAAAATTTGTATGTTATGGTCATGTTCTAATTAATGCCCACGGACTTAGTATGTGCCAATAGAACTTGAAAACTAGAATTATAATGTTAACACAAAGGTGTAACAAATAAAACATAATATTAGAATCATATAATGATCTTAATTATATGATTAGCTTCACAGTACAAATTCCAATTAGCATTTCTAGATAATATTAGAAGTTAAAAATGTAATTATGTACATAATAATTGCAAATAAAACTACAATAAAATTTGCAACAGTTGTATATAACACAGAAATCTTTCCAAACAAGTATGGAATAAATAGGGGCTCATGAACAATGTGAGAGAACTACCTAATATGCAAAGAACATTACCTTATACATACATTAACAAACTAAAAAACTTACATAAATATACCAAGGAAACTCAACTAAGTTGTAATTGTACCAGATCTTTAGAAAGGAACTTGTTCATATTATATAATGGACCTGCCTTCTATTGGTAATTTATTGAAGTATTCACAATGCATGGAACAATAGTTTTTTTTTAGTTCAGTTATTACATGAAACCAACAAGTTTAGATCATTTTTGTTTTCTGTCTATCAATTATGTACATTAAACCTGCTGTTGTGTGTATCTAGGTTTTTTATATTCTACTTTGGATTTACAAATATATGCATACAAGCTCTAAAGTGTTATAATGTTACATTTCTTAAATAGTAGTTTACAGCATTTATTTGATTTTATCCATACTATTATTCTCAGTGCTCTCTTACAGTTTAAAGATACTGCATGTTTCCTGCAGTACTGTGACCCCACAATTGTATATCAAATGCTAAATTACTGTGAAGGTGTACAAAATAAACCACTTTTAATATATTGCATTAAACTTTTCAGTAAAATAATATTTTGGGAGAGCCTTTGAGTTAGATTATTGACATAGACACTCAATTATAATTTTGAAATTAGGTGAAGCATAAGTAACCTTACTGACTCTGTAGTTTCACACCTGACAACATAGCCAATTTCAAGTGTTTTTTTATTAATTCAAAACAGTTAATTTGTTTAGCTTTTTGCACTGTATCAAGAGTCAGCCAGAGTTTCGACTATCACAGTATCATTGTGTCTAACTAGGAGTTTCATATCATCTTCATACATTGTTGTATGAGATTTGCCAAAAGTGGAAGGTCACTAATCATAATTATATAGGGGAATGGCCTAATTCTGACCCTTGTGGTACCCCAACCTCTACATGACTTATTCTTCACCTTTTACCATTAATTTCTGCAATCTGTTTTCTGCCATTTAAATATGATTTAATTAATTTTAAAGCATTTTTTCTAATACCATAAAATTTGTTATGTTATCAAAGGCTTTGCTAAGATCACATATCACTGTGATAGTATACTGCTGTCACTGCTGTGTTTCAAAAGTCTCAGTTATTTTATTTATAACAGATTCAATTGCCTTTTTTACACCCAAAACTAGTAACAGCAGTTCATGGGCAATATTATGGGGAGCCAGGGAGAGAAAAAATAACACAATACATTAAATGCTGTGGGGGGCCAGAGAGGGGATAAATAACACAATGCATTAAGTTACTAATTCTCATTAACTGTACCTACTATTCTAAGCCATTTTTGCCTCCTTTTCCTTGGTAAATTCCTATCATTTTATATGAGGGCTGTTCATAAAGTTGCTTATGTTTATTTTAACAAAAACATCAATGAAGTTACACATTTTCTTTTACAATAGTTTGTTTTATTTTTTCACATAGTCTCTGGCTAGATTCAGACATTTATCAGAAAATTTTGCCTCCTGTGACCTCAGCCAACTAATTCACTAGACTGCAACTCTTCATTATTAGCAAATCACTGCAATGCAAGAGCCATTTCTTCATGTTCATTAAGAGTCCATTGTCTTGCACCATCATCACTCATGAGGTTTGGTTCTTAAACTTCATAAAGTTAATGACGATTTCAGTCACTTTACAGTTTTTTGCCACAAGAAATTGCATCACAGAGCATATCTCACATGCAGTGTAATTCTTGATTGCAGCACACATTTTGAAGTGCAGCTCAGCAAATAATGCATGACTTTCACACTACCACTATTCTAAGTGCAGTAAACATGGCATTGCTATGGTGATTACTGTGCCACTACATGAAAGCTTTATGAATAGGCCTTGTATTTATATCTAATCTTAAATTTAAGATTCTTCTCCCTCTTATTTAAATAGGTTACTTATCCCATTTTGGTATCAACAACTGTTCTCTCAGAAATTTTGTATTCACCCATTCCAAAATACATCAAATGTTATCTAATTCTTATAAAATCTTTAAGAATATTCTGAAATTTTTAATATCAGGTTGGCACCGATTAATAGATTTAATGTTAAACATTTGCTGATAGATAATGTTAATGACAGTATTCCACAAGAAGAAAAATCAGGTATTTACAAAATAAACTGTGCAGAATGTGAAAAAATCTACATAGGGAAAACAAAGAGAAACATAGGCACACAGTTAAAGGAACATTTCAGGAACATAAAGTACAAGCAAATAGAGAAATCAGCAGTAGCATATCATTTTTGGACACAAAATCACGACATAATAAATAAAACAAAATTATTAAAATCGGTACAAGGACCTACTGAATTAGCAACCTGGGAGGAAATCTACATCTACAAATACAAAGACAGCATAATGAACTTTGTCATTGTTGGGGATGAAAACATAAACTATAAGTTTATCACACCGCCACCAGAGCAGAATATACATTCCCACAGCTCAACGAATGATCCAACAGTTGAACTTTAGCCTGGCTGAAGATGGGAACTAAATGTTCTTGAAACTGGTTCCATACATTTATGAAAAGTAAATGAAGCTTTAAGAGTGTGTAGTTCAACTGAATCATACAATGATATCAATTAACTCTGTCTAATATTTTACCTTCTCTTCTTAATTCCAATAAGGCAATCCCATTGATAATTGATCTAGTCAATCAATTTGCAAAATTATCTATAACACACCTATTAACTTATATCCTTCATCTAGTCTCCAAATTTCTATTCTATTTAACATTTTGCTCTCTATTATCACATTATATGAATGCACTTTCTAGGAATCTCAGATATTTTGTTTAAGCAGTGTCTAACGACTCATAGCATGTAAAAGAGAGGTAATAATTTTGCTTAGGATGCTTGCACATTATTGTTATACCTATTATTGGATTATTTTACTGAACTAATCTTTTTCATATTTTATGCTGATCTCAGAAGTGTTTGAAAGCTTTCTTATCAATTTAATCTGTGAAAACTCTGACCTATTGCAAATTAAAATTCACAATACTGACTTCTCATATTTTATGTCTATGCTATAATTATTACTTGATTTGGTTAACTTATGTAGTATTTTGTAAATTAGTACTTATTTTGTTTTATATCTTTGAACAGAGACATACTCCACCTGGAAAAATAAATTTCTTACTGTTTGGTTCAGTTTTCCTTTTTACTTTTTTTATTACAAGATTTGTTGTTGCACAGTTAATGAAACTGCTGTGGTGCCTCAGTAGTAAAAATGGGCATTAAACACTATTAATGTGTTAATGAAATTCCATAATCACTGGTCTCCGTAAGATGCAATTATATAAAACATGTCATCTTCAAGTGAATCTTTATTTTCAACCTATAATAATTTTTAAGTTCTAAATACATTTGTTTTATTATAAAATCATGCAATATATATCAAAGCATCTGAAGGAGAGATTTTTCACTAATTTTAAATATTTTCTAAAAATAATTAAATTATTTGCTGACTCATATATATTTTAGGAACCAGAAGTTCTGAATGAAAAAAAATGTTAAGAAATATAGTAACTTTTTTTAACTGTTAATATAGTAGTAATGGACTTTTATTGTGGCAGGTTTAAAGTACACAAATAAGTATAACTGTTGCATGGGTTTTGCAGCTGTACATGCTAATACTGTTTGTTTATCAATCAAAGTATACAATACACAAAAATGGTAACATTAATTGCTATGATCAACTTTGTACATATAGAGATTCATACATGCATGCACACATACATACACACAAAAACTGATACATCACACATGTTCTATGAATAATTTTATATACATAGAATCAAACATAAATATAACCCTTAACCCTGAGCCCCCATTCCCTTTACCCACCTCCTTCCCAGCTTCCATCTCTTCTTTATAGCCATTTACTTTCATTGTTTGATCTTCATTAGAAATATTCCTGATTTATGTGTGTATCTCTCATGTACCAATACTTCCAGGCACATGTTCAAACTTCTGTTGGAATTCAGAAATTATGGTGGTAAATGCTCATCCCTTAAAAGCTCTGTTTCCCTGCATTCTGTCAGAATATGCCTGCAGGTATCATTTTCTCCTCACAGTGGGCAAATTCTTTCCCCAAAAGCAGTAACTATTTTATTTCCTTTCCAAGCCCCTAATCTGATCCAAGACCACTTCTGTGTTCTGTTCCACATACATCTAGATAATCATTCCCTCTCCCCTATACCTGACCTATTTGAACAATCAGATTAAGTGATACCATTTTTATGCAATGAATCCCAGTATTTTGCTTATCTATATCTTGCAAACATCTGTTAACTATCTTCAAACTATCCCTGTAACCAAATATACCCCAGTATAATTTTGTCTAAGACTTTCATTGTTTTTGATGCCAATCTATATCCTACCCTTCCCTTATTTGCTTCCTCAAACAAACTGCTTGAAGAAATGCTTGATCCCCCCATATTATTCTTAACCAGTACTTAATTATTCTTATTATTAAACGTAAACTTTTGCTAAAGATATCAAACTCTTTAAGAACCCAACATTGTGCTGTACCCCTTCCTACTTGTAGCATCTGTTTTAGAAACTGCATTTGTATCTGATTAATTTTCTCAGGTTTTTGACACCACATGTCATATTTGACCTAACAATCACCCAGTACACCATCTCCATTATTCTCAGTGGTGTTTTCAGTATTTGTACCAAAATCTAGACATTTAGGTATCTCCATTCTCAGATTTTGCAAGTTCAGTTCTTGTTTACGATATAACGGAATCTGTAACTATGTCAGTGCAGGTATTTATCTATTCATTCATCCACCCACTTATGTTCATTCCTTTTGATCCCATAATGATATTATTAATTATAGAACAAGTCAGAACTGGTTATGGAAATATACATAAAAATACAATATTACATACACTACTTAATTCTTCATTATGAAGTAGATGTTTATAAAAGAAGCTCAAAGTTTTCATCAACCAAAACTTTATTTAACCCTCAATATAGAATTAAAAAAAAACTTTAGGTGGGATGCATTACAGCATTATTGTCACTGCTCATTATAAGTACAAGCAAAGCAGTTTTCTGCTGCTTGCAAGATATAACTGCCATATATCTGTAGTTGAAATCTGCATCATCTTGAAAGACAGTAGAATGCATATTTCAAGCATTCTGAAGCAATAGTGTCTCAGAGTTTATGCATTATTTATTTAACATACATTTTTTGAAATATTAAGTGTTATATCTCTCATTTTAAAATTTCAGATTATAAATATAAGATGATCTGAAACAATTATGTGCATAATTGAGCTGGCACACATCAGACCCTTTTATTATTGTTATCATTCTTTTAAAAATAAGCCCATGTTTTAAACATTATACAATTTAAGATTATTGTATAATTGAGTCAAACTACACTCTCTTATTGGCTCCATCTACTTGTTTTATATTCAGAACATGTTTTGCGACTATTGTCTGCATCCTCAGCTAACTGTTGACTTTTGGATCATTTCTGATGTTCCTCGGGATGCATATTCTGCTCTGGTGGAGATGTGATGAACTTAAAGTTTATGTTTTCATCTCCGGAAGTATTGAAGTTCATTAACCTGTAACTATATTTATAAATGTAGATTTTCTCTCATGTTGCTTGCTCTGGGGGTCCCTGTGACTTTAATAATTGTTTTTTTCATTACCATGATATGAGGTGCTACTGCTAATTTCTCCATTTATTTGTGTTTTGTGTTACTCCAGGTTCTTTTAACAGTTTGATATGTATTTCTTTAGGTATTACACCACTTCTAACTTATCTCTGTGATTGGCTTAGAACAAGCAGAATTAATGATGCACACATAAAGGAATATAAATCACCACAATTTGCATAATCCTATTTTTCATTCAAGGGCAAATTCGTAAGTAAAAATCAGGATTTAACTATGGGCATCTCCTTATCCCCATTTCTAGCTAACTTCTTCATTAGCAGATTTGAAACATACTGCAACACAGTATTTCTGTACATATTTAATATTTAGTACAGATATATTGATGATATATTTGCCAATAGTTAACAAAAACACATTAATGATACCATAAAACTTCTAAATTTACAAGATAAGAATATATTCTTGATATTATTGAATGATTTAGTTGAACTACACACTCTTAATGCTTCACTTACTTGTGATAATATATAGAACCAGTTTTGAGAACATTTCGTTCTCATCATCAGCTTGGCTGAAATTCAACAGTCAGATAATTTGTTAACCTTTGGGAATGTGTCTTCAGCTCTGGTGGTGATGTGATAAACTTGTAGTTTATATTTTCATCCCCAGCAGCATCAAAGTTCATTAGACTGTCTTTGTATTTGTAGAAGTAGATTTTCTCCCAAGTTGACTTCTGTAGGTCCTTGTACTGCTTTTAATAATTTTGCTTTATTCACTATGATGTGGTTTTCTGTCCAAAAATGATATGCTACTGCTGATTTCTCTATTTGCTTGTACTTCATGTTCCTTTAACCATGTGCCTATGTTTCTCTTTGTTTTTCCAATATAGAATTTTTCACATTCTGTGCAATTATTTTGTAAATACCGCTGTTTCTTCTATTGCTGGTGTGTTAAACTGTTGATAACTGCAGATTATCATATATAATCACTGAAAGCTGACAGTTTTAATCCCATTTGAATTTCTGTACCTTTTTGTGTACTAGTTCTTTTTTAAAACTGTTTTTAACCGCTGTTTCTTCTCTTTGTTTGTATTCATTAAAATATTCTTCCCACAGCGCACAAACATGTAGTTATGAGCAGTTTAACATACTGGCTAGTTAACCTACAAATTAGCAAAGAAGAATATTTTAATGAACACAAACAAATAGAAGAAACAGCAGTTAAAAATGGTTTAAAAAAGAATTACTACACAAAAAAGTACAGAAATTCAAGAGGCAAAAACGTATCAAAGAAACCACAACACTTTCAGCAAGAAAAGATAAGCTAATTTTTAAAAAATGCTCATATCATCCGATGGCTACAAAAAAATTTGAGAATATTCTTAAAGATTTTTATATCAGGTTGGCATGGTTAACAGATTTAGTGTTATAAACCTACTGATAAACAATGTTAATGACAGCATTCCACAAGAGAAAAAAAGCAGGTATTTACAAAATAAATTGCACAGAATGTGAAAAATTGGAAATTGGAAAAACAAAGAGAAGCATATGCACACGGTTAAAGAAACATTTCAGGAACATGAAATACAGGCAAGTAGAGAAATCAGCTGTAGCATATAATTTTTGGACAGAAAATCTCGTCATAGTGAATAAAGCAAAATTATTAAAGTTAGTATAAGGACCTACAAACTAGCAACTTGGGAGAAAATCTACATCTACTAATACAAAGACAGTGTAATGAACTTCGATGCTGCTGGGGATGAAAACATAAATTACAAGTTTATCACATCACCACCAGAGCTACCGCCACAGGTGGCCGAGGTCGTTAAGGCGCGGACTCGTAAGAAGGAGGTCTGGGGTTCGAATCCTGCCAGGACCGTCCTCCCTGATTGAAGTTTTTTCCAGGTTTTCCTCAGTCTCATAAATGGCAAATGCTGGGGAGGTACCTTAAACTTAGACTTGGAATGATTCCTACCTTAAAAATAAATCATCCTTTCTCAATATATCATTTCATCTGATGTATCATGTCCATCGCCTGTGGTGCCTCTGTAGCAAAAACTGGCATTAAACACTATTCATTCATACCACCAGAGCTGAAGGCACATTCCCAAAGCTTAACAAATTATCCAACAGTTGAATTTTAGCCAAGCTGATGATGAGAATGAAATGTTCTCAAAACTGGTTCTGTATATTATGACAAGTAATTGAAGTATTAAGAGTGTGTGGTTCAACTAAATCATACAATAATATCAATTATTTGATTGGCTTCTATGTGCAAGTTCCAATTAACATTTTAATTAAGAACACATTGTTCTCATATGAAAAAAAAAAAAAGCAGATAACATGCTAAGTTTCCTGGACATTAAAATAATGCAATATCAAGGCAACCTGGAATTGGAATCTACAAAAAGAACACACAGACTATCACATCACAGCTGACAGATTTAACCAAAAACACATTAACATGCAATAATCAACAGCTTAATGCACAGACTCATTAACCTACCCATTAACAAGAAAAAAATCTCTGAAAAATATAAGCAAATAGAAAACACGGTGATAAAAATTAGATTTAGTAAAGAACAGGTTTACAAAAAAGTGTACAAAAGTTCAAGAGGACAAATTTTATTAAAGAAGCTACAACACTTTCAGCAGGAAAAAATAAGATAATTTTTAAAAATTCACGTATTATTCATGAGCTATGCACAAATTTAAAAATATTCTATAAAATTTTAATGCTAGATTGACACCAATAAACAGATTTAATGTTAAAAATCTCCTGAATGGCAATATTAATAAAATTATTCAACTGGAGAAAAAAACAGGTTATCTACAAATAAATGTGCAAAATGTAAAAAAACCTATATTGAAAAAATAAAGAGAAACAGCTCATAGTTAAAAGAACACTTCAGGAACATAAAATACAAACAATTAGAGAAATCAGTAGTGGCATCTCATATCTGGATAAAGGACCATGAGGTAATGTAAAAAAGCAATTATTAAAGTCAACACAGGGACCCTCAGAGGTAGCAACATGAGAGAAAATCTACATTATAAATATAGATACAGATTAATGATCTTGACACTTTCACTTAAGTTCATCACATCTCCAGCAGAACAGAATATGCCTCCCAAGGAACACCAGAAATTATTCAGCAGTGGACAATTAGAAGAGGATGCAAACAATGGTCATGAAATATGTTCTAAATATAAAACAAGTAGGTGGAGCCAATAAGAGTGTGTAGTATGACTCGGTCGTAAATAATCTTAATTGTATGATTTGCATCACAGTACAAGTTCCAATTAATACATTTTTTTATATCAAAGACTTTAGATTGGATTTTGATTTCCATAGTTAATTTTTTGTGTGTCTCATTTCATTTATCTGTACTTATGTGTTTTCACCCTCAAAAGCCTAAAATTGATTTTCAGTTCCAAAAATGCATTTTTTGCTTTTGAAATGTGAACTTTCTTTTGAATTAGGTGTAATGACTGAGAGTAGAACATTTAAATGACAGCATCTCAATGAAGCTTCTATTCTCAGGATGTCTCATTTATAAAAATGATCAATAGCACACTTTAGCATTTATATAAGAAGCTACTCAGTAGAGAATGTGGTTTTAGTTAGTATATTCCTTAAATGTTTTTCAAATAACAAACAGTCTGTTCATAATTTTTAAGCTACATAGTTGTCATTCCATTTAAAATTTTTAAAATAAAATATCATAACTGTGAATAACAAGTTCCATAATAATATTTTTGATATCTTCCTACATAACCACACCTACATAAATATAATCTGAAGGTTGACTGTTTGAAAAATTTTAAATGGCTAATTATTCATTAAAATAATGCAATATTTTATCCAGAGACTTAAAATTCAAATTATACTTTTCCAATGGTGAAATAACCTTTAATTTATGTATATAAATTTAATTTCAGTTGTTGTTTATGAAATAGCTTACAAGGTGGTATAAGGAATTGTATTTTTTTTAAGGTCTTAATATTAATGTTTTTAAGAATTAAGAGAAGCATGAGGGTAGTAAATTGGAGTAAATTATACAGAGTATTTCACTCACTTTCAGTCTCTTATTTTCACACAAAACTTTCAAACTAATGAATGCAACAGTGACATTTGAGTGGATGACTTTGGTTCATATGAAGCATGATCGCCTCAAACCAAATGTTTAAAATGATTGCCATTAGCATCAATGCTTATCTGTACACCTTTTCCATGCTGCAGAAGATATTCACTAACACTTCAGGAATGCAGCTTCAATTTCATTTCATTTGTTTTCTTGTAGTTTTAATAGTCTGTGATTTGTTGTCATTCACTGTCTCTCTCTCCCCTGGAATAAATTTAGTAGGGTAAGATTCAAGTGATGTGTTTTAAAAGTACTTTAGAAATTACACTATATTAAAAAAAAAAAAAAAAGAGAGAGAAACAATTTCTTTCTTATATTGGAGGTGCAGCAAGTGGCACCATTCTGCTAAAAAGGCAGTACAAAGTTTTCTGTCATCAAAATGATTCACAAATGCTTAGAAAAAAATCCATATATCTATAAATTGCAATATCCACCATTGTACAAAATGAAATGGGACCATTAATTTGCATCAATTTGTAATCAGATCATGCAAGATTTTAAAGGGCTAAACAGACCTAATAATTAAACTTCTTTATTTAAAATTCATCTTTATCCAACATCACTAGTGTTGCAGTACACTATCTGTTGACAACCCTGTAACAATGGAGCATTTGGATGCATTATAGTGAATATGCAATTGGCCTTCATGGGCATGGGTAAATATGGTTTATGGAATAGAGCCATAAATTATATCTTTCATTAACAGTGCTTCCCATAAACCAAGTACCTCTGCATCAAATTTCTGTGAACTACATCCCCAAGTTTGAAAGCCATAGGAAAAATTGGTGTCCGAGAGCGGATAAAACATCTGATACCTAAATATAAGTTGGACCAACCTTGAAGATACTCAGTATTTTTTTATACTTCTCATAGACTTATTTATGTTATAAATCCAACATGCTTCTGATTATTGTATAAAATGTTATAGTTATGCTTTTAAGAAATCTTTAATTTACTTCAAAATTCACATCTGCCTAAATTTATTAATAATATATTAAATACAAAAATGATTTCAATAATTTGAGAAAAATCCCTGATGTATTCCTACTTTCATCCAATATTCAGTACTTAATTAATAAATTCTAACATAATAATTATGATAGAAAAGTTGATGAGAGGCACAAATAAAAATACAAAAATTTCTTCATTAAAGAAAAATCTTATTGTAGCACATAAGATCTATTCCATTTAGTTGCAAATGTAGAGAGGCAAAAGAATCAATTACTAATAAAATGTATTTGTATTAGCATAGTATTAAAAATAAATAATAATTTACTATACTTTTAATTTGTGTATTTATTACACTCTTCACATCATTTTCAAAAGTTTAACTCTTTTTCTTCCAGTTCATCAGTATATTTAAAAGCTATAATAGCTTCTTCAAATAATAATAACAGAAAATTGTAGAAAGTATTATCATTATTATTTATAAGCCATTTTATGCTGCAAAAAAGATAAATAAGTAATATTTTAATAAACTATATCTAATGACAAATATCTATGATTAAGGTGCAGCAGTATTTGCATGCAAAAATCATTAAGCAAAATTGCCTAATTGAGCTTTATTTCTAGTTTTTTCTACATTTTGAGAAGCCAAATAAGGCATCACAGTTAAAAATCTGGGATTTTGCAGAACTGAGTTTAAACCATGTTATAATTCAAAATATAAAGACTATATTTTCTAAACTGTTTTCAGTTTTAAATGAGAATTATATGCAGCTGAAGGTCTTTTACAGATATTTTTCTTTTATACAAGTAACATTTCTCACTATTGCATAATTACATAATTGGTATTAAGTTCAGTTAATGCAATGCATTATGTGGCATCCATTTTTGTGCAGCCGTTGCCGAGGACGGGAGGAAGAACCACGTTTTGTGTATGGGCGTTATCGTCATCCATCAGGTCGCCATCCACCTGGTTATCACCTACAGGAGGAAGAAGGTATCTATGAGACTGCTGATCATGACAGAGGGGGGGACCAAATGTGTGGTGACACACCAGATAGCGAAAGGTAAGGAACAAATAATTATGTTGCATTTTAACTTCAGTTAACTCCTATAAACATTGCAATTATATTAAACACATTAATTATTTATGCACTGATTTTTTTGTTCATTTGTCTTCTTATTTAATCATTCAATCATTAATTTATTCATTCATTCTTTAGAACTGAGTTATAAAATTATCATTTATATGCTAAATATGAATTTTTAGCCATAAGTCCTTGAGTATTTAATTAGAGATGTCTACAATAAAGGGATATTATGTACTAATTAAGCCTACTCCATGAACAAGCTGAGCATATTCAATCAGAACTAGAATGGTACATATATATCTAGTATGTAATGAACAAAATTAGAAATGAAAACAAATGGCATCCCTAATGGTATAAATAATTAATGACTTAAGGATAAAATAAGCAGGGGTGGAAAAATCCCAGGAGCCTATACCTGGGCAGTCTTATGTTACAGTTTTATTAAACTTTATTCTTCAGCTGTTTGGTATGTGCAGTTAAAATACTGCAAGAGATTTACTGCTTTAGCTTATATCTATTAAACACATATTTAATAATAAATTTGGAGTGAGTAATTTTCATTTTTATTTCTCACATGTAGTTAATATGTTAATGCTGATGGTAACACTGCTGATTTTATGAAGCTAGAAGGTCTTAACTTACAAGCAAATAATTATCATTCAATGTTTAGCTTTAAGAAATAACTATATATCAGTTTCATTTTGTACATTTATTTCTTAAATAAGATAAGCGACCTCTTCATCATTATACTTTTCTAATCTTTATGACATAATGTATCATTTACAGCTAGCAGTAAATCTCTATTGAAATAAGAAAATTTCATGATTATGATTATGATTATTTCATTCAATAACTTTCGAAAAATAATTTTTTTTTAAATAATTCTTTTGGAACTCACACAGTGAAGCTTGTTAAATGTAAATTATATGTAATCTGTTGTCTAACACACTCTTATGCTTGCTTCCTTGCTTACTTACAAAAAGTGAAGCAAGCATAAGAGTGTGTTAGATGACAGATTAGATAGAATTTACATTATGATTATTTGTTATTAATTCTATGAATTATAGCATATTTAGTTATAAATATATAATAAATTCTGCATCTGTAATGCACTTGCAACAAATATGTGGTATCTATATTGGGATCAAATGGCCATGTTCCATATAGAGGCTTGTGGAGGTAGTGTTTCTATAATTTTTAAATATAGAGTATATAATGGAAGCTATTATGTTGTTATGGCTTCTATTTACTATTGTCATTAAAATATATTAAACATGTTTTAGGTTCATTACCTAACTTTAACAAAGGAATGCATCTTAACATTTCATCATCTTTCACTGAAACAACATATGTTACAACTTTATCAAATTGTTTATACTTTTTATACACTTCTTAAATAGTGTGTTTATGGTTTCATTTTACCATATCTAAAACCTATACAATGTTATTAGGTATGCAGAAAGTGTATCCACAAAAGTAAATATGTTTATTAAGATATTTCTTCGTTTTGATACTGTACAAAAGCTGTGAGAAATATAAACATATAAATAAGGAGATGAATTTATATACATCATTTTTACCCTTACTGTACATTTACCATTATAAATAATCTCTTTTTTTCACTCCGAAAATCACAAATGAGCAAAATTGTAGATATAATGGGATATATTTGATGTTGAAAATGATTGTGACATTTAATAAAAAAAATGATTGAAACATTTGTGTACATGTATATATCTTATCATCTGATTCCTCCATGGAGATTTTTAGAAGCCTAACATTTCTTAATGCTGCATTCATTGATGTTCTTTATTAAATAGTTTATTAAATCACATTCTGCTGTCATTAAATTGATTTTATTTAAAGTAATTAAATATAATTATACAATAGCATATTACTGCTTGAGAAGATAATACAAATCAGATTTTTTTTTTTTTTTTTTTTTTTTTACTTTAAGAATGAAAAGGGGCTTTATAATAACAAAATAATAATAATAATAATACTTTTATGTAAAATATTATCTAGCATACATGTATTTAGGTAAACTTGAAGACTACTGAATTAATATTCTGATTCCAATATTAGGATATATATAAGACTTGTTCTTTTTTAAAAAATATGGAGTTCAATTTTTCATAAAATGACTTTATGGCTTAATCAATCATATTCTAAGTAAGAATAATCTAATGGTGATTTATCTCAAATGATTCCACTCTAGAAGACATTGACCCAATGACTGGTATTTAAACAACCGAGAGGGGCGATGGAACTTCGAAGTTAACACCAATGGTAGGTTCCATCAAATTGAATAAGAGCTTATCATTCCCTGGCTCCTAGGATATCCAAATATTTTTCCATCCCTGATCATCATTTTATATGAAGGATATTGAAGAACTATTAAGATAGTAACTATTGGATGTAATTAAAGATGTATGGAATCTCAGGATAAGCATGTTTTTTTTTATTCAGTTATATTATTTGCATTACATGTCTCAAAGAAATTTCATATTAATATAAAAAGTATTGCACTTAGAAGCCTTACTAATACCAAAATTTATGACTAATTGGTTATTGAAATATAAGAAGAAAATATGAAACTGAACAAGTTAAATTTAATAACTTGTTTATTTTCAAAAGCAAGACCATTAGCATCATTTACTGTTATGAGACTAAACACATTAATAAGTATGCTTTCTAATTGCAAAAAATATTTAATTTTTCTTTTCTATTTCTTAATTTTCAAGAATGCTTACTTGAGAATTTTGCTGTAAATATTGGCCTTAACTGTCTTATATTCTTTACTATAATTTTTACTCTGAACATTAGTATTGAAAAAATATGTTGCAATAGCTGAAATATGAATCAATCAAATGGCGCTCAGTGCAGAAAACTACTGCAGAAAGTAATCCCATCTAGTATTGCATCCTGAATTTAAATTCTTGATTAGAATAATTAACTTCAGTGATTATACTTCCATATATATTGATTTTCCTATTTTTGTTTTGCATTTATCAATTTTTATGTGGTTCTTTGTCTTTGTTGTGCAAATATTAAATAATGCTCGTCTAATTTTATATTTTAATTTAAAGTTTTAGTGTATTAGATGTGGGTAAATTGGTAGATTACAGAATGCTTTTGCTGCTCTGAATACAGCTATTACTTTTTAACATATGAAGTTGATGAAGCTGATATTTCTGTAATGAAATTCTGCAATAATTATAATTTTCATAAAAACAGTTAATTATTTATGAATGCATTTAAGAGCAAATAGAACAAAATTAATAAGTTTAAATAATGTTAAAATAATTTTTTTAAATAGTATTTGATACCTGTTTTAACTACTGAGGCATCACAGCAGTGAACACTCCATGATACATGAGATGAAATGATAAACTGGGAAAAGATTTTTTTAAGGAAGGAAGCATTCCAGGCCCTGGCATTTGCCATTTATGAGGACTGAGGAAAACCTAGAAAACCTCTTTCAAGGAGAATGGTTCTGGTGGGAATCAAACCTCAGACCTCCAGCTCACTAGTCTGTGCTTTAACAACCTGTCACCCATGACAGTTACAGCTATGATGGATATATAATGTATTAATATGGCAGTTAAATGCATCTTAATACTGCTTAGAGGTTAAACTAGAAATGAATTGTGATGGGAAATTTTGTAATTTATCCTAGAAAGAGGATTATTGTGGATAGCTTTGTCCTGATATGTAAATGAATGGGGTGGAAAACAGTTTCTGAAAGATAATATTGTATAATTTTAACTGTATTCACTCAAGAAAACTACAAACGCAGTGTTGATAGAAGCAGTTATGCCAACATTAAATTCACTTCCACTACAACTTAACAATATCTCTGGTTTAACAACAGCAATGGTTGGAAAGCATGAAGCCATAGTAAAATTCATTGAAGATGAAGCTTGCCAAATCAGTAATATGTATATCTATGCTATATTTTATTTGCAGAAAATTTGTGTTCCAAGTCTCTTAAATGGACCATGAAATGAAGTTGTTTATCAGAACAGTGACTGTTTAAAAGTTAAAGGGTTAAAGCTCTATCAGTTACAAAATTTCTCAAGTTCCTAAATTAAGAATAAGATAGTGCCAATCAATATACTCAAATAAGGTGATTAAAATATTGAAACCAGTATTAATTTGAAGAATGAAATAAATTACTGTTTCGAAGCAAGTAAAATTATATACCAGAGTTTGAGGATAAAAACTGAATCCATAACTCTGCATTTTTAGTCAAATTCAATATCAGATTTGAAGACTTAAGAAGACATCAATCACACTTTTTTCTCATTTGTAACATACTTTTTACAGATATCTGGGACATTTAAGGATAAAAAATTATGAATTGCTTTGTTATTTATAATTAGGTAAGGGAAAAATTTCAAATAACTTGGTTAATAAAATTTTATAGATAATGTCTAAATAAGCAAAAATACCTGCCTTACAAACAAGTGCTATTCATGAGTTCTCTCTTTGGAAAAACTTACATTTGAAAAACAACTTTTTAAATGAATGAAGCACATAAAAACTGCAGTCTATCTTGAAAACTGCTTGTGCATTGCAACATCATCAGTGGAAATAATCTTGTATGCACTTGCTACTGCTAACAATGTCAGCTATTGCCTAGGGTTGGTCATGAATGACACATTGTCATTCAAAGCAAAGAAAAATAAAATGATATAATATCTATCAATCAGTAAAAGATATAATATCTACAAAATGTACATAAAATGACATAAAAATAGTTGAATCTGGGCAGGTAGACTACTGTGCAACAGAACTTGTACCTGTGTCTAGCAGTTCTGTACAAGACAGGCAGTTATATTTCATCCATCAGCTGTATATATTCCAGGTTCACAACTTATTTTATATTATTTTAATGTAATTTTATGTATCTTATATCTTTTACTGGTTTGGTTGCTAATTTTTGTGCATAATCTTTTCTTTGCATTGTGTATCAATGTATAACATTGATATAAAATTTCATTACGAGGGATAAAAAGAGGTTCTATTGTTATCTGTTTAAAGGGTGTAGTATCCTCAGATGGCTTGTTTTGTTACAATTTATATAAAATAAACAACAAATCATATTTTTTGTGGATCTCACTAAACAACTAGCCAACCTAATATGCTTGGAGAATTTTAGAAATAAGGTTTAAAGCTGCTCATAATAAAATTTGTTATTGAAAGTCATATCCTTAATAATATGAAATATGAAATTAAAACTAAATAATTTACATAGATGTTACTAAATCCATTAACTAGAACTTCTTTAAAATGAATAATTTCAATATTTGTTAGGCATAACAAAAAGTTCAGATCAAGAGTAAACAAAATGCTGCATTTCTGAAGTGAATAATCACTCCTGAGATTCCTAAAAACATTTTATAAAAGGTATTTATGATGATTCTTCATTTTCCCAAAAGAATATAATAGTATTCAGTAGCCCTTCATATAAAATGACTTACTATTAGAGAATAATGTGATCATTTCATACCTGCATATTTTAGTCCTAAGTATAGATAATAAAGTAGATGTTCCTCATAATATTTTTAAAGATATCAGTCCTTAAAATGTTCTTGGATTATGTATATGTATCCTTTTCTTTTAGAAAAAGCTAATACCGTTTGTTTAGTATACTGAAGTATTTTAAATGTTCCTGTTAATCACAGAATTCATAGAAAATTTTACTGACCAAATAAAATTTCCTGCCAAATATTTCTAAAACCAAAGCATGGATTTTTGTATGGGTGGTATTGTTAAGTACATATATCCAGAGCTGTTATTGAACATTTATCAGGAAAGCAATCATAGATTTTAGACTTTGTTTTCCTGGAATCTTAAGCAACTCCAATAGATATTCAATTATTCTCTGAATGCAGCACATAAACAGCTGCTACAACTATTTTCTTTATGAAAATAACAAGGGTATATCACCTGTCTTGTTGCTTTTGATTTATAAGTAAAATATTTTTTTTGTTTAAAAGTTATCAGGAATTTTTCAGTAGATTTATTTTAAATGTCAAAGAATGGGCTAAATATGACATTGTTTAAAGAAGTATTATATCTGATAATGTACTAGCTCAAAAACTATACAATTGTTAAAGCAGTTAATTTCTGCACATGCTTATTGCACAAATATCATTTCTTTCCTTACATTATACTATAAAGAATGAAGGGTTGGTATAAATTAGTAAGTATTTATATAACTAAAAATGTTAATTGAAACTTTTATAGTGAAACTAATCATATAATTAAGATCATTGTATGATTGAGTCAAACTATACACTGTTATTGCTCCACTTACTTGTTTATAAAATGTAGTACTAGTTTCATGAACTATTGTTTGCATCCTCAGCTAACTGTCTACTGTCTACTCTACTCAGCTGTTAGCTGAGGATGCAAAAAGGTTCATGAAACTAGTACTGCATATTATAAACAAGTAAGTGGAGCAATAAAAGGGTGTAGTTCCTCAATCATACAATGATCTTAATTAAGTATTTATATGTTTTATTTGCTTTTATTATTTAAATGTTTTCTGTTTATCATTCACAATTTTTGCTTTTCAATTTCATTGAGCAGAGGAAAAGGAAAAGTTTTATGTGGTAGAAGTGGAGGGAGACTAAGAGGAAGAAAGATATTTGATATATTTATTCAAAATTCAAGGTTTTAGAGAATATGCATATAAGCTTAAAGCTTTAAAAATGCATAAAATAAATAGTTAAAAATTACAGTCTTCTAATTGACAGTCCTTTTTTCCTAATGTTACATGTTTACCAGTATTTTGCTGCCTATGGTTGAGCATTTTCTTTTGATTGTAGTGAAATCAAACTATACATATTTAGATATAGTTCTGTATACAAATATACTTGTAGCTACCAAAAACAGTGTCAATATACATTTTTTTGTGACAAATGGCAAATTAGCTGGTTTGTTTATTAGTGAATATAGATAAAATAACAGTGCAAAACACTTTTTATAAATATGTTAAACTCTGAAGAAAGCTTTCTTGGGATGTTGTAAACATAAAGTTAAAATGTATTTGTATGCTAAATAGAACACTTCCATCAACTTAAATACCTTTATATGCACATATAAATATCAGGGCCACTAGATGAGTGTCTTGTACAGCAGAAATGACCTCTTTTTAAATATTGTTGGCATAATGGTTTGAAATCTTTCCAATCTTTATTGCCCATGCAGTTAAGCTCTAAAGTTTATAAATGAACTGTGTAAAGCTAGAGATTGAAATAGAGCCTTTTTGAGCCAGGATTTTAAAAGAAACTTAAATGAGATACATCATTTGAGTATCTTCACTGAAGTTTGAGAACATTTTTCCTTGATACATAGCAGTTCTCCACTTATTTAACAAATTTAAGAAAAGATGCTTAAAGAGGGAGAGGGAATAGGAGATGAACAATGATACTAACTGAAGAAAATATTTCAATGTATAACAAATGATCACAGAAGATTCAAGGTTGAGTTTTGAGGTTTTAAAGTTGGCTCTAAGGATCAGTTCATCAAGTATTTCTAATATTCTTCATCAATACCTATCAGTGAAACAATTTGTTCAAAATGGATGTTCCACAGTTTAACCAAAAGACAGAATATTTGCAGGATGGAATGATACCAAAATGTGCTTCCAGCAGAAATCATGAGTGGTGAATCTTAGATCTACAATTTGATCCTGAAACCAAATGCCAGGATTTACAGTTTGATCCTGAAACTAAATGCCAATCTTCACTGATGTCTGGTGTTCTGTGAAAGTCAAAAGGGCAAGGAGTACTGGAAAGCAAATAGTCTCCACTTTATTTTCAATGAGTGGTAGTTGGCAAACATTGTTCTAGAAAATCGGAAAAAAGCTATTGCAAAGTGACATATTTAAGTCTGCTTTTCCATAATGTTCAAGGTATAACCAAGATTTGGGCTGAGGCATTTTGTTGCACCATGACAAGTGCTTCTGCTTATATTGCCATTGCAATTGGAGAGCACAAAGCAAAAACTGCTGATGCATCCACATGACCTGACACCATCTGACTTCTTCCTTTTAATGAGTCAGAAGAACTACCGTTGAGGTCACCAATTTTCTAACCCTAAAGAAGCAACCAGTCTACAAAGAGAAAGTGGCTGCAGTGCCAGAAAGTGCATGATGTAGATGCTTTCAGAAATGGTTCCAGAGGACACAGTTTTTATACAATGCCAAGAAGAGCAGTACTTTGAAAAATTGTGATGAACAAAACTTTGTGACTCTTATTTATGAGTATTTCAAAACTTATCTAGTGACCCTTGTAATAGATCTTGAATAGATTGATTCCTGTATATGCTTTTTATATGTGGAGCCTTAGCATGCTTTAGAAAACTTGCTAAAGTAATAATAATAATAATAATAATAATAATAATAATAATTGCCAAAATACATAGCTAATAGCTGATAATAGTTCAGCAAAAAATATATTTTTATGCTAGAAATTAGTTAGTTAAAAATATATCTTAAATGAGGAATGCTATTATACATGTAGAAAACCTGAACCTATTTCTGAACTACAGGAAAAGTATTGAAAGCTATACACTTTAATATTTTTAAGATGTTTTATGATTCATACACATTACTATAAACCTTTTGAAATGTTGATTCCATACAAAGTCAAAATTGAATAAGGCAGCAATAGAGTTCAGTTCTCTTAGCAGTAGAGAGGAAGAAACATCACTCCTCACTTATCTAAGTTAAATTTGTCTGGATACTTACAAGAAATATATCATAAAATGATACATACATTCACTGAGAAATTTTAAAATTCTTTTTTCATATTGAAACAATGTGCAGTAATAATTAATACACACATTATACATATAGGATTTCTTATCTACTAGAGCAGTAGTTCTCAACCATTTTTGCATTGTGTGACTCCCTCACCATTCTTCAGAATGTCATCCCCTTCACACCAGTATTGACACAAATGTATAATGAACATAAATTTGAAATTATTTTATTTTGTTACTTTGGGAAAAAATTTACTTTTATTATTTTTTGTATGCAAGTTTTACAACACTATTAACAATGGAAAATATCCATTGATTTTAAGACTTGAATAGAAGCATTGCTCATACTCACTTAAACTGAAGCATACTTTAATAAACAAAAAGTAAGAAAGAATGCTAGGACAATGAACATCATTGTATAGTTATACAGTTTAATTTTGCTGTTCATGAGAAACTGTGATTGTTCTTCCTTCAATAGCACTTGGGTATTTAGAATGATACTTAAAAGGGCACAATGTAGGTTCATTTTCTATCTTCAGTATACTTCTTTGCTTCCTTTTCATTAGCAATGAGCTGAAAATCCTGATTCAAAAAGATATATAATGGGAGTATGGCATTGATACCTCTTTCCTCTCTTTTGGATATGAATCACATGATTGAATTTCTGTGATTTATTGGATCTCAAATCAGTCCTTGTCTCCGGAAACATTTCTTACAAATCATCAGGATTTTTCAACTGCCACCTTAAGTAATATTGCAAATGCAAATCCTGATTTCAGGAAAATATCAGCTGAGCACAATTTCCAGTATTGTGAAATATTCCAAAATATTCCTTTTTGTGAATACTAGAAATATTTATTCACCCTTACCTCCAATAAGAGCCAAAGACAATTTTTCAAGCATTTTAATGTTATTTACCTTGACCTTCTGTTCCAAATATCCAGTTGGCATTAAAATCCTTCAAGGAATCAATTGTTTTTTTATAAATGTTTTTATTCCTGCTTTGAATATTTAACTTATTCAGCAGCTCAAAACTGCCAACCACACAGGAAAGGCATAAGATCCATCCCTCAAATTATGTTCAAATAGATGACACAGCTAGATTGGTATCTTTGTGCTAATTCTGGCACATTAGATACTCTTCCAGAAAGATACATGATAACCAAATGCTACACACACAACTTTGTTACATCTCCAAGCCCTCCATGACTCATGGAGGGCTTGTTTTGATGCAGTGTTACAATTTTTATTGAGACTGTGCAAAGATCTTTGAAACGAATGCTTGGAACAACACTTCGGTACAGAAAGCACAATAAAAGGGAGGCAAATCAGTGATAACAACACATAAGAAATGTTTACTAAATTGGAAATAAAAGACACTTAATGTACATAATAAAATCACAATACATGAGTAATCAAAAGAGTATATAACTTCAGGATTATTTCATAGTTCCCTTTCTCCCTGAAACCACTCAGTTTCCTCTAGGAGGGAATTTTCTTGGTTAAAAACTCCTGCACTAGAGGCTCTGATCAAGCAGGTTTATTTACTATTAGCATTGAATATGGAATGTGCTTCTTATTCATCTCTAAATTAAGAGGAGATAGAGTTCATTGGTCTGAATCACACATTGTGACACTCTAAATGCCCTTCACAAGTACATCATTACTACTAAAACTGCATTTGTCCCTATCAATACCACCACCATTGTCATCCTTTCAGTTATCAGGAGTAAGCAATTCATTCTAAAGATGATTTCAATTAAAAAGTAGTTCCATACCTGGGAGCAACATGTTCTTGATAAAGTCTAAGAGCATGCTTGCTTCAGGAAGTTGCACTCTATGAAACAATAACTACAATGTGATTAGGGGAAACATGACAAAAACAACAATTACAGCTATATGTTGTTTGGACATTCTGAAGGTGATAAGTCATGAAATGAAGTTTTTCCACTTGTAAGATGGCAATTTGTAACAAAATTCTCTGGTGTTTCTGTACCTAACAGATGTACTATTGTGAATAGATTTACAGAAGTGGGATCTGTCTTTATAAGAAACTGAAAGCAAACCACAATGTGCTCACTGAGAAGATACTTGAATTTGCAGAAAGGTTAGAAAGGCACTGGAAATAGGAAGTATACAAACCTTGGCTTGGAATGCCATCAAATTTTTAAAATGAAAACTATATATATTAACTGTTGCTTAAGAATTTCAGCCATGTGATAATGTAAGTAGAGAAAATTTCTGTTGCTAAGTTTTGAATAGTGTTAGAAATTACTCTGTTGACCCACACCTAATTTTTTTTCATGGATGGAGCATGGTTCTAATTAAATGAACATGTAGTAACACAGAACAACATATACTGAAGCGAAGAAAAACTTGGTCATATATACAGAATACTATTGCATTATCAAAATTTGGTATAGTATAATGCTTACAGAATTATAGGGCCTATATTTTATGAACATGCAGAGATTCAGAGATAACATAATCACCCCATTCTTCAAAGAATTATCAGACACTGAATGTGAGCATTTTCAACAAGACTCTGCCATAGCTACAGCAAATAGCTAATCTCTTATCTGTTGTTAGCTTAAATTGAGAATTATTTTGATTGTTAGTAAGGAATTAGACCAAGCATAATCCTCAGATGTAATTTCTATTTATCCAGGAACTTGAAAAAATAAAATATATTGGGATAATTCACATTTGTTGAAAGAACTGAAAGACAATATAAGAAGAGAAATTGCAGCAATTTCACAGAAACTAATGAATGTGAATGCAAACTTTCTTAAAAGTTGTGATAGATGTGTGGTGGCACAGAAACATCGCTTCCAACATCTACTATGAGAAAGAAAGATGGTTATTGTAATTGTAATTTGCATGAGGGATCTGTGCACTTGAATTGAGGGCTATGTACATATGTCTGACTCAATTGCCATGCGGGCCACACTCACATGGATGAGTATCCATTTGAAAGCACAGTACTTGAAGTATACAAACAAATTACCACAATGATTAATATTACTTTGCACCCACATCGCCATTTACTGAAATAACAGATAACTAAATTGTACTTATGAAGCTGTACTTACAATTTATTTAATTATATGAGACAAACAAGTCTATAGAAACTTACAGATAACTTTTGTAATACACATTAAGCAACTTCCTATGACTCCAGAGGAATTATTACTTTTTGGTCAGCATAATTGTCATTATTTTTATTAAAATTTAACACTGAGCAAATACATATCATTTTGCCAGTCACGTGCATTCTAAAAAAATATGAGAAAAACATTTATTTTTATATATTTCTTTGTATTGATAGAGTGAAAGACATGGGAGTTTTTTTTTTTTTTTCACTCAACCAGTCTAATAAAAATACAAATCATATATACAGTTTAACAAAAATACTATACAGATGATTGTTGTTTACATTGTTTGATCTCTCACTATAATGGAATAATACATTTTTTTCAATATACACATCCTGGACAAAATATGTCAATCATTCTAGAACAAAAACACGCACAAAAAAATGTTTCCAACCTTAAAGATGGCTTTGATAGTTTTATGCTCTTTTCCATAAATCTAGTACAGTTACTTAGAAAGATAGTGTGTTTAGTTCCATTCAAATAACTGTTCAAAAGGGTTGCAGTGCAGATGTGATAATGTAGCAGATCAGCCTCATGTTTGGGCATGCCAATCTTTTAAGTGAAGTTGCCTTGTTTGCCAGTAAATCAATGCATATAGGTGTTTATAGAATGGAGTAACTCACTATAAACCTGTTATCAGCATCATAACATTGAACAGAAAAAAATTATCACTAACAGACACTGCTGCCTAATTGACATACGTTTGTTTCTAACTGAGCAGGAATTACTCCAGACAATCTACATTGGTCCATTCCAGTTATTTGCAGAAAAGAGAACTACAAGCAACGGATCTGCACAGGGTATCACAAAAAAAATAGTTCACAGCACTTCTCAAATCACCACATTTGACATGGAGTTGATGGCAGCAAAACTTTTTTTTTGCTATGACTAGCAAATTTCTAGAAGACTGAAAGCATGTAATATAGTCTGATGAATCTCATTTCTATTCATACTCCAATGATGAAAGGGGAAAAGGGTACTGTAGAGCCAATGATTTCTCATTCATTCAGATTTTGTTGTAGGTATTAAATGTAGGTGGTGTAGGTGGTGTTCTGTAGTTGAGTGGTAATGCTTTTCACATCATAAGCTGTGTTCTCTCATAGAATTGGACATGACTAAACCAGCAACCTTTGCCTTCTAGATGATTAAGGTTTGCCTTTAGCCAATATCTTCATGAAATAACCATGTGGATGCTTCTATCTTTCAAGAAAATTTCTTCATGTACAGGGCTAACTCTGCAAATTCTCTCAATTTGAATCCTATTGAGAACCTTTGGGACTATTAGGAACATTAGGTAAAATGTCAGAATAGCCATCTGCATACTCTGCCAGAACTTGAACAAATTAATGTTGCATTAAAAAAAAAGTTAATGTTTGACATCACTGTTACAAAAGTTCACTATATTTTATATAATGTTGCATACTTTCACAATCTTGTGTAGTTCATATCACCAAGAATTCAAGTTGTTATCTGAGCCAGGGACAATTTCAGCCCTTATTAGGTAACATCTGCTGAGGGTGACTAATATTTTGTCTGGGATTATATATATGTAATATATATAATGATATATAATATATCATTATTATAGAAACACTTAATCATTTCATTAAATTTCTTTTTTATCTCTTTCTCTCCTTTCTCATCTTTCTTGTTCATTTTATGTAAAAGAGTATGTGGATAGATCAGTGCCCGCAATCTCATATAAAAGGCCTAGTACTAGGTGCCTTCCTAGATTTATTTTATTTTACTTCCATAAGAATATTAAGATTAAGAGAGAGGAAAAAATTGTCAAGCACTTTCATTTAAACAGTAATTGAAATGGGACTAATTATTTGAAATTTGTTTGCACATATTTGTACAACATTGTATGAAAACAGTGAGAGAACATTTTCATTTATTTCTTCATAATATTGTCAATTTTTCTGTGGAGGTTGAAGCTCTGCTACAATGATATTCCCTGGCATTAGTATTTAAGACATTTTTTTCCACATACCTGTTTAAAGTAAAATAGCTTACTGGCAATGCAATTACTATATGTCCATTTGTGTACACTTTACTGCATGGTTACATGCATGAGAAGCTTATACATGAAACCCTTGTCGTTGTTGTTGTTGTTTATGATTATTATTTTCTAGTGATGAATTTATTCAAGCTCAACAACAGTTAGTCCGGTCGGCGAGTGAGGAAGCTCTTCCAGTGACAGCTAAACCAGGCACATCATCATCTTCTTCATATGATCGTAGTGGAGGTGCACATCATTCTCGTCACCATTCCTCACATCATCGAGCCAGTCCCCGTCAGCAGCAACAAGAGAAGTCCTCCCCAGCAGGAGTAATAGGAGGGGCAGTTAAGCGCGAGTACTATCCATCTCCTCCACCGTCAGAGAGTGAGGATGAAGAATCCTCTCCGGACTCTCCCAGTCCTGGCCCTTCCAGTGTTGTCCCAGTGGCTGCAGTCACCCAAATTGGTCCTGCTACTACAGATTTGCTACGGCGATCAGCCAGTGAGGACTCAGTCGACGAAGACAACGACTCGTCCAGGGAGACGGCTGCCTCATCTTCCGTCTCGGGAACGGAGCAGACTGCACTGCTGCGCCCCAAACGCTTCCCAGAATATAAACACTGATTACGGAGTGACTATAGGTAGAACAATTATTTACTCTCTGTCTTAAACACATCATGGTAGTAGAACATCTGTTCGGAACACAGATACTTGCCACGTTGTTGACTCAAGTGCTGTTTACTGTCAAGTGCGTGCCACTAGAAAACTTCTTATGCAGTTTCATATATTGCAGGGTACAAACAGTCATTATAAAGTGCTCATCACAAGGTGTCAAAAATTTTAAAGTGTGCTAACAGGTGCAACATAGGAAGGCCTCATAACATCATCAGGGTACTGACTTTGGTGAATGACCCATTTAGATAGGCAACTCTGAATGCAACCCCCTCCACATTGTTTTATGTGAAAGAGTGTGTCCTGTGAGAAGAGACAATTGTTTTAAAGTTAAAGGCCTTTTCTGATGGTTTCATTATAACATATACACTACACAGAGTGTGCTCATTCAATAAAATAAATAAACAAATAAAAAGAAAGAAAAAAAAACAGTTTCCCCACATATGGGTTTATTGTATGTGAATTTGGTGCAGGGTCCCAAAAACAGAATATTTTAGGTTAAATAATGTGTTAATACCACACATCTGTTTTTAGGGCTCTGTTTGTGAGATAGTAAATACTGGTAAAGTAAATAAGGTTGGGTGCTGGAATTTATTGTTAATAGTTATAAAGCAAAATAATCATATTAAAACAAATGTTTTATGGCTGAAAATACAAATACATTTTTTAAAAGAAAGATAATAGCATCAATGTAGAGCATCTATATATTAGTTATATCTGTTTGTTCATTTCATCATATTATGCATTGTAATCAATGCATTATAATAGCACTCCTATCTGGAATGTTACTTCCTGTTTTATAAAAATCATGTTGCTTTCATAAGGCCTTCTGGCATTTAGAAAATAATAAGAGACTAAAAATTTCTAGTAATCCCTTCCTAACTGAATAATTTAATTCATCTAATTGAATTTTTTTAAATGTATGATTGTGTGCTTTAATGTTGTGCTATTTTTAGGAATTTTTAAAATGAAATTACTTTTATTCTAAAATGTCTATTTTGTTCATATGTCATGTAAGTAAAATAGGATTATTAGTAGTATATTTTAATGTAAACAAAACTGAAAAAAGCTACTTGCAAATGTAATTAAGCCTTCATGCTATTATTCTTCTGCTAAAGCTTAAATATTCAGCCATTTATAACATGTATACCTTTGGCTATCTTCCTAAAACAATGTATTTCATTGGTTTCAGATAAGCCAATTCTAGTGATAGAACCACAAACTTGCATTCAAATTGACTAAATTGAGAATCAAGAGTCATCATAAATAAAGTGTAAACTTTAGGTTTCAGTATAATACTATTACTAAGAAGTAAGCCTATAAAAATTAATGCAAAGTGTTTTTAATCCATAGTGAAATAAACACTAATATGATTATAAAAGAGAATCATAATATGGTGCAATTTATGGCTTTTATTCTAAACATAATGTGAATATATAAATATTTTCCATAAAAATTTAATGAAATTAACATAATATCTAGAAATTATAGTAGAATTAAACCAATGATAAATTATTCATGTATGATTTTTCATGTTTGTATGTCATGCAATTTTTTATCAAGTTATTTATACAAATTCCAAATGATTAAAAATTTGTGCAAACAACTGTTAAATGGTTCTCCTTACATAAAATAATAATGTGCAAGCAATGAATAACAATATTTTAAATAAGCACAAGCATAAATATTACTCTTTTTTCAGTGAAACAATGAATAAGTTTTACAATATGTAAACATGTATATTCTATATATGTGTAACATGTGGTTTATATTACATTAAGAGAAAAATGTTCATTGCTCCTACAGCATACAGCATTTATTTATATAGGAAGTTCTTCTGCAAGGGTAACTCATCTCTTTATATTTGCCATCAGCAAAAGTATTACAAGTCTGTGTAATACTAAGGTACTAGTTGCCATTATATGCAATATTACGTTAATTTTTTCTATATTTTCTTGCATTATTGTTATTATTATTGTTATTATATTATACTTTTAATTTGTTTGCTTACAATTTTTTATTTAATATTTATCTTTCTTTCTTCCTTCATTGTTCCTGGCATGATAACATTAAAGAGATAGGGCTAATTTAGTTACCTGGTGTCCTCTGCCTCCATTACATACAACTGCATTGACAAACAGTACTATTGCAGAGGGACACAGTACATTTTACAGCTTTATAGATAAAAAGAATGCCACCTCTCCATTAGGCAGCTTCTCATTATCCTCATGAAGCTGGGTAGAACCCATACTAAAACCTTTGTTAACTAAAAAAATTTCCAATAGATGCCATGGATTGTATTCAGAATTCCCCAAGTCACAGCTAGCAATCTGATCACTAGACCAGGGAAGCAATTTAATATTCACTACAAATGTATTCACCATTACACAAGATGCTCAAAGTGTGTACCTTCCCTTCCTCTCTCAGATATGTCTGCACCCTTGTAAACAATTTATAGAAAATTGGGTTAATACTGAATATTACTTGATGAATATTTTCTTTTAGAGCTTCCAGATTATATGGATTGTTTCTGGATGCTTTAATTTAATAAATAACCATCTTATAACAATCAGAAAAGTTGAGATCTAAGGATTTTGAAGCTGAAAACAAGAACTAATTATTCTGTCATTAAACTTTTCACTTAAATGGTGAATACCTGGGAAACTTGCCACGAAGTTCTATGCACTATGATAAATTATTATTACAAAATCACTCAAATTTCACTAATTTTATTCCACTTACTTGGACATGTTTCAAATTCAGATGAAGATGGAGGCAAACACCTTTGAAACATGTCCAAGTAAGTGGAACAAAATTAGTGAAATTTGAGTGATTTCATGACAATAATTTGTCATTATACTATATTTCACTGTGAAAATCCCATATACAAAAAACTTCTCTGTGCTATTTGGCAAAATTATCATTATCATCCTCCAAACAACTATTCTTGAATAATGTAGCTGCACTTTCCAGGCATCTCAACCTTGAAAGTTGGCTACACTCTCGCCAGGTTGGGGGAGCATTTCACAAGTTTGATTAAACATTGATGGCATGAAAAAAAATGTTCACTTAAACACATGTCATTATTCAGATGTATGGAAAATCACTTCACATTACATTATATATAAAATTGCTCTGCTTCACAAAATTTGGATTTAATATTTCATTTGCATATCTCTTAGGTTTAGGAGTTCCTTTCTGTGGAGTGACCCATATCATCTAACTTTCCCTCTGTCAAAGCTTTTTCACTTTTCTAGGCTTTTACCAATTAAAATATTTTCCTACTAATTATTATTATTATTATTATTATTATTATTATTATTATTATTATTATTTATTTTTCATTTTTCTCCGCACTAAATTGATAATTGTTTGGACAGCATTTGTAATCTGCAATACTTATGACCAAACTTCATTCTGCAATATTTATAAGATTCTTTTTAATTTAGCTCATAAATATATCCACATTTTAAATCATAATCTATTCTTGCCATGTGATAGTATACCATGTGAGAGAGCAAATTGTGAACTGAATTAACAATGTATAGATGTGTACCACTGAAGGTCAAAAGCTGGAAGGCAGGAATGTTTGGAGCAGTGGCTGATCCAGTAAGGTTGAAGGTTGTCATTTTCTAATCCAAATCGGTTAAGCTCATAAAAAAATTTCCAAAATATGATATTTAAGAAATGCCTGAATATTTAAAGAGCAATGTCAGCCATAAAATATGATCACAAAAACACCCACATTTAAAAAAAAAAAATTGAAAATTTTGTATGTACTTGCTGCTTACAGTTTATGGGTATACTGATTAATTACATTTGTAATTCCATTCATAAAAATTAAAATGGTCTGTTGAGCATAACATATGTAAAGAGAGAAATGCACAAGTAGGTTTAACAAGACATTTTGGGATTTCAGCAGATAGAAGTGTGAACTGGACAGTTTTGAATTAAAATATATATCCTTTGTTAGCATTAAGCAATACTTAAAAAATGCTATTGGTTCATTGGTTATAGCTTTTCTTAATGATAATAAATAAAATTGCAAACCATAGAACAGAAAGGTTATTGTAACTCTGAATAAAATATTTTTAATATATATATATATATTCATATACAAGTATAACTTAATGTTTTAGACTTGCAGTGGCAACAGCAAATCTGAAATTAAAGGTGCATGCATTGTTTTAATATACAGTTAAAGAGTTTTTTTTTTTAAAAAAAAATCAAAGCATATTTAACATACAAGGCATTTGTGAAAAAGAGGCACATTTTCATTAACATTTTTTCTTCCCACCTATTTAAGATAGTTCCATGTTGCCCATTTATTTATACAGTTACAATACATTAATTATTCCAGCATCCAATTTTCCTTAAATTGAAAATGTCAAAATAAATGCACATAAACCGCACACCATTATCTGCTGTTGGTAACTTTTACATTTCATAGATTGTCCTTGCTAGTTGTATTTCAGTGTTGTTTGAAAATCAAGTGAGGCCTAAATATGGGAGATCAGGCACTGAAGAAAAATTGAAAAGCTTAAATAGACTGTACGTGCCAACCTGGTTGTTTCTATATAAATATATATATAGTATATATAAATAAAAAACAATATTCAAAGTGAACTTAAAAAAATAAGATTGTTGATTGATACTCAGTGACTATCAAGTTAATTCCACATTACAAATGCTCACTTAAGTAACACTTATATATATATATAAAAAATATTATGTATGTACATGAATGAATGCGTGTGTATCTAAAAGATGAAGACTAAAGTGTTTTTTTATTATGTATGAAAAATGTTACTAAGAACACTTTTACTCTGAATGGTATGAACTTGTCTGTGGTTTTATTAGAGGTCTCCAGAAACTAAATAGCATGTGAGAGAATGTAGCTTCCTTACATTTAGAAGCAGACCGAAGGGAATATGAAAATAATAATAATAATAATAAATAATAAAAACTAAAAATTTGGTTTTGTTTTTAGCGGGCTTAAGAACAGAAAATAAATGCCAATAAATGGCCTTGATCAGAAATGAATAACAGATCTTGGAAGGTTATTGAGAAGTAGTTGACATTATTAATTAACATTCTGTGGATTTTTACAGTACATTAAAACATTTTAGCATCAATATCAAAACACTGATTAAAGCCATGGAAAGGAAAAAAAAATGTTTTCACTTACACATTAACAAAACAAAAAAAAAGCTTTCCTATTCAATGAGTCCAAATATTTCGAATGTCCATTTGTAAGTTTCTTGTTGAGATTCTTCCCAGTTACTGTGTAGTTCTTACCATTTTGAAAACCATAGCTGTTTATCTTGTTTATTTTAAAATAAATGTGACATCCCCAAAAATAGGTTCGCCCTTATAGAGGAGAACTTAAGAATGATTAATGCCTCTAATCACCGTTTCTACCCTCAGTTCTCTCTGCTTAATGAACTGCACTTATTATAAAATAAATCCACCATAGGATAAATACATGTGAAATATTTGCTCATTCAAACAAATGAATTATCTGGAGAACAGTTCATGTTCTCAAGGCTGCTTTTTATGATCAAATGTTCTGATAAAAGTGAAATTCTGAAACATGTTACATTCCACATTTTGCAACCAATTGCACTGATTTAAGGGGAGAAACATTTGATTTTCTGCCTTCTTATATTTGACTATTTGTTGTAACTGAAATATGAAGAGGAATTATTTATATTTTTCTTCTTATAGCTCTATGCTTTTGACATTTATATCATGATTTATTATTTATGATTGATTTTTAATTTAATTTTATATTTGTGAACGTTTGATCATTTAAAGTATGTTTCAGAGGTGAAATAAAAAAGTTGTTGTATTTACTGAATATAATTGTATTTTTTTCTTAGTACAACAATCACAAAGTGTGGATAACTAATGATGTTCTTTCCAGGTACAGTGGTATAGTTTTGATTGACTGAAAGCTACAGATTTAAGAGTAAAAAGGGTAGAAATATCTTATAACAGCTGTCTCAAATATTTGCTTTATCTCAAAGCAGTATGTCCGAGATACAGAATTTGTTTCCAAAAATTCTAATTATAACATGTATACTCAAAGCCTTCAAACAGCGATATAATAATTTGTTAATTGGAGTACCTATTTCAGACTTTCTTACTTTATTAATATATAAGGCTATGGCAATCATTTGTCAATCAGAGCTCCATCAAAATTACTTTTTTGCACACTTACTAAACATTTGTATCTAGTGTTTATTTCTTAATATTTGCCAAGTGATTATCAATATGGTTATAACCTCTGGTCTTCACCAGAGCAACACTGCCGAGCAACTGAAGGGTGAAAAAAAGAGTGTATTAAGTCCAGATATTGTTGAAGTGAAATATTTTATCATTATGAATGGAACAGATTGCAATTGGCAAAATGTAACAGTACTAATAGATCTATTATAGCTCTGAAAGAGATGGGAGATCAAGAGATGTAGTTTTAATTTGGAATATATAAAACTTGTCACATAAGCTTACTTAATTTATTTCACTACATCCCTAAAGTTCCTTTGTTGCTCATCTGAAGCTAAGTGTTCTAAATAATTTATAATATCTTTGAATTAGAGCTAGTTAACAACAATAATTGCACCTAAAATACATCCTATAGCTTTTTCCCATTTAACTGACATTATAATTCCTTTGTTAAACCTATTCCCTTACTAGGTCAAATGAACAGTGATTGAGCAACAAATGTCAAATAGCCATGGACATATCATGTACTCCATAGCCCCTGAGACAGTTGAATATATAATTTATTTTAGAAAACTTTAAACAATTTTACATTTAAGTTACAGCACTGATAGAGCAGCAGCCTGTGTCAACATAAACCTAGTGTACATAACTTTGCTATTGCTACTGCTGAATATAAAATGCTGACTTCTAGATTCTTAATAACTAGAATTAATATTTATACATGTGTGACTGAACATACACAACAGAGAGAGAGCTTTATAAAAGTATCATAGTAAAGTTATTTAAACAAAGAAACTTGTTCTTTTGACTTTCATCACAGCCAATTTTTTGATGGCCCTTTAATTAAAGTTTGGAATCTGCAGAATGAAATCTGTCTGAACAGAAAGCATGGTAAACTTCCTATATTTTGGTATCACAGTTTGACTTTAATGTAAGTACTTAAAGTTGACCTATCCAGTTTTTTTTTATATTCATTTTTTCTTCCAGAAGTCTCAAAAATAAAATGCTTAGAATGTTTGCTTTATTTAGTGTTCCTTTTTTTTACATTCAATGAACACAAAATTAAATAAAGTAACTATTTCATAAATCCACACAAAATTTCATTAGCTTGCTACTCAGCAACAGTTTACTACTAAAAAACTACTGATTATTGTTATGAATACTCTGGAGAGTGCATGAGAACATTATTATTTCAAATACAAATTTGTTTGATATTGAAATAAATGCAATTTTTCTAAGTTTAATATATATGATACTGTTGACATTAATATGCAGTTTCATATAATTATCTAATGACCTTATAAAATATTTTATTAAACTTTGTAATGCAACAACAATTTTTTTTATTTGTTTATTTAAGGAAGCTCTTTAACATCTCAGGTCATCAGTGTCCCATTCTAATCAGGATGTGAAACTGCCGACTAATTTTGCTCAGAAGCCTCTTCTTTCAGGCTTGAGGTTCTTTATTGTGCCCTAAATATACGACACAGGACCCACGACTTTACTTCCCTTCCAAAGGAAGCCATACTTACAATTTTTACGCCCCAAAAAATCCATCGATCCTGGCCGGGTTTGAACCTGCGACCTTGGGTTTAGAAGGCAAGTATGGTAACCTCTACACCACCAGGACTGACGACAATCAGTCTATATAAAACTGGATGTAAAATTTCCTGAGAATGCACTTGATGAAAGTGATGTATCAGGCAGTGCAAATGTATTGGGCAATGCACCTTTATGGGTAAGAGGCTCCTCTTATTGCTTCCCCTCACCTTATCTGATCAAAATATTCCACAAGCTTAATGAGATCTTACTCACCATGAAGAGGAATAATAACAGCAAATACAAACATGGAAGTTCCCTACAGACACTTTCAGTGCATAAAAAATGGGATAGATTAACTCAGCAATCTGCTAGAGGAGCAGCACTTAATCAAGGCTCACCATTTGGGGCAAGTGACATTACCTAATTTAGTGTGTTGTGTTATTCATATTAATCTAAAGTTATCAACTTCATATACTTTGTTGTGTAAATTTATTGCACTTAATAGCCTAATTCAAATTATTGGTATTCTTTTCATGTAATTAACAAAGTCAATCAATATATTATTTTATCTATTTCAATAACATATATGCAAAAGTATATTTTAATACATATGTTCAAATTGCTCTCCTCTTTCTGCAGTGCACATTTCAAAATGTATATTTATGTGATATTATGAAGCACATCAGCAGGAATACTTCTACATGCCTCCAATATTCTACTTAAGCTTTTCTAAATTTTCTTTCTGTAAGTATCTTTGTAAGAAGAAATCTGAGGATAGGACAGCATTCTGACTCTTTGATTGTTTTCAATGTACCTTTGAGCCATGTCTAAATTTTCACAAAAAATTGTGCAATTATGGGCTGCATTGCTGTTGAAAGGATAATTTGCAGTCTTTCTTGAAAAGGTGATTTTGATAATCAGATCAGAGAGTTCTAAAGAAACAGCAGATATATGTAGCTGTTAAAGTTCTTTGATAAAAATATTCAATTAATAAGTGGTCGTCTAGTATGTCACACTATACATTTAAATATGTCACATTTGATTTTATGGTGCTTCATTGCTTCATGGTTATGAAATTTTGCTTCATTGAATAATAAACTTTTAATAGAAAACTGAATTCATACTTTATTTTAACTGTTATTCAAAATTAGGGATGAGATATTTGAATCCTCAAATCCTGTAAATCTTGATCAAAATTCAAGGTTTGAAAATTCAAATTTTTGTACTTTTTTACCTTTTGATCCTTTCAAATCTTAATCCAAAAATTGCTAAATCATGGGAAAAAGTACTTTTAAATTCCATTAACATACAATATAAATGTTTGCATAAAAATAAAAACTTTTTGTGTAGCAATGTTAGTGGTATCCAGATCACTAATATCACCTTATGGCAGCCCTGAGTGCCACACTTTTTTCAGTATGCCATTTAACTAAATCTTCCAAAACTTTCTAGTGGTGAAAGTTCTATACACTGTCTTGAAAATTCTTGAAACAAACTCTTCATATTTTTGGAGGTCTATAGCAACTTGTGCCGAGATGTATAAATGTTGCATCATATATGTGTTTCTTAATGTTTCTTAATGTGTTTCTTAATGTTTCTTAATGTCTACTGAACTATTTAGTGCTATTCAGTCTACAGTTCAGTATTCTAGTTTAACTTGCTTATCTGCAGTGTTTCATTTGCACATGCTCTTTGTCTACACTTGGTTATCTGCACAGTATTTTTTGTCTCACTCACAGCATTTCTTATGCTTTATTCTTATACTGTTTCAATTGCTAACCAGAGCATTTACTATTATTAAGGACCTATTTATCTTGTGCCTCTCACAAGAGACTGCAACTTGCATCAATCTAGTTTTTATATCATCTCCAGCATTTTCAATATGTGGAATTATTTCCAAATTTCAAATAATGAAAATATGTGGATTGCAATCTGTTTCTGCAAAATTATTGAGAGGAAAAGGACCATATATATATTCCTTCAGCAAAATGGAAAAATTTGAAAGCCAATCCAAATTTCAAGAATAAAAAGATAAAAGTTCATCATCCTCATTACTGATTCCTGTTTCACTCTTAAGCCTTTGACTGTCACAATTAATTCCCCATTTAAAGTCAGGTGATCTAACTGTTAATGGGAGTCCTGCTTATTTAGTTCAACTGAAATTCAGGGAATTTGAGAACCTTTTAAGGTTTGGATTCAAGAGAATTTAGGATTTGTCCCAACTCTTATTTAATGTACAAAAGCCTAACACCTCTTATACCTAAACTTATATCATAAGACTCTGCACTAAATCAACTTAAATGATTGAAGTGCATTCTTTAGTGTAATTTGATGTACCTATTTAACTTTTCAACAATTCTGATTCTTTTGCTAATTGATAATGTGGACTTTCCAAAATATGCGAAAACTGCTTGGTACTGAATTATGGTCATCAGTATCTGTCATTTTGTCCTGGTTGTTTATTGAACTTTTCAACAATTCTGAGTCTTTTACTAACTGACAATGTTAATTTTTCAACATATGTCAAAACTACTATTGAATTATCATCGTGAGTAACTGTCTTTTTGTCCTAGTTGTTTGTTGAACTTTTCAACAACTGTTTCTTTTGCTAACTGACAATGTGGGTATTCAACATATGCTAAAATTCCTACTGAATTATAATTCATGAATAACTGATTTTGTCCTTGTTGTTTGTTATTTGGTAATTTCTTTAAAACAAAGCATTGCTTGAGCCTGATGAAGGTGATTTTTGAAAATGTCTTTTTTCTGGATAATTTTCACAGTACAATCTGAGGCTATTTAGTGAAATGTTCATGCATTAACCTTAAATAAGGATCATAACCACATATTTATCTCTTGAAAATATGTTTTAGTATGTTACAACAAATAAACAGCAGAATATAATGAAAAAAATTGACACATGAAAATATCATGATCTGTAAAGCTTAAAATAAATGGGAAAATATGGTATTAAAATGAAAATAAAACCAAAAAATGTATAAGTATGATGAATTTAGTTTAAAATAATAGGCTTTCAAAATGTCTAAACTTTTATAGGTTTATATAAATCTTAATCAGGTTATTGATGAAACAAATTATTGGACCAAAATATATGTGGTTTGATTTAAAGAACAGAGTTTTGTCCCAGTATGATTTTTATAACAGTGCATGTAATTGGCATGATAGCTTCTCCTTAACACTGCAATATGCATAAAAAGTTATTTCTAGGCCCTCTTCAACATGTTAGATACTGAACTGTTCTAATGTAATAGAATATCTTTCTTATTTTACATTTTAAATAGCACCATAATATGGGTAGGAGCTACATAGCTTGGGAATAATGATGCTTTTTTTTTCTATCAGTATTTTATATGTTTCTATATGATTATTATATCTTGTAGACCAGGAGTTCTCAACCTATGGTATGTGCACCATATATATATATTTTTTTTTTTTATGATGAAATACTGTATTTGTGCTCAGATGAGTTTGATGGGGCTAAATTTGCAGTAGTAAGGAGGTAAACATGTCGTGTAATGTTTTAATTCTGTTGTAATGCTGTTTCCTGAATTTTAAATTGCAGGTTAAATGTTATAAATTCATGAAATTTATTTTTCATCATACAGTCATGAATTCTCTCCCCTAAAACTGCTGCTGAATTTCCTCTTTGAAATGCTTGATTTTGGAGATTTTTATCTAATTGAATAGAGAATGGTAAAGCTTATTATTCATAACAGAGTAAAAGGCTAAATGAAATTTTGAGAACTTCATGTTCCTTGAGCCTTGTTAGAAAACATTACAATCTAGATCCTCATGGAATCTGAAAATATTAGCAGTGCATCCTTCATGGAATTTCACTTGCTATCAGCAAAAGCCACAATTATATGAGCTACCTTTCTAATTGCTATTTGTAGCCATTATTTATTGTTCATCATTATCAATCACTTTTACTTTTATAGTTTGAAAATTAACCCAATTTGTTCTAGATATACAGAGATCGTTCAATAAATATTAAAAATGTTTCTCTGTGCAATTTTTTCTGTATAGTATTTTTAAAACATTGTACACTATCTCAAACACTTTCATCATCTTCTCTAGGTGGCAGTAATGCACTTAGCTTTCAAATGGAGTCTCAAGGTGATGTGCATAATAAAACAAAGAGAAGTATATATTTTTCTTTTGTAGAAAATGAAATAATCATCAACTTCAGAGGTATGTTAAGAAATATTTATGGAAAGATAACAATAGGTGAAAGCACTATCTTGGGTGAAAAAACTGTCATCAGATGAAGATCAAGGCTGTTTTGCTAATCATTCACATTGCAATCATACCTGCAGTGAAGGTGCTTGCCAACACACTTTTTCAGATCAATCACTATTCAACTTAATATTTTAGTTGGCACTGTTAATACAACTACCTATTACTTACAATATTCAAACATTGTACTAAATCAATTCTTCAAAACCTAACTACCTAACAATCATATGGAAGAGAGAAACACAAGCTGTTCAGAGTTGCTTGCTCTTAAAAGAAATTAAAAATATTCAGACAGTACATACCCACAGTTGGTAAATTATGGCTACATTTTTCTGGATGTCAGAATGGATTCTTTTGTTTGATGTATTGACTCTTGGTGAAACAATAAATTCTGAATATGTGGAAATGCCAAAAGTTGAAGTTATAATGTATGATACCTCCATTCTCACAAAGGCATGACCAAAGTTCTGCATGATAATTAAAGCCACACACTCAAGAAGAGATCACTAAACTTGAATTGAATTTATTTCCACTTAGTAGTACAACAAGCTTTCACAGTACTCTTTTACAATCTCTCGGTCATGCAAGAAAATACAACCATAGTCTCTCTAGTAAATCTTTCTGAGTTGCTATGTAATCAAGTAGCCTGAATAGTTTCAACCTTGCGGTTACTCAATATCAGACAACTTACAGCTATAAAATTAATTCAATCCAAAGCCAACTTAAATTAATGTTTCTGCCCAATTTGGATCCTGATTTCTTACGAATTTTCATCAACCATTTTCTTTTAACCTTACCTAAATAATTCCCAAACTCCAAGATTTTCTGCCTTTTCATATTCACCAATTGTTTCCCCTTATCTCTGTTGGTAAGTTATCCCACTTCTTAATCCTAAGTTTTGCTCTCAATGCTTTAGTTTCTCTACATTCCACAATTGCATGCCAATAGCTATCTTGCATTCCACACATCTTACATTCCTTTATATTTAAACCTTCTCTTATTCCTTTCAGATTCACTACCGGGTCATGAGATTCCCTCTCTTGTCCACCTGTCACCTTCATTCACATAATTCTTTCTACCCTATATTTCCTTAAACCCCCCTAAATCCTCAATGGCTTTTTACTACTAAAACTACTTAATATCTCCTGTCTTTCCATATCATCAATTCTTTGTTTAATTTCTCTCCATAAGCCTCTTTCTTTACTTTTTCTATCATGCCATAGCATACCCAAGCCAATTTTTGCCACAATCTCATTGATTCTACTAACCCAAGTATTTCCTACCCTCAGTTTCTCTTGTGTCACTAGATAGTGTTTCAAAATATAATTTTCTTTTAAATTCTTAATCTTAAACCAATATTTCAGAGTTCAAGTCTTTATTTTTTCTTTATTCCCTACTCTACCTAATTCAACTTGTGCAACCCCATTTGGTGGACTTTTTGGTAGGCCCATAATTTGTTTGCAGAAATTTCAATGAATCATGTCTACATTTAACCATCCATCACCACGACCCAAAATTTCTATCCCAAACATTATTTTAGCCTATACTACTACTGTATATATATTTTCTTCAACCATTTTATATGCATTTCTGGTACTTCTTACCTACAGACAATAATAGCTTTCAAAGCTAGCCTACCTTTTGCTAGAACCTTTCTTTTTTGTTCCCTCCATCCTCCATTCTTGTCAAGTCTATTACCTAAATAGTCAAATTAATTAACCACCTCAATTTGTGCCCCGTCCCAATACCATTTCTCATTCTTTCATAAGTTGTTTCCATGCATAAATACCATGATTTTTTATTTTTGAATGTTTATTCTTAGTCCCCACTTCTTACAATTTAGCAATTACTTTAATTGATTTTACTAGACCAACATTAGTAATTGACTCCACTTCCAAATCGTCTGCAAATAATAGTCCTGGCACTTTAACATTTTAAATTGTGGGCATGTGGGTATTAGCTTTGCTAACTTCTTCTGAAATATCATCAATAAATAAGTTAAACAGTATGGGACTTAACTTACACCCTTTTCTTAGACCTATCGTGTTCAAATTATTTGGGGTCACTCTTTCCTGGGCAATCTTAATACAGTACTCATTTTCATAGTACAAATTTTGTAATACTTTTATAAACTTATCACTAACTCTTATCCCATTCAATTTTGATTATAATGCCTTGTGGTTAATTGTATCAAATGCCTTTTCAAAATCCATAAACAACGTATATAGTCTCTCTCTTTTTTGGCCTAGATATCTCTCTATCATTGTTTTAATAATAAAGACATTATTCACTGTTCTCTTATTTTTCCTGAAGCCTGCTTGGAACTAGAATAATTTATTTTTTTGTACTGCCCAATTTTGAAGCCTGAATGCCCATATATAGCTTACCTAAGACCGATAATAGACTAATTCCTCTATAATTAGCCTGTTTGTTTATATCACATTTTTCTTTAAATATAGGTATTACAATCACTGTTCTCCAACCATTGGAAAATTTAGTCTCTTCATATACTGAATAAAATATCTGTTTCAATAACATATCTGTATCATCATCCTGACTCCATGCCCTCCAGAATCCCCCTGGAATCCCATCAATCCCTCAAGCTTTATTCCTTTTATTCTTTTTATTTGTTCCTTTATTTCATTTTTATCAATCTGCCTATCCAAATTATCCACACTTAATATATTTTTTTTCATATCCACCCCCTGGTGGAATATCTCCTCAACCCCTAAAAGGTTTTTAAAGTATAAAAACACCATTCCTCAGCATTGATATTATTCTTATTTATTCTCCTTTTATATAATCTCTTAACTATCATCCACATTGTCTTATTGTCATTTGTCCTGATTGCCTCCTGTATTTTCTTACTAATATTCTGACCCCATTATTTCTTTTTTGCCTCCATGAGGGACTTAAATTCCCCTCTTTTGATCATAAATATCTCATTTTCGTCTGTTTCCCTTTTTGTCTTCGTTTTCTCAACTCTCTTTCAACTCTGCTTTTACCAATTCTACATTTATTATCATACCAACCTCTTGTATCTTTTTACCCATTTCTCTCACATTCATCATAACCCCTGCATGTTTAATCAACCACTCTAAAATCTACATCATTTCCCTTATTTTCCCTACCTTCATTAGAGCTTCTACATTGAGATTAAATGATCTAAAATTAACTTCTAACTCTCTTATGAAGCCTGGTGCCTCTCATCATTCCATTTACATTTCTCTATTTTATGTTCATATTTCTTAATTTGCACCAATCTCCTAAACTAGTTTTGAAATTTCATTTTTAATGGGAAATGATTGCTAGTACATACTAAATCCATAACCTGGAAATCCATCAGATATTCATCTAATTCTTGTGTAAGTAATATATAATCAACAATACTTTGACCATTATTATTCACTAAAGTAAACTTGCCCCTAGAGTCTTTCTCTCTAGTACCATTACAAATCATCATATTATGCTCATCACAAAAGTCTAATAACTTATCTTCTTCCTTATTATATGTTTTATCTTTACTAACCCATTCCAACCCGTCTTCTTTCCCAGCATTATTTTCTAGGTCAACAAAATGCACCAAACTCTCCATTATTCTTGCATTAAAATCATGGGTTATAATAAAATTTTTGTATCCATATTTGTTTTGCAGTACCTCCATGTCCTTTCATAAGTTATAGAACAAATTTGGATTATAGAATTCAGAAGTATTTTGTGGGTTATATACTGTTGCTAAACACACTTTTACATTTCCACATGTTTCACTTATTTCACACCATAGTACTGAATTATCTGCTAAATCATTGGCAAACTTTGTCTTATAAACACATCGATTCCCCCTGACAACTGCCCTTTAACTTTCTTCTTAGCACTGGCTTTATTACACACTTGCAGCTGCAACATTTACATCTCTTTCTAACCATGATTACACTATCACTAACTCCTATCCCTTCACATACCGTAACTAACTGCATTAGTTCTCCATTTGGCACTTTTCTTAACAAACCCTCAATGTTCCAACATATAACCACCAGTTCCCCCTGTAACGATCCCATTCTCTCAAATCTAAACATCTAAACTCAAGTAACTTAGTTCTGCTCCTTTTCATCATGTTCATGTCTTCTTCCTCTCTCATTTCCATTATGCTTCCACTTGGAGAAGACACAATACTTAAGCTGGTTTCCCTCCACACATCCAACCCAGCAGCTGCTTCCAAGGTCACTCTACATTTGTCTACTACACTAAACTTAAGTAGACTATCCTTGCTCATTCACTCTACAGCCGGGATTTGTGCTTTCTGATTTCCATCTCTTCAGTCATTTTATATAAATTTGATATTTAGGAGGAGAATGGATGATATGCAAAAATGGCCATAAGACAGATCTGCAGACTCTATAATGCTCATTAATTTCTAAATGAACACTTACTAATTTTAAGATCTAGCTTCTCCTTGTACCAACAATCCCATTTAACTTATGAAGAAGTATATGTCAGGTGTTCAAACTGGTCATAATTTTTCTTCTTGCTTTCATAGAATTTCTTGATAATAGGACTTTATGGGTATTTCTTTGTTTGTTTCACATATGCTCTCATATCTCTTTATTTTTTCAAATCCAATGTGTTCATTAAACACATTCATGTGTTCATCAAACACATTGGATTTGATTTCAACACATGTTGGTTGAAACTGAAATTAGTGGCTTGCCTATCTACATATTTGTTCTTGATTACATTTTTTTAGATTCCATATATTCAAAATTTTGCACCCATCTCCAAATAAGCAAACAACAAATATTAAACAAATAAATAGCATTACTAAGATTGGCTTATCACTAAAAGCTGTGTACAAATAATATGTATCAAAAACCACAGCACCATAACAAAAGGAAAAAATGAAGATTTCAAAATCTCAGGCTAAATACAATGATAAAGGCTAAAAGATTTTAGTTTATCTATAATAGTATTGTCAGGGTTGCACATGCTATACTGCAACTCTTGGAGAGCAAACCTTCGTTATGGTTAAAAATATTTCAACTCAGCAAATGCATTGTAAATTCACCAAATATATTATTAAATTTATCCTTATGATAAACATAGGTAAAAATTAGAAAATTTTTAAACATATCCTTTTTTTAAATGTGCATTTATATTTTGGGCAGCAAATAATAAGAAATCAGGAATTTATGAACTTTCTGGCAATAGATAGGGCATGTGATGAGCATTATGCTTCATTTGACTTTACTCCTCATGATCAGATAAGAGAAAACTTCAGTTTTTATTTGGACATGGCAAAGGGAAGAAAAATTCCTCTTCTGCTATCGAAAGTAAACCCCAAACAATCAGCTGGTAATCAGGTATCTTACTTTCCGAGCTATTCCAGCATTATAAAGAATTTGTACTACATAAACAAGATTTTGAAATGTCCATGTAAACCTATAGTAGTTAATACTGTAAAGACATCTATATTATTTTAATGCTGACATATTTACATTTAATACCACCTAACCTCAGATGCAGTATTTTGCAGTGTAATTTGAAAAAGTTGCTTAACTTGTAATAATTTTCAGCATATCCAAAGATGATGGCTTATAAATGAGCAACAATAAAGTAAAATTGCCTTTAAAAAATGTGAGATCTAACAATAAAAAATATGTCTTTGAGAAAAATAATACATTTTTGTTTTCTAGTGTACGTAATTGCTCAATTTTAAAATTTCATTTAACTATGCACTAGTAATGATCATAAAAGTCTCTGGCAAATTTACAGAGAGTTTTTATGGTTTTCATCATTCCCTTCTCATTTTATTTAATTATTCACAATATAAAATATCAAGTTTTAAAATATTTATGCAAAAATTTATAATAAGTAGAATTGCACTTAGTTTTATACATGAATTCTTTTAAAATATAAATACCTTTCTTGCTAAATAATTTGTATGGTGTATTGTTGCTTTTGTTTTGATTTATTTATTTTAGTAGGCTACTATATTTAAAAAAGGAGCTCCAGAACTTACAAAAACATCAAATAAAAACGGTTCCACCTTCACGCACACACACAACAGATAAAGTAGTTAATCTTTCGAGTGCCCATTTTCCGAAAATGAAATCAATCTCCTAAATAAAGGCCTTAAAACCTGTATAGATTTTTCAGATAATATAGAAGATAACATAGCTGACATACATAGCCACCCAACAACTAAACTAAGGGGAAAAATTGTTCGTCAAAAGTAAATGCAAAACAGTTTTAGAAAACATAAAAAAACCAAAAGAAATCAATAAACTACAGAATGACATTAAAAAAACTAAAAGAAATACCAGTTATATACATAAAAGCAGACAAAGGTAATAAAATAGCCATTTTAGATGAAAAAGAATACATAAATAGAGTTGAAACTATGTTAAAAGAACAAGACTACAAACTAATTGATAAGAATCTGCTTAATAAATGCAATAAAATGTTAATCAAAACATTAAATGAAGTCAAAACACTATCCACTACTAAAAAACAGAATTTCATACAGAGTAATCCAGTACTACCCAGGCTTTATGAGCTACCTAAGTTACATAAAAATGATAACAGTATGAGACCAATAATAAACAATATCAATTCATCCACATACCAGGTAGCAAAAAAATTGATCAAAGTCTTCAATTCTTTTAAGGGATTCCAAAGTTTGAGCATTAAAAATTCAGTTGATCTAGTCAAAAAACTTAAAAAAGCAGAATTACGGCTAGAGATATAATGGTTTCATTGGATGTAAAAAAGCCTTATTCCCGAGCATACCTACAGAGAAACTTATGCTTATGCTAAAAAAATGGTTAACATCAATAAATTTAAAAACAGTAGAAATAAAAGATTTATTAAAACTTACTAATATTTGCATTAAACAAAATTACTTCAGCTTCAACAAAATATATTACCAACAAGTTTCAGGCCTAACTATGGGAAACCCTTTGTCACCTTTTCTAGCAGTGTTATTCATCAGTTCATTTGAAACACATATCACAAAAGCCTTCCCTTTAATTTTCAAGTCATGGTATAGGTATGTGGATGACACTTTTGAACAATACCGAAGAAACAGTCAATAGATGCCCTGAAACTTCATAATTTACAACATGAATCTATAAAGTATACCATAGAAGAAGAAAGAAATGGTTAGCTACCATTTCTAGATTTAAAAATTATAAGAAATGGAGATTGTTTGAATTTTGGAATTTACAGAAAAGAAACACATACGGAAAACTACATAAAAAATGAGAGTTATAACCCCATTCCACATAAGTATGCAGTATTTCACAGTTTGGCACACAGATTGATGAATATTCCACTCACAGAAGCAGAGTACAAAATAGAATACAAACAAATAATAAAGACAGCTATAATCAATGGTTTCAACTAAGACACAGTGATTAAAATTATCAATAAATCTAAAAGACAAAAAGGGATAAGGGAAGTTTCCACACTGAAAAACACAAAAGAAGAATACAAATTCAAAAGTTTCACCTACCATCCAATTTACCACAACAAGTTCAGGAAAATTTTCAAAGAACTTGGGATAATGTTAGCCCCAAAGAACAGATACAACATAAATAATTTATTAGATTGCACAGTAAAAGACTTGATATCAACAGAATAAAAATCAGGAATTTATGAAATAAAATGTGCAGATTGTGAACAGAGCTACATAGGCAAAACAAAGACAAGTTTGGAAATTTGGAGGAAAGAACATTTTAGGAATATTTGGTTTAAGTAGGTGGATAAATCAGCAGTAGCAGCTCACTTTTGGACCAAAAACCATGAAATAAAGTTGGAAATTAAACTGCTGAAACATCTTCACAACCCATTGGAGTTATCCACTTAGAAAAAAATGTTTATATTAAAAAATAGAAAAAAGCGAATGAATTTCAAGTTTCCTCCTTTGGATGAACTCAGCAATTTCCTATTTTAACCAACAGAGGCCACCACAGAAACATCTGGGTGTCCAGCCATCATTTCGAATAAGGGCGGTTCAGTGAGCAACTGAGGATGGGAGAGATTCTCCCAAAACGCGTCTTACTTTTATGTAAGTAAATGGACTTTGGTGTAAAAAAGTGAATACCTAAGTTTAGGATATATTACCACTCCATTGCAACAGCTTCGTAAGTACAATATTTGTTTAAAACTTGTTTTGAACCATGAATTAGTGTTAATAATGTTGATACTTCACAAAAAATTTTATTAGGAAACTCTTCACTACTATATAGTAAAATGAACTAATTTTTCAGTTGAATGCTGTCAAAAAAATGTTCCATCGGTACTTAATAGACTTTGAAAGCATGTATCAGGAAATACTTAGGATATTATCTGTACTTTTATTTGGCAGTAACTAATGCAACAGTATTCTAAAATAAGCTTGAAAGTAGAAATCCAAATGAAAGTGAATATCATCTTTAGAATATGAGTATTTATGAGGAATAGATTGGCAAATCTACTAAACTTCACATAATGTAGTTGTTGTTGCATTGCAAATTTCTTGAATTTTGGCAATACCAATCTTTGCTGGCTTTTGAAGAATGTTATGTAATACATTAGTTAAAACAAATATTTTGCTGAATGCATTACAAACTTGAAATCTTCCAAAATGAACCGAAAACCATCAACAGGTGATAAAATATCACACAGGGTGTTCAAAAAATAAAAAAAAATACTCAGAATTTTAGCACATATGGGGGAATCTTGAAAAAAGCTGCAAGCCCATAAAGCATACTGAAAATTTACACTCAGGAATGAACTTGTACTTAGATAAGATGTGATTCAGGTTATGGGCATAAAAAAATAAGATAGCACCTGTGGATATGTGGCTTTGATTGACACTAGAAGGTTCATACTAGTCATTTTGACTGGTGAGCATTATTTAATACAAATGCTTTAGAGTTACAAAAGTATACTACTGTTACAATTTTTATATTTCTTGAAAACTTGATTGTGTATAGTAAATATTCAGTTTTTAGCAACAATGTTGACTTATATTATAAAATAGTTTTTTCAGATTCTATTCAATGTTCTTTTTAAGAAAAAAAAGTGAAATTATTAAAATATCACCATCACATGCATGACTATCATTGACATAGCATAAATTAAAAATCTGGAGAAGCTGAAAGCAAAAATATGAAAAGCTGAGAAGTGATGGCAACATTTTTACCTTATAGTTTTGGGTCAGACCTATTCCACTTTATTTTAGAAATGATGCTAATGACAATTTTATAGTTTCTTACATGCACATAACCAAGGAATAGAATCATACATTAATTTGTTGTAATGCCTTGTAACATTTTTATAGTTTCTATATGCTATATAGAATATAACAGTTCATTTTGATTTACAATTTTCAACAATTTTAATGTTCTGTTCAAAAGAACATGAACTGAATCTAGTACAAAACATTTAATCCTGCCTGATTTTCTGCAGCCAGAGGATTGTTATTTAAGATTCAATATGTGCCATGAGATTGCTGCATAACAAACATATAACCTGATTAGCAATTTTATGAAATTAAGTATTTATATTGCACCAAATTTCAGACTATTGATATTAATTTTTTATTCCTTTCTAAATCTTGGGAAGTACCACTTCCATGGTTTCTAAGAAAGCTAACTTGTAACTACACAGATTAGATTGTTAACATGATACACTTCTTAGGAGCATGTTACTCATCTAAAGCAAACTTTGGTTGTCCATATAAAATGAACAGACTTCTCCTGATCTCAATTCTGTGCTTACAGTTTCTACACTCTTAAATACACACTGTATCAGTATTGCTTCAGCTTTCTTATTTATTCACCAAGGCATTAAATTTTATCTATAGAAAGTTTGAAAGTTATTAATAAGTATAGTTTACTAAATAAATTATCACAATGGCAAAATAAATTGTTAAAAAGTAGTGAAAGCAGGCCAATGGAAGGGAATAAATATTTTCACAGTTGGATATTTTATTAAAAGCTGCATTATAATAGTATCTGAAGAATTTATTCCAAATAAGTTCGAGCTGTTCACTAAGTAAGTCTTTCATAAATGACTACATCCATGGTCTTAGTCAAGACTCTGAAATGCAGTTTACAAAAATGTGTTATTTTATTGAATATTTGTATGAGCTATTTAAAAATGATTCAGCATATAATATGTTAGAATTAATAATAGAAAATAACAATATAAGTAAACTACCTTTAATACTTATGCACTTTTCCATAAAGGAAATGTTGTGGGTCCCGTGTCATACATTTACGGCACGAAAAAGAACCTCAAGCCTGAAAAAGAGGCCTCTGAGCAAAATTTGTTGGCCGTTCCATACCCTGAGTTGAATGGGATGCTGATGACCTGAGATGTTCAAGAGCGTCCATAAATAAATCAATCAAAAAAAAAATAATAAACGAAATGTGTTGAGCAAAAATTAAACTTGCTGGCATTAAGCAGAGAAATAATTCGCTATTTGGCTAGATAGCAAGTGAAACTGTGAACTAACTTAACAAAATGTCATCTCTGTAGAAGACACTGTCATAGGTATCTTAAGTGACTGACTATGCAGAATAGGATCAAAAGAATAATTAAAAGAAAAAAATATCTTTTTGTGTGCTATATGGCAGCTTTCTATTCATAGGTGCTTCATAAATTACCTACACTAAAATGATTTTGGATCACCTCCTTTGTCTAATGATTAGCATTGCTGATTGCTGGCTGGGAGAACCCAGGTTTGATTCCTGGTACCTGCTTATGAAATTTTCTAAGTTAGGGATAATTGGGGACCTGTTTGATGAAGAATTGGCTTCTTTGCTCTAGAAAACTGCATGATGGGTGACCAGTGAGCTGTTGGCATGCTGATCACATGTTTTCTCTCTATCAATGAAATCTTAAGATGAAGGTAGAGGAAGCAAAGGTTACTGCGGCAGGCCATGGCCTGATATTGGGTAGCACTGTAGAATTTTTTTTTTTGGACAGATGTCTGGAAAATTGATCTTTAATCCTCAGTTATAGGTTTTCTTATATAATGATCATAAGAAAATGCATTACTACTTTAATAAACTCATTCACTAAATAATTCTTTTTTTATCATCATTAACATCATCAGAAAATATAAATATCTATGGGTAAATATATTTAGCTACATTTATTAAAAAGGCTAACTATTGTATTGTGCAACCTGAAACAAATGAACTATAGAAACTATTTTGAACTTTAGTTTTTCAAAAACTCAAAAACAGCAGTTTAATTTCTACTTCTGATATGCCAGACAAATAACAGTTGGAGTTCTATTAATTGAGTGATACTGTTAGAAGCAATCCAATGTGATTCAATTTGAAATTATAAGGTTCAAATCTACTTCACTAAGTAGAAGATCACTATGTAATATTAAATCTTATTCAAGAGAAGTGCAAAAGATCCAGAAGAAATATTTTTTAAACTCCTCTTGATCTTAGCCTTCCTTAGATCAGGTAAGCACATTTTACAGGGGTAGGCAAGCAACATGCCACATCATATGACTTTGGTTAAAATATTCTGTCTATTTCATGCTCCTTTTTCAGAAATGTGATTTTTTAAGAACTGAACATGTATTTTGCAAATTCATCGAAATATATCATTAGAAGTAACCATTTTATTAAAAAAGTGTTTTTTAAAAACATAGATAAGTTTCATAGTTAATAGAACAATTAATTGAAATTTTGAAAAGCAGGAATTTCTTGAAAACAGGATCCATAAAAAGGGCTGTATTTTTATTTCAAACATTGCCCATATTTTGGTTTAGTCTATAACATTGAAATAGTCATTAAATATTTAGGTTTAGGAACCACTGGTATAATTTATCATAATCATAAAATATTTTTTCATATTTTAATATTCATCACGAATCTCTGAATATAGACTTTGTGGATTAGTTCCATAAGTTGCCTAAATGTTTTTAATGCTATACTTTGTAGCTAATCACATTTATGTGAACATCTATTTAAGTAAAAGCAGAAACCCAAAAATGTGAATATGAATGTCTCTGAAACATTTTAAGTTTTAAATTGAGGAGGATTTTTTCAAAACTCGATAAATGCAAAATATTGGGTTTTTCATTTTCAGGAAATGCATTTTTTTTATTTTCACCTAGAGAGAGGCGTTAGACAAATTTAATATTTTCTCCAGTAATAGATCTTACTGTTTTAAACACAATGCCCTAGTAACATATATTAAAACAAAATATTCACTATAGAGGATTACAGGACAATTTTTTCAGGTTTTTTTATAAGTCGATAAATGCCTATGTACTAGAGAAAAGTTGTTCTAATTTGTGTTACAGTTTTTTTTTAATTTATATGCAGTTATTTACTTATTATTACAATAATTCCTATGCATAAATAAGTTTTATAGATTATTATTGGCCTATATTATCACTTATTACATACTAAATATTTATTTAACACTTATTTTGAACTTGATTTTGTTAACTTTATTGAGAATAAATACAATAACAAAAATACAACACAAAAACAATAGTATGTTATCACACAATGATTTAATCATTCTTAATAGTGCATATTATACAATAATCTAAGCCACTGCAATCTTTGTATCTTTTGTATAATATTGAACATTCCAAGCCTCATATCTAGACATGGTCAGATTTATTGTTGTCTCCTAGAACATCTTTGTAGAATTCAATTGCATCATCATTATTCAAAATGCTTTAATAATGCAGAAATGGTCTTCTTTTTTTTTTTTTTTGCTAACCATATTTTCTTTTGGTATAACAGTGGATGATAGTAGTACTGGATGACATGGCTTTCTCATGAATCTCTAAACCATGTGCTTTTCACTTACACATTAACATTGTTTTTTACTTTCTTGAATGAGATGACACACTGACTATTAATTTTGAATGATAATCTAAGTTTCAGTACTTTATGTGTACAATCCACTAGGTTTTCAATTTCCTAGTCTTCATTCATTATTTTCAGGGTGCTGTATTTTTTTAAGATGTCATAATATTCTTTAGGAGACAAGATGCTTTCTTTTATTTTTTTTCTGTATGATTTCTAAATTTTACCAAAAACTCAATCTGGAGTCACGTAGCTATGTTCAAGAAATGAAGGATAACTCTTTACCAAGAATGCTCTAAGTCAGAATGTCCAGCAAAGCCATGCAACTTGATTGCATTCTCTTGAAGACTCTATTTTCAGCCAGGTACAGAAAATAATATTTTTCTTTTTTTACTCATTATGCACTAACCATGATGTACTGATTGTACAACCATAATTACCTAGCATAGAAAATTTTGCTCACTGACAGTTTTGTTTTGCTGCATTTTGAAGGCTATCTTAATGACACCTGGGTTTTATTCTTTCATTATTCTATGAAACTGCTTTGCACGAGGTTTATGTCATCTGTGACTAGCTTTTAATCCATTTTTCTTCTCCAAAATTTCTGTGATTTTATTTTCATCAGACCAAACTTAAAAGAGGAGCATGTATCAGTGTGGGGAAGTCTAAAATGATAGATTATCAAGAATTAGAATCAATTTAGTAAAACTAATGTCATTTATGGATACAACGAATGTTCTTTCATAATTTTTCCATTGATATAAACATACAGAATTTTAGCAAATTGTTAGTAAAATCAAAGAAAATATCACTAACTTTGTGAAATAAATTGGCATATCTTGCATATTTTAGAATAAAACTTGATGCCTAGAATAGGTGTTGGGTTTCCCATAAAATTTTCTAAATTTCTGTATGTTTACATCAATGGAAAAATTAAGAAAGAGAAAGTTAAAAATTTAGTGTGCCAACATAGCTTAAAGAGTCAACCAATACCATAATGATTCTTGTTACTTTTGTATGATTGTGAAACAGTTTATATATTAGATGAATTAAACATAAGTGTAGGATTTATCCACTCCATTGTCAACAGCTTCGTAAGTACAATATAATTTAAACATAAGCTGTTGGCAATGAAGCGATATGTAATTTTAATTTTAACTTTGGGAATATAAATATAAACAAACAAAATCAGCAGTTGCAACAAATTTCTGATCTAAAATCCCAACATTAAAAAAGAACCTAAATTATTAAAACCAGTCAAGAATCCAGCAGAGTTATCAACAAGAAAAAAGAGTTTTAATCTCAAAAATAAAAAAACTTCACCATAAACTTTGAAATTCCATCACTAGATCATTTGGACAAGCTTATTCTGCCATTGCCAGCTGACATCAGTTGATTTACAGATTAGCAATGGAATTGAATATAAATGAGTGCTTCAACATCTTTATAGTTCTCTCAAGAAGCATTCAATGATCTAAGATTCAAGTCTGTCAAATTTTGCAAATTTTATTATTGATAATGGAACTTCTGCCTGGGGCAGCTGATGGCAGATTACCACTGGAGTCTTCAATATAATTGTCCTGATGACCTACCTCAAAGAAAATTGTACTACAGCATTTTCAATGTTTTTATTGTAATTATCTCTGTTCACAATGTAATTAGGTATTTCATGTTTGTAGTTTTGTATAAACTCATGTATTTCATATGATTTCTATAGCTTATGCCTCATCAGTATCTATTTAAGAATTATTCTTCTCAGTAAGTATTTATGATATAAAAATTTATAGTCAATCTAGCTAAAATAAATCCATCCAAATCAGTAGAGCATATTTATTCTAAAAGTCCTATAAAGTAATTTCAATTTTAATATATTCAGGAATCAACGCAGCGAAAATGAGTATAAAATCTCCAGTAGATAAAGTATTTTAAAATGCTTATAAACTCTTCTGTGGCTCCACTTCCAATGAACAAGGAAGAATCCTGAATGAAAAACATTTAAAATATTGATTCAGTGATAAAACACTCTTAATATTTCACTCTCAAAATTTAAAAATTCAGGACGTGTTTTGTGAGACCTTTGCTCACATTGTAAACTGTTAAATGATTGGTGCATGACAATAAGTGATAAACTTTTTGTTGAACAGTGTAATAGTTGAAATATATTTCTTAAAGTGTTTCATTATTTAGTATACTTATAATGGAAAATTCACTAATTTGCCATATTAAACCAATCTCTATAAAATGAATTATTAATCTAATAAGTTCTAATTTTAATTTTAATTTCAATAACAGGAATTCTGAAAACAAAGAATGGCATATTTTAAATGGAGTGTTATGTCACACAGAAAGGCTATTTAAATTTGAGAGTAAAAATATAGAATCTATGAAGAACCTGCATCATAGGTGTTAGGAATAAAATCCTTTAGGGCTGAAGGACAAGAATGAGAAGCACAAAACTGAGATAAGAAAAATTGAAAGCTTCTTTATTTAAAGAAATTATTGTTTATTTTTATGTTCAACATTCTAAAATCACAAATAAACATTCATAAACAAAATTAAAGGAAGCATTAGGACAACATAGTAATATCAGCTGTTTATTTTCTGCTTAATAATTTAATAATTTTATCTTCTACAGTCTTACCAAAATATAATCTAGCTTCCTGACCTGTTATGCTATAATATAAAGTATACATATTAAATATGAAACATTATGCTGAAAATCACATATGTATCATATGACTTTATTACATATCCATTTATTGTATTGAAACTGATCAATTAAGTACAAGTACATTTATCAATTGTACTAATAATTATGATTTTATTAAAAAAAATGCATCATGAAATATAAATAAAACCATATGTTACATTTTCAGTAGTCTCCAATCTCTGGAGGTGAGGACAAGCATGATAGAACATGCACAAAAGGATATAAACATATAATTTATTATTAAATAAACTTAAACACACACACTCATACTTCAGCTTATGGTTATCCTCCACTCCAGTTTCTTTACAAAGTGAAACTACCCTTTCATGTGTTCAGCTTTCATTTATAGCACATAGTTAGAATATATAAGTAGTCTTTTCTATGAAAACACAGGTTTCACATCTTTTCCCAAAAGATAATCCTTTCACCACATTTGCATTTGCATTTCTTAGATTCAATGAATAGGTTCCAGTTATGCACATAAAAATATATTCACTTTGTGTTATATATATTTCAGAACAAATAATCCAAATTAATTTATATATTTTTACAGGAACACATATGGCTTTCATATTGCTTTTATTTAACAATATAATTTTATTTAAAATATTTTAAAGGCATTCATGGATCCTCCATTGCTGGAACATGAAATCTAACATATTAGTGCACATAAATCAACTATCTTAGAACAAACTATTTTTATTTCTGAAGAGTGTTTAAGACACCAAGAGTATGCTTATTATTTGACCAGTTCACATTCAATTCCAGGTAGGAAAAATTTCTAGAGTTTTTTTAACCCTAGAAAGGGCAAATGCAATGGACTTAAGATTTATTTGCACCATGAATGATCCATTTCCATCATCTGTTAGATAAATAGCAGTCAAAATTTAATATATAAGGAATACAAATAAAAGACAAAATAAATACATTCCAAAAAGAAAAGCAAGTTGCCTTGACAAAATATTAGTTACATCTTGCAGAAAATGAATACTTTCTTTCCAAACATAAATGATGGTATCCTAATGGTTATAAAGGTTAATGACAAGCAGTAAGTTTTTCCCATAAGTCCAGTAGAATATTCAGAAAGGCAATGTACCTCAGTTCTATTGAAGCAGATTGCCAAAAGAGTCATAATCCAAGTCTGACAGAATGGCAAAAAGGGTCTTATGCTTGAATGTGTCAATGGATACAACGTAAATGGAGAATTTGCTGGTATGTCAATGTAGTTTGTTTAAAAGATGTATAGGGTGTGATGGCATAACAGCAGGTGATAAAAGATCCTCAGCAATAGAGATCATCACTGTATTGCATGTTTAGTCAATGTAAATAAATTTCATACCACTAGGATTATTCCAGACAGTTAATGAAAGTCCATCCAAATGAATTTTGGAAAGGACAGTGAGAAGGGACTACATGCTATGGCATCTGGGGCAGAGTACCACAGAAAAGCATCCTGTTAATAGGAGTTCACAAAGCAGCACTGTATAGTGTGCTCAATGGCACTAAAACCAAAACCAATAGCAGTCTAAATGATTGGACTGGAAACAAGCAATATGGTCAATGAATCTACATCCTTTTGAATTTCAATGAGGTGAGGGAACGAGTGCGCTGTTGGTCCAATGAAGCCTTTCATTCAAACTGTGTTGCATGTGTTGAGGGTTCTATAATAGTATGCATGTATTTTTCATACTATGAATTAAGTCCTCTTATAGAAGTAACCATGACTTTGAACCAGCAGAGATACCTTGACTGAGTGTTTTTCTTAACCAACATCAAGTTGACACATACTATATGAATACTTCTGTCTTTCAGGATAATTGCTGCATGCTCAGTAACATGATGGGTATCCTGCAAAATTCTCTCTCCTCAATTGACATGCCATTACTTGATTCAAATTTTATAGACAATTTATGGGCTTCTTAGAAATAGCAAGTAAAACATTAGATTAGGTAACTAGAAATGCTAATTGGAACTTTTACATTGAAGCTAATCATACAATTAAGATAACTGTATGATCTTAATCAGAATAGTTATTCATATACTCTGTCAGAGCTTCAGAAACTCCTCATGCATGACTGCTGCAAATTAATGTTGCATACCTTTACAATTTTATGGAGTTCCTATCACAAGGGATTCATCTACTATGAAGGTCAGAGGTGCTTTCCTCATTATTAGGTAACCACTAATAAGGATGACTAATATTTTATTCAGAGAGTAATTTAAGAATGGAAAAGTTTTTATTTTTTTTCAGAAAAACTACATAATTTGGGCAAGGTATATAACATTACAATCATTTAATTACTTATTTCATTTATTAAGAATAATGAAAATTAATATGAGGGATATTTTGAAAGTCTCATTTTGTATGTTTGCCGTAAATGAACACTAAGCAAAATCTTTCTATAGGTCCTTAAATTCCCATACACTTTTAGAAACATTGGGGTACTCTTCATCCAAAAGTATTGAATGTTTTACTTTTTTATTTCATTAAGCTAGCATTGATTGAAAGATTTAAAAGATAACGGCTGTTTAAAAAAAGAGTAACAAAATTGTAATATTTACATTACAGTTTGAAAACATATTGCATACCAATATTTTTGCAAAAGCATGCCAAGAGAAAGTGCATATTATTCAAACAAAGTCCATTTCTTCATTTATATTTGCAAGTATGTCATTTGGCATCAGTGACAACAGAAGACCAGTAATATTTTTACAGTGGTTTCAAATCCTATAAATGCAATACATTTTTTTTTTTTTTGATTTAACAATAAAACTATTTGAATGTGATATTTGTGCTTATGTTTAATGGACTGTTTTCTAATTTGAAATCAGAATTATTTAGTTAAAGTCAAAAAATAAAAATTTCATAACACTGCCACTATAGCTTCACATGATACTTGTTAATGAAATATTAAATTTTAATATAAAGCAATCTTCACTTACTGATTGTTTTTGTTATGCTTTAATTGTAGACTTGAAAGGCATAAAGTTGCTGAATTTTAATTATATTTTATTATTGATTAACATAACCAGAAAATAAAATGAGATTTGGTATTAACAGCAGTGCCTATATTATTGCATCTGAATATTTGATTAACAATGTTTTTAGTAATCTGTCCTGAGTTCAACTATTTAGAACACTCTGTTTGGCTTCAGTTATTGGAGATTTACTCAGGACATGTTTTGTGGACCATCATCCACATCCTCAGCTTTTAAACGACTGTTGGATCATTCATAGAAGTTGGGTTCATAGGTTTCTGGGTTAACTCTGGTGATTTTGCAATAAACTTGAATAAAGCTGTCTCTGCTACTGGGATGTCAAAATTCATTAAGTTTTGCTCATGTTCTTTTTATGTAAATTCCAAATATTTAATTATTTTGTTTGTTGAGCTATTTTTAATAACTGATGCCTTTGTCTATTTTATGGTTTTAATTCCAAAAATGTGCTGCCATCACTGATTTTTCTATTTGTTTGTAATCGATGTTTCTCTAATGTAGAATTTTTAACAATGCTGACAATTAATCTGGTAAATTTCATATTTTTTCTCATTGGGCCTGAAATCTGTTTTATTTAATTTAAATACATTTTTAATACTGTATAGTTTTGAGGTGCTAAGATGATATTGTACTTTTTGAATATTATTTGAAATTTCTTATTGACTGATGGGTGGTAAGTGAATTTTTTAAATGTTTTTTTCCCCTGCTAAATCACTCAACAATGTGATTTATTTATTTCTTTTTTTTTCTGATATTTTTACATTTTTTGTTAATGATCTATTTGCTGAACCCATTTGATTTAGCACCTTCTATGATGTGCATATATTCTTTCAGATATCTTCTTTGTTCAGTGGTATAATTACTACTCTGTATATCGTTCTGATGATGCTTCTTCTTTATGTGATCTAGGATTGAAACCATGGGCTTTGATATAATTAAATGTATGCGTATCCTTTCTGTAGATGTCAAATTTAAGTTTATTATTACATTTTATTATCTTCAGATCTAAAGATGGCAACATATTATCTGTTCCATTTCAATAGTGAACTTAATTGTAGGCTCTTAAGGGTTAAAATTTTTAATGCATCTTCTACATATATTTTGTTTATTATGTTGGAGAAAGCCTTAGTCATGTGCATCTCAAAATAGCTTATGAATAGGTTGGCTAGGAAGGGCAATAATGGATTGCCCATTACTAGTCCTGCTTTCTATTTAAAGATTTTGCCCTCAAATATAAAAAATGCTTGATTTAAGCATAACTTAGTGAATTCAATGTATTCTTTGATGTATACTTCTATTTGGTTGACTGATTGTAACTGCTTTCTTAAAAAAGCTAGTAATTTATTCTGTGGTACACTGGGAAACAGGGGCTTGATATAAAAAGTAACCAGTGTGTCATTTGGTGATAATTTTTGTGTTTAATTTTTTTGAATGAGAGCCATGAAGTTTTTTTTAAAATTTAAACAATCAAATATAGGTAGTGAATCAGACTGTTTTGATAACAAATTTGCTAAACGGTAGCAAAGCTATTCATGAGCTATTTTGAGGTGATATCATTAATGCTTTCCCCTCATATTTTTAAAGTTTGGCACAGATATGTTGATGATGTATTGCCAAAATAAACAAAAAACATGTTGAAGATGCATTAAAACTGTTAAACCTACAAGAGCCTACAATTAATATAGCAAATTATTTATGCAGAAATCACTCAAATTTCATTAATTTTATTTTGTGGAACCAGGCTGATGATGAATGCAACAGCCTGTGAAACATGTCCAAATAAGTGGAAAATTAGTGAAATTTGAGTGATTTCCGCATAAATAATTTGTTATATTATACTGTATTTCACTATATTTAAATAGTAAGTGAAACATATTATTGGTTTCCATTTTGACAATGAACAAAGGATTCAGCAAACAGATTATTAACAAAAAATTAAAAAATTTCAGAAACAGAAAGAATTAAACAAATCAGATTGTTGAGTGATTTAACAGGGAAAAAAAGCATTTTAAAATTCACTTACCACCCATCAGTCAATAAGAAATTTCAAATAATGTTCAAACAGTACAATATCATCTTAGCACCTCAAAACTGATACAGTATTAAAAATGTATTTAAGTTAAACAAAACAGATTCCAGGCCCAATGAGAAAAAATATGAAATTTACCAGATTAATTATCAGGATTGTGAAAAAATTTACATAGGAAAACCAAAGAGAAATATAGGCATTAGTTTGAAGGAACATTGGAGAATCATCCATTGCAAACAAATAGAAAAATCAATGGTGCCAGCACATTTTTGGAATAAAAATCATGAAATAGAAACAAAAGGCATCAGATTATTAAAAATATCTCAACAGCAAAAGGAATTAAACATATGGGAAAGGGTTTATATAAAAAAAAAGAGCAGAACTTAATGAATTTTGACATCCCAGAAGCACACAGGTTTTTATTCAAGCTTATCCCAAGTAGGTTCAACTCATTTACCTATCAACCCAACTATTATGAACGATCCAACAAATTTTTAATAGCTGTTGATGTAGACAAGGGTCCATGAAACATGTTCTGAGTAAATCTTCAGTATTTGAAGCCTTAAAAACTATTCTAAATAGCAGAATCACAAGAGATTATTAATGTGTGTTTCACTGTATTACATTCCAAATTGAATTAATTTTGAAAATGTTTTTAGTGCTTTGTTGTGAAGATTCATGCCAGGAGCATAATTTCAAATTAAATCTTCTCAATGATTTTCCAGGGAATGATATGAATGCTGTATTTTAAAATCTTCTTGCATATCCAGTTTCATACAGTTTACATAAGCTATCAGTACGTACAATATTGGGAAAACTGAGTGTAGGGTGGTGATTTTCTATATGTGTCATCTTCCTCCTCTGCCTCTGCCAGGTAAAGGTCCAACATGCAATAACAGCAAGCTGGGCAAGGAGTAATATTATTCCTGTCACAACAATGCTTGCCAAGCTAATACAGAAACCACCAGTGGGAGAATCGAGGATGTCATCTTTATAGATTACGCTTTTCCCATTGGCTGAAGAGTTGCTGTGCTGCTTATTGAAGCCAAATTTGTCCGTGATGTGAATGGATTGCACAAGCAGCAAATCCTCCCTGGTACTATTGTTTAAACAAAAATTAAAATTTTATATTAATATTAACATCATTTAAATATATTCCAATTCTTCATGAATAAAATTATTACAAAATGAAAAAATATAAGAATGTAGCCTATAGAAATGATGAACAAAGAACTCTGCTGAAATGAACAATGATGAGGCAGTAGTCTAATTATCAAGAAAATAGCAGAGGTGCTGCAATTATTTGATGAAAGCAAAGTGGTTAGGAAAAGGTAATGAAAGTAAATGGCAATACTTATTTAACTCAAATAAGTGTACTTACGAAGCTGTTGACAATGGAGTGGTATATATATAAACAATGTATACAGTTTTTTTCACACTAACTCCATTCACTTACATAAATTTGGAACATATGTTTCGGGAGCGATCCCTCCCATTTTCAGCCTGTTGACAAACTGTTGTTAAACGTGGCGGTTGGGTCTCTTGATGTTCTTGTGGCGGCATCTGTTGGTTCTATTAGGAATTTGCTGAGTTCATCCAATGGAGGGATATCGAAATTCATCAAATTATCCTTATTTTTTGTAATGAAAATGTTTTCCCAAGTGGAAAGTTCTATTGCATTATGAAGTTGTTTAAGTAGTTTTATCTAGTTTTATCTCTGATTTAATTTCATGATTTTTATTCCAAAAATCAGCAATAGCAGCACACTTTTGGAATAAAAATCATGAAATTAAATCAGAGATAAAACTACTTAAACAACTTCATAATGCAATAGAACTTTCCACTTGGGAAAACATTTTCATTACAAAAAATAAGGATAATTTGATGAATTTCGATATCCCTCCATTGGATGAACTCAGCAAATTCCTAATAGAACCAACAGATGCCGCCACAAGAACATCAAGAGACCCAACCACCACGTTTAACAACAGTTTGTCAACAGGCTGAAGATGGGAGGGATCGCTCCTGAAACATATATTCCAAATTTATGTAAGTGAATGGAGTTAGTGTGAAAAAAACTGTATACATTGTTTATATAAATACTTATTTAGTTACTATATGCCCTATCATATTATAACATGGACATGGCAAATAAATTATATGATAAATTTCTTAGAAAACATTTACATATCTTTTATAAGTATCTCTTTAAAATCTTGAGAGTTTTGTAAACTGAAAATTAACTCACAGCACTTTCGAAATAAAAATATGTAATCCTAAATACTTTCTTTATGAACTCTTTACTTTGCAAATATTTGAGTTTTTAATGACTAATATATAAAACCTCTAGGTCATATCAATTAGAAAAATATATAATTGATGCACTCTTATCATAAAAATGCTTGCTAGAAACTCCATATTGTCAATCTCACCCCCTCCCCATGCATTGATTGGCAATTAGCATATAACTATTAAATGTATCCTGGAAGATGTATATGTTTTGTAAGAATTTTCAGCACCTTTTGTATTTCTGTCCCACTTGTGTCAAGCTTGTGTCAAGCTTGTGAAACATGAACACTCTGTGGATCCTGTTTCCTGAATGCATAATTTCTAGATTTGCTGATGCTGCCTGGCCAGCTCTATCTGACGGCTGCAGACTATTCTTTATGGAGATATTTGAAAAGTAAAGTGTACTGCAATAGGGCATGGACCATCATCCAGTTAAAAGAGAACATAACTCATGAAATTAAAGACATTGATAATGTTTTGGTGAACTTCCGAGCCGACATTGTCATGGAGTTCACTTAAAAATGTGATTTTTAAAAAATAAGTTCAAATTAATAAATTGCATTGTGTTACTTGTTCCTTGAAAAAGTATTTTTATTTAATTCTATGAGTGTCTTGTAGGAAGGTTCTGAAAACCATCATATTCCATGGATCATCCTGTATAAGTGCATGCCTGAATGAACATTCTAAAATACACCTATGTATTTGCATTTGATTTGATCCTTAGTTAATCTTGCCAAAGATTCCAGGATGTAGAACAACTCACAGGTTAAACAATAATAGATCAAAAGGGTTAAAAAGTAGTGAGAATATGATACTCTAAGCATAATCATATTCAACTCACACTGCATTTTGAGCATATTTCTTAATAGAGTACATGTTAAAAATTAAAAATTTAAGTGTTAAAATGCCAATATTACATTTGTATGCATATCTGTTTGTGCAAGTGCTGCTTACCTTTGATTGGCAGTAGCACGGCGCCTACGTCGCCTGCGGCGGCCAAGTGACTGGACAGATCGTAGTTCTCCTGAAGGATCTTCCTGATCACATTGCACAGGTTCACAGGAAGGCATGCATGGTGTCACCAGTGCTCGAAATTGAACCATCTCAGATGATGGGAACTTGAATGCATCAAAATGGGATAAAAGAACCTGCAATAACATTGAGATAAAATGTATTATAACAAAATTGAGGATTTTTACACTTTCATTTTAACATTGAAAATGGTTAACATAGAACAAAATGTAATACCAGTATATTCATTTCCTACCCCTTGCTTTTTCTCCTAGGCCAACGAAAGCATCTACTTTGAATGTTGACTCCAGTATTTCATAGGTTGACCCATCTTCTAGTGGTAATGCAATTGAAACATTAGTAGATAAATATCTTATAACAAAAGAGGTAGATTAAATTTGTTATTTTTAACCTAGAAAAGGGTTTCCATACAATTTCTAAGGAAGTACTTTTGATCAAACTGAGCAAAAAAGATAAAACTGAATTTAAAATTATGGTAATGAAGAAAGGTTTCAAACTAAAAACTACAGTAGAAATGGTGGTGGGAAATCAAAAAAATTGAGGTCAAGAAAATTGATTATTTTGTTGTTAGATTGTCTAGTAATAGAAAATGGAGCAATCAAAAAAATGAAGCATTTAGCAGAAGGAAAAATGGCTGTAAGTGTAATTAGATCTTATAAATAAAATACCAAATATGTAAGTAAAATGGTTAAATACAGTATGTGGTTCAATAGTGGAAAGTAGAATTCTCTATGGAATAGAAATTTGGGGCTGGAGGATGGAAAGTAATAATGTGATAAATAGATTATTTTGTAGACTTGTCCTAGGCTTATTTATCTCTTTACCTAATGAGGTTGCTCTATTGGAATCAGGAATACAAGGCAACACAGGCAAGGTAATGTAAAAAGCACTGAAATATTGGTACAGAATAGGGAAGCAAGAAGAGGAGAATATCATCAACTGTGTTTTGTACCACAAGAAAGAATTAAGGGGAAAGAAACTTAGATGTATAAAATCCAAAATATTCTACAGGAAGTTGGCAAGGGATGGATATAGTACAAGAGAGAAAGAATGGGGAAAGGATTTTGGAAAGAGATAAAAACAGGAATTGAGGAATGTTAAAAGATCTCTGAAACTATATAGAACATTGAAAAATGATTGAGGATGGGAAAAATATATAGAAATTTGTGGTAAGGCCGGAAAGAGAGGAGTGGCATGGTTTAGAACAGGAGTAATATGCCTATGGATATATTAAGGGGAAATGCCCAATATGTGAAGAAGCAGATTATGCATTTCAGCATTATGGAATGCGAAGAAACAAAGCTTTGGAGGTAACAATTTCTTTTACAAAAGTGGGAAAATGTACCAAATGAAATAAGGCAGAAGGATTTTAAATTTAAGAGCATATAAAAATATAAAAAAACTTGAAAAATACATTGATAGGCAGAGACAAAAATGGGTAAAAATGCAAAAAGAAATATCAATGTTGATAATGGCACAATTTAGGATTGAATTTATATCTCCATTATATACTAAACCTGGTGTTAATTATAATGGGCAAGGAAGAAATTCAGCTCCATAAATTGAAAGCTATAAATTGGAAAATATAAATGATTATAGTAGTGATAAGTTTGTAATCTAAATCAAATATAAGTGCTGCATAAATGGGTTGTAATTGACAATTATTTGGCTTGTACTGAAGTTTTGACATCCTGAAGTCCAAAAATTTGTGTAGAAAGTTTACAATAATTTCTGCATGTTTTGTAGCATTTGGTCTGTTTTTATGCTTTTTATATTACTTGTATGAGTAATGTTCAAAAGCAAATATTAATCTATGCAGTGCTTAATACTAAAGCTATTAGATCATTAATCTGTGATATAAAATAAGCATACTGAAAAGAAAGTAGTTAACTGTAGTTAACAACAAGATATGGGTTCCAATGGATGGAACAAAGTTAACTGTAGTTAACAACAAGATATGGGTTCCAATGGATGGAACAAAGTTAACTGTAGTTAACAACAAGATATGGGTTCCAATGGATGGAACAAATGACACAAGTGTGAGATTGCTGGTGGTATCTACTCTGAATGAAGTGTTTCTCTTAGCATGTGAAGAACCAATCCGCAAGAAGAGACCGATTTTTTCTTGCTAGATTGAGGATGTGAGTTTTCTTAATGATACTGCATAGGGATAGAGCGACCTATGTCTACCAACGGCCTTTTGGGGAAGATAAAGGAGCGGACAAAGTAGGTTCCCAAGGAGAATACCGCCATGGGTGGCTGAAATCGTTAAGGCGCAGACTCGTGAGCGGGAGGTCTGGGGTTCGAATCCCGCCAGAACCATCCTCCCTGACAGGTTTTTTCCAGGTTTTCCTTAATCCTCATAAATGGAGGTACCCTAAAATTAGGCCTGGAACGTTTCCTTCCTTAAAAAAAATATCCTTTCTCAATATATCATTTCATCCCATGTATCATCAGTGTCCACTGCCTGTGGTACCTCAGTAGTAAAAACGGCGTTAAACACCATTGCAAAAAAAAAAAATAAATAAATAAATAAATAAAAAATAACTTGGAGAATTAAAAACCATTGAAAGTGAGGAAGAGAACTGCAAGATGTATAAACATGCGACCTGAACAAACTCGAAAAAGTAAAGACAGTAACCTTCATACATCAAAGTTCATGTCAAAAATATTACTGAATAACTTCATTGTTTTGAAAGTTATGAAGGAAAAACGGGAGCCGAGAGCCAGGGAAACACAGTATAACAACGAATTAAAATTGAGGGGAAAAAAGCATTTAAATAGTTTTCTGTGACTTTTCATTGTACGAAGAGGCTCTTGAGACAACAGCCCTCTCTTATATTCCAACACTGCCCAGCTCTCGTTAGCTAGCAGATGGTTTACTGATTGCTTCAAGGAACCAGACAGACGTAACATCTGATGGACGGAAATGAAGAGAAATAAATACTTAACTTAAACAAGTGAAAGTTGAGAATTTGCTGAGTTTTGTTGATAGATCATTTCAACATAAAGCTGTTTTTACTTATGTAATCAAGCCAATCTTATGGAAATTATAGTAAAAGGTATAAAACTATAAAGCGAATTTAAGAATGTTAACAAAGCTGTACCTGTTTCCGTCATTCTCTTAATTTATTAGGACAAGAAAAGATATATAACAAGTACTTGATTTTTATAATATTATCAATGGATTAACCTTTATTCCTTTAAAAAAAGATAGGTTTTGCAACAAACACTAAGAGTAAGATGTAGAATGCTTCTCTTTTGATATAGGTTAATGAATTTGGGTTTATAGTTGGTGTATTTTGCTTCTAGTACAATGTACTAGTTACATCCATAATATATCAGTCTATAATTCTATTAACACTAATCCAGTGAATAAGGTGGAATCATTTTCTTTTCTTTCTTTTCCTTTTCTTTCTTTTCCTTTTCTTTTTCTTTCTTCTTTTTAATGTTAACAAAAACCATTATGCAGGATGGGTTATGATTGCGCGACTATGCAATGGTGTAATGAATGAGATAGAAATTTATGTAAGATAACTGATAGATAGCTTTCTAAAACTCACACAAAAAGGGGAAGATAATTCATTCTATTAGCAAAGAAGCAGAATAGCATGTATTCATTTGGAGATAGCTTAAACTCATAAATAACTGCGAAACTATAAAGTGCACTTTATATTTTAATTAATCTTAAAATAATGCAAAATGTCAAATTATACATAATTCAAATATTATAAATTAATCATTGTATAATTCGAAAGCTTCGGCATAAATATAATGCAAAAAGAAAAATTAATGACATTTATGTTACATAAATGAAAGGTCTTGAAAATGACAAATGCTAAAGATTCGAAACTATTTAGAGATTTTGTCCAAGAAAGAAAAATATAAATAACAAGAATGTAGCTAATTTTATTACACCTATCAATCCATTATTAGTGCCTCTACTTTAGTGAATGCCACTAGTACTTTATATGCTAAGTATGTTAATATGTATATACAATAATTAGAGAAGGAACAATTCCTTCGGAAACAAAATACTAGCATAAGCCAGTCGCGAGCTAGAATAGATGTCAGAGGAAGGAGTTTGTGGCTGCAAAGCCGCTGTTGTTCACATCGGAACGCTAGGAATAGTTCAGGGTCATTTGATGCAAAGGTAGCTTTGCGTCCATTGTAAAAAAGTTCCATCACTAATAATAACTAGGGAATAAAATATGAACGCCAAAACATCCCTAGATGAGGCAATAGGTTTAAGGAGCGCTGGATGCACATGCCATTTGTTGTTTAATGGTATACCTACATATTCATATAGAAAATGAAAGACGCCAGTTGAATGAAGCTCTGAATAGATGTAATCAACTGGATGCGTATAATAAGCGATGCATTCAACTTCGTACGACCGGTATCCGAACTTCTATTCTAAATAATAACAAACCAATACTAACCTTGCCAGAATCTGCAGATTTATATACAGGTCCCATGATGAACTGATCTGTTGGACAGCCGTTTGAATCGATGAGAACGATCTCACTGGAATCTACGCCATCCATGGCCACTAATTCTCTTACGAAGATCTCATAAGGGCTGTTGCGGTCCAGTATCTCGAAGCGGAGAGCCAATGGGTCACCCACCTCGGCGGAGCTGAGCAGGTCCGAGTTGCCAGTGCGGTCCGTAATCTTCATGGCAACACTGGGAGAGTCCACAATAACCTCCTCCATGAGGGCTGGCTGAACATCTCCTCGCACTCCCAGGTCAACCTTAAAGGCATAGATCGCATTAAAATGTTGATAAATGATCTTAGTACATATTATATAATAACATCTGGCAATGGATGTCTCTAAAAAGAAAACTATTTGACTCGCTCCTCGACTTCTGATTTTTCTTTATAGTTTTCAAATTAATAATCTTAATTTTGTATCATTTGACAGGGATATGTCTTGGTATATATAAACACGATTATCTTATAGCAAGTGTTGAAAGTGGTTGCCATTTCTCTTTCCCTCTGGTGTACCTGTTCGCACCTCTACGTGTTACAGAAAGTGTTCACCAACATGTACGTAGTTACAGTTCCAAATTTCTCACCGAATGTGTTTTTGCAGTTCCATGAGTGTCTGCAGCTTGTTACGGCACACTTTCCCTTCAGTATGTCCCATAGGAAGAAATCTGGTGGGGTAGGGTCAAGAGATCTTGATTGCCAAAGGCCTTTAAAATGACACAAACTTCAAAGAAGGAACATTCAACCATGTTGATATTGGTAATGTGTTAGATAACACTATCCTGCTAAAATGATGATGATGATGATGATGATGGTAATAATAATAATAATAATAATAATAATAATAATAATAATAATAATAATAATAATAATAATAATAATAATAATAAATAAATAAAAGCGCAGGGAAAACGATGGAGTCAAATAATACTGGGCCTCGGCAATTATTTTGCTATGAAGAGGTGTATCATCCTGTCATTTGCCCAAATATAGACGGGTATGCTGGAATTGACGAGTCTTAAGTGAAGGTGGAGCCTTGCATTGTCGGATACTGCGTCGAGTATATTTCCAGATGCGCATTGACAAACTGCTAGAGAATCTTCTATTCGTCGGGAGGTTACGTGCTTGTGAAAATATCCATCTCTTGTAACAGTTTAAGCAAAGAACTTCATCTATTTTCCACCTCCTATATCGTTCTGGAGGTCTTGGACATCCAAATGTTTCCTTGTTTCCAGTTGCTTCACTTGCTACTGAATGGAGAATTTTATCAGTCGTTGCCGAACTCCAAAAGACGCAACGAACCGTCTTTGCATTCCTAAATCGACACAGTTTTTAATTTTGTATGAACACTAAGCCCTCCTGTATTACTGTATACTGGCTCATATTGTATACTGTATGTGCATGTGCGATATTTCTTCGGTAGCTATGCTTCATAAACGTTACTGTTATGTCCATGTGATTTCACTGAATTGCATCTATTAGTTTGAAAGTTTTAAAGAAAAACATCACTGGTATAGAGCAAGTGGATGAAACATCCGATACTACTTCCATAGAACTTAATGCACGTGCTAGCGAAAATACGCAAGATTTTAACTATCTTAGTCAAAGTGATAGGTACAACTATCACTTTGAGAACGTGCGGTAAGGTGAAAACTTAATTAATAATTTCTCTGTATGGTTTATTTCTCCGATACATTTCATTATCTTGACATCAGTGTTGACATTGTAATATTACTAAGAGGTGAAATTTGTTTTTAAGTGTTTTTTATTTATTTATTTTTTTTTGTATAGGTCTTAACAGAAAGTTCAAAATTTCATGAATTTCTTTTATCAGTTTCTTCTTCATTCTCTATTTTAAACAGTTGAATGGCACCACTCCTTTGAAGAACTTGGAAGAAAAGGAAGCAATATCTTTCTCTTGCACCCTAACAAGAAGATTTTTAATTAAAAAGTATGGGACATGTATGATGCTGCTGGTAATGTGAGTACGGTCCTAAATATGAAGATAAGCAACCAATAAATTAAACGTTGATAGACCCCAGTGGCTTATGGGTAGCGTGCTCTTCTCTGTCGGTCTGGTGGTGTCGTGGTAACTAAACGATTTGTGTTCTTCGGTAAATTTCCATTCCTTTGTTGTTAAGGACACGAGGACAGCACGATTTTTAACACCCAATTACGAGAGACTAGCGCAGGAGTCCATTGCTTACAGTGCATGTACTGAAAGGGCAAATAATTGTTTTCAATTCAACCCTTTGTGCATATTTAATTAATCAGTTATTTTATTTACAACAAATTCCCAGTTATAGAAGCTAATATTCAGGGAAATTATTTTCATGACCTTGAAGATTTAATGCTTTTGTTCTAAACACCTGGGGACCAGAAACCTACCAGACTTTGTTCTTTGGTATAACGATAAATCTTAGGCAGGCAATTGCAACTAAGAGCGTAGAGCTTGCTCTCTTTTCAAATCCCTGCAATTCTTTAATAAATGATGATCAATGGCTCAAATAGAAGAAATGAAAGAGAAAGAGAAATAACGCCAAAACATTTTAATGTTCATACCTCGTTGGACACGCTCTTATTGGTCAAGTCGTATTGACAGGTGACGGCCAGGCCAAGATCCGAAGAAGTGATGATGGTGTCATGGTGCTGAATGACCACGTCGTTGAGGTATCGGCCCAGACCTTGCTGCCTCACATTGCATTCCAGATCATCGTAGCTCATCTGCAGTTCGAACTCCATGCTTCCGCCTACCACGTCTTGGACGCATGAGTTGGGGGCTCCTTTGGCGTATATCTTACCCGTGAAGAGTTTGCTTGTCTTAACACGAGCTACCATATCTCCCGCACGGCAATCCACGGTCACGTTGTAACAGGAACTAAGTTCGTAGGTTGCTGCTTCCGGTACGTCAAGATAGGGTTCCTGTAAATAACGGAACTTGGCATTGTACTGATTCTACTGTTTTGCTATTTAGTAGCCTTATATGTAACCAACTTAGAATGAGCAGTTTATTCATTGCTGTTTGTGTAAAGTAATCATCAAAATGCCAATCAAAACAAATTAAAAGGAATTAGTTTTACATGAATGACTGAACAGCTTGTGTTTTAAGTTCAATACGGCTATGCCTACGTAGCATGCACAAATAAGAAGTTACATTTTCTCAAAAATTAAGCATCTTAGTGCCTTAAATTGGGGAAGAAGTTTATACATTCGACATAGGGCTTATAAAATAAACAGTTAACTCAATTAATTTCTCAGGAATTTGCAGATTGATTTGTACCTATATTATGTCATGCAGCAAAGTGTCTACATTTTTTTCCCTCTCATTTTCATTTACCTTCATGTTCAATGGTAAATATTTATTACAAAATAATATACTTTGATTGTTAAAATATTCGTTAAAGGTAACATGAAAAAGGAGGGAACTTGACCACACAATGAGATTATGGTATTTAGGTGGATTATGAATGCAGCATGGTAATATTCATCCTCTGATTTGAACTATTTTTACGAGGCTTGTTCTGAAAGTTTTTAGAATAAAAGCAATAAAACAAACATTTAAATAATATTTTCTTGAAGTACTCACTATCATGCTATGTAAGCTCAAACCATTTTGTAAATTCTAAATCAAATGTTTAGTTGGGTTGCCACTGCAGCTTTAAATAATTCAAATTGACAACCTATTTTTTCCCGTTACTTTAGGGAGGGAGAGATCTCGCTGGACCATTTGGATTGTAGGGAAGATAAGATAAATGATGTAATGTGTATGAAAAAGACAGCATGTACGAAACACACATTTGCACTCACTTCAAAATATGGCGGAAAGAAAATAACGCTACTTCCAACAATCAACACCACATTTAAGAGAAATCATAGTTGTCATTTGATTTATTTAAAGTCTTAATTGGCGCTGGAATTCATTATTAGAACTAAGAAACTTTACCTTAAAAACATTTGCAAAAATACTGAGGGTGCCAAACAAATGTATACACACTTTCACAATAGATATCTATTTAATATATTTCAAAGTTGAACCGAAAAACAACAGATTCTCATATACATGTATAAATGGAAAATTATAGGATTTAGATAGACTTACACGTGCAGTGGTCTGCATCTAAATAAACAAAAGATCAAAGAAATGAGGACACATAACAAAACAGATTGTAAAATTATCCTAGGGAATGAGGAAATAGAGCAGGTGAATAAATTTCAGTATCTAGGAAGCATTATTTTAAAGGAGGGAGGATCAGATGAAGAAATCAAAGCTAGAATCAGAAAATCAGGAAAGCAAGCCTCTCACTTAGCCCCCTTTGTGGAAATATAGACAAATATGCCGCGAAACCTGGAAGTAAAATTATGTCATTAGTCACTTGTAAAAATTACTTAGTGTAGCATCTGTATCCAAGCGTCGAGAAGGCTGTTTCCAGGATATTTATTACTCCGTGGATGTTTGTTGATGCCATTTTGTTTACACGGCATGTATTTTAAATTGTATATTTAAGCCAATAATAACACGTCTCCCACATGGAAAATAATCTATAGTATTAAAAACAAACTAACTTGCTGCATTTAATTAGTGAGCATAAAGAAGTACCATTTGGGCAATTCTCCGATAAAATTACGAAGAAAGACCATGCCAAAATGTGGAAATATAATAACATAAATTGTGAAAACATTGCAGTTAATTACATCGGGGAAAGTTTGTGACACATTGGCCATACACCAAGAAAACTGCAATTGTGAGTATTTTATTTAACATTCATGGTCGCCATTCATATTATTATATATAAATAATGGTGTAAGTAGCTCAATGGTATTTTTCAGGTGAACATAGATAATTCAAAGGGTGGATTTGAGATCACATATTGTATAAAGAACCCTTAATGAGCTTTATATTTGAAATGCATCGAGCTTAATTGATATAATCGATACCTAACCTAAAATATGTACACTAGTATGTAAATACACCATTGGAGATTCACGGGTAGAATTCCACTAGTTAAAATACGCAATATTACAAGACCAAATTTTTCGTGAAACAAAACACTAATAAAAACAAAATTTCCGCTTATAATATCAGTTTTCCACACTAGTAACTTGTAGTTTACGCTCGTAAGTTCTATAAATACACACATAAAATAAACTAGCAATACTAAAATGAGATTAGTTTTGCTAGATCCGAGCTTCGTGAAACAGGGCAATGGAGCAATGAACAGCCATATACCTACATTGAACATGAATATGAACATGAACATATTAAGGTGATAAACACATTTTTCTCTGAGGAACCGATTCTGACGTGACGCAATTATATTGACATGCTGGAATTGTACACAGTGCCACACATTGGAGGTGATGGCAGCACGCTCCTTCACACTAGGGCTACATTGTTTGTAAACCTTTTTGTATATGACATTTCCACAGGAAGTAGTGGGTGTAAGACATGATCACCACGATCATCAGACCTCAAACTCTTAGAATTTTATTTTTGGGGCTACATTAAGCAAAATATGAACAGTGTTCTTGTCAACGAATTTCACATTTTAAAGAATCAGAGAATGTTCATCTGTCAACCTGATGTGCTTAAAATGTATGGAAGGATTGGAAGTATTTAACAAATATGTATAAGGCAATAAATGGAAACTGCTAGCATGTTAAATTGCACTAAACCTGTTTTATGAATTTTATGCTTATATCAATATGCAATTTTGAAACCTCATTATAACTTTACGGAAACATTTTACTTAATTAAAAACTGTAGTTATTATTAAGAAAGTAATGAATTTATTCAAAAGGTATCTTAGCAAATGCAACAAATAAATATGTTTAGTGTAAATTTTAATTAAACTCCACTTCAAAGAATAAAGGATTGTAAATTTCTTAAGAAGTTATCATCTGCGTTTGTGCAAATTTTAGGACTTTCGTGATTAAGTGAGAGCATAGTCTACTTCATTGTTTGTTCCAGTGAGTTTTGCATTTCTTTAAATCGGATGGCCTGATGTAGTGCGGATAAAGAGTTTGAGAGGCTGCTTCAATTTGAGCTTATAAATAGGAATAAACGAGGCAAAGAGAATTCGCAATTTCTCACGAAACACGGGCGGACAAAATATGACTAATTTATTATAAATGTAGAAATGCATTCATGACGTTGTTGACATTCAATGAACAGATGGTAAAATGTCAGCAGGAAAGCGGGCTACTCACCTCAACATCTACTAGAGTTGCACGGGAATGATGACTGAGACGGCACACGGTCTCGCCGGTATCGCCATAGTCATAGGAGCGACATCTGAATGGAGAGTTAAGGCATAACTCACGGCAGTCGTCAGCACTACCCACGTCCTGGTACACGGAGTCCACGGTCTTGAGGATACGGCCACGCAATTTCCTAAACTCACACAATTTGGCCGGCTCATCTACACAGTTGTTCTCAAGGTAGTCCCAATCAGACTGCTCGGCCCTTCTGAAGGAACCGGACCCGGCCACCGTGGTGCGGTCCATGTCTGATAAAGTGCACTCTCGTGTACTGTTGTTGTAATTGGCTGACCTGCAACAGTGGTATGAGACAATTTTCTAGCTGTTTCTATTGGCTAAACAAAAAATTATTTGAATCAGTTAAAAAGAATTGGTCTATTTTAAACTGAAATGTACACTGGTAAAGTCAAAAAGAGATCTACTTTTCCTACCTCCACCATACCATTTAGACAACTTATCCGCCTTGCCTTTATGGAATATAGTATATGTTCGCAGGTGTACATGACTGACTGCTGCGTTGCCTATTGTGAGTAATATAGCACATTTCACATTCATTCCTGAAGTTTGAACTGTCTATAAAGAGACATACGTTGTCATTCTTAGGTATCTTTGTAATGTAGCGCGACGAAAAAGGGCTTTTTTGTGGCAAAGAAACGATTGCGTTCTCCATCACGACAGCGGTTCAGGACACCAGATGAGCGAATTCATCGCAAAGCATAACACACCTGTCCTCATCTTCTGGACCGTATTCTGCTGGTCTTGTTCCATCTGATTAGTCCAACACTTGCTCAAGGGACGGAGGTTTGCTTCGGCTAAAGAAGTGAAAACGTATGCGACTCATGCTCTGCTGGATGTGACCAAATATGGATTGCAGGACTGTTTCAAATTGTGATACGGATGCTGGTAGGAGTGTGTCCCTACCCAAGGGGCTTACTTTGAAGACAATGTTGTGTAAAATACACCATTTTCTCCGTAATAAAAGTTTCTACATATATTCGATTTCTTTTTAACTCCACTAGCGTAAATTTGATGTAGACATGTAGATTGAGAGCTTATTACAAGGGATATTCAAAAGTTTTGCAAGGACTTTGCCGGAATCGAAGTTATAAACTATAGTGAAGCACTTTACCTCATATTCTATAAAGTACTTTCCATCTCTCTACACACCGCCACGGGTGGCCGAGGGCGCGGACTCGTGAGCGGGAGGTCTGGGGTTCGAATCCCGCCAGGGCCGTCCTCCCTGATTGAGGTTTTTTCCAAGTTTTCCTCAATGCTCAAATGGCAAATGCCGGGGAGGTACCCTAAACTTAGGCCTGGAACATTTTCTTTCTTAAAAAATATCCTTTCCCAATTTATCATTTCATCTCATGTATCATCAGTGTTCACCGCCTGTGGTGCCTCAGTATAAAAACGGGCGTTAAACACTATTAAAAAAATCTCTCTACGCACATACTTGTAGGCATTGCAATTTTTATTTAATCCGCTGCGGTACTTTGTCGGAGGTATTGCTAATGGAGCTGAGTAAGATCGTGCATCGTTTAAAATATTTTCAGTGATGGCAGATTTTACTCAAGGGAACAACCAAAAACTGCACAGTTCAAGATCGGGTTCGTACGATAGGTGGTGGAGAACCTGGCCTGTAGTTTGCTCATATTTGCAGGTGTTCAGTGAGCAGATGCGTTGTGGTGCAAAAGCTGTTCCTGTCTTTGGCCATTGTTTCTTAAATAAAGTAATCAATACATAAGCGGTATGGTATTCTTTCCGGGAATTAAAGAACTACTGGTTTTGGATCTTTTTCATCCAACCACACGCAATTTTGATTTTGTTTGGAACGGTAAGTTAACAAAAATAACTTTAGTCAAAGTGCTTGTGCCTATCAATCGTTTTGGGCTGACTGGTGGAAACGTACTGAGCAGTTTCCTTGCCCATTCTTTCCTCCTCGTCTTCTATTCTAGTTAGGAATAAGCAGAGTTTATTTGGCACAGACTTTTGACATCTTTAAATGTTAGTAGAGTATGGTGTCAGCAACAATGATTCCAATTTCCATACTTAACATTTTAATAGGTACATGCCAATTTTCCTCCACCACGCTCTGTGTTTAATTGAAAAATTTCATTTGAAAATGGGGTTTTGAGCTAGGGTTGCCTGAGCGCGGTTTTTTACTGGAGAAATGCACCCGCAGCAAACGGAAAAGGAAGATAAGGATTAACGCGCGTAAAGTTAAATATTTCTATTTTTAATGAAAGCATGAAATGGTACTGGTATTTAAAACTGATACTAATCTGTGTTATGTGAAAAAGATACTTGGACAGCATTTGTGTAGGAAATTGTTCATTTCATGTAACTTTTCTCATGTGTCAACTCCGAGGTTCGGATCACGTTTCTTGTCATTGAGAAATCCTAATCTCATAACAAAGTTGACTAATAGGTCCCCTATCTGGAACACGATTTCCACTATACTATCTTAGAATCGCCTTACCTCTTCTCTGCAACAATCCTTTTTCACATATGCATAAAAACCCGCTCTTCCCGACTATATTTATATAATGGCATAAAAGAACAGTTAAAACATGATTTACACACAATGAAAGCACCCGGTAACATACAAACACACAATAATCGCTGACAAATCTGGCTAATTTAACTACAAGCCCTGCACATGCATTTTGCAGATTTGAGGGCTGCTGACTTCTCCTATAGCCATATCTTAACTCCAATAACCTCACTATATGCTATCTATCAGCTATCTCTCTATTTGTACATGTTTTATACTTCCTCTTGTTTTATTATCGATTTATGTTAGTTTTTTTTACTGTGAACGTTTATGATAGATGTACTTGTTACTGTACATGTTTTTCTTTACTGAATCTACTTCTTGTTTTTCGTTATGTTTGGTATCTTCAGTTATGCCGCGGAACTTATACACCAATGTCCGGGTCATCATGTCTAGCAGCTATTTATAGATTACACATGTATTATGAGGAGCTCCCTGAATGGATGTTCAATCCTTTGTCAAAGTAGCCTCGATGACATCACAAACATAGAAGACGCTACACGCAGATAGATGAACTAAAGATGAATGATGAAATGGAAGGTGGCATAGAAATAATAACACAGAATTTTCTCGTTCTTAAATTTGACTGAGGGAAAGCACGGAGAACATTATCAAGTTTCAGGATTTGAACGTAGGACCTCCTGAATACTTATTCCAAACATTACAACTTGAGTCAAATTTCCTCTCGTTCTTTTTCTTAGACAAAAATAAAATTAAACAGTATATTCTGCAAATCTCACCACAAAACTATGATCATTTTTGTAGCAGAAGTTTGCCGTAGATCGCTTATAATAGATCCTCGCATGCCCTGGATGCAGCTATCAAAATAATGAAAATCCGCCAGTATCATGCGTTGACATTAACTGCAAATAGTGGAAGCGGTTGAAATATTGGCGTAGATGTTGTTAAGATTCCCTTCTGTTGCAATGTACGAGTAGGAACTCGGTATTTTGTATAGCCGCTATTGTTCAAGAGTCAATGCTTGCCATTATTTGTCACCTGCACGCTTCTCACGAGCTGGGAACTTGGGCTGTTCCAAACAAAACAAAATAAGGAGCTCAGAGATGACCATCGTGATCGTGCGGAAATATTTCACAAACCGCGTCAATGGATTGTTTCCAATTTCCACGGATGGATGAGTCTTTTCTACTGTCTTCTCCAACGACCAAATATCTATGTGTGTAGCCTGCATTTAATTTATCACTCTTATGTGCACTTGCCTTTTTGATGAGACAGTAACATAGTATTGTAGCTTACACATTTTTATTACGGCTAATTAAATTTCATAACTAACAGTTTGCACCTGACAGTTTTTGATAATAAAAACACCATTAAAATAAAACTCCAGCTGTGATAGTTTGAGGCGATATTGGCCTGAGTTGTGTTACTGTTGTTAACAACTAGTTTTTGAAAATATGGTAAAACATTGTGTACTTTATCTGCATAGCTTTAAACGGTTAGCCTAATAAACACATTATCTGGAGGAAAAAAAAAAAAAAAAAACTCGGTCTAAAGTTAGGAAACTGTGACTTGAAGTGTTTGTGTTCTATAAACCCTTATGTACGAAGGTTGAACAAAAACTCACAATGCATGAAGCTATGAGAATGAAGTGAAGCTTTTCTTCACAATACTGTGATTGAGAACGAAACTTGGGGGTTTGTGCCGTTCTTGCGCGCATTCTTTCATTTCCGATCAATACATTAGTATTTCTTCTTCCTCGCCACGCAAGCATTGTGTGATGAGCAGGCTTGTTGGTCATTGACTCAGGCAGATAATATGTCTATGAAATCAGGGGAAACCTTGCTGAGTGACCACTTGACTTTGCTTCCCCTTCTCCTGTACACAGAAAGGAGACCTCGGTCCGAGTGGGATGCAAAAACATTCGAATCTTCAACTCTAAATTGTTAAGGCCGAGGTCTGCTTCGCAACTTATTCCCAGTGAACCAGTATCTATAAAATATTTTATTATATAGCTTATTGTATTTATTATTATATTAGCTTACGGTTACGTGTTATAAAGTTGCTCCGCAAGGAACGTGTATTGGTGAGTCAACATATAAAGATATTATAGTTAAAACACAACTAATGTACTTTATTATTTGTTAAATCAGGAGCTTTTATGATATGCTGGTACCTTAATATTTGTTTACCAATGATTGGATTCAATACTATGTGCCAAAAGCAGCAAAAATTTAAGGGTTTTATGATTCAAAGTGTCATATTTATTATTTCAATAATAGTTTTAAAGATGTAGACTTGAACTACCTTTACACCAGTTCTGTGTTAAAAGTTCTTTACCGGTTTAATATGATTTGATGTTATTGAAAATCAAATATATTTACACGTATTATAATAATTTCGGAATCAACATAAACGGCAGTCGACTAACAAATGTAAGATTTGCCGACGATGTTATCTTATTCGCCAAAACATCGAAAGCACTACAAACGATGCTGGAACAATTATATGAGCATAGCAAAAATGCAGGGCTGCTACTAAACAAACCGAAGACGCAATTAATTTCAAACGGACCTAAAACCCCAATTAAAATAGATGGAACAGTCCTCACATATGTGAGCGAATATACATACTTAGTACAACAGATTTCCTTCCATGATAAAATGAGGGGAAAGAATACAAAGAAGAATCTCATTAACCTGGAGAGCATTTGGGGCCCTAAAGTTTATATTGTTAGACCAAACATTAACTGAGAAAATCAGATTCCAGACGCTCGAAACCTGTGTATACCCTGTATTACTATATGAGTGCCAGGCAGTCACTAACAGAAAAACAAAAGAACAAAAGAAAAATGCAACGCAAGATCTTGGGAATAACTTTGAAGGACAAAATATCTATAGTATTAATAAATCAGTTATCCCATACAACTGACATTGCACAAATAGCTACCAGAAGCAAATGGCAATGGGGCGGTCACGTCGCAAGAATGCAGGACAACAGATGGTCCTACAAGGTCTCTATGTGGGACCCCCGGACAGGAAAAAGGATACAAGGCAGACGCAGAAGAAGATGGATAGACCTCTTCAATGAACATGCAGGTCCAGATTGGTCAAGAGTAGCAAGAGGAAGAAAAAAATAGAAATCTCTCGAGAAGCAACTAGTGCAGTCAGAATTGGAATAGCCAAAGAACAAATCAGTCATTGTCTTACACAGCATAAGAAAAACAAGCTTGGAATAGCACACCACGTTAGGAAAAAGCGAGCTTTCCGTACTTGTTAGGAGGCCTTTGCCCTTAAGGAACACAATAGGCAAGCTTTATCTTTATCTTTTGTATCAATTTATATTGTTTTTTTCCGCTGTTGGAACTGTAAATTCTTGTTCTTCTTCTCTTGTATTGCAAATAGTCATATTCTGAAAGTTTATACTTCCAAATTCAAAACTTGTACAACATCAACTTAAGGATACCGAACTCAGGCTAGTAACACAATTTGTTTAAGAGGATACGCTAGTATTAACCAGAGATAAAACTCAATCCATGAAATATCCAAGAAAAAATATCTCTGAGCATGTTAATATGGGAACAGACAATAGCCTTGTTTCCATCATTAACTCACAAGTATTATATTCTTAGTAAATGTAAACAATGCTTATTAAATATGGGCGTGATTCAACAATTAACAGCAACTTGTATACTTTGAAATATATTATTATGTTAGGAGTATAAATGAAGTCGTTATTTTTCCTAATCATTCTCCTTTTCAATTCATTTCTCACATCGTTTTATTCTCTAAAAAGGAGTGCATGGTAGCTCCTACAGTGTGGAGTGCATTGTTTCTTTGACTTCATCATCAATATAAATATTTATTCTCTCAAAGTAGCCTTCAGGATGCACATATAACACTCTGAGGGAGCAATATCAGGGTAGTACGGAGGAAGCAGTAAGATCTCCGACTGGCGTCAATAGTTGCAAGGATATGTGAGGACGTGCGTTATCCTGAAGAACAAGAACGTCACCTTTAGACAGAATTCTCCTGTGACGACTCCATACTGCTGACTTATTTCCTTCCTCCATTATTGCGCTTATCGAGCATTCCTTTCTGGCGGAAGGTTGAGATTTGTACTTCTTGCCGCCATTGTTTAGACTTCCTCTTTCTTTCGATCTCTTTGTACCGCCATGAGTAGCCGAGGTCGTAAGGCGCGGACTCGTGAGCGGGAGGTCTGAGGATCGAATCCTCCAGGACCTTCCTCCCTAACTGAGTTTTTTTCAGGTTTTCATCAGTCCTCATAAATGACAAATGCCAGGGGGTACCCTAAATTTAGGCCTGGAACGTTTCCTTTCCTATAAATCCCTTTCACAATATATCATTTCAGCTCTTATATCATCAGTGTCCACCGCCTGTGGTGCCTCAGTAGTAAAAACGAGCGTTAAACATCATTAAAAAAAATCTCGTTGTGTAGCACGCAGGTTTCATCCCCTATGAAATTATGTGCTAAGAAGCTTGTTCTTTTATCGCACCAATAAACTGTGAAAATCTGTACATGAACATATTTGTGCTCAATCAGCATCCTAGACTGTCGCCAAGCACACAACTTGCAATACTTGAGAACATGTGTGATAATGGTATGGGAAAATCCGATGCTGACACCCAATTCCCTAGCCAGAGTGTCTAAAGAAATGCTCCTGCCGAGTAAATACGCCCGCGTAATCCACCTTCATCAGTGTTAGTCATCATGGTTGGTATTCGCCGATTTTTAAACGCAGCTACTTCATCGTCCACAGTTCTCTCACCAATGCAGGCATCTCCAATTTCTTGCAGCATTCTTCCATGACTACGCGTTGCTCCTATACGGTGCACACAGCTAAAGTCATTGCCATTTTGTATATTTATACTTAACATCTCTGAGAATGTAGCATCCCTGCGCAGCAGTTTGAAGTCTTTGGGAGCTTTATCTTAAGAAACACTGTTAATTTATTAATACTTTTTGAAAGACCCTCATAATTGAGCAATGCTTGGGTACCTTAAGAGAATCAAAGGATGGTTATCAACGATTTCCTGATTAGACTATTAAAATGCAGGTGGCTGGAAATAAAGTTCACCAAAAATGTTTACCTGCATTACCACTCAAAACACATGTTCTAAATATTCACCTTCCAATTGCAAATATTCTCGTATCTGCTCTGGAGATTAACAAAAATTGCAATTACTAAATGTATTCCGTGAAGTAGAAACAACATATGTCTTAACCAACTGGGAAATACAAACGCTACCCACGTTTCTTCAAAATGCCCCAAGTGCCGCTCCAATCCCGTTTAAATCCCTTGTTTTTTGAAGAATAGATTTCCAGTGCGACACAATCCCTTTGACAACAATCTCTCTATACCTTACTTGATTGATGATAAGACGTCTCTCGCCCTCATCTACAAGAAAGTAAGGATCAATAAACCATAGCCAGAAATAGCATATCAAACGTTACTGTGATGAGAGTAGGTCATTCAAAGCAGGGAAATCGTATTGTTTGTTTACATAACCGTCTAGTAACACGTGACGTACATAAGAAAACAAGATATTGGAAAGAAAATGTTCTTCATGCTCATTAGCCAGAGTGCTAGGAGAGAACGATGCCTTTGGATCTTATCTCTCTCTCTCTTACAACGAAGGCTGGCCTGTATACGACAAGAAAATACTCCCAATTCATAAACAATGTTTCATACCCAACTCTTTTGTAGCACGCAACTGACCTTTAGTGGCCGCAGAAACTTTTCAAACACAATCCCCGCATACTCGTTTTCCATAAATGAACATATTCTACAAGGGCACTGATGCACTTCACCTACATTTCTGTTCTGACAAAACACTGTTCGATTTGTGAATGAGGGTTCAAATAGTTTCCGACGAATACTTAGTCATATTGTATCATTGAACAATTGTCCAGTCTATTCCAGCACCAAGCTCACACTGTCTTCGTTCCTATACTTCAGTGCATAGCATTGCCGAAGTTCATTGTTTCCGGTCAGACTGTAAATGCAACGTATGCTATGCCTACGAATACACAGCACATTAAATGTATGCTGCTAAATATAGAATAGCAGTATAAAATGTAAAATAATTTCGTTGTACACACGATTATAAATGTATTATGAGATAATACTACGGATTCTTGTGAAAGATGAATTGCTCTATATACACATCGTATTTCAAATAATTATTGCGACTTCAGAATATAAACTTAACAAAAAATTGTACTTCTTAGACTTTCACGGCTGGTGTTATAGTTAAAACAGTTAAATTTCCCGGGCTGTTTTGCCGTGGTCCATGGTTTAAATTACTACCATAGCTTTCACCAACTACTTCATCGTCCACTGAAGATGCCAATCGAAGTAGTTGGCGAAAGCTATGGTAGTAATTTAAACCATGGACCACGGCAATATAGCCCGGGAGATTTTAACTGTTTTAACTTAACAAAAAATATTTTATACTTATTTTAGTAAGAACAAAAATAAATAAGTATATCATATAATGAAGCTAAGGCTTTTAAAAAAAAATATATAACAGCGATACTGTATTTGGAATTTTACGACAAAAAAGTACATAAACCAATATAACTTTTGAAGTAAAACAATTTAGATTCGTGTAAATGCCTAAGAGCGATGTTTGAATTTTGTTAGCAAGTCTCTTCCGTCAGATGTGCAAGCAAGCGAAAGAGTTCCAAATATCTTGCCAGTTGTATTCCCGAGCGTTGATCTGTCACATGGAATAACAGTCACGTAAAACTCGATGGCTTTTCCGTTTTGACGTTGTTTCAGATTTGTCTTCCGTCTGTTGACACGCATCAATTGTACGAATCTTGGGTATGCCAGTGTATGATATTAAACTACAGGCTTTATGCTTTTTATTCAGAAGCTGTACGGTTGGTTAAGTTTTAAAAAGTAGTGCGGCTTACCAGTTCAGAAACAAAAGAAAAGAATTATAGTTGTCATGGTCACATCTTGACCATTCAAATGTTTTGTACTATTTTTGCGTGCTTTTGTGAACGCTTCTGGTTGAAACATGAACTAGATCTATTTTATATACGTGTCATATTTACAGCACTTGACTTAAACTACCCATACTTTTTAAATTTGCTTTGGAAGCAGAGAAGAGAATTTGCAAAGTGTATCGGACTACGTTAGTGCAATGGATTCTAACTTAAAGTTGCTATACAGCAGAAGCTTAAAAGGTAATAGGATTAAAAATAATGGAAAGCAAAAACATTTTGTAAAAGGTATTGAAGAAAACCATAGAATAACTGCATAATTAGGACATATTTAGGAGGAAACACAAGAAACAGATATCACTTTAGAGATATAATTATTGTGAAACAATCGGAAAGTCGAGTGATAATACTTTTACTAGCAGAACATTATCTTAGACGTGAATGGAAATCAGATTGATTATTAGCTGATTTAAATGAAATTAAATATAAAGACTGCGAAACATTTCTGTATCTAAGTAACTTTTTGTATTAACAATACAATTAAAGGAAGGCATCTTTCAATCAATGTTAAGAAAGTTTCTAAAAGGTTTACATTATTCAAAGTATCAGATTGAAATGCGTTTAAAACTCTAATGATGTATACTGCACATATAATGAATGTTAAAGAGCGGTGAATGGAGTCTTTACCGTCCAATGGATTCATAGCTGGAGGGATGTGCTGCATATGCTTTCCCATCGCTAAAAATTAAGTAAGGAAAGCGAGTAGAGCAATGAAACTTCTAAACGATATATACTTTTAAACTATTAAATATAAACAGGAAGTAACAATATTAAGAAAAATTCTAAACAAATTATATACTATTTAAAGACCATCCCGAGACGTATTAAAATGCTAATTTTAAAAACTGCTATTCTATTGGGATCGATAGGAAGACAGATAAAATGACGGGAGAGGGAATTTTAAAAACGATACAATGAATAAGAAATTATGAGAGAAAAAAAGGTCTTCCAAAAACAATAGTCAAACTTGTAAATTTCTTCTTTTGAAGTAATTAAATAACGCATGGGAGGATTCATATGTAAATGTGCTTCACAGCGATAGAACACAACACAACTAAAGGCAATGGGTGTATATTTATTGTTACAAAATTTTATATAGTATTAAAATATATATTTTATGCATGGATCATCGACCGTGCATGCTTAAGTATAATACACAACTAGAAAGGGAAACAAATAATAAAAAAATATAAAATAATAATAAACAAATAAAACATTAAAATTGGAAAGAATGATATTTACGGGTATATGAGTGAAAACTACTTACATATTCCTTACAATTACTTTAGTTATTGCGTTCTAACCAGAAAAACAAATTGCTTCTAGCTTCGCGCATTTCGCTAGAAAAATGCCCGTATTCAACCAATTAGTGTGATCCGCAAACAGGTCCCAGTAGGCCAATCGACCTCTAATAGCCTTTTTTCCTCCCTGAAAACAGATTTTTTCCCCAGATGTTTCCATTTGTCCAGAATATGCATCCATTCTTCATCACCTCCAGCAAAAAACAAAAACAAAAACTAACAAAATAAATAAATAAATAAATAAATAAAAATAAAAATAAAATTAAAAAAAGGCACCTTAACATTGAATTTCACGTCGCTGCATTTACGCATCAGAGTTTTTAGCATTTTGTTGGAGACACCTTTCTGACAGAGTTGTGCTCGCAAAGCATCTCTCTGGACAGCGTCGAAGGCTGTTTATAATTAGCAAATATATTGTGTAATTTATCCCGTTTTATTTTGGGTGTACATCTACGAATATTAGCGTCTTTAAAACGAATATATTGTCCACCGTAGAAAACTGTTCCCTAAACCTGTTTGATGCTTCTGAATATCTTTCTACATTAAATAATTTATTAAATGCGATTCACAGGACGTCTATTACTTCCGGCACTACTAAAGAGAATTTTACAATTTAAGTTGAAATTCCTTCAATTCCGGGTGCCTTTCCATTTTTTGAGCTTTTAATCGCCAATATAATTTTGCTATCCGTTATTTTTTCGTGTAGTATTGGTACCGGGGAAATTAAACGGAGTTCTATAGAAGACAGTCCCCGCTGCCCCACTCAGTTTTCACCATATCTTCCGTGTTGGATGTTTATTTGCCCTCTTTTTCGAATTTAAATTTTTCTGACCAAATTCCACAGTTTATCGCATCCCTCCGATCGATCGGTGCAGTTATTAGATCCCCTGCCATTTTGTTTTGCCGTTCCAATTTGGCACTTCCCAATGTGTCTTGGACATAGACAATTTTCCTCAATCCCCTCCTTTCTGTAAGTGCTGCCTCTACTTTTATGATCGCTTGTTTACATTTTATGTTATACCATCCTACATTACATGTGTTACTTTTTTTATTTGATATGTATGCCTACTAATTTTACATATTCCGTCAGTCTTTTAACAATATCTGCCCCGTCTCCTTCCCTCCTTTCCCAATAAGTCTATTTGCCTAGTCACGCAACATTCCCATAAATTCCTCCATTTCCTCTAGCATTCATCGGTATCGCAACAACAGCTACACAGGTATGTCATTAATTTCTCTTACACTATTTCCTGAGACTAGCTGCTGATTTAACGTGAGTTAAATAGGTGAATGGTGCCATTCCACTCTGTTTACAAGTTTAAATCCTGTGTAAAAGCTAATATCTCCTGTGAGCATTATATATAATCAATAATGCTTCCACAGTTGTAATTTATAAACGTTAATTCTCCAGCCACGTCTGATCCATATTTCTGGTTAATAATTTCCAACTGAAAGGTATCGCAAAAGGTAGTAACTCCATGTCCACATTTAGTTTTGCGTTGTTACTTTATCGAACCTACCGTCATTTTTCCCATGTTTTGTATTTATGTTTTCGCATACGATTTTTGCATTAACTCTTCCATTATAACTAAACCAGGGTGGGGATATGTGGATATGTAATTTGAATTTGTATGATGGTGTCAGTCAAATCCATAGAAAAGTTAGGATTGGCATACCGGGATGCCGCTGGCTGTCCGTGTAAAACTAATGTAGACATTTACATCTGACAAAGTGACGGTGCAAAACTCGTTGGATGTTGAAGATCCTCTTGCGCCCCTTTAGCACATTATTACTGCTCATAAGTGCGTCGCAATATATAATATCGAATTTTAAATGCATGTCAATACACTCTTTTCTTTTGAATATTGTATAAGTGTTTTGAAGTTTAGAGATCAAATATATTTTGTAGAAACTACCGCAAGATGGAAGTGAAAGCTTGATAAACTTCAAGTGACTTTGAACGAATTTCATAGATAAAATAAAAGCTCCAGATTACAAAATTAATTAAATCAGTGACGAGACATGTATGAAATATCACTAAGACTTTAAATTGCTGCAAAAATGTTATCATGTATTCTGAAATGAGTCCATGACGGCAGACTATTATTGAATATTGAATTTAGCTCAGGTTTGTATAATATTAATATCATAATAAATTTGTAAGAAACAATTGTATATCTATGTTACAACCCGTAAAGTGTGTTTATTTTAACAATTTGTAGCTAGAATGCGCACCAATGATAGAATTGCCATCAACTTCAAGAGTTAATCTTATTAAGACTATTCCGTATTCATGTTTTTTTTTTTTTTTTTTATTGTTGATCCTTACATTTCTTCTACAGTCGTCCTCTGCCTCGCTTTCCTATGGCTTAATAATTATAAAACATTTTAGGGAATCTGTTGCTCTTTTTACATTTTTTTCCAATGTGATTAAGCCTCTTATCTGGTAAACTTTTATTTCTTGCAATAAGATTTTTACATCTAATCTTTATCTTAACGTATATTCATTTGGAATTACATCATTTCCTTAATAGGCAATAATTAATCGTGGAAATCTGGTTTCTATCGCCTCTAATCTTCGTTATTATTGTTCTGTCAAGCGTTCAGCACTCTGCTTCATAAAGGGATGTAGGGAATGTAACATTCCATTGCGTAATAAATTCAACACTAGATTTGTCATTTAAAAGCACTTTTAATAATGCCATTGGGTAAGATTGCCATAATTCTGGATCCAAACTACGAATTTTTTACTTTTGCAAATTCTTTTTATTAAAGCTATAAAGGGGACTATGACTATACAAAAAATACTATACATTTAAGATGAACTGAGAAATTAAAATCTACTTTCATAAAATAAATATGATAACATAAAATGGTAGACTAATTTGATAAACTTATTTGAGCACACGTGGTACTAGATATGATTTACAACCTTATAAGTCATCCACATGTTTGCAATGTTTCTAAGCTCCTATATGCTTATTTATTTACGGTCATTAAATGCAATTGAAAATTGTGAATTACAAACAATGTAATGATCCCATGGAATGTACAATATTTTTGTGTTCAAGAAAGCGGACAAGTAAAATGTCTCATTTGTACAAAATATTTGCAGTTAAAGTTTCATTACAATATCGAACTTCATTTTGAAAGGCGTCATAATTTTGATTATGGGCAACACGTTCTTTCAGGTATAAAATTTTACAGTATTGAAATACTACTGAAAACATGAATTTTTCTTGTATTTGTATGTATAATTATATTATTTTTTAATTTGAAGGGGAAACTAGATTACTAACATTAAAGAATGTAAAAGAATTTACTGTCAAGCTCCAAACACCAGGAATACCTTATTGGCTCCATATGAAATTGCGGAAAAAATATGAAAGCATTAAATGAAGAGTTCACAAAGGAGTGAGTGATTTCAGCGGCTGAAGAAATTTTCCTTAATTTCATAAACGTTTTTCAGTCGGTAAGCCTTTCTCGAAATATTGTTACAAGGAATATCGAGGAACGGGGATATGACATAGAAAATTAACTGCAGGAAAAATCAAAATTGTTACTTTGTTTTCAATAGCATTAGATGAGATAGGTAATGAAGAACAACTGCTATATTTCTTAAAGGGATTGAGAAGACTTAAATGTTTTTGAAGAACTTTTGGAAGTAATCCTTCTACAAAGTAAAACATGTGAAGATGTGTTCACTGCTGTGTACAATGATGGGTGCAAATGCGAACTTCCCTCGGCTAAACTTGTTGGTGTCGCAACAGATGGAGCACCCTCTATGAAAGAGCAAGAAAATTACTTTATTGGTGGGCTGAGACAATTTTTTCAGAGTAGTGGTGTAACTTCTGAACTGTTATGTATTCATTGAATAATTCACAGGGAAGTTTTATATGCTAATCAATTACTCTGATTAATGTTGTGTCCATTGTACTGAAGTGTGTGTATGTTATTAACTCTAACCCTCTCTGCCATATACAATTCAAAGAATTATTGGAAGAGCTGGGACCTGAATATTCACATGTATTATATTATTGTTATACACTTTACACGATCTTCCGGCAGTGTCGTCATAGCAGGTAGTGGCGGAGTGCCTCTGGCTGTTGGACGTAGGCTGGGTGCCGAGATACCCTGCATTAGGTCTTCATACACCGACAGTGATGGTGGTAACGTATGCATTAGACAGGATAGGCCGTGCTTATGTCTAACAAAACGTATTCTTGTTTAAATGTTTTCTGAGTTGCGTAGTGCGAAGGAGGTAATAGAAGCGGATTGTTTTGGCAACCGTTTTTTGTTAGTGAGCAGGTTCTGCCTCTTCTTTCTTTGAGATGCCCGTTTTCACTACTGAGACATCATAGACAGTGAATACATGTGGTGCAGGAGATGAATTAATGGTAAATTAACTAAGGGTTTTTAGGGTGGAGGAAGGAAGCGTTCCCAGCCTTAATTTAGGGTACTGTCCCGGCATTTGCTATTGTTGAAGATTCAGGAAGTGACTTCAGTCCGTAGAAGTGATCCTGGCGAGAATTTAACCGCAGACGAGCCCGTGTCTTGGCGACTTCGATCATCCTGTTGCAGATACGGCTTCTCCTCGAAGGTCATTTTTATCTTTGTGCACTAAGTGGAGGAAGTAAGTTTATGGAAGGAATAAAAGATAACATTTCTGCTTCAATAGGTGGCTGGTCGTGACATTACCCATAAGTTATAAGTACAGACTGCGTTCGTTGCTGGATCTACAGGTTCCAAGAAGGATAAGGTGTACTTACAACTCAACGTAAATCTGGAAGATCGAAAAGGAGTACTCCAGGTTTGGATTCTTCCCAGTCTTTCCGTTCCTCTACAAATGACATATTTAACGATGAGAAAATGGTTACATGAGAACCAACCCGAAAAGAGAAGCACAGGCTGCTCGTGGTGAATTTGCATTGTAATCCTTCCAAGCCGAAACTTTCCGAGACACTTATAATATAATATAGACTAAGAGAAAAATATTTTCGTTTAGGATGAAACTTTGATTCAGCTGAAACCTACTTCATGTAGTGACTGGAGAATCGAGAGGTAATATAAATGTTATTTTCTGGAGCTGGATATATGTGTAAGGTTGTTCGGATGTCTCGAAAATAATTTCCGAGGAATTTGCAAAGATTTTGGAGGATTATAAAGAGATGGGGATAATTAATATTGACCACGATAATAGCAGCAGTCGGTCTTGGTGGGGTAGTGGTAACCATACTTGCCTTCTAAACCCAAGATCGCGGGTTCAAACCCGGCCAGGATCGATGGATTTTTCCGGGCGTAAAACTCCTAAATCCTAAATCCTTTGCAAGGGAAATAAAGCCGTAGTTCCCATGTCGTACATTTACGGAACGAAAAAGAACCTCAAGCCTGAAAAAAGAGAAATTTGTCGGCCGTTTCACGCCCTGAATAGAAAGAGCGTCCATAAATAAACAAAACAAAACAAACAAACAAAAAAAAAAAAACGATAACAGCAGCATTTATACTTCCAAGGTAACTAGAGATTGATTATACCATCATATTGAAATTGTTCCTCTTTCGTATCGGGAAATGAATGTGAACATTTCGGCTGCCATAGTTGAAGAATATTATTTGAAAACTTCGAGGAACTGATTTGAAAAATATGAGAAATCTTGTAGAGACGATCTCTCGTATGCGATTCTATTGTTTGGGTTATGTCAAGGGGACTTGATGCTGTGCTGGATATAAACAGTTCATAAAGGGTACAAAGTAGTCCAAAACTATTACGCTTATTTAAAACGATTTTTATTTGATCTTAATCTACTCCAGCAATTAAGCTTTTCCTTTATTTTATAGATGAGTATTACAGTGCAATTCATTTTTCATCTGAAGAACAGAATTTAAACCCCTGAAGCATTAGTACAGAGAAGCGCAGTAATAATGTTTAACACGTATGTCTAAAGACGAGTAATTGCAGAAGTTGCTTGGATTACGAAACTTAAATTTACTCTTCCTTTCCCGATAGACTGCATTTAGGAGATACTTTGGATCCGGTGCTACTAAAACAAATAACCCAACCCCTACTTTCCTTCCAATTACATATCCACTTCATCCGGTAAATGTGTGAACACTTTTGTACCATTTGCTCTTGTTTAATCGGCCATCGCACTGAGCTGGATGGAACAACACCCCTAATGTTTTCTGACAGTGAAAGATAACGTCACGGCTAGCCATTTCTAACGAGCCGTGACGTACACATTCTCTTCCTTCGCATCTTGAAATGGTTTGCACTTCATGTTATTACTTAGACAAGCGTGAATAAACAGCTAGGAATTCCGAGGGAGCAATATACCACAAGGCTCAATGGCGTTCTGAGGTGCACCTGTCTTTTATGCAAGGAAGATGAATAAATAAGAATCCTGCCCCCAAATTTTGTAAAGATGGAGAGAAAAAAAAAACAAATATTTTATTTAATATTTTTAAATTTTATTTTAAGATGCAATAATTCATTTACATATGAAAGATCAACGAAGCTGTAGGTTACAAAAGAGAAAAACATTTTTATTCTGTATTAGAGTAATATAATGCAGTGGCGTACTTTTTTATCCTGAGACTTCGAAAGTGATGAAATGAAAAATGTACAGTAAAGATATAGCATTTCCCTCACAATTTATCTTGTAGACCCTGCATGCTCATTTTTTTTAGTTTAGAAACAAGTACCCAAGGAATTCTTTTGGCCAAATGGGCGTCTTGTTATTTCACGATCAAATTAACAACAGTATAACAAAAGGTTTGCTTCCATTTTTAGTAAATTAAATATCTGTATCATCAAATATTGTTACATAAAGGAATTAATTTTATGATAAATAGCATAGATTGGAGTTTTCATAACAATTGTTATTGTGATGTGTCTATTAAATGTTGTCTACTGTTCAAATAGACCATTTTAGCTGATAACATTTGTTTAATACTCAACTTTACGAACAGTTTTCTGTGCAGGCATCAATCGTTGTCATATTTAGTTTTTCATTTTTGAAAAGATGATGAATAGAAATTAATGAGCACTTCTTCTTTCAACGAACACATATAGATCTGTCCTTAGGAGAATCATCCGTTTTCTTATTTCTTTGCTGTTATTGGAATAAAGAAAGCACATAGGACCTCTAAATAACATTTTAGGATAATAGTAAGAAACATTTATAAATCACTGAATAATATTTGAAATAATAACGCCATTAAAAAGATTAAACAATATATGTGAAATAAATAGCGATTTAAAATCATGCAAAATAATTTGGAATACCATAATCGAATATATAAGTTGATATGAATTATTTTTATAGCACACTGCACTGCTCTTAAGTTATGTCGCTTACCTAAAACAGTAAAGTACTTGCCTCGTACACTCAAGGTAGTGAGTTCAAACCCAGCCAGGGTCGATGGACTTTTTGCGGCATAAACATTCTAAGTATGCCTCCTTCGGAAGGGAAGTATAGTCGTAGATTTACGACACGTAAAAGAACCTCAAGCCTGAAAGAACAGGCCTCTGAGCAAAATTTGTCGGCCGTTTCATGCCCTGAATTTAATGGGACGCTGATGACCTGAGATGTTAAAGAGCGTCCGTAATTTAACCAAATAAAAAGAATCTGTGTTATATGATTCTAAAAGTACTATCCTGTAATCTGCATACAACCTTAATATATCTGTTATAAAGTTGCATACTTGCAGAAGTAAAATTGGCCTACCTCGTGGTCTATTGGTAGCGTTTGAGCTTCTCATAAAGTGGGCCCGGGTTCCATTCCCGGATGCCTTAGTTTCCTGTTAGAGTTTTTTCCTCGACTCTTAAGGAACTGTTTTTTTTTTTTTTTATTGATTTATTTATGGACGCTCTTTAACATCTCAGGTCATCAGCGTCCCATTCAACTCAGGGCGTGAAACGGCCGACACATTTTGCTCAGAGGCCTCTCTTTCAGGCTTGAGGTTCTTTATCGTGCCGTAAATGTACGACACGGGACCCACGACTTTGCTTCCCTTCCGAAGGAAGCCATACTTAGGATTTTTACGCCCGAAAAAATCCATCGGTCCTGGCCGGGTTCGAACCCGCGTTTTGGGTTTAGGAGGCAAGTATGGTAACCACTACACCACCAGGACCGACTTAAGGAACTGGGAAACCCACAAAGTTCGCTAAACTCTTCCATTTAATTACCATTCATCACGTGGTACAATATACTCCAAGGTCGTAGTGCTATGATAACTATGCAAGTTTTCTGTAAAAATAAATCAAGAAAAAATGTACAGGCTCTTTTATACTAGCAACCATTTGCATTTGCATTTTTTGCTTTGTTTGCCGTATTTATAAAATGCGCCAAAGCATTTCGAAATTCATTAGACAGGAAACCTATGAACGCATGATAGCTTTTATAAATAAAATCTATAAATATTAAGAAATCCCTTATTAGGCTATATTATGGTTTACAAAAAGAAAAACGTAAAAAATTCATTAATACTATATTTAATTAGAGTATAGTAAAATGTATCATCTTCCTCAAAAAACTCATAATGGTATTTGACAATCTGAGGCAATGAGACCTACTTCCACCAACGTGTTCCTGGTAGAAAGGTGTAAGAAACTATTTAAATGACAATTATATTGTTAAGAATGGGTAGTTAAAAAAGTAGTTTTCAAAGTAATTTTGTTATGCGGTTTTAAAGTCTATAGTGCTTTACACAGCGAGTAAAATGATAGCATTATTTGTTCAAAGAAGAACCGAAAGAGAGAAATTAAACAAACATATTTTCACATTTAAGGCGAAAAATAAGAGTTAACATATTTGTATTAAAGTACTGCCTCTTGTGTAAATATTCATAAGTTGTTGGTTTAGTTAAATGTAAGAATTTATAATTCTTATAAAATTATAATTTATAATTTTATAATTGTATACTGTTAATTATTCAAAATATTTTTGTAAATTACGGTTTTTTATTACTTTTTTAATTCCAAATATTAAATAGCTTCTAAATAACGGTGTTTTTAAATTTCAGATAACTTTTGGAAAATGTATTACAATACATTTATTAATGACTATTTTATTAAATAAGTTTTTACATTGTTACATAACTATTACAGTCTGTATAGAGAATAAATGTATAATGTAGGTGTGGTTGAATATAAATATTTATAATCTTAAAACTCAGATTCCAAAAATATAACTGTAAATATTTAATGCTTTAAAACTGTTTTGTAATTTATTGTTTCTATCTTTTTTTTAAAGTATTAAATAGTTCCTGCATGAAGCTATTTAACATAAATTTTCTTATTATGGGTAATGAAAAACGTATTTGAGCATGTAATAGAGTAAAGTGTGTGTATAACGAATTCAGTAGCGAAAGAACTGCAGATGGCCTTATTATTATTTTTTCTTTTATGTGCGACATACATTTTTGTAATTATTTAGAAGACTATTCCACTTGCTTCACGAAAGCAGTTTAATTGAAGTGGGTGTACTATGTTCGCTGAGTCATTCATTTAATATCTTGTTTATTTTTCACGACAGAAATTTAGAGTAAAATATGAGTTTCCTGATGTTTAATTTTTATATTTTCTGTTTGCTTATGAGCCATGGCTGGAAATGTTGAGGGTTTTGCGATAGGGTTTTTAATAGTGTTTAACGCCTGTTTTTTCCCCTACAGTTCTATTGCGATACATTTAGTTAATTACTGAACGGTGATTGGTGGTAGGAGTTTTTTTTTTTCAATTGTTCCTAGCTCATTTGTTTTAATTTGTCAGTTGGCGACGAGTTCCTATGGAGTTGAGGTTTGTCTATTTGTTAGAGTGTGAGTTATACTTTGAAATCATAGCCGTGATTATGTACCTGTAATGAAGTATTTTATACATCAAGTCTTACTAAGGATGGTTAGATTGTCCATTTTGTGAAAGTTTATATTGAATAAGGAAACTGTACCTTTTTGTTTTGACGCGTATTATTCAAAATATACCAAGAAAGAAATTTAAGTTTGTGTTTTATAAATTGCTCCTTCTGGAAGAGTAAAATAGCTTTGGTATTTCCGCTCGATTTTTCGCTCTTCTTTTTCCCATCTAGTCAGGAACTTTGCAGGAAGAATAGAGAATTAGTTCAAGGACTGTATTGGACTGTGCTGCAATAACCGTGTGCAGATTAATGAAGATGGTAATTTTATGGAGATGGAGAAGGCGAAATTTGGTTGTCGTTGTATTCCACAGAATATTCAGGTAATTTATGTAGTTTCTTATGATTTATGATACCCTTTAAGAGGAGTTTCAAGTTACGCTACGTCTAGTTAGCTCTTTCTGTAAAACTACTTTTCCGAAAGCTGTGGTTTTAATCCATCCCAAAAATATCGCAAAACATTTTCGTTAATTCCTCTATTATATAATTAAGATATACTGACTGTTTAGTAATAGAATATATTTACACGAGCTGGAGTCCCAAACATAAAAAAAAAAACATCATAGTAGTTTATAGGAAATATCACAAATTTCCTTTTTAGACTTCCCTTATAAAACTGATCTGCTAAATGTACTTGCTGTTAAGTGTTAAGTGTTAATATAAACACCTAGGTTTTTTGTCGTGCTGGTTTAATCAATTACATTGTTTATAATGATGGGTGGCACATTGTTTGAGTTTATTTTATGTAGTGCATGTTTATGTCCCAAGCGGAATCAGACGTTCGGTTAGCTCTTCAATTGTCACTTCTCCTGCCGTGCTGTTTAGGATCACTGTCTGCGCCGTTCCGTTTCAAAAGCGTCATTAAGAGCGCCAAGGGTAAACGATATGTTGTCTGTATCAGTCTTGCTATGTCCAGGTACCATTTCTCATAGATCCTTTAATAGATCTGCTGTTTTGAGTCGGAAATAAGGAAGTGAAATTGTCTGAGTTTCGCATGTTTTATAATCGGTTTCGTTTTATTCCTTAAATATTTATAATCTTCAAAGTTAGCCCCTGTTTTGTTGCGTCTGTATTTACTATATGCTAATTCTCTCGATGTCATTAGATGTTTATATGTCAACAGTCATCCAGGGAATGGGGACTCTTTTGAAGCGTTTCGTTTTCGTGGGTACACGTTTATCAAACAAATTCGAATGAATTCGTTAAATATGTTTATTTTTTCGTTAACAATAGGTAGTGTCCAGATTGCGTTCCATGGTAATTCGAGAGCATCGGCAATTAGAACAGTCTGGTCAATGCATTTTATGTTACGAAATTTTATGATTTTGACGACAGTTTTGGGCCATTTCAAAGGACGCTAAACAAATTATGTGATATCCGAAGCTGCACATTGTCCATAAGTTAATACAGGATTATTGGTTACTATTAGGTCCAGCAGCAGGGATTCACTATCTGGGTATGATGGGTGGGTGCAAGGGAAAAGACTGACCTATTGCAAGACTGGAACATGTTTATTAGTAAATTAGCTTATTCTTGTGTTTTAGTTACATGTGAATTTTTAAACTTATCCTTCGCAAATCCGGGCATATTTCCATTAAGCATAGAATTTTATTTGCTTTTGTATAACCATATCTCGAACTTGTTTGCAGATAGTGATGTGTGGTCTAGTTCATACAGGCGATTTTAGCGTAAGTTGGGTAAGGCGATTGTTTTTGCTGCAATCGATTGAAGGAATCAATCAACATTTCGAATCAATTTATACGACTCGATTACTACTATTTTGTGATTCATTCACTTTTGGGACTTCCACAATTTTTTTTTTGTTCGTGGACGAACTAATTTTTGTAGATGGATTTTTCTTTTGCAAGAAAACTGAAAAATGTGGACGTCAATAGTCTTCGACCGATCTAAAACCAAGTATTAAATTATGGGCAAAGAAAAAGGAACTAATAACAGATAAAAATAACCTGGCGGGAAGTGTAGTATGAAAGCTATTGTAGTTTTAAATATGTCTGAAAATGTATCAATTTTTTACGTATTGTAAGTTAGAATGTTGTAACTTAAACTATGGCGGACAAGGATGAACAATTACTTCTGAAGATGAAATTGCCAATTACAATAAAAATTAATGTATGGACAAAAAAAGGCAACGAAATGTGAACTGTTAGGAATGAAATGGTGCTAAGGATCTTCAAATTAGTGCAAAATGTATTTTCCTATTTGTATTTGAAGAAAGAGGCAATCAGGTCTGCTTATTTCATGTTTAAAAATACCGTCTTTTACCTATTTCTTCACAATCGTCCTAATGATGGCCACGAAGTAACAAGCAGCCAAAAATATGACATTAATAAAACCAACACAGCTGATCTCCAGCGAGAGATAGGAGGTAAACATTCTAAACGCATGAATAATGTTTACCTATACCTTCAATATGAAAATATTTGAACCGTAGAAGAATACAACGCAGTCAGATCGAAATCATGTATAGTAGGTGCGTTTACATAAAAAATATTAATTAAGTGACACACATACCATTTATTAATTTGTTAAAGCTTTTAGAAAAACTGATAGAGCAAATCTTTGAAACTTTTAAGAGACAATGGAATCCCACACAAATCTCATAGTAGCGTTAAGGGTTCATATAAAAGACAAAAGTAATAGAACATGAGTATTCCTGCTTTACAATACATTATTTCATCTGTTAAACAATATCTACGTAAATGAAACATTAAAATAATGTAAGAATTTAACAAATAAGAAAAAAAATTGGACAACTAAAAATAGCAACCATGAGGCAAAGGTGACATAGGTAGACCAAAAAATTAAATGGGCTATGGTCGCAAACGGTCAACCGAGGTATATATATATATATATATATATATATATATATATATATATATATATATATATATATATATAAGTTATTAATCGCATTTTAAATCTTTAAAAGTTTGCTGTATAAATAAGCCTTTTTCAGTTCACATTCAAAATGTAATAAAATACTTCTTTCACGCTGTAATTATGTTGATTTTTCTGGAACTATGGTACAACTTCTAGCAGCCCGTAAGGAAAAGTGGTTAACAATATCTCTAAATTAGTAGTTTTCTGTAAACCAAATGGAAAGCAATTCATATGAAAATCAGAAGCAGTTCTTGCAATGTGAGTGTGAGTTAACCCCAACTCGAAAAATGAAGGGTACAAGAAGAGGAATAATTCCACTGTACGTCTCACAGCTATATGACGAGGAACGTCAGAATGAAACTATTTTAGGCAACTCTGTTGTTTGTAAATCCTGCCGCAGTAAAACCAAGAAAGCTTTTGTGTAATGATCCATGAGTCAAATGCGCACCTGCAAATATTCACCAGCGCATGCGCAAAAAGTGCTGTTTGGGAAACAAGTGATGCGAGTAATGCACATTTGAGGGTGTTCCTGGTTTTTATCTGGTGCTGCACTGGCAAAGCAAATAGCTCACGACCTTCTGCAAGCTGCTCCTTTAACGATTTCTTTCGTTACTTTCTCTTTAGCAAGATGATGATAATGCAATATCCTGTTTTTGGACATTTCCATAACAGCTTTCGAGGTTGTTTAAAGTAAGCATTTGGGAGAATTAGGCTCTCTGGCGTCATTTAACTGTACAAAGTAAAAATGTAAAATGCAAAAGAAAATTTGAATCTGGACTATTCTTAATTCATATCTCAAACCCAGTTAAAATAGTTATTATTAGTTTCGAAAAACTTTTTTCATAATTAATATTTTTTTAGGTTCGCTTCTATTTATTACCATATTCACAATTTATTTTAAGCTCTTAAACAAATAAAAATTACACGTTCTTTTCATCATTAAAACCTGTACAATTTGATCCTATTAATTCCAGAATATGTTAGAGGCGCATGTTCAGACTTAATGCTGTAATGTTTTAACATTTAAAACAAACAAAATTTGCATGAGAGATATGTGTTTGTAAAAGCTATATTATCACAATTTAAGGCAACTGATTTCCATTCACCTGTAGGCCTCTGAGCAAAAATTTGTCGGCCGTTTCACAATTTAAGGCAACTGATTTCCATTCACCTGTAGGCCTCTGAGCAAAAATTTGTCGGCCGTTTCACGCACTTATTTTAACGGGACGCTGATGACCTGAGAAGTTAAAGAGCATCTGTAAATATACCAATTAAAAATAACTGTAGATTTATGGTTATAATAAATAAAATTTTCTTTGGTATTTATTTTGGTCAAAATTGGTTTACAGACTTAAATACATGCTTAATTAGTGTAACGATTACGAAACGCTAGTTTTCTCTGCCCGTCCATTCTTCTTCTTTAAAATTTCTAGTTTTCATTTCTGCTTCAACTTCTAGCAAGATTTTTTGGATACGTCATTTCTTTCAAGCAAGGCTTTTTTGGGCCCTCTCTTATCATTCGTTTTATTGGTATGCATCTGATTTAGGTAACGTTTCTTCTGTCATTCTTTTTATGTGTCCATAGCAAAATAACCTCTTTGTTTAATAATATTAAAGGTGTTATCATTTTCATTTGCTACCACAATATCTCTTATTTTTTATTCATTTACGCTTTCTAGCATTTCTTCTTGCCGATCTCATCACAATTATTTCTGTAGCTAACATTTTGCGATTCGTATTTGGTGCACTTTTGATTCCCTATGTATTTGAATTTTGTATAATAATATATAAATGCATACACATTACGCTATTTTATTTACTACAACTCATTAGAGTGTTCATAACTTTCTAGGTTGAAATGTTCCTCTTCTAATTTATGATGTAGTACAAATTATATTGATTTGAAATCTAAGTAAGGGAGTACTTGTTAACTATTCAATTATTCTCTTCACTAGTACATAAATATTTTTTTTTTCATATTCGTGAAAATTAGTTTTTTTTTTTTTTGTATTATTCTCTTACCTTTTTGGGTACGGTGCTGACTGAAAATACTTAATTATATGAAAATGTTAAGAAATATATGTGTTGTGGGTTGTTCTACCCATTCTTTTATGTGCTGTGATTAATGTTTAGAACTTTTTAAAGGTAAATTTTAAATGCTGATATAAACGAGCTACGTTGTTAATTTGAACATTTTTATTTTTATTTTTAAAATGCACACTTCATATAATGCTTTTATCGATTCTACTAATCTTACTCCACACAACTTTTTCGATATTTCATCCATAGCTTTGAAAACCTCCTGGCAGAATATCAATTGCCATTCATCGTAAAATTTAGATCATGAATCCGCTGCTTATACAGGAGTGTTTAGATATTTTGAGTATTTTTGTATGAAACTTAAATTGACAAAACTACTAGACAGTACAAACTCCACACCATCTACAGCTAGGCATTTGAGTTACGGGCCGGCAGAGCGCGGTTACGTACTGGGAAAAGTCATTAGCGAAGGACTATAATGCATATGCAGAAAACTCAGTTTGTTGCTAATTTTAAGGAGGCTTTGCCAACGAGAGGTTGTGTGTTCTTGTGTTACTCGATGAAATACAGGAATGTCCTACGCAGATGACGGTAATGTATTTCTGATAAAGGGCCTACTTTTCATCCTTTCTTATAAAAAGGGCTTGCTGCAATTTTTATAAGAAGGGGGGTAGCAATGAGGTTATTTCATCAGTTGATATTAAATTCAAATATTTTTGGATGCTAGTGCTTATTATTAACGATCTTATATACAAAATCATGTTATGCTTTCATATATAAAATAAACACATTAATTTTAAGCGCGGCAACTTTATCTTCCGTATTTTATTTGCGGCCGCTGACACTTCTTCAGTAACTAGCAGATCTCAGGCGGCCCATAACTCAAATAACCTCACTGTACTACCCTCAACGTATTCCAAAATACATAAAAAATGAAAACAAAGGGAGAGATTGAGACTTAAAAGAAGTCTCTTTCTTAAACATAACATTTAACCGCTGCTACTGTACACATAATTGAAATAAATTCATAATTAAAAATAACACGCATGAAAAATTACCGTATAACAGCTGATTGTTGGATTGGTGACTTTGTTTCTCCAACTAATATTAGATACTTCACGCTATGCCACCTGAAGAAATATTATGAGATTTATAATTTCGCATAATTGCTATTTTAAGTCATTAAAAGTGAAGTATAAACAAAAATTGCAATAGAAGTTACAATAAGCATTTATAGTAACAAATAAATGCTCTTTATTTAACAAATTTTATTGTGAAATAGAGTTAAATTCCCATGTTTTACAATGAAAAATAAACTTAGGCTTTTTAGTAAGTATCCTCAGGTTAATGATGGGTTTTTCGGTTCTTTATATATTTTAAAGTTAACTTGAATGTTTTAAATAAATGTTGTTGCCTTTTATTGATTTTAACATCGATTTGTAAATGCTTTTTTAAAGTGAGAAACCTTTGCTACATACATTTAAGGCTTTTAGAGCGTTAAAACATGCTTAACTGCATTGCGTACATGCTTTTGCCAATTATAGCAACATGTTATATTGCTGAAATGCATAAGTTTGCTTGTAAGAATGGTGTTCTACAAAATAATTGGTAAGATCTCCATCGACTTTCTAGTAGCGTCGTATATATGAACTTAACTTATATGTAAAACATAAATCATCTCATTGTCTAGCGTCAGCGTTGGTGCTTTGTAGTAGTGTACCCGTATTTGATTCCTGATTGAGATAGTTTCCTGACAGTTTTATTCAGGGGATTTAATCTGGATTGTCTCTTCATTTCATTTTGCTTGTCATCTTGGTCTCCAAAACAATGCATATCTATACAGTCTTTGAGAGTAGCCAGCAGTAAACAAAGCAAGATAAAATTTTCCTGTCCATTTTATTAGCCAAGTGAGAGCTTGCCATTATATGCAATTTAATCCCTACGCTTGATCACATTGAAGAAATTTGGAGTAAAAGAAATCATTGATGGTCTCCTTTCACGAGATGATACCTTGTTTAGCCCAGGACACTGATGCTAGAAACAGCTTCCGTGGAGGAGCATCGAAACTGTCTTTGGCTGTACCACATAAGTAATCAAGTTTCATCGAGGTTATTCTCTGTTAACGAGCCAAACGGAATTCATATTTTACAGAAATCCGCATCTGTGACATACTGACACCACTCTGGCATAACTATCAAGGTCGATGCTACTAAGATGGAAATGTTGAAATAATATCCTTCAGCAATAAATAAATTCTGCTCTTTAACAGATGAACGCCACACAAGTTTATATCTTTTGCCTTGCTGTACTCCTTCCAGAGTTATAAGTATGGTCCATTGTAAAGTGTCCAAAATCTTTGGGGTCCAACTCTGCTTACATTCTTTCCACCGACCCGCGTATCACAACTGCTATGTGTTTTGTTATAATTTGAATTATAGTTGCATCTCAATGCTTATCTATATTCACCAAAAACGAACGAAAGGATATTACAAGGAAAGTGGAATTCGTTTTTGGAAATAACACCATCATTCGTTTTCGAGCGCGATTCACCGGATCGGTATCGCCAAGTATGCAGCTTTCATTATTGCTGTAACGTCAAACGCATTTATGTATGTGGATACATGGGCTCAGAGGTAGAGCATGCGCTTTGGCGTTGGAGGTTCAAGTTCCATTGTCAACTATTTTCTTTTTTCTTTTTTTTTTTTTTTCTGACGTCGGCCATGTTGTCTAAGTGTAATGGGTAAAAGTATTTCTCACCTCCACTTCACATTCTTACATTAAACTAATATATATTTTCAACAATTTTCGGTTAAAGATTGTGTATTATATATTTACACTGTGGATATATTTCGTATCCAATGCCTCTAAATATTGACGAAAGACCTGTTTACTCTATAAACCTTTTTCATTCTTTATTATGTCATATATATATGCTAAGTTTCACATATTACCAACAGAGGTCATCCATCTCTCCACTTACTATACAACAACGTATTTATTCCCTTTCTAGCGATGGCAGAGGCCACTGATAAAAATGCTGGTGTTCTCACTTTTATTTTGCAGCACTATATGATCACTAGAGCAGATAGCATTTTGTGGTACCGTCGTCCACTTCGAGGTGAACAAGGATGCCGGATTTCGATGTAGAAGTGAAGTAGAAGGAACTTTAACTGACGCCCATATAACTTGACAGGTTGGCATTTGCAGAACTCTATGAGTACTTCGATTGTGGAGACTCGTTTTCTTGCTTCTTCTTTACAAGCCGAGTGGGACTCGCTATCTGGCAACTCGTGCTAGGAATGATCGAATGAGGGCTACTTGTTGGACGTGGATATCTCCTGAAATAGAGAAGCATGCTGGAACGCGTTTATGGATGGCTACACTAATATCGTAGATTCCTAGAACATGTCTTCCTCTCGTCTGCACTAGAACGTTATCTCGAAGGAAATGTTGCATTCCACAGAATAGTCACTCTATCCATAAGTCGGTCAAGGTTCGATAATGGCTTTTGAAGTACACAGAGATACTGGCCTCTGAAATCACCAGATTTGAACGCAGTAGAATATTTTGGGCGAAAATCAATTGGAGATTTTTTTCAAAGTCCCCGGTTTACAAATACTGCGCAGTTCTGGCATGCCATAGAATATACTTGCTAGTCAAGAGCAGAGAACCCCAATTATTTTAGAATGTTGGTGAACTTCATGCCTCGAAGATTGACGGCAGTGATAGAAATTGACAAAAAAAGATTTTCCATTTTTGCTTTTTCTTCTTTCTTTCCTTCCATTTTTTTCATTTTTGTTTTATTTAAGAGATACATGATTCATGTCTCCATATATTTTCCCCCTTTTTTACGACAAGAGCGAATAAATAGCTCACACACACCATACGGCAAATATACATGCATATACAGAGTGATGAATAACTTCATTAATGCAAATAATACTTACATCGCCAGATTTGAACCTTCTTCTCAATTATCACGCTGAATCTCTAAGCCAGTACACTGGCACTGAGTCATTTCTACAGCGGAAAGTACCTCTCCGTTTATATACTAACGCAACTAAGGGATTATGATAGAATATTTATGTATTTTTGCGAAGAACCTATTTTGAACTACTTCTCTCCATAGGCTGCTGCTGATGAACCGGGGATTGGGTGGAAATATTGTATTGTTCTATTATGTTAGAACTCGGATAAAGAATAAAACTAATTATTGTATTTGGGGATATATCCTAAAATGGCTTGGGCCAGATAGATGGAGGCCCCCCGGTAGTTTGTACTTGTATTTTTTGAATTTGCTCTTAGCATGTCAATAAATTTAAATTTTATTCCTTTTCAACTACTTCACAATAATTATTTATATTGATGTAATATAATGCTTATTGCCTGGGTATATATATATATATATATATATATATATATATATAATTATCGTGAAGTTGTTGAAAAGGAATGAAATTTAAATTTATTGACATGCTAAGAGCAAATTCAAAAAATACAAGTACAAACTACCGGGGGGCCTCCATCTATCTATATGTATATGTATATATATGTATATGTATATATATACATATATATATATATATAGGTCTGGTTTGTAGAAGAGCGTACGTTCATATATGAACGGAACTTTGTGCTTTTTCGTGAGACCAAAGCGATAGTTAGACATTTTATCTCGCTGAATCATTTTTTCTAGCAATGTATAATTACTAGTTACACTTTCATGCGCAGCCGTCTTGGTCATGAGCCTAATTATAAACAGTTGCAACCAGTGTAAATCATTTTTCGGACAATCCATGAAAATGAGAATGCATAATTAATATGACTGCCTTTCTCGCTGGAATGTCATATGAAATTCTTTCATTTGCTTGTGATACATTTCTTCTTGGTATTATTTTGATACTTTTGTGACTAAATTCACAAAACAAACTTTGAATAACCGTATTAATAACTGCTAGTCATAGTTTGAATTGTATTAAATAAATTTATTTACTTAAGTAGACATAGTAGCAACAACAGATGTTTGTAACTCTTGCTCTCTGTAATTTACTAAAGTGCCTGGTAATTATCGGAAACGGGTTGAAGTGTTGATACTTCCAGTTCTTGCTGTGACTCGCCATTCTCTCCCCCCCCCCTTGGGAAGTGACAGCCTTGCACACTGACTGGCGTTAGCACGGTCACGCAGCACAGTGAAAATAGATGGCCGTTCCCTTCCGGAAACTGTTGGACACATCAAGGCTGTTGCCCCCTAACGCTACTCCGCCTGAATTCCTCCACATTTTTTATTCCATTGGTGTTTTTATCTTTTTTTTTTTTTTTTCATCCCAGTAAAAATGGCTTCAACATACACAATGTAATCAATGGTTATGAAGACTGCTTATTGTTCAATAAGGTGGAAATAATTATATAGAACTTCCTTGTTATCTCAAAAAGAAGAACTACGTTTACCATAATATAATTTTCGTGGGAGCATATTACCAATCTATACGAATTAGAAAACACCAACAGTCAAATAGCAACAGAAAATTTAAACCTGTGAATATGTGCACGTAGCTCTCTCTCTCTCTCTCTCTCTCTCTCTCTCTCTCTCTCTCTCTCTCTCATTTTACTCACTTTGTACCCATAAAACATTTGATTAATTTCATTTTAGAATGTAAGATTCGATTGCAGGTGTAAACTGTAGCACAACATAAACTTTGTAAAACAGAATTAAACGTAAAGAAATACTTCCTTTTCTCTTTAAATTAATATTCATAACATCTTATTCATTTACTAAGAGACATGATATCTAAATATGTTATATTTATGTTCCTGGAGACCGCCACGGGTGGCCGATGTCGTTAAGGCACGGACTCGTGAGGGAGGTCTGGGGTTCGAGTCCCGCCAGGACCGTCCTCCCTGACTGAGGTTTCTTCCAGGTTTTACTTAGTCCTCATAAACGGAAAATGCCAGGGAGGAACCTTAAACTTAAGCCTTGAAGTTTACTTTCTTAAAAAAATCCTTTCCCAATATATCATTTCATCTCATGTATCATCAGTGTTCACCGCCTGTGGTGCCTCAGTAGTAAAAGCAGACGTTAAACACTATTTAAAAACAATTCCTTACGGATTTGTTCTAATGTTGATTAACTTTAAAGCCCAACTTCTCTCTGATTCAGTATGTAAAAAGTAAAATCTAAGATTAGAATGAAAGTCAGAATTGAATACTCTTTAAAACTATTTAAACAATTTCAGCCGAAATTGAAATACAAAATCCTTCATGTATTTTACATTAGATATCATCGTTTGAAATGTAGTTTTATCATAGTTCTTAAACGTCTTAAATGCAATTTTCCCCACGAAAAATTACGGAACATAGGTTAGGCAGTATAAGCACTTATTCTCATTATCTTCTTCCGTTTCGGTGTTCTCTAAGATCTCTGTGGAAGCTATCGTTGTTGAACTGCATGATGGTGATGGTGATGTGGTATAATAAAGACAGCTCCATCAGGCGTCAAGGTTTAGTGGCAAGAGAGCTTAGCTATCGACTTCGCTATTTGAATCAGATTATATCATGACCGTGAAAACAATGCCTTCAAAACAAATTACTCATGAAGAATATTCGTACCTGTAAAAGCCGGCGATTATGCGATCTGTAATCTGTTTCTCACTGAACAATAGCTCGTTCAGCGAAACGTTCGAGGGAAAATAATAAAAAATAAAGATTGAATTACGGCCAGGTCGGGAGCATGTTCGTCGCGGACCTCCAGTTCTTTTAAGTCACCTCACTTATTGTTTGGGTTATGATTGCTTTTTGTTTACATGTGGTCAACTGTCTTGAACGTGATACAGTATAACGCAAGGACTGTAAAACCGCACATTGCTGAGTTCTTCTGTTTTCTAAAGAAGGAATTTCACACAGATGTCAATTCAATAAATATACTTCCGCCATTTTAGTTCAAGTTTTCTGGGGTTCGTTGTCTCCAATCCGTTTATGTACTTTTTCAGCAAACAAAAAAGATTTTATTGAATTTTCAGCACGTAACATTTTTCTTATTATTTCTTACAAAATGGTTGGAACATCTTCAAAAGTTAATAGTGCATTAATATATTATCTTTATTTTAAAAATGACAGAAATGTTTTTTTTTTCCTGGCTAGGTGCTTTCAAAATTTGTACCACTTTCTTTTCTTCATATTTCTTTTCTTTGACTGTTTACCCACAAGCCAATATGGGGCCAGTGGCCTGTTTTGGAGCTAATTATTATCTCTGGACACATATAACCACCAAGAGGCTTTCTGAATCAATGAAAGCCAGTGCAATGTCAGGGACCAGCGAATTTGCTCAGGCAGTAACACTTCGGGCGGAGATTCCGGGTTCAAGGCCCTTGGGGCTGGCCATCTTGGATTTCTCTAGTCGCTTAGGCGAATGCTGGGATGGATCTTTCCCGCTCTTCTATTTCACCTAATCTCATTTAAATAGGATCGAAAGTGCGAGTAATGGTGCGGTGTGACAGTGGCTTGTGCTTTGGGAAATATTTCTGCACTGGTGTCTAATATAGAACCGACTTTTCTCAGGGGCTCCAATTCTTTGCGTTGTAGTATTCTAACTGAAAACAAAGATCTAGATACGTGCTTCACTACCCATGGATCCTGGCCACCCAATGTCATCCTCACCTCACCTTTTCTTCCCAAAGATGTCCCACTTCTGTAGGCACAACTACAGTCCTTTTGCAAGGCTAAAGTATTGAAATATCCTCCGTGATTGGAGGAGGACACGGTAGCTCAGTTTGTTAGAGTATCAGTACGGATAGCTGAATGACCGTCACGGCCGTGACCCGAAATTTTCAAGTCTAATTCTTCATTTACCATCTCAGTCAAATTTGTCGGTCACAGGATTTGAACTCGCAATCTCCAAAACATGAGTCCCAAGCATTATTACTTAAGCCAACTTGACTTTCTCATACATTGAATCAGTAATTTGCATTCAATAACGGTCATCTATTATGTCTGACATACCCAAAGCCATTCATTGTTACATCCGCATTAACTTCCTGCTTACTGCAGCTAGTTATTATCATTCTTAAAGAACATTTAATCTCAATGATAAGTTCATTTCATTATTTCAATTCCTCTGTGTTATTTTATGTACATAAAGCCCTTTAATATCATATTAACTTTATTCACTCGTAAATATGCATAATAAAACACCCTTAATCACGAGTCGCTATAACCGCCACGGGTGGTCGAGGTCGTTAAGTCGGGGACTCGTGAGCGGGAGGTCTGGGGTTCGAATCCCACCAGGATCGTCCTCCCTGACTGGCGGGTTTTTCCAGGTTTTCCTCAGTCTTCATAAATGGCAAATGCCGGGGAGGTACCCTAAACTTAGGTCTGGAACGTTTCCTTCCTTAAAAATGTTTTCCCAATTTATCATTTCATTTCATGTATCACCAGTGTTCACCGCCTGTGGTGCATCAATAGTAAAACGGGCGTTAAACACTGCTCAAATAAAAATAGTCACTACAGGATGCGATATATCAGATCTTTAGGTCTTATATGTAATTTTAGTTATACGGATTTGATTTCTGCTTGCAGAAAGCTGATCTTAGCAGGCAGTGTTCAATATGCAAGCAAGCTCCCAGAACACAAAGAGCCAATATAATATGAGCGGATTTAATTTTTTAATTATAGTAACAAGTAATAAATTAGTTCGTGGCTTTGTTGAACATTATGTTGAAATAATTTTAAAAACGTTAAGCTTGCTTTATTGCGGTGCAAAATATTATTTGGACTGTATAAAACGTGACCTTCGGGAGCATTTTCCATATCAATAAAAATTATGAAAATAGAACCATACTTTTCTAACAAAGAAAACTCATGTGAATCAGAAACTGCAAGTGCTATAGAGAATGTAATTGCATTTACAGCGTAAAGGATAATGATATCGTGAAAAGTATTGGAATATTATTTGTAAAATATTTTTGAAATTTTGATTTGAATAACTTTCTGGGCAAAATACACGTAAACGCATGCTAATAGCTAATCCGTTAAGCTTTTTTAATAAGATGAAATCAAACAATGAAGCGATTCAAAATGCTTGTCTCAAAAAAGGAATTAATTTCCTTAATAACCGTGATGTAAATCGCCAAAACAGCTTATTTTGTGGGTTACATTCCATAAATGAAATTCAATTCTTGGAGCGCTATTAGTTTTAAAACGGACCACTATTGACTAGGATCAATCAATCTATTAACAAACCGCTAGAAATTGTATAAAGTTATTTGTTGTTATTTATCCCTCTGAAATACTGCAGTACAGTTTTTCATGGTTATTATCATTCTATAACATATTTATAAAAATATCATTTTTAAGGCTTGAGTAGATAATGATTATCTGTGAAAAGTAGCTTTTGTTATACCTGTTATTATAACATTTCGATAGTTATCTTAAAACTCATTACTTTGTCTTTAGTAACTAAAATATAAAATGTAAAACATATATATTCTAATGAAATGAATCCGCGATTTCTGATAATCAATATTTTATTACAATTTTTGGCCCGAGGTTTATATATCTCTGTAGTTGTGTTTCCAGATTCCACCTCCTCTATCATAAAATATTACCTCGCCTGTTGTTATGCAACTTTTCGTACAAGTTTGTGTAGCTAGGTGTCGTAGTTTAAGGAAGTGTAATAATATCTAGAGAGGTTATTTAGCACTTATAAAGTTGCAGTTGTAGTTAAGTCCATTTTAAAGAACACATAGATGTGGTGAAAATGTTTTCCCTTACGACAACGCCAAGCCACACACACAAATCTTCGCATTTGAAAAGAGATCAATAAACTTAAGTGAATTGTTCTTTCTTGCCCCACTATCCGGATCTTGCATCTTCTGATTTCCATCTCCTTGCTACTATAAAAATGTAGTCCGTGGAATGAAATTTTACAATTGAGAAAATCATAGCCGAAATACAAAGATGACTGAGAGACAGATCTGAAGAGATAAGCGACGGTATACATGCTCTGACATATAGGCGACGCTAACTATAGACGTGCAAGGAGATTATATTGCAAAATAGCATTGAAAGGCCAAAGACTAAGGAGCCTGCTATTTAATTCAAAATAAAGAAACCCTAGTAATATTGCTGTATATACTGCATTTTTTGCATAAGGTCAAGGATACTTTTGTGAGGTAAAAAGGGGGGATTTAATTATTTTAAAGATAAAAATCTATGTCCGGTGTGTTAAGGAACAGCAATTCTTGGGAAGATAACCGAACGGCGGACATGTTTCTTAATCTTTGGTCATTTTAGTCGTAATAAAACTCTTTTACGACTGTATCATATCTTTTGGTTTGATCTTTTGCTTCAAAGAACTCATTTTTTAAATTATAACTGCAAATATGACAGTTCTACTTACAACTTTTGGTACCTTGTTGACTTCCAAAATAAATGAAGATAAAAGAAAGATATTTCGGAATCAGTTTTTCAACGAGTCAGTATATACGAGTGTGTTGTCATAATATTTTCCAATGGCCTTAATAATTAGGAAACATCAATTTTGTGAAAGATATTTACGGATATGTGCCTTTTTTTTTTTTTTTTTTTTTTTTTGCAGAAAATTGCCTTCAAGTCAGACCAAGTTAACAGTTAAACAGTTAGAAATTTCAGGTAATAGGTAATGGGTAATAGAAAACAAAGATGGAAATGCTGTTTTAAGAGGAAACAATTACCCAAGACTTTCTGAACGGAGACCTAGAAAGAGATGACCTGTAACCTGTTGCAGCTTTGTAAAGCCTGAAAGAAGTTCTTGATCAGAAGAAGAAAAATTTAGCTTCAGCTTTGTTGAAACGATTATATATAATATTATTATTAGTTTACAGTTTACTTGGAATACAGTGTTCAAGTTACTCAATCTTTTGTCGACTCAATATGAAACTCAATGTTGAATAGCCAAACAGGACCGCTTACCAATTCGCATGCACGATCTTTCTCTTCAAGAAATTGGAAGTTGCTTCACATTGGTGGAAAGGGAACAATAAATATCTGCGGTAAGTCATCTTGCATATAAGTAACATATTTCATTACCATACTCGCTGTTTATTTCGCGTAAGAATGATTTTAAAAGTTCTTTGAGCCTAGACCCTGTTATAATAAAATGAATTAGCTTTGTCAGACACTACTCAACTCCATCGAAATTGGCCATCTTTGAGCAGAATACATTTTGATGCATAACACAATGTAAATTAAACACGATCCCATTTTTAATATTGAATCTTTGCCAGTTCCACTACTCTTTAATAATTCTTGACATAAACGGTGTATTTATACTGCACAATTTTGCCCATTTCAGTTCAACGCTGTCAGTTTTTTTTCATCTCATCAAACAACTTGACATATTTTATGTATTATACATTATTTCATACTCATCTAAGGTATTTTTTATACCAGAATTATAAACTTTGTTGTTAAAATCGTTGATAAAACGCTACATTATGATACTAGTTGCATAAATTTATCATTGTGTCATTAAATTATTTTCATCAAAAATTCTGTCATTAACTGAATATTATATTACGATAATATTTAGGAAACAATTGATATAATGCTAAACACTTCATCAACCACTCATCTTCAATGCAGAGCATATAATTACAGAATTAATAAATATAATAAGTTAATATTAGCTAACGAATGAATTAGTAAAATTTGATAGTGTATCATACGTTCTAAAATATATGCCAACAGCAAAGTTTATGAAATATTCTTAGTACTTTACTGTTAACCCAATTAATGGATCCGTCATATTCCTTCCGATAAGTACGAGGGTAGGGACCATAAATTTTCGGCCTCGCCGATAAGGATTATCGCCTTCACAAAACCCTTATTTGGTGTCATACCTTATCTGTTAAATAAACAATTGCAACAGTAACTTCCGCTTGGCCGTGTTCAGTTGTTCAGATATAGTTGCACAAAGAAGGCTATGTGTAGAAAATTGTGACATGTTCAAAATGGAGTTTCGAGCTGTTATTATGTTCTTCATAAAGAAAGGACTTACTCCAAATGAAATTATACAGCGATTGGACGGCGTATATGGGGAAGCATCCCTCTCATATTCTACCGTAAAAAAATGGGCCAAACTTTTTCGAATGGGTCGAGAAAGCACTGAAGATGAAGAGGGTGCAGATGGTGCCCACTCTTGAAAACATCGCTCTTGCGGAAGGAGAAATTACGGATGACCGGTGGCTTAAAGTTACAGAAATAGCAGCAAGGCTGAGCTAGTTTCTGTAACAACAATCCTTCGAATTATTCATTAACATTTAAACATGAATAAGATTAGTGCAAGCTGGGTGCCTAGACTTCTTTTCACAGTCCAAAATCAGCAACCACTCATCTGTTGTCAGGTACTTTTGGAGCTCTGCCGTGGCAACCAGAGAGAGAAGTTCTGCAAACCATTGTTACAGGAGATGAAACTATGGTCCTCTACTATGATCCCTTCTCAAAAATAGAATCAATGGAATGGCGTAAGTTTGACGAAGCACCACCTCTAAAGGCCAAGGTCACTCAGTCAACTAAGAAAATCATGGCCACAATCTTTTGGGACTGTGAAGAAATACTCTTCATTGACTTCAAGGAGAGGAACACCATAGTAAGTGGGTAGTACTATGCTGGCTATTGCACAAACTACGAGCGTCCTTCAAGGAGAAAAGGCGAGGAAAGCTGAGTGGTGGTGTGTGCATTCTACACGACAACGCGCCTGTGCAGCTGATAGATACCCGTAACATGGTGTTGCTCTAATGTACGAGTAAGTCAGCATTTTATTGAATTCCTAACAAGTAAGTTAAATAAGATGGCTGGTTGGGAGGTTCCGGGTTCGATCCACGTAATTACTTAGAAACTTTCTAAGTTAGGGAGGTGCGGAACGGGGTCCATCCAACCTCGTGAGGACAATTGGGGAACTGTTTATAGAGAGGTGATGTCAAAAAGCATGTTACCATATAATGTTTTATTATGAACTAAATGCTGTATTTTCAACCAAAGTAAGAACAATAAAAAAGAAAAGGCTTTATATGCTTTTTTCTCTTTTCTGTTCTGATTTTGTCCATAGTTACTTATTAGCCAAGAGTTTCTAATTTAATACATTATTTATTGTTTTTTATTTTCAAAATATAATACACATATAGGTGCTGTAGCAATCAATACACATATCGTGCTGTAGATAGGGGAGACGTGATGACGTTTGATTATTGTTGATTAATATAATTTGAATTTAATTAGTAAGTTTAGATATACATGGATTAAAGGAATTTTGATCCCCTTTTACTCCTCCTCTACTCTTATTTGTAGCCGTGTTGTGGATATCTTCTTCGCTCCCACTGAGACATATTGGATTTTGGGGCAATGGGATTATCCGAGGGGAAAGGGAATAGAGAGGTCGCTGGTGATTACGTTCTGATTTGATTTATTCTGTTGTAAGTAAATCTCAGGGTTTATAATATTCTTCGTTGATCGAGATAGTCTTAAGATTTTCTAAGGAACAGAAACCCGAGCCAAGTTGCACTTTATCATTCGTCACTCTCGTTCAATAGGAATTTGTTTCTCAACTTCACAATCTATCCAATTGGCAATGACGCTCTCCGGCTGTCTAATTTTAATACACAAAATATATAACTCTCATTCCCTGCGTTAATTCACGAATATTCTTCGCGCCGGTCAATTATCTAACAACCATCACTGCAATTAATTTCACTTCAACCGACTAATCTATCTTATTTTTTTAACTAATAAACAACCCTCTCACTAATGGACGAGCGTCTATTCTCACCACACTCTCTTCTTCAGAACTAACTAGTCATCTGATTCTAACTCACGGAATTTTTCTATCTCAAACTTCTTTTCTCAACTAATCACCGTCCGACTGTATGTATCTGAATGTCCTGAATGTTTGAGGGCCTCAAAATTTGTTATGTTTTGTGATTGTTCTAGTCTGTCGGTCCGGGCATTGTTATTAATCTTAAGAGTCTTGATTTTAAGACTGTTTTAACTTTCTGTTCTTAATCAAGGTTTTCAATTGGCTCTCTCGCCTACTTACTATCTTTCGATATTGCTGATTGGGTATACTTTCAAGCATCTTTGTTAGGCGAATTTATTATCTTCAACAGTTATTTTGCAGCGGGGGAGAAAGATCACTGACCTAGTGCCACTCAACAAACACGATTGCCTTTCCGGTTTCCTTTAGTAATCAAAGCGCAATACTTCGAGTTGCATACAATAGCGGTATAGAAATTCTTACTAGTGCTCACTCATGACGCAATGGGACTAAGGGTAAGCTTATACAAATGATGACAATAAATAGAATGCAGGTCCGTGTTCCCTGCGTCAACAAACAAAATAACCTTGGAAGATGTTGCGGATACAGCAATAAACTTCGACAACATACAAACTAGTAATCTGAAGTGGACATAACACGTAAAACATACATTATATGATATACACATATGAAATGTATAGTAAATAAACTTAATTTAAATAATAATGAATATTAACTGTAGGATTTGAGTCTGGGAAAAATCCATCTCAATGCCTAATGATGCGTAAAGCATTCTCAGTCTCTCCATTGTTACTAGCACCTATTATGTCATTGTTGCAATTACTATTGCTCAAAATTTATTTCAAAGTTATTATAAAGACAGAAAATAATAAAAAAAATGGAAACTAGACAGCTCTTTCTGCCCCGTGAAGACAGCTACAAATTCCCGGTCTTGCAGTTCCACTGTTAGATTTATGACATATTTTGGAATTTATTTAGATTAAGAAAAATATAAAAAATCACTGCTTTACAAGGAATGTTATAGAAAAAATGGTATCTCTCATTTTTGAACCGTCATTTTATACATTTCAGTAATAATTTTATTCACTTACTAAAGTTTACTAGGCTTCTGAATATTCTGCTTGAGTTATCTGCAAAGGAGTGGGAAGCTCCCAAAATAGTTACGCAAGAAAAATAATACAAATTACTGTTACTCAGACGTAATACAGAAAGCAGTGACATTTATATACTGATATCCAAAAGAGAATTCTGAGATGTTCTAGAGTTGAGAGGTGTTTGGAATAGTATAGAACTTTGTTATTTTGGAAAAAATGTTTATTTGGTTTATTTATTGGCGCTCTTTAACATCTTACGTCATCAGTGTCACACTCAATTCAAGGGGTGAAACGGCCGATAAATGTTGCTCAGAGGCTTTTTTTTTTTTTTATCAGCTTGAGCTTCTTTTACTTGCCATTAATCTACGACATGGGATCTACGGCTTTACTTTCCTTCCGAAGCAATTTTTAAGATTTTTACTCCTGAAAAAAATCCATTGATCCTGACCGAGATTGAACGCGTTATTTTGGGTCTATGAGGCAAACATGGTTACAATTAGACCGGGATAGATTGAAAAAAGAATTTAATGAAGGAAATAAATTAATATTTTACATAATTTTGTTTTACGGCACGTTAAAGAATTCCATATCTAAAAGGTCTCTGGATAATTTTTTTTCGGTTGTTTCAAAGTCCACCTTAGGCATAGTACTAGATGACATATAAAGCGATGACTCAACATCTTTCTCTGTGACATCTTAAGTGCTAAATATAACTATATTCGAATGGTTAATATGGTTCGGAAAGACCCCAAATAGGCTTAGACCTTCTGAGATAATTGTAAATATATTTTGTAAATCAACATTTAAATACAATTGAATTTCTTGTTTTTCTTGTATAAAATAATCCCTTAAGTGGGTTAGTTTGTGTCTTTTAAATACGTATAGGTATTATTGGCATACTGACTCCATTTTGTGTGCGTGTATGTGCATTTTTATATGAATATTTATTAAATTTTCTGTCATCAATGTGCCAGAAAGTTATTTTTAAAATCTTTTTTCATGCAGAACCTAAGAAATAAACTCAGTATACTGCAAGTTGCTTACGCCTTGAATCTAACATTTGATAAGCTTAAAACTTTCTTAATATCTTTTGAGTCGGAATTTTTCTAGTTTATTAAACCAAATACACGTATTCTGTTATTCCTGTATCCTGTTGTTCTTAAGCATCCATATATACAACGTGTTAGTTCTTATTTCTGACAAAAAGGGCATTCAGAAAAGTTCTGCAATTGCGCAGCGTATTGTTAACTCAAGTGTTGAGACATCACAATAACGTTGTGCTGTATTGCGTTTATCAATGTATATAAAAAATCTGAGATATTACCTGCAAGGAAACTCCCTTTCTCCCAGACATAGCTCCAGACAATCCTGACGCGAAGCGGCAGTGTGGCGCTTTCTAGCAAAACCTTCCAGCTTGTAGGATGTCACACGATCGAAGCACCACGCTCTTTCGCAAGGTTTCACGCCCAGGCAGCTCTTCTGTGCGTAGATCGTGAACACTGGGAACTGTGATCGTGTCAGCGAGCCTAAAATTGAAAATTGAAAGTATTGTAGTGAAACATCTGTGTTGCTTCATTGCTCGTTAAATAAACATATCAGCACATTCTTTTGCACAGACAAACACAATGTTGATTATTGCCAAGTCTGATACGCTGATTATGAATATGAACTCAGATTTTATTCATCAAGCACGTTTATGAATACTTGAAGGATCTTATGCACTTCTCATTAGGCACATAGATGCACAGCACTTCTTAGGTTTCCTTGCAATATACCAAAAACCCCCCTCGCTTACCTTATCTACTTTATTATTTATCGATATCTAGAAAGGTAAATAAGGATGAAACTTCACTTGTCTAATCTAATTTGTTTGATGACATCTGAAAAAATATTTATCAGGATAAAAAAACTGCATTATTTTATCATATTTATTCTTACAGTCATTCATAAAAACATTTTATTGAATTTTTAAAATAATTTAATCATTATTTTTTATACAACGGTAATAAAAATTCCTTCAAACATATTCACACACTGCAGCGATAATAGCGACGTTAAAAGCATGTGCCATATTCTTGAAGCCATTAAAGATGAAGCCCATTGTTGGTATACTTGAAATACTTCAAATAAAGTAATTGGTGTGCAGAGTATATAGCTAAATATGCTAGTGCTTATGAACCAGCTGTAATTCTCAACAACATACTAGTCGAATTCTAATACTATCTTTGCCAACTCTTTAATTTTATTATAAGTAATATACATATTTAATTTTTGTACGTTTTTCTGTATTGTATATAATTATGCATGTTATATTTTGAAATTCACTGGTGTTATCACCTGATAGAGTGGAAGAGTGGTAGAGTGAAGGCCCCGCGATATTAACGCTTTCCAGGGTATATAAAAATAGTTAAAGAATGGCAAAAAAAAAAATAACTTCAGGGAAACATGTAAAATTTAAGCTATTAGATGATTACTCAAACATATTTGTTTTCCCTATACACATTAATATGGAGCTCATGAAGAAATTTGTGAAAGGGGGACAAAACTGATGAGAGTTTTAAATATCTATGAAGATGTTTCTGGTTTGAGTTAAAGAAGCATGTTCATTGGATCTCAAATTAAACAAGTGACGGCTAACCTGATTTTTTTTTAGAAAAATTAATACTAAACAAATTTGCAGCATGGGGGTCATTTAAAGGTGTTGTAAACGACTTCCTTTTAAACAAGAATGAAGAAAATAATGAAGAAATAGTAAACAACCTTGTTCAAAATTACACGAAGCTGGAATGCAGATGAATATCAAAATTAAATTCCTGTGTTCTCATTTTGACATTTTTCCTGGAAACTTGGATAAAGTGAGTAAGGTAGGGGAAACGCAAATGAAATATTATAGAGGGAGTTGCAAACCATCCGTAATGGTTGACTACTGCTAGCTCCCACACAGTGTAAGTAACTCTAAGATATGAAATATGATTTATTTAAATGATTTACACGTTACACATGTGCTTAATTATTTTGCATTAGACATTAACTTTGTGACACTATTTTGTTTTGAATTTTTAAAAACTCTAATGACTGAGAAATATGGGGATGCTGTTGAAAAATACTTATATTTTTTTATATAACACGACAAAATTACAGAAATTCTCAATGTTTCAGCTCTATACAATTTGTTGATTAGTGATATTATTCAACAGTGAAGAGTAATAATAATAATAATAATAATAATAATAATAATAATAATAATAATAATATGCCAGCAGCTAATGAACAGAAAGGCATGAGGGCGTAAAAAAAGCACTACAATATTTGAATATGCGTCCAGAGGCAGCTTCAACATTGTGTGTAGTTCACTCCTTGCAATTCGCTTGTACTCGTGAAAAGTAATGCCTTCATGAGCATTGTTGGGAGTATTTGTTCATTAATGCACAGAAAAATGTTTTGCCAAATTTTATGATAGTTTTCTATTTTTTATTAACTTTTAGTCATAATGTAAACAAGTATATGTTATTTAGCCTTCTGACACTTTATAGTATTACTTTTTAACATGACAATTCACATGCTGGACATTAAGGAGCAATAATTATATCACTAAATTTTCTTTGCGATCTGAAATCGTCTTATCCAATTAATTGTAGTATTTATTTTTGTTTTAAACAAGAATTTAAACGACATTGAATATCAAAATTATACTTATAGCACATTTTGATTCCAATAAAAATTCTAGTTAGTGTCCATCATAAGTTTCGGGCAAACTTATGATTTTTACGTGGTAATAGGTAAATCATGTTTCAGATAAAAACAAACTTGCACTTGATTCATTGAAATTTAGCACATTTTTCACAAAATACAACGACGTTGAGCACAGGCAATCTCATCTACAACCATCATAATGAATGTCATCGGGAACGTGAATAAAAAGTAATGTATAGTGCTAATCATGCCAAAAAATAAGATAATCTTCATATGAGGTTTCAGCTGCCATGAGAAGAATGAGCCTTTTCAACTTTAATAGAGGGATATCCTTACCAACTTTTCCATGTAATAGCCAGACATTGACTTGCAGAAACTTATGTGTGGCCAGTACCATTTCTTACTTCTAAGTTTTAAACATCTCTATATTGTCATTCATTAAAATTTAAACAATGTTTTTAGTTTCTTTTCATCCGATTTTCTAGAAACTTTTCGCGGTTTTTAAGATGATTTAGATAATTTGTGAGTTTTCACTTAGATCTATATTAGAAAGCGCAATATCGTTTATTTAAGAGGTTTTTGAGCTGAATATTTATTTCCTTTGATCTGTCAGGAACTTAAATATTATGTTATTAAATAATTCTATCCAAGTTTATGCTACACTTAATCACTGTCTCCTTTCTATATTTCACGCTACAGCTTGTTCACCATTTTGTGCATCATTCATACCATCAACAGCACCGGGTGGGACAGAGGAGGATACTTATGGTACTTGCCACGACTGATCCTTTGTACTTTCACTCCTGGCGCCTCCTAGAGGAATGGATCATGCGAGGGAGACACCCGGCAGTCAGGATCTACGGGCGGTAACTGCGCGGACGCAGATGGAGTTCCTAACATGTTTCCAGATTGAGCATCCTGGCGTCGGTGAAGCCCCTCCCCCCTGGGTTGTTCGAACCTCTCAGAAGATCCACCAACTAGGTGAAAGTGCAAGCCATTATCACATCGCGATAGCACTTTCGACCCTGGAACACAACTAAAGTAATGAAATGGAAGAGCGGAAAATTCACGGAATGTAAATATTCATTCCAGCATTAGACAAATGACCAGAGAAAACCACAAAAACCCATGACAAATTAACTTTCCTAAAGGGAATTGAACTCGGAACCTCCCGAATGCGAATCGCAAACGATATCGCCTATGCCACTCCGTAACTGCGCCAATTAGCACTACATCCAATTTATCTGCTTCAAAACTCTCTTAAGATCCTCAGATTATCCTCTTGCATCTTTTGCAGGATTTATATGAAAATAACGAAATTTCAATTTGTGACTATCCGGCCTATGAAATGTTATACGACAAAATATCTGGGATTGTAAACGGCAAGAAAATAATACTTTTATGAGTATCTTATATTATTTTAATTCTTTACACTGTCTTTATTGTACTAACAATAACATTCGATGTACATCATAAAACCGAACTTTATAAATGAAATAAACAGTTACCGGTGCTTCATTATTTTCTGTTCTTTGAAACAGTTCTTGCGGCCCATCCCTGTAGGAATATAAATATTATATAATATGCATGTTGTAAATCTAATCATTATATTTTGTGCATTGTAATTAGTAATGTAAATATTATGTATATATGTGTGTATCATACTTACTTCATGTTACTTCAAATATGAATTGTATGTCGTCAAAAGAAAAAGTTCTATGGTGCAATTGTTTTCGGAAGGCCAGCTAAAAAGGAGAAGCGTCACGGAGACAATTGACCACTATACAAAGGAAAAGTAAACCCAAGGGGCAGTGTAATGCCCCATATTGAAAAAGCTACCGTTGGTAAGGGTTAGCAAAGTCCAAGCTTTCGAATATCTTAGGGCAATGAACTCGCTAGCCGTTTGTACAGTTAACTTTAATCTAACCAATGTAAATAAATGTTTTAAACTTTCAAATAGTAGCGGGTAGCATGCGTTGGCAGGTGAATTTAAACCAACCAATAATTAATGTATATTTCGAATTTTTGAAGCAAGACGCGAGACTTGCGCTTGCTTGTGTAAAGCCCTTTGGCTTGGTCAAGCCAACGCTTAGTTAATTTGAATGGAATATATAAGCAGGCGTTTTCTCGGCTCAAACACAATTTTAAGTTTAACATTCGGTTGGGACGCATTTCAAATTATACACCTACCCAGGTTCTATTTCGGACGCGGGCACGCATTTTAAGTTTTACATTCTGTGGGGAGTGACTCGTAATACGTTCTACTTCGGACGCATTTATCAGATTCCGTTAGTTTCCTTGGAAGCTGGTACATCTAATTTGTACTCGACGTAGTTAAGTTCTATCGTACGCAGAACACCAGAGGACGCGTAAAAACTTACTAATAATAAATTACTATATATATTATGTCGTATCTCGCGTGATTATTAACACACCTGATTTTCTTTCCTATTCCTCTTGAGCTTGACTTACAAAATAGCAGAAGAAAACACTGAAATATTGTTGTCATGAAGCATGGACAACCATACTGGAGCGATTATTAGTTAATCAAGGATACACTGCTACAAAATATGGCGACCCTAACAATACCCGCTTCTTAATTGGACCAACGTGAGGGCGATCGACAAAATCTCTTCTAAATCGGCGCCCAATGTGGGGCCTACAATAAACCCCTTAATCTTGGAGCTGCATAAACTTTGACTTTCGCTCACATTCATACGTTATGGACAACTAGCTGTGAGCAATAATAATGCCTTGAGGAAGCTTTCAAGAAGCTGCTCATCTAACAATAATTGATTTTTTTATCTCGAATTTAAAAGATTTAATTGAGTATGATTGTTCGTTGTTTGTATTAAGCTACATTAAAATATATTACATTTTTAATAAATGAATTTATTTTATTAAAATGTATTGATTTAGTTTGAAGTGAACATTTTGGTGCTCGAATTTTTTCTTTATATGAAAATAAGGGGGTTAAGTAATTGATTTCAATGAAATAAGTTAAAATCATGCAGTGTGTTGTTTTTATCGTAGTAATATTTTATTATTGGTTATTTATTCAAAAGTCTTATAAAGAATGTAACATTGCAGTAGTTAATGAAATAAATTTATCTTTGAGTAAAAGATTTATAAAATAGTATTTATCTTTACAATGAAAATGTAATGTTTTAATAAACTATATACATTAAGATGTAAATTTATTTTAACCACTTAAATAATAAGTTAGCAGTTTTTATTTAGTAAATACCATCTTATTAAATGGAATGAAAAATTCAATGATATTAACAAGAAAGTGCCTAATTTTGGTTTCAATAAGGACATATTATGTCAAATTACAATTGTTAAACTTCTTTTACCATTCATGATGGTCTAGTGGTAACCTTACTTTGCCTCGTAGACAAGGTCGCAGGTTCAAACCCAGCCAGGATCTATGGATGTTTAGGAAGTAGAATCACAAGTATGGCTTCTATCGAAAGAGCAGAAAAGCCTCTGCCTGTGTCGTGCACTTATGGGATGTAAAAGAAAGAGCCTCAAGTTTGAAAGAAGAGGCCTCTGAATAAAATTTATCTACTGCTTCGCGCCCTGAATGGAATGGAACGTTAATGAGCAGAAATTTTTAAAATGCGTTCTTAATTTAACCAATTAAATAAATAAACTAATTTTTACCATAAATACAATTCGCTGGGAATTAATAGGTTAAATAAATGCAAGACAGAAATAATTCTTAGACTGGGCCTTTTAATTTTCTGTACTTAACAAAGTATCGATGACTGTTTCTTGACGTCGTCATGGAGCATGAAACTATGAGAAAGAATACTTTTCTGCAATAAAGCAATGGCATATCACGCACTTCATAAGTTACCACAGCAGCATCCACCATACAATCCAGATTAGCGCCCTGTTATTCCCATCTTTTCATGAAACTTAATGAACACTTTCGTCGGCATCACTATCCACCCATTGAAGAAACTGTGACGGCTGTTAGGAACTGGTTGTGGAAAATAAGGGTGGGCCTTTTTACTATGACGGCTTCACGAAATATATTCCAGTTTTCTGGTGATTAAGTTGAGTAATGCGTACATGTAACGGGAAATTATACAAATTATTTCTACTTATCATTTGTTAAATTTTTCCCATACAATTACGATGAATGCGCAAGTTTCCGTGAACAACACAAGAGGTGTACGGCCAATGCTGCAAGACACCGAAGATCTCTTATTTGTGGAGTGTATACCTATATTTCAACTGTTGAAATTGTTGACTCTTGAATTTTCAAGCATTATCCACTGCGGTTTCTATCAAGTGCTGGATGCCAGGATTTATTAAACACTGGAAGTATCGTTACGTGCCATTTTTATGGATAAAATAATTAAACAATTTCTATAAATGATGTGTGAGCCATTGGTGAAATGATCACCCTAAATTTCGGATTAACTCTCTTGCTTCGAGATCCAAGATTCGCGGATTTAGTACCATCTGAGGTGGATGGACGTCCTCCGGGAGTGGCTTTGAACACTTAAAGAACTCAATTTTTAAAAAAGAGGGTCATGAACAAAACTATCCGCCGTTTCAGTCCAAATAATACCCTAGTTTCTACTAAATAGCGATGAAGATGATGGTCATGAACAGCTAACCGTGCCCTCAGCAGGAAAATAATGAATGAATGTTTACTATGATGGAGTGCAGAGGGAGTAAAAACACGAGACACGTGGCTCTTAATAGCTGAGATGGTGTAATAAATATATCCACTAGCTGTGTTAATAATTAACGTGATGTCAATATAGCGGTGGCTTTAATTTCTTAGCAACATCTAACGGTGTGAAAGGAGTTACTGTTTATTGTGAACACCGAACGGTATAACGAACATTAAAATGTGTATGATGAGTATTATAGACAGACACAACTGAAGGCTTCTCTTGCCTGAACAACAGAGAGCAGCGTTCCTCATATCTAAAGTACCTCAGGTACGTCAGAGTTGCGTAAACAGCATAGTCCTCTCACGGTTGTTCTAACGGTTCACGTTGGTGTTTAAGGATTCATTGGCGCATTAATGCATTGTGAACTTACTAGACGGTTTTGTTCATTTTAAGTGCTTCATTTTAGGCTGGTATATGCAAAACGGAATCTTACGTGAAATTTGTAAAGTGTCATGGAAATGAAATAAATATATGTACAAAGTAATCTAATGTTTATGGAGGACACTCTCGCATTTTGACAAGAAACAGAAAATGAATATTTACGTGAGGTAACACTTGCTGAACAAAATTCAGCAGCATGGACTTTGGGAGGTGATACCCAGATGAAATGAGTCGCTTTATTTCCTTATCATTAGCTAGGTAAAAGATAAGAGAAGGTTTAATTTTGGTAACTGCAACACTGGTTCTTAAGTTCTAATTACTATACATTTCCTTCGTTTCTGAAGTTCTGCCACAGAATTTCACCCTTCATTCTTCTGATAAGAGCATGTACTACGATACATTTTGATTTTTTATACCTATTTGCACCATTATGCTAAACTTCCTCTAGTTTAAGATGATGAGTGGAAAGAATAATCCATTGAAAATAAACAAATAAAAATAATAAAATAGAATAATCTATGTCGATACACTATTTATATTTTTATAATGTTCCTAAATCCGCATTTAGTGAGTAAATACATAACGTTCTAGAGTTTTTTTAAATAATTTTCTACCGCCAATGGTGGCCGAGGTCGTTAAGGCGCGGACTCGTGAGCGGGAGGTCTGGGGTTCGAATCCCTCCAGGACCGTCCTCCCGGACTGGGGTTTTTTCCAGGTTTTCTTCAGTCGTCATAACTGGCAAATGTCGGGGAGGTACCCTAAATAGGCCTGGAACGCTTCCTTCCTTAAAAAAAATATCCTTTTCCAATTTATCATTTCATCTCATATATCATAAGTGTCCACTGCCTGTGGTGCCTCAGTAGTGAAAACGGGCGTTAAACACCATTCAAAGAAACTAATTTTCTGAATTAAGACCACAAAAACACTAAATAAAACATAAAATAGCAAAGTGCACCTTCTTCCTCAGAAACATTTATCTCAATTTATAATTTTCATTAGAAAACACTTAGTTCAGAATTAAATGTGGGACGTATATTTATATTTAAATAATCCTAAAATACTTTTTGTAACAAATGTTAGCTATTTTTCAAAAACTTCACCACTAAGACGCAACAGCTAAATAACAATTACTATAAGTCTAATGTTAACGGCTAATAATTTAAAACACAAATTCATATCAAGAGATTTCACCACCATAATCAACAGCATTTTGAAACTTTTGATTAGAACTTTTTAGAGAAAAGAAATATACTCAAATATGGTTAAATGTTTCAGAAACACAGAAAGCATTAATATTTTATTATTAAGTATATTTGAATTGCTTAATTGTTAACGTTTTAAGAAGTGCGTGTCTTTTTAAAGTTGATATTTCATTTTTGATTCAGATGCTCATATATACAATGTAGTTGTTTTATTAGAAACAACTGAAGAAATAAGCTGACATTTTGTGCACTAAGTTTTAATATTTTATTGAAAAGTAACATGTGTGTAACAAGTTATAAGGGAAAATTAATTTCTTATCTTTCAGATAATTAATGAAGATCATCGAACAACGAGGCAAAATTACTAATTATTGTACACGCATAATAGTGTAAAGGATTCAGTCCTAACTGTAGAATGTGAAAAAGCTGGATAAATAAATGGATAGAAATTCCATTTGTGACGAAAGTGCTATCATACCTACTGTCTGGTGTACAAGGAAGAACTACTGTTTATGTCTGCCACCAAATAAGTATAATATAAAGTTTTAAGTATTTTAATTCAGAAATAGATAGTGATTTCATGGATTGTGACGGAATCAGCATTGTCTCAAACTGAAAAGCGTGTATATACTCAAAAGAGGAATATCTCTGCAATGCTACATATGATACAGTTTGTTTGGATCTACCAGTAAAATTACTTGTAAAAATAATGCACTGAACCAGCAAGAAGTCTGAGTAGTGTATCAACACAAATTCAAAATAGTAATTTTTAATTATCCAGGCGGCACTCTAGCTTTACTTACAACCTATGTAATGTCAAATAACAATCTTTTTTTTTAAAAAAAAATATTCTGAATTTAACACAAAATTATTGACTTCTACATAGTATATGGAAACGTATATTGACTTGCAAATGTTTTCAATAACAAAATTGGAAGTGTGTGTCTAGTGATGCGATCCCGGCCATGATCGATGGATTTTTAGGGCGTAAAAACCCTAAGTATGACTTCCTTTGGAAGGGAAGTAAAGCCGTGGGTTTCCTGTCGTACATTTACGGCACGAAAAAGAACCTCAAACCTGGAAAAAGAGGTCTCGGAGCAAAATTTGTCGGCCGTTTCACGCCCTGAATTGAATGGGACGCTGATGGTCTGAGCTGTTAAAGAGCGTCCGTAAATAAACAAAAAAAAAAAAAACATACCGCCACGGTATTCGAGGTCGATTGGGCGCGGACATGTGAGCAGGAAGTCTAGGGTTCGATTCCCGCCAGTACCGTCAACCTGACTGAGGTTTTTTTTTCCGTGTTTTTCTCAGTCCGCAGTGGAAAATGTCGGGGAGGTACCCTAAAACTTAGGCCTGGAACTTTTCCTTCCTTAAAAAATCCTTTCCCATTGTATTATTTCATCTGAGTATCACCAGTGTCTACCGCTTGTGATGCCTTAGCAGTTAAACACTATTCAACAATAACAAAACAAATATATGGTAGGTAACACCATAACACACATAAGATGAGGACCGAAATTAAGTCACTCTACTATTATCTGTATCTGACCCGGGTACATGTGATTGGTGAGTTCCCTACTTTGGAACACACGGAACATTATTCTTATTTACCCAGCGGCAATCTTCAACCTCGGGAAACAAGAAGATACACACCTCTGTATCGTGTCTTTTCAAATTTAGGATTTCAACAGCATTCTTGCTCTCATTTATTACTTGTGTCATGTGTGCTCTACTGAATGTTTGACCATATGTTGCAACAATGAACGATACAACAACTAAAACACTGAAATATCTTGGGAAAAGTAGTATACACAGTGCGTTCTAAAATTCTCGGTTTGAGTAAGAAAACACAAGATTTAAGAGGAAATTTTTAACCATGGAAATCGAAGGGGAATATTCCTTTAAGGGATAATCTAAGCCTTTTGTGTTTCTGTTAAATCCCTCAAAACAAAGTACTTTATCACAGCACATATTTAAGTTTTTATCCATTTTGTAGAAAATTTTAACACTATTTTTTTACACGATCGTCACAAACAAGTGACTATATTTACGCGTCTGAAACTTTACAGTGCGCGATCTAAAGGACCATACTTTACAACTATCATATCACGGCATCTATGAGTCAGATCGAGAATTTTTAGATTACTGCTCATATGCTTTATGAACAAAGTGTTGTTGTTGTAGTTCATACACTTTCGCAGATGTTGATTGGTTCATACCAAATGAGAATTTGTATTTGTCTAGTGCAAAGACATGGTGTTGGTCTCTAGTACATGTTAACAAAGATCATCTCTCAGAAACCGCAGCTTTATGATTTTTAATATCTACCGGAGATAAGAAACTTTTTTTTTTTTTTACTTTCTCTTGACAGTACTCAAATAATTATTTGGCATCCTGAATATGTTCAGCACCTGAGAGTATAGCCAGTCTTTTTTGTCTCTTTATTTCTCCCCCAATCCCATCTATTGTGCCTTTACCATGACTGCTTGAAAGATAATTCAATTCCATTGGCTGAAATTGATAGTGGATTTTAAAGTTTGTAATGTGTTCAGATAAATATTTTAGTTTGAATTGACTCGATGCTCCGTCGGGAAAAAAAGTGTATGCATATCACATGAGGAGGTGAGTGTAATATCTCCTGCAGTAGAAATTTGACGAATCCATCAATGAAACAATGACGTAGGAGCAAGTTTGTGATTCTACAAACCATATGCAGGGAGTGAAGAGTGTCACTTGGTATGGTTACAAAGGGCGGGCTTAATTTTGTGTTGACTGACAATTGTAAAATTCTCAGTCAAATTAACCTGCTTTCATATTACAGTTTTCTTCTGCTTCGTTAAATGCTATCATTGCTGTATTTTAAACACGTGCTTTGTAAAGCGGTGTAATAGTCTTTCCAGCATTCCTGGACAGTTCCATCAACATAGTTTTGATTGACCATGGCGTTTTCACAGACATACCATTGCTTGCGCATAAGTACTGCTTCAACTAAAGGGAAATTTTGTACTACAATTGTTGCATCTGCTGAGCACCCAGTCTCGTATTCACATGTCACCTGATTGAGAAATGCTCCATTTTCTTATGATGCTGACAAATACAAATTTAATTGGCACAAGTGGGTCTCGGGCTGCAAAATTTAGACAAACCACACTTTACATGAACATGACTTTGAATAAAATAAAAATGTATTTATTCACTGTTTTTACATGTCTCTTTTGATGCTTCACTTCGCTTTCTTAGCTTTCCGAATTAACCGCAAAGTACTGGATACTAAGCGATTTCAACTTTGGTATAAAAAACTTGAATGACTTCATATATTTTGTTGCAGAGCTTACCAGAGTTGACTCTGTTGTTGAAGCATCTGCAGTACCACTGTACATTTCATTAAATTATTTTACAATTCTAAATTTATAGTCGAAATTTTAGATAATGATCTTTTCACTCATTGCAGGCATTCTCCTGACTCTATCAATGCTTTATAGGGAGACCTCTGCTGTTGCTGCTTCGGATTGCTAGACTGATGGTAACCTTGGGCTGGTGCTATCTGATGGATCCTGTGCGATATTCATCTACATCTTCCGATAATAATATTTTCAGTGTGTTACCTCAGGCATTTCAATTTCCTCTCATTCATGGACCCTCACATGACATTTGTTTCTCTTTTTGTCCCTCTTGCATCTATCCATCTTACTTTTACGACATTCTCTTTGCCTCTCAGTTGCAGTTCTGGGCATATTTTAAATACTTATGAAAGAAGTGTTTTTTTTTTTTTCCTGTATAACGCAGATCTGATTTCGTCAATGTGTACTCTTTAAAGAAAAGAGTCGTAAATACCTCTTTATTATCATTATTACGCATTAACTTTACTCTGCAATTCTTGTTTCTAAAGTGAAATAATTTGAGACTGTGTTGTGAAAAGGAAACAAAAACGTGACGGGATCAGGTTAGTGAAATAGGATATTTTAGTTTTTATTTGTACTTGAAATTGTTTCAATTGAATTCAATTCATTCATGTCTGGAGTATAACTTATTAAAATATCCAGTTTTTATTAATCATATCCTATATTTTAAGCATCTCATTCAGGGAGAAACACATGACACGTTATTGCATTTATATGGTAAGTTATTTTTCCACAATAAAAGTATGTTACTATCAATGAAATTGCTATTGTTCATAACAACTCAGAAATTTGATATTCTTGGGGCCTTTAGATTACTACAGTAGACTTTTTATTTGTATGGTCCCGGTTGGCATTTCCATGGAATTGCCCTATACCTGCAACCGTTCTTAGCTTTTCCTTGGAATGTTTTTATCATGGATATGAACAGAATAAATTGTTTCAATTATTTGCGGAAAACGCAAGAAATAAATGTAATTCAAAGTTATAAACTGAAATGATTGTGATCTAGCCTAATTTATAAACCAGCGTATAATATACACAAAACTGAATGCAATACTAATTCATTAATAAGGATAAAGAATGAATGAATGATGTTTAATGCTCGTTTGTACTGCAGAGGCACCACAGGCGGTGGACACTGGTGATACATGAGATGAAATGATTATTGAGAGAGAATTTTTTAAGGAAGGAAAAATTCCAGGCCTAAGTTTAGGATACCTCCTCGGCATTTGCCATTTATGAGGAATGAGGAAATCCTGAAAAAAAAACAGTCAAGGAGGACCATCCTGGTGACATTCGAACCCCAGACATGCGAACACTAGTTCGCGTCTTAACGTCCTCGGCCACCGTAGCGGTAGATTAAGAAGGAATAGCAAGAAATGACAAATGAGATAAATTGTATAAGAAGAAGAAAATAACATAAATTGGTGATGAATAGAAAAGTCAGGGCAAGCACTAGTGGTAATAAAGAGAAAGATAGGCAGGAAAAGTGCACAAGTTCGCACAGTACGTACATATTCAGAGAATATACAAAAGAAAGAAGAGAACACGTCATTAAATGAAGAAAATACTAAGAAGAGGAGGCGAATAAGAACTATAAAAGGAACGTTAAGATTAAATAAGAAACATATAAGGCTTTATGCATAAACGTTGCTCGCTTTTACTATCTTTTATGTCTTAGCTACATGACACAGCAGCCGGCGCTTCAACTTCCCTCCGCATATATCTGAATGTCACTTTCTGAACATGTTACCTGCTGGTTCTGAAGAAATCGTTTAGACAATTGACTATAGGAAAACACATTTCTATGCGTATGCCTTATTTTAAATACGAATCCACTTTCTTGGTCTAATTTATAACTAAAACCCAGTGATAGGGAACTATTTTTGTAACTTAAAAGTTCTTTCAGTAATTTCTACAAAATATTCACTTCAATAATATGTTTTACTCCTTTACTTCCTGCTTTACATGGAAATATTTTAACTACATTATTTTTTAAACTAGATATCGACATTTAGAAGTATTTCATTTACGTAAAAATATAGTCTTAAATAAAAGAATAAAGGTATTTATTTGTTTGCTAGAGGAATGTAGATTTCAAATATTTTCTAAAGTTCATCGATGTTATTTCTTACCAGGATTGTTTTTGTATATTGATTTTAGGTTTACCAGTAGTATTCTCAAATGATATAGCACAGCTAAAAGTAGGTAGATATTCCACTAAGAAAAATGTAATCACAAGAATTATGAAATATTTATTCAGAATTACCACATTATAAGAGAGTGATGTTATTAAAGAATGTTTTAGTATACAGGAGAAATGTAAGTGGCAAGAATCCATGATATTTCAAAGTGCAGGAAATCTTGCAACAGACAGGTTTAGGAAAAGTATGGATAAATAAGGAATACCAAAATGGAGGATTTTGGAAAGAAGTAAACGTAAGATTGAAAGATAATGAACAACAAGAAATAATTAGTAGTTAGGTGAAAAGAGTTCAATGAGACTTTATAGGAAAATAAAAATAATATGGGGTAGGGAAAAATATATAGAATAATGTGATAAGGCAAGTAGAGAAGGGTTTTCTTGGGCCAGAGCTGTAGTTATGAATTTAAAAGGATTAGGATATGATAAAGGAATAGAAAATCGTTTAATTTGTGGAGAAATCAATACATATTTTCATTGTTTTATATAGTAATCAAACAAAATTATGAAGAGAAAAGGTTTGGAATAAAAAATGGGAAAATTTAGATGGGGAAAATTTAATTAAGAAAATGTAACTGTAAAAGGAGAGAAGTATATAATAAAAATAATATGATCTATTTAGGTAACGTTAGAAAAAACGGATAAGAATGACAAAGAGGATGATGGAAGGAAACGTAGAAAGAAGTATAACTTTAGATGTATAATAATTTATAGATTTACAGTGTATTTAGGGAAGGTGAGGGATAAATGATAAAGAATGGTCAGATAGTTAATTATTGATAAATTGAATGGGGGAGGGAATGGAAGTAAATTAGCATTAGAAACAGGATTATTATATACCAATAATCTGGGTGTTAGTGTGTATATAGTCCTAAGAAAATAAGTAACTCACAAGTATAGGGTAATAGTTGGGTGAAGTGTTTAGAATTAAAATATTGTAATAGAGTCATAATGATATGTATTCGTTTTATATTGTTAGTTAATATTATGGAATTGACGAAGACATAGATCCTATTGTAATATTTAAAATTTTTGTTAATGTAAAGATAAATTCAAGTTCAATTACCAGGATTGGAATCAGCAGTTGAACTGAAGAGTACACATAAGCCAGTCTCGAAGTTGACAGCTTCACAACTGTCGTTTCCCTGACAAGCCTCTAGACAATCGGTGAGCATAAGGACCCCTGCTATTGAGTCCAGGAGATCAGAAGGTGCCGTATAGACAACTCCTGTTACGAGTTCGAAGCCGACCATATCAGGATCACATTCATCCAGACCTGTAGGAAATCCAAGCCCACTCGGTCCAGTGAACTGATGGTGTTGACGAGCGGAGGCGTTCATCGTAACGAACACAAGTATAGTTAGTGCAGTAGTTCTGGGATCCATCTTGAAGTCCCTGAAATGCACAAATTAATATCTTAACATTTATTATAATTTTCGTTGTTTTAGTTTTTATTTTGTACACATATTTTTGTGTCAGTTATTCATTATATTATTTTGGTTTCTCAAAAACGTCTCGCAGACATTGGGTGTCTCAAGTATAAGAAAAAGAGTAGTTGCCGAAAAAATGCTCATTCCGTAATCGCATGTGTATATTTCTCCCAAAAATCAATCATTTACTCATCTTTAGCCATAATTCATCAGTTGTGATTGCAAAAGTGAATGCTATGATCCCAGAGAGTGAAAACTACGTATCGTTTGGCCAGAGGATAAACGTCTTGAAGACACTTTTGCACCAGATATAGAAAGTATAATAAATGCCATAAGTCCTGAGCTTTCTTAGCTTACCTTGCAAACTTATGCTGATCAGAACAGAATCTATTTTGCACTTTATCACTGCAACGAATTGTGCCGTGTGTCGCGTTTCATTGATTTGCTTCCTTCCATTAAAAATATGTATAAACACACTTTGCTAGCAGCATTGTATTCGTTCTGTTTTATTGTGGTTGTATTTTCGTTAGAAGGAAAGAGAAAACCTCTTCAATTGGACTCCAAAAATTTTGAATGCCATGCTCATAAATACTTTGAGCATGAACCCAAAAATGCGAAAATCGGAAAGCCACTAATATACATCAGTCAAGTATGAGAAAGAGTATTAATGTTATCGATTTATAGAGGGTTACAATGAGAAGTTTTACAATACAAGCAAAATGCAGGGAAGCTCACAAGCCCTTATAGGAACGTCTCCGTGCAAGGGGGGATAGTAAAAATATCGCGGCCATATTCGAAGACTTTTGGGCTCAGCTGATCTAACTGATCTGGGCTATAAGGTGGATCGTTCTCCTTGAAGCCACATTTTTTCACAGCTTCCTTTGCAAGAAGAGCTGCATGTACATGCACGTTGTCCTAAAGTAGACGCACATCATCACTCAGATTTCCTCGTCTTTTCTCTTTGATGGAAGCACGCAGTCTATGCACTAGGCCAGCATAGTGCTCCCCATTTACTGTCCTCTCCTTGAAGTCAATGATGAGTATTCCTTCACAGTCCCAAAAGATTGTGCCCACGACTTCTTGGTTGACTGAGTGACCTTGGCCACTCCAATGATTCTCTTTTTACAAGGAATCATATTAGAGGACCATAGTTTCATCTCTTGTAGCAATGGTTTGCAGAACTTCTCTCTCTCTCTCTCTCTCTCTCTCTCTCTCTCGTTGCCGCGGCAGAACTCCAAAAATATCTGAGAACAGATGACTTGTTGCTGCTTTTGGACTGAGGAAAAAAGTCTAGGCATCAATTTTGCACTAACCTTATTCATGTTTAAATGTTCATGAATAATTCGAATGGCTGTGGTTTTAAGAAGACTCAACCTTGCTGCTATTTCTGTAACTTTGAGACGCCGGTCTTCCTTAATTTCTCCTTCCACAAGAGCGATGTTTTCAGGAGTAAGCACCTGCATGCTCTTCGTCTTCTATGCTTTCTCCACCCATTCGAAAAAGTTTGGCCTTTCTTTTACTGTAGAATATGAGAAGGGTGCTTCTCAAATCGTTGTTTAATTTCATTTGGAGTAAGTCCTTCTTTTGTGAAGAACTTAATAACAGCTCAATACTTCATCTTGAACATGTCATAATCTTCTACACATAGCCTTGTTCATGCAACTATGTCTGAACAACTGAACAAGCGGAGCGGAAGCTATAGCTGCAATTGTTTACTTAACAGGTATGACACCAGATAAGGATTTTGTGAAGCCGGAAACTTATAGATCTACTTTCGTAAAGCACGAGGTTAAGGCTGGAATTCAAACCACGAATCTTTGGTTGACCTACCGAATGTTTTACCATCTGAGTTACCATTTCTTTCCGGGAATTTTCTTCTTCTGTATTTATTTTATCCTGGAAGCTTCGAAATTTTGTTAACTGACTCTGATTAACTCCAGGGATTAAGACGGCGGAGATTCGCGGCTATGTGGTAAGAGCGTCGGCACAGCGAGCCTAAGATCCATTAGTCCCAGCCATAGCCTCATGTTTTTCCTATCAACTCTAGGACGTACAGCTTTCGACAGCAGTCAAAACTGGTCACATTGTTATATGAAAATTAGACACGGAGTTGATTATCCCTTACGTAAAGCTGATACAAGGCATCACATGTTTGCTAATTGAGACTAAATCTTACTTCTTAGGTAAAATGGACGATTACGGGGACTCAAATTACCAAGTACTAAGAATTGCACAAATTTTAGAGGAAAGTTCCTCATGCTCCAGTCAAAGCACGGATAATAAGTGTCAGAGAAAAGCCCATGGTAGGCCTAATTATAAATTACCCGAAGCTCCAAACATTGAGCATCACACAACTAAATGACTGTCATACAAACGGCATCAAAATTATATATGATAGTGGAAAAATTATACTAACTAATCAGTACTTCCAACATAGTCACCTAGAGAACCTTATTTAGACACAATCAGAATCATTAATAGAATTTTTTGGACACAAAATACTACATACGTTTGATGCTAAAGTTTGATTGGTGGTATAACGAATTAAAGACGAACGAATTTAAAAGTTGAAAGAAATAATTTCTGAATTAAATGTAATTGTAATAAACCAAGCCAACAATTTGCCAACGTTTGAAAATCGCACAGGGGGGAAATCCAACATTGACATTACACTATGTAACTCCAAAATAGTAAACAAAATTACCAATTGGAAAGTTAGACAAAATTATACTTCTAGTGACCACCGATTAATTAATTTTTACTACTATATTAGAACAGACGTAGGAATTTATACAAAAAGACAAAATATATAACCCTGCCAACCGGACAAAAATGAGAAAAGTTTTTAACAATCTACAGTTAAATTATATCGATCACTCTATTGACCAAGAAGCGGAAAAGGTTAGCCAAAGCTATTAAAATTGCAATTTCTGATTCCGTACCAATTTCAAAACTTAAAAAATACACAGATAAAGTTTGGACCAATGTATTGCAAAAAGCCAGAAGAAGAATGAGGAAGGCTAGAAGAATATACCAGAAAACAATAATAGCAGGTGAACGGGAAAATAAATTAAGAAACTATAGAGAAATAAAAGAAAGATTTAAACGAGTATTAAATGAAACTAGAATAACTCCTGGTAGAAATTTGTAGAAAATAATCTAGATACTAACATCTGGGGTGCTACATACAAAATTATTGTGCAAAAAAATTTAAAAATCAGAAATTTTAACTATTCTCAATGGAGACGATAGAACAATGACAACTATTTGGAGAGATTCAATTAACGTCTTATTAAACAAAATGCTGCCCAATGATGAACCTAATATGGATAAAGTATTAAACAAATTAAAAAGGATCAGTATGAATCGTACATTTAACAATACTAAAGTCATATATCCAATTGACATCTCAGAAATCAGACTCGCCATTAATGAACTCGAAAAGAAAAAGGCTGCAGCACTAGATGCGATACTCATCTACCTCCAGGAAGAAATAACACCATTTCTCTTTAAAGTATTAAATGACTGCATTTGTCAAGGCCTTTTTACACTGTTTGGAAAATAGTCAAACTAATTATATTACAGAAAAGTTTTGATAAAGATCCTAAACAATCAAAAACAATCAGACCTATTTGTTACTTAATATAATCGGCAAGGTGCCTGAGCAATTAATAGCTAAAAGAATAACAGAATTTAGAATAATGATAGGTATAAATAATCAGCAATATTGATTCAGAAAAGGAAGGTCAACGGAAGATGCAACCAATGAAGTAATTAAATCAGTTAAATCATCAAATTCTAACTATTTTGTGGCCATACTAATTGATATTTCGGGGGCTTTTGATAACGTACAGTGGCCCATTTTGTTTGAAAGGCTACGAGAAAAGGATTTTCCAAAACGCTTGTATGCCCTGTTAAAAGATTACTGTTTATATATATATATATACATATTTAAAAGGGTATATATAAAAGGCGTAGGAGAGGTGATAAATAAACAAATAACGAAAAGGTGTCCCCAGAGTTCGGTCCTTGGACCGATCTTTGGGGACATTGTCTTGGAAACCCTTTTAGATACTTTAAATAACGACATTAATGCAGTGAACACAATTGCTTACGCCATTGAATTTTTTTTGAATGGTATTTAACGCCCGTTTTTACTACCGAGGTACCATAGGCGATGGACACTGATGATACATGAAATGAAATGATATATTGAGAAAGGATATTTTTTAATGAAGGAAACGTCCCAAACGTCCCAGGCCTAAGTTTAGGGTACCTCCCCGGCATTTGCCAGTTATGAGGACTGAGAGCAAATCTGGAAAAAACCCCAGTCAAGGAGGACAGTCCAGGTGGGATTCGAACCACAGATCTCCCGTTACAGAGTCTGCGCCTTAACAACCTCGGCCACCCGTAGCGGTACGCCACTGAAAGAAATAGCAGGAACAACTGGAGGAACACGTAAATAATCTAACTTCAATTTTAAAAACATGGTGTATAAATTGCTAACTACAGGTTGCTCCAGCCAATTCCTGTTACCTGCTCCTGAAAGAAAATTTAAAAAGATGCCCTTCCATAAAATACAATAATCAAGTAATCACAAGAAAAAGAGAGTAAAGTACTTAGGATTATATTTGGATGAAAAATTCAACTTAAAAACTACTGTTTATGTCAAATCATTTTAATTCCTTTATCCCTAGTTCATGAATAGGAGCATGAATAGGGTTAGAAATGAATCTTTTCTCTTTCATTCCTTTATTAAAAATCCGAGTAAACAATTATGCAATTGGCGAGAATTGTACAGTCAAAATTCAAAGTAACATTAAATGCAATAGCTATTTACCACAACTGCATATTTGCAGTCTTAATCCTATGCCAATGGGGTAGGGGTGTGGGCAACCAGGATGCATAATGTAGGTTTAAACAATTAATTAAGAAGCACACAGAGGAAAATACTATTAAGATACACAGGAACGGTTAGCACCAAGCTCTCCTTGTAGCCACCGGAATTTTACCAGTAGATTTATTAATACGTTTAAGGGGAGCAATATACTGGTTTAAGAAAAGGGATTACAATAAGGTTACTGAAAATAGCTGGAAGGGTTGTATTTCGACATCTAATATAAAACATGAGCTTCAATTAGCCTGGCAACAAGAGTGGGATGAAAACAATGCAGGGAGAAGAACGCAAAATTTGTTTAGTAATATCTCAGAAAGGTTTAAACAAAGCCACATAAAACCAACAAAAGTCCTGATTCACTTATAGCGAAATACGGTCCATATGACACTTATTTAAATATTAAATAACTGTAATTGTCATACGCAAGATACACCCTAACATAACCTATTTCAATGTGTGAGATGATGAAAGAACACAAAAAGAGAGAACGGCATTAAGTGGATATCAGATAAAATACATCCTAAGAACAGACGAAGTATACCACCATCTTGAAATCTTAGCTCACAAAATAAGCAAAATCGCATGGGAGGAGAAAGTTGAACTGGAGGAGATACAAGTACCAGTACAAGAAGAACTAATAGTGCGAAGATCAGAAAGGTTACGCATCATTAATTTAACAAACATACCAGCAATCAACTTAACTACAGATGACAATCAAGAAACAGATCAAATTTACACAAGTAGAAGGAGGAAGTGAGGAAGGAGAGGAAGATCAAGATGAGGATAAAGCGGAATGTTCAATGATACAACCTGAGGGCCGGGCGGAGATGGGTACGAGTGGAAGAAAAGCGAGATTAAAACGAGGCCGACAACACAAAACACAAAACAAACAGGATAAAAGCGCAGCCACCAAGGGAGGAGTTCGAGGAGAAGAAAGGAGGTGAAGGTAGAGAGGAGCATAGGAAGATAATATATATTAATTGCCAAGGGAGTATTTTGTTATAGCTACAGAGTTTCAAAATATAACACATGCATATATTTATTTGTTTTACCCTGACGTAGAATTATTCCTTCCAATATTTTATTACATCATAAATGTTCCTATTTCCTTGATAGCATTGTCAGGGTTTACTTTTATGTTTTTCTTATATTTTTATTTCCACTTTCAGGATTTATATTTCAGATAATAGTAATAATATATGTAGTAATAATAATGTGTATTTAAACTTAAAGGAAGCTAAATTACAGAATAAGTTAGGTATTAAGGTAGTACTTGTATAGAATATAATTAAATTTGTTTATATATAATTAACAAGAATTGGATTAAATTTGCATAACTTATATGCGATATAGAAGAAAGAAATTTAAAGGAAATTATAATTGTACTGGATACTAGTACACATTTTCGCAGGAAAGCGGTGGACCAGTTTTTTCCTAATATAGTAAATAAATAATTGTGTTGTTTTGTAATTTGTATTTTTTTGTTTTAACGCCTGGTTACCAGTTGTAGAGCACGTTTCCAGCATGTATGGGGATTTATAATTTAGTTTAGTTTTATGTATATATTTTATTGCATATGTCAAAGTACAAATTCTTACAGTATGTTTTTCTTTTGTTCTCCATCTATCTATTTTTATTATAATTACTGTTTTAATCGCTTTTTATTTTTAGTTAGTTTTTAGATTTAGATAAATCTGAACAATAATAATGTAACAAATGTAAACATGTACATTTTCAAATAAAGAATAAAAGTTCTTGAATATACTTTCCGAAGTAGGAAACAAGGTACCGGGATATTTTATTTTATTTTATATATCTAATTCTAATTCTAAACCGCAGCCTAATATGCGGTGTTTTACGTCTCGACGTCCGACTTTAACCTCGCTTCTTAAAACATACCTATACAATCATATCCCATGGAAAATGTTGAAATCATCGTCCTCTTTTGAGCTATATGTGCATATATTGGAATAAAACGGTCTGATTAATGCAATTAAGTTCCACTATCGTAATGTCCCTGGTTTCATTGTTAATATTTCATTTTATATTCTCAGACTCCCATTTGATGTACTTGTTGAGGGAGATTTTAAAATCAGCACTTATTCAATTCAAATTTGTGTACAATATTGTAAACTGCAGCTCAAGGAAGTGGCAATTGATCAGGAAATCTGTGGATAAATCTGTGGATACACGATACAACAGGATTTGTATTTAAAGTCTAAAATTATATAATGAACTTCACTTATGAATGTATACTGTCGTGAAACCGGCAGGGAGTGGGTTTAGAAAGCGATCTTCATTGACAGGGGAAAGGTGGGGAAAGCGGAGTTAAAGTACGGGAATCACCGGCTGCGATAAACCCAGTAGTTAAGAAGTAAAATGACGCATGAGTGGAAAGGATTTATAATAAACGTTATATATTACAATAGCTACAACCAAAGCAAGAGGATCTGGTACTTTTTTTTTGACTGGTGTTTAACGCCCGTTTTTACTACTAAGGTACCACAGGGGGTGGATACTGATGATACATGAGGTGAAATGATATATTAAGAAAGGATTTTTTAAGGAAGGACACGTTCCAGGCCTAAATTTACAGTACCTTCCCGGCATTTGCCAGTTATGAGGACTGAGGAAAACCTGGAGAAAACCTCAGTCAGGGAGGACGATCCTGGAGGGATTCAAACCCCAGACCTCCCGCTCACGAGCTCGCGCCTTAACGATCTCGGTCACCCGTGGCGGTATCATCTGTGTACTCGATAGTTTTGATTAAATTTGTACAATTTTTGTGAAAATAAGTTCTCTTTTAGAGAGAAAATGGGATGGGCTAATTAGGCTATGTATTTATATCCAAAATGCTAGTACCAAATATTTTCCTTTTAAATTAAACAATAAAGACTAAAAATAAAGAATTGAAGTATCCTTCAAAAGAGTGAAAAGTTTCATTAATATTTAAAAACGAAAGCTGGGCTGCTTTAATTAAAACTGCAAAAATAAATCTTAATGATATATTCTGTCAATACCAACCTATTTGTCCGATGTTTTAAAAACAGCACTTAATCACTTATTATAATAATAATAATAATAATAATAATAATAATAATAATAATAATAATAATAGGATTAATAATTTAAGTATTTGCTTCACATTTTACTTCCTTCCAGATGCATCTTAGAGACTTCAAGGACGCCAACTCTCCATCAGATAATTCACCTATTGTCCTCACGAGGCTGAGTGGACCGTTTTAGACCTCCCTAATTTAGAAAAGTGCTAAATATGTACCTGGGATCGTGCTCGGAACCTTCCGGTCAGTAGCCAGCAATACTAATCTCTTGACCTAGGAGGGAATTGTTGTAGTCTCTTAACAAATTAAATAATGCACAGCAGACATTCAATAGGCTTTTACGCGGTAAATTATATGTAGCCTGCTCGAGAATAGGCACAACTTAACATTTACACCTATGCGTATTATAAAGCATCGGATGAAAATATTCCCCATGATGTGAATATATGTTACTTACCTAGGCCTATACAAAGAAAGTACAAGAGATACATGTTAAATTAGCTAATACACAGCATTCTTTCAAATAATTCTTCGCATCAAAACTATCATTTTCACATTGGGAGAAAAGTATCTGGTATAATGAATACTTTTTATTGCATACAATGCATTCATATGTCCTGACCAAGCTCTAGAGTAAAAAGAAATGAAATGTACAATAATGATTTGGAATTTTGCAGTTTTCATAATCTGGATGAGTGAGCACTTAATGAAGCTTAATCCTAGGCGTAGGAAGATTGAGACGAGACGTTTCCTTTGCCACGTAAGTTCACCTTCTCACGGGTAGTACCCTTCATTCATTGTATTCATTACATTGGGCCTGCGGTCATTGCATCATCCAAGTATTACTGAAACAAAACCGTAGCTCTTATCATGTACATTTCTTTCTTTACTTCCTCTCAGCTTATTGATTTGGGAATTTGGCACGATGCCAACTTTTAAATGACTATAAAAACTTGACTGTGCTCCTTTTTATAAGCAGCTCCCTTCGCCTACAGAAGGGAATTCGCAGCTTCATAACCTTAATAACATTTCCTCTACTTTTATCTTCTATGTAGTTTTTCTCTTCTTGACATTTCTCTTCCTTACACCAGTTAATGACTTACTATTTTTATTCTTTTACTTTTTTCTTTCTTTCTATGTTTGTTGCTATTCATTTTTTCAGTTTTTATATCATTACTTCTTCCTTCTCTCCTTTCTGTATCTTCATTTCCTCCTGCTTTTACTTCTAAAGCCTTACCTTTTGGCTCATTGTTGTCAGATTACACCTCTTCTCTCCTCTCTCTCTCTCTCTCTCTCTCTCTCTCTACTACCACGGACAGCAGAGGTTGTTAAAGTAAGGTCACGTGAGCGGGAGGTCTGGGGTTCGATTCCTGCCAAGACGGTGCTCCCTGACTGATCACTCCATCTTCATAAATGCAAATGCCGGGGAGGTACCCTAACTTAGAACTGGAACACTTCTTGCCTTTTCCAACTTATCATTCTATTTATCAGCAGTGTCTACCACCGCGATGCCTCAGAAGTAAGAACGAGTGTTAAACACTGTCAAAAACAAAAATTCTCTCTCTTGTTGGCTAACTAACTTTTTCAGCCTTCCTTAACAGTTCTGCTTTTCTTTGGGCCCAAGTTTATTTTCCGCTCTCTTCGCCGTAAGCACAGAACTTTTCTTATTAATATAATTGTTATCATCTATTTTATTATATTTCATTTCTTCATAGTACTTAGCTATCTGTTTCACATGGCATATCTCTTCTCATATCATATGAGATGTATAATGCTACCTTAACGGGCTTCTTTTCCGCTAAAAAGAAATAGCTTTTTCGAAGTCTTCCTTTGATCTGCAAAGGCAAATACAAGGTAACGATTTCGTATTAATTTGAACGTCTCTGCCACCTTTACTAACGGTGAAACAAACTTTTAACTTGAATATTACTTTGTTTCTTAATATAGTCCCCTTTAATGTCAATGCATTTATTTTAGTGATACTCTAATGCTATTATCCCATCTCTGAAATGGTTTCACGGAAGGCCTGCAAAGTACAACCAGGAAGAGTTTAAGCTTTGAAAATAACTGGGCCCCAGAAGGACTCAAATCTGGGGAGTAAAGTGGGAGCTTCAACAATCGATACTTCAACTTTCTCCGTTTTCTCATTGCTAAAATGATTTTGTGAACAGGTGCATATTCTTCAAGAAACATTATTTGTTTATTCTGCAAACTGGGTCTTTTCTTATGCAATTTTTCATCTAGTTGGTTTAGAAGGCTGAAATAGTACTCTTTGGTTATATTTTTAGCCTTTTCAAAATAATCGATCAGTAAAATTCCTAAAGCGTCCCAAAACTGTTCCTGCAGATGGATACAACTTTGTCTTCTTTGGTACAGAACAAACAACTTCTGTTCACTGTTCTCAATGCTTTCCGATTCTGATTTTTGATAACAGATCTAAATCTCGTCCACAATTATACGTCGACACACAAAATCAGTTCTATTGCTTTCAAAATCTTCAAACATTGTTGCGATATTTTCATACCAATGCGTTTTTAATCTGCTGTTAGAAAATGCGACATGCATTTCTTCATGTAAGACATAACCTCACGTTCTTTTTCTTCGTTTAAAACAGGCCACATGTTACGGTAAACGAAATAACTCGTATACGCACAAATACTTTTTTTTTTTATGCTATGTGCACTTTCATGCTAAATACTTGCATAGAAAAGGCTTAATATTTAATTTGCAGACTGTAATGAAGCTAAAAGCTAAAACCTATTACTAGTCACATTTTGAAAAGATAATACTATGAATTTGTAGGTAATGTAACACAGTTTTTCCATTCCATGTTTTCTCGAAAAAAATACAACATTTTAAGAGTATACCTTCAAACCTTCTCACACTATGGCAAGTATTTTATGGTGTTGGTTTAGTAAGTAACTTAATTTGCATAGTAATAGAGGGCTCAGAAATATCTACACGTGGTCATAAAGTTTGCTATCTATGGTCACAAATTATTCTGATGTTAATTCATTGTTTGTCAGTTTTTTCGAGATTTCGAGTAACAGTGACAAATTGATAAGATTGGATTTCGTGGTGAGATTCAATTCTTTTTCTGGAAGTCTCGAGGTAATCCGAACCTGGAGATAAACATTGAAGCAAGTGCGTTGAACTTCGAGGGGACATGTCGAAAAACAAAGTTTGTTGTAAGACTGAACTTTTTCTCTTTTATATCAAACCAAGTTACTTATCATACAGCTCTCTCGTATATATACGTGTGTATGTATATGCAGAAAGTAAAGTAGTTCATAAATAATAATAAAGAAAAATAATTGATAAGAACTGGAGAAGTGGAAATTAATAAAACCACTGAAATAATCACACAAAGAGTGATCCTTAGTTTGTATGACTGTTGTAGACCGTTAACTTACTTTCTGTTGTCGATTAAACCAACCAACCTTTTGGTTTAATCGACCAGAAGTTTTCTACGGACAATGTTCTGAAATCTAAATCTAAATCTAAAAAAACCAAAAAACTCCATTGGACAAAAACTTCATACTCTTAGCAATATTTAAACTCTGTTATGGATTAATATGTTTTAAACTTCTTTATAAAGGCACTGACCTTAAAGGATAAATTAAACGGAGACTTTAATCAAAATTCTCATAACTTCAGGCGTTACATAAATTATGGTGATAGTGGCAACATATTCCCATTATGGACGAGAAATGGTAATTTTTACTTCTTCTGTACCGTATATCCAGGCTGTGATCTGCGAAATTCTAATTAAGGATTTGGCAATAATGTTCAAATTATATTGAACTATCTTTCTTGCACTAAAGCAGTAACCAAATATGGTTTCAACTGAGAGCATTTTCTACCACATCTTTAGGTAGAATAAGAAAATAACGGGTTAAAGAAGCTAACGATATTCCTGCACGAAGCATATCGAGGATATGAGCTATTTTTAGCTGTTCCTTATTAGGTTCTGTGATATTTCAGTAGGAACGATAGATTACTGTAATTTGAAGCGGTCTTTTTGTTCTTAGTGTTAATGTACGCTTATGTTCAGCGTGGCCCTTGCCTGACCTTGGGATTCACCGCGCCGCTTGGTGGTATGAACGGGTAACAATATCTGATTCTACTTCCTGTGTAAGCAGCGGCGACAGTAATGTGGTCTTGCGGTACCAGCAGCGCGAACAGAAATGTACATCTTCCGGACTGTGGTTGGCCAGCAGTAACGGTGGAAACAGTAGCATAGTAACCAAAAGTTGTGGTCGCCAAATCCGTTTGTGGGCGTAACAACATAATATGCCCGTTTCTTTCAGCAAGTTTACAAGTTTAGTTTTTTAGAATATCAACTTTTCAGCTGAAGGATTCGAATTCCACCATAATGAGTAAACGCCTTGCTAATGATAAACTAATGTGCTTTATATTTGTATGACCTACAAATTCACAATTATTTTTCTGAAATCTTTAAATCCAATAATTGAAATAATGGAGGAATTTGTACAAAAAGTTTGCAGTTTTTTATTTTTATAATATATAATTAAAATAAAATGATACTAGTGTTTTAGAAATATTGGAGTATAAAGTTTTTAAACAGTTCGTACTGGAGGTAGTCCCTTTAACATAAGACGCAAAAAAAAAAAAAAACCACAAAACACAAAACAAATTGTATAAAACACTAGTTAATCAACTGTTTATTTCATATGTAATGATATGATTATTAATATATTTAAACGAATACATATCACGTTTGATAATGTATTGTTATAATTTTTACATTTCTCATAGCGGTTTTGAAATCAGGCCATAATGCTATTAGTACATTTTAATTACATAATTACTATTAAACTTGTTTCTATGATTTATCTGCATAAATAGTAATGTTAATATTAATGCAATTAGGTCAGACTGTAATAAAATTCATAACAATTGATCACATCATTGGGCATGCTTCTTTCAGAGTGATAAAACTCTTTTTTAAAAAGCAATTTTATGTAATATATAAAGAAAATATAATAATAACAATAAACGTTTAATTTGTAATCTTACATCCCCAAATATGTTAAAAAATCACTCATTTTCTGCACTGCAATATTCATAACAGTATCCAGAAATGTAGGTAATATTTCTTCTATACTCCTCCTAGCGAGAAATAAGTAAACTGTTTGTTTCAGACAAGAAACGTTTCGGAGAGACTGTAATAACTTACAGCTACTAAGGGATTCTAACTAATAGTGCATCCTACATCAGAAAAACTGATTTTATTTTGTGAATAAAATTAATTGCTACTCTAAGCCTATGCCATCAATAGCTACACACTTATATTAGTATTTTACATTGTTTGACTGAACATATTTAAGAGGCAAAAAAAGTATAATTATAGAATTATTGTATCTTAACATTTTATATACCTTCAATTATTAACAAAGCATTCCTTTGTAATGATCCTATCCTATCCTATACATTCTTTTTGTTTAAAACACATGTTCTTATATTATGAATATTTTCATTACAAAGAATTTCCAGCAGTCAATATCTGATTTAATGCGAAAACAAACAAAAAACAAATCAAAACTAATTAACTCAAATACTGAAACATATGATAATTAATTTTTTATAGAAATTTTAGATAGTAATAAACTTATTATGACACTCTTGTTACAATTGCGTTACGTTCACTTGAATCATACATTTTCTAAGTAAAGCAATCTTCAAGGTTCTTTGTTAAATGTGATAAAATTAATTGAAGAGGCCAAAATATAGTAAGTTTAACTTGGAATTCCAAGCCTAAACTACTATTTAAAGAAAAAAAGCACAAAATATGGGTTTCATCTGAATCCTTAAATGAATTGCGCAAATTCAATAAAGTTTAATAATTGTCTCATAAATATTTTATGCTAAATATTTTTTAAAACTTTTTACAGGTAAAAATATCAGTTTCCCCACTTTTGTACTCTCAATAAAATCTCTGCAGTCGCTTTTCACGCTATGTTTGGATGTATATAGAATTTTCCGTTTCAGTGTTGCACTTTTTAATTTCTGTTAGAATTCAAAGTCCATAATTATCTAGAACTGCTGTTTTTGCAAAATTAATATTAGATAAATTCTGAAAGTGTCATTTTGATATTGCTATTGGATTACATTTTAACAATATATGGAAACATCAACAGATGCTTAAAAAATGTAAGCTTAAAGGAAAACAAAACACTACCATGCCAGGGAGACTCAAAGTGCTAAGTTCGACATATTTGCACATTCTCTTAAATCACCTGACACCGAAAATTTTTTTGTAAAATTACTATTCTGTACTATTTCATAACAAATCTATGTGCAACATTATTGGCCTATAATTTAATCAAATGTAATAATAATAATAATAATAATAATAATAATAATAATAATAATAATAACGTTGCTACGTGTTTCTAGCATGAAGTTGACGATTTAGACTTCGAATCATGCCCATTATGCACAACAGGTAAACGAATAGCGATAAGAATGCCGCATACCTCAGCTGTGATAAATGCTTTAATTTTCGAATAAATTTAGTTCAAATATGTCGTCGGTTTAACTCGACTACTACAATGGAGTAAGCAAAGATTTTAAGTCTGTAAAAAATTAAAATGTAAACAGAATTTACATCAAAGATAGATGAAAACTTTGGTAAAAAGCCTCCCCAATCAATATCAATGCAAAAAAATTGGGATTTGGAATTGTATCATATCTTTCATTTGCTTGTGTCTAGAAAATACGTAGCAGAAAAAAATTCTGTCCAGCGCTCACCACAACTGCCCGCACTGTGCCGGTAAGTTGTATTAACATCTGAGATCGGGAAACGAGAATACATTCTTTAAATGAAATATGCGAGATAAATAGACAGAGATAAATAAATTAAAATATTAATATTACAATTAAAATTGTTTTTCTAACTTGAGGAAAAATATTGAAAATGCTCACCGTTTGCTTCGAGAATCACGCAGCATCTAAACAAATTTAGTAGATTCACACATTAAGCTCAGCTGCCGAAGTGTTGATTGTTTCTGCTCGTATGTTGTCCTATAGTTGTAACAATACTCGCAGATTTGGCTGTTTTTTAAACTCCACACAAACTAAAAACGCTGGAGTATATACCCTTAATTTTACCATGAATTACGGTTTGAGCAAGCCGTGTGACACTATAATAGCTACTGTAAAATAACCAAACCGAACAATTAAATGAATGACACTTCACTTTAAATACGAAAGTAGGTCCATAAGTTTCCGGCCTAAACATTTTCTAGGTATGATAAAGACAAAAACTATATTTCACATCTCAATACCTTTTCTCTGCCCTTTTTTGCAATGCATTTTTCACATCTTTGTATTAACATTTCAGCCTCCCCCCATAATAGTCAAAAGTCATGTCTGCTAAATGGGCATAAACAGCATCCATCATTTCTCGTAACACTTAAATTTCCTTCTTTAAAAGCCCTTCTTAAGTTTTGAGAAGAGGAAATAGCCACTGGGGGCTAGATCTGGGTTGTACGGTGGATGGTTGATCTCCTTGAAGTCGCATCTTCCTTTACAACATGAGCTGTGTGCACAGATGCGTTGTTGTGAAGAAGGCGCACACCACCACTTAGCTTTCCTCGGCTTTTCTCTTTGAGGGCACAGTTTGTGCATTTGGCCAGCGTAGCACTCCCCATTTACTGTGGTGTTCCTTTCCTTGAAGTCAATAAAGAATATTCCTTCACAGTTCCAAAAGATTGTGGCCATGATCATCTTGATTGACTGAGTGACCTTGGCCTTTAGAGGCGATGCTTCGCCAGGTTTACGCCACTTCATTGATTCTCTTTTGGACAAGGGATCAAAATTTCATCTCCTGTAACAATGGTTTGCAGTATTTCTCTCTCGTTGCCACGGCAGAGCTCCAAAAATGCCTGACAACAGATGACTCGTTGCTGCTTTCGGACTGAGGAAAGAAGTCATCTTGCACTAACCTTATTCATGTTTAAATGTTCATGAATAATCGAAGGACTGTTTTTAGAAAGGTCCAACCTTGCTACTATTTCTATTATCTTCCATAATTTCTTCTTTCACAAGAGCGTTTTCGGGAGTGAGCACTCCATGGGCCGACCTGCACGCTCTTCGTCTTCATTGCTTTCTTGACCCATTCGAAAACGTTTGGCCCATTCTTTTACGGAAGAATATGAGGGGGATGCTTCCCCATATATAAAAAGAAATTAATAAAAGGGATACTTTAATTTGAACATGTCACAATGTTCTACACATAGCCTTCTTTGTGCAACTATATCTGAACAACTGAACACAGCGGAGGGAAGTTACAGCTGAAATTATTTACTTAACATATAAGGTATGACACCAGATAAGGCTTTTGTGAAGGCGATAATCCTTATCGGCGAGACCGGAAACTTATGGGCCTACCCTCGTATACATTGCTTGCTATATTTTGTTCCGAGCAACAAGTATTCACCGCTACATTTTTTGGTGCGTTAACGCAAGTTCTTCTTCTTGTTCTCATTGGCTCTATATCCCAGGATAGCCTTGGCCTGCGGCGGTGACCTCTATTTTCTCTACTTCCGTCTTACGACTTCATTGATAGAGGGCAGTATTGCAGGGAGGCATGTGATGAACATGCCTGCAACCCCGCCGGTCACCTATTCCCCAGCTCCCTACATGGAAGACTCCATCAGGTAGCTTTCCAATTGTTTTCACAAGGCTGGATGGACCTCTTTACAGACCTCTCTAACAAAATTTCCTAAGCAGGTACCGAAATCGAACCGGGCCTCCCGGCAGCAATCATGAGTTCTAACCAATCAACAGAAATTAAATGCAGCAAAGGCTATTGGCATTGTAATTTTATCTATTTAGATTCTTCCTATGGCAATAAATTTTGCTGCATTTACAGTAATGGTTAACCGAAAACGCATTTTTCTTTATTCACACAAATGTAAATTCTATCCACCAATCCTTCAAAAATGCACAAAATAGCAGAATTACTTGAAGATAAGTAATAAGGTTAGTAATTTAAAATTTCTCTCTCTTTATAAGATAATAAGCCCTTTCTTTGGATTAAATATTACGTTTGACTTGACTGAACTACAAAGCCGAAATCTTGTGAAAAATCTAACCACTTTCCTAAGCATAATATAGTGCCATTTAAATGCATACTTTATAGATGGCATTCCCATATGCTGTTTGAAAGTGTTATGCACTTTCCCGTTTCTGTTCTTGAGCAGGCACAGTTTATTCGTCTTAAATCACTGTTCCGCAATCCAGTTAACAGGTTCACTTTGTTTCCTGCTGACATACTTCTTGCTTATATGCATACTGATTAAGCTACCCGTTATACGTATGCATTTTTCGTTCATTTTCTACTAGTGCCTGAGTAGAATGAATTAATTATAATGCAAATGAGTAGAAGCCAATTTTTTTCTTGTGTTGTCAGGCATTTGTCTTCTCAAGATAGAAAAGGCATCCACACTACTTGCCCATAGTGGTAATCGAATTCTTTTCAACGCGAGTTGAAAAGAAGACACCTGATAGAACAGTTGGTCCGAACATTCCTATTTCCGGCTGGTATGCTGGGAATGGGGATGAATGTTACACATTATTTTCTCTATCTCTTCTATTAAAATAATTATTGTTATTTTTCTTAGTGTTCTTCCTTCTGAATGTCCCCGGGCTTCCAGTTTTTTTTTATCAGATACTGAATGAAAGTCATTGCTTGTGCCATAAAATTGACGAAAAATGAGCAATAAATTGACGATTCCGCAATAACAGCACAGTAAAATATGTCACACTACTTCCGAGGCAAATGACCTTTATAGTCATGCGCGAAACATGGGCTAGACTCTAGCAGCATCACGTCACAGGGAATAAAGCGCCGATAAAGATTAAAACATACAATTGGAGAAACAAATTAAATGTCTTGCTTTCTAGTTTTCTAATTAAATTTCATGTTGCGTTAATGATCTCTATATGTATGCGTGAAGAGTACAAGTTATTCTGCACGTTTTAAGCGTGGTTTTGCTTTTAGAAGGAGTTACAACATTTGTTCACACTACGAGACGTGAATTATCATAGATGGTTATTAACTATAACTCCATTCCAACCGCAGCCGTAACATTAAAGCATAAAGGCGATATCTGCAGCGGTTTCATTCTAGTAATACACAGCAGTGCAAAAAAAAAGCAAAATAACGCCGATAGCATCAAATTCTTTGCGCTTTTTTCTTGCTTTCATTAACGGTAGCTGTCTATAATAGAAGTTAACAAACATGCAGTATCTTTACATTTCTGCCACAGAAATTAATAAGCATGAGGGGATTGTATGACATAATTCATAACACGGCTCTGCCTTAGAGGAGGAAGCAGCACCAAAAGACATAAACAAATTGTGCTTTTTATTCGAAATTAGTTAAAATTACTTCTTAAGTCTGTTGAATGTTTTATTAATAGAGGTTGAATTTCTATGATGCAAAAACTAAGATAAAGACAGGCTTTTATGACTCACACTAGAAAATTTGATACCGTTAAGCTTATCAGTTATGGATATTGTTTTAAACACTATCCTAAAATAATTTTCACAAAAAATAATTTATTCAATTGTATTCTCTTAAATGGGAAGTGCCTTTGCGGGGGGGGGGGGGAGGATGAAAAATGAATTAAATTTCTCGCAAAACAATGCATGTAAGTACTATTAAAATTAGATGTTATTTCAATAAATATTCATACAGGTCTTAGTGTTTAAGCTTGTGTTATTTACAAAATAGAATACTATTTTCACACCAAATTTTCAAACATTGTCTCACAACCGTCACTTGCTTGATTTATTTTTCTATTGTATTCTAATTAATGTTTTCTTGCATACAACCGATTGTAACTTGTGTCACATTTCAGAGGCACGTCCACAAAATAATTCACCAAAATATAATTATATTACTCATATCCTGAAAAAACTATACACATTTCATGGCTGTTCATCTTGGTATTCATAAAATAATATGTGTGATACATTAAAAGGAGAATTTGTTATAAGCATGCTTTAACAATTTAAAACTGCTAACTGTGCATTATATGACTAATATAAACATTTATATTTTTATTAGAATACTTAGAGTACATTTTAATTTAATTTAAAACATAATATAATGAAAAGGAAAAAAATATAAGATGACATAACCCCACCCCACTCATTAATTACTATGGATTGAGTTGAATAGATGTTACCTTTGAACTTCGCTAAACTATATTCATACTTTAGTTGTGTCCCTGGTTTTTACCATGAAAATACATATTTAAATACATATATAATGTATGCTATCAGGAAGACTAATGAAGGAACTGAAAGACAATCTCAAACCCAAACTACGGAATACTACAGCTTTAAGTGTTTGGAAAATGAACTCTTAAACGTAACTACTTTAATATTTATAGTCCCTTATAGTTCTTGCAAACGACATTGTATAAGTTTTTTTCCCTAGAAATCTGTTGTTTGGTATTCTAATACATCTTTCAGATCTTTCCATATCAAGCATAGATTATGATCAAGGAGCAAAACTTCTAGAACAATTAATTTATTAGCATTTTATAAACATTAAAGTGCTAAGCCTATTTCAATGAGGTGTTTTGTGGTGATGATTCAAAACAGAAGTGACAGAATTTTTTGCGTGTCCAGAATAAATAGAAACGTTATTTTGATATCAATTTAGTTATGCAACTAAACTGTATCCAAAGTTTAGAAAATGTTTACACATTCTTAATTTGAAAATAAAATATTAATGTATTGCTTATAAAGTAATACGTAGCCCAATACTCTCTCTCTCTCTCTCTCTCTCTCTCTCTCTCTCTCTGTACATTTACAAAGTTACTTCTCGGGAGGTTTTAATTCTTGCCAAGTACGATAAGTAAGCAGCTTTGCCTTTTTTAATTCGTCTATATGTGCTTGTGACAATTCCTACTTGTAGCAGTTTTGGAATGATTTCATACTTTTTACACCACATACTGAATGGAACATTTTCGCGGTATTTTTGAACACCAAACCGTGCATAAATTGCCCTTGACCCTTTTTATAAACAAAGTTTGTCACTATATGTGACAAATAAAAACGTGCTGTTTTCTATTGTGTACCGGTTCATACTGTACTATACGTACTGTATTGCTTGTAACAAAAAAGCATGATGATTGCTGACACCCCCGCAGGCTCTCTAAAGTGAGAATATGATTCCAAGTGGAATAATAATGCACAGGCATCCACATTGACGCTATCGCAGAACCGCGGGAATCTGTAACGTAAAGTCAACGGTACATAAGTGTGAGTTCTTCAAAAGGAAATGAATTAAGGATATTGCATGTGCCTCGCTTCTACCATAATTTGGTATATCAGGGCAACTAAATGTAGTATACGGTGTTATTACCAGCTAGTCGATAAGCTTCTAAAACTGGACTAAATAACTAGGAAGTGCATTCTCTCAGCGGACTCTGTGCTTGTGGCGAAATTCCCACGCCACATTAGGCTCTATAATCATAATGATCGTTAATGTCCCAGCTATGCGAATGTGTGTCACAAGAGAAGTCTAATTCTCTCACAAGGTTGGTGCGTGCCGGTACAAACATTCCCTTTCCCTGTTGTTTCAAAACTGGTTTTCCTTTACGTGAAGGCGTTTATAATTGTTAATGAAAAATGCTTTATTTTTCAGAATATAATTATAAAACATTTTATATACTTTAGTACTATAATTTTGCTTTTAAGTATCACAAAGTATATCTTATTAATGAACGAGTTTAAGAAAATCCTGTTAATAAATATGTTTTTATATTTTGCTGGTAGTCCCTTTAAAGTTTTATTTAGCTCTTTTATTGTTTTAATATTCGGTTGTGATTTGTCACTTACACACTTGTATGTAATTTGTGCAGTAACTTGAACAAAAATTACATGTAATTGAAAATATATTTTGAAAATATAATTGAATTGTAAAAAATTCAAAGTTATGCAGATTAATGAATGTGGATAACTGATTATATCATTATGAAGGAATAATATATTTTCTTAGATCTAATAAATAAGGCACTTTTATAGCTTATAAGATATGGTGCTTGTTTTAAGGAAACGTTTTAATTACTTTAATCAGAAATAAAAAACATGTAACAAAATTTTGCTCAATATTTGTTAAAGATAAGCTGTAATAATATATTCGCTCCTTTTAATAGCATCAATATATCTACGGGTTGGAAAGTAAATTGATAAAGCAAAAATAACTGACGAGAATATTTTCTAAGGTCTTCATCTAAGGTTGAATAATAAACTGGATATACGTTAACATACCATTTAAATCTTATGTTACGAAACCTATTTTGTTTCCCTTTACTACTGCTCGTGTTCCTTTGCCTCAACCTTTTTATCAAAATAAATCCCAAATTTCTAAGGTCTGTTTATGGCATTCACTATGCAAATTCACATGACTAGAATTAAGTAAGATGATTTAATACTATACTTTTGAATAGCGGGTCTAATAGCTTAGTCAGGCAGTACATGTGTTTGAATTCATACCATGCAAACCAATAAAAGTAATAAAACATATTTGGAATAATATAGATTGTCTTAATAGCTTTAGGCACTTCGGGGTAAAGTTTTTTATGAAACAAGTTAACTCTTAATTTATTTTCTGATACTTTTTTGTGTTATGCGACTTTTAGTCTATGCTTATGCTTTTTATAATTTTTAAACATTGTCTAAAACATCTCTAAAATCACAAGTTTTTCTGTTGTAAGTAATGATTAGAGACAGAATATTTTTGCATATCATTTAAAGGTTGCAATATCATTTATACTTTTAATATTACTGACTTTGTTAGTTCAATGATATCATGCCACGAAATATAAGTAGACATTTTTAAACTTTGGATATATCGTTAAGTTATTTAAGCTGTTTATATTATTTAACATATTATGCTAAATGGGAAATTTGTGTAAACATTTATTATACACATGTAATAAAAGTTCTTAACTTTTAATGTTTAAACATATAATTACAGAAGAATGCTTTAAGACTGTCACACACATGACTAATCTTTCATTAGACCGAGCGAGGTGGTTCAGGCTTGGGACTAGCAATCGAAAGGTCCCGAGTTCAAATTCCTTGGGGCCGAGCATCCTGACTTTTTTTTTCTTTCTCCCGTAGTTTCTCCTAGTCGCTTAAGCGAATGCAGAAATGGATCTTTCCTTTCCACGAATTTTCTTATCTTTTAATTTTATTTAATTCTGTTATGGGATAGAAAGTGCCAGGGTGAGTTGGACTGATTCGGTGTAGCGGGCTTTGCGATATTGAAAGATTTCTGAAGCGACCTCTTTGAGGAACTCGAACTCCTTGGAGCCGGCGTTAGGATTATTTATTTAGAAACAATGTCAGGGATTTCGTAATGACCTGCAGTACCGAAATATCCTCTTTCTGCTCTAACTATTCAATCCAAACTTTCCTTAAAGTACAAGTCGCTCTTTATAATTAAATACATTATTAAAGCAATAAAATTAAAATAACACGGCAAGAAGTGTATACGATATGGGCGTCCTTTAACATTTGTTTCAGACTGTACAGCAAATCTCAGGGAAGCGAAACTACTTGACGGGTTATGATTACAGATGCCGCAGGCCGTCGCCGAACCCATGCGTCAGGATAAATAGGTTATCTGAATGAACCGAGAGACTTAATAATAGCGAACAATTTCCACTCTTAATTTATGCATATGAATAGGTATGCCATACCAAACTTCGTATTGATTAATGAACTACTTAGATGAAAGTATTCATTTTCTCAATACAGGTAACCTTGGTTTGGCTGTGACTTTTAAAATATAAAGCGTAAGTATTTTATAATATATATAAAACCTTTGCCACAATAGTTTATATAATATTTAACACAAATTTAAACAAGCGTCATTTAAACTATTATCAACCTAAGAAGTGTTTACTACGATGTAAATAAAAAATGAGACTGTCGAAAGGAGAATGGTCAATGTTATAATACTGTTTCTAAAATTTAAAGACAGAAAAAACAAGCTTTTCATTACTTAATCCTTAAAACGTAAAATGTAGATTATATGATTTAATTTAATACAGTGTTATCAACTTACATTATAGTCAATCACTTTACCATATTAAAGCACAATATTTAAAGAACTGCAAATTTCTCTAGAATGCACACGTAGTTGAATAAAATAGACCTTATGCTCCAGGAATATGCTTTTGTTACATTGATTAAGGGGTCTTGCTTTAAAATTTCTGGATCCGAAATAAAACACTATAAGAAATGTTGTTTCCTAGATATGTACTCCATTCAGGTGCATTAAAAAGTGTGTCACAATTTTTATAATAAATTAATACCAACTGTCAATTGTCTGATGACGGTCCTGGTGGTGTACTGGTAACCATACACCCAAGATCGCGTGTTCATTCCCGGCCAGAATCGACGGATTTTTTCGGGAGTAAAAATCCTTAAGTATGGCTTCCTTCGGAAGAGAAGTAAAGCCGTAATTCCGGTTTCGTAGATTTACGGCACGAAAAAGAACCTCAAACCTGAAAAAAGAGGCATCTGTGCAAAATTTGTCAACAGTTAATGGCATGTATCCAAATTATCTTTACATAGCTGTACATCGATGGATTACAGACTGAAAACGGATATGGGTATGCTGTGGTTTACCCCGATCATAAGATGCTGTACACATTACCATATCTATACTCCGTATTTACAAGTGAGATATATGCTATTTGTAAATAATTACAACACGTTTCAATAACAAATAAAAATAAATCTTATTTAATCACTTTGATTCTAAATCCAGTATACAAGCTATTCTCCACACATGATTAATCAAAGAAATTCATAAATAGTCTACATTTTTTTTTTGATGAAACAAGTGAGGAAAATAACTATAATGCGGATATCCTCACATCAGGGCATTTCAGGAAATGAACATGTAGATTCAGCAGCAAAGGAAGCTGCAAAACTACTTCTACACAAACAAATATTAATACTATACCAAGATGTCACAAAATATATAACCAGAAACATCTATAATTTCTGGTAAACAACTTGGACACAACTACCATCTAGCAAACTATATGAAATAAAACAGAATTCAAGAACGTCATATCCATTGCAGAAATTGAATCGTAAGGACCAAGTCATCATTATCCGAATTGGACACACGAAACTAACACACTCGCCTCTATTGAATAAAATAGCGCCTACTGAATGCAACATCTGTCACACTGCCATCTCTGTAAGACACACACTTTCCGAAAGTCCACAATATCAACTTCAGAGAGCACAATATAATCTACCAAATCTTCAAGAAGCCCTCAGCAGTCCATCTCACAGTAAAACTCTGTTTGAATTCCTAAAATGAATAAATTCATATCATGAAATATAGGTAAAGTAACATATAACGAAATTTCTGTAAATATAATATAATGATAAATATCTACCAGATAAAATTGTAAATTCTGTATTTAACATATTGTCGCGATATAACTAACAATGTAAGTTAAAGGGACACAAAAGAAATGTAAAAAAGGACGATTGATGACTGATAAATTTTCTTTAATTATTTTTTGAATGTGACAATTTATCCTCCCCCTTCATCACGAGAAAGTACGCAACGATGCACTGCTGTAAAGCGATTAATAACAAATATCCACGCTATTGCAAACCTCACAAGAAAACTAAGAACTTGAAGAATACGCTTGGTACTACTTGATGCAATTGCCTCCAGATTTGTGGCTACCGTTTAATCCAGACCTAGAGATCTTATAGACTATTTAAGAATCGCATAAGTTTCCGTTGACTTGAGCTTTCTCGTGGACAGATCACCTTTGCCTTGGCAAAATGAACATGATTAGAGAAAGCCACTGAAAAGATGGTGGCTGTATTTAATTATTTTAAATATTCAGGTAATAATTTTAAATATGAACGAAGTTCAGTTTTATCACACATTTATTATATTAACAGTTATACTCAGAGTGTTTTATATTTACTACTTTTTACACTTCATAAAATGGAAATATGCAAATAAGGTTTTATTGATTTAGAAATTATTATTATTATTAACATAATTATATTTAACTTAATTAAGTTACTTTAAAGTTTCAGTACTTTAAATTTTAGTATTTTTAAGATGTATTTTTTTTCGTTCGTTGCATTTGTTTCAAAATTTATATTTTCTAGTTAATATATAGGTTCTTCATAATAAAATAGTTTTACATTTTACAAAATTAAGAGTATATTTTTATTATTTTGTTTAGAACACTTAAAGTGTTGAAACAAGCTCAGAGTACATATGTGATATATATATATATATATATATATATATATATATATATAATGGATGTTAATGAACGACTTCTTGAGAAAACCTTTTGAAAAATTCATGGGTTTTTAGGTAGGTCTGAAGGCCACCGTGAGCGAGGAATGTGCGACCATGCGTAAAGCTGGCTTAGTGGTTTGTTTTAGCCGCACCTAAAGACGGCACTTGTTTTCCAGCACCCTTCCCGCGTGACGGATGATTTAAGCTATTGAACAGCTGCCTGGTCACCTTGCAGGTTAGAAGTAACGGGCAACCGTATAATGCACAGGTGGAAGTCCCCTGACAATGGTGTGCTGCGCACGCTTTTCGACCCTGTACTCATTGTTAAAACCAACAAGATTTTCCCTAACGGTGCACGTTGTTATTGGAGGTTCGTGTTACCACAGGGCGCTCTAAGACTCCCAACTGTGACGCCTAGACAAAGTACAGCCTCCACTTGTCCATTCAAAACTCTGCCTTCTGTAGCGAACACTCGCTTTTTTCCCGTCTATTTCATTATCAACGTTGTAAATAATTATGATTGGCTTTGAGACATATTTTGCGCATGTTTATGGTTTTAAACACTTTTAAAACATGGACAATGAGATAGGTCTTTTTATTCTCTCTCTCTATAGAGTAGTGTACTGTATAGATGCGACTGTTAAATTTATCTGAAGGATATGTAGGAGAAAGAACGCTGTATAGGTTTCAAATGTTGTACAAGTCGCAAGTGCTGCGGTGAATGGCTTCGATTAGTTTCCTAATCTTTTTCCAGCCTTATTATTTCAACAACCACCTATACCTAACATTTCTAATTTGTGCGTTTAAAGAAGAATGATTGGAAAATCTACTGTATTAATTTATATATTTTAAGCTTATAGAAATGCATTTTCTAATTGGTTTTGCGTTAATTTTAATCAGGGGATGAAAATGAACTGAAACATATACGCAATTAATACCATTATTTCATTTTATTACAGATCAATAAGCAACTGAGCTAACAATGTCACAATATAACATAGAAGAGTTGAACATTATTTTTGCAACTATTGTACTGGAAGGGATAATAGACCACCGCTACAAATTGTATCGACGTTAAATAAACCATCTCCACCCAAAAGACGGTGCTTAGAAGCATATGTTCCGTTCATAATCATAACACAGGGTTGCCTGTAAGGTCTAGATCCACAAGAACTTATGAAAGTATTGGACGTATGCTCAATGAAGCCGCAACTTCTGCAAAGAAAAGTGATGGGCACTCAGTATAGCATGCACCAGAGTTCAATGCATGACGGGGATGTTAAAGAGCATTCATACAGAGTTCAGGCAATTCCGCAAGCTTACAGAATCAGACTTCCAACCACACGCACATCTTCTGTCCAATTTTTATGACAATTTTCATTATCTCCGGAACTGTTGATGATCTAACGAATAAAAATCAACACTGACACTCTAAAAAGAAGCTGATAGTGAGGGTCGTTTTGTTCTGGTCCGTATTAAGATGAATACATGTTCACCTATATCATTGCATAGGTGTACATAAACTAGTTAGTTAGTGACTATTTCCAGGCGAATTTGGCAACATTTTGTGAGCTAAGCAATCTTATCATATACAAGTACAAGCGTTTCAACAAGGCGAAACTAACGAGAGAATGGCCTCGTACTTCAACAGGCCGGTTGATTTTTACACACTCAGACTTTCCATAACCTGCATGAACGTCTAGTCGGTCTGTGTGTAATGCATTCCTGTAGAGATTGTTGAATGACCTATGCTTCGCATTTATTGCAATTCTACTCGATTTTAATATAGTTCTGAAAAATGTAGCGAGGTTATAAAATAGTATAAACAATGGCAATATAAGATAAATAATTACAAGACAGCTATTGTGTTTTGTGGTAAATGTTATCAAAAAGCATTACGGCTGCCTTTTTTTCTGGGCCACTCTGTAGTAGAAAATATAAAGTTTCAATTACACAGTGCTCTAGTATCGACCTTCGTTATCGTTACTTCATTCCAAAATTATTATTTTTAGAGATGCTCGCTATATGCGATGTGCTCTCAAAGAAAAGAAACCCGCGACAATAATTCAACGGACTTAAGCTCTGTTGAACATGAAAACTCAGGTGAGAGTCCTGCCTTTTCACCAATGGCAGTCACATCTAATGAAAATGACTGAGTTATACCTTAATGTGTTGGTACAAAATTAAACCGTACATTAGCTCCCTGTACTGAATCTTGTGATATTATTGTGATATTGTGATATTTTATAAATGAAGCATAGAAATTGTATTTTTAATAAGTGATTTGAGCTTACATTGTGATAGGCATTGGTTTTAAACTGGCTTTATCACTTTAGATTCACACGGCCTCCAAATGAATTTTGTTTCAATATTTTTTTTTTACAAAAAAAAATTACACTCGCACAAAAATGTTGCTTGCTCAGATATTTTGAGGAAATGGATTCGATGGGTTAATCATTGAGCTTAAGAAAACTATCGTGCTCGAGCAATTTAGAATCAGTCATGGAGCAGTTATTTATTATGAAAACAGAAGGTTATCAATGGCTTGTTTGTGTTTAAAAATCTTTCTCACGCTCTTAGCCGGATTCCATTTGTTCAAATCAGATTTAGTTTAGGTAAGTTATTATCAGCGAACTCACAACGTGAACAACTGCAGGCCTTTGATATGAGTGTTATCGCACGAGTGCAATTTCATCTCACCACATCAATAACACAAGTAACCCTGAGTTTCGAAGTCAATAAGAGAAACTAAATATTGACAGCAACATTTAAACTCCCAGTGGAATATCTTCCTCATTTCTCTTCATCTGCCTAGTAGAAATTAGTTTGCTTGAGATATCGTGGTTGTAACATTGTTGTTCCAGTTTCTTATGATGATAATAACACGAATAAGGTGTACGAACCCCCCCCCTCAAAATATAGCAACATCAATCACTCTTAACGAATTGTGTATAATTGATGAATGTGGGGTTCATACATTTTCAATGTACAATAATGAAAGAGCTTCTATTTGTACTGAAATTATGTCAGTTTGTGCACAGAGAAACTAGAGTTCTTGAAATTCTAAAGAAACTAGGGTCCCGCTTCCGTACGCTCAACAAAAACGAGTTATTATGTAGAATGCCCGAATAACAGCCTGGAGGTACAGATACCTCGGTATGTCGGTCATTTGAAATATACTGGGTAGCAGAATGTTTTTATAGAAGGCTATGAGTCAAAAAGAGTTGGGACGAATTATCTTCATTCCCAGAGTCCCACTGTACTCCACGCAGGAAGCAGTAAGGAATAAATTTCAGAAGGCTTATATTTTTCCTGTTAGAATATAGAGACTAGATAGCAGATGAATGAAGATATATTCAAACAATGGTTTGAATATTCTTCATTGGAAAATCTAGCACAAAAAAGGAATAATATATCTTTAAAATGCAACCTCCACTCCCAACTCAAAATTAAAATCTCATTTTCTACCAAGAAAGACGAATGCGTTATGAAAATCTATAAGTATGACATTCTAATCCATTTACAGTTAGAAATTATTATTATTAAAACAGCAAAGCTGCAATATATATATATATATATATATATATATATTGTTGTAACTGTAAAAGTTTAATATCATTAGTGATCATCATTTCTGTTTGTGTAAATTCAGTTTTGTTATGTTGACACGGTTTTTTCTTTGCTTGAACTGTATATACATTATGGCACTCTCTCTCTCTCTCTCTCTCTCTCTATATATATATATATATATATATATATATATATATATATATATAGAACCGTGTCAACATAACAAAACTGAATTTACACAAACAGAAATGATGATCACTAATGATATTAAACTTTTACAGTTACAACAATTTTACAACAATTGCTCAAAATGCCCCCCATCAGCGTCGATACACTTCTGAGTACGTTGAACTACTGATTGAGCAATGTTTGCGAAAGTGTCAGCGATTGCAGCACATGCCGTTTCAATTTCTTCCCAAAGTGCTGTGAGTTAGCTGGTTTTCTACGGTATACAACATCCTTAAGAATTCCCGATAGGTAAAGGTCCAACAGAGTTAGATCCGAAGAACGCGGTGGAAACTCAATTGGACCTCTGCGTTCTATCCAGTACCTTGAATACTCCAAAATTGCTTTCCGCTGTTCGAACGATAACCTTGGCACCATTTGGTTGTAGCAACGCTAGCATAACGCAATGTGAGTCATATCTGTTTACAGAACATCATACTACAAATTACTGTTGTTTTTCGGCCCAACTTTGAAATATATTAAATAGATATATACTGTGAAAGTGTGTATACATTTTTGGCACTCTCTGTATATATATATGTGTATGTATATGTATATATGCATATATATACAATATACAATATTGATTAAGTGGTAAAGTATAATAGCTCAAGATTAGGTTTATACCATTGTATTTTAAAATAAATTTAATTTAAAGTCATTTAATTGATAAGCCGAAAAGAAGCAAGGAAAATACATCAAACCCTTTTTGTGAGGAAAATGTGTGAAAGATATGGATGCGAATTTATGGAAGGAAATGTGTGGAAGTACAACTCGTATTGAAATTTCTAATCTTGAAAATTAACACAGACTCCATAATAAATGTGAGCGATACACCATGGAAGGATGTTACGTAAGGAAAAATAACCGCTTAAGATACAAGGCTAATAAAAATCATGATTAATCAAAATACACTGCTCAAAACATAAAAGTAGCCCATAGTACACTGTTATATTTTCAAGAGACGAATGCATGTACAACTTTTTCAAATTGAAATATTCTTCTTTCCTCAAAAACTGGCACCGCAATCATCCGTTTATTTGTTATTGTAAAAAGCACCCGAAGACTTTAAGAAACAAACTCAACGTGTGTTTTGGTAGTTGGTTGTGACAGATGGAATAGCTAAGCTTCGCCAGATGAAGCCGCTCATGCAGTTACTGAATTTAAGAGGGCTATTTTCAGTGACGTGATGCAAGAATGCTTGGATGTTTTAGGTATTATATGGAAGCGGTGGAAATGTTTTTTAAGAACGTGAAAGTTATGCAGACAGGTTACAAACAACCCCAACACAGAATTATTTTCTTCGTCTACAAGCACGTGCGAAACCGAGTAAAGCATGCCTCAGGTATAAGAATTGGATACAAAACTGTCAGAAACACATTAAGGCAGACTGCTTTAAGATCCGGGCGACTTGCTAAGAGGTTACAATAGACAAGAAGACGTCGTGCAATGAGGATGCAGTTTTTCAGAGGCCATATTCATTTTCAATTAAGACACTGACATCCATGATATTCTCTGACAAGTCCTGTTTCTCCTTACATGGTTCAGGTGACCGTAAACTGTCTGAATATGAGAAGGAGAAAGATTCCATTCTAGAGTAATCAGCCTATTTTTCCTTCTGGAGGAAAATCTGTTATGGTCTGGGCATGCTTAAGCTTGAATTAAAAAAAAAAAAAAAAAAAAAAAAAGGGGGGACCTCCTTATCGCTCAAAGTGGGAACTTAGTTGTGAGACGGTACTTTTATGAGACCATAGTGCCATTTACTATTGCTCAACTGAGGGAAATTTGGGAAAGAAACACTATTCATGCATGACAAGGTTTTTACTGCAAATGTTGCTCAAAAGATTTTTCCAGGAGCACCATTTGCAAACAATAGAATGGTCTCCAGGAGTCCAGATTGAACAAAGCTGGGGCAAATGGAACAACTCATTCAAAAGCGAGATCGGATCAAGCCCTTGAAGTGGCTGTTGTGGACGAATGGAGGCTGCCTGCTTCAAATGAATGAATGAACGAATGAGCATATCCTTACATCTTTCGCGTGGGTCCACGAGATCTTATTTTTGTTTGTTTTATTTTTGTTTTGATAAATTTATATTTCACATAACTGAATGATGAATGAATGTTTTGCTGAAACGAGTGCGTAAATGAGACCGGAGTCTATGGCGCTTTAAATTATCTTGCATTCACTTTATCACGGTAAGGAAAACTGCGGAATAAAACCTTATTCAGGCAATTGACATTACGGGTTTCGAACCCAGCACCTTCGGATTAGACTGGTCATAAAAAACTGAGACGGTCGGACTGTTCTTGCTTTTATATTCAAGTGAATACAATCACTTATCAGAAGCAGAACAAGCATTGCAGGCATTGTGCTTTTGTTCTCAATGCCAGGGGCAGGCAATGTTTCATATTAAAATTTTCCACAGCAGAAATTTGGTGAACATTCTTGAGAAAAGATTTTTTGTTTTGTTTTAAAGCTTAAAAATATGAAAAAACGTGCTATATGAAAACTTATTTCATATAATAGAGTTTTAAATGCCTGTTGAGCCCTATGAATATTGTAAAACATTCTAGTAATATTTGAAAATATTTTAATATAGTTTTCATTCATAATGTTCTGCATGATGAAGTTTTTACTCAAGTTTCGTCAGAGTTTCAAAATATATTCAGAAAATATGAACAAAATAATTGTCATATGCATTTCAGAACACATTTATATTTCTCAAGATACACGATAAAATATGAAAAAACAAAGAAAATATTGCATTACAAAAGTAACGATTTTTTTTGAGACAACCGGGGAATACGAAGAAGCCATATGGCGATTTGTTTTCTCAATGTCAAATAAAAATGTTAATATTTTTGTTAGATTAAAATTATAAATTTTGCATCATGTGAAGAATTTAGCTTACGGGTACATAAAAGGGGTTTAATAACTTTAAATAGTTGAGGTTTTAAAATGGTTTTTGTTTTAATAATTGCTCATGGATTATGTTCTTCTGGAGTATTTTGTCTTTCCAATAAATACAAATATTATTTTTTCAAAAATGATTAGAGATATCAACATAGAAGTTTGCCCATGTGTATACGTTTGGATATCTTTAGCCTTCTTTCACGACTACGTAATCGTATACTTATTCTTGGACTTTAATTGAAGACATTTTATTAAAGAAAGGCGTGGATAAAATTGAAGTGTCTTGGTAATTTTTTGTTTCTGTTAAACAACAGAAGAGCCATTAACATTTTTTTAGCTTTCAATTCAATATGTAACAATAAAATAAAGTTATACAGGCTTCATCAAGTGATTACTCTTATGTTTTGATACGATATATAGTGATTTAGTTTTTTATTATATAGTAATAATAAAAATCTAGATGCATATTTAGGTAACTGAAGTATGACAATTACATCTAGTTATTATTATTATTATTATTATTATTATTATTATTATTATTGTTGTTGTTGTTGTTGTGAGTGGTAGCATGTCGAGTCTAAAAACTGATAACATCGCTTGTGTTCTCAACACAATCTAGCAGGTAGTATTGCACATGCTTTGATATTCCGCATGCTAATTTCGTGAGATGGTGATTTACTAAGTGCACTGCGTGTATTGGGTTAAATATTTATAAATAAAGGTTTTATTGACAAATTTTGGTCATTACTCTTTAATATAGTCCTGGCACAATATATTGTTATTAACAACTAGTAAATGCTAAGGAGAATTGTCATCAACATCGCAGCTATTTACAGCCTTGTTCTCAAAATAACAGCTCAAATGAGGCTTGTAATAAAGAAAATAACTCTTGGTCTTTGTGCAACACAACAAAAATAATGATTTGTAATATACGGCTGTGAGCGAATCTAATTTCTCCCATTTCAAAAATAAATAAAGAATAAACAAATCGAATAGGAAACACAAAATAGTTAACAACTGTGCAAAGTGAGCCAGTTGTCTATAACCTTCCAGTTCAAAAAGCAAATATAGGCATATAGGTAATTGTTTGATAAAAAAAACAAAATTATTATTATTAATATTATATGCCTACAGCATATAGTAAATCTGATCCTTTTAGATGTTTCTGGAAAGACAGAGAGCAGCACGTTCTTTTACTTGCAGAAATTACAGTTTCTCGGGCACCTTAGCTTGAAGGCGCAAGAACACAATTAGATTTGGTATTCCTTTTTTACACCATTTCTTAGAAGACTTCTGCCACTTCCTTCTGTTGTTTCCACATGGGAGGTCTTGATTTGATTTCCTGATACTGCAGAGAGTTCAGACAAGCTTTTGAAGCACTTCCTCACAATTTCTTGCCTCTAGAGCAACTGACTGCACTCCTTCTCTTTTCTTTTCTTTCTTTCTTACTTTCTTTCTTTCTTAATTTTTTCTTCTTTTTATATCCACACTGCTTCTATGTTTGAAAAATATTTGAGATTGAAGTGATTTTGATATATATTGTTCTAAATTACCTTTAAGGGCATCCTTTCAGAAGCTAGTGTTTATATATATATATATATATATATATATATATATATGTAGTGTTATTTTATTTAGATAATGATGCAGATAATTGAAAAAAATGAAATTAATATACTGTCAAGCGTTTACATCTTCAAGGTGAATGCCTGTGGAGTATTTTCTTAAACATTTTTGAACCATTTAAGTCTGGTTCTGAAAGTTGTATATTACAGGACATTAATAAATTACACCGCAGTGATTAAAGAGAGTGTAGAAGGGTCTGAGACAAGCAATTTAAAAGGGAAATAATGTCGTTTACTTGTTAAAATATCAAATTAGTGGAATTAAGCTTCTAATGGACCAGTACGCAGTTTACTAATAAATTTTCCATATGAAATGATACCATACAATAACGGACGGAAGTTGAGTACTCACTGGTATGCTATTAGCATCAAGTAAAAGCAAATCATAGTTATCGAACTCCAGTTTCGATGACAACTTCTTTTGCTGTATTACTTTATGTATGAACATTCTTCATCATAAAATAAAAATATAAACAAATAAAAATCCCTTTCCGCAGGATCCGAAACAGAAAATCATTAGGTTACACAATCAGGCGAATATCACATAATACGATAAATCAGTTAACCGTATTGTCTGTCCGAGATTTTAGAGATATTTATGACACCAAAACCTGATAACACTGTTGATCTATTGAAAATTGAGATTTTCTTGCTTGCAAGCAGGTTTGAATACATTCTAAGGCAAAGTTACATCTCATTTTGCTTTACTAATGATTTATTAGCATCTAATTTCTTTATTGGAGTATAAATCCATTCTTTTTTTTTTTTTTCGTAAACTATAGATTACTATTGTTTTTCTAAGTTCCCTCTATATTTCAGAAATTATTGCACTGTAATTCATTAGCACCCGATATATAATTATCTCTATGTTCTACAATTCATTTGTAATAAAATAAAACAGACTAAGATACCTAGATTGATAGAAATAGACCAGTTCATGGGGTTTTAGCAAAAATCGATAAATGCAATCTAAGAGCTAAAGCAAAAGTTGACACATGCAATAAATTCTTCTTTACTTTCCTTTTATATCGAGCTGTTGGCAATAGAAAAGCGCTATGCTACTCATTGTTGTAACAATGTTTTCTTCTTTGATTGGCTGCTCATAATCCCACAACCAGACTTCCTTGTCGCAACATTTTCCCGAGTTGCTTTTTTTAAATAGCATTTAACGCCCGCTTTTACTACTGAGGCACCACAGATGGTGGACACTGGTGATACATGAGATGAAATGATATATTTATTGCGAAAGGACTTTTAAGGAAGGAAACGTCCCGGACTTTAGTTTAGGGAACCTCCCGGGCATTTGCCATTTATGAGGACTGAGAAAAACCTTAAAAAACCTCAGTCATGGAGGACAGTCCTGATGGGATGCGAACCCCAGACCTCCCGCTCACGGGTCCGCGACTTAACGACCTCGGCCACCCGTGACGGTGGGTTACTTTTAAAGAAGTTATCAACAGAGTAGTCGTGTTTGTAAGAAGAAATATTTCAAGTTATATCAAAGGGGTTGGTGATTCCAATAATTCTGAAAGTGGTGTACGGGTAAAAGAATGTTCCGGTAGAAGAAGATCTAGAGACAAGAAGGGTGCCACCCTTCAAACAATACTTTTTTCAAAATGCAAGAATATATTCTATAAATATTTTAATCTATAATTATTTCGTATACGTAAAAACCAATAGTAAATACGCTGGTTACAGTTCTTCTTGGAAATAGAACTCGTTTGACAAATTTTAATATGGTTTACAAACGAAAACTACAGGAATTGCCAAAATAATAATAATAAATAATACCTGGATTGAATCGTAATTTGTCATCCTCTGTCGTTATGTATGGCAATGTGCCATATAACTGTAGACCCAGCGAATGAATAGATAGACATTTTAGACAAAGGCTACCTTATAACCTATCTTCTATGGTGCTTTTCCCCAGTTTGCAGAATAGAAATAAAGTTGGAGCAATGAAGTAAACTGGCAATGTAATTCGCAAGTCACAGACAAAGTATATTGTTATAAAAACAATAAAATGATAGTATTAATGGCACATAACTGGATATTTTGCAATACAAGGAATACACGTTTATAATATGCTGATATAGCAAATTTATAATAGTATAAAAATAATTAGTTTTTTTACATTCCAGGCTTTCAAATAAAGCAGTAAAATAAATTTTCATTGTTAACATGATAAAAAAGAAATTTCAAAATCAGACATTTTAGTTATGATATCATGGCGATTATAATAGTATTGAACCCTGCATTTGTTTGCAATACTTATTGGAACCTTTGAATTACCGTCTATTCAGCTTTGCTGGACTCACACCATAAAATATTTATATTTTCTTATCATTTCAACGTTATCTACTAATTTAAGGCTACGTTGTTAAAATAGAGTTGTTGCACACGAAGGAGGGAAAAACAAGCATTTTCCTTAAGGCAATGTAGCTTGCCTTCTATTTCAAAGTCTGAGAGCACCTCAGCGACTTTATTGTCACCAAAAGGTCAATAACACTTTACTGATTTGAAATGTTGTAATACATACATGCCTAAGTACAGATTGCCCCATGTTGTAGGTGTAGGAGCGGATAGCAAGAGCACTTAAGCTTGTGATAGGCGACGGCACCTTAGTTCCAGTCAACTGGTTCATCCCAGGAACAAACTACCTCCATATCTACTCGGCAACTCAATGATAATATGCAACGTCTTTGAGGTGAACACTCATATATGGCTATAACTATTCCACATATAGCTTGTAGCATCTGTTACACAGCAATGTGTTCTCAATATTGCATTCTTAAACTATTCACATTTAACATGGTAGGCAGTCCGGGCTTTCCTTATACGCTGGCTACTTAAACGTCTTATAGCATTGCTCGTTCATAAGCACATGGGTTTTTTCCCTACAGTTTCCGTCTTGTACTTCTTAAAAATCTCGCAACAATGTGCGAAACAGATTTTCTTAATGTGTTTTTCTACACTCTTGTAGTTTCTTAATTGGAAGTCGGCAAAGATGAAAGCTTCACAGAGAACTTAGATTTTTTAAATTTTTTTTAAAGATTGTCTGGACAGTGACTGTTGGTTGCATTACAGTTAACTTCTTTTCAGCGACTCCTCTCACGTTGTTCACATAACATAATACTCATGTTTTATATTGTTACTAAATGCTTTGTCATACTGAGAAAGAAATATTTTATGTTCATTATGTTTGCATGCTGCAATATTTGCTTTAGCAGCAATGATTTTTGCAAGGATTTTGTTCCCTTGTTAAACAGATGACTGGCGTAGAATATTCCTTAATGGTTTACTGTTGAACCCCTACATATGCATCAATTCTATGTGCAGCCCTCGAAGATGATTTTGAAGATAAGAATTTCATTGGAAAACTTTAAAACAAAAGCAGCCAGGTTGTTAGATCTTCATTCTGGTATCAGATGCCACATTTTATCTATTTAAACAGGCAACTCAACTGTTTTTCTATTGTTAACACTAATCGCAGGTCGCTCTCGTTCCTGCCACGTGTTACGAAATGCGTGTCGGTGGTATATATTAATGGTGCGTCTAATCACAACTATAAGGGAGAACTGGAAGCGTTTGTTCTACCAATATTTATGCACTCAGTACTGCAGCAATACCAGCCCTAGTGATATGAGTAAATCAGTGAAAGTAAGAAGGAAATAAAAGAAAACAATAAACACAAGTCAAATCGATGCAATTTAATTTGCAAATTTGGTAAAGGCACCTATTGCAATAATGAAAATATAGAATAAATATATTTAAAATGCTTCATAATGTGCATCTATTATAAAATGCACAAAGAAAGAAATGTAAAATGTATCCTTAATGGCCTGATTTTTCAATAAACACTTTTGTTCTACTTGCAACATATTTGGTGGCATAGATGTGCAAACCCAATGGAATGGACATCACTGAATGCTGCAAGGAGTAATTAGGCAAAGCAAATGTGCTTGCAGGTTTTAACTGAGAGAACATAAAGGACTGGTGCAGTATGTGGAGAGCTTTTAATGAGCACTAGCATTCCTTTATACATTTAATTAAACAAGAAACGTGACTGGAAACGTTATATGGAATTTATAACTAATTTGGGTAATCTGTAGCACTGAACAAAACATTCCGATAGATATCTGGAATGCCGCACTGGGGCTTCTTGTACCTAAGGATATCGATGTGGTATTCTAGCAGCTGGACAACTTTACTCCTCAGATGTTGGATTATTAGTGGTCTTAAATAGTTCTGATAGGAGAACGGGCCATTCTTAATGACTGTAGAACCCTGTTAAGCTATCTTCCTTCGACTAGTCTTCTCTTAAACCGATAAGTAAACTAGTTTTTCATCTTTACATACAAGAAACTAGGCCAATAAGCAGTAACAGGAAATTCACGTTTGAGAACTTTTACATGTCATCTTCATAACCTTTATCTTCTTAAGAACTTTGACCCAGAATGGAATATTTTATGTAAATAGTAATACTATATAATATAAAGAATTATAATATATGTGTGTTCCTTATATAATCTTGGTCTCGACTCAAAATTTCATTCAGTTGCGAATTAAAATCAAGCAATGTTCGGTCCATCTGGAATAAATTACACAATTAATCTTTGAAACCATGCGGATGTTTTAGCAGTACTACACATACTGTTTTAATCTTTTTTTAAGGAACATGGGGATTGTGAGGAGACATTTAAACGATATACTTAAAATAAATTTAATACCTGGGTTCTTTTTAGAAAGGGTCGGTCCTAGTGGTCTACTGGTAACCATACTTGCCTCGTAGATCCAAGATAGCGGGTTCAATTATGGCCAGGGTCGATGATTTTTTCGAACTTATAAAGCTGACTTCCTTCGAAAGCGAAGTAAAGACGTGGGTCATGTAAAAGAACCTTAAGCCTAAAAGAGGTCTATGAGGTAAACTTTATCGGCCGTTTTACCCCCTAAATTGAATGGATGACCTGAGAGGTCAAAGAGCATCCGAAAATAAACCAAATATATAAAATAAAATTTTAAGAAGGCGATGGGTATTTATGCGAACCAGATAATGAGAAGAAATTAATTATGCAATTATATTTTGAAATTCCACCAGGCTTTCATATTTGTTTTTTTATATTTAAGCCAAAGTAGAGATTGAGTAGTTTTCGTTTTGACATTTGCACTAAAGTGATTGAACTAGTGCACTATTAAAAAAAAAAAGACAGAAAAGCGAAAATAGTGAAATAGGAACACATAACGAAAATTTGGATAGACAATATATAGACTGGAACAAAAAAGTGTTATAAAATTAATTACAATCCAAATATTGTATAGTTGGAAATAAATGCATAATGAAAAAGTCTAAGACGCTAAAAGAGCATTGATCGTATCTTGCGTTTGTCTGTCTATTGCACTTTATGCGAGAGAAAGTCAGTGAATAACACGAATCTTATAATAATTTTATTACAATGTTACTCACAGTACATTTTTTGTTTTTGACACAATTTTCATATTTTCGAAGGTAACAAATGACATCAATTTAATGAATGACAAAATCATTAACTTCCGGTTTTTAACAAAGCAGTATAGCTCAGTGTGTCAGCAGGAAAATGAAATTTTTTTTGTTTAATTTCGAAACTCATAGCTATTATGAACATTTAACGTCATATACGTGTTTTTAGGAAAAAATTCTAGTGTTTTTAGCTAATTACATGAAATTTAAGGAAATCTTAAGGATTTTGGAGTATTACAAAACTTCTTTGGCCCCTCTAAAGGAACTTCCACTGTTCACGTAGTATGCATTTTATATTCCCAAACTCTCTGCTTACTCACTCTTTATATTCTGTTTGGGAGGTTTATGTACACAACGTGAAAGCGATGAATAGTTCACAGGCCGCGGAGCGTGTGCTTCCGGGCCACATCGCGAATTTAACCTCTAAATCATCCTGTGGGCCGTTAGGAAGCCTATAGTCTACGATCCATGAACTCCATCCGCGTTGCCGATTGAGATGGCTCAAGGGGTAACGCTTGGAACTCGTATTCTGTAGGTTCTGGGTTCAAATCCCTTAGGGTCAACCATTAGGGTCTTGGGATGTTCGTAGTTTCCCTGGTCGCTTTGGTAAATGCTAGAACGAACCTTTCCGTTCTCCCATTGCATATAACTATATGCAATCATTCCATTCCATTATTTCTATTACAGAGTCCAGAGTCCAAAGTCCAGAGATCAAAGTGCCAGGTAATGCGGACTGATGCTGTGCGAGTTTTGACGAGTGCTGGCGCTTTGGAAAGATTTTTGCCTTGACGACTGGTATGAAAGCGGCCCTTTTGAGGAGCTCCTTAGAGAGGGGCCTCCGTCGTATGTCCTTGTCTCACCCTCCCTCTCTGGGGGCGTAGACACAAACGGTCGGTCTTTGAACAACGCTGTAGTATCGAAATGTTCTTTCCTACCAATCCTATCCAATCCCTTCGCATTGACATTTCATGTAATTAGCTCATCCGATATCAGTTCACTGGAGTTTTAAGACTGTGTTGATTAGAAGCTATATCCTGAATAATAACAAAATTCAAATGTTACGACTTTAAAACACTTACCTCACTAATAACAATCACTTGAAGCAAATTCACATTAATGCCCCTTTTGCTTTACTTGGAACATTTTTAGGAAGATCACACTATGAGCTACGGATAATTTAAAAATGTTATTGCAAGAAACTTCTTCCAGTAACATATTTTTAAATTATGCATTCTGGATTAATAGATCTTATTTTCCTCGTGCTGCTGGAGCATTCTAGGTCAGCGATCCCCAAATAAACAGGGCAATCATTCTTTCTCCTGATTTCTACACTGGAAGTCATTTAAGAGATCTTCCATTCCAGACACATTGATAGCGTAAAAATTCTTTGCTAGAATATTGGACTAGGCGGGGAGAGAGAGTAGGAAGAAAGTAAGATATCCGAAGATCCAGGTTGAACATCCTTGGAACTTATAAATGTCTAACCAAAATACTAAGCAAAATAAATATATTTATATGAACTCTATTACCATGACAAATTTCGGTCGCGAAAGCCTAAGTCATAAAGTACTTTTTTAGATTCTATACCAAATCTGTAGAAGTTTTGCACATGTTAAGTAAACTTTCTATAGATATATCATAACTTAAGAATTTTTAAACTACACTGTTGGCCATTAAAATTGTAACGCTCATAAGAAACGTGTCACACCGACCCCATATTTTCTCAGAGGAACAAGTGTGATTCGTCAAAATTATCACAGCAATGCATGAATCTGACAAGAGAACATTGTAGCATACCGAGAGTGTGAGAAGTCATTCGCAAAAATTGGACCACTTGCGTCTACAGCGAAACGAGCATGAGATCAGTGGATAAAGACATAAACTTGAAGAATCCTAACGGCGCCGTCAAACAACTGAATAAGAGGAAAGAGGTCATTTATTTCCGCACAGTTATTATAAACGGGCACATATGCTGCAATGTTAATGCCCAGCAGTGCATTTAGAACATTGTGTAAGTAATTCAGTTAATTATATATTTTAAAAGACAAAATAAACTGTTACTGTATTGTACAAAATTTGTTTTAAAATTAATAATAATATAGTACTTTATGAACATGAATTCATAAAACAGTATTGATCTATTAAACAAAATTTGTATAATTTTGCTCTGACATCAGGGGTGGAAGATAACCAGAGACACACTCTACATTTTACAAGTGTAATATTGTCTCAATAGAAAACAATTCGAGGAGGGTTTTTTTTTTCATTCGAGAATAAATATAATTTGAATTTTTGGGGAGCTCATAGGCTATTTTAATATTATAGTTCCCATACTTCTCATTAAAAAAATGTAATTTGTTTCTCTATGATAAAAACAGTATTTTTAAATTAGTCAGGAATAACAGTACAAAAAATAACTTTTTGTAAACGAGTTGGGGCTAATTGCAGGCATTTGCATCAAACGAAACTTGTCCACACAACCAACGAGACAAATAGCAATTCCTGAAGAATGTTCACAATACAATTGTCGCAGCTGTGTCCCACATCTTTTGAGAGACCAAGTGAACCAAATGTAGTCCGTGTCCTGCATAAAATAGCGTCATCCTGTGTGTCTTCGTGATACTTGCCGTTTAATGTTTCCTGTCTAGAAGTATCTCAGACAAAGGTTTACACAGAAACCGGGGTAGGAGGAAACTCGAGCAATAAAACACAGGGAAATACGAGAAAAGAATAGAAAATGGTGGAATACCTCTGTAATTTTACTGCACAACAGGCCGGTGTACCTGACCGAATAGTGAGGTTGAATTAACAAAAGCATTTCATGGGAATAGGAATTACATCGGTAAGATAGTGGGAAATCTCCAGGTTAGCTCTGAAGAGCAAAAGTAAAGAAACTAAGTAACTAATTATCTTCTTATTTTACCTATAAATAAAGCAAAGTGATAGTTTTAAGCTGGAGGAAACAGAGTAAACAGAAAAACAACTTCAGTATTCAACAGAATGTCTAAAAATTAACATATACTACTATTACTTTATATTCCTTTTCTAATATTTAATTCTTCGGCGATTTCGATTATAATGTTCTCAGTTTCATTAATCTCTATAGCATATATTTCTAGTCATATACTTAGTTATAATAATAAATACAAGTATTTCAAATTGGGATTACAAAGAACAAATTGCAGGTCAAGGTCAGCACTTGAGCCACCAATACTCGGCTTTCCGTGCATGATATGTCGTAGAACAGAGCCTCGAATTTTTCCTATTTGACTCCGATTTGAAGTCCTAGCCAAGGCAGGGATTTGTGTGTAAATATTTCTTAAATATAATAAATACAGATTGCTTATCCAAGTAGGATGATGTGTTATCCAAGTAGGAGGTCCTCTAGAGGAGAAAGCATTTATCACTGCTGCTAGAAGTAGAAGAGATCTTACGGAATTTTTGATGGAACAAAAAAAAAAAAAAAAAAAACACAAATTTAAAAACACCCTTCCTTTTTCAATAACAAATTTTATCTAATTTTCATTCTCTTCTCAAGATATCGCACCATTATGTCAATCTATATTAATACATTATAAAATCTTGAAAACATAATTGTAATTTCTTACTGCAATTACTTTATGAGCAAATGTCTCTTATATGAAAAGGCTTGATTATCGATGATGGGCATGTTTTCTTGTAGGCGACTATTACAGTTCCACATTTTTGCTGGAGTGGTTTTCCAGCTATACAAGTCGTTAACAGTATTGAAAAATACAGCAAAATTATTTTTGGTTAACTTGACATCCTTCCTTCAAAGAACTCACTGCATCAATTCAAGTCAACAAAGTCCCTTCAGATTTTGCCCCAGTCTTTTGTAAATATCTGACCCTGTAGGAAATAGGCGTCATCAGCCTTTTGGTATAAATAACACCCTCGAGTTAGTTCTTCGCATCTGATATGTACATATTTATTCAGCTTGTAGTCTCTGTTTTATATAATTTTAGTTTGTTTAAAGTCTAGAATATTCGCGACTTCTACTCCAAAAGAAAAACTGTGTTGCTATAATGCATCGTGCCTCATATCGGCTGTTTGTGTAATTTTACTCTCTCCATCGTATTATATCATGAGTAGATTTCGGCATTCCCCTACAGGCACCTAAGGAAATCAATACTAAATCTCCAGGTTTCCTAATGTCCGCTATACCTAACCTTTTATCATCCAGAATCATCTTGTAAATCTTCTGTGGTCTAAACAGACACCAGTGGATCTTTCAAACAGAGTGATTGTTGGCACGCTTCTTTTCTGGCATATTTGCCATAGATAGGTTTAAATAGAAGAGCGATAGGTCGAACAACGGGTAAAAAGTACTAGTTTCAAACTGCTTCCTGACAGAATGTTATATTACGCAATATTCTGTTAACGCCCTCGATGCCTGACCGTTTGCTGCATAATATTTACAACTCCTGCTCGTTCTTGCGAATGAAATGTCTATTAATGAACGGTTATATTGTGCAATTTTAGTATTCAATCTTATCTTATCTTTAGTATCCAATCTTATCTTTTCCTTGAATCCGTTGTTATGGAACTCCTCTTAAAGACTCCGGTCTAGGTAGCTGCTTACGAGTTCTTGCTTTCACACCAATGCCATTTTTTCACCATAAATGATAACTTATTAGTCGTCTCTGGAAAAAAATTTCGTAAAATATTATTTTAGATCTGGGCCTCGACCAGAGAATAAAACGAGGTGAAAGTTACTTTTAAAAAGCAGATTTATAATAATTAGAAAAAATATAGAGGGTTTTTGCGATCTATGGTAGCGAAGTCTCCTCTTGACTGATGACAAGGCCATTACTTCTTCTTTCCCTCTCATATGTTGTCACTCGCCTCCTTGATGACGTCATAAAAGTTTCCTCTTCCCCTCTCTTTCCCGCCATTCATTACATGCCGGTGTATCTCCTATTCTTTTCCCACATTCGAGCCACTGCTGTTTTAATTCTGGAATCGGCATTGACTCACTTACTGTTTCCTTCTCTCAATTTATAATTCCATGCCTTTTACATATGCTTTTTTTCCTCTTCCTCTGCCAGTTTAATTTTCTTTACTAATAAGTTCCTGATCTCTCTCTCCCGCTTCTGTTCCATAGTCTTGAACTATGAAAAGTCCCGTTCCTTTCAGTTTCTTAGCATTTCTCAATACTGGCCATTCGTTCCCAACCGAACCATTATTGGTCTGGATTTGTTTACGTTTCTTCCAATTCTGAAACAAATTTCCCACCCAGCCAATTTAACCTCCAAACCTTTCTGAATTATCTCTTCGACTATTAGCAGCAGTCTTTTCTCTTTACTCTCCTAGAAATAAAATCAGATTATATCTTCATACCTTTATCGCTATTTTTCTTTCCATTCTTTCCATTTTTTCTTTGCATACACGAATATGACCGTGCACTTCTTTTTCCATAGTGTGTAACACGTTGTTAACTCCTTCTATCTTTTTACCTAATTTCATCTCTCTCATATATTCTATTTTCTTCAGCTCGACTATGTCTTCCAATATAGTTTTCAATATGCTCATTTTCCGACTTAGGTCTTCAGGATCTGGGCTTTTTTCAATGCCTCCAATAATCACATTAATATAACTAACAACCACAATACTCGCTGCTCATTAATATACCTTTCCGTGCATTTCTCTTTCCTCTATTTATATAACGTCCAATTTTGACTTGATATATTTCTAGGTTATCGCCCATCTTCCCGAACTTTCTCGCACTCACCTTATACATAGTAGCAAGTGAACACATAAACAACTTATGAAAACGCGCATGAGCCAGACGCCATTTCAGTATTATTGTCATACTTGCACTCTCTCATTTGAATGTAAAGGCAATAAGATAAACAGTGAAAGGAAAAACACGGGACTCATTAAGAATGAAGACTTTGAGAAGAAAACTAAAGGACATTGTTTGTGTTTTAGCTGCGAGTCGTTCCCACGGTAATTCTTGACAGCACATTAAAGCGCTAATTGTTTGGCGCATGTTCTTGAAATTAGAAGACGTAGGCAATCTCTGTTCAACACCCAATTTGTATGCCGCAACACCGTTCATTCTTTCTGAGTCAGTGATGCATAGAGACAACGGTTCATGTCTGGCGAAGGCGTGCGCGCCGCACTTTTGATACCGTTCATTGAAATCTCTTAATTTAATAACGTTGAGTTTCAGTTCCACTCAGACATCATAAGAAATTATGAATGTATGGGTGGAATAACATTAGAGTAGCCTTGCAGTTTACTAACGAACCTGTAACATAATGACAACAATGCAGTAGCACTAGTACCTTGACGGTATTGCATTGTAGCATGGATCTAAGTTGTGCTTATGGAAGATGAACTTTGCATTGCTTTTGGTTTAAAGTAGGTTTCTAAATTTATTTATATTTTATTGCTGATATCAACATCTGTTTTTAAATTAAAATATATTAATAATGTGTTCAAAAAAGGTTGCTTTTTAAAAATAACCTGCAGTTAGCTGTCCCTCGAAACATCCTCAAAGTGATTTTGCTAAGTTCCTAAATTTTGAATTTTCTTCGTTGTTAAAATTAGATTATCATATAAATTTATTCTTTATCCAATATTATTGAAGTGGTTTAAGCAATGAAACATTTTGCAGATATATGTTAAAAACTTTGTTTCTTCTGTATCAAACATTCATTTATAAAATCTCCAAAACTATCTCTCAAAATAGCAAAATAGACATTCTTCTGCTTTCTAGCCATAAGACGGTATCCTGACTTCTAAAAGAAAGTAATTAGACGAAATAAATTTATATACACTGAAAGAAAAATCAACTATTTGTCAGACTGTTACACAGTTTTGACTTAATTGATTATAGATGCTGATCGTAGAGGAGCTCATAAGAAATTACATGTTTCCTCGTGCTAAAGGAAATACTTCAGAGAAAGAATGTTTAATAAAAATACTTAATTGATATTGAAATAATTTATTAGTTTTTGGTTTACTTTACATAGAAATAACTTTACTTCATCCTTTTTAGAAGTGTCTGTGAACTCTATGGATGTGTCTAGTACAAATGTTTTACTACATTTGTTAATAGTTTCACTGCTTTTCTATGAACAATTGTGTCACAAAAAGTATTATATTCATAATTTTTAAGATCTAAAATACTCTTTAAGCATATAATATTTCTCTAGTATACATTAAGTTTAATTTATAATGCGGAGAACTTAGTATAAACATCTGTTGGAATCAAGATAGGCATTTAAAATTTATCTCCCACCTCCCCTTCTTTTCTTTTCACATTAGCGAAAAGTTTCAAGTGCTTGCAGCTTCCAAGTTAATTTATTATTCAACGTATTTCTATTTTGAAGGTTAAACAATGTTTACCCTTCATATTAAATAACCATGCTTTGGATAAACAACTTAAAGATTCTGCTAAAAGTAGGAAGAGAAATGATAGGATAAACTGAGAGAGAGAGAGAGAGAGAGAGAAAGAAAGAGACAGAACATAATATATTTTGCAAGAATTATTGTTGATCTCAAGCTCCCAGGTTTAAGAGCAGATACAGATACTGAAAAGATGAACTTTTACGAGTGGAACTTTGTCTCCCCGAGTAAACTAAGAGCCACTGCCCATATACTGGAGACAAATCACATTTCTAGATCTAAAGAACTATATTACAATCCGGATGTTATAGCGTGGGATTGAGAAACGCCCTTCGGGCATAGTCGGAGTTAATAATCAAGTTCACACATCAGTACAGTACATGGGAAACTACAGAAAACCGTTGCTTGCTAGTCAAAAGACATCCGGAAAAGAAATGGATATCAGACAGGACGTTCAAGAATGGCTATCATTACAAATTGTATAATACTCCGTACAGTGCAATTATTTCACTGGCCCAGTTGAAAATGTGAGATAAATATGCTAACTTTCCACGCTATAGTAAACTCAAAAACGTGAAATATTTATTTTTAATTTGGTTGTTTTACGTGGTAAATTCATTAGAATGTTAATGTAGGCAAACACTGTTAGTTTCCATGTCTTCTAATTGAGATGTCTTTAAGTGTATTCATTTTTTGTTTTGCGTTTCGGTTGTTGAATTTTGTTGCAATAAGTTTATTAACCCGTTGACTATACATATAAAGTTTTGGGGTCACATTCGAGCTTTGTTTGAAAAATCTGTATCGCGCCTCTTAGCTGTGAATAATCGCGTACTACATTTTGCTAAACACTGTAATTAGGATAACTAGAAGAATGCCTGAGAGCAACAGATGTTGCATAAAGCTCTTTTACAATAAGCTTGGATTTCAATACAATTTTAGGCATTTTGTCGCCATTCTGTTCCAGAAAAGGCACATATTTAGTCAATGTTTTTCACCATCTGCTCTAACATTATCACTTATCAATCCTTATTTCATATTTCGTTCCAGACTTTGAAAATGATGTAAATGATTAAAGTATGTATTACTTAATTTTGGAAAAATATTTCAGATGGAAGATGCCACCGGTTATAAGTGTGGAAGTGTGGAACGAAAAGCTAAATAGTTACCACTAAGCGTTATGCGTTAGCTTTGATGCAACGCCGGTGGAGAGGAAAAATTGCATCCGTAAACCGCTTGATCCCAAACCAATAAAGAACTATCATAACCATAATTAACGATCACTGATTTTCTTCTTTGTAGAACAGGAATCCCTCGAGTGGCCGAGATCGTTAAGGCGCGGACTAACGAGCGGGAGGTCGGGGATTCGATTCCGGCTAGGACCGTCATCTCTGACTGAGGCTTTTTTCCAGGTTTTTCTCAGTCCTCATAAATGGCAAATGCCGGGGACGAATTAGGGTTGGGAAGCTTCCTCCCTTTAAAAAAAATCCTTCCCCAATTTATCATTTCATTTCATGTATCATCAGTGTCACACCTCTGACGCCTCAGTAGTAAAACGGGCATTATACACGATTAAAAAACTGCAGAAAACGTTGCAACTGTCAACAAAATATTCACCAAGATATATTCGTTGAAATGACGCAGAAAGGTTTAACAATATTCAATTAAATAATATATATATGTATTTAATTACCTTAATTGAACATTATTAAAACCTTCTCCGTCATTTCAATGCATATATCTTGGGCAATTACTGTTCAGCCGACCTCCTGACTTTGGTCTTAGTTCCCTGGTCACTTAGGCGAATACTCGGTTGGATATTTAAATTTCATGAATTTTCCGCTGTCCCAAATCATAGCACATCATACCGTTGGTTCTATGCCAGGGTGAAACGGGCTGGCGCGGGATGATGGTGCCCCGCTCTCTGGAAAGATCCCGAGTGCCTGATATGGAAGCGGAGTTCCTGAGGGTCCTATATCTTTGGGAAGCTCCACCAGCTTCGGGATGTTCTATCTGGAAATACGCTAGGGATCCCGTCTACACGCGCACAGTTACCGCACGTGGATTTTGAGGGGGGAGGAGGAAATTCTTCCCTTCATGTGGGCAGCAGCTGGTCTTGTTAGTTATCTAAGTCAGCCGTTTTTTTTTTCTCTAAGTTATGTTCACAGCGAATTTGACGGAATTCAGCGAAACTGGCAAGAGTAAGCCATTGTTGATCTACAACGGTATCAAGGGAGAAGTCACTTATTGTGGATGTGCGAATTAACAAGAAGAAAAACTGTAAAGACCTACTTTCAAGAAAAACAACGCATATTAAGAGAGGAGATGTGTTCCAGATGTTGCAAAAAATGAATCTCAAAAACAAATGACTAACAGCAGAAACCGAGCAAGGAAGCAGATGAAACAGTATCAAAAAGCCATTAAGGAAAAGTTGGAATGCAATTTAATCGCAGTTACGATTCTTTGATTGCGGTGCCAACGCATACAAGAAGTACACAGGCTTTGTATCGCATTCGGAGGAAAATCCAGGGTTCAATAAAAGATCCATATCATGTAGAAGATGTCACTCGGGAACTATTAACTGCGAACGACGAAGAAAATCTTTTTATTCATGATGATAATCGCGGACGTCAAGAGTGGATATATGTGTTTGTCAATGCAAAAAGGAATATTTTTGCAACTTCTTCCTTTTTTATTAAGGAGTAATTAAAAGTTCCAGTAAGCAGTTTAAGTATGTTTTCAATTCCCACGCTGACTGGGAGGTTCTTTGGAGGAAACCCAATATCATATCTGTTCTTCATGCATTTCTGCCATATAAGAAGCACAAAATCTACGAGCGATTGTTCAAAGCTACAAAGGCTGGCTGGCAGACTGTAATCCAAAGAGAGTTGTTGTTCACTTCAAGATGGCCACCGTTGAGTCAATTAAGATTTTGTTTCTATTAGCAGAGATTTTTGACTGTAATTACTTTAATCAGTGTTGGAGGAGGAAAGTGCAGGAACGGCTTAGTGAAAGAATACTTTCAAAATGATGGGTTTCGGCTTAATATTTGGACGTATGCTGCACATACCTTTAAATATGATTGACGACAATTGGTTATGTATCCAGAAAACATGCCAGAATATAAATTGCTCAGAAGTTTCTATGATTATTTCGTAGATCAATGGTTAAAGAACGAAATTCCTCCAAGGGATATATGGAACTACTTAGGCAAATGACATGGGGCCGACAACGTCTCTGAAGGTTGGAATGGAAGGCTGAGAAATCTGGTCTCAAGAGCACATCTAACTGTACATTCAATAATAAACACCCTCCCAAAAGATGATGAATACCATGCTCACACATACAACAGAAAATATATCAATCTTAATGGCAAGAAGACTCAGCAGTTAAATCTAATAAAGTCATAAAAAGCATTAAAACATTGAGAAAATTGGACATTTTATTCTTTTCCTTAAAGCAATGACCTACGTACAAAAACTTCAGTAAGTATCAATTTACTGTTAAGGAGAAGAAAACTGCGGCATGGAAATATTGTACATAAAACTGACAGTTCTACTGAAAAAATCATAAAAATATGTAAATGCTATTTCCACTGGAAGGAGTAATCAGTTGTAAACGTCTTATACAGCCAAAACTTAATAATAATAATAATAATAATAATAATAATAATAATAATAATAACAGTTAGCGTATATTATTTTTATGGAGAAAGATAGGAACTTCAACTATATCCATGGTCAAAAAGCAGGATAATTTGATTTGTGAGAAATCAGTTTGAGCTCTGGTATAAGTGTGGCTCTGGGCAAGCATCACTCCAAGCTAGTTTATCAAACTTTTCCCCTCATTTCATTCTTCCTCTCGAAGGTGCTCCCATTGGGAACAAAGGCTCAAAAGGACATCCATGCACAAGGTTCAAATACCGAAATATCCTTCTTCACCCGGGAAAAATATTTGATCATCGAATGGAATTTGCAGCTATCATGTTGTCTTGGTAAGAAGATTGCTCTGAAGAGTTTCAAAATATCCTCTGAAGTGAAAGGTTAATGTTCATATAGTTTGTAAACTGACTGTGAGATTTATTAACCTAAACACTAGTATTTGACAAAAACGATTCATTTAAATGAGTTGAAAAGGCTAAAATAACCTTAAAATCATCATGATATCAAGTAGCAACTTGACACTGCAATGAATAAATAATAATAATGGGACATGATAAAAGCAGATTTGACAATGGAATATCAATGCAAGATTAACTTCAGTGTGTAAGTAATTAGACTCAATAGTACTTTGAATCTAAGATGCCCTACTCGCAGCCCATATCACCATGTTTGCGATTTATTAAGTTGATTGACAAAAGAGCAGCTTCATAAAGCAAATTCTTGGTGAATGGAAATACTCCGTAAAGTACATTATTTCCCGAGTAGATATGAAAGGTGAAATTAATTGCCAAGCGCAGCATTTAGACAGCTAACGGCTGTGTGAATATCTCCTTAAAATACTGAAACTCGTTCTAAGCTATACCGTATGAACGCGTTTATATCTTAGCTGTCCTCTTACTGTTTGTTCCGGTTTATCCCCAACATTCCTGACCTATTCTTCCCGTTTTGGTGTTGTGGTGTGCTCGTTATTCACAAGGAAGTATTAAAGCAATTCGTTGACTTCGGTCGTAGTCATACTGTGACCACCTTTAAGCCTCAACTCTGAACCCTGTGACCATAATTTATCAAGATGCTGCGTGGCCCGCTTTTCACGCTTACTAAACAATTTTTGGAAAATATCTTGAGCGATCTCGCACTACTAGGGACAATTTAATGATAAGTCGCAATGTAATATAGTATATATTCCCCAAAACATTGAAGTGACATTTACTTTTAACAAAAAGTTAAATAAATTAGTGTTAGTATGAACAGCAGAGTCTAAACGTAAAATGGTTCTTAGAGAATGAGGGACCATTTTGCGAAATGAACATGTTTATTTTATAAAACTGGTAATTAAACCCTAAACTAATACTTGAATCAGTATATACAGGTGCGGGTAAGATATGTACAAAGAATTTACGAGTAGAAAGGATACTTGACACCAAGCTTTTTGAATTAAGAACAGACGGGCTCAGATATTACAATATTGAACTACAGCATATACATTTATCAACGTTGTAATGCGACGTGTATTCATAGCTAGTCAAATATAAACTATTGCCTTTGAATGCGGTGTAGTCATAAGCAGCCTACATCTGAAGTGACGCAGTGTGGAAGGTTTTTTTTTTTTTCAGTAGTGTTTAACGCTACTGAGGCACCACAGTCGGTGGACATTGATGATAACATGAGATTAAATGACAAATTTGGAAAGGATATATATAAAATATGTATATATACATTTCTTTTTTTAAAGAAGGAAACTTTCCAGGCTTAAGTTTAGGGTACCTCCCCCGCATTTGCCGGTTTTGATAACTGAGGAAAACCTGGAAAAAAAACCCAGTCAGGGAGGACGACCCTGGCGGGATTCGAATCCCAGACCTCCCGCTCACGAGTCTGCGGCTTAACGACCTCGGACACCTGTGGCGGTCTCAGTGTGGAAGTGGTAACCTTTTTTGAAAAGTACAGTAGATAAGTTTTATGAACTATTATTGTACTTGAACTGCAATTAACGAATTACGACAAGTGTGTACGTGCACACATGTGTTCAAAAATTTATAGTGTTCTATATTGTTTAAAATTTAAAACAAATTTCCACTAACATTTTTAGTATATTGGCAAAACATTGTCCTATTCATATTTTCTCTTCTCATTTTATTTAAAAGGATCAAAAATATGCATACAAAAGCAAAATAAAACAGAGCACTTAACGTGGTATCATTTTCAGGACTGAATTCCGCTATCTCTTACATACATTTCATTATTTGTACTCTTTTCACTACAGTTAACTGTTGAGTTGGGACAAAAAACGGGACCTTCTCTTGCTTCACGTAAACCACGCAAAATATTAATGGGCTCGTTGACCGCTGTTGGTACCACATTCTAATGGTCTCGCTGGACCTTAGCCAACTCTTGGAGACTGGCTCGCATGTATGGCAACATATCTAGCTCATAGTGAGGCCTTATATGAAAACAAAAGTAGGTTACTTCTCCTGATCATTAACCCACTTGTTTCTTGTAAACAATATTTGAAGAAGACAATAGCTGCACTTATTTGATTTGTGAAGCATTTTCCTAATAAAAAAGATAATAGAAGCGTTTTATGGAACGAAAGAGCGGCAAAGACATTTCACTTCTCGGAGTAAGCAAGTGATATGCTTCACTTATGGTCTTTGTTAAAGCTCCGTTGTTCTCAACAAACTCAAACATTATGTCCTTGTGCTTCCAGCTAACCGTGTGTAGTTAAAAAGATGAATGAGGTAGAAAACTCACACCAGAGAGCATCTGTTACCGCGCCAATGCTCTGTCATTGATCTGCCTGCTCTTCTCATAGATATACATGAAAGTACTATCTACATTTCCAAATCCTGAAAACCGTATTTTAATTCTTTAATTTTCAAAAACTGGGAATACATTTAGTACTAAGTTATTACAATAAAGAACTGCTTGTTTAAGTTTGCAGATCTTACTAACATATTATATTTTTTCTTTTACTTAATATAATATTTTAACAACAAAAACTACCATCTAAGGAGCTGAGGTTAATTTACCATTTTTATCACATTTTGTTTCTTAATCATTGAAAAATGTCCAGAAATTCGCTCGCGATTGTTTAAATTGGTAAAAACTATTTTCTTTATATTCTATCATGACCCATTTTTGTGTGAGCATTCAAGAATTTTGTTAATATTACAGTTTTGCGTAATTTTTCAAACATCATCTTTCAATCTAAATTAGATCGTGTAGTTTTTAGAGAAGTCTAAATGTTTATATTCGTCGAATAAATGCTTACATGTCTTTTTATTTAATCAAAATTCCTTGCTCCTCTATTTTGCACTACCGCATATAGCTTTCAGTGTTGTGTGACAATACCAGAATTTAGATTATGTATAATTTACTGTAAATTGCTCAAAAGCTAATACTTGTAACTCTTCATATTTAAAATCATTCCAGTTACCCGCATACACAACAGATCCGTTTGCTAATGTTTGAAAAAATAACCCGTTGCAGCACAACGATAAATAATTTTCGTAAAAAATCGAATTTATGTTCTTTAGAGAAATTCTTCTTAGAAACAAAAAACCACGAACATTTTTTTCTTATAAACCAGGAAGAGACCAAAGTGTAAACAACTACATTTGCAAAGCCAGCCACACTAACTGAGCAGATTGGAAATCAGAAGGATATTAATGTGCAAAATTGCATTAATGAAGATATCATAACACATAATTATAACATGACTATAATGAAGGAAAGGTGGAAGCAATGAATTTACAAGTTCGATACTTCATTTACTTAAAATTTACAATCGTTGTAATTGATCCCTGCCTAAAGCAAACCTAATCTAACCAAATGTACATATTAATTTTATACTTAAACACAAAGCTTAGATTTTTCAAGCAGTTTGATGCAAAGGGCCGCTAGGTACAAAATTACATAACTGATGACATCACGATAACAGTCTATGGCGGTCTCAATATATCTTCACATGCAGGATCAGTTGTTGATTTCACTATTTTCTCTTTATACCTTGCTGGATCATCTAGTTTGGCGCGATAGCAGAAAAATATCTAATCTTATTATAATAAATTAAGTCTATCAAAACAGGCAAGCGAGAAAACCTGCCTGATTTTATTTTGCACCTTTAATACCAGAATTAAGACCTTTCAAAATTAGTTCGAATCAATCAGCATACACGAATCATAGACATGCAATAAACGGCATATGGTTTGCAATGAATGAATCTACTCATGCAGCTGTCATTACTGACATGGTCTTGTTTGTTTAACCCTTAGGAGGAATGCTTCTTTAGAGTAGTTGAAACTGGTATGATTCACCTAAACTACATAAAATATATTTTTATATCCCTTTAAGAAATATTTAGTTTTTACGTTCATGTGGCCATATGCACAGTTTGTAATCTCAGGATATGTTCTGTACATATAGAAGCCAGCTTGATTGCTCTTGGATAAAGCTATTACATTCATTAACCTGTAGTCAAATATAATCGCATGTAATTGCTCTAAAGATGCTAAATGCGGGGTGTCAATGACAAATAAGTGAGATATTTGGTACTAGAGACCCGATTTTCAGACATTAAAAATTGTACAATAATGCAAGCAAAAACAATTAAACTGTATAATATAGGCAGTAAAATAGATTTTGTACACTATAACTAGTAATTAAATTTAATTCAAACCCCAAAATTATTGAATTTGCAAAAATAATTACCATTTTAAATTGTTAGTTATCTGAAATTGTGTGTAATTCCTTTTTGTATAAAGAGAAAAGAATTTAAGTAACGATTCTTATATATGTTAAACAGCTATATTTTATATAGAAAAATTACAAAAATAACGGAAAACATTTACTAAACAACTGCCTTCTTTCCTGAGTATTTTTGTATTTTCAATGTGCTTAATGCTAGAGAATACCTATTTCTTATTGCATGTAACACTATAAAAATATTAGAAATTTCAGGACAATAATTTTGTAATTCACACATCTGTGAAATTTTTAAATTCAATATAGTAGTATGGCTTTTCATTACAGGCGAGAAAAATTTTCCTTCAGCTTCACTGCTGCTGTTTGTCTTTGCAATCGTCTCGCTATAGCTGCAATGATTATTTTTGAAAATCAGCAATGAAGCTCACAACAAATGAAAACGAGATACAGTAGGACTACCACTACTACTACTATTACTACTACTACTATTACTACTACTACTACTATTACTACTACTACTACTACTACTACTATTACTACTACTACTACTACTATTACTACTACTACTACTACTACTACTATTACTATTACTACTACTACTACTACTACTATTACTACTACTACTACTACTACTACTACTATTACTATTACTACTACTATTACTACTACTACTATTACTACTACTACTACTACTACTATTACTATTACTACTACTATTACTACTACTACTATTACTACTACTACTACTACTACTATTACTACTACTACTACTACCACTACTACTACTATTACTACTACTACTATTACTACTACTACTACTACCACTACTACTACTATTACTACTACTACTACTACTACTACTACTACTATTACTACTACTACTACTACTACTACTATTACTACTACTACTACTACTACTACTACTACTACTACTACTATTACTACTACTACTACTACTACTACTACTACTACTATTACTACTACTACTACTACTACTAGATTACTACTACTATTACTACTACTACTACTACTAATATTACTATTACTACTGCTACAACTATTACTAATACTATTACTACTATTTCTATTACTGCTACTATTACTACTACTACTAGATTACTACTACTATTACTACTACTACTACTACTACTACTATTACTACTACTACTACTACTACTACTACTACTACTACTACTAGATTACTACTACTATTACTACGACTATTACTACTACTATTACTATTACTACTGCTACAACTACTACTACTACTATTACTACTATTTCTATTACTGCTACTATTACTACTGCTGCTACTGCTACTGCTACTACTATTACTACTACTAATACTACTACTACTACTACTACTATTACTATTACTACTGCTACAACTACTACTACTACTATTACTACTATTTCTATTACTGCTACTATTACTACTGCTGCTACTGCTACTGCTACTACTATTACTACTACTACTACTACTACTACTACTACTACTACTACTACTACTACTATTACTACTACTGCCATTACTACGACGACTACTACTACTGCTACTACTACTACTACTACTATTTTTCTATTGATGCCACATTTCTATTAACCTGAGATTGATTTATGAAATTTGGAATTTTCAATCTGAATTTCAAATATTATTATAGTATGTCCGTATATGAAAAGGAGCATTCTTAATTTCTATGCATATCATGATGGAACTGTAAATATTGAAAAGACGCGTTTAACCATAGAGGGTATTCTTTCTGAAATTCATGATGAACGTTTCATCTTTTTTTTTAAATGTGATATATATGTATAAAACTTACAAATATGTCATAAACTACTAATATAATAAATTCTGAATGTAAGCACCCTTTAATTTACTTCATCTTCTTAAAATACAGTACTTTTTTTCTTTTTTACGTCCATCATTATAAAATAACTGATGAACTAAAAATCTTATGTTAGCTATCACTATTTTCTTCAAAAGAATGAAAGAGACAACAAGGCTGACGAAGAGGAAAGGAAAGTTGCTTTACAGTAGCGCTAGACTGCGTTACGGTTGAAGTCGTTTCCTTCGAAGAGTTGTAACGGTAGGACAGGGTTGTAGCTCAACGGTACCCAACCCTTTTAGTGTGTTCTACTGAAATTAAGGAAAAAAGTACCGATAAAACTACAGCACTTATATTTCAATTAACCGGAAGAAAAAATCTTATATATCATTATATAGTCGACTGGAACAGTTCACTTCTACCGTCACCTGGTATTACAACGCCTTGCTAGTTTCATTTTATAGGTTACTGCCTCACTGCCAAACACTTTTCTTGAAAATATCATGCGGCAAAGAAATTATCAGGAATGTACTTGAAACTTCTGAGAGTGCCACAGCACAAAATTCTTTCTTCCATGAAAATGTTGCAACACTTTTCTGGTTTTGGGAAAAAATTAAAGCATATGAGGCATTTAAAGTATTGATCGAATTCTAAGCGAGTCTTTAAAATTACTACATCTCTGAGTCAAATATGAAGAATAATAATGATAAAGTGAAAAAATCGCTTATGTGCAAAATATCTTAAAATAATTTTTACATTTTGTTAATAAAGATATTTAGCTAGACCGCTATTGATGACACCACTATATCAATAAATTCGGCTCTTCAATAAATGAACACCACAAACATTCATTTAAATAATTATGAAAAAGTTAGCTTGCTCTATCGATTTCCCCTTTGTACTGTGGAACGGTAATTATGGTGTGTGGTTTATTTGGTATGGTATGGTATGGTATGGTATGGATGGTGATTTATTGTTTCTTTATTTATTTAAATCAGACAATTAGATGTCTTGCCTGGGCTCTCCATGAGTTCTGTGCTTCCTAACTCTCTGGTTCCAATGCGGAGGAAAGGGATCTCAGGGTAATTTTGTATAGTTTTTAATGACTTAAAGTCATTAGGGAGGAAGGAGATTGTTCACTTTGATAATGAAGTTCGGCACTGTTTGGAAATTTGATTTATTGGACAACTTGGAAGGTTCTGGAACATGCTGTGCTTCTGCGGATTATAATTCGCTGTATTCACTCGCGTATTTATTCACTTTAACACAATTATGACTATTCTTACTATTACGCTTGCACTGTCTTACTGACTCTCGCTGACCGAACAGTTTTCTTTGATTCTTTGCGACGGTTTAACTATTCTACTATGACACTGAATAACTGAAGACTGATGCCGATACTGAGTAATTGCTATTCTTACTACAACCGTTAATGCTGTTACTTCTGTTACTTTGCCGCGCCTCTCACTGTCTCTGTTACGACTGCCTCCTCTCGCGAATGCCTCAAAACTTAACCTCGCGAAAAGTTAATTCCTATAAATATATTGAATTTGGTTCCTTCTAGAATATTATTGGATCACACTACTGCATGGTTTATCACAATTTTGCTTCTATACGTCGAGTGCATGAAATATGTTGATAGGTTGAAGATTCTGGGTGTTACCAGGAAACATTTATTATTCCCACGCTGAGGAAAGTCGGGACATCTACTCTTCACTAGATTCTCGCGATATAGCACGTTTCTACAATATATGCGGAATTCCTTTGAAACAGCGAATAGCTTGGTTTCTATGAAAACGCGTGTTTCTTTATGCGGTATTTCCTTTGACTTCAAGTACAGTTATATATATTCATAGCCTTTTACAATGTATTGTATATGGCGCCTTAGGACCAGCGAGACTGTCCGGGAGTGTTTGCAAGGTTAAGGTTTTAACAAAAGACCCTTTTCTCAGGTAAAGCTAATGTCTGACAAAGACAGCATTTCCATTTCTTTTACAGAAACATAACAAAAACATAGTATTACAGAAAGATAACTGGTCGGTCCTGGTGGTGTAGTGGTTACCATACTTTCCTCCTAAACCCAAGATCGCGGGTTCGAACCCGGCCAGGACCGATGGATTTTTCCGGGCGTAAAAATCCTAAGTATGGCTTCCTTCGGAAGGGAAGTAAACCGTGGGTCCCCTGTCGTACATTTACGGCACGAAAAAGAACCTCAAGCCTGAAGGAGAGGCCTCTGAGCAAAATTTGTCGATCGTTTCATGCCCTGAGTTGAATGGGACGCTGATGACCTGAGCTGTTGAAGAGCGTCCATAAATAAATCAATCAAAAAAAAAAAAAAAAAAAGATAACTTAAATATCGCTTACCAATCAAAAAGACATGTCTACATACATATAATATTGGGGTCCTCCTTCTAATTGTAATATTGATTGCCTGAAACAAGATACACTTATTATTATAGTAGTCATCAGAAGCAATTATAATTAAATAGGAAATTTTGAGACAACATTTCCTGCTTCAACTGCCTCACACAGTTCCATGTGTTGTGTAGGCCCTTCCAAATTAGCTACAACGAAATTATGAATATGATCCACTATAAATTGCCTAAAAGCTGCTTCTTCAAAATACTTCATGTATTCATAACCTGTCAAGTAATTTGTAACACAGCCCTTCACTAAGTACTGTAGCACAACATTTAACTACTCTCACCAAAAAACACTCACGATAACATCACCAACAAGTACTAGAACCATAACCTGTACTTTAGAACAATTATTCTTAGAGCACAAACATTTTGCAAAGTGAACCATGAAAACTGAGCCAATTGGAAGCTGCAAGAATCTTGACGTGCAAAATTACGTAAATGATGACATCATAGATTCTAATGTGTTACAAATGTATCATTTCTTATACCCACTCGTTTGTTATGAAAAAGTGTTACTCTATATTAAATTGACATACACATGCGTTTACGCGAAATGAAGGCCTATTATTTTGAGCGCTAGTTCTTTGTATAGTGAATCTGAAACTTATTTCAATGCTACAATTGTTAGAACTGCTTTTTGCATTCCAGTTGATCCTACGTTCCACATGAAGTAAGGACAACGGGATCCATTGCACTTTCCCTTAAAGTGAAGCTCTCATCCGAAAAATGTTGGCGACCTCGAGCGGCTATGAATCCATGATCCCTCTCTAAGACACGTACAACTGAATATCGTAGTGCACCGCATTTTACGGCCTGTTAGTTCTGCATTGCACCTTCCGCATTTCCAATTCCTTTACTTCGCTCCATAAAATGCTTACACTGTATCCCAGTAACATCATCAACGCTACACTCAAATAAACAAGAGTATCTAACTAATGCTGGCATTTTTCTGACAAGACACGGCTGCCAGTCTGAACATTATGTTATTTTAATAGCTAACCACTGATAAATTGATTGCAAATTCAGAGACCGCAAGAAGTTAAACCAATGTTAATGAGCATTTATTTATATATTCAATCTAAAACGAACATTAAATACTATTAGTTTTTAATAATAGTATTTTCTGAGCAAGAACTCAGAGCCCAGTGAGATAAAATTAGATTAAATCAATAGTGTTCTGTTTGAACTATTCTAGGAGTGATACTAATCAGGTTGTTTACGCTTCGTTCATTCCTAATGTCAACAAACCATTGTATCCATTCGCCAAAACAATTTAGCTCTAAACGTCATTATTCATTAATAATTGAAGAACTTCCCTTATGGCTAATAATCTTTATTCATCACTCTCATTGCAACTTGAAGATTCACTTGATGTGATAACTAATCGATCGACAATAGTGTCGTAAAGGCCGTTCTTTTCCAAACGTTTATTTTCGTCTACTGTCACAACATGCTCAATGCACTTTTTATTGCGAGCGTGGAATATGTTTCGGTAATTAGTTAAACACACTTAGAATTATTGTTTTCTTACCACTGATTAAAGCTTTATCTCTTTTGTGTTTAATCTCTAATGGAACTAAACTTTCGCCATGATGTGCCATTTTGTTTTAATTAAGTAAAAAGCATGTTTTTATTCTGAAACGAATGAATAATAGCTGTTAGTAAGCTGTTGATTTTTATCAATATAAAATATTAAAGTATCATATGTATAATTACAGTTTGTTTCCCATTTTTACATGCATGTAGACTGTGCACTACTTTTGTTTGCGCAGAATGTTATGCGGTCAACGTCTTGTGGCTAATGCTTACACTTGGATCTATACGGAGTATAAATAAAATGTCACTATGTTACGTCACAGTAATGCTAGAAATATAGTAAAAACACTTACTATTAATTCTTATAAAATAATGTAACACGGAAACGAAATGGATGATACTTCAACAAATCAGAATTGCTATTTTTTAGATACTTAGTATTTTTCATTTTAGACTTGCTGCAAGCTATAAGGCACCTTTTAGCGATTTCAAGCATATCATTTATTGGTAAACTGAGAAAGAAATATTGTTAGAATACTTATGAAAAACTGCTATAACTGAGATTATACAATATAGCACTGAACTGTTTCTGTTTTCTTTATTAATTTTTGCATTATTACAGGGAATTGAGATTCTCTCTTTTCTTTTATCTTTAACTAGGGTGATAATTGTTTTCATTGTGATTTTATCTTTTTGAAATATCATCAAATCGGCAATAAACACAAAGAAAAAAGTGAGTAGCCACTGCGTGAAATGGGTGGCTACAAAGAATTTTTAGCCGTGAACAGTTAGCATTTGAAAGAGCGATTGTTGGTAAGTTCATCCCTAATGATTAACCACAATGATTAATATGTGATTTTAGTTGCAGAATGTTACTCATTTTCATGAAACGTAGCTTATGAATCCTACACTACTAACATAATGCTATCTTTATATTCTAAAACAGTTCGTAGCTTTTCAACGACCTTGTTTGTTCTAGAAACGAAGGTGAAAAATCAGATATTCACAGATCATAATTAGAAATGGTCACATAGCATATGAAACGTGTTTGAAACGATGGGTAAAGTGTTAATAGTTCTTATTTATTTGATTATTCAGTTCAGAACATGCACTAGGCAAGGAAAGTGCAGCGGCTATTTCATGAATTTGAATATTTGTTGTATTTCCAAATGTAATGGGTATTTTGTGTGACCAGAGGAGCTTAGTATTTAAACAATGGGAGGAATGAAGAATGTAGAAAATGATCAGTGGCGGGCCGTTTATGAAACATGCTTATGTTAAAAATAAATGGTATCTTTGGAAAGGAAATTCTATAAAGGAACGTGCTGAGAAATTTGCCATACAGTCTCCCCAACATCTATAATAAATGAACTTGTTACTATTGTTGTGAAGGCCTTAGAAGATATTTCTGCGGAGAAATTGAATAATATCTTCCTGATTTTGCACACATGATTAAATGTATGAAGGTTAATGGGAAGAACTACTGCAAACTACCCTACATGGAGAAATAGAGCTTACAACAATTATGTTTACTTTTAGTTCTCCATTACAACCCCCCCCCCACCCTTGCTGCTGTACACAATGTTGAGTGACGTCTGAGATACTTCTAACGCCATCTATTCTTAATTTTGATCAGTGCTCTCTATAAATTAGCATAGGTATTCATTCATTGTCAATAAATTCATCTCTAAAGAAATGCGACTATTATGTTGGAACAGAGGAGATTTTTTTAACTTAAACGTTGACTGGTGGTACAGGAAAATGGAAATAACATTAATTGGGTATTAATAAAAGTTATGAAAATAGAAAGACAATTTTCAAACACAATATTTTACTAGACAATCTACCCAGATGAAGGCTTTCAAGCAAATGAAAGTTTTGGTTTAGTTTGCATACATGGAACCTAAGAAAATTTCACTGGCCGGAAAGAACGACTGGGAAGAATCTTATAAGATAAATATGATTCCAAAAGTCCTATGCAATTTTTATCAAGTTCGTCAAGTAAAAGGGAGAAGAGAAGAAACTACAAATGATATTGATTACTGATGACAGAGAATTTGGAAAAGAGGAACGTGACAAATATTGCAAAGGTAAGATGTTTGCAGTTATTCCATTGTGATGTAATTAAAGAATCAGTAGAAATTTGCAATAGAGAACAACTTAAAAATATCCTCTTTTTTCTTGTTGTGTTAACATAGAAGAGAAAATATCATGTACGTTTATAACGATAATTGAAATACTATAAAATGAGTTCTGGGCAAACGTGATTTGTGAATATTACACCGTATCCAAACTTTAAAACCGCTCTCCTGGAAATTTCACTTTTTCATTTGTAGGTAGCACTATTGAATTGAACGTCGATACATTCTTTCAAAGTTCATAAATAGTAAGGTGATCAATGAAGAAGTAATGCCAACATAATACAAATATGTTAATAAATTAAATCCATAAGTAATCATTGGAACATGTCCTTTAATTAATTACACTGATTACTTAACACATCACTAGATAACCGAATACGTTTTTGTAAAAGATGAACTAGTTATATGAAACCGATACACAGTACTCAGTGAGGGGAAATAAGGTGAAGCTTTTCTCCACAACACTGCGATGGGAGATGAAATGTGAGTCCATAAATAACGTTACCACTAGAACACAAAAAATTGTTACTTTTAGTACTGTATAGGAACTTAAAGAATATATCATGGCACAAAATGGAAAAATTGTGGAAGCAAGGCGATTCAAAACTAATTTGATAAAAATAGATATCAGAAATGTGCAATTGCTGATGGACATCACTTCGAACAGCTCCTATAATATATGCTAGTATTCATATGAAATTAAACGAACAGTGAATGCAGTCTATTATTCATCAAAGTTATAGGGGTAAAATTTGTCAGCTGAAGGAGCCGAAGACAAGAGAGCGGCTTACATCCAGCTGCGGATGAGGGCCAAAAATAACTAAGTGTATAAGAAAGAGAATATAACTAAATGTGAAAGTTGGTGTATTGAATTCTGGATATAAACTTTATGTTAATATACTTTCTTTGTTTCATTATTTGAAATATTTCCATCCCATCATGGAGGCATTACCATTAATTTTACACATAGAAAAACCAAGAAAAATGCAATGCAAACATAAATTTAAATAATTAATGACGAACAAGAAACACTAGCACTAGAGGATTAGTAGAGAAATGATTATATTACTGATACATTGATTGAAGAATAAATGTTAAAGAGAGAGTGCATAGAAAGAAGACAAAATATGCAATAAATCGAATACAAGAGTAAAGGGTAATAACGAGCTTGCTATATTACGAAAGAAGAAATACATTTGCGAAAAACAACTCTATGCAAATAAGGGTCAGTGCTGCACGTAAAGAGTTGAATGGCATATTTGCAAGTTTACGCACAGCGAATTGCAAATGGAGAAATAAAATTTTCCAGTTAGTGTTTACAGCCAGGACAGACATTCGGATATTGCTCAAGACTTCCGTGTTTCCTGAGGATGCATTGGGTATATTATGCCAAGTTTGACCCTCTAACTTTAACCTCCAAATAATTTACTAAATCTTAAGTTTTGCTTTTCTTTAAGTAATTTCTGTTGCCTTAATTCTGTATAACTTATTTTAAAATGAACTTCAAGTCAATGCGTCAACTTGCGCAATTTTCTTCTGTTTTTTCATGTTGTACTAGTTAAATTTGTAAAAATGGCTATTTTTGAGAGGTATAAATTACCTTGCTTTATAACAAGTCAAATAACAGATCAAATGATTTAAATATTTTTCTACTTAAGTAGTTACTTATTGTACTCTGCTCACTTAAGTACTGGTGACAAGAAAACGTTTTTCGGGTAAATCCAAGTAAACATCAATGATATAAAAATGCATTGATATTTTTATATTTCAAATGAATTTGTTTTAGTTTCAAATTCTTGTGATCTGTAGCTTATGAAAAGGTAAAAACTGTGAGGTCACAAAAAAGCGGAACTAGGTCTTGAGGAACAAAAGGTAGAAGAGTTATGAAGATCGTATCCTAAGATTATCGTTTGTATACCAGGCTGTTGTCCATGTCCGAGATCGCAAAAACTGGTTCTGTATTCCTTTCTCACTTCAGCACCTTAGCTCAAGTATTTTGTTTACTTTTGTCGAATACTATTTAACTGTGTTCCTTAAGTAGCTACGGTATTGCAGCGCTTTTGTTTCTCTCTAAACATATAGATACGAAGTCTCATACATAAATCAAACTGACAGAAAGCCCATGACCTCAAAATTTCAGTACAGTTGTAGAAGTCTTGCTCTCGGCGTCATTATATATAATATTTACCTACATAGAGTTATTATCCCCACCCTTACGTCTAGCTTCCTGCCTATGGAAAACACAGTTCTTGGCAGTAATTGTACGGTGGAATAAAAATAGATTTTGTTTATCTCCAATTCACGTTTTTCGTGATCTCTGGACAGTGCTAGTACTTAAAAGATAATCCAGGAAGATAAAAGGAGAAAAGTGTGGTGAGATCTGTTTTATTTGTTGACATCTCCCTCCCAGCATGCAAACTAGTTTCGAAGCTTGTGCTGTAACGATAAAATACTTTATAGTAGAGCTGATAACGGTATGTGTACTTACGGCTCTACTGACCCAGGTTTCTACAGCACGTTCCGTTTCCACGGCCATGCCAACATCAGCACCACAGCATAATCACAGGATTTCCTTATTTTGCACAAGGCTTACAGGTGTCTCTTTTCAAGAGCGCCAGACATCTGGACTGTTTCTCCCTGCTTTTTCGCATCGTGTTTAGCAATTAGTTATTATTATTATTATTATTATTATTATTATTATTATTATTATTATTATTATTATATAGCGTTTTAGTGTTAAATCTCTTTCTCTTTTATTATTCTCTTCTTTTTATTCTCCTTTCACACGTTCTGTTTCTTTTTATACCCTCTTGTTCTTTTTGCGTTTGTCCCCGAAATGCATTATGTCAAGTTAGATTTTTTTTTTCTAATTTTCATACGTATGTTTTGCTTTCCAGGTAATATTTATTTATTCAGTAGTTCATCCTACTTTCATTTATTACTTATTTACATTAGCTAAATGTTTAGAACGACGAATTGGCCATTTTGAAGAAAGTCACGAGATCGGGGGATCAGAAAAACTTAATTTTAATCAAAGATCTCCCAACAGATTGAAGAAAATTGGTAGAATCTTCTTTAAATAACCTCATTCATTCAAAATTAAAACAGATGCTGTCCACACATATCTCGCAGGTAACCCAAAAATGTCTTTTTTAGGTACAATGATGGAAAGAACAATATCGGCCTTAAAAAGTGTAAAGTACCAAATTGCAAATTTAACTCACCTCTGATCTTTACAGGATACAAATTGTTGATTTATATGTCTTTCGGTTCACGAGGGTAGGGCAATTGCCGCGCTAAGTACGTGACAGATTTTTTTTATTTAAGGACGCTCTTTAACAGCGCAGGTCATCAGCGTAATACGTACGTGACAGAGGTAGTTATAATTATTCCTAAGGTAATGACTAGAATTGAGGCAATGTGGGAATGCGATCGCTCTATTCTGACATCGCCATTGCAGTCGATAAATCAGAAAACTGGAATGCCCCATTCCAAGAGCAGAAGTGGAGGTATCTAAAAGCATGTTCGACAAGCATGGGAATACTTAAAATTTAGATCTCAAAATTTGCGAGTATCTTGTTGCACCACTTCCAGAGATTAAACGAAGTCTTAAATCACGATAGTTGCTGAACCACGTATTGATTAAATATATATAAGTTTCTGATATTTTTCATTTCTGTTAGGAAAAACATTTTATATTGTTTCCTTATAAAATGTTAATGGTAATTCCTAATAAATATATTTACCTTTCCTTATTTTAAGTTAAAATAAAGTTTAAAAATCTTGTTTTCTCATAAGTTTATATCAGTTCTAGCTTCCCGAATATATAAAATGGTTTTATCTAAAAAAATAAAAGAATTCCTTTTCTATTTGATGTCATTTTAGAGGACAAAACTTCTTCGTAATATAATGTGAGTTTATTTCAATTTCCCCCTTTAATAATTTAAGAACATTCCTTTGTTATCGTTTGAACTTTTAGATTTGAACAAATTCAACAAATATAAGCGTTCTCGTATAATTACATTTTTAATTCGTGGAGTAAATGAAGAGCTTGATTATTTCTTATGTATAAAGTACATCGCATTCTCCTCCAAATGACTGTGGGTTTATTTTTATTGATCGCTCTCTGTCTCGCTCTCCTTCCTCATTCACTAGTGCAACAGACTAGTGTCAACTTTCCTTTGAAGGTTTGTTCAAAGCAGTATTTATTTTCTGGGTGCTATTCTTTTCCGTTATTTTACTGCATTTTCCTGTATCTTACACAGTAATTAAGGTATTACAAAAAGGATGCCTTTTTTCATATGTAGGCATTTAAAGTACCCGGCAGTAAGGATATCCCACGTGACGCACACATCTGTGTGGCAATATTACTCATAATCAGAGCGACTTGCTCAAAGTCATAAAGGTCAAAAACGGCAAGTATCATAATGTGAACTGTTTTCACCAGTCGGCGGAAGCCGGTTAATTTGGTAATTATTGTCAAAAATTTACGACACTGTTGATCCGAGGTTGGGTATTAAAACATTTACATAAAAAGGACAGATGAGCTAATGAAGCTAGAAACCGGTTCTGAAAAGTCGTTTGACAGGAAATGGTACATGAGCTGGAAAAGTTTTGGTAAACGTAATTCGGGTCTACAAACCTTATATTAGCCACCGCAATAAACGTTGTCTATACTTTTAGTTTCCTGCATATTTTCGTTCTATTGAAGAAATTTTCTAACTGGAAGTATTAAGTTGTTTTTCTCTATTATTTTCTAACATATAACATTAATTAATTTTGTTCTTTAATGTTGAAAAAAGAAACGAAATTAGAAAATAAATCCTAACCTGTTCCTGCTTATGTATTGATAAAAGTTGAGAAGTGATGTGAAAAATGTAAACACATTTTAAAATTAATTAAGATGAAAATCAAGAGACTATCGAAAAACAAAAAATACCTTCTAAAATACTTATCTCGATAGAACTGAGTACGTAGCAAACTGCAAAATGGTATTTAAGATTCACAGGGAGAATTTTTTTTTTCTTCGTCTTTATGTTAGTCCAAGGGGTAGGTAACGCTCGTAATGTGCCACAGGTTGCAATTTAAACCTCATGCTACACATCAAATTACCACAAATATCTAAAGATTTTAGGTCTAATTGGTACTGCCTATTTATACAATATATCTAAGCTTCAGGTTTACCATTTCAGGTTCCAATGATAAAACTTAATGATATGGGCTTCAAAAATAGGTTATAGGTTACTATGAGGTAGCATTGGGCCATTCCACTGCCTTTCATCTACAGCACGTGTGTCCCATAGCGCACTCAGGAAGACGTGCTTATTTGGCGGACAGCGACGTGATGGATGAATCACTGGCACGTGGCTAGGCAGTACTAGCTTGCATACATTTATTCTGTCTGTCTTCTGGGCTACCCGCACTCTCTGTAAACTTAAAGGTGCATTAGCTGGTGTTCTACAACTGTTATTTTTTCTTTCTTTTCTAAAAAGAGAAGATATCTTTGCTGACTTATTTTGCTTCTTCTTTAGGGCAGTGAAATAAATTAACAATGGTGCGGATGAACCTGCAGTTTTCATTACAGGAAGAGTGAAAATTTGGTAAGCAGCACGTAAGCAGTTGACCCCATTTGGAATCAGGTACGAGCCTGCAAGACAAAATATAGTAGAGGACTGAAATTATGCTGCGTTAACATAGAACAACAAAGGCAAGGATGTGCATATGTTGTCTGTGCTAATACGTGTCCTATCATGCTAACAAATTTCTCTTATTACTGAATGTAGGTTTTTATTGCTAAAGACATTTTAATTCAGTTACCATTACGTTTAATGTTGTTCTACTAAAAATTATAAACTTAAATGTAGCAGACTTCTAAATTGGAGTACAAGACTTCCATGTTTTATTTTATGCAAGCAAGTTGTTTACCGACTTGAAAATAAATGAGCTTAAGAAGAAAATAGAACTTTTAGAAGAAGATTAAGATTAAAGTGTTTTTACCTACGAAGGATCACATATTTACATTAGAATGAATGTAGACAAAGTATTAATCAAAGAAGGGGTTGGCCATCCTAATATTGATTTTTCCCTGGTTTACTCTGATCGCTTGGGCACAAATGACTAGCCGATGAGCCAGATCGAATAACAAAATATTATCCTCCATCCTTTCAAATGCAACAAGCTGTCACGGGTGGCCGAGGTCGTTAAGGCGCGTGCTCGTGAGGAGGTCTGGAGTTCGAATCCCGCCAGGACCGCCCTTCCCGACTGAGGTTTTTTACAGGTTTTCCTCAGTCCTCATAAATGGAAAATGCCGGGGAGGTACCCTAAACTTAGGCCTGGAACGTTTCCTTCCTTAAAAAATCCTTTTCCAGTTTATCATTTCATTCCATGTGTGCACTGCCTGTGGTGCTTCAGTAGTAAAAAACGGGCCTTAAACACTATTCCAAAAAAAAAAAAAAAAAAAAAAAAATCCAACAAGAGAGAAGAAAATGTTATGAAATGTTTAGATAAGATGGAAAAGTATCATCATCTTAAGAAGGAAATAGTAACTAAAACATTGGTGAGGAAAAAAAAACTATACAAAATGTTAAAGAATTGTAAGAAGGAAATATAAATAGTTGCATTAGAAAAAGACAATAAACAGGAGAATAAAGTTTTTAGTGGTCTGCATTAATAAATATTAAAACTAAGGCAAAATGTAAAAAAATGAATGGTGTTTAATGCCCATTTTTGCTACAGAGGCACCACAGGCGATGGACGCTGATGACGCATGAGATGAAATGATATATTGGGAAAGGATTCTTTTTTTTAAGGCAGGAATCGTTCCGGGCCTAGGTTTAGAGTACCTCCCCGACATTTGCCATTTATGAGGTTTGAGGAAAACCTGAAAAAATAAACTCAGGCAAGGAGGACGGTCCTGGCGGGATTCGAACCCCAGACCTCCCGCTCACGAGTCCTAACCTTAACAACCTCGGCCACCTTGGCGCTACTACTATTACTAAGACTAACGTAAAAGGAGAACAAAAAGGAAAGAGAGGAAAATTAGAGAAACACGCCAGTCACAAGCTCCAAGTACTAATATAAGCAAACGTTATAGTAATTGTGTAGGAGAGAGCAGGATGTTGATAAAAGAAGTCGTTATGTTACACTTAGGCATTTTCTCTCTGTTTAAGGTTGATTATCACACACAATTTTAACCGTTGCCATTGTAACAGGTATTGCATATCATGATCTATTACGTGCTACTTGAGGACATTTCGGAAGACTGGATCTGGAATAAAAACATATGGAATTGCTGTAAAGTTATAATAAATAGACAGACATTTGCATTTTCTTATGAGTCAAACGGACATTCAATACTGTTCAATTCTCTTTTTTAGAAGCGGTTTTCTGTTTCCAACATAAAGAAGGTATTGCGAATGTGTGGTATGGTTTTTGTTGATGACAGTGGACACCGATGTTTAAGGAGACATACGCTGCTCAGTTACTGCTCATAACAGTCGCAATTAGATCTACAAAAACCCAAGGAACTTTATTGGATACGTTAAACATAACCGAAAAACCAACGAGTAGATAGGGACCTATTTTATGCTCTGGAGACCGTGAGGCTCGCTATTTGTACATGCTGTAAAAAATTTCTGCTATAACCGAAACAGAATGATGCTCTAAACACTGCTGTTTTTTGACAGGATGGTACTCCCTATCGTTACGTCCTAAGTGAGAAATTTCTTGAATCAGTAATTTTCCAGCTGGTGGAGGTAGAACGAGAAACCAATAAACCACGAACAACAAAATTACCGGGTCTTACTCCATAGCTTTTTTGTATGGGAAATGCTAAATCGAAGACCTATGGAGGAAAATTGGCCAAAATGAAAGAGTTGAAGGAATTCGTAACACTATATTACTTATCAAACCACAGTTTTATATAATATATTTCGTGCAAACATGAAGAAAGAAATGTGCAGAGGTATTACTGGGACACGTGTGAAAAGCTAGTTACTTGGTTAACAATAATTGAATAAAAAATATTTGTTTTCATTTGCAAAAGCACACACAATTTTTCTATGTAGGGGTACACAAATATCTGCTATTATATTAATTCCATGAAATTAGATTGGTAGCCTATAAAGAAAGGGGAACAAAACCAAATAAAATTAGAATGATAAGTAAAAAGATGAATTATAGTATTTAGATTAAGTTTTAAGCTCAGAAGGTAAAACATATAAGCTGAAATTAATGACAGGGTTCAGAACGATATAATACGAGAGGAGAGTAAAATAACAACAATGCATATATGCTACAAAATCAGTACATTTTACGACACTCCTTTACGATTTTGAAAACTGAAAAAATGTTAAACAGACAATGATAACATTGAAATAGATTTGGAGAAAAGCATAGCTAAAAAGTAAGAACAGAATAGTAAATAAAGTATTAGAGCAAGAGTAAATAACCAAAATTATTGAAAGGAATGAATTGAGATGGCTTGGGCACGTGGTAATAATGAATGAGAATAAAAATATTTATAGGACGGATAATGAGCCGGAAATGGAAGAGCAGGAAGAAGCTGAGAGGCAGGCTGAATATTGAGAGACAGCTTTCAACACCTGACGTCTAAGAAGGTCATAGGAAGAGAAAAAGAGGAAGTTGCACACTGCTGACTCCTGTTCATTAGGACAAATGAGGATAAAAGAACTTTGACTCCTGGTGCATAGGAGTAAAACAGTACTAATCCAAAGATACTGACAAAACACCCAATAGCCTCAAAAATACCGCCACGAGTGGCCGAGGTTGTGAGCGGACTCGTGAGCGAGAGTCTGGGGTTTGAGAATCCCGCCAGGACCGTCCTCCCTGACTGAGGTTTTTTCCAGGTTTTCCTCAGTCCTCATAACTGGCAAATACCGGGGAGATACCCTCAACTTAGGCCTGGAACGTTTCCTTCCTTAAAAAATCCTTTCCAAATATATCATTTCATCTCATGTATCATGAGTGTTCACTGCCTGTGGTGCCTCAGTTGTAAAAACGGGCGTTAAACACTACTCAATATATATTGAAGAAAGATGTTAAAAGTAAAAACTAAATAAATGTATATATTTTGCTTCATTAAACGAAAAGCAGAAAAACAGAACAAGCTATTATGTGAAAACGTAAAGTCGAGGGTATTTTGTTTTATTATAGTTGCCCAAGTATAACAGAAAGTTAATTACTGTTAAATAATTAAAACAAGGTCTTCTTTATTCTAAAGTAACATCAAAATTAAGTGCAGTCAGATCAACGAATGCCTCCCAAAGATATAAAAATAGGTTCTGTAATAACTCTAGTTAACTTCAACAGAGGAAAGATCTTGGGATCTCAGTCCACCCAGCAATTCTGTTGTGAGAGTATCTTAACTGCAGTAATCTTGGAGAAAATTATGGAAAGGAAGGATCCTGACAGAACAAAGGGACCTGACTTAACATGGAAACAGCAGAAAGTTAGGGTTGGTGGAGTATGAAATAATGCTTTAATTCTGTTTTTTAAATTTGTATCTAAAAGTGAATTATAGTTATACCAGAAATTATCTGTAATTTTAATGTTGATACCCTCTTTAAAAACAATGTAGAAGACATTTGGAACTGAAATTAAAGACCAAAGCGTAAATTTAATAAATTAACTTTAACTTTATTCAAGTGGATTCTTGGTACTTAAGAAGAAATACTATAGGAAGATCCATTGAACTGTGCAGAGTCAATAATTCTTTAAATGCTAGTTAAGTGCAACATGTTTGCTAAATATTCTCTTTTTCGTTTTGGTTCTATTATTGGTGAGTCCTGTTAAATGTATTTATAAGGCTTTTACTTTCAATGTAATAAACATATAAAATAATTCTTTAAAAATATAATGTGTTACATAGGTTATATCTTTGTGGTTTATTTTCCTATCTTATTTACCAGCTTCGAGTATTATTAAATGTACGATATTTTTACTTTTTCGCTCCTTGAATATACAAGTAACATAGTAATTTTATATTATATAACGCATTTGCAACAAGCCCTAATAAAATATATAATTAATAATGTTTTTGTAATAAATAACTGTTTCTTTAAGGAATAATTGCTTTTTTATATCTTTACTATGCATCGCACTGCTCGAATTGCTTCCCTAAGGGAATTCCCAGAGCTTCTTTTTAAACCAAACTCGATATAAAAAGAACAGAAATCCGGAGTCTGTCATAAGTGGCAATGCGCCCAGTTTACGTCAATAATTTTTGTTATTCATATGCTCTCGATATCAGTTCGTCTTCCATTCGAATTATTGATTGGATAGAACTGGTAAAAACGGAGGACATTTCAATACTTCGGCCTTGCTCAAAGGCTTACCTTTTGTACTCAAGTTGCAAATGGGGACACCTCCAGAAAGAAGGGAAACGGTGAGGAAATTACAGGGCCGCCAGGACTCAGAGTCGCTGTGGTACGGACAGACAGAGTCCCTAAGAACGTTTTCAGATAGCACCCCCTCTTCAAGTAGTTCAAGTCCCTAGAGTCCTCCATACGAGATGCCGCACAGAAACATTTCGAAAGCGCAAGCCACCGTCACACCGCACCAGTACTATCCCACCAGTCTTTCTATCCTGTAACAGAATCAACGGAAAGAAATTGGGGAATGGAAAACATTCGATCCCAGAATCACCTAAATAACGGAGGAAACCACGAAAAAACCTTAAGTCGGATGTCCGGTCACAAGGGATTTGAGCCCGGGACCTTCCGAATGCTAGTTGCGAGAGCTAGCGTTCATCCTAGTTAACTTGCGTACAAAAGTTTTTTTGTTTTTATTTATCCACCTAAAATTTTGCACACCCTGCAAAGGCCAACACCTAATAAACACCGGGTTCATTTAATACACGAGTCGTTAATTTCATTGGTGTTAAACAACGTCTCTAACTTTCAAGACGCGCGTGCATACAGACAAGAACAAAGTGAGAATATTATTTAGTGTATACTATACTTCACCAAGAATAAGACAAGTTATTATTTCTAAGGATGAAGTGTTGACCTAACACAAAATAACGTTCTGCTAAGGGGGAGAGCAAGAGGCAAAAAATACTGATAAGTTTGAATTTTTATTTTCACAACAGAGAGTGAAAACATAAAACATCATGTACTATAATTATAGTCACGGGATTTCCTTAAAACTAGCATTGCAATAATCTCCCTAATTTTCACTTAATGGAACACATTTAAAATAAATCTGCATTCTACAATTATTCATAAAACAGACATGTAGGAATCAACACGGAAAAAGGTAGTGCTGTAAAGTAAAGAAATGTAAGCCTCAGAAGGAAAACCTACGCTATTCACTATTCAAATGTTTTTTCTCTAAAGATGGCTAAGAAATGGTGTACCGTTTCCAAAGGAAAAGAAACTAAGTTACAGAAAATAATTCGTGAGGAAGTCGTCCGCATCTCTATTCCCACGCATTACAATTTCGCAAGTTTTCAATAGTACTTGTTAGTAAATAATCTCTTATATAATGATGGTGGAGAGTGGCTCGCTTCCTAAAGGTTTGCTTTTGTTCTGTTATTTCTGTAACGGTACCCATTTCCAGATCTCCTGAAATAATTTTATGAATTGGAAGATGTAGAATAAGCAGTCTTTTACTATCTGGAAATTAAAAATAATAAGCACGAGTCTGCTTTAAACATATAAACATGTAATTACTAACAGAAAGGTAATAATTATCTAATGTACAGATGTTTTTAAGTGATGTTAACTGTTAATACTGCCTTGATCATTTTTATTTATTTATTTTTTTATATTAAACTCAGGCTTTAGATATAATCTCGGGATAGAAAAAATTTAAAAATGCCTTTCAATTGTAATAAATAAAAAAAAACGAACATATCATATTATGGAGTCTAATATTCATAAAATCCTACAATTACATTGGCAAGACTAGGAAAATCCAATATACTGATCAATATTTTTCTTTTTCAGGAAATAGTAACTAGCGATTGCATAATGGGAGTTACAACAATATCTGATCTTCTTTCGCTGTATTTACCCTCCTCCGTTCGTAGGACCTATATTCCCTGGAACTTACACACCAATGGCCATGCCAGTCGCTTATGATGCAACCATTTACTCTGGACACACTTGGAGCACAAAAACTCGTATGTCAGGGCCGCGTCTATGACACCATGAACACAGAAGAGGCAAATATTCAAATATAAATAGATTGAAACTGAATGGTGAAATGGAATTCGTGGCAGAGAAATACTAACCCAGTATTAAAATGGACAACACCAGACATGTTAGTTACCTACAGGATTTGAACCTAAGACCTCTCGATTCGAGTTCTAAGTGTTACTACATGAACCAATCATATGCGATTCTTGAATATTTAAACGTTTGTTTCCTTCAGTAGATCTGTTAGGTCAATAGGATATTTTAACATCGTTTTCTAACAGAAACTCAATAAACTATGCGGGATTTTCAATCTCAACTTAAAAAGATGACTTAATAATGCTTTCCAGGCCTTTAACACAGTAAAAAGGGATAGAAAAAAGAGGAAAGATAGATTTAAATATATATATATATATATATATATATATATATATATATGCAAACAAAGATATTTTAATATAGTAATACGAATTTCAAAGTACATTTTTTGAGCTAGGGTTGAAACTTAATAGAGAGAGGTCATCAGAAGTAAACATCATAATTGTAGGAGCCTAGTATGACCCTATTCACACGCTTACATGATCCTTTGAGGCTCTGAGCCTATAGGACTCCTTTAACGGTACTCTTAGAGATAACGTACATTATTACGCAGGATGTATTTTTAAGGTGCGTGTTGTTGCGTGGAAGAATGTGCGTACTAACTTCACGAGCTCGCAGTGCTTAGAAGAGCCCCAGCTGGTCTTCCAACGTGATCACATGAAGAGTAAATAGCGCTAAAATTTCTTAGAAGTCACGCTCTTTCCCACACCACGCATCAAAAGTAATCAACAGAAGAAACAAAACACCATAGCCCTTGAAATCTTAGTGTTATTTTTAAGTTAGGGTATTAGTTCTTTGTAATATGTAAGCGTTTTGTTTCATAGAACATTAAAGTAACAAATCTTTGGACAGGAGTACATCCTAAACATTTGAGATTTGTAAGAATGTTTAAATCAATTGCAGACCACAGGCACAGAAACAAAACTACAATATTAACTTACGCTAATTTCTGGGAAAAACTATATTACAATTTTTCTTAAAACTGTTTTTAAACTACAAGTTGGTTACCACTTGTATCAACTGTTACTCTAAGAGATAAAATAAAGAAGAAGAAACGCACTTTGTGTTTACCTTTTGTGTTGCTGCCGACATTTTCAGTTCATTAGAGTCACATAATTTTTATTTCACAGAAGCCTTGAACAGAAAATGTTACAAGTCGCCTTCTTCAATGCAGACGATAATTACAGATTTTAATTTTTTTTTTGGAAACAAAACACAAAGCAAGATTGAGATAATTAAAAGTTTTAAAAATCAGCAGTGCTAGTAAGGAGGAAAAGGTAATTGCAAGTAGGATAGAGTGCAATCATATATCATACTTTAACAGTTCTGAAGCTAGAATACCTGGTGCAACATTTTTAGGTTCAAAGAAAAATGTCATCTCCGCTGAAAAGCTATCTGAATGGCTTAGCACCAGATGTTGACGCTGATAGTAATGAAAGAAAACACAAATATTAGTATTTTGCTACATATTTTTGCGCCTGTTTATTTTATTCTGCAATGACATAATTTTTAAAATCCATTTTTTAACTGTAGGTGCGTACATTAATCCTATCCAGTGCACACTCAATCATAAATAATGTTAATTTTATGTTTTTAAGTAAAGGTAATTAACATATTACTTAATACATTACACTATTTACAATAATAAAATATTAATTACACTCAAGATTAAAAATCGATCACTTTAGTAAATATTATGCCATAAATATTTCGTTTCCAGTTATTGAAATTGGCCTTTTGTTGCAATAGTTTACACAGCAAGTATTCGGACTTAAAATCACACTACAAAAATGTGTAATAATATGATTAAAATGTGACTAATAAATTGATCTACAGTGAGGAAAAGAACAAGTATACCAACCTAAACTGAGTGTACATCCGGTTGCTTTTTTCTATCAAATACATTTTTTTAATTATATAATAAAATTGTGACAGCAATTTTATTTTAAACTTTCACATATATCATTGCTAATGTTACCGAATATTGATTGGCACATAAATAAAATTTCACATTGCTGATAATCAAGGGGAGCACTGTTGTGTCACGTGAGAATTTGTTGCATTCTACATTTTCTTTATTGATTGTTACCTCTAAAATTAGTTTTTGCTACAGGAAATGTTTTTATGTGCTATCATAAAATATTTTAAGTTTTCTCTGTTAATGTTTTAATGTTGTTAGGAACTAATATAAAGTATCGATATCTCGTAATATAGTTTATGAAGTTCATTAATTAAAATTAATGAATGTTCATGGATTTCAATGTTCATTTAATTACAACAATTAATGAGCATCATAAATTGCTGAAGTTTCGTTAATCGTCCTGACAATTGTAGGTAATACACAACATGCTTAGAGCATAACAGAATATAGGTTGTCATATGTCTTTCATGTTACACTTCTTGCATTTCCATTCTGACTTCCGTTTAATCTCGGTCATGTAAGTGATGTACTTGGTGAAAGATTTTATTAAGAAAGGTTCACGACGGAATTCAGGTACTAGAGTCAATTCCAACCTAGCATTATGGTTTACATAGCTCGTTCTTATAACGAACTACATGCAAACATTAAGCGAAAAAACAAAAGTGCCAAGTACTTTTATAAATTGTATGGTGCTTACTAGAAAGTATGAGTCAATATTTCCCCTTTTATAACTTTATTTAATTTAAATTAATATGAAATGTACCAAATTATAAAAAGTTTAATTTATTTATTATATATTGTATTAATATTTATTGATTATAGTACCATAACTCAAAACTTTGCGTGTTAGGATAAATATGACTTCAGCTATTGAGCCGGTGTACCAATTTCAATATAAGAAATCGCTTATTTTTTTGCTGTTACTGTTCATTTTGCGGATTGAAGTTTTGCAATATTCTGTTTGGATGGAGGAGGATACTTTCGGTATTTGAGCCGTGCTCACGGCTGACTCTTTGTGCCTACGCTCCCAATGAGGGCACCTCCGGAGAAAGGGATGAGGGAATGATGTGAAGAAGACACCGAGCGGTGATTGCGCGGACGCAGATGGATTCCCTAATAGCTTCCAGTAGAACACCCCAACGCCGGTGGATGTGGCCCCCTCCCACTCGAGTTGCGCGGCTCCCCTTAGGAGGTGCGCTTCCATACCAGACGCCGGGATAGAAATCTTTTTAAAGGGCAAGTCACCAGCTCACTTCGCCCTGACATTTTAGACCCTGTAACAGAACCAGCGTAATGAAACTGTATAACATCATGGAAAGTAAATACTCATCCCAAACTTCGCAACCGAAAAGCTCAACGTCAGGATGGGAACCAATGGGAATTGAACGCAACGCTACCGACTGAGCCACCCCACGCGGTAATACGCATTTAACAGGCAACATGTTACATTGTCCAATGTAGAGTCACTAATTCGATATTTTGTTTTATTTTATCATACTATTCTTCTATAGCAATGTCTATGTTAAATTTTTCTTTAAATTGAAAAATTCGCTAATAACGCTTCTCGTTTCAGAATTGTAGAAAATGGAACACTTAAAGGTTAGATAGTATTTGTGAATTGCTTTTTAATGTACAACACATTCTGAAAGGATTTGCAGAAGTTGTGATATCATAGTCATACGTTTTACTTTTCAGATAATTTACAAATATTTACTTACATATATGTACATACACTAAACAGTACAATATTAAATAATGAATTTATGTACATTAAATGTTTCGTAAACATCTTTCTTTTTAATATTCTGTAAACGCTGTTTAGTTACGTGAAATCGTGCAGTATAAACGAAATGCATAGAAGGAACGTATGAGAAAACTTCTTTTCAATACGAAAGAAACTCTAAGACCAGCAACGAAATGTTTATGTTTAGAAAGAAAAAAAGGCTTCCAAAGAATTATTAGAAGAATGTGACTATCTTAAGCCTAAACTTAAAAAAATAATCTTGCTTTCAGGTATTAAGTCAACGATCAAGTGTTGAGAATTATATGCATTAAAATCCAAAAATTGGCCCTTTAAAAATGCTCAAATATGCACTCAAAATTCCAAAAGACACACTTACATAAGCACTAAAAGCTTGAAAGTCTGCAGAATTATTCATGGTGTCACGTCACATAAGGGAAAAAAACACCCTTACACGCACTAACATAATTAGACGAAATATTCAAGTTATTGGTTTTAACAAAAAACTTGCACTTTATTAATTAATGACGTGCATGAAAGTTAGTGATATAATAATCTTGTGTATGTATCATGTATGCTAACCCAACTTATTTCTCCTAACATAAAATAAACGTACACCACTTGAAGTTAGGGGACAAAATTTGAAATCTGGTAACAAGATAAGGTTAACGTTCACTCTGCTATCCTTGTTGCATTTTGTCAGTTTTCCTCATTTCCTTCAGACCTTCTTTGCGAGAACGTTGGCCAATTCACCTCGCATACTACTTGTTGATTCCAAACATTATTTCATGGCCTCTGCTACAATGAACACTTTACAAAGATTCTGCTATAAATCCTCTGCCAATTTTTCTTCCTAAATAGTTTTGGTGCATTTTTCGCAGTAATTTCGTTTTTATGTGCTTCTCTGCCATTATGATCAACCACTTTATGGTATTATGGTATTAATCTATTAAGTTGAAATTGATAATAATTCTTAAACGTTGAAATAGAAAAACGAACACTAACCCATTGCTATAAAATTAAAGTTTGATAAATATTAGGCATTAAAATGTACAGGATGTATATACGAGTCATTTTTGCATAACTTACTAAATACAAAATTTCTATCGTTGCTTAACCACGGATAATATTTCATACATTTTTGAAACAGAATTTTTTCTGGGTCGATCTTTTGACATTTCAACTTTATTCGCTAACTTATGTATCACTAACGGATAACACAAAGACTCCTGGACACATATTTTCTCCTTTTCCCAAAGCTCCACTATATAGGTATGAATGGCTCTGCTGTATGTTGCAGAGAAAACTAAAAAACGTTGTTCAAAATAAAAAATATGTAAATATGCATGAATATGAACTTAACGTTGAAATATGCACTTACATCTAAAATATGCGCTTATAAGCATGAACAAATATGCGTTAATCGTCTTAATTAAATAATAAATATGCAATTATTAAGATACACAGTTCTAATATAAATACACATTTGCATATATTCTACATCACAGACACGCAGTCGATTCTGGTGGTCTAGTGGTAACCATATTTGCCTTGTAGACCCAAGATCGCGGCTTCAATCCTCGCCAGGATCGATGGATTTCTTCGGGTGCAAAAACCCTAAGTACGGCTTCCTTCGAAAGAGAAGCAAGGCCGTGGGTTACATGTCGTAGATTTACGGCACGAAAAATAACCTCTAGCTTGAAAGAAGAGGCCTTTGAGCGAAATTTATCGGCCGTTCCATGACCTGAGTTGGATGGGACGCTGATGACCTTAGATGTTAAAGAGCATTCGTAAATAAAGCAAATAAATCACGGACACTATCTCCAGTCAAACGATTCCATTTCCAGCTTCCAAACACAGTTTTGTATTCACAAGAACCTTACTCCCAAACAACCAGATGCATGCACAGAAGCTCAGGTCAAGATTTCATACGCGCAATTTTCGCAAACTCAGAATTGCTGCTTATACTTGCAGTTTAAGAGATAAGATCCTGTGCAAACTGCCGGGAAGGCTGCCATATACAAAGTGGCCGAAGGTGATAGACCTGCTGTCAAGAATCGCCGCAAAAACCATTCTCATCTACGGTAAATTACATATAAATAACATACTAACTTCGCTGTAGCAATAACAGTTTACGAATGGAGTACTACGGGTGCCGTTTTAATGGCTCTAAGATAAGCTGCAGACAGGAAGACACTCCGAGTATGCATGCGCAATGGTCTCACGTACTCTATGCACCTTTTGAACTCTTGTAAAAACAATGTTGTAAAAGTCACGCAATTCATGAGTTTAACTGCCCAATATACTTTCATACTTGTTGCTGAACCTTTACACCCAACTCAAATGCAATATTCTGGGAAACATGAGGTCAACATTATGGACAGAAATAACTTATCTTGTATTCCTTGGGGTCTAGCACCACGCTTATCTTGAAGTCGCTGCCTATCTGATTAGTAAGCTCTGCAGGAATATTTGTACAATGCTCCGCTCTGTACCAACCAGAAAATAAATAAGAGATATATTGGTTATTTATATTTTAACACACATATTTTTAATGTTTCTAATTATCATAAAATTTCCAGTTGAATCTAGCATCCGGATTTATATTTTAATTGTTCCCAATTTTTTTGTTTTAACAATTCTAAATTGCTCTAAAATTGTTTACAGTCTCAATATTTCAGATTCACAAACTCAAGTCTCGAATATAGAAATCAGTAACATTTCAATAATATTATAATAATAATATTTTAGAGTTCATGCATTTTCTTCGGATGTAATTTCAGGATGAAACATGAAAAAGTTACATATAGCCAATAAACCATTAAAATCAATAAATTTAATACCCCGAATAAGGAAGATAAAACAGTTGAATAAAATGGCCACTTTTAGTAATAGAAAAAAGTCTTCCTAAAAAGTGTTTTACTTAAAGGGGGAGCATAATGCTATATTGTGACTTTTCTCATTGTTGAAGATGTTGAGAAAATATGAAAGGAACTTTCTTCATTTTAAATGGATTGATATTTTTATGTGGATTCGAAGACACAAGCGGTGTGTTTTGAGATAGTTCAAGATTATTAACTAAAAGAAAAAAGGTTTATTGTAAGGAACTGTGTAACATTGTGTATCTGCAGGTCCTCGATTATCCTACCATTTTTTCCCCATGGTTTTCTTTGGTCGCTTTGTCTTATGCTGAGATGGATCTTTACTTTTCACAAATGTTCCACTTTCTCATTTCATTTCGTTGTTTCAGTTACAAGGTCGAAAGTGGGCTTGTTGCGATGCGAAAGGTTTCGACCCTTGCGCTTGAGTGGAAGAGGACCTTCTGAAGGGCACGAACGAGGAGGACTCCACCAGCCTCAGAATGTTCTATCTGGAGATGTTAGGCGTTATCGGCTGTAGAGCCCTAGCCTCAAACCTTCCTCCCAGAGGTATCCGAGAGCGTAGGCACAAACGGCCAGCCATTAAGCAAGGCTGAAGTACCAAAATATCCTTCTCCGCCCTTACAATTCATTCCAATCCAATGCAATCTGCATTCAGTCTGTGGAATGCTGCAGCAGCAATCAGACAATTTCTTCCTGAATTTATTCACACGTTCACAATCTGTTATACAAACCGGAGAAAGTTAATATGTCGCAAAGTTAGTGCTATTGTGTTTTGAAAGATACTCTGGTCATACCACACCTTCGCGATCTAAGTTTGCTTACTCTTTGATAAGTATGAAATTCCACATGCAGTATCGTTCGTACAGAATCAATCCTCAATTCATTATTTTGAACACGTGTTATGAAGTAGTGAGTTACCGAACTCTTTTATCTGTTCTTTAATTTAAAATATTGTTCATCATTCAACAACTTTGAATGATTTTAATATGTGCATTTTCAAGCGCACTATTAAAAGGTAAATATAAATCATTCAATCCATTTGAAATCACGAAGTTGACTCATATCTCCTCAGCACCTGCAACTATGATACATATAAAATTATAACATTCCTCAAGTCAAGTAACTTATGTCTGAAGAATTTTCTATCACTAAACTTAGTCATATCATTCAGTTTGTATTTTGTGCTGTGAACAAACTAACATGACTCTCATGAATATTCCATTTCACAATGTATGATAATGTACGATTTGAATGTGTCATCGGAGTCGGAAAGTGAAGCTCAGAGACAATCTACAACAAAGCTCGCTGGTTGTAACACTCATACCGTTTCATGAAATATAAATTATTGGGAAAAAAAATCAAGTGAAAATGAATACTTATAGAATGTGTCTTCGATGAGATAAAAATGAACTTCCACATAGAACTGCAGCGAGTGATGCTTAATTTAATCAGTGAGTGCGAAATAAAGCTCACTTTCAACGCGTACTTACTGAGTTAAGCTCACCTATCACTATTTTTAGTTTGTTTGATAAATATGTTAATAGTCCTCAAATAATATATGTTCGTTGATATACCTCCAGACCCTTGGACTTTTTTTAATAATGTTTAACGCCCGTTTTTACTACTGACGCACCAAAGGCGGTAGACACCGATGATATATGAGATGATATGATATATTGGGAAAGTATTTTTTTAAGGAAGGAAACGTTTCAGCCCTAAGTTTAGTTACCTCCCCGGTATTTGCCATTTATGAGAACTGAGGAAAACCTGGAAAAAACCTCAATCAGGGAGGACGGTCCTGGTGGGATTCGAACCCCAGACCTCCCGCTCACGAGTTCGCACCTAAACGACCTCGGCCTCCCCTGGCGGTTGAGACCTTTGGAGTGATTGCCTATTGGATTAATTATTCTGTATTTTATAGATAAATTAGTGGAATCTATTTAATTATCTTCCAGCGGATTCATAAAGCCGGGATTTATTTGATCAGCATTTATGGGTATTAGATAGTTGTTTGATACACATTATATTTAATTTATAAACTATGTCTATTTAAAACAATATATAATGTTTACAAAGTCTTATATTAAAAACAGAGAATTATAAACATTTATTTCAATATGAGTATTGTCTAACATTCTCCTGTATTTTGCAAAAATTTGAATTCATTTGGGGTTATTTACTTTTATTGTAAATTGTAAATTGTATTTTATATTACATTTTATCATCTATTTAAAAATAAATGACCTGCCAAATATGTTGTAGAAAAACCTATTATTTTATGTTTAAAATAAGCATATTCACTATCGTTAAAAAGTAAACAATAAATATAGAAACAATTGCATTTTCATATCCACGGTCATAGTTCCTTTATAAACTTGCGCTCGGAAAAAAAAAAAACATTTTCTGCGGGGTTTCCGACTCATTCCGCCGTTGCTCTGTCTCCATAGCCCATATCTTTATTCACAGTCTAACGTAGCAGTTTGCTAATTCTGCTCCCCGCATCTCAATTGCGGAACTTCCATGACTGGCTAGCAAAGGAATTGACCTTAGGTATCGTTCTCTCACATTAGAAACATATTTTGATATTTTGTACTAGATTATTGACTGAAATCCAACAGGCAGACTGTTCCAGAGCTTAAAGCTTAAGTGTCTAAGGCGACAATTCTGTGAGGTAAACAAGTCTAATTTTATTGTTAGATTAGAGTCAGATAGGAGAAATCGCGGGTTCGAACCCGGCCAGGCCCGATGGATTTTTTCGGGCGTAAAAATCCTAAGTATGGCTTCCTTCGGAAGGGAAGTAAAGCCGTGGGTCCCGTGTCGTACATTTACGGCACGAAAAAGAACCTCAAGCCTGAAAGAGAGGCCTCTGAGCAAAATTTGTCGGCCGTTTCACGCCCTGAATAGAATGGAACGCTGATGACTTGAGATGTTAAAGAGCGTCCATAAATAAATCAATCAAAAAAAAAAAAAAAAGATAGAAGAAATACAGGTAACGGTCGAGACTCGGACCACGGATTTGGATTATCGTGTCGATATTCTAACATTTAATCGACCGCGCTCTGTTCGTCCATAGCCGCAGAAAACTCCATCTAAATCCATATACCCTGGAGACTTAAGTTATCTCGTTATGTTATTTTAGCTCTTAAGTGACTTCCAGATAATACGAGTATTGCAACTATTGGAAGTAGCATGTAGACTAGGCTGGTCGGTAGAGTATCTGCTTTCTAAGCTGAGGGTTGCAAATTCGAATTCCGGCAGAAGACAAGACATTTTTCTTTGATTAAGAAGGCTTCTTGTCATTGCAGACTCTGGTGCATGAGTTTGAGGCATTCTTGTGTGTGTATAGGTTATTTATTAACCAATTAGCTCGTTTCAGTACTGCAATTGGGCAGATACTGAAAACACATGTATAACTAAAATATCAATAAAACATGATGACTATAAATTGCCGCAAAATTTACTGACTTTATAAATGTATAATGTGCAGGGGACCAGACCATTAAACTAAACCACCTAAATCAAAATGGGCAGGGAAAAGAATTTTAAGACAAATTAAGTAGAAAGAGAAGTTTTACGCCTACAGTAAACGAAAAATAAGTAAATAAATAAAACTTCTTGATTGGAGCTAGTCTCTGTTTTCGTGTAAGTACTAAAATATCAATGGAAGTTCTCTAGGACCTTATGACCGTCATTAATACAATAACATCCTTTCTATATTCTCTTATTTGTAAGGATGAGAATTTTAAAAACTTATCGAATAAAAATGTTTCAATTACAAGAGTTTCTCAGCGTTTTAGGGAAAAACAAAGAGCGCCCAACCGAGCACGGTGGCTCAGGTAGTAACGGATGGGACTTACATTCGGCAGGTCCCGAGTTCAGTTCTTGTTGGGTCGGCCACCCTGAGTTTAGTTATTTATTTATTTTTTCTTGCTTTCAATTTCCTCTTCTCTGCAATTTCCTTTCCTTCATTCCATAGTTTCAATTACAGAACTGAAGTGTCAGGCCAGGCGGTGGCTTGCACTTCGAAAAAATTACTGTCCTGGCATCTCGTAGTACTCAGTTAAGGACCTTCTCGGTGTGTCTCAGGACACCTTGAATGCCACCGGCGCCTGGAAATTACCAAATTTAGAAACGTTAGGGACCCCATCTACACCGGCACATTTCCTCATTTCTGGCCATTCGGTGTATTCTCCATGTCATTTTCATGTGAATAGGCCAATTAATGGCAGCAATATGAACTTCTGCTGCGTACCAGAACCAGAACCTTTCCTTCCTTGTGATCTTATTTAAAAGCGCACTGTAATTACTTACTTAATTTATACTATAATAATAAGGCTATTAGTAAATAGTAAACTTAAATATTTTACTGGGGTAAATGTACCAAGGTTCGAAAAGCTCTGCTCCAGAGTTATACTTTCATCTTCTTAAAAGAAAATATAAAATGAATGACTACAAAAGAATGTACTCGTACGTGTAGCTTAAGCATGTTTTAACTTCCAAGTACACTGCACATAAAGCTCTTAATTAGCTTAGAAAACAAACTTTTAAACATGTTTTAATGGTGCTATTCTTTCATAAATGCTATCCTTGAGTTCTCTAGCAAGTCAATTTTGATTGGCATATAGCTTTCACGCCTCATGACTCTTCATTGCCCAAAAAACCTGCACCTACTCTAAGAGGAAATAGAATTATGTCAACGCAGTGTTCCTGGAGGCCTCACGTTATAGCCACTATCTGTGAAATCAAGTGGGCATTGCACTACACTTCTAGCTCTCGGCTAGACATTTTCTAATAGCACTGTTTGTGAAAACCCGTCCCATATAAACAAACGAAGGCGTGCCACAATTACTGTTATGATAATGCGCATGTCCTGAGGTCAGGACGTCCTCCAGACACTCACATCCTTTCTTAAGCATTCTCTGCGATACATCAGACTTCCGTTCTGTTTGAATACGGGATCATATCAAAGCAAACATAAGGTCTCAGTTGCATGTATGCATGTGATGAGAGATACCATTGCGCTTTGTTATTCAGTACGGTTATGTTACTGCAGCGTGCACAACGATTATAGAAATTCATGAGAATGAAAGAGAAAGAGGGGGGAGTGCAGAAATACTTCCTGATGTTAAAAGATGATGGTTTAAATGCCATACGCGTTAGAGAACTTATGACTTTATTTTATTATCTACAAAACAACACTGCATATATATGCAAGATTTTATAGATCCCCTCTTTAAATGGAAAAAGCTTGGCCGCAATCTGAGGAGTCCTAAATGTATTTAATAAGGCAAATATTGCTTTAAATAAACATCTAATCTTTGAAACAAGATTAAGAATTGTTAAGAATGAAAGAGGATATTTCGGCATTTGAACCTTGCTCACTGCTGTCCGTTAGGGCCTGCACCCCCATAGAGAGCATTTCTGGGAGGGAGGAATGAGATGAGGTAGACATAGAGCGGTAAGGTCAATGAACAATGACATACGAATGTAGGCGGGTTCCTAAGAATGTTTCCAGCTAGGACCAAGGCCGAACACATTTACCAGATCCCAATGTAAGTATCGATAGTAGACAAAATGGTGAAAATTGTGTTCCGTGCTGTTAATTACACGAATTTGCCTATTTGTTTCATTGCCTTTACCTGGTTTATTACTGTGATTTATAGTTAGAAGTAGAGTGTTACTCCGTTTTTTTATTAAGCTATTAATTAAGTTAATATTTATTTATTTAGTGACAATAGTGTAATATAAAGTGTTTAGTACAACATGGGTTGCTTTTGTATGTCTTAATTAAGGCAGTGCACCCCATAATACCAGATTTGCAATTTGCTAAATAATAATAATAATAATAATAATAATAATAATAATAATAATAATAATAATTAAATGGGGAATGGGTAAAGAGTATACAATGTGCAAATTTTGAAGTTAATGGTGTGTACTAAACATTTTTATAGTGTGTACCAAACATTTCGTACCAAAATTTGTGGTTTCATGGGACATTTTTCTTTTGCAATTTTTTCTAATGTATCATCGTATACGACGGTGTGGATTAGCAAAGAGAGAAAAGATCGGAAAGAACATATGAAGCGGATTTTGCAGCGAAACGAAGAGTTTTAATGAATGGCTTGAGCAGGACATTATTATAACATATCTTGACTCCGTTTCAAGTGAGTTAAAACAAGACAGCTACATCCATTTATAAATACTGCAAAGAAAGACTATGTCCTTCCCATTAAATTAGAAGCTAATAAACATGATGTTGTCCCTCCATGTGGAATAGTTTTAAAGTGTCCAGTAATTTGGAATTCAGTACATTTTAAAAGATTTGTGCTTGTCATCATATTATTTTATATTTCATTTACATTTGAAAAATATTGTTTGTAAACAATTCAAGATTCTTAAAAACAACCGAAATATTTTTATAAAAATGTCATCTTGTAAACGTAACATTGCGTCAAGTTTTGCATTTGCAATTGATAGAAGTAGAGCGACTACGGCCGCCATTTTTTTCCACATGGGGGTCTGGTAATGTTGTCGGTCTTGACAGAACACCCCGACACCGGCTGAGTATGGCTCCAACGAGTTCGAACCCCTCAGAAGAACTGTTTCTATGTTAGACTCCGGGGCAAGTATTTTCCACAGCACAAGAAGCCACCATCACACCCCCTCGCCCATTCAACTCTGTAACAGAAACTAAAGAGCTAAGTGATATGAAATGGTAGAGCGGAAAACTCGTGAAGCATTCCAGTACAGTATTCGCATAAACGACCGGGAAGCCATGAAAAAACTCAAGATCAAGATGGCCAACCCTATGAAATTTGAACCCGGAATTTCCCGACTGCAGTTTTATTTATCCTCTTTTAAACTGGCATCAAACACTCCCGAAAAAAGTCTGGCGATTATAAATAGATAGACTTTTCATACTTGTTTGTTCAGACTTAATGCCTAAAAACCTTTAAGGGGATTTCTTCTAGATAAATGAGTTTTTATAATACGTTTTACTTTTAGCTCTTTCACTAAATTTATCAATAAATATTGACTGATTTGTACAGTCCTTGACAAGACTTAACAGGTTTTGGTATGACTACGAATGATCCCTTTCTCGGAACGGAATAGTCGTACAAGTTTGGCCTCTTTTGGAAAACGCAGCTCTTAAAGCTGCAGGCAGGAAACATAAAACGGAGCTATTCTGCCATACTGAACAAGAAATGCAGTGCACTTACCCGTTAAGAATACTGAGCGGAAGGGGAAGTGTAGAAAACATACACCATATATGGTGCAGTTACGATTTCTATTTATATTCTGAAGCGTTAACAGTTAGATCTTTAGAATTTGTTGGGAATCGGAAAGATATCACAACAGCAGCGCGTTCAATACATGTTAGACAATATAAATATATATCTCCGAATGCTAGATATTTTTCAAAAGGGGTTCTACTTTACGAGACTCACTCTACACCACTAAAAATGCATTCACAGTATGTATTTGTAGGTTTCTGCAGCCGGTGTCTCAGAACCGAAAGAATCTCAAAAAAGAATGAGAGAAACTTTGGAAACTCGATCAACAACGATATGGTCCTTACAGGAAGCCCTAAACCACAACGTTCTTGTTTAGCACTGTTTAAAAATTTATTGTAATAAAATGTACGCACGGTTTCTTTAGGAAACTTTGAGCTTTACATGTTTATGAAAACACAAGTTCTAACCCGATATTCCTCTTCATATTGCAGCTCACTTATATTGCAAAAGATAATATTTTATATTAAATATATTGGAACATTACCATATTATCATTATCATATCTTCCGCTTTGAGGCAATGCTGCAGTTAGCTTTCAAAATGGAGTGCTTATGAGATGGTCTAAACAAATAGCAGCAGTTGAATTTCTTTTAGCGGAAAATAAACCACCAACACTCAAAGGTGTTATAAAATGCGTATAGGAAGATTGCGGTGATTAAAGGCAAACAGGCTGTCCGGAAGAAGGTCGAGTAATTTCACTGACCATCTACGCTCCAGGCTTTAGCACATTTTTTTCTTTTATTAACGTCTAACATCCCCTCAAGCTCTTTCAAGACGACGATGGGAATTAATGAAATGATAACTTAACGAGTCCGGAGTCTTAATGTCTGAAGTTTGCTGCTATCATCTTTCCAGAGTAAGGGAAAGCTGCAGATAAAACCTTCCCTTAGTAACATGTCCATGCGGGGAACCGATTCTGGGCCTGCCAGTTTACAAGCAACATACCAGCATCAACACCATAGCGGTGAATGGCGGCTGCAATTATGGAACTTGCTAACTTTTTTATTCTGAATGATAAATCTTTATGCCGGAGAATAACAACCAAACATTGGATGTTTATCTCTCACGGGAGTGTCAACAAAATTATAAGTTATTATTTAGAATACTCTAAGATTCCTGTTCCCCGAAACAGAGATGCATCATCTATTCACAGCTGCTTTCTGGTTTGAGGCTGAAGGTGACGATTTCTTATGCAGCAACCTTAATGGAGGTTGCAACTCACTACGAGACCGAGACCAAAAGATAATTCATATAGCGGCGTCACAAAACTAATGCTAAAAAACAAAGTTCAAGACAATACTCTCAGCCGGTAGAAACTTGATCACATATTTCTGGAAATGTAAATGGATTTTTTAACAAATGAATTACCTGGTGCTGAAACCAACTCTGGAGCGTATGACAAAACTCTTCGAACGTTGAAGAAGGATTTGTTACATTCGTTCTCACAAAGATGTGACCAACGACAACGAGAAGTCACATGCAAATCCACGAACTCAAGTAGAGATCATGAAAGTTATGGGTCCTCTTTCACCTTACAGCCCGGACTTGTACCCTGTGAGTTCCATCACATAGGTCTTCTAAACAATGCAATTCGCGGGATGACATTTGACATTGATGAACATGTCATAGACGCAATTGAAGAGTTGTACCAGTATGACACACCTAGGTGTCAAAGCCACAGATTTGTAAGAATATTATGTAGAAAAATAGTATTTGTGAACAAAGAATTAATCACACTCGAGTATATTTGAAGCTGAAATAGAATAGTCCTTGAGAGAGGAGAGAAATATGTTGTAAGAGAGCTGTTATGTAAAGAACGATCATAATTTTTAAACATATAATTTCTCTCACTAAGATTTTTAATTTTAAAATATTTTATGAACTTAATACATAGTGTACACGTGATATTAGTTTCATTTTTGTCACGTCTGATTCCAGCCTATAAGAGATGTGCAATCTCAGACACGTTCAAAACCGTCTACAGTAAACTGGAAGTGACATGCAACGAACAGCATGCTGCTCTGAAATTCTGCTTTCGTCTCAACAAATGTTCAGCTGAGGCCTATGCAGTGTTACAAGAGGCTTATGGAGACCTTGTTCTTCACTGTAGCACAGCTCGAAGAGCATTTAAAATGTTTAAAGAGGAAGGCAATCAATTTCTAAGGAAGATGGACTCGGCACTTCCGTTTGTGCTCTAACGAAAGAAAATACCAACACCGGTGCTATTATTGTAAGAGACGATCATCATTAGCACCGCTTTCAGGAGTTTTCAAAATTTCACTGAATGCCCCCACTCATTGGTAACTGAAAATTTGTATATGAGACATGTTTGTACACGGTTCGTTCCATGACTGCTGATTCCCAAACAAACGTCGTGTTTCTATTCAGTTGAAAATGATATTACCGGAAGATGTGATGTTTCTTTCAAAGATAACAACTTGGCTAAATCATTTCGATCCTGAGAGCAAACAGCAAAGCTCTATGTGGAAATGTGCACCACCACCACCACCACCATTATCATCATCATCATCATCATCATCATCATAATCATAATAATAATAATAATAATAATAATAATAATAATAATAATAATAATAATAATAATCACAATCATCATCAAAGAAGAAGAAGAAGAAGAAGAAGAAACAAAAGTGTTTGCTACTGCTGCGAAGGTTATGGCCACCACACTTTTCAAATTTATATAATGGTTTATCAGCATGTCCGCATAATGCTGATAATACTACAGAGATCTTCTGAAAACTCTGTATGACATGCAAAAGGCCACCTTTTTCCATGAAACAAGCTGGATGCTGCATCACGATAATGCATGGCCGCACTTTGCAAATTTTCTATTGAATATCTCACAAATGTGAAGCGTGTCCCTCGCTCTGCCTACAGTCTATTGTTGATCACTTTTATTTACGGACGCTGTTTAACATATCAGGTTATTAGCGTCACATTTAATTCAGGGAGTAAAACGGCGAATAATTTTTCTCAGAGACCACTTCTTTCAGTCTTAAGGTTCTTTTATGTGCCGTAAAAATTCATTGACCCTGGCCGGGATTGAACCCACGAATCTTGGATCTACGAGGCAAGTACCATTAGAACACCAGGACCAACAATCTATAGTCCAGATTCAGCCCAGTATTTTTTTTCCAAATTGAAGAAATACTTTCGTAGAAGGCAGTGGTGAGTATTGCAAAGGCAATTCAGAAGGATCTGTGAAAAAATTGCTTCCAGCATGTCTTTAAAGACTGTCAGAAACATCAGGACAAATGCCAATTGGGACTACTTTGAGAAAGACCATCAAAATGATAAGGTTTAGAGAAGGAATGTTGCCTAAATAATTTATGATCCCTTTTTTATTGCACAGTCTTCTTATTGCTTATTGAATGGGTCTCATTAAATGTTCATTAAAATGAAGTTCAGGAGTTGGAATATTAAATGCTTCTCGAGCATGTGCCTTGCATATAATAATTACAATAACCTGTTCTGTTAATGTTATGTTCAAGAATGATGATTCTGTGAATACTCGTAAAAACTATGAGAAGTTCAAATATCCAGAAAACAGTCATAGTAAAAGTTGGACATCTAGAGATTTATAAGATGGAAGATTATGTTTCCTAAAAGATACCATTCGTTATATTTACAAATATATAAGTATTTTAATTATATTAAAATTCTTTGATATGTTATGGAAACCTTAAATAAACTAATACCGTTTGGATATGTTTAAAGTTTGGTTGTTCGTTTGACTTGTATGAAAATACACTGCACAAGAAATTTGGAATGGAAAACCATTGACGGCCTCAGGTGTTTCCTGACAGACGAAAGTGCAATTTTCTTTCCCTTTCGTCTTATTTTTTATTTGTTTAGGCCAATGATTCGGGAAATTATATTTTCAAACAAGGTAATTCAAAAACAAAGTTCTTTACAAGGTATTGTAGAAGAACATTTTTACCTCTATTCTATCAAATTGAGACGTTAATCTGGTATGTATAGACTCATAATTAGCAACGGAGAGTTCGACATTTCATAATTTACATATATATTTATTGTATGTACAGGTTTGGCCAGAATGGATAGCCTGATTTGGATCATGCAGTACAGCTGTACTTCCTGCGCCTGCGCAAAATAAGCACATGCGCTGAACTGGGGAAGCACTGCCAAATGACTCGTGGTCTGCAGAACACTGCTCTTTTGCTGTTTAGATGAATTTAAAAACAATGTGCCTTGCATTACAGTGCAGTGGAGAAGGCCCGCCAAGCAGTCAGCCAGGGTTTTGGCGTTCAGCTGTCAGGTATTGTGCTCATCCATGATAACCTGTACCTGTACCTGTATCATCCTTAAAAACTACAATGTGCAACATACATAATGTACATAACAAGATTACTCGATGAACCCTTGTCATGGATATGCTAGGACGCTTAGCTGCTAATCCGGAGTCCTAAACAACTTACAATTATGATGTTTGACGAAGCCCAGTTCCAACTAAATGGAGATGTCAACAATTTTTGGCATTGGGAATCTTAATAACTCATGTGAAATGCATGAGAAACCACTCTATAGTGAACGCCTGACAGTGTTGTGTATCGATGCTTTATTTGGCAACATAGGTTCTTATTTCTTTGAGAACAGTAATTACCGTGCCGTTTCTAATAACAGCGCTCGCTATATAAATATAGTAAATATCTCCTTCCAAGCCTAGTAAATTGCAAAGACCCCAGATGGGGTACCAACAGGACGGGGCAACAGCTCACAGCCCACTAGTCTACTCGTATGACTGTGTTGCGGTCTGCTTTTCGTGGTCAATTTATTTCAGATTCGGAGGCATCATTTGACTATTTCATTCATTACCTTTGACTTCTTTTTGTAGCAGTATCTAAAGAGTCAAGTGTTCGCTACTCGCCTTTTAATGTTATCTGATCTAAGAGGGTAGGTCAATAAGTCTCCGCCCTCGCCGATAAGGATTATCGCCTTCATAAAACCCTTATCTGGTATCACATCTTATCTTTAAGTAAATAATTGCTGCTCTAACTTTCGCTCCGGTGTGTTCAGTTGTTCAGATATAGTTGTATAAAGAAGACTATGTGTAGAAGATTGTGACATGTTCAAAATGGAGTTTCGAGCTGTCCTCAAAAGAAGGACTTATTCCAAATGAAATTAAACAGCGATTGGACGTTGTAGGTATATGGGGAAGCACCTCAATCATATTCTACCGTAAAAGAATGGGCCAAACTTTATCGAATGGGTCAAGGAGGGTGCAGGTCGGCCATTGGAGGTGTTTACTCCTGAAAACATCGGTCTTGTGAAAGGAGAAACTATGGAAGACTGGCGGCTCGAAGTTACAAAAATAGCAGCAAGTTTGGGTCTTTCTAAAACAACAATCCTTCGAATTATTCATTACCATTTAAATATGAATAAGATTAGCGCAAGATGGGTCCCTAGACTTCTTTCTTCAGTTCAAAAGCAGCAACAAGTCATCTGTTGTCAGGCATTTTCGGAGCCCTGCCGTGGCAACGAGAGAGAAGTTCTGCAAACCATTTTTACAGGAAATGAAACTAAGGTCCTCTACTGTGATCCCTGGTCCAAAAGAGAATCAATGGAGTGACGTAAACCTGGCGAAGCACCGCCTCTAAAGGCCTAGGTCACTCAGTCAACCAAGAAGGTCATGCCCGCAACTTTTGGAACTGTGAAGGAAAGGACTTCATTGACTTCAAGGAGAGGAACACCACAGTAAATGGGGAGTACTATGCTGGCCTACTGCACAGACTACGTGCTTCCATAAGAGAAAAGGGGAGGAAAGCTGAATGACTACAACGCGCCTGTATACACAGTTCTTGTTGCACAGGAAGTTGTGAAGAAATGTGGCTCCAAAGAGATCGATCGTCCACCCTACAACCCAGATCTACCTCCCAGTGACTATTTCCTCTTCTCAAAACTCAAGAAGGACCTTCGAGAATGTGACGAAGAAGTGATGAATGTTGTTTATGCCCATTTTGCAGACACGACTTCTGAATATTTTGTTAGTGGGGATTGAAATGTTAATTCAAAGATGTGAGAAGTGTATTGTAATAAAGGGTAACTATATTAAAAAGTTAAATATAGTTTTTGTGTTTATTATGCCTAGAAAATGGTTAGGTCGAAAACTTATGTACCCTCTTAAGTAGCACTTACGAAAGACATGGGAAACCCCCCATCCCCTGCTTGCTCATGGTACATCATATGGTGAAAGCTTTCATTTGACGCATAAAGGAATGCGCCCAACACAATGGGGATAACTTATCCGGTGTCTTATTAAAGAAATAAATTATCTAAATGGCTAATGGCTAGTGAATATATTTTCCTCTGTTCATTCTATTGAAGTTAACAATAATATAGGAAGTTTTGTTTTGATATACTTTATAAATTGAATTAAATATTTTCCCCCTATAACGTAGCATATGTAACCAGTAAGGAGCTGTTCATTGCAATTAATATCGTGTTTTTACAATTTTCGTCGTGTCTATAGTTTTAAGCTTTCTTAAAACATTAAAGAATCATTCTTTTATGATACCTGGCTGCTCCATTATACCCTTGGACATAAAATAATGATTTTTTTCTAATTTTTAAAGTTATATCTTTCTTTTCTTTTGTTTATTTTTTGAATTAATGTTTTACATCCGTTTTACTACTGAGTCAGTGGATGATACGCGAGTGAAATGATAAATTTGGAAATGAACATTTTGGGTGAAAAGGAAGCATTCCAGGACCAAGTTTATGATATGTCCCTTGCATATGCCATAAATGAAAATCCAGGAAGGCCTTAAAATTCTGGTCAAGGACGATGATCCTGGTAGGAACCAAATCACAGATCTGCTCACCAATGCGTGTCATAGCGATTTCGGCAACCGTGTCGGTCTACTGTGTCTCGTGGAGGTAAAGATGTAGATAACCGTTTCTCTATAATGTTGCATATAGTTTAGTTAATTTTGCAAAATTTGCCCCTTATCCTGTTCCCTGATTATGTTGTTCTCTGAGACGGAAATTCATATCCTGCATTTTTATTTCCGTTTCCTTTAATTTTATATGCTCCGTGCTCTTCATTAAGTTCATTAATCGGATTAAATTGTGGTCAAAATTCATTTTTCCATTTTATTGTTGATGTTTCATAGTCTGATCTGTGCAGAAAAAGTACAGTTTTGAATATTGTTCTCTGTAATCCTGCTGCTTTAAATATTTTGGCTACGGAGAATTGACTTACTGTATCTTTAAAATACTGAATGTTTTCTATATTTTGGGCTGCTAGATTTTGAACAGGCTTTCCTCGTTTATGTTATTTTGGGGGCATTTTCTATCAATATTATACTCATCTCCAGTCATTATTAATTATATAAGCTGAATATCCCTTGAATGCTGAATGGTTGGCGCACAGGTGCTTTTTTGTTTGTGCCTGAAAAATAAAAAGGGATGGTAAATTGTATATTAATGACTTACGTGTGCAGACAACGTGGTTATAGAGAAAACTGAAGATGGTTTACAGAAAACCTCATATCTTAGATAGGTGCATACATTTACTGAAAAATAAAAACTATGGCTGTTCAAAATGAAAGATTGTTAGAGCTAAAACAGTAGAACAGTATTCAGTTATTGAACAGGCTTTCAATATGATGTCCAAAATAAGTTACATAAATATCAAATGATGTACGAGAGCATAAGAGCCTTGTAATTATCATGCAAGGATACACAGCCTAGATGTTTAAACATGATGACTTCTCCTGTCCTTTTGAAAGGAACCAAATCATGAGAACAATTAAAATGTTTTGGCACAGACACAGTTCAGCAAAAGTAAACCCATGTGAATAAGGAGCTACACAGTGAAACATTTGTAATTCGTGACAAGATATCTCGACGTAGATAAAGCTGGAAAGAACGTCTGAGTAAATTAACTGGCATAGCACTACCAAAAATAAACACCACATACAAATTAAATGGAAAAATAGAAATAGGACACACTAAAAAACCATCTTGAGCCGAGGACAAGTTAATACCTAATCCACTATAGGAAAAATAAGATGTTCTTAAAGTTCTTTTAGTGCACATGGATACTGAATCTGGCAATATTGTCGGCTGAAACAGGCAATACTTCTACTGTACAACCAGTGACCTATCTTATCTTTTTTGCACTTACTGGACAAACCATTTAACTAGGCATTATAGCCTAAGAGAAAATTCATATTGATATAAATTTTTTAGTTGTAATAATCATTGCTCCATCTGCAAGGATCAAAACATAAAAATGCACGAAGAACATTTCATTAAAATCTGAAACTCAACTCCCGGAAGTTGAAGAACTTTTAAACATTATGCTGAAGCACTAGCAGACTTGTGGACTGTTTCTGTAAGTTATTCAACATTTAACAATGTGCAAGCTATAAATTGCTTGTTAATGATCTGAACTTGTTGATTCACATTAATTTCTCTTACAGACCATGGTAGTGTAGGGGTAACGCGCTCTCATCTTGTTCAAACCCAGCCTAAAGCCATGGTTCTCATGTATAGTTCACTACATGTCAAAGAAAATTACCTAAAAAATTAGGTCTCAGGACAAAATTACTCGCCATTTCACATCCAAGTAACACCTTAGTATCACATTAAAAGGTATTTGAAGTGATGGGCTGGTCATCTATCCTTCTGACATCTGTAGGCGTGTAACTGCTCGTATGCTCTGCCAGGATCCGAAACAACCTCATAAGTCGGCGATGAGCATTCATCTGCCTCAAAAACTATGGTGCATAACAGTTTTATTTGCAGTTGTAAAGCATGACTTCCTAATTTAAGTTTATACTGTTTGATAAATTATTTTCTAAGTTTATATTTTTTGTTTTTTAAAATAACGGTGGTAGAGAGACATAACTCTGTGTAATAAAAACAGAAAACTGAAAAGAATATGAGATAAAGTTATCAGTACTAACATATGTTTACATAATTAGATAACAATTATTGAGTTTGAGGGAAGTTAATAATATCACAGAAAAATTAACTACTGTCTATAATTTTTCAACAGTTGTTAGCCCATAAATTATTGAGTCATATACTTTCAAAGCCTCATTGTGAACGCCTTTGTCTCCAAATTTATTTGCTAAGCTTGGTATCAAGTGAATTGCAAATAAATTGAATTTTGCAATCTAAACCAACACATTTCTTCACACAATGGAGCTCTAAAACTGCTTGCAAGAAACAAATGGAAACAGAAACAGAAAAATCAATACTTTCATTTTCTTCTTTCAATGATTAGCGTAGTTTTGATGAAGGAAATTGGCTATATGTGATAAACAGTTTGAAAAACAAAATTTTTATTAATTATCAAGTTAAGTGCCACACGGTTTCTTTTATGGGCTCATGGATTTCAGTTTCTCAACATTTTCCGCTTATTAAAAGCTCTCTGACTTCATGACAGTAAAAAATTATCCACATCAATGCAACGAACACGTATTAGGCTAACAAAGGAAACAAACAACTAAATGTTATGACGAAATAGAGCAGCTATTTACGTTAGAAATACAAAACGGAAATGCACAAAAGCTCATTTCATACTGAAAATATGATTCAAATATCTAGTAAAGCAAAAAAGCTTATATTACTTATTTCTGCTATTTCACTGTATGTTGTTGTTTTTTGAAATTGAAAACACGTCATTGTAAAACTATTAGTGGCATTTATCAAGTTGAACTTAAAACCCAAATAAAAATAAAAGCTCAATTTTTAATTTTAGTATTCTGAGCTCCTTTAAGACATGTGCATAATTTAGGTTTCCAACTGGTATATGCTAGAAACGGAACAGTCTATCCACATTTGCTATCAAAATCATTCGCAGAACCGATTCCCGCCATTGTTGTCTGTATAAGGTGAGATTACTCCCATAGCCGAGGGTGTTTTCTTCAGGAGTTACCCAAGCATATAGGCCTTCACAGCTGCTTTGCCAGTACTTCTTAAGAGGCACCAATTTGAGGGAATATGCATTGAGAACAAATGCTCTCATTATAGATCACTCGAAGCAATGTAGCACTGCATGTGTAGGTTTCGTTCACTCAGATCATTTCAGTGATACGACTAAGAAACTGATGCATTCATATTTTATTTGATTTGCATAAGAAAATGGAACAAAATTCTTCTTTCTTTGTATTTAAATGTGATTTTTCACGCAAAGTCATATATTAGCTAGGGTTTGAAATGGGAGTCTCATAGAATATTTTGCAGGTCACAGCTGGGACTTGAACCACCGTACCGATGCCCTAAGCATTTGACCTCCACGCCCTGTCTGGTTACAAACCGAACTTCTGTTATCTGAGTCTATAGCCGTTGGAGAACTTATTACTGAAAGTTTATCCTGGTAGTAACAAACATTAATGGAGTGGAGATCGTTGCAATGGATGCGAATTTGTTAAATGATGTGTGCTGGAAGACTGAACAAACCAGTTAAAAATGTAATTGTTTATATGTTTTTTTTCGACTGATCTGATCAATTAAGTGTATTTTGAAGTGATATTCAGTTCATTTTCTATAGGAACAGCTACGGGTGGCCGAGGTCGTTAAGACGCGGACTCGTGTGCGGAGGTCTGGGGTTCGAATCTCACCAGTATCGTCCACCCCGACTGAGGTTTTTTTCAGGTCTTTCTCAGTCCTCATAAAGGCAAATTCCGGGGAGGCACCATAAACTTAGGCTTCGAAAGCTTCCTTCCTTAAAAATAATCGTTTCCCAATTTACCATTTCATTTCATGTATCATCAGTGTCACGGCCTGTGGTGCCTCAGTAGTAAAAACGGGCGTTAAAAACTAAAAAAAACTTCTATCGGTGAGACGTGTTTAGTTATATAAATATTTACTGGGTTATCTTGTTTCGTAAATTAAAATAACTTGGAGCATCCCGAGCCAATGGTCTATGAAGGAAAGTTCCTGCTTTACTTTGGACTACCTTAGATAAACGTTTCTTTCAACTCATGTCTTCTGCAAATTTCGTTTTCTTCACAGTTCTCTTGTGTTAACCAGTTAGAGAAATGCGCATATAAGGTGGCTCTGGAGGTAACGCTGGGTACTCTCGTTCGTGAGATCCCGGGTTCAATTCTCTTGAAATGCCATCCGGAACTTAGATTTTTTTTGTGATTTCCTCTGGTCGCTTAGGCAAATGCTGGTATGAATGTTTACTTTCCACGAATTTTCCACTCGCCCTTCTCATAACATTTTATGCAGTTGGTTATGTTACAGGTCCAAAGTGCCAGGGCGAGTGTACTGGTGGGGTGTGATGGTGGCTTGGGTTTTGGAAAGGACTCCGCCTTTTCTGAAGAACTCAAACTCCTTGGAAGGGATCTACGCTGGCATCGGGGTGTTCTATCTTCTGGAAACATGTTCGTAACCCCATTTACGTCCGTACCTCAAAGCCCATGGATCCTGGCTGCTCAGTGAGCCCCCCACCGTATTCCTTCCTCCCAGATGTGCTCACATTGGGCCATAGGTACAAACACCCAGCCACTGAACAAGGCTGAGGTATCGAAAATCCTCTTCGTTCCTAACAATCCAATATGTGCAAGAAATTTCCCCAAAATTATTCCTAAATTGTCGCAATGATAGGTGTAGTTCTATTAGAGATTTAGACTCAACGAAGGAAAGAGATCTGAAATCCAGATCTAAAAGGAAAAGATATTATGAGATATTGAGAAGAGGAGGAAAGAAACAGAGACAAATAAGAATAAGAATCTTTCAAAGTCACCAAGTATTCAGTTACCTACACCTCGTGACTATGTCGGTCCTGGTGGAGTAGTGATAACAATATTAGCCTTCTAAACCCAAGATCGCGGGTTCAAATCCGTCCAGGATCGATGGATTTTCTCGGGCGTAAAAGTCCTTCGGAAGGGAAGTAAAGCCGTGGGTCCCGTGTCTTACATTTACGGCACGAAAAAGAATCTCAAGCCTGAAAGAAGAGGCCTGTGAGCAAAATCTGTCGACCGTTTCACGCCCTGAATAGAATGGGACGCTGATGACCTGAGATGTTAAAGAGCGTTCGTAAATAAACAAAACAAAAAATAAATAAATAAAAAAACTCGCGGCTAAGTGCTACCGAATTAAAGAGCTAGCAACCAAGACTATATTTAATTAAACTGGCCAAAATACTAGAAACCGCTCCAAGGGTATTCTAAGAAAAATGTCTTCCAATATTGACAGTATTCCTCAAAATTGCTCTTAGAATATCGATACGTATCGAACTTTATTTAAGAGATGTCCAAACAGAAATATGTCTTGGAGTTTCTGACATTCAAGCTTTTACTGCCCTCTACAAAAAACTGGAGAAAGTTACTGGAAGAAGCAAAAGAAGAAGAAGAAGAAGAAGAAGAAGGAATGACATGGCTCAGTTTTTACAAGCGCGATCATCCCCAGGACATGAGTAGGAATCAATCAACATCCTCATAACGAAATAGACTTCTGTAGTCCACAAAATGTGTAAAGCTCAGTTCTATTCTCTATAGTTAAAACTTCCTAAAAATTATTTGTTCATTAGTAAAACTCTGTTTTTTTTTCATCAATAAATATACTTTGATATAATGCTGTTAAAAAGTAAATTTTATTTACTGTAAAAACTATTATGATAGCTTTAAACTGTTTATAACGTTACTGAAAATATAATTATTATAATATTTTTATAATAAGAAACTTCTGGTAACTAAGGAAGTGTTATTAAGTCCAAAGGTCTAATTATTCTTGGGCAAATGTCGCTTAACTTTATGAAAATTAAAGAATAGATTTTATATCAGTTATATAGGTGAATTAAAATCTCTCAGTAAATACACACCTTATATTTTACTTTCAAATGACACATTTTGTTCCAACAGTTAGTTAATATATACGAGTTGAGCGGATCATGTAGCAAGTGCGGCATGCAGACATTTGTTGAAGCAGCTGTAAGTGCTGCTCTTAACATAATGTTAAACGTTTCGCAAAGTACGCAGTTAGCTCTGTCATTGAACTGCACTCTTTTTTCTTCTTCTTCTGGCAAGTTTCCTAATCGTGTTTGAGTAACTGGAATTGCTTCGCATTCCCTGGGAGAAGTTACGTTCCATATATTGACATGATGGTTTCACTGCAGGCTATTAAGTCGTACTTGTCATGCAGTACTCAGGAACAAACAGATTACATTGTTGATACAAACTCAGGTCGAGGCTCTCCATGCATTGTCATGGAATGATAAGTGTGCCTGCGGTTTACAAGTGCCTGCTACTTTTTATCAAACGGATACTATTTCAGGGAGCAGTACATCTATAAATAATGGGACACTTAAACAGAATATACATTGAATACTTACGTAGGTATTAGAAGTGATAAAACAAAAAGACTCCGAGTAAAAATAAGCTTATTTTGTTGCAGATGTTATGCTTCTTTATATTTTATTATCAAACGTATAATATATGAGTATACTACATTTGTGTTAACATGCCTAGTGGCATATGTGCTTTAATCAGTCTGCCTGAGATGTTACACAGAAGTTCCTATGACGTCATCTTACGAGTAAGATGAAAGAAAAGTGCAAGCAGTGTACTTCAACACGTAAGAAACAAACATGCAAAAATGATGAATAGTTTTGGTAGGAGAATCAACTTATTTTGTGGAACGGATAAGGAATGGGTACATATTCTGGCCGAATTTATCCACCTAAGAAAAACATCGTTTCCAGAGCATTTTCTTTATACGATTAGAGGTCAACTGGCTTGAGGGAACCTGTTTTCGAATCAGACAAATTGGCTGAATATGCCCATTTTCCTAGACAAAGTGGATTTATTTTCTGCTTGGAGTGTAATAACTAGTGTAATTATAAATAATGTAAGTTGCTTCCATTCACATATATTTAAATTCTTTTCTCTCCAATTTTAATTTTTATTCATGTATCATTATTTATATATTTTTTATTATTTTTCCTCTCTCTATCGTACTTAAGCATACGAACCCATGCATAAAATATATTTGTAATATGTATATAGATTTTTTTAAAAAAAGACACACCTACTACTAAAATAAATACTGCTATTTAACAGATGGAGCCATAAAATTGAATTAATTAATGTCAAAACATAATCTGACTGTATCTCTTTGCACTGAGTTCTTCTACTTTGCACTATACCATATGCGTTCCACGTGTTGTGCACTCAAATTTGGAGCAGTTGTTATAAGTCTTATTTCACTGCAAAGTGCTCAAAAGCTACTGCTTCTAACTCTTTCTGTTTATAACATTTTCAGCAATTCGTGCACTAAACAGTCCTTTACTAACATAATTTGTCCATTAGAGCAACTCTCATAGCACAAAACATCACAACTTTGCAAAATTAATGTTAAGAACTAAGCCAAACAGATAAGAAGAAGAAGAAGAAGAAGAAGAAGAAGAAGAAGAAAAGGAAGAAGAAGGAATAACGTATAAAATTACATAACTGACTACACATAAACTATGACGGAGAAAGGTAGCTGTAAATGTTTACAGGTTTTTCACTTCCTTTATGGAAAGTTACACTATGCGAGCAAGTTGCCCAAATCTAAATTAACTACTTAAACCGTAAGCCGGAAAAATCCGTTAACTTACTTAAACCTGACCTGCAGGTTAGAATTTTCAAGCACTTTGATGAAATGGGTCGTGTTCTACAAAATTGCGTAATTGATGACATCACAACAGTCTGTGCCGGACTCATTGTATTTCTATTCGGCGCGTTAACAGAAAATCGTCAAATTGATTTAACGTAGGACTTAACATAATTGCTCCGGCTGTAACATTTCTAGCATGTTGAAATCATTCACTTTTTTATAAAGTAAGATTCTCTAATTTAAATAAGATAGTACTAAAAAGGAGATAAGATTGTGAGGAGAGTTTACTGTGAACGAATATACCAGGAAGATTATTGTCATAATGTGAATGTAAATCGATTGAATGTTTTGCGGCTGGACACTCTAAAACTATTTTCTTTACAAAATTTCTCAATGCACTCCTTCAACGGTCCCTTTAATGTTTGGATCATTTTACGATTGGATTGTGTGGTCGGAGGATATTTCAGTATTTCAGCCTTGCTCATTGCTTGCCGTTTGACATATGACCCCATTGGGAGCATCTCAGGGATAAAGGGACGAGGTGAGAGAAACTCCAATGTTGAACACGGACATAGTCTATAACATTTTTTCCAAATAGCACAACCCTGCGCCGATGGAGTCCACCCACCAAGGAGTTCGAGCCCCTCAGAAGTACCGCTTCCATACCAGATGCCGGAGCAGAAAGCTGTCCAAACCCCAAGACATATCTCAACTTCCCCACTTCGTCCTTACTCTTTTGACCCTGTAAGAAAGCCAATGATACAAAATGTGAGAGCGAAGAGATCCATCCCAGTATTCAGTAACCGGGGGAAACCGGGGAAAAATAGTCAACTTGGCCGGCCCCAAGGGATTTATACGCAGAAGCTCCGGAATTCGAGTATCAAGCGTTATCGCCTGAACCACCCTGCGTCTATGCGGGAAAAGGTAAAATATGATTGCAGTTACTGCTTCTACTATGTAAAGGCTGTACGAATTCAGCAAAAAGGTCGAGAATAAAGATGAAAAAATCACAATTCATTTTTGTGTTATGCCCCGTAGATACAAACAATTTGTGATAATAGCTTATCTTGGAGTGCAATCATTGTTTGATTAGTAGTGTAGACCATCAGTCATTAATTTATGATACAATAATTCACTAAATTGACCAATACTAGGAAAGATTCAAATACGTGACTATCAGGTTCCGAAATAACGATGGAACAATGCTGGAAAATTGTGTAATTAATATTACAATTACTATTAGAATAGAAAATGGTTTATACACATGTTAAATTTATTTTCCTAATGGCAGGTACATTATTTGCATCATTTACGAATTCGGTTTCAAACTTAAAAGTTCCATTAGTCAGGTGATGCCTGTCCAGCTCCATAGTTTGTGGATTATATGTGTGTTTGCCAAGAGCTATGAAATCCTAATCACTATGCAAGGGCTTGTACTTCTTGTCTTTATTGCCCATAAAAACATAACGATTTCAAAAATGAATACGAAGAAACACTTCTGCACGCGATATCAATGCTGAGTGACATAAACTGCGAAATTGAAGGTGGGAGCAACAGTCTATGTTTTAATGTTTCTAAAGTGCTGCATGAAACGTTTATCTGTATCGACCGAAGTAGACTTGGACACTTAGGAGCAAGAAATGTATTATTTAATTTTGTGTTAACTTGCTTTTAATGTTCTGACAATCATTGTCTCATCCATATATCCATAAAGAGAGATTTGCTCTAGTGGATACGCTCCTTCATCCTTACCATAAAAAAAGCCTGGAAAATTATCAATTTTCAATCATCAGTAAAAAAAAAAATAGATGTGGTACCTCATATTCTTACGAAACTACACAAACTGCAATTTACAAAGCACATTTCCTTTTGATATATATATATATATATATATATATATATTGTTATTATTTAAAGCCTTTTATTTTATTTCTTATTAGGAACTGTCAGGCTGAGTTGAATGATTCAAGTTCAAGTTCTGCACGATTGTTAAACATGACTTTCATTTCAAAACTTTCCCGTGTGAATAAATTTAAGCTAAACAAAATAAATATCAATATACATATCGAGACTGGCATTCGGAAGGTATCAGATACAGTTTCATCTTGGGTCAAGTTGGGTCGGCCATTCTGACCTTGGGTTTATTCTTGGATTTCCCTGGTCACAGAAAAAGGCTGGGATGGATATTTTTGACATTCTACGATTTTTTCCCTTTTCATATCATTTTATTCCAATGGTTCTGTTACAGAGTTGACAGCGCCTGGGCGAGGTGGGGTGGCGCGATGTAAGGGTGGTTTGCGCTTTGGAAAGGTTGGCGCCGGCGTCTGAAGTGGAAGTGGAACTTCAAAGGCGCTCGAACAACAGGTGAGGAGCTCCGGCGTCGGAGTGGTCTGTCTGGAAATATGTTAGGAACCCCGTCTGCGGCCGCGCAGTATCTGCCCGTAGATCCTGGCCGCCCGGGTGTCCCTCACCTCATTCTTTCCTCCCGTAATGCCAATATTAAGAGCGCAGGCACAAAGGTTAATTAAATTTTAGTATTCACCCCCTTACTTGCCGTGGATCCCGTGTCGTATATTTGCGGCACGAAAAAGAATCTTAAGCCTGAAAGAAGAGGCCTCTGAGCAAAATTTGTCGGCCGTTCCACGCCCACAATTGAATGGGACGCTGATAATCTGAGATGTTAAAGAGCGTTCTTAAATAAAACGCATAAAAAAACCCTTACTACAGTCACTCCCATTTTGAATATTCAAAAACAATCCTACATTTTGATACTTAGATTTTTATTGAGGATGCTATTATTATCATTTGTTTTCTGCCGTTACCTGGCAACCTGAACTGTCATTATTTTTGTATGAATATGAGCAGAATAATATTATAAAAACGAACTTGAATTTAATATAATAGTTGTGTTTTAATAATAAATTGTTGCAAGTTGTTGTTATTTTACAAGAATATACACGAGTCTCTTCAAGAATTCCGAAATAGGATCCATTACTAATAGTATATTAATAAATATTGCAATTTTATCCAAAATAGTTTTTCATCCTTCGAGAACCAACTGACTTATTTTTATTCTGTCAAAGTAAAACAAAAATCAAATAACCGCCTGAAGTTTAAAACAAAGCTGATAAATTTTAGATTTCACTCTCTCACTCCCAGCCATTCACTTCAAATGACGCCTTTGTCTTTTGATGCTTAAAGAGTATGTTATTTATCTTTTCCTGGCATTCTGGACAGTTGTTGTTCGAATTTATAAAATTTAGGATAAAAACTACAATTATTAATACTCCGTAATACAACTTATTTCGAAACACCTGATTAATTGGCTTACATTCTGTTCTTTCTTACAGGGTGCATACCACTTTGAAAGAATTTCTCATCAAAACACAACTATTAAATTAAATTCTCGGTAACTTTATTATATTTTTCTATCCAAATTCAAATAACAATAGCAACGTTAAAAAAAATAGAGGTCTCATTTGAATTTTTAAATGCGAGGCGACTGGGGAAAGAAGGTAAAACATAATCTTTCATTAACCTTCATTATTAAGACTGGGCATTTTTGAAATAAAAGGCCTGTATAGATAAGTTCCACGATTTACAACTTTCAATGTCATGATAACAGGCGGAACTTTAAGATATTTCAGCACTCTTTACAACAATTTTCTGCTTTTGGCTGTTTGTAGAATTAAGGTACGGTGGAGTAATAAAACATGTTGATTGTTTCAAAGTTGTTCCAAATTAGTAACATATATTATTAATTCAAATAATAATGCCACGAGCTGCTGTGATTGACTAAATCAACACGTAAGTAATGAACATTTAGCACAAAATTATTGAAAAAAGTTTGTGTAAATAATACAATGAATGTGAAATTAACCACCCATATTTTGAATAAAAATTATCATCACTGAGTTGAAATATAATGTTAGTACATCTATAGATGTGTTTTACAGATTAAATGACCTAAATATATTACATAACACATTTTATTGTTAGAATTAGGCAGGAAAGTTGCATTAAATCTCCTAATAGGATTATTTTATCTTTAAAACTGTTTATATATATGTATATATAAGCTTTACTTTAATATTTCCAAAGATAGTAAAAATCCAGAGGGCGAACGGCATATTAATTTCATTTATATTAAGTTAAATAACAGTAGCTTCAAAATTATCTCTCCATGTAAAAATATTCCAAAATTTATACTTTAAAACTTAATTTCATTTCTAATACATATTATTGATTATAATCTGTTTTTAATAGCAAGTAATAGGAACAAACTAATTGAATAAAATTATTCCATTACGTATTAGTTGTTCATATTGACAAATAGCAGAAATATTTGTAGAAATCATACATACATTTAACATATCAATCTTGTTCCTGAAACATTAAATATTCATAACATTTTTGACAAAGTCATTATAAATAATGTTAGAATTATTATTTAAATTTTACTCAAGAGCGCAGAAAAAATTAGAAAGAATGTAGACATTGTGGGGGCAGTGCCCTAAATTAATAACCTGCTTACTGGCGCGGATTAAAAAATGACGTATACAAGTTTAGCGGGATTTAGTGCTTTTTGCAGATATTCTTCGGCATTATCCATTTTAAAAGATTAATAGATATCTGATCGATGTGTGTTCAAATTTCTATAGCTTAACACTGAAAATGTAACACTTTTTAAAATATTAAAAAATGCTTACATATATGAACAGTTTTAAAGCTAAAATAATTCTATTTTGAGTATTTAATACAACTTCCCTGCCTAATTCTAATGATAAAGAGTGTTGTGTACTATGTTTAGATCATTTGATAGTTATCAAACTAATTTTGAACTGTCTAGAGATAAGTGCTACTTTGATAATAAATGTAACTCCAGAACTTAAAGGTTAATGTTATCAAAATTTGTTTTCCTGATCAAAGTGCCATTTTATGTGAATTTTTATTATGATAAATTTGATTTAAAATAAATATTTTATGTGCTAAAAATATCTCACAATAAAATTGACGATCTCTTTCAACACATTAGCAAATATAAACTGGAATATATTGTTTCAAATGTTAGCTCATATCCTAGTTGTTTGCAAATTTTCTTACATGATTTTACGATCTACTTATTTTATATTGAATTTATTCTATAATTATATTTCGCAATAGTGGATATAAAGCCGCTAAGTTTAATTGGCATTGCACTGTTCTTAATAATATAAGAAAACACTATTTATTATATTAAATATATAACACCTCTAGTAAACCCAAAATGAAACAGCCCCATAAGGCTATAAATAAATACATTACAATAAGCGATGCTGAATATATACACATCCCTTATATATTAGGAATTTCCATTTATCAAAAATATGGAATAAAAGCTTATAAAAGCATTCTCATGTCATTTCTCCTAATGAAATTAACGATTATTAATTAAATTAAACGTTTATCTCAAACTGAAATTTCACTTTTTTTAATAAAAATAAAACAAAAACTAACAAAAACTGTTTACACTTATACAAATTTATTTCGAAATTATAGGGCCATATTTGTAGTTCTCAATATCTGTAAATGACTTGAAATTATTTATTGTTAATAATCAGGTTGGATTCAGAAGAGATCTAAACAAATCTCACATTAGTTGAGATCTCGTGAAAATTTATTATGACCGTTGTCTTCAGGTATGCAGCATTTTGGCCCCAATATTATGACGTTACACCTGTCAGATTTGCTTCAACCAATTTATTCGACAAAAAAGTCCCTCCCACTGGTATATCTTAGAAATATGATTAGTTGAAGTAATATGTATCTCAAAATAAGGTGAATAATATATATATACATGATAATTTAACAGGTATACGAACAGATAACCGCACAATTCGTGACTCATATGCGATGGCGATATTACACAAATGATGCGTGAACTTCTAGGGCAGGTTGCATTCTGTTAGAATACGTGCCAGGTTATTATTTAGTGGGCTGATTCACAAAATTGCTTTTAGTACACGTTTCATTTCTTTGGGCTATCTTAGTGTTTTTACATAAAAATATGTACATTTAAGAGGCCATTTCTGTTGAATAGGACGCCAAGGACCGCCCTAAAACCACATTCTCCTGAATCTGCTTTTAATGGCTACAGTCTGAAGAGCTTAGATAACTAAAAGCGGTTGATCAAAAACGTTCTTTCTATATATCTGACTATTGTTTTTATGCCAATCCATGGGTTCCGGTTAGGAAAAAGTCTATGGCTGGGGTTTTAAAGAGTTTTCAGGTTATACATACCCTCAAACGCAAAGTCCAGTAATGTGACCTTGATTAAATTCACTCCATTAATCAGTTCGGAAGCAGTAAGTATCAAAGTTAAAAACAAATAAATTAAATAAATAATTGAGACCTCCCTTACCATCACATACTTCAACAAGGGGCTCGAGTATTTAAATGTAAAATATAGAAATGAGATGTTCCAAAGAACAGCTGCTAAAACTACACTACCGCTGAACTTTTTTCTGTTCCGAATAAAAGTATAACCATTGCGGTAAGAAAGTTATAAATACGACATACATTTATGCAAGCTCGTGAAGAAACGGCTAGTTCTATCAGAAGCACCGCAACGTATGAATTAAGAACTTTTCCACGCATGGCTGCACTTTATTGCAGGTTTCACGTTTACGATCAAGACATTCCTTACGGTCTACGAAAAGGAAAAAGATTTCTCGCCTTATATGGATATAATGTCCCTTTGTAAGTGGTCCAGCGCTTAAAATCAAGTTCACAAGATTCAGATCAATACGTTATTTGTGGAGTGACAACAGGTTTTGTTAGATATCTTCCTTGTTCGAAGAATATGCTGTCCCAGCTTAAAATGTGCCTTAATAATGCTAGGCGGGGCATAACATAACATTGACCAAACATTCAAGCTTATGATATACATGTTCTCTAATCTAGCATGGTTAGGTTCCATTTATAGGTTTTCTGCATGCTAAAGGAAACGACTTTGCAGCATTTAGATCCCAGCTGTGTCAGAGAGTTCTGTATAAAAATGCATATTTACACTTTGTATGTTGACTGGGTAACGCAATATGTAGACTAGCCATTTTAAGCAAACGATGGATTTATCAAATACCAAAATAAAGATATTTGTAGCTATAAAGAGTCACATCAGTAATTTCATAAAGGTTCATATATGTTCACAGTTTAATTTACTATTTGTAACTAATTAACATAATTTTATATGCAATACTTAATTTCTTGACTAAGATATTCTTAAAATGTTAGATAATAAAAGTCTGTAAATCTTGCTACTTTTTAAGATAAGTACCTCAAAATAGTGTGGATAGAGGATAGTGCAAGGTTAGCCATTGCTGAAGCGTAAATTTTTTTCATAGGTGTATAAACTATTACGCTATGCAACTTATGTTCCATTAGGCATTTACAAAGCCATAAACATGTTTGTGATGATTACGATGTGAAGAAAATGCCATTAGAGTACATCACCAACATCTCATCTTCATCTTTGTGGATGCCGACTTCATTAAAGAAATGCATGATGACGCCGTTAGAGTAGCATCCATTGTTGTAGAACTGGACTTCTCATGCCTACTTGAATTACCACCGTGCGAATACAAAACGCATATATTTGACCAAGAGTGCTGTTTCTTATGTTTACCGTTAGGAAGATTTACGGACGAGCTGCCCATGTCATCCCTGCTCTGTCAAGCGGAGTGCTTCCTGTGCGTGGTGGCTTGCTAATGACAATTGCCGTAACATTCAACACGTCATCACTTGTACATTATGACTGTGTACTGCCAAAGGCATAAGCATACCCGAGAAATTGCTTAGCTTCCTAAGGAAGTACGAATAATCTCTTGCTCAAAGTTCATCCTGTTCTAGGGGAGTGTTCATAAGTGCAGATCCGAATTCTTAATGAGCTGAGTTTTCTTTATTATCCTGGCCTTCAATCCTGATAAGTTATTTCAGGCAATTATAAAGCTTTAGTCTTCGAGTTTATATGAAAAACAATATATACTTTTCATAATTATTTAGTCATCACCATGAAGAATTAAATCCATCGAGTTAATATCTTAGCGATAATAAAGAAGTATTCTAATTTATCTGAGCGTATATTGTCACCCCAGATATTGCCACCAAAGATCCCAGCTAATATGTGTTGGTTAACAGGAATTTGCAGCACCGATAATTGCACTCGTGTTTCTGCGTCCATAAGGTAATTTATTAAATACATTTAAAATCTCATAACCATAAAATCTCTAGATTATTTTTCGAAAGGTTAGAATAAGAGAAAAGAAGTGGTTATTGGGAAGAAATGCGACCGTGAATTCGATTTCAAAATCTAGTCCAAAGTGGAATTCCAAATATCAGCTGAACGGACTGAGGTACAGTGGATATAGAAGGCGACTAAAGTTTCTTTAAAAAAGTTATATGAACTAGATATTCACAGAAGCCAGGAACTTATTAGTATAGAATAAGAAGAAAAAATTTAGAAAACGTTATACATAAAATGATTTATAGGATAGCCACTGAAATGTATGTACACCTTTAAAAATGTGTCGAAAATTATAAAATATAAAGCTAAAAGATTAAGAGCATATTTTGTAATACTATTTATAAATTTCAGAACAACAAAAGTACAGTCACAGACATGAAGAAAGATTACATAAAATCATGAGAATCAAATAATATAAGCTTTATTCAGAATGGTTTTTAAAGATCTATAGCTTTTGTTATAACAATATAAAATTATAAAAGAGAAAAAGTATACTTTTTAATCTTTTTAAATTTTATTTTTCTTTACGCTATCCTACTGCTGATTAGGAATATAACCTTCTAAGCTCAATATACGATAAAGAAAAGCGATGCAGATGTGTGAATAGAATTTATTTTAAATAACACTTAGAAAATGACTAATTATTAATAAATATCAATTATCTAATAATTGAACAGCAGAGACCAAATGTTAAGGTTTTTAAGGCGCATGCATGAACAAAGAAATAAGATATGAGAGAGTCAAAAAGTAAAATAAAGAAGAGTAAAAGAGTAAAACTTGAATGACAGTGAAATGCAAAAGGATTTAAGAACGTCAGAACTCGGAAAGTAAAAGAAAGAGAAGAAGAATCGAATGCAGAAGATGTTCAATTAAAACATTTATAGCAATGTTATAAAAATACAAGTTTATTATACCAGCTGAATATACAGATTTTTATTACGTATCATGTTTACTGTCATACTTTCCCTGCATTTATTATATCATATAAAGAACGCATGCAAACCTGGTGACTCTGTTTTTTGCTTCGCTCAGAAAGCTTTGAGCTTAGAGTTTAAAACAGCAGGTGAATGCTCAGTGATCATTATATCTACTAACATGCTCCTCTCCGTATGCGTAAATGAGAATGCCAGTCCAGTTCATAAATATTCAGAGAAGTTGCTTCCAGTTTTTAAAACATAAAATAAAAACTGCAACCGAGCATGGCGAGCTGTTTGGACGTGCTCCGTAAATTAGCCGTTTACTTTTGCTGTTTCTTATACAGGTTGGAAGGGGATCTATGACTTATCTTGTAGAGAATAATTCTCTGTAATGAGTGAAACAAAAAATTCTTTTGTCCTTATTGAAGGGGTTTTTGAGAAACTTTTGGTATCTGGTTATACCTTTAAACAATTTTTACTTACAAGTTATTGAAATTTGAGGGCATCTCTTATGGAAAAAAATAGCCAGATCATCTCTTTCTCTACGTGTTTGCATTCATTTTCCTATCACAAGTTTCACAATCTTCTGTTTATACTTCTTGCAAGGTATGCTTTTTTCTTCCCTCATTTACAGTGTCGCAATACCTTAACACTGCTGATCGAAGAATCAAATCATTAATAAAATGCTACATTATGACACTAGTTGCTAAAAATTGCCACAGTAGCAACACGTTCTTATATTGTTTTCAGTACTAAAATGTTACGATAATATTTAAGGAAACAATTTATTACTGAAAACAGAATCAATCATTTCTCTTCAATGCAAAATACACAATAAAAGAAATAATACATAATGCATAAGTAAATATTAGCTAACAAATAAATTAGTATAATGTGATAGTACTAACCTGTTCTGAAATGCAGGCTAACCTAATATTTCGGACATATCTTATAATTTTTACTGTTATTCCAATTGAAGCCGGAAATAAGGCTGCCCATATTAATTTTTATAACCTGAGGCTGGAGAGTTATATTTCTAAAAGCATTAGATTTGATAAGGGTAATTGTTATGTATAAGTATAAGGGAATAATTTAGAGATAGGTATAACAGAAATAGAAAAAAAGTTTAACTTGTACTTATGTGTAGGTCATTTGACAGGTGATTGTATCTTACAAAAGGGTTTTGTATACATTTTGTGTTAAAAGATATGAGAAAGAGACAGATGTATACCTGACGCCTCGACCGCTGAACGCTCCTTAGACAAGGCTGAGGAAAGGGTAAAGTATCTTTTGTTAGGTCACGAAACTTCTACCAAGGAATACTTATTAGTTCACAATAGGAAAACATGTGGCCGTACGGGACAGTATTTTGAACAAACTCAGACTAGCAATAATTTAAGTGAAAATGAAAATGTCAGAACGGAGACGAAAATGTTTTATTACAGGAAAGCCGGGGGTACAAGGTATTGAAAACAGCCCATAAACACGTGTGTTTTCTCTGAGAACATTTGGAAATCTACAACTAAAGGGAGTCGAAATATATTTCAATAGAAATCAGCATGTAAGGAAAGTGCCGAAATTTATGACAGGCTGTTCTTAGAAAGTCCAGGTTCTGGGAAGATATTGTAGACCAGGAGGGAGAGAATAATTCTAGCCAATGGTCATCGGATAAAAGTCAACGAATCAGAAGAACTTTGATACAAATAAATAATTTTAAGATAGCCAATGACGAACATATAACACGGAAATAGGATAATATACGAGGGAATTTAATTTAGTGAAAGGCGTGGCGATGTGGTAGAAAAACTTGAGTACAGAAGTCAGTGGGACATTCAGACGAGAAATAGACGACATCATCAGAGGAGAGACACACGAGAGTATTCACTCAAGAGATATACGGAAGCAGGCAGCCTAAGTCATACGAAAGCAAGCAGTCTAAATCATTTTCTAAAGTCAGTTAAGGGCAGTCTAAGTCATTTCTAAAGTCAGTCTAAGTAGTGAAGTCAGCGACGAGCAGTCAGGAAGTAATCCCAGTATTTTTTATTTGTGAATGAAATATTTAAACAAGTCAACCTGGTGTATCTTTTGGGCAACACGTTTCTCGTTCCCGTGGAAGTATACTGATCCACGAAACTCTCCAGTGGACCCTGAGATTAAATTCAACAGAATTGGAGCAAACGTCATCAGTGAGCAGCCCGGCCGAACATCGAGACCATGACCACCAGCAGTGCAGCACTACGCTCCCCCAGCATCCATCAATTACTGCTCCACAATGAACGAATCTATGACATTCCTTCTGATAATTATCATAAGGTTAAACTATAATTTAATAAGGTAAATCCGCCTACATAGTATAGTGGCAGCGTTTGCAACTGCGAATCCGGAGGACCTGGGTTGATTCCCGTTCAGGTCAAGGCTGCTATATAATTTTTTTTTCGGAATTTTTCTTCACCCTTAGAAGGTCGATATCAGATAGCTTTAAGGTGCCAAGGACTTCCAGTTCATTTGAATCATTATTAATTCATTTCATTCATCTCTACTGGCCACAGACCTTCACCTACACATATAATATTCACGTTCACAACCAACAAATAACGGAAAAGACCAGAGTAGGTAAAACGACAATAAATAAAACGTATTTAAAAAATCTATCTTTGCTAACAACAAATCAACAGACAAGGGAATTATATAATTTTCATCGATATAATGACATCGTAAGTATAATAAAAAAAAGGCATTTACTTCAGAGTTGTTAAATATCGTCTTGACTCGTTTCTTATACATTTACTCATAAACTAATATCACAATATACTATTAGCTGCCTAACTATTATTGTGTTGTGTATGTTTTAATAACTAATTTAAACTGTTTGAAAAACAAAGGACGTCAGCTTGCAAGATAGCACATTTTAGCAATGCAGATTACCCTGAAATGTTCATTTATGGTGAAACACAAAGTTACAGTGCTGCAGCGATGTCACAAATATCTCAAGAAAGGTTCTCAAAGAGTGCCGAATCTAGAATGTTTATTAACATTATCAGATGTCTTTGCAAGTGACTATGAATAATTTCATTAAACAAGCTGTTTTCAAGTTCTTACGTTACGTTCTAACTTCATTTGAGCAATTCCTTAATGTTTATTATACGCGAAAAAACTTATTTGTCACCTGCAGCAAATGGTTGAATTTATATGAATCATGCTGCAAGATTGTGTTAAATAAAACAGTGGTTATCGCAGGAAATATTACCGCCGTGGAAACATTTATTTAAACAAATATCCTTAAAATAACAGGATCCTTAATAAGTTAATCAGAAAGTCATAATTATCCTTCCATCCTGGATATTATTTGTTGCGTTACTTTATAATATAATTATTTACTATCATTAAAACAGTTGGTATAGATTTATTTTAAATAATCTAAATTTATTTCACAGTAAGAAAAAGGATGGTACTGTTAATAGTGAACAGAATAAAAGTGAACATTTAAAGAAAAGAAATAAACTTTAAATAGATACTATTTTTAGCTTAATACCAGGTTTATTTTATGAACGCTCTTCGGCCATTAGCGTCTCATTCTATTCAGGGTGTGAAACGGCCGATAAATTTTACTCAGAGACCTCTTCTTTCAGGCTTGAAGTTATTTTACGTGCCTTAAATCTACGAGATGGGACATACGACTTCAGTTCTCTTCGCCATACTTAGGATAATTACGCAGGGCAACTCTGGCAGGGCTCTAACCCACAACCTTGGGTCTACTGTTAAACATTCCTTTCTGTAGATCTACCCAGTTTCAAAGAACGTTTTTTTTTTTTTTTTTTTTTTTTACTCAGTGTAATAGTTTATGTTATCATTTGAATAAGTATTAGACATTAAGTTAATTTTTCTTTCAGCTAGATGTATTACGATTAGCCAGTAGTACACAGAAATATACTGTGGAAATTGGCTAATAAGAAAACGTTGATTATGAAGTAAATGCGTTCCTCAGCACTATTACTCGATTAGGGAAGAAAAGTAGAGTGTTGTCATGGGTTTAAAAGGAACTCTGTGTTATATAAAATGTCTTTCACAAAGACCAAATTGTCACTTTGTAACATTTCCAGTATGCAATTTAATATAAAACATCTGAAATTAAAACACAACTTTTTCAACATTTGAAATTAGTTTTTTTCAAATCAGTGTTCATATATGTTTTAAATATATAGGATGAGAAATGGAGTTTCTGTATCTTTGGAAATAAAAATATCTCTAGAAGATCCGATATTATATGTCTAATCTTTCTTTCATAGTGCTAATAAATGAAGATGCACAGAGGTGGCTAATGTATGGCTTATTTGTTAATTTATTGTACCCATTTTAGTGCCATCTGCTATCAGAAATACGAAAAGTATTTTAATAACTTCGTAATTCAAATCAAAGGAAATCACATATTTTAATTTTATCATTATTTTTATTTTGTAGCCGTATATTTCAAATGTTATTAATATAATTATTATGTATTTGATATTTCACTTTCATATTTTACTTCCTTTTGGAATCGGTGTAAGAAATTTAAATGGTAAATAAGGGCAGACAGACAGATTCATTATTTTGAGACGAATATAAATCTGTACTGAAATATTTTACAGTCCCATATTTTTGTTAGAGAGTAATAAATCTGTTGAGAAAGCGAACACAATCAGTACTGGAACAAGTAACAATAAAGGCAGAAAAAGAGTGACAAGAGAAGCACGCAAACGTTTATAGCTCACAGTAAGTTGTCTAAGAGTATTTGAGCATTGCCAGAATACCAATGTGAAGATTCTGAAGACCCAACCTCATCCCTTGTACTAGATTTAGGGAGAAAATTGAAATTTCATCTCACAGAAGAGCATTAGTTATGCAAGTGCAATTATGATGATATTGAAATTATTTGCTATGGAGAATGTACGTCAGAACTACTTATTCATCATCATCATCATCATCATCATCATCATCATCATCATCATCATCATCATCACTATTATTATTATTATTATTATTATTATTATTATTATTATTATTATTATTATTGTATATATTCTTGATGTAATAAAAACGAATTAAAGAAATAAAATCAGCGGAATTGATTAGAGCATATTGACATCATTCTGAAGTAAATTCACAATGTCAAACTTTAACAAAAATTAATGAAAAAGTTACATTAAATAATATTATAATTTTAGCAACAAAAAGTATACGCTTTTCGTCAAGTTTTCTGTACATTAGCATGCCCTTTCTTTATTCCCCCTCTTTTTTTTATGAAAACCGGATAAAGGCAAGCAAGGTTAAAAACTGAGGTCTAGCTGCTAAACCCGTTAATTCTTCATAAACAACAGGAGTAAAGACTACAGTAATGCTTGTTGCGGCTCGACTTTTTGGTGAAACTTGTTGAACCGTAGAATTTTGTTAAAGCTCATCTTACCGGAACGTCCTGTGCAACGGTGCTAAAGGACGGACCCATGAATCTTCAGGTGCTAAAAGAAGCGAAAATGTTCATGCAAAAATGTAAACTTTTGCGTTGAACTGGAATCGCAACAGAATCAAACAATATCCGTTTCTTTTAAAATCATGTTTATATTTTTTCCACCACTGGTCTTTGAACTGGTTTTTATTTTGTCGTCCTTGGCAGTCTAAAAGTGTATTTATTCACAGGGTTGAATTAAATTGTTTAAATTTACTGCTGCTATTTTAATTCACTCCTCGAAATACATTTTGAATTGGAAATAATTGGAGGAGAATACGTGAGCTTTTGGGTAACATGTACATATCAGGTTGATGCATAAGTTGGTAGCTTTTAGGCTGCAATACAAGTTTTTATTTGAGATGAATAACACACAGAAATGAATCAGTAATATGTTATCCACTGTATGATTCTCTCCAAACGCTAATCTTGGATAAAAATAGTTGATGTTTTTCACGAAAAAGCGATTATGAGCAAGTAAAAATGCACAAATGGCCAACCGTTAATTTTTATTGTTTTACTTAAAGCTTGCTGTGCCTACATATAGGATTTTTTAAATCTTGCCCATGGAATGCAAATATGGCACGATGGTTGACTTATTATAATTGATCACATCTGCTAATTCTTGACTTGACTGGCTTGGATAATCAATCATGGATTAAAGAGGATAAAAGGTCTTTATCAAAGTCCGATGGTCTTCCGAAACATGCGAATTGCTTATTTCAAAGTGGTCCTCTTTAAAATGACAGAATCGTTTTCTCCAATAGCATTCTCCCCGTAGATGACACAAATTTTTCGAGCCGCCTCCACTAACTTTGCGTCTCTATTAAACTCAAAAAGAATATGTCGAAAGTGTTCGTTTTTTCCACTTGACACTCCATCTTCTGCAACTTATAAATAGTGCAAACTTTCTTCAAATCTGCAAAATTCGAGGCGAATTTACGGGCACAACGCTCCAAATAACCAATGACAAATGACAAACGGTAAACAGTGTCCTACCATCGCAGAGTTGTTATGGCGAACAAAAACGCTGCGAACTTAGCCTCAATCTAATATTTATTAAAAGTATAAACACAATGAAACAAATAATTAATAGTTAACAAAGTATAAAATTAAAAATATTGCGTACATTTTTTTACTTTATATGAAAGATAAGCCCACATAATTTCTTCGTTTACTTCTTTCATGCGCCTATTTTTCCTTTATTCGCAGAACAATTAAATTCCTTTTGGTATAACTACTGAAGAGACAGCAACTATGTCAGCACTTAAAACATCTTCCGCTATAAATGCATCATTTTCTTTTAAAAGTCCAGAATATCTCAAGCTATTTATTCTGCATATCCATAATATTGCTATCGACAGCAGTCGTCTCTGATTTAAGCAATGGCAAATGTACATACTGTTCAATTGATATTAAAATACATACTTTCATAATTTTGTTTACTCGTGGCAATTATAAGCTTTCCATGCTGAATAATTCAAACTTTACTCTCTTGTTACCCCAAAAACTGTTATGATCTTCTCAGTATGAAAACATACGTTAAATATAATTAACAAATTACGTTTTCAAAATAGACAATATTTTATTGCAACTAAGGAATGACAGGTATTCTTTAACGCTTTAGGAGTTCTTCAAGGGATTCTATTAATAAGACCATCATTGATAAAGACAAATTTTGCTAAAAATACTAGCAATCTTTCAGGGATATAACTTATTTAAAGGCGCTTCTTATCAAGTCATCAAACTGTGTGCAAAATTATATAAAATTAAATATGTATTTGTTAAACTTATTAACTTAATAAAATACTTATGATATGTAAGTTAAATGAAAAATTTCTATAAATATTATAAGTTGAATTTTCTCTCTTACAAAAATAAACATTAAATAGCCTTATAAAATTGGTATTTATTTATTGTCAAATATAGAAACCGACATTCTATTATCAAGCAAATGTAAAAATGAGAAATTTTAATAAAAACTAGTAAATGTTTATTTTCTTTGTTTACTAATTTTATATGCACATATTATGCCGTTTTAAAAATAATAATTTCATATAAAGTTTTCTAGCACCGGACTCTACATCCTCCCAAAGGTTCCATCTACAATCCATCTACAATCTTTTTTAGAAACTTCGCTGCATATTTATAAATTGTGAGTACAGCTCTACATTTTTAAAAGAAAACAAGGTACTGCTTTAAATTAAGGTAGTATATTATTTAAAAAATGAAATTTTTACCTTAAGCGTAACGGAATTTCAAACGAACTCTTTTTGGAGGAAAACTCTCTTTCATTATTTACTGACGAGACAGAAACGAAAGGATTCAAAGATGAAAACATTTAACAGAACGTGAGGGGTTCGATTATTGTTTCTATTCTTGCCTGAGGTAAAACAGAGCAATCAGGATATTTGTTTTCTTAATCGCTTTGTGGTCCACCATGATTATTCAATCGAATATTTTATGACACTTTTTTTTTCCTCTCAAATACGAGGATAAAAGAAATTTAACAAACGAGGAGCGAGCACCATCCTTTGAATACTTGCGGAACAGAATCACGTAGGTAAACATCCTGAAATCAAACTACCTATTTGGTTTAACTAATGCTTTAGAAATAATATTAAAGACTAACAAATCAATAATTCATCGGTATAATGTGAGATTTGGTGCCCTTATCCCTGCATGCTTTGTTTAATGAGCATAAACAGAGAAAATTTAGACAACTTAGGCGTATTTTCACAAAATAATTCATAAAGGCAACAACTAAATTTGAAAAAGATACACATACGTGAAACTAAGACTTTTATTTGGCCAAGAAATTTAAAACTATAAACAAGTTTGAACACTAGTCCTTCAATGTGTTTACACTAAAAACATTACTAATGTATGCTTTCCTATACTATTTCATATTTCTGAGGTCATGGATCGTAAAAGTTTAAAATTAGCTTATTACAAATGACATACAATAATTTTCATGTTGATCTTATGCAAATATAATATCTGGCGTGTATTGTCCTGCTCGATACTGAATACAATGCATTTCTTTCAAGGTCAATCGCTACTGGAAGCATCCCGTAATCTTCGTTGGCTGGAACCACAACAAAACCTTGCAAGGTCGTTCTTTAACGCAGCAGGCTACAAGAAATACGCTGCAAACTATGTAGTGTAAGAAAAACATTTTTATAATACCAAGTAACCATTTATTCCGAATTGCTTCAGATTAGCTATTAGAATGCTAATTTTGGAGAATGTAATGCATATATTGCACACACATATAAATAAATAATCACAACAGTAATATTGAAAAAGCTCAACGAGCATATAAAAATACAAAAAAAAAAAAAAAATTAGAACTTTCCCTGTTAAAGCACAAAAAATTTTCTTAAGTAGAAGAACCGGAATTAAAGGATTGGCTCAAGCATTTAGGCTGAAAAATTTTTGTGCTTTAGATATTATGTGTAATTTACCTCTTTGTTTCATCTTCCTTTAACACGGAATATTATAGTTCTTTATATTTACATATGTGCTTAAATTATATTAAGAACTGTAACAATATTCAGATATTTTCATTTACATCTGAGTTGCTGAAGTCGCTTTGTTCTACTCATACTAAATGCTCGCTTTCTATTCCAGCATTGAAGTTTCCTGCAGAATTCCAAGCTAAGAAGTAATCTTGTAAAAACATATACGTTCTATTGCTTTTGGCTAAATGCTTAAGCTCTTGATTATGCAGGCAAGGTAAATTCAATTTTTAGATTGATTTGTTTTTAAAGTAGGTAATAGTTTTATTCAATGTACATGTCGCACTTTGATAATTAATGAAAAACCAAATAAAGAAAGTTTGATTTAAACAAACCTTTTAGACCAATATTATTTCAATTGATGGGAATTGTGTATATTATATTCTTAATGGCAGTGGTAGAAGACACATAACACACATCGATTAAGGCAGCGGCGGCTCCTGGCAGCATAAACCTGGGGTGCACAACTTTACTACAGCTATTGCTAATTACAGATGGCAAGCTTGTAGAATCTTAATAACTACAACCAACACTCATAAATGCATATCTGAACACACATAACAGAAAGAGAGATAGTTTTTATTAACAATATCGTAGTAATCCTAATATTTAAACAAACAAAAATTCTATGGTCCTTGTATTAAAGTTTGGAATACGCAGGATGAAATCTGTCTCTACAGAGAGCATAATTTCTATGTTTTTAAATCACAGTTTGACTAAAATATCACTTAAGTTGGTCTACCCAGTTTTAACTTCTATTTACTCTTAATGGTCTCAAAGAAAAAGGTTTATAATGTAAGTTTTCTATACTGCTCATTAACTTTACATTTATTTCATACAAAATCGAAATTAAGCAAACACTTTATCAATTCACACAAAAATCCATTAGCCTGCTTTTAAAATATAGTTTATACAAACGAAATGTCTGATAATCACTGCTGAAGAATGCTGTATTCTGTAATGCTGCAAAGTTCATATTGTTTGATATTAAAATAACTGCAAGTTGTCCCTCATTTAAAAGCATGACTGTGTTGGCCTTAATATACTGTTTCATTATAATTGTCTAATAGTATTTCAAATCTTTTAACTAGCTTTGTAATGCACCCACAATCATTCAGTATAAAACAGGGGAAAACTTATGTGGGAACACATGCAGAGGTGATGTTTCCTGTGCATACATGGCCAACAGGTTCCTTCTACTGCTTTCTTTCACCTTTTCCGGACAAAATACTCTGCACACTAAGGGAAACATTGGTTTGCTAACCAAGACCCCTACAGATAAAAAGCGTAAATAGAAACACCAGGCGCAAGATAGAAGTCACGTTGACAGGTTTGGAGGCAGCACAAATCAACAACCTCCTTGAAATCTTGGAAATCTAATAATTCAGGGTAATGAAGACCGGAAACTTATAAATATATAGGGATATTTTCTTTAGTTACTCCAACAAAAACATTAAGCTAGGAACACAGAAAAATATTGACTTTGAACGCTTGACTACTGAGTCGATCACACAATGCCATCCTCCTATAAAACGTTTATTTGTACAATTAAAGAAAACCAGTGCTAATTGAGAACTCAGGAAACCTCTGCCCCTAACAAATTACTTTTCAGTAAACCTTTGTTTACAATAAAGAGCTCTCAAAGCAGGACCGAATAAGAACTGAAAACTGATACACATCGTTAAGTTTTACCATGCTCGTAAAAGCGTTGATAATCATTTACGCTGATCATTAAGCTTCACTGAAGAGTGTCTAAGAACATAAATACCTTTCGAAAAGTTTATTTTACGCATATCAGAATCCTTTCAAACGCTACGGCTAATGGTTCCCATTACATAAAAAGCAAATGTTGCCTTTGTAGAACCGGAAAATAGGAAAGTAATTGGATCACAGTGGGCGTCAAAATTGCTCGTTATATACTAAGTGCATAAAATAGTTTATTGTACACCCCGCTTCGTTTCTTTTCGCTTGACCACATCTGCAATAGACATGCCTATTATTTGAAATATTGCATTAGAATAAAGTTTTTGTTTATCACATGGTTTCCACATCTTTTTTATATATGTAATCAAATGTGAAAACCGGGCAAAATGTCTTTACTCTTTGTGTATGGGCGATTATTTTCAGGCAGGAAGAGAATCGTTTTACTCTGACCATCTTTGTTCAAGTCATATATATATATATATATATATATATATATATATATAAAATTAACACTAATAATAAAAGTAGATAAAGATAAAACACAGAGAAAGAGTCACACTTGGCAATTGCAAGTGTGACTCTTTCTCTGTGTTTTATCTTTATCTACTTTTATTATTAGTGTTAATTTGTTACATTGTTAATAGTGTTTATTTATTTTTATGTTTCATTAATATATAGTCCACATGCTATATATATATATAGCATGTGGACTAAGTAGAACTTAGTTTTTTGGTAGTACGTAAAAAACAAAACTAAGTAAGAAAAATTTTCAGCTATTTCCTGAGAAACAAAACTACTTATTTGCAGCAGTTTCCACAATTTCATTGTGTTATATGTCAAAAAGTCAGTACATCGATATATTTATAAATCTTTAACGGTCGATGCAGGATTACCATAAGTTTTCTTAATAATTAAGAGGTGAGTGAATTAAGTGATAATTGATCACAAAGTATATAGACGTCTAAGAGTTGGTATTTATATTTTTAGAGTGTGTAAAAGGCCAGAAAAACCTCAGGGCTAGCTGTTAGAAGCAGCGTCTAAGTTAAGTGCATCGGCGTGCTTTTTTTTTTCCTCAGCAAACACGCTTGTTTTTTTGTTTTTTTGTTTTTTTTTGGTAAAATTAATATACATCAGTCTATCATCTGTACAACCAAAATGTATGCTGTGTTTCTCTTAGAAATGTTTATAGCAACTTTAAGTTATGCATAATAAAATGTTTCATTCCGAAGTCTAACAACTTGGGTCATTTTTTCTTTCCAGAAATTATTTTTGCTTTCAGAGCATTTACCCATAGACGTCAATGAACTTTGAGTATCATTATGTTATCATATCTTTCATTTTTACCCCAAGATTAACGTGAATTTTTATAAGATACTTTAAATATCTTCAAGTATTTATAAAATAGCCTCCAATAGAAAAAAGGATATAAAAATGAAAAAAAAAAATAAGCAAATATCAAATATAAAGATAAATAAAATTGCGAATTTTCGTAATGAAAATGGAATAAAAGCATATACATTTTGTATATTGAAGGTCGCTGCAGGTAATAGAGACACGGGCTAGGTTTGGAGGAAGGCACTGGTACTTACGAGTAGAAGAGTCCTCGAGCGCGGTATCGGAAGATATTGAGAGCAGGTGGACAGAGTGCCCTTGGCCTTGCACCGTCACCAAAGAACGTCCAACACCCTACTGCTGAAAGCGAATCTGTGCACTGCAACTTCACACAGCGGTCGCTCCTCCATCCATCCGGAGGAGGCGGGTTAAGATGTGCAGAAACAGCTACTTAGTAGGGAGGGGGGACGAAGGAGAAGGGATGAACGTATCCCACAGGATAGGTACACTCCAAGAGCCTCTGTGGTTGGCTGTTGAGCTGAGGTCATTAGAATCTTCCTCGAGAGTTCAGTCTGTTGTTTCTGGATAAGCTCTTCCCAGCCTATTCCGAGCAATAATTATAAGATTTATGTCTCATGGTTGTAGATCATAGGCTTCGAGGTCACAGTATTGCTCAGGAATCTTAATAACATATTTCGCTATCTCTGTCACAGTAGAAGCAAGAGCTCTATTGGAATTTTACACAATTCAGTCTGCTTTACAGTGCATTTTACCTTTATAAAGAATATGAAGGGTCCTTCTGTATTAGATACGATTGATTATATATTTATACAGCATAATGGTCCATAAGCAACACTATACAGGTATTAGAACATTATTAAAAGCAGAGTTTTACTTTAAAAAACTTCTTAAATTCCTTACACTTTCTTTCATAGCACAAGTATTATAAAATTTACATCAAAAGGAAATGATTCAGATGACAAAATAAACAAAAGTTTATGTTAAGTTATTTTATATTTTCCATTCTAGATATTTCAATAAATTGTGTTTTAAATTTTTATACTTTTATTGCTAGGCTACATATAACACCCGATTATAAAATTTAAAGCGGCAAAATCAAAGCCTATTTCACTTCATAACTTTTTGAGTTCAAAAAGATTACACGAACATTCTTAAAGAAATGCAATCTTATAATCACAAATATATTGCGGATAAAGTACTCATGCGTAAATATTCCTTTCATCTTTTCTTTACATCTGTTGGTGATTAATTATATATACGCACATACACACAATCGCAGACGCACGCACATGAAGCGTTAATTAAGTAATGCAACACTTTTTCTCACCAGTTGATCTTGGAAAAATACAATGTCGAAATGCGACAGAAGTCAGTTAACCAATGCGAAATGTTGCAGATAGCGGACCGTCCTTCCTGACTGAGGTTTTTTCCAGGTTTTCCTCAGTCCTCATAAATTGCAAATACGGGAATGTACCCTAAACTTAGACCTGGAAGGCTTCATTCCTTAAAAAAAGAATTATTTCTCAGTTTATCATTTCATCTCATGTATCATCAGTTAAATTGGACGTTAAACACTATTAAAAAGGTAGGGGGTAAATAGAAGTTCAAACCAATTTTACAGGTAATGTATACAATATGTGCATAACAATTTGCTTTGTAAAGAAGATATGACAGCAGCATTACCGATACGTTTTCAGTTAGATGTGTAGTGTAAACGCTTGCTGTGCCTTTATAGTCGCTCTCCAAGGCAAACAGGATCACCAAACATTGTGATAAAGAAGCAAATTAAATTGTTACAAAATCTAAACCTATCAACACAAACTGCTTCCAATTTTTTTTGTGAAAAACTGAAACAGTAGAAACAAGGAACATTTGTCTATTTTTCATAAGCAGAACAACATTTTAAAAATAAGGTATTGTTCTTTAAAAACCCGTACGTTTGGTAACTCTAAATGAGATTATATTAAAAAATAGCATTGTAGAGTTAAAGAACTGGGAAATAAACCTGTACGAAATTGAATTAAAATAAGGCCGAAAGAGAGAAAAATGTGTTTGATTATTTTTTGATAATAGGAATTTAAATGAACACCCTCCAGGGAAATTTAATGACGCTATCAACATAATCCTTTATAAAGTTATGATCATTTACTTTTGTGAAAGAGATCTATTGATCAGTACGGTAGTAATAAAGTTTTTGGTTTATTCTTCTCTTCTCCTCTTCTCTTCTCCCCTCTCCTGTCCTCTCCTCTCCTCTCCTCTCCTCTCCTGTCCTCTCATCTCCTCTCCTCTCCTCCTGTCCTGTCCTGCCCTGTCCTGTCCTGTCCTCTCCTCTCCTCTCTTCTTTTCTTTTCTCTTCTCTTTTCTCCTCTCATGTCCTGTCCTCTCCTCTCTTCTCTTCTCTTTTCAGTTTGTTTTGTTTTGTTTGTTTGTTTGTTTTTTTTTTTGCAAATCTAAGTGTAATCTAGAGAAAAGTTTACAGCAGCAAAACATACAAAAATTAAAGGGAATTAAAAAAGTTTACCAACATATTTCTGTACCACTAATATATTGGTGATGTCAGACGACTACTTTCAATGTTAAGAGTAATCTAAAAATAGTTAATTCAACATTAATTTCTTTTCTGGGATGTATTTCATTTGACTTTTTTCAATCCAACTGCATTAAAAGGTTTAGGTGTGATATTGCGAAGGAATAACAGCAACAATAACAAATTTAATCACATCAAAAACATGAAGCACAGGTCAAGCTTCCACCACTTTTTAATCATTACCACTATGACTTTCTATTTATTCCGCTTTTATTGCTTTTTTTCTGTTGTTTTTTTTTTTCTCACTTATTTCTTTTGTTGTTATGAATATTTTTAAATGGTAAATCAATTTTATTAAAATTTAAATACAATATAGGACCATCCAATAGCCTGTAGTAATAATAATAATAATAATAATAATAATAATAATAATAATAATAATAATAATAATAGATTCACCGCGACAAACCACTTTTGTTCGTCACTGAAATCCAAAGTATGACAAAGATTGCAGTATCAACAAATACATAAGGTATGCAAACTTCGGTTAGTTGTGCTGAAACAATATTCTTCATTCAAAGAATGGTGTGCATTAAGACTGTTGAATATTCCAAAGTTCTCACATTATGTTACGAAATGAAAGACAGGAAGCTGTTGGGAACTCCTCTTGCAAGAATTCTTAAGAATAGCAACAGAATTTATCACAGCTGGTATCTAGATGAGAGTAACCGCACAGGAAATTCTACTTTTTACTTAAGACAAGAGAAATGCACACCTTAACCTAGTCTTAATATTCAACTTCCGAGAAATGAAAACTATTTACCAACTAAGTGTCTAATGTACACACAATACCTTAAATGATAAACCAAACCGTACGTATGTATTTTTTTTTTTTTTTTTTACCGATCCGGTATTAATAATTATATTTTTTTCTACTTTATAGAATATAAAACTCATATTTTTCTACTTTATAGAATATAAATCTCATTCTGTAATTTTACACATTTTGCCTGATTTTAGGATATATTTTAATTCATATCTTAAAAATATAATTTTCATTTTGTTAAGTGATATATTAATTAAATTATTTTTAAGTTATTAATATGACTCTTTAGTAGACTATAAAAGCTGTTTTAATAACTAAATTTAGTTACAAGAATACTTGCTTTAAAACGTTCGTTTATTCTTCTCGTTTAATGAAAGTTTGACCTCTTTTGACCAGATCATCTCATCCTTGGTCCCCTACACCGCGCTTTTTCTTTCCTGGATTTGTCTTTGAAGCATATAATTGGCATGAAACATGCACTTCAAATATTCTTAAATGTTGGAATTTGTGTCTTATATATTACAATCGAGTGAGACACCACATCCAAGTATTTAAACATTTAACCTATATTAAAATATTCTTTCCTATAAAAAAGATTCAGAAAAAGTTTCGTTTTTGCTGCAGATATTACCATATTGTATTCTTTGTGTAAATCGTATAATTCTAATAAATAAACATACACATACATATTTGTTCTTTTTTGGTTTCATCTACTTCATTACGTATTATAAGTAGGCCCTTTACATATACAAATGTTTGAATATATTTGTAATTGCCTATTCTTTATTATTTATTCCATTTTTATCATTTAATTTATGTAGATATTGAATAAATCTACTACAGCATCGTTTTATTCCTGAATCAATTGAATGAATTTTATTGATTAATTTACTATGTATTTAAAACTTGTTTGATTTTTTATATAAACTCTCAGATGTTTTGGGATTTCATTTTCTCTTAATTATTCATATTTTTGCTTTATCGACTTTAAATGCTAAGTGTGATTTATTGTTATATTGTCTTTTTATCAGGGTTTTTAATATAAATATGATATTTCTGATCTGAAACCATTTTGTTCCTCTATAAAAAGCACTACTATATTTTAACATATTAGTTTTGTAGTAGTCTAAGTTTAAGAACTATAGAACTATCCCTCCATGTTGAACAATTCAATTTGAATGCTATATATACCAGTTATCCTTCTATTTTTACTCATTTTTAATATTTTCTTTAATTTATCTAATATAATCATACCTATTTTTATCTCATACTGTATTTTTTATTGCTATATATGTACCCAGAAATACCATAGTTTTTATAATGTTCAACTTACTTTGTTGTTAATATATATTTTTATATTTAACTTCTCTTTTGTTACTTATTTAAACGTTTAATTCCTTTACATGTTATCCCTTGTTACCTAAGTATATAATATTCTAATGTACTTATGTACGTCCCAACAAGATGGTATGCTGTGTATAGAGCTAGCCTATTTCAGAGTGTGGCGCCTTTACCCCATGTAATCTCCAAGCCCCATTGTTCTGTTAAGCAATATCGGGAAATCGCCACTTTTAGGATTTACATGGTGTTTGAAGAAGGTTCGATAGCTCTGGCGAGGACACCATTTCTTGGGGATGGACACGCCAAAATGTCCGTGCTCCAGATAGAGTAGCTAGAGGCTGGTAATCACTGACAGTAAAAAGGTCTTATTTATAAACATCAAATATGTGGTGTTTAAAAATAACTAAATTCTGCGTGTTACAAGCTGCTTCGATCGGAGTTTACAGTCACCCACCGTCTAATAAATACCTATATTGGGTTCTCTGTAAGTTCGGCAGAAGATAGCAATGTCCAGCTATAGGATATGTGGGAGATTAGAAATACTGATTTTCTTATTATGCAGAAATTATGTAAAATTACTCTTATAACAGAGGTAAAGGGACAAGCAACTTTTTCTTTGGAAACTAAATGAGAGAGTTAAAATGCCGAATATGGTTTTAAAACTGTATTCGAAAGTTTTTTTATATAAAACACCAATTGTTTCAACAATAAGTATAAGTACATGGGCCTAGAAACAATAAGAATTAAGAATAATCAGCTATGCTTCCGAGAGCAAATACTTTTGATTAGGGGGGAAGGCTAACTAGAACATACAGAGGAGATAGCACAGCAATTTTCCCTCCAGAGAAATGAAGAGTTTCATTTAGAAACTTTATTAATTTAATTTACATTAGCAGTTCTCAGTTCTTAAAACATTCTTCGTAAACTGGATCTATGACAGCTAATGATAAGATAAGAATTTTCAGTTATCAAGCCCAAAAATTAATTCCTTACTTGTTAAATCAAAGAAACTGCCCGTCATTGTCAAGGAGTGTGGTATACGTGTTACGACTGCATGTAGGAAGTCTTTTAATACTAAAGGATCCGCTTCCTATGAATAAATACAATGGAGGTATAATGTTACGTTACCCGAGCGTATGTTTACGCTGTTCCAGGAGGCTGTGCTTCACCTGACACATTGCTTATTAGCAACCCGAGCATCGTCTGTAAACAGAAGGCGATTAAGGTGGGAATAAACAACGGGCACCGTGGTACCGTATTATTGCAAATTGGACGCATACAAAACAACAAGAAGTGGTAATTTGTAGGGAAAAATAGAAGCATTTAGACTACCGTATGTGCTACCACTTGTAGCTACGAGCACAAGCCCTTTTTCACTCCATTCATATTTTCACGTAGTCTTGCAGCCATTTCCAACCATATTGCTTATGTACACTCTCCTTCGTCGTTGTATACAAAATATTTTAAATGTAGAGTAATATAAAAATCAATGTTTTATGAAATGTAATTGGAGGCTGGTGCAAAAATAACTGCATACTTCACATTAATAAAATACACTTGTCACAACGTTGCGAAAAAAGCACATGAAATTTAGTTCCAGTAATATTATTTATTAATGATATTTAAGGTTAGGGTTATAGAATCGAAGTTATGTTTGTTGGTAAAGAAACAAAAGTTAAACAAACGAAACAAAACAATGTAATGGCGCGTACACTTTGAGTACGTTAGTGTTTCTGTTTGTTTAAATGCAGTTAACAAAAGAAAAAAGACTTACGCTTTGAAAACTTGATATAAAAATGGAGTAACTGATGTTTAGAAAGTCTGAAGAGAAATTTCCCCTCTAATCCACCGTCACGTAAAACTATTTACGATACAAGTTTGAATGGAAAGATACTGTTATGAATGCACCTTAACGAGGGCGACCTAGGGAACACGAATGGAGTAACTTGAACTTTTTTCTTTTTATTGGGATGCAAAGTCGAAGAAAGTGTACAAAATAGAAGTTCTAATGATATGTTAATAACGCTTTGAAGACAAAAAAGTGAAATAATGTAAATAACTATCTAAGTGTACGACTGTTTAATTTTGTGTTACTCTTTGTCGTGCTAATTGACCTTAACTCTTACAAAAGTAACTCTTCTTTTAATTGAAGTGCTGATTCAAAAACTATAGTTAACGTGTGAACGCTGTAATCAAATGCTACATAGTCATAATAACATTACACGCAAGATTCTCTTGAAAACTGCAGTTATTTACTATTTACACCAAGTTTATTGTGCAAAACACATTATTTAAAATTATAATATATACAAAAATTCTAAATGATAAAATAATTTTTTTTAAAAATGAAATAGGAAAACAATTTAAATATCTTCATATAACTTCAAATATTAACAAATATTTACGTACTCCACATTAATGTAAGATCATTAATCCGTTATCATTAATTGCAAAATAAAATTAAAAGGAATTCTACTTCCTTCACCTGAACTTTATAAACATTTAGCTTAGACATAGGTGAAATAGATCATTTGTATATGCGTAAATTGCGTAAATTCTTTTGTTACTAGTAATTTATGATAAATGAAATTGATTTTCTAGCTAATATTACTTTGCAGCTTAAATGCATTAAGCTATTCTGAATTTTTAGGAAAATGTAATTGCTTGAAAAATGTACTTTTTTATATTTCAGATCGTAGAAAGCAAACAATAAACAGAAAAAAAAAAACTTCGCAGAATGTTATATTTGTAAACGTTGGTGAAATATCCAAGTCTGACATATAAACTTCCTGGGGATAACAAAATTTAATTTATTCAGCTCTTTAAAATTAATAATATGGTTTAAAGGAGTTCCATACGAATTTATCTGGATCCTGAAATTAATGTCTAGATAATAACATTATCATTGGGATTTTAGATTTTTAAAATCAGCAATTTTTATTTTGAAGATTTTTGTAATGGATTTAAGTTAAGCCTAATAAACAATTACACCATTTCTTCTGTTAATATTTAGCATATAATTCATATTTCTTGATTTAGAAAAATATCGGAAACATTTTAAAATATTAACATATTCCTTATTAGTGTATCTTTTATGGGATAAACAATGAAGAGTGTGACATTTTTAAAAGTTGGTCTTTTTTTCTTATTCACATTTTATGGTAAATAATTTTTTTTTATTGGTTTATTCGCGGATGCTCTTTAGCATCTCAGGTCATCAGCGTCCCATTCAACTGAGGACGTGAAACGGCCGATAAATTTTGCTCAGAGGCCTCTCTTTCAGGCTTGAGGTTCTTTTTCGTGCTGTGAAAGCACGACACGGGACCCACGGCTTTACTTCCCTTCCGAAGGAAGCCATACTTAGGATTTTTATGTCCGAAAAAATCCATCGGTCCTGGCCGGGTTTGAACCCGCGATCTTGGGTTTAGGAGGGTCAATAATATAATCTTCAAAGAGTGCTAATATTTAAAATCATAATTACCAAAATTTAAAATATGCTTTTATTAAAAATTCAATTAATTTTACCATTAACTTTCTTTTGGCTACGACATATCTTCTTAAGTCCTCTATTTTGATGTAGTTTCTGCTATTTCTCGACACATTATAGACAGGTACTGCAGTAGGAGACAACCTGCTGCCATTACTACTGACCTCCAAGGTAACCTTGAAAAGGCTTTCTGCTCTTTTCATATTACCGAACTGGTCCCTTTAATGTATTTTCTTTTTCATTTTGGGAAGAAAATTTTGCCTTTTGGCTCTGAACGCACGCATAGCTTCTTTCAGTGGAAATGATAAACAATTTAAATTTTCATTTGCTATGTCAGTGAAGTAAGCTTTAAAGAAGAAAAAGGCACTGCATTTTAAAATTATTGCAAAAGTGATTTAACATTTCCATTTCATATCAAACTTTTCCATTATTATTGATGTACTGCATTTGTCCAAGTTTCCCAACGAGTGAATGTACTGGTTCTGGCGAAAGTAGAATATATTGCCGGAAGTACCAATCTTTCTAAACTATCAGAGAGATACTCATTTTTCCGATGTGCCGATCGGAATCCATCCTTACCAAAATCGGCTACTTGTGAATACACTCTAGCGTCTCTAACCTACCGCTTTCAATTCTTTATGTTTATGCATTTTCTAGAAATTCGTAGCCTTTGACTGCATGCTTGGGGATAGCCTGAAGTTTTAGTTTCATCTCAATAACTAACCACTTTTACCAAAAACAAATTTCACTTTTCTGGTAATTCCCTTACGATGATATCGCCAATATTTATTAGAACCATATCATGTCCTTTATAACAATTCTCCTTAGAGTACGAAATATAAGTTTTCAGAAGTTTAATGCTTTCTTTTTCTGACCAAAGTCAATGGCAAAGCCAGCCAGAAAAACTGAGCCAGTTAGAAACTAAGAGGTTTGATACAAAATCATACTGAGACATCACATCATCTAATTGTAGCTGACTATGATGCGAAAAATGTGGTAACTTTGTATTATAGATTTATCACTTTTTATAATTGAACATCATAATACGTAAGCAATATGTAACCTAACCTAACCTAACCTAACCGAACCTAACCTAACCTACCCTAACCTAACCTAATCTAACCTAAACTAACCTAACCAGTTGTTGGTAAACCCGAAATTCTGCACCTGACCCTCGAGTTAGATTTTTCAAGCAATTTAATGATAATAATTGTGACATTAAAATATTATATAACTTTAGCAGACTCGTTATGTTTTTCATTTGGCGCTTTAACAGAAAAGTAGGTGCCCACGGAGGAAATGATTTTGAAAACGGGAAAAATACCCCTAATTTCCTTTGTGACTGATGAACTTCACAATTATACAAGAGATGCATTTAAGATTATGGTACTAAGGGTATTTATACTGTTTAGAACACATAGCAGTGGGCCAGGCAATCCTCTCATTACTTATTTAACTAAATTACTCATAGTTTACACTTTGCAAAAAAAAAATTATTTTATGCAGAAGTAAAAACAGTTTTCTTTCGTATGTTATTAATATATCGGGTGGGGTGGCTCAGACGGTAACGATTGGGAAACGTATTTGGAAGATTCTAGGTTCAATTCCTGCGGCGGACTAACCAAATTGAAGTTTTCTGTGGTTTTCCTCAGTGCATTTTAAGAAATGGCAAATTCTTCTATTGCTTCTCTGCCGCGGATTCTCCGTCATTAATCATCATTCCTCTATCTTTGTGTATCTGCGTCGTCTGTGTTTATAATACCGAAGTGACCCTGGCGTAGAATTGATTAGACATTCAGGGAGTTCCTTAGTATACATGTGAAATATATGTGCTCTGTCTAGAGTAAATAGATCCCAGATAGGCGGCTGATGTGGGCATTAATGTGTAATTCCTAATAACGGAGGTTGGTAAATGCAGAGAAGGAAGTATTAGTAATAGAAAAACAAATGTTACATTTTAAACTGAAGCAGGAAATAAGGCTGCCTTTATTAGTTGAATAACTAAAGGCTGCAGAGCTATATTTATAAAGGCATTAGATTTGATAAGGATAATTATTATGTATAGGTATAAGAAATATCGTAGAGATAGGTATCAGAAATAGAAATAATTTGTAACTTGTAACTTACAAAAGGGTTTTGTATACATTTTGTGTAAAATATGTGAGAAAGAGACAGATGTATACCTGACGACTCGTCCGCAGACCGCTCCTTAGACAAGGCTGAAGAAAGGGTAAACTATCTTTTGTTAGGTCACGAACCTTCTGCCCAGGAAATACTTAGGAGTTGACAATAAGTGAAACATGTGGCCGTAACGGGACAGTATTTAACAAAGTCAGAGGTAGCAATAATTTAAGAGAAAATGAAAATGTCAGAACGGAGACGAAAATGTTTTATTACAGGAAAGCCGAAAAACAGCCCATCAACACGTGCTTAATCTCTAGGAACATTTAGGAATCTACAAACTAAGGAAGGCCAAAGATTTTCAATAGAAATCAGAATATAAGGAAAGTGCCGAAATTTACGACAGGTTGTTCTGGGAAAATTCAAGTTCGTGGGAAGACATTAGATCAAGCGGGAAAGAATAATTCTAGCCAATGGTCTTCGGATAAAAGTTAACGAATCAGGAGAACTTAGATACCAATAAATAATTTTAGGATAACCAATGATGAAAGTACAACACGAAAATAGATCAAATACGAGGGAATTTAATTTAGCGAAAGGCGTGGCGATGTAGTAGAAAAACTAGAGTACAGAAGTCAGAGGGGATTTCACGCATTCGGTAGAGACGCATTCTGAGGCGCATTTCACACTCGTAGAAGTCGGACATTCATAGATTCACATTTAGACATTCAGTAGAGGTACATTCACAGATTTACACTCACACATTCATAGATTCAGAGGGACATTCAGACATCCAGATATTCACTCAGGAAGCCAGTCTAAGAGAGTAGCGAAGTCAGCGGCGAACGGTTAGGAAATACTTTACATGGGAATAAAATATTTTAAACAAGTCAACCTTGTGTATTTTTGGGCAACACATTTCTCGTTCCCGTGGATCTATACCGATCCCGAAACACCCCAGTGGACCCTGAGATAAAATTCGACAGAATTGGAGCAAACGACGTCATCCGGTGAGCAGCCCGGCCGAGACTTCGAAACCACGATCAACCCAGCAGTCAACAACATACACCTACGCCCCCGCACCCATCAATTCCTGCTCCAAAACTTAAATTTTCTTGTGAATTTCAGCGCTAAGGTATTGTTTTCTAAACATTTTATATAACTGCATATTGAAAAATTTAAAAGTATATGTGACCTTTTTAATTATTTTTAATTGTTTATAAAGCTGGTAATATTTGCTTATTGCACTGGGCTTATATAATGCCAATTTATTTGGATTACTTGTTTTAAAGACCCAGATTTCCGTTGTACATAATTGTAGAAAATAACTTTGATTTTTATACCCAAAAGAAAAAGCTGTGAATATTTAACTACTTTTAATTAATATTTTGCTTTTAACAATTAACATCGAAATATTAATACTTTGTCGCTGTTTAATTTTAAAAACGTCACTCACACACGCTATTAATCACTAATAGTGTTTACCATAAAACATATTGAAGTATAAGAAACTTCTTATCACTTTATATTTTAATTTTTTTTCAAATAGTGGGAATATTAGTGAATATTTAGTGAATATTAGAAAACTCAAAACTCTAGGTTTTAATATATTTTACAAACTCACAGCATGCTTCACATCATCCATTCTATAAAAATAATGCTCGCCCATGAAATATGCTCACCTACACAAATTTTAATTAATATTTTATTTAATCAATAAAATTCAACCCCTCCTAACCATATTTTGAAAGTCGACAGATTTTACGTCATTAAATGTTTATATAAGTGTTTAAATTATTTGTGCCATTAAATGTTTATTGGCGATCTTGAAGGTCGCCAAATTCCCATCCCAACAAATCTTTTTGCAGGTCCGTATTCCCGTCATTTTTTATAATTATATGTGTAAAATAATATTTCCTTAGTTATCTGTGGTGTGCGAGATGTCCCGCCATTCAATAAAATTACTGCCCCGAAAGTAGCAAAGGTCATTAAGCAAACAAACTCAACACTAAACGTTATTTGGGTAATAAGCTTTAAAATATAGGAATTCCATAACATCCAAATTTAATTAGACAGATATTTTTCGAAACTCTATTAAGAAGAAACCTCTCACCACTCCTCTGTGAGCAGGTAGAATCCTTCCGTCTACCAACCCAATGTCCCTTCTTCGGAGGCTGTTGCTGACTGCTGTGTGGAGGCCACTAGTGGTGCTAGCAGCAGAAGCCGGTTCGTCTCCGGAAAAGGGGCATACACTTCTCTTGCCGATACTCAAATTATGCAGGCACACTTTATGAAACATTGTAAAACTGTAAAACAATCAGTATTGAATCAATTGTATTAGTTCTTCTCACTTTCTTACATTACGCCTTTTGTAGTATTCTCTACCGGAGAACCATGCCATATCCGATGAATTTACAGGTCTGTTTTCGAATTTAATTTAATTTACATCAGCTGTTCCTGCATGACTTGTCTTTGCCACTCATAATTTCTCGTTTACATGATTTTTGGTTCATATTAAATCGCGTGAATAGATTCAGGTAAGCTTTCTTAAGATTGCTTTGTAAATCCTTGCCCAGAATTCTCCAGAAGAATGAACAAAAATGAATTTTCGTTACATAAAGTTTCTCCGACATTTTAAGATTCCCTTTGAGATTCCATGAACTTGGAACCTCGTGTTGACAGAAGAGACAAAAACAAAGGCATTTTTCCAATTATAGAATTATGCACTAAGATATTACGGGTTAATTATTTTATATAGGTACGACTACTATATTTTTATATATGTATATTTTACTGCTCTTTGAAACTGCATTTAAATGTTATTTTCAACCATAATCTATAAAATAAGCTAAAATATGCTAGCCTGATCAAAAGTATTAAGCATCTAAAATGAACCCGTGAAAAAACAAAAGTTACATATTAAACTATGCACATACAATCAAATTACTCTAGGCAGCAAATTGTAACGGTACTGCAATAATGTAATTATTAGCCAATATCTTTTTTTATGACTGAAATAAAGGAAAATGTAACAAAGCGAACCGAAACGAAGCAGAACTTACTGTTATTGTTCTCTTTTATAAAAGAAGATTTGCTCAAGCGTGTAGTTAGGTACTAACACAATGATAGCTTAGGTATATAAAATATAGTCACTACGCGGTAGACGCAAAATCCTGCCAATCTGAAGCATGCTATTCCCAGTGTACATCTTTCATTTAGGGTATCTGTGATCCGTTAGTACAGGAAATTTCAGAATTTTTTATTAAGTCCCTTTGGAATAGTCATATTTATTAATAGTAGCATAAGAACTATCCAATAAAACGTTTATACTTCATATTTAATGCATCGAACTACAGAAATCGTTATATAACGGAATCCACTTCAATAAAAATACTGCTGTTATATTTTTTCCATATAATATTATATTATTTTTGTATAATGATAGGAAATCCAATATTTTAATTCACATAAGTTATAGATCACATTATACAAACAACAGTTTCAAACTTTTATTCTTTATATAAGCAATATTTACTAGATAATTTCACTTTTTGGGAAAATAAAACGCAAGATATTACAACAGGTAAGTTGACATTGAAAGAATAAAATGAGGTAATGTTTTCTTTACACGCATTAAACATTGCACTAAAATAGATTATGAAAAATTATTTCCTCATAGCTTGCTGACATTTTGCATGAAATATTTTGTTGATTTACGAAATTAATTTGAAAATATCCGATTTAGGTAGTTATATTGATTACACAAATTAATGTTCATAAAACAATATTTAAACGGAATAAAAATATCATAATCATGTACTCTAATGTTTACTTTATATTACAAACTCTTACATATATTTCATTTTAAATTGTGCAAATCTAAATGATAATTTTTAACTAAAACACAAAGTATACATGATAAATAGACTAAGGAAAAAAATTAATTGAATGAATATGTTTTATTTCCTTTTTATATTGCGCATTGTTTTGATCAAGTAATTTTGGCTATAACGTTGGCAGCTATTGCACTTACCTTAACAAGAAAATTTTAAAACAGTTTTCATTAAAACAGAAATTTTATTACAAGATTTATCTGAATCCGTCTAAGAAGGAAACTTTTTATTAAGTTTTGTTTTTCGAAATGTAAGTAATAATACCTGAGAAGGAGTGTATTATGTTTCCTTTCACTCTGTATATTAACTTTTCTCTAAAGTCTGGTCCTATATATGTATTAGTTATTGGGTTTTAATTGCATTAAAATGATGAAATTTATATATTTTTAATATTATTTCCAATTAAATCTTTATAAACACCTAACTATATGCGTTTTTACGATATGTAGTATGTATTATTTTCCACCGTCTTTGGAAATGTGTAACCTTATTTATTTTGGGGGCAAAAAGCCTGATTTAAAAATCGGCAGCTGAAAAAATGTAGATATAAAATATTAAAGTGATGAGCTAGTCCTGGAATGACGCTTGCGGAAAAGGTTTCATGCACATAGATGTAAAAGAAATATGTAAATGTAAACTTGAAAAGCTATCGTTCCAAGTTTACTTTTTAGTTAACTTTGCGACACTTATAAATGTTATATAGTTCTGCTCAATTCACTAATATTATGATACGTTATTCATACGCAAATATGACTGGAAACGTGTTTTCAGATATCTGCAAAATGGCAGTCCTGAAATGGGTAAACTGGCTATACACACAAGCATTCCTCATACTCATACCAGAAAGGAACCTTCTTAGTCAAATAATTTTTGTGCTCTAATACCAGGGGCTCTAAACACAGCACGCAGGCACTCTATCGTCTGCGGGGCCAAAATGCAAGTAAACGTTACTCTTATCCATATTTCATTGTTTATTCACAGGCTCCTCTCCTTCTACCAGTTAGATTATGATGACAGGCAACATATTGGAATGGTAGATGGAATTATATTTATTATTTGGAGTGTATACATAATAGAAGTGAATTAAGAGTTTTTATAATTCTAATTTTATTTTAGCGAGGGAATGGCGAATTTCTAGATGATTTTGTATCTTTAAGGTGAACTTCCGCAGGATAAGCAACTGTATCATCTTTATGTACCTAATAAAATATTCGTTATTATAAAGGAGCTCGAGTTGCATTAGCGTACTTTGTGGCTCTTTTATCAGCCTTACATGTCGCAAATTCTTTCCTTGCAGCTAAGCAGAATATTGTACGTTATGGTAGTGGCGAATTGTTTCAGCTACAGTAGTACTTTGGAAGTTCTGTTTATTGTAGTGTGTGAGATCGTAAACTTGCTGAGATCAGCGAAGACATCTTATATGCACTTTCCCAATCATGCAGCAATGTGTTCAGCACTTCCTAAATAGTGATGACAGACTTGTTCCAAATCTACTGCATAAGGAATCTGCATTACTTTTAATCAACCTGTAATTTCTCAAGACGCTACTAAAAAGCGTAGTGACTACTGTCTTTAATGACGTTTTTAATGTTTAAAATTATATTTATATTGTAGTTTTGATTAAGCTAATAACCAATAAGCTAACCCAATGCACAGGTGTGTATGTTCAGTTAGTGTCACTTGTTTCCCTAACAATTTTACTTTGTTCAATTTCCGTAGTGAACCGTTGGATGGATGTGTTCATATAAGTGGAAATGGATACTGGTAGAGCAGATATTCTCAACGCCCTGGGCGCAGAAACATTAAAGATAGCTAAACTGCTAGTTTCGCTATAATTCCAACCATACTTCCAGGAGAAACTCGGTGGACAATTAGAGATGTCTGCACAAGATAAAAGTCGAAATAGGTTTACAAGCTAACGTTTCAGATATTAGAATAAGCTATAGCACCATGTGGTTTAATCATTAAGCAAGCAGAAGAGGGTCAAACACAGAAGGAGGGAAATGTCCTTGAATATTCGGACGACCCCCCCCCCATCCTGTACTTTTATTGTTCTCTTTTATCTCTTCTTTTATAATCATTATACTTGATTATATATAGTATATATAGTCATATATAGTATATGACTTCTTTCATATTGTATTTCTTCGTTTCTATCTATATATACACATGTTTCTATTTTGAATTGGATTATATTTAGAAGTTCAGAGGGGGATGTTTTGTTACTTAAGCCTTGCTCAATGACTAGTCGTTTGTGCCTAAGTCCAAAATGGGGCCATCTCTGGCAGGAATGGCTGAGATATCGGGCAGTGAGACATTGTTTCTAGATAGAACATCCCGACGTTGACGGTGCGCACCTCTTTCATACTAGACACTGGGGCAGAAAGTCATCCTCACACCACACCAGCGCACCCGTAACAGAGCCAACGGAATGAAATGACTGCTTTAAGATAGCGAAAAATTTGCCTGAGCAAAACAATGAAGGAAATAATAATAATAATAATAATAATAATAATAATAATAATAATAATAATAAACACCCAATGCGAAGATGACCGACACCAAAAGATTTGAACCCGGAACCTCCCGAATGCGAATCTCAAGCGTTAAACCAGATCCACCTCTCTCCGTCTTTTTCATTTTTAAAGGTTTACGAAAGTTATCTATTCTAAACGTTTTATAGTTACTATGACATTAAATCTAAGGAGTTCGTTTTTACTTCCTACCCAGCCGTGACAAACTATTTAGTTACATTTTTTATTTAGTTTGTTTCACTTTATGTACTGTGAAGAGTTCTTGCTAAATATCCTCCATTCTCTTGTTCTTTGCTGCATCTCTGTGATAAGTTTAGATAAATTACGCCACTTATAGTAGACATAACCTAAGCCCAATATTGTTCGTACACTTACAATAGATGATTCTTACAATAGTTGTTATTTATGTTCAGGTATTTTTCAGCAATGTTAAGACCAACTTGACACTAGTAAGGTACATTTAGTTTCATTTGTTATAAGTATTAGCTTTCCTACAATATACAAGTTTAATTTGTTTCAAAATGGTTCAAGTAATTACACCTGGCACTCGGTTTGTTAACTCGCCTTGCCTACAAATCGAACCATGATGCACGGTACTATGAGCATTATACTTGACAGCAACACGCTGTCTTCCACCTACCATATATTATAAGGGATACCATATGGTTGTGAGTGAACCCTATGCTTTCTAAATTGCTTACATTCTTATTAAATAAACTTTGCTATTTAGTTCTGTGTACAGGGAACTCTGTGTTTTTACTCTCTTTCTTTACATTTATTTAAAAATTGTAGCTATTAAGTGATTGATTGACCCGTTAAGATTTATTCAAGTGTTCTGCTTCTTCTTGCTCTAGTTCTTATGCTTGTTGTTGTTGTTGTTGTTGTTGTTGTTGTTGTTGTTGTTGTTGTTGTTGTTCTTCTTCTTCTTCTTCTTCTTCTTCTTCTTCTTCTTCTTCTTATATTTTTACTTTTATTATTACCATCATCATCGTGGATTAAGCTTCCAAGATTTGCTCCTGTCTCATAAATTTTCAATCAAAAAGTTGAATCCATCGTTTTTTTGGTCTGCCCATATTTCTTTCCTCTTTTGGGTAATAATCCAATATAATCTTTGATATGCGATCTTCTTTCATTGCTTAAATTTGTTCTTACCAGTTATTTCTAAATTGTTTCATCGATTTAAAAATATTTAACTCATTTCTAATATCTCCATTTTTCCCTTTACCTAAGAGAGTGCAACCAACTGCACTTCTCAAAATCTCGTTTCATCCGCTTCTATTATCTTCTCTTCTTTTTTGGTTAAAACTACAAACTCACAACCATACAACAATATGGGGACCGCCATAACTTAGTAAAACTTTAATTTTATTTCTTTTCTTGTGCTATTTAATATTATTTTAAGTGTGTCTTATATATTGTTAAATGTGCTAAGATTATTACAAAGATATTCTTTTTCATACATGAGATATTACCCCCAAAAGAGTTAAAACCATTCACCTGTTCTATGGGTTTTTCATTAAAACTATTTTAGCTCTTACAGTATCTGTTACTCTAAATGCCAAGTCCTTAGTTTTATTTATTGATATATTGATATTAAAAGTTTTATAACATTGTTTAGTTTAAATAAGGCCTTTTGTAAACCTCCCGAATAAAGCAACGTGTCTAAAGTGTGATTATTTATTTCAAAATGTGAATTTAGAACTATAAATACCAGTTATAAATTAAAATAGAGGGCAAAAGCGAACAACTCTATCTTACAGCTCTGTTTGTAGCTGCTGTTATATCCTTCTTATTGAGGTACATCTATTCAAATATTGAGATACACCTGTCGGTTTCATTATATTCAAAAATTTATTCCTGTTTGCTTTATTAAATGAAAGTTGGTATATTATATTCCCTATGCTTTTAAAGTATTTGATTAACATATAAATCTACAATCTGAATAAGACCTGTCTTTCCTTAAACCAACTTGAACTTCTATAATAATATTTTCCACGATTACCTTAAGACGAGTTTTTAATATAGAGCATACATTTTATAACAGATAACAAATATGCTTATGCCCCTGTAGTTTACACGGCTTTGACGATCTCTCTTTTTGTAAATTGGATATATTTTTGCCATTTTCCATTTTCCTAGAATGTGTTCAGCTGTCCAACACATGTTTAATAAATGTAAATGACGTTGCTTTAGTTGAACGGATCCATGTGAAATTATTTCATTATTAATATTATCAGTTCCAGGAGTTTATTATTGTTTTTTATTTTTTTGTTTCTATTATGGGATGTTTATTAATTCTTCATAAAAATTGAATCTACATTTTCATCTACTAGTGTCAGAACTCTCTTTCTGTTTTTTTTTCAGTCCAGAGATCTTTAAAATAAGGTATATGTTTTCCATCTTATATTAAGTTTAATATCAAATTATCTTTATCTTATTAATCCGATATTTTTATATCTTATATGTCTTATCTTGACAATTATAGTACACATATTCTAAGTCACTGATATATTTTCCCCACAAACTTCTTTTAATTTTACGAGCTTTTTACTATAAGCGCATTTCTTTTTTATATTCAATTAAGTTATCATCTGTTCTCTTTTTTAAATATTTTACACGTGTATTTTTTCCTAAACTAACTTTGCTATATGATACTTCCAGATATTTAATGTTTTTCTATTATATCTCTATTTCCTTTTTCCAAATAATTCCGAGGCAACCTATATAATTGTTCCTTTTAATTCTCCCCATTCTTCATCAATATTTCAACTTACATGTTTTTCTTATATATACGTAAATTTAATCCTTATTGATAAAGATTCCTGATAGATTCATTTTGTATTAGGTGAATTTTAAAAGTTTCGTCATTGATTCTGTTTGGAAATTTATAGACAATGGTCAGAGCCAACATCATAATCTTTAAATACTCTTGTATCAATAATTAAATTAGAGTGCTTTTCATTAATTGTAGTATAATATATTATACTTCTTTGCGGATCACGTGCATTTATGTATATCTAGATGCGGGAAAAATGAGCTTGTTATTTTTAAATTGTTAAAATTTGCAAAGTAAATTAGCAGTCTTTCATTTTTGTGTGTGTGTATTATTTCTTCACTTTTTCCTATTACATTTTTATGGGTTTGTTTGCTACTCTGGCATTCCAGCTGTTATTAAATAATCTTTTGAATTGATTTTATTAATTTGATAATGCAGATTTTCATAAAATTCTATGCATTTTTACATTCGCCTGAATTATAGATACCTATTATTGTTATATAATTCCTTGCCGTTCTTAGTCTTATTTTCATTGTTCTTTCATTAAAATATTCATAACTATGTATTCTATTCTTTCAAGTCCTTCTTATTAATATAGTTGTCTCAACTGCTACTCTTTTCACTCGTGGTACTCCATTATGGAGCATTATCAATTTTCCTAAATGTTTTAATTTCTTTTTAGTTGCTGGAATGACGGTAACATATACATTCATTTATTCCAGTTCATTTTCTTTCAGAGATTCCTCTGCGATTCTAAATCTGTATTCTTATTTCAAGCCGAGAACATCAACGATGGGATAGGCCTGTTTCCAATATTTAAGAGACTTTTAATAACTTAATGCCCTTTGAGTACGTTATTGACTTTCTGCAGAGTAAGATGAGTGTAGGGTTGCCATCTTAAGGCTAAACATCATAGCCTTCAATTGTATTAACCCGAATTGAAGGGTCGCCTTGTCCGCTCTATTAAACCGTTTTAAATGTGTCCAGGCTCTGTAGAGATGAGTGTTTTGTTTCAAATTTGCTTTTTCTTGCCTGTTAATATCAATATGTACAAGATTATTCACTGAAATTGCTTTAATATCTATGTGAGCATCATGTTGACTTAAGTCGTTACGATATATTTCCATGATTTTGGGGGGCTTCTTATTAGGTTTATGGATGTCATCTATTATAGTCCAAGGTGTTATAGCGGGGCCCTACCATTTTATAAATATAAATGTCAAACATCTATTTAAGCTTTCCCAACAACTATGTCCATAGGTTCTTCATAAACTTGTTATAAACCATATTTTATAATTTATTATAACATAGAAGAAATATAGGAAAGAAAACAGATATATTCTTGATGAAAATAAAACAAAGGTAGCATAGTGCAGAATGTTGCTTTAATGAATGAGAAGAATAATAATACTAGAAATATCTGTAGAATTCATAGGAGATAGAAATAAGACAAGGAAAGTGCATATATGTTCGCGCATGTAAATCTAAAGCACTTGTAATAAAGCAATGCCAGAAGAGATTGCGAAAAAATTGAATACAAAAAGACAAACAAGACCTTGAGAGAAGGAGCAGAGGGGAAAATTACTAATAAATATATCAGATTAAAAAAGAAGACAGGAGACAAAAGTGAAAGCTGCATTTTAGTACTTTTATTTTCAAAATATCACACGCAATAGCACGTTTAAACTTAAATACACTTCTGGGTCACTAACATATATTTCTGAAAGAAGTATGAATACTAAGAATTCCCGGAAACGCTTCCGTTAGCTGTATGTATTCAGATCCTTGGAAATAATGAATAACCTGCACAAATTAATTACATTCCCAGCTCACAAACAAGACGTGTGGAGAAATAGTTTCGCTTCTAAGTATGCACATTTCCACACATGTAAAGTAGACACATACTTGAAGTATCTTGCTTCCTTTGTTCTTTTTTGGGAAATTCTAAGTAGGTTATTTTTGTTTTGTCTGCTCATTTATATACTGAGGATTTCGACCAAGATAAAATTCCACATAGAGCAACTGTGTTAAGCATTTCCATTTATTTATATTTTTACCATTACACTAGTGTTATGATAATAACTATTGTTTAACAATGAAAATGTCTTTTATAATGCAGCTGAAATAACTAGAATATGTAAATTAAAAAAAGAGTAAAATTTAAACAATTCATGCAATATCTAAGATTTTTATTTAGTTACTTATTGAAATCTAGTCCGAGTCAATTTAGTTGGAAAAAAAATTAATTTTTGAAAAAGTAGCGTAGTTAAAGTTCAATTGATAAAGTTATATCGTAAAAATTGGGGAAGTACACGATTAATTATAACGTTTGACTATTTTAATTAAGTGGATTAAAAAACTATGCTATTAGAGAATTAAATATTTAAAAAAACGTTATTTCAATCATTTCTCATGTTTGCATAAACTACATCAAATAAGCGCATTAATTAGAACTATAAAATCACATTTAACCTGAGGACATTTTAGATTGGAGTACCAAAAAGGACTATACTGCGTCTCTTATTTTTCCATGTGCGTTAACGATTTTATTTCCAAAATAATTTAATCCTACTACTTTTAGATCATAGAATGGATCAATAATCTATAATTAAAAATTGTTCTTATAAAATAAAGACAATGTTCTCAAAACAAACCAATTAACTTATATTAAACTGGATAAAAATTCCAAAATTGAAGAGGTAGCTGAAATACTATGAAGCAGGAAATAATGCTGCCTATAATTAATTTTATAACCTGAGGCTACAGAGTTATATTTATAAAGGCATTATATTTTAGAAGGATAATTGTTATGTATATATATATATATATATATATATATATATATATAAGAAAATCATTTTGAGATAAGTATAACAGGAATAGAAATAATTTGTAACTTGTAACATACAAAAGAGTTTTGTATACATTTTGTGTAGAACATGTTAGAAAGAGAATGTATACCTGACTCCACTCACTGGCCGCTCTTTAGACAAGGCTGAAGAAAGGGTAAACTATCTTTTGTTAGGTCACGAACCTTCTACCCAGGAAATACTTAGGAGTTGACAATAAGGGAAACATGTGGCCGTAACGGGACAGTATTTAACAAAGTCAGAGGTAGCAATAATTTAAGAGAAAATGAAAATGTCAGAACGGAGACGAAAATGTTTTATTACAGGAAAGCCGAAAACACGTGCGTTATCTCCGGGAACATTTAGGACTACAAACTAAGGAAGGCAAAAGATTTTCAATAGAAATCAGAATGTAAGGAAAGGGCCGAAATTTATGACAGCTTGTTCTGGGAAAATTCAAGTTCGTGGGAAGACGTTAGATCAGGGGGGAAAGAATAATTCTAGCCAATGGTCATCGGATAAAAGTTAACGAATCAGGAGAACTTAGATACCAATAAATAAATTTAGGATAGCCAATCACGAACATATAACACAGAAATAGATAAAATACGAGGGAATTTAATTTAGCGAAAGGCGTGGCGATGTAGTAGAAAAACTAGAGTACAGAAGTCAGAAAGAAGATTCACGCATTCGATAGAGGCACATTCACACTCGCAGAAGTCGGACATTCATAGATTCAGAGGGACATTCAGACATCCAGATATTCACTCAGGAAGCCAGTCTAAGTGTGTAGTGAGGTCAGCTACGAGCCGTCAGGAAGTAACCTGCTAAGTTAGTAAATAAAGTAAATGTTCAAACAGTGCCGGACGTATTAATACACCGAACAATCTCCTTCCCCCCCTAACGACTTTCAAGTCGTTAAAAACAGTCCAAATTTACCCTGAGAACACACCCATCAATCCCGTTCCAAATTGGCGACCAACTGTGGGGCCAACATAATAACCGTTCCAAATTGGCACCCATCATCCCCCCTACATTTGAGTAACAACCATAATAACCGACTACAAATTAACGACCAAACTGTGGAACCACAATCCGTTCCAACTAAAAAATCAAAATGTTATATGAGATAGGAGTTTGTATTTGCTTATATTGCTACAAAATTTGGTTTTATTATTTCATCTCTGTAAATTGTAACTTTATTAAAATAAGTAATGTGATAACTTAGAAAGCACTGTTGTACCAAAGTATGGCAGCTTAGTTTTGGAGTAATCTCTGTACTTTTGTTCTGATAATGATTACTAAGTTGCGTTTTTGCAACTGGTTCTCCAAACTTAGAAATAGCTCATAATTTCCTGCTGATAGCCCGTAGCTTCTTAATGTTAAACAAAATTAATTATGACTTTATAGGCTACCAGTCAAGCGTTATCTGGATTGTCAGTTACGCTTTCGGCCATCTCGAATCGGAGACCTTACCTCTAAAATATTGTCACCTGTAAGCATCTGTTATTTTCATTAAATTTTTACATGGAATAGACTGGAAATATTGTATTACAGCTCTATTTTCTAAAATCTCCAGCTCTAAAATGTGTTCAATTCAAAATTCAAAAATGTATACGGCTTAATTACAAGAGAATTTCTGCTTTATTAGTTACCCAGATATGCATAGAATTTTATGAACCATTTAGTTATTTCGTAAAAACTCCATCAAAACATCTTGATCTCTGAGGTGTTCCTTATATTCCAATAAATTCTGGCAAAGTAAAAGTGGTTACTGCTTGGTTTTTTTATTCCTAGCAGAAAATCACCAGATGTTGTTAAGAATATTTAAAAATGATGAGACAGATCTTCCACCCCCGACCCCACAAAGAAACAAATTTGCAAGGAAATATAGCGAACTTATATTGCCCAATTCTTGTAATGTCTTGTGCCTTGTAAAATTCATGAAGCGTACTCTACTATTAATATCTAGCATACACGGTATAAACATTCAGAAGGGATATAGGTAACCAGAGGTTTAATATCCCAATAAATTATAATATAAATATGTAGGAAACTTCTTTGTAAAAGAAAGTGTCTATAGAACAAAATGTCGCTTTTGCTTTCGGGCCTCCGGGGAAAGACGCGAGTTAATACAACAAAAAGGTGCACCTGCGAGAATGGGTCAGGGAATACTCTTTTGTATTTTAGAGAAGCGACAAAATGCTTTAGGTACTGTTGAATATTCCTTAAGAGATGGTAAAACAGATGAGCGTATTCTGGCATAGTGTGGACTCGTGATCGAACGCCCAGCTATAAGGAACGAGGATTTTAAAATATTGAGTATGAGCGCCTTGACTTGGGTTTTGACTAACCAATTAGAGCCTTGAATTATAAACAACTGGAGTCCGTAGGTTCTGCCATGAAGCCCCTGTCTGAGCTAAGTTAGGAGTGTGGTCCAGATTCGAATTTATATATAATGGGAAACTTTATCTAAACACGCACTCAGTCTTTGATAGGTAGGAGCAACTATCATACAGTATGTGGAAGGGAAGGCAGACAGTCTTTGGAAGGAATCGTACTTCGAGAACCTCCCTACGCGAGATGCACAGCTACACAATGTCATAACATCTTGAACTAGTAGAATATTACATGAACATCCGCATATTTCGCGTACTAAATTAACGTCAACGGCCAAAGCATCGCACCAGGAGGTATCCTGATGGTTATGGTTCCAATAAACTCATCGATAAGTCTATGCAGCAGAGATTTGTTCTTCTCCTAATCAACCACCACCCTCCATTTTCTCCTCTATCCCACGACTCTGACTGAGATCGCTAAATAGCAGAATCGGGCCTCGTAGGTTATCGTCATGTGCAACGATTAACCGCTTTGTGACCACACAAAACAAAACAGTTACAAGTGCAACTTTTCAGATTACAGAAAGACTTTATAGAAATGAAATAAAATAAGTTTGTAAAATTATATTTTAAAATATATTCGTTATACAATCAAACGTCTTCGGTATCCAAAATATTAATAAGAAAATTATAACAGTATTTATGTGAAAAACTAATTTATAATATGAGTTCCTGTGATGTTATTTGTTATAAATAATTTTTCACATTTAAAATTAAATGTGTTATGAATTTACCATTTCTTTCATTAAGTTTTTACTTTAATTTTTAAATATACATCTACAGTGAGAATCACATTATTTTAAAATTATACGCTCAATATTTTAAAATTATTCTAATAACTCTTTTTTAAAACTATTTTGTATTTATATATTTGATCCTCAAAACAAAGTTTTAGCTGTTATGGTTACAGCATTTCTGTGGAGAGGTTTTGCAAATTTAACTTACCGTTACTTTCCACAATGATGAAGCAATGGCGTAAGGAGTGGCAGGGAAAACCGGAGTACCCAAAGAAAACCTGCCCAGGCGCTCTTTTTCCGTCACTAATGTCACTTTCGGTCGCTGTGCTCAAACTCTGGTAATCCAACATCTAGACCAAGGCGCCGCCAGTAATACATTAAACTGGAAAATTAATTTTCGAAAAATAACTTCCAAATTAAAATTGCGTATTTCTACGTTCAAGTGTATGCAAAACGTCCTATATTTTAGTATTTTCTTTTGAATAGTGTTTAATGTTTGTTTTTAATATTCAAGCAGCACTGGCAATCAGTATTTTAATGGCAATTTTTTTTTCGGAGGGTGGTTGTGTTGTCTGTGTAAACGAATTCAGAAAATCAGGCATCTTTTTAATAAATTTGAAACTTTGTTCATGATTTTTCAGTTATATACTTTGTTTAATAAATTTATTCCCATATATATGTAAAAGCATACATAAATACTTCGGAATATAGATTTAATTCCACAGTTTTTTTCGTATATTCGCAAAAATATCAAAAAAGGCATTAACATTTATCAGTAGCACTGTGTGGAAAATGAAAAATTGACATAAAATATAATATTACTTAGAATTTAAAGTAGTATATTAATCAATCACCATTCTATTTTACAGACGAATTCCTGTTATTTAACCATATTATGTTATTTTATGTTTTATTGTTTTTATAAGGTGTAATTGTTTTGTATTGATAAAAAAATATTTTGCTCCACACTAAAGCTGAAAAGGACTATGTGAATTTCCTGAAATATAAGCAAGCAAATAAATAAATATAATGAATATAATTTTCAACACAATGAAATATTCATTATTAATTTAGACACTAGAATCAAACCCACCGTTTTGTGATTTTTTTCCTAGGGCACTTGATAATGCGTCTTAGGATGAAGTGTTATTTTTTAACTAGCCTTGTCTGAAAACATTAAGGAAAAGTTCCGTGTTACTGTGTTTACTTGTAAGGCAAAAGTGAATCTTTGGTATGTTTTGGAGGCTAAAAGAACGAATGGGAAGAAGAATTTTATCCGCAGATAAGAAGATAAATGGGAGAACCTATTAATAGAAAAAAATATGAAATAAGGACTTACTTGTAAAGACAAAACTTCCTCTATGATTTTAAAACTTAGTAACATTTGAGTTCAAAGTCAAGATGAAGATTCCTTTCATTCTAACCTGAGTACGGTATTTTTTCAAACGTCATTAAAATAGGGATCTTTAAAATGTCATACGCACTTGATTGGAGTATAATAAACAATTCGGCGCCATTACCATTAATTACATTATTGAAACTGAAGCTTGCAGTAAGAAGAAAATATCAATGTTTAATATTTAACAATATAGTACCTTCAGCTACAAACCAAGAAGAAGAAAAAAATTGTGTCGCATTTTCAAATGTTCAGTTTTCTAACTTGAGGAACTGTATTGTGAACATTTATAATAAACGAAGAATAAAAGTCCATCTTTGAATATTTCCAGTTTAAAGCATAATTCTTAAAAACAATAACTTCTCATGGGAACGTTGCTTTTACGCATTAATTCGAGACACATTAATAAATAAGTTATTTCGAAATTGAAATAATAAAAGATCACTATTAGAGTAAGGCTGTTTAAGGGTATTTTATAATATGAGGAAAAATATTAGAAGCTACAGTGGTAGAAACCGTTGGTTACTGGTTAGCATTGTGGCTAACTGAGCAAACAGCTGTACAAATTGTGTAATTTAGAGCCACATCATGTTTCAGCCAGAAAGTAACGGAAAGGCATGTCAGTTGGGCTTCCTGAAAGAGATTTAAGCACAGCTTGCTTAACGAAGTAAAATGTTGAATAGCATTAAGCAGTTTATTAGGAAAGTCCAGATTTTTTAACGGGAGAAGGAAACAAGCTATAGCTTTATTTATTTTAAACTTAAAACAATTTTTTTTCTAATGAAACTATTACATAAAAATTTTTGTCATTCATGTTTTAAGAACATGTTTAAACAGACAATGAAAAGCGACATGTTTATCAACAGAAAGGTGGGCTATACAATGGGTTCATTATTAAAGAGAATAAGACTGTACTACGATTTGTGTTATATGCTAATTTATTATCAATAAGTACTTAATGTGATGTAACCAATATAACGCATGTTAAAAGGACGGTTCCCTTAAAAAGCATCTGTAATGGTTATCCAATAAGTTTGTAAACAGTGTTTATTATCAATTACTTTGTAAATGTTAACAACATATTCTTTCTTTTACTGTCTGCAGCTTCACAAACTATTCTGAAAATTTTTTAAAAGTAAGAAAAAAAGTACTTTGAAAAGGACATGCGAGTAATTATGAAATTTAATTCTTAAAAGAAAATATGACAGTTGAAAGAAAATAATAAATAATCAACATTTTTATTATTTCATTTAAATGCTTATTTAGAACATCCCTATTGTATCAGATTTGAATTCAATTAAAAATTGGTGAAGGGCGCCATTATGGACTATTTATTTCTTTTATTTTAACTTTCAAATTTTGATTTAAACGGTTGGATTTAGTGCTATTTAATTTCTGTATTTAAAATAGTGTTAAAATATTTATAATATAATGTGCCTTGTTTCAAATAAAATCATAATGATAAAAAGGAAAGTTCATATAAGAATACATCACACTTTTCATACATTAAGAAAAGAAAATAAACATTTTGAATCTAGGTGATGAGAAACTAGTTCACTGAGTTCCTTTAGATTTTGAAGACCCAACAAGAGAATGGAACTGTGGAATCTCACACAAATATTGCAGTATGAATTCTGGAATTTCAACATAGTCCCAACAAGAATCTATTATTGAAAACATTCTTTTCTTCCAAAAGATTATGAATTACAGATGTATAAGGTGTTTTGCGCGTTTCCTTCAGTGAAATTAGTGGACTTATCAAACTATTCATTGCATATGAGACGTCTAATTCACAGTTCCACGAGCATTCTGTTTTAAGGTATTCTTAGGATAATACGAGAAATGGGCACTTAAAGCAGTAACTTTTAAGATAGAATTAACTGAAATCTAGAAACAGTTTAACCCCAAACTCATGAATAGAAGTGTACAGCAGACGAATAAAGTCCACTGATATCACCAGTCAAAAAGTAATTAGAGTTTATCACAAGCATTATCACGAGAGGGCCTGAGATAAAAATTTAAATATGATTCCTCTAAAGTTGGCTTACAAAATTGTAATAATTGTATATTTGTACTTACCTTTTTCAAGCAATCTTAAGACAGAAGAATGCAGATTGTCAGCAATGCGAATAGAGAAGAGCAAAATACGTGTTTAGGACTATTTCATGCACAAAAAAGAAAAAAAAAAGTTATACATATAGTAGAAATTCGTGCAAAGAATATTGACACTTGTATAAAATGTTATACTTATGGATATCTATTCCATTCAGAAACCGTGAGACTGAAATGGACAAAAGTCGATATTACAATCGTTACCATTCGATTTTCTAATACCAACTGAGAGAAAAGAATATAAAATACAATGTCTTTATTTTTATTTATTTATTTTTTGTCTATTTTTTGATTTGGAATTCCTAATGATAAGGTCAATTTTTACATTTGACGCTTCATCAAAAACGCTATGAAGAATTCTTCATTTTGCGTTATGATTGTCCATTGTCCATGTTTTTGTTGCTATCAATAGCTTCCCAGTGCCTCTAGCAAAAGTGATCAGTGATGCGTGTTCAGGAATTATATAGTTGGCTACACTGACCGCAAGACAATGCACGTCGCGTGATAAAACAAGATTTGATCATATATTTTTTTTTTCGATAATTACATTCCGTAATTGGGCTTGTTAGGTCAAAATTAAAATTTTGTTTCGTTTCATTGGCCGATTTTAAGATGACGTCACATGAGTGAAAAAGTCACCGTAAAATAATAATCTAAGAGAAATGTCCGAGCATTTCAGTCGGTTTCAGCAGATCTCAGCGCTATTCAGAACTTAAGAATATTTCTCAACTTGAAAAATCTGCATTTGATTGAGAAAAGCTCTTAACGTATTTGAATTCAGCATAGCAGCATGATTGGAAGCATCTTTTAACATCCAAATATAAAAACCCATGCAGGGTGGTGTATTAAATTGTGCAAAAAGTAAAAATTGATGTGAACAACTATCGTAATGTCTTCTAAACCTGATGTAAAACTTATATAAAATCTACTCCAAGAGCATAAAAATAAATATTAAAGAAAAACTAACCAGAAGATAAGCAGGATTTAAGACCGACTGCTAAACAAGTATTATAGCAAATAATGAAAAAAATACAAGAGTTCTATCAAGAAATCTAGTACTTAGACTTCAATGACTTCATCAACGCATTCGTCTTAGTCAAACACATTTTTTTTTTTTTTTTTTTTTTTTGGTTGACACTGCTCAGAGCTCAAGGAGTAGAAGAAAAATATAGGTAATAGTTAAGATATACAGAAACTAGTTGACCAAGAGAGCTTAGACTTTATGCTTGTAAGAATAGAGAGATAACTGGATCCTATATGTTGAAAAACTTTTCATAAGCCTCCTTGATAAAATTTGTAAAATTATAAATGATAAAAAGATATCCAACCTTCGTTTCACATATGACCTTATTATAACCCTGGCAATATCAGCAGAATAACCGAAAGAAACAATGAATGAAATATACAGAATGATTCAAAAGTCGTCCGCCACAAGACAACTCCCTTATTAGTGCAGGTATCGGAAAAGGAAACAGGAAGAACTTGTTGCAAATGAATAATTTTAAATCAGTTATCTTAACCGCATCCGGATATATCGTCAAAAGGATGGCAACCAGTTTGAACACTTAGGAAGTTAGTGAGCAAGCAGATAAATTACAGAATTTGCCAGTTCAAGTGATTAAATATTTCAGTTTGTCATAATGACTGACTAAGAAGCTCTTCAAGATATCATTCATGATATAATCAATTTAAGTTGTGTTTTCAAGCAGACTTTTAACGGCACTTTTTAATCGTCTTTTCACATTTGGATAATTCCTATAATTAACCTCAATGGTAAATCTTACGTTGCAACATTCAAGCACATTATTTAAACTTACGTATTTCCAACAATGTTCCTCTCTTTTCTTTTTCGATAACTAAACTAAACAGAGTTGTCCTATGGCACAATACTTTTGAATCATCGTAACATCGAAGTAAACCTCATTCATACTACTAGAAATACTAAACTTATAATGACATTCACAGAAAATACGCAATAAACAGCAAATACAAAGAAAATTTTCACAAATACATAGTTTAATTAATTGTACCGCTAGCAGGAAAGATGCAATTGAGATTTGGGAGACATTTTTTATTCTCATTAATAAAAGAAGCAATGAACACCGTTATTCCCCCAATTTTTCGGTATAAACCTAAACTTTGACTCTAGCTCAGATGGGAAAACACGCAGAAAAGTTGTTAAAAGAAAATGGAAAACAAAACTCTTAGACATCAGACTGTAAGACATGGTCAGCAATCAAGAATTGAGAGTAAGAACAGGAATAAAGGATGCTAACAACACAGACAGCTGTCTCAAATTATGTATTACGATGCCCAAACCGATGGACTTAACCGAGTTATAGACTGGGATCGAAGCATTGCCACAGAAACTAGATAAAGAAAGTTGAACGATAACTTAAATATGACTTTTGAGAGTCCACCACGCCGAACAGGGAAGAGACCATTCATGAAAAAGGTATCAGAGAATATAGTGGCAACCCAGGAACGCACTGATTCCTTCCTTTCGATTATTTTCTTTCATGACATCAGAGTCAGGGAAAATTTCATAGGGCATTCTTTTTACACGAAAACTAGAAAAATATATTGGTATCGTCGTGGTTAGACTGGGTGGCTCCTATCAAGAGAGCCAGATTCGATCCTAGCAGGTGTAAATGGTATTGTATTGACCAAAGTGACATCTGGGAATGTTTTCTGTGGGTTCTACGGTTTCCTCTGCCACTTCATTCCACCTTCATTATCTTCCCCTTATTTCTTAGCCCAAACTGCCGTTCGTATAATTTCACTCCTCTCTTCTGGTTCACTATTTTGTCTAGTTGTTCATTGAAATAATTTGATTACGTTCCATTTCAATCAAGATAAATCTTACTACATAGCTTTTACATTACATCCGCCGCTATGGAAAATGCTCAGCTTTGGTAATATTTAAAGAGAATTCTAAACAATGGGGATCAATAATCTTTTCTACTAAAACCTCCTTTTGGTGCGGTTACATTGCAATTTGTGAATCTGAAAATACTTTAACAGTTTACGTGCAAGTTCTCAGATTGGCAGCTCTGGTTGTATTTAAGTCGTTGTGGGCTACACTTCTGATCTTCTGTGGTACTAATATAAAATACTTTCTGAAGGTTTCTGATATTGCATTTATGTTTTTGCCTTGGCACGCCCCCCCCCCTTGTGGTCAAATCAACAGTTTTTATTGAAAATAGATTTTACACACGTTACACATCACTGAAAATTGATGTTCCGCCCTATCCAAGATTTCAACTCCGATGTGTTTAATCATTCCTCCCGGGACGAATACAAACATTTTATTCCTTTTCTGCTTTTTCAGATTATAATTATTCTCCATTTTCTACCTTAAGTGACTAAATCTCGCTCTTATACAGAAAAGGCTCAATTGATGTGATTAGCCATCAGGGAAGGATAGAAAATAACAAATAATTGTAATTGAACATAATAAGGATAATTTATATATATACCGGTAAACGTGGTCAAGAATAATAATTATCAGCTGGCTGCTGGTAAAAGAAGCGACTTTAACTGAAATGAACATTTCAATACAAGCCTGATTTTTAAAAGTTTAATTAAAACTGAGTTACTTTATAAAGAAGATTTGGACATTGTAAAGCTCGGAAAGAGGTTCAGGTGCAATTTTTCCAATAAAGATTTATATTACGTTCAGTCCAGGAAAGTATGAACAGTTAGGAGCCTTATGCTCAATTTTTTCTACTACTTTTTATGACCTAACGAGCATTTTCAGCTTTTAAGTTTAATTCAAGAATAATTTCTAAATAGAGAATATTATTTTCTCAGAGGTCTGGGCTTCTAGAGAAGATGTGTTAACTAACTTTGTATAAAGCTTAGAGAGTTTCTAATGAAATTGAAAGATAGCTGGATGCTTTTTAATAATCTTGAAAACTAAGCAAAAGCGTGGGACATCTTGCTCAGTTTCAGTAATGTCCATATAATATTATATCCGAACATTAATCTTGATTTTGTACCAATAAAAATTTAGTTATGCCTAGCATCAATAAACTTAGAAAAGCGTAATAATGTATTACATTTTAAACCTATAAATAAATTATCATTGTCATTTCATTTAAACTTATTGCGCTTAAGCTATAAAAAACGCTTAGAATCCCACAATAAGCAAGAAAAATAAAAACTTCTATGCAATAATCTCAGACTACACCGTTGCTTTTGAGCGGGTTTCCTTTGACTTTAAAAACTACTTTCAGTTATTTGCAGAAATGACAACGAGAACATTTTATGAACTTCGAACGGTAATCGAAACGGAAACTTAATGTGAGTGAAAACTACATTAACAGTTTGCATCATTGATATCAAAAATCTCTACAAGTATTTTATCATTAAGCTAACGTATGTCGTAAACATTCCGTTGTTCAGGTATTAAGTTTTTGAAATAAAATTATATAGCATCTGCTAACATATCTAATATCGCCAAACTATCTATTCTTAAGTTCCGTAAGATATTTTGTACTATTATCATAAAGAAGTGTGACTCATTAGTCACTGAACAATTAAAGAAATATTTTCACACTAATTCGAAAATAAATTGAGCAGAATTTATGAAATCGTTTACCATCACATTTGATGCAGCTTACGTAATTGAAAGACACGTGAATTTTTCGTATCGTTTTGAAAAGTATATGAATTGGATAATTTGATTGTTTATTTTATTTCATTTACTTAAATTTTAAGAAAAAATTGAAATTTTCAACATGCCAAAGCCTTAAAACACATGCCAATATTCCAGGTGTTCAACACTAACCGTCAAATAATTAAATAGGCTTTTCCACCACGTTTCTTTTAATGAATCTTAAGCACACACCTCTCTGGATAACATTAAATTTTAAAAGATAATGAATAGTTAATAAAGATTGTTTTTTCGTTCTGTTAATAATATTTCCTTAACTGTTAACAATGCAATATAAAATTATATTGTTATTATTACTGATACTATTACTACTACTACCACTACTACTACTACTACTACTACTACTACTACTACTACTACTACTACTACTACTACTACTACTACTACTGCAAATACTACTAGTACAACAACTATTATTACTGCTATTACTACTACTACTATTACTATTACTACTACTATTACTACTATTACTATTACTACTACTATTACTACTACTACTACTACTACTACTATTACTACTACTACTACTGCTGGTGCTACTATTACTTTACTATTACAATTCTTATATCTGGCCCTTATCAATGAAGAGGTCATCGCGTTTTATAGCGCTTACATGCTTTTTACAGCATATGATATAATTTTGTTGCATTAAGTTGCGCAACGTTGTTGTTGCATCATCTTTATTCATAAAAAGAAAACCCTACCACTCTACAATTAGTTGCATTAGAGCGAACCATTGAGGTGTTCCACAAAAATGCGGGTTTGACTCTTGGCAACAAAACATACTCCTCTTCTAGAGAATGTAAGTTACATTAACATCTCAAAATATTAATATGTACCTATCAGATTTTGTCCCTTCGGGAATGGAAATATTAGCTCGCCAGTTAACAGGCAGATATTTGATACGCGATAGCATGTAATTGTGGTGATTGACGGCAATGAAATGAATGAAAATCAAAAAGTAATTAACATCATTAGTTATGTTAAAAAGCTGTTGTTACCCTATGCACCTAAAATCTTTACTGGGTTCGCATAAGAGTTTATTCTTCTTATGCACAATAGCGCTCCTATTTCATTTTAAACAAATGCAACATAATTCAATTGAGATGTTTTTTTTTATCATAACTATATGAAAATGTTCAAATAAACATTGTGTGTCCTGAAATATTTAAATAAATCTAGTGCTTTGTGCTATTCCAATCCATTCTAAGTTTAAAATAATATAGAAATGGTTACTAGATGCATCCTTTTTTAAACCATTTGTGTTGCTTATCACCATTTTCGTTGCAAGGCCAACAGGATTTATATTACGCACACGTGCACACATATAAACATATTTGAAATTGAGTTAAACCAAATTTAATCTTTTCTCATAAAACAGGCAACGAATTTTCTGGATAGGTCATGTCTTTTTAGATGCGCCGCACTTATCCCTTCCTCTTTTCTTTTTCTTACATGGATCGTTTAGCTTGACGACCTTAGTCTGAAAGCATCAAGGCCGGCCGGATGGGTACATGGATACATGGAACAATTTATTTCCTCTACCTAAGGCGAAATTCCTGCAGTACTATAAGGAAACAAATTATTTGGAAGATACGAGACTTCAAAAAGTTCTAATTTAAGGACTTTTTTTTCAGAAAGGAAGAGAAATAATAGCTCATGTCTATTTGTATTACATTTAGCGGGTGTTTATTTAATGGTTGCCGGACTCCCAAGGAGTCGTTGTTTCGTTTCAGGGTTATAATATTAGAAGTATATAATGACTAGAGGTATATTTTTTTAAAAAAATATCTTTTAAGATTCATAGAAAATTATTTTAAAATGTTGGTGCTTTATTTGTTAGAGTCATGCTTGTATTAAAATTATAAATATTTTCACTTAAACAGGTAACAACTTTGAATCGATTTTTTTATTGGATATTCATTATTCACTGAAGTTAAAAAAATGTTTAATTTTTAAATAAATTTTAACGTTCTTCATAGCCGCGAATAAAAATATAAACGAAAGTTGATGAATGAATGTGTAAATAAGCCCAGAACCAGCAACTGTTGAAATTATCTGGCATTCATCTTCTCAGGGTAAAGAAAAACCCCAAAATACCTAACTCAGGCAACTGGCCTTATCGGAATTCAAATTAAAGACCTTTGAATTTGAGGCAGACACGCTGAACACACGACTAAGAAGAGGGTGTAAACGTTTTTCACGAAAACACTGGAAGTTATAGATAAATGTTAAAGCACTTTCCTTCAAACAGGTATGCGAATGCTTAAATGCTCTGTCTGCCCTGGCATTCGCAACAGGTTTGAACTGCGGTGGATGCCAGGGCATCGGGGCTTTTATGGAAATGAAAAGGAATATCAGTTAGGAAGAAAGAGTTTTGATACACTCGCAATTGGAATCAGCATACTGTTGCTAAGATTACGATAAAAGCATGAACTGAGGAGGAACACCGTTTAAGGTGCCAAATCTATCCTGGACAAAGACAAGATAGGAAATTGGTCCTAGGCCCAAGCAACACTCTTTCCACATATCTCCTACAAAATTGTAGAAAAGAGGAATTAGGAACGTGTTGCGTTAATTACTGAACACTTTCACTTCAGGAAACATCAACGAAAAGTGAGACTCTATAAAAATGAAACCAGTTATAGAATGGGAACAGGACGAGGAACCTGCCTTGTATATCCTGTTTGATTGTCCATCCCTAGTAAGTATGAGACTTACTTTTTCTATAACCAGGGAAGACTTGGAAATGGACGCTGACTATGGAACCAAAATATTGCAAATTGTTCAAGGAACATATTTTGGAAAACAATGAATGCGTCTTTCTCAATGGGATAGCACAATACGTCTTATAGGCTGATGGGGGTTATCCAACCACCTACCCACCCATTCATCCATCCATCCATCCATCCATCCATCCATCCATCCATCCATCCATCCATCCATTTAAATGTTCTTTAAATATTTAGTTTAAGTTTAAAAAATGTGCATTTTTAAAGAGTAACTGTCGAAATGAACTATTATGAACAATTCTAAATTATTTACGATTATATTATAAAATATTTCCTGTTATTTTGTACTATAAAATATTACCTACTATACCTCCACACTTTTTAGCGAGAAAAGGTTCGCTTCGTACAACATGAAGTAAGTGGTATGTACTTCATAGATGTCACTTCAAGGACTTTTGTAGAACTTTGAAGAGAGCATACAGCTCAAATCGCCTAGTACTTCATTTTTTAAATTGTCCCAGTGATATAAATCGCTTCCCTTAGTGGGAGAAATCCATTCTCCAGTGCTCATTGGTAGCAGGTAAGCCAGAAAAATTAGCTTTGATGAACTCTAGGGAAACGATATTTTTGCTTTCCTGAAGAGCATAATTTTCTTTTGAGATGCTGTCAGCTTCGTTATTGTTGGATTAGTCTGTGATACATTTTGTTTCTCATAGTCGAAGTAGAGTTCCCCAGCGATAGATGATTAGCTCTAGAGGTAGATAATATTTCTGGTATTATGTTTTTGAATGCCTGGATACGCCTGCGTGGTTAAAGAAAACTTTCTTGACATAAGCAACAATGTATTTTACTCCTGGGGAATTATTTATCACTTCTCTTGCCAACCGATGGAAACTGTGGTTTAGGAATGTTACATGGATCATGTTTACATAGAAACTTTAGCAAACCTCTCTGCTTTAATATGTCACATTATTATTAAGCAAGAGGAGAAATAATCATATTTTCTCCTGGACATAAGATGCGTAAGGATTCTATGGCGAGACAAGCTTTAGTGCTGTAACTCGTTTTCTCTAATTCTTTGCAAAGAACTAGAAGCGGTTTTCCCAGTTCTGTGTATTCAATTTCTCGATGGCAACGTTGGTGATGTAGACTCATCGGAACTTTGCAAACATTAATACTTTACAAAATGTTATTCTTCAGTTCATTCCATGTTACATTTGCTTATACAAATGTTTCATACAATCTCATATTGGAAATATCCATCATAGAAAACTTGCCCCATAGTTAGAATGAGCCATGCCAATGCCAATGCCAATGAGCCAATGAATTATATTTTTTGATACTGTTTTCTGAATGGTAGACTGCTTGAGTTGATAAAAAAGCCATTTTTTTCTCTCAGCTCATTTGTTTTTGTTCTAATTAGAAAAAATATTTGTTTAAAAATAACGATCGTTAATAAATAGTCAATTGTCAAAGTAAATTACTTATTGCGACATACTGCAATAACAAAAAACTTACAATAGCTCCCAAATAAATGCACTGTCTATATTAAACTTTAAGTTTACTGTATATCGTTCCTTATTATCGCTATACTAGAAACTATTGAGTCACAATGACAATAAAACATCGGCTACAAACTTAAAATGCAGATCCATTAAAATGAGATTTCCGGGCTTATTGGCCGGGGTCCAAAGGATGTAAAAACACCTAATGTTTCCCCCATCACTCCGTCGGGCACATTCAGAGGATTACTAATTACCACTCGATTTCTGTAGCTCAAGATAAGCTCGGAAATCTCATTATTATGGATTAACGCCGGCCGTGAAAGCTTAAAAAGTTACATTAAAATGTATAATTGTTAAGCTTTTGATAACTATATTACTGTTGCTCATTTAAAATTTTGTATTACTAGCCTGTGTTGAATCATAAAATCAATGCCATTTCGGCTACAAACTTAAAGCGTTGTATTGTTGAGGTACGTCTTAAAGCCAATAAACTTATTTTTTAGAAAACCTCTCTAAAATTGTTGCTTTGAAGGCTGGTAAATGAATAAAAGCCCTTCAAATCCCGCTAAGATGAAAGCCCTCATTGCAAGGTAGGTATGGCTCACTTGATGAGCCAATCCAAGTGAGTCAATTCTACACTACTCTAATTTAGAAATATATATAGTATCCTATGGATCATTGGATACTTATATGGTCTTGAAGAAGTCTTACTATAGACACGTTGAACTGCCCCTCCTTCTCCTTCTAATGCAAGTATCCCACATCGGTCGTATATGCCTATCTGTTCTCTTGAGGTCTCGCGAGTGATCACCCCATTTCTGTATTTCCTCCTTCAAGTCTCCAGGACCGATGGATTTTTTCGAGCGTAAAAATCCTAAGTATGGCTTCCTTTGGAAGGGAAGTAAAGCCATGGGTCTTGTGTCGTACATTTACGGCACGAAAAAGAACCTCAAGCCTGAAAGAAGAGGCCTCTGAGCAAAATTTGTAGGCTGTTTCCGCCTGATTTGAATGGGATACTGATGACCTGAGATGTTAAAGAGCGTCCGTAAATAGTAAATAAACCAAGTAAAAAAACTCCTTCAATTCTTTTAGGTCTGTCCATTGCACACTTTGACTAGAAGTGAAACATCTCGCACCTTCCGCTCCATTTTTTTCTGGCACAGTTGAATTGCAAGGTAACAGTTCGAAAAATTTACCGTTAGCAACCTAGGCTATATTTTAGTTGACTGCTTGAAGCAGAATATCCAGCTTCAACCCCCATAATGATAATAAGGCTTATTAGAAATACTTATTACAATTAATTTGATCAGTAATATGTGTTTTTCTATATAAATAACACCATATCACTGATATTAACAAACTGATTTTTTTATTAGTGTTTAACGCCCGTTTTTGCTACTGAGGCACCACAGGCTGCTCACACAAACTGGTTAGCTTAATACATGTTTTCTAGAATATAAAAATATATAAAATATAATATAATACATATAATTCTTTATAAAATATATTTTATAAAGAATTGCACCAGAAGCTCGTACAAAGGGCTCTCGCGCTCTTTCTGTCACATGTGTTTTGCTATTACGCTACTTAGTTTCTGTACCACATTGAACTCATTAAATCATGGTTCGTATCTCCGCAAGCGGCTGTGAATTTAATCTAAAATACATTCCTTACATCTTTTCCCAAAGATACAAAGGGATATGAAAAACTCATATTTCATTTGCAGCTACGTTATAAGCTTTATATGGTAAGCTTATTATTTATTGTTTGCAATTTCTGTTATGCATTTGCTTTTCCCTGAATCTAATTTTATTTAACCCTTACTTTGGCTTTTATTACTGTATTAACAACTAATAAATGAACACATACATTTAGTTTCTTGTTTTTTTTTTCTCTGATTGTTAAAACCTGAATGGAAAATACATTGAGGTTACTTTAGTTACATACCAGCAGAGCAGGGTGAACTGGGAGATTCCAGTCTTCAAGGCCTAAAATGCATGTAGAAATAGCAGTATGCAGTTAGTTTGAAGAAGACTTGGTCAGCGAATGGATGTGCGTTCGTAAATTAATCGTTGCTTTCATTGTGTGAAACTTACTCTAATTGTTTTTCGTCAGTTATGTCTCAACATAAATATAGTCTTGAAGAACGAGTTTTTATGTACGATACGAAGCGGTAAGGCAATTCACAAGAAAATATCTGGCAATCGTGTTCCAGATAGAGAAAGTGTTAGCCAGACAAGGGTCTCTCAACGACCAAAAATGCGTTCTTAACCGCCGAGTTCATAATGAAGAAAAATTAGATGTGACACAGGATCTTCCTATGCATATGATATCAATGAACTGTAGCTGAAATTTCATCATATCTTATAACATACACTATCATTTATTGTTATCAGTTTTTAATTATGTTTTATACTTTCGGTAAATTTTTAAAACTAAAATAAAATACCAACCTATGCGCGGCAACCTTATATCCTTTTTCTGATTTGGGCGATGCGACCCAGTAATCAGCCGCGTTCAGGCGGTCCAACTCAAATAACTTCATTGTACAATGAGTTCTATCGAGTATAGCAATGAAGGGATCACTCCTTGATCATGCAAAATCCCTTGAAAGAAAAGAGAAAAAACGGCGAGTGTAAGAACACCAAACATTTAGTGTGACTCATATTATTGACTTTACTGCTCTTCGTGGCAATGAGCAGCTGTATCAGAAATTATCGACATCTGTGCAGCTAGGTTATCATTTTTTTTAATGCAATCTATTATTCCACAAGAAGCGAATGTTCTGAGGTGGGTAGTCAGAAGAAAACTACGTTTTTTTTTTTTTTTCTTTCCTGGAAACTCCTTAAGGGCGACTGACCACTTCGCTCAGGCTTCCTAGAACATGCACCCAGTGATCCGTGACACGTGGAATATACGTGTTCTATAAAATGTTGTAAATAAATGAATAAAAGTGGCGTGGGAAAATAGCGCTATTACAAGGCAGTATATTCTAAAAATGAAATCGTTTTAACTTTGCTTTTAAATTGTCCATTTACCGCAAATGTGACTTTATGTTTTAAAATCTTGTTTATATACGTGTTCTTTAAGGTTCCATATCTTCCCTCTTCACGGGTACATTATTTGTATAGGGTTTTAGCTATAAGCTGTTTCTGCTCATGTGGAGATTTAAGTCTCAGATTTTAGAGCCACAGAACACCCCTCTCTTTTTCCTGTCCTTCAACGTCGCTTTCTGAAATTTCTCCATAGCAATATGCATTTTTTTCTTAAAGATGATTACACTATTAACTGTAAAGCAATACATTTATGTATGTAGGCCAGAACGCTTTTTTTTCTAATAAATGGCCTCTTCGTTTGTCTCTGTGTTACTAGGTAACGGATGGTTTATTTATATTTTGGTATTGTTTTGAAGAATAGTTTAAGTAGAGTTTAAACATATTTATTACATTGTATAAAATCTAGGAATGAAAAAATAATAGTTCTTCTTCTTATATATTTTTGGAGAAAAGGTTTGATTGCTAAGTCATATGTTAAGTAGAAGGATTATCAATACAGCAGCATCAGGCGATTCATTGTTGGAGATGGTAGCTGGTAGATAAGCCCCTTTCTGGAGGATCTTCAGCTTTAGAAAATTAAGTTCTGAAGAACAGGCACTTACCAGTTACTCATGAATTGTCAGGAAATTTTGGTGTCTCCAAAGCAACAGTATCTATGCATCTGCATCATCTCGAAACAAGGTATAAAAGCCGAAAGGTGGATTCATATGAACTGACCGAAGCTCAGACCCCAGCTAAGAGTTGATGAAAAATTGCTTTTGTTTCATAATTCTGAGAAGTGAAAGCGATGGACCTCCTGTGGAAAAGATCCTCAGTCAGCCAGTGCTTTGTCAAAGTCATTTTGAGCAAAAGGTGATGCTTTGTGTTTTGTGGAATTTCCAAGATGTTCATTTGAACTGGTCCCACATTGCTATGGAGTTGACCCGCAGTTGTACTGTGAGCAAATGCACGAAGTTTAGGCTTCACTACGTGGCTTTAATAAAGTAAAACATGCTTTACTGCAAAAAGACTATGCTCATCTATTAAAAGTGGTTCCCCTAAAAGTCCACAAATTTCTTCCTCACTCTGCATACAATCCAAATGTTGCGCCTTCTGATTATAGTTATTCGGTTCATGGCAACAATTTTTCGATAATCTTGAAGGTGTTAAAACACATGTTCAGAATTTTTATCTCTAAATCAAAGGATTGATGTTGTCAACAAATTTGAATTCTAGCTAAGAGATGAAAGAAAGTCCTAGAAAATAATGGCATATATTTTTAAGAATAATACTTTTTGTTCTTTATGGCTATGTTATTAAGTTCAGGTGTCAGTTACAGGAAAACAGTCTTGGCCAACAAGTAAAAACCAACCATCTCATCGTATAGGTGTGAAATTTATTTACAATGTTCCGATCAATTGCTTCCTTCCAGAACTGTACTTTATCATACTGCTCTAAATTTAAATCTAGTTGTTTAGAAAAAGTGGAAAAATGTATATTTTTATCAGAAAAAGACGTAGACGAAATTGACGCAAATTGGCCACTCTTGGGAGTGATCCCAAGACAAGTACAAGTGGGAGTTTCAGAACACAAAAGAAAACATTAGCAATAAAATCCAACATTATGATGTGAAAGGCGCTGTACGTGAGACATTGGACAAGTAACAAACACCATCTACCTCATTTACCTGCTTTCTCCACCCTTATTTTCTTTTTCCTGTGTACTGTGAATCTTGTTCAGCTGTTCTTAGCCATTAGTGCTCTACCTGTGGATTTCGTGGTGTTGTTGATCTGCCATCTGTCAGTCTTACAGATTTCCAGGCAGAGCAAATTACTAGTGCTCAGCTAGCTGGTTCGTCCGTGACTAGATTTAAAAGCTTATTTGGGGTATCGAGAGCTGTTGTGTCTATAACGTTAGCATGCAGAATTAGTTGGGAAACATCTTCTGTTAAGCACAATAGTGGCACGAAAACTAAACTGACTGAGACAGGAGCTGATTAGAGAGGATTGTTATCTCTAATTATACGGTCACAGCTACAAAAGTGAGTGTTGAGTCAGCGGCTACAGAAAGCAGTTTCTATTAACGCAGTATAGAGGAAACTGCAAAAGCAAAATATTCCTGATGCTGCTGGTGCCAAATTTCCTGTAGCCCAACTGAATGCAAAAAAAGAGATGATGGTATTTCCAGAGGCACAAAACTTGCCTGCCAATCAATGAAAGCATGTAATGTGGTCAGATGAATTGACCTTCACACTACTCCCCACCGCAGGACTTTACGTGCGAACACCTGTAGCAGCGTCTTTTCTCTATAGTGAAGCAGGTGACGTTTTAGGCGGCTGTATCATGGGGTTTCAGCTGGTCCCACTTTGACATAGCAGGCGTTATGAGATCATTTCAGGCTGTGCAGACATTGTTTATTGCACGAAATAAAGCATTCCAAGTTGATAGCACCCAAACGTATGCAAATGAATTTAACGGTATGAGAACGAAACTTGACTTCTGTTCTGGTCTTCAAAGTCATTACTGCCATCGTTTATTTTGAAAAAATAGAGCAATTCCGTAATCTATCAAGAAACTGAGAAAATCGATAACCAGGAATAGCATGCAGGAGGATTTAGTTCGTTTCCAAAGGCTAAAGCTGTTCCTATTTATTTTATTTTATCCAGTACCTAAGCGTTCTGTCTTAAAACTGATAACGTTTAATTTTTTTTCACGCAATTGCATTTTCATTAAAACATCTCTTGATTTCTTAATACTAAATATTTTGTATATTATTTAGTTTTGTTTATCATACTCAATAAATGTTTATATGTAAAACAGTAATAAAACATTCAAATATTTCTGGGTTTGCTTATCATCACCATATTAATCGTTTGTAAGCCGAAGTTGGTCTGTCTGATGATGAAACTCGTCAAAATAAATGGTTAACTACAACAGACTTGTACTTTAAGTCTGAATTATAAACAACAGAGATTTTAATATACTTAGTGTCATCTAAATTGTATATGGTGATTCGGATTTCAATACGATTGTGGAGGTCTTTATAAGTCATTGAAATAGTACATAGTCTGAATTGAAAAAGTATGTCCTAAAATAAACAGATGGCGAACCGAGTAGGAACGCCTGGGATTTGCTTTCGCGGGGGTAGGGGTGGGAAAATAATCAACACGAGAAGAAATGCACAAACCGAATGAGATTTCCTATAAATCAATGTCACAAATAAATTCATTTCAAAAGCGAAAAACTGACAGTGTTATATACAACGCAAATTTGATAATGGGTTTGTATACATACATGGTAAGAGTTCACAAAAGGTTGGAATGAAACCCAAGATTGTATACTGATTCAAACTTCTACATTCTGTACTTTGAAGAAAAACATATGTCATATGTATTGTTTTAGTCATGGTACTGTGTGTTTGTTATCTTAGCATTATAGAGGGGTAAATCGTCCGTTAAGTAATAATGTCCTTTGCGATCGTGGTGTAGAAATTTCGGAAAACAACGTTTTAAACTGATTGGAGGTTTGGAACTCTCACCTATGTAACAACCAATGATTATCTCAATGCTGGCAACTGTGTATCGCATCTAGCACCAATTTCCGACCTTTCTTAGCAAGGACCCTATAACTAAATTTTGTCGGCGAGTGGATAGTACAGATATTTCTATTACCAATGGAAATCAATAATGCACTAGGGAGGGTCGGCAAAGCAAGTTTATAGCTTACACCGGGCTTTATTGTGTTTATTTTTTTTGTTTTTCTAAATTTTATTTCCTCTTCCTCCTGTTTTACTAATTTTTAAAATTGATAGTAAATTTATTCTATTCCAAGTAGATAGGAAAAGAGGCAAGGATATTAAAAAGTAAAATGTAATGTTATTTTTGTACACAGCTTATGCATCACCTTAACCTGTAAAGGTTCTTGCTTGATAATAACAAGAATGTAACATTTTAAGTAAATAAAACTCTATGTTGCAATGCACAATAAATAGCAATACGTGCAATTGTATTTAAAACACGTATACGTATATAAGAGGGAATAAGTTGACACCAAAAGTTCTGATAGTTTTAATTTATGCAAATTATTTATTACTTCTTCTATTGTACGTACATATCATAGTTTCTGAATTTAAGAAGCTGAAAAAGAAAAATGCAAAACTAGCTTATAAGAGGATGAGCAAATATTAGGGGTTATTTGTCCAATGCTTCCTTTCTGCTGCATAACCATTTAAATTGAGGAACTTTTATTCCTAATAGGCAAAGGAGAAGCGGTAGAGGAGAATGATAGCAGTGGAGACTGTCACTAGATTTCTACTATTGTATTGTAATTGATGCCCAGATCTACATGGTATGTAATGTTTTAATCATCTTCTTCTTTAGTTTAACAGCGTCTCTGAAAGTTGATTTGCAAATTGTAGCTTGACTCGGAGTTGAGTTGTCATATTATTGCTGGGGGCTTGACTTATGGATGTCATTAAGTTGACTGTGTCTTTAACTTTATTGTCTTTTTATCGGTAGACGAGAACTCTCATCATCATTGTCGCCATCAATATTATATTTCAAACTAACCTCACTACTGGATCATCAATATAAGTTTTTGATGTTGATGCTGAAACTGATTCAGTGTAAAGATTACGTCTTTTTGAAGGGGGAATTGTATCCTTTCTTGCAAATTGACAAGTGAATTGTTCATTTCTCCTTTGTTTTCCACTTGCAATTGTAATTTTGTCTTCAGTGGATAACCTGACCCTTTACTTTTGTAACATCAAAAAGCTAACAAATGCATTAGACTTTCCTCTCTTGACACATACATTATAAGTGTTTTCTAGTTTTTGAAACTGTGCTTGTTCTACACATGTGGAAAATTTAATCTATTTTCACAAAATGTTGTAACATATTTAAATCTTGTTCTAATGAATATTTTTTTAAAAGTTCGTTTGCTGTTCTTCTATGCCATTTATGGAGTCCTAACATCTACTTTCTTCTATGTGGCATTATTTATTGCCTTTAACAATACCATATAGTGTTCAAAATTTTCAGTAGGGCTTATTGCCAGCAACACTTAAGGGTTTTACACACTACTAAATATTATTACTACCCATGTACTCAATGAGTAATCTCCAATTCTTGATTTGGGAATATTTTTTAAAACTGAGTGGAATTAAGAACTTTATCTTTGTATTTATGACCGCCACGAGTGACCGAGGTCATTAAGGCACGTACTCGTGAGCGGGAGATCTGGGTTCGAATACCTCCAGGACCGTCCTCCCTGACTGAGGTTTTTTCCAGTTTTTCCTCAGTCCTCATAAATGGCAAATGCCGGGGAGGTACCCTAAACTTAGGCCTGGAACGATTCCCTCCTTAAAAAAATAAACCCTTTCCCAATATATCATTTCATCTCACGTATCATCAGTGTCCATCGCCTGTGGTGCCTCTGTAGCGAAAACGGGCGTTAAACACTATTCATTCATTTTGTTTAGGCAAAATTCAGTGATTTATGAAACGGGATGTATTTTATTTTACAAAAAGTAAAAAATTTATAATCCTAGAGTGCAAATTTAAAAATCTCCGAGACTAAAATGTACGGCTAACATTCAATTCCAAGGCCTGACCTTCTACAGAAAAGTTCCTGTTTTCAGGAATTATAAAGGAAGTGGGTTCATGATTTCAGTCTGTCGCATGCCTAATATTTGATCATTTGCGCGATAAAATTATTTAATGGAGTTTATTTATCAATTGTTGTCTACTTAACATTCAACTTCCTTGATAATTCATCTGTCGATTTAGTCCTTTTTTGAATTCCCTGGTAAAGAATAAAAATACATTATAGGAAATTTCTCCATTGAACGCATTTATTTAATATTGATTAATCTAAATTATTGCTGGTAGCATTCACGAAACTGTCTTTCTTATTACTACTACTGATGTTCAAAGAGAATATAACACTAAAAATGGAACGAAATTTATTGTAGTCATGACGTATAAAAATGGGCAATGCAGAGACTTGCAGCAGAACTTTAATGTCAGTATCACGACGCAACGACTGACATATTTTCATTGCACTCCTTTCTTTGCATCATACACCAATTTTGACTGTTGCATAACTTAACGTATCGCCCATTATTACAGTGTGACCATACCAGTCTTCCCGCTATTTTTTTCCCAAGCGCTCAATAGGCTGGAAAGCAAAGGAATATGTTATGCTTATTTACTTCAATTAAGAATAGATTAGTCCTCTAAAATATGGTTATTTTGATAGTATAAATTTTAATATTTGTCATATTAAAGTTTTAATATGTGGTTCAAAGGTATGAGCTATGAATTTATATATAATGTTGAATTAAACGACGTAAAAACCTAAATAACTCATTTTCATCTTGTACTTGGAAAAATAGCGCTATGAAAACCTCACAACATTTAATTTTATTTCAGCATATTATTAATTTTTTATACTTTAATATTATAGAAATTATTATTGGCTTTAATATGTGACCTATAAACCTAAAGCCTATCGCCTGTGAGGAATTTGCAACTGTCCGAAATATCGCCACATTTTTTATTTCCTTTTTCATGAGTCTGATTCTTTATCTTTTAACACACTATATACCGGCCCTCAACATGATCTCAGAATTTCATTTATTTTCTTAAAAAGGAAGAAAATATAGAATGATGTGTGTATAAGGCATTTGATCTGCGGTTAACATGGGGATTTTATTAATGCATATGAAATTTTCAAAATGTTGAAAAAATGGAATAAAGATAAAAATAAAATGTTCATAAATTTATGCATTAGCTATTAGTTTACTCTATATACTTTTAAAACAGGTAGTATTGTGGCACTTAGATGTTAGTAGTGTATGTGTTGGCAATATTATATAGTAATATTAGCATATACACTCCAGTCTTGTTTTTAGGAAAATTGCGTGTTCCTGTGCAATTTGTGCTTGGAAACAATTTTATTATTAAAGCCATTCCACGTAATCTCTGTTTAAAGAAAGTAATGCGCAATAGAAGCTTAAATAGAAATTCCATTTTTCCTATGGCGTATGCACAAAGAAACATGGCGCTTTCAAATTGCATGGATTAAGTGATTCCTTTCAGACTTGGTAGGGAACGGTCGTGCCATTATCGGAAGTAAAGGATGCCGATTACCAGTCAGTGTGTGCACTAAATATTAAATAAACCCAGGATTATAATTCAGCCAAAGAGCACACTATCTATGGTGCTCACCTTAAGAACTCAGGGAATATTTCTGAAGGGAGGAAAAATGGAAACACTATTTAAATTTCTGTTGCCCATTGCTTTCGTTAAAGAGGAATTCCGTGGATTGACTTTCATAATAAAATTGTTTTCAACCGTACTTTAGCACAAATTGCTCAGTTAACGCGCCATTTTCCTAAAAATAAGACAACGAAGTAATATGAACGAGTTTTATAAATCCATGCATACCTCCGAGAATGTTTCGATGCCGGTAGAAATTCCCCAAGGATACTAACGATTTTAAAACTTTATTATTAGTATAAATTTAATTATCTTACAATAATTGGGTAATATACAAAATTGAAAGAAACACAAAAGATATGAGAGAATTGTAAGACAGTGCGACCGCTTAGCAAAAACATGGCGCCCTCAGGATAACCACTCAAAACGTAGACCTACTTGGGCACACTATAACATTCACTATATTTGGATTAAGTACGCCATGCTATCTTGGTAGTTTAAAATTTCTGGGATTTGCATTTAATGAAATACTTTTAAATTTTAATCACTTTTTGAAACACCGTCATATATTAAAAATAAAAATACAGTCAGTATTAACACTTTAAACTGTAACGAAATATTATTAAAAATAAAAAACGTTAAGAGCGAAGTATATTAACAATTAAGATAAGGATTAAAATATAGTAAGAACATATAAATGAATACAACCATTAAAGAGGCTGAAAAGATAAAGGAGCTACCGGAAAGGTCAATTTTTACTCATGGAATATATACCTAAGCCATAATGTCGGTCTTGCTGGTGTAGAAGTAACCATACTTGCAAACCCAAGATCGCGGGTTCAAACCCAGTCAGGATCGATGGCTTTTTTCGGGCGTAAAAATCCTAAGTATGGCTTCCTTCGGAATGGGAGTAAACCCGTGGGTCCCGTGTCGTACATTTACGGCACGATAAAGAACCTCAAGCCTGAAAGAAGAGACCTCTGAGCAAAATTTGTTGGCCGTTTCACGCCCTGAATTGAATGGGACGCTGATGACCTGAGATGTTAAAAAGTGTACGTAAACAAATCAAATAAAAAAATATATAAGCCATAATGAAGCACAAATGTTAATTTTAGTCTGTAGTGTAGAAAAGTTTCAAAGGCTCATATTAGAATTTCCTCCTTCACATAATCTGAAATGTTTGTGCGAGTTAATTATTTTTCCTTCGCTGTTTACTTGACCATCTCCCAAGGAGTGCAAATTTTCTGTAATAAATAGCTTTGTCAGTACTGTTCTGACACAGTAAAAGTAAGGAATTTAAGTTATTTGCGGCTTTGTCTGGTATTTTGCCAAAGACATTAAACAAACGGTAGCGCCAGAGAGTTGCAGAGTACAGTCTGTCTGTGGAATGTTGCGCGGTTGTGTAATTGCGGTAAAGCCGTCTTCCCAACCTGTAATTATAACTACTCTTTCGAATTCAACCTTATAGTTCCCTCAGATGATTTACTATGCTTAAAACTATGCCTAACTCTGAATATCTCATCGTTTACGCTTGGAAATCTATTGACGTAGCATTCTTTAGAAAATTTGTAGCAAATGAATAAATGTTTATTTACATAAAATTTATTAACCCCATAGTTTAAACCTTAATTTTATAAGTAATCAAGCCCATAAAAATATCGCAAGAGCTAATTAAGAAGCACTATAGGTGAATTTGTAACATTAGCTTTAATAGGGAGTAGACGCCCTCAGAATTGAGTTTAATAAAGTTTAATGGAGAAAGATATCCAGAAGTGTGGTCAATGACAATGATACCGCCGATATTCACAGTCAAGGGTAACCCACGCGTGCCAGAGAACTACAGAGATATCACTATTATCTGTATCAGGTAAAGTATAAAGCAAGATTAGTATGATAGATTAAGTGGATGAGTCAACGAAAACAATAAAATATGAACGTATCAAGCAGGTTTCAGGGAAGGATTTCCTAAGGTGGATAATATATTATTTTTAAATACCCTAATAGATATACACTTAAAAAAGAAAATAGGGTAAATTATACAGCGTGTTTGTTGATTTTAAAATAGCTTTCAATAATGTTCAATTTTTGGGTGACAATGCAATTCTTTTATCTCTAATAAGAAATGGTTTGTAGAAAGTCATTTACATCCTAGAATATTATTGCCTGATATGGGTTATTATGGTGGTAAATGTTAACAAAACAAAAATAATTACACTTGAAAATCGCTACATGTATGGCAGGAATGAAAAATGTTACTACTGTGGACAAGAAATATAAAAGGTTAAACCTTTTGTTATTTGGAAGTAGTCAATTTGAGTATTTGAGAAGTAGAATATGCACTTAGCAGTTATTAAGTATAAAGTACGAGGTCAACTAAATGAGTTACTACATGTTTTAACTCGCATTTTAGACATAACAATAGATACACTAGAGAGGATTAGCAGTGCTATGATTAAGTATATTCTGCCATATGGAATTGAAATATGGGGATAAGGGGAAAGCTGAGCTTATAAATGAAGTTCAAATCGATTTTTGGAAAAGATTTCTTAGATCTCCAAAGGAACGTCAAACTGTGGAGTCATGAGGGAGGTGGGTTGCTAGAGTTAATATTAAAACTAAAACGGCTTAGACTAATACAGGGAGACCAGCCCACACTTCACGTTAAATGCTATAGCCACCATATATAAAATATAACACCAATATTTTGGGAGAGGTGGAAAAACGACCCAGAGTAATTTGTCTGGGTTCAATATGGCAACGAGCAATGAAAATATAAAAATGTGTGGAAGAAGGTTCGTATAAGGCTAGAGGATATCAGCAGGCAGAAAATTGAGGCAGAATGTGGCACCAAAGTCTCCTGGGGCCTATTGAATAAAACTAAATTAAGCGGGGGTATAGAGGTATTTGCTCATTATATGGAGAAATACAAGATCAGGAATAGCCTGGTTTAGAATGGGAGGCTGAAAGGCTAAAAAAAATAACGGATTGTTCTGGCAGGAGAATCTACCCATTTTGTGGAGAGGATAAGAAATGGGTACAAATTCTGGCCGAATGTATCCAATGGAAACGTACAAGGAAAACCCCGTGTCCAGAAAAAATGTTCAGGGAATTAGAGATCGATTGGTATGCTGGGGCCTGTTTTCGGATCAAGCTAATTGGTTCAATATGGACATTTTCCTAATCAAAGTGCGCGAAGCTAGAAACAGTTTGTTTTTTGGTTAGGGCCTAATAACTAATGTGATTGTAAATTGTATGTAAATTGTTTCCACTCATGTATTTTAAATACGGTTCTTTCCATTTTAAAAAAATTAAACCTGTTTACATATTATTATTACATTTTATTTTTATTAGTCTTTTCTCTTACAAATTGTGTATCATACTTAAACATGTACGGTCGACTATCCATACATAAAATATACTTGTAATGTGCATATAGAATTCTATAGCAATAAAGATAACCTACTACTACTATTAGTAATAGCAGCAATGAGTAATGCAGAAATTGATATGTATAGAAAATTTGATGAGACCCTGTTCACTATACTCAAATGAAAGAGACAGATAACAAGCCTATCTTATTCATAATGAGTAGAATGAGCCTCGTGAAACGATCTAAGTTCAATTTGAAAACTTCTGGAGTAAAGATAACAATAAAGGTTTATAGAAGAAATGTGAAATTATAACAATAAATGTAGAGAGACGTATAAGATCTATGGAACTGAAAATGTACTTTGTTATGTAAAATATGGTTAACTCTTTGATATTTCTCATCAACCCATTCGTCAATGGAGAAATGGAGAAATAAATAACATGACATCAGAACTGAAGGAAAAGAATTGCAATATAACCAAAGAAAGTATCATGATTTACTTGCACCTTTGTGTTCACTGCTAGAAGAAATCAAGTAATTTGACAAAAGAAACCGTAATCAAACCTATTTCACATTCAGCTTTTAACTTTCATACGCAGGCAGATCTAATTGATGTGTAATCGCAAAGCAAAATTGGCTTTCGATTTACCTTACTCGGACCTGAGTGTGTGAACTCATACTAGCTGAAGTAAGTGATATATGGAATGAAATTGAAATCAACCACTGTAAACCAAGACACAGCCAGAGTCAGAATTTGTTGGAGAGAGCCAACCGGGACATTGACGAAATGTTATATGCATGGATGGAGCAAAATCAGACCCCTGATTGACCTATGTGACTGCGGTTCATTCATTTCAAGATTAAAATTGCAATAAAAAACTAACTTGTGTCTAAATAAGTTTTATAATATATTTGTTTTAGTGTAAAGCCGAATTTATAGAACTTGATCGATCTCCATAAGAAGCCATGTTTACATGTTCAGTTAGAGTTGATTATTGGATGAAGTTTCCGATGACGAAATTCTAATGTACATATAAGATTTTGTTCAATAATCCTGCAGAGAAGAGTAAACAACATCAGTCAGAAAATGAGGATGAATCAGACCTAAATGCACCATGGAATGCCATAAAATATTAACTAGGTAAAGGAACAGTAGAATGTTTGCAATTTTATTTCTATTACAACTACAACAATAGCAATAATATTAATAATAAGCCCGAATGGCCCTAAGATGGGCAAATGTCCTACAAGAGAGTAACTCTTATTCGCTAATACGATGAGTTAATTTGCATTAGAGTTATGTATAGTAATATTACCCTGTATGCTACACTTTGCTACATTTTTGTTCATCAGATTTCACTCGTTTCGAAGTTGACGTTCGCTGGTTTTCCAGGTACCTGTTTCTTGCTATTCTGGATAATTCTGGACCTGCATGTGCCGTGTCGAAGTCTTCTCATCTCCGTCTTGTTCTGCCTCTGCATCGTTTGCCTAAGTGCGTAAAGTCGTGGACTACATGGTGGGCCATCTGTTGTCCTGCATCTTCGTTATGTGGCCTTCCCATCATTCTGGCTGCTCTTTCTGTGATGTTTGTTATTGATGTTATTTGGGCTAAAGCTTCGCTAGAGATTTGTGTTACTGTTATTCCTAATCTCCTGCGTTCCATTTTCCTTTGAATTATTTGTAGTGCATTAATCTGTTTGTTGCCGATCAATTCTGATACCCGTACAGCGTTACTGGGTACATGCAGGTTTCTAGTGCTTCGAATTTATGCCTTTTGCTCATTTTCTTATCGGAGAGTATAAAGTGAAGGGATCAGAAAGCCTTCCATGCTAAGGATATTCATCTGTTTATCTCTTTTCCATCTTGTCTCTGAAAGAAAATAATTGTCCCATACTCCTGTTCCTTGGATAGAGTTACTCCATCTATGGTGGCTGGAGTTACCATTCTACTTGTCATTAACTGTATTTTTATAAATAAGTTCTCAGGAGAGCACCCGAGTAAGTTGCGGAGAATCTACCAAGCTTTCGATGGCTGTCTCTGCCATCTTCTTCAGGGAAGATGAAGTGTTGTAGGGGCTGACTGTATCGGCATATATACTTCTTGTCGTGGAGGCGTGGCTGCGTGAGTCATTGGGAGGCGAGGACTGGTTCTTCGCTGCCAGATTGGCTAAAGCCGGTTCCATGCAGCACTGAGTAGGAGCCCATTGTCTCTAATGAGGAGATTATTTATTAATTTAATTTCTAAGGCCTCTTTTACGAAGCAGTCCCAATAATGTGAGTTTTTTAACAGAACCTTTGTTGCCTGGAAGTCAATTCTATGGCCAGTCTCATAGCGGTGCTCCGCTAACGATGACTTGTCGGGATAGTGCAGGCAGCTGCATCGTTCGTGCTCTGCTCGACTTTCGGTTATTGTTCTCTGATTCTGGCCGATATACTCTAGCGGGCAGTCTTGACAAGGATCTTGTAGACTCCTGGTATTCTAAATCCCAAGTCATCTTTAGGAGAGCGCAGGAACTCACGAATCTTGGTGACTAGAATGAAGACCGTCTTTATGTTGTGTTTGCGCAGTTTCCTTCCTATCTTTGAAGACAGTGCGCCATGGAACGGTAGGAATGCCTGCTTGACTGTCTCCTGCGTCGAGGCGGACTCGCTAGCAGATATTGGAACCACGGCTCTTTTTAGGGTCACGTTAATATCAGAGGAAGAGTATCCATTCTGTATGGAAGTTTTCCTCAGGTGATCCATCTCCGCTGGTAAAGAAGTGTTGTCCGACACAGATCTGCCCCTATGGATGAGGGTAGTCAGGACAGATTGTTTCTGAGCCGGGTGATGGTGACTGTCACTCTTCTGGTACAGGTCGGTGTGGGGGGCTTCCTGTAGATCCTGTGTCCTAAGGTGTCATCTTCTTTCTTTTCAGTGAGGATATCCAGGAAAGGTAACCGTTCACCCTTTTCCATCCATCCAAATATTCGGTTCACTATGGAGATTTAGAGCCTATAAATAGATCACCACACACACACACATGGCATCTTTACTTTAAATTTTTCTTTCCTCTTCTTAATATTCCTTTATTTGTTTGACTTTCAGTCTTCCTAATTCCATCATATCAAATCAGCCAACATTTTAATAGCTCCCTTCATAATCTCACAATCTCTTTCATTCTTTTTCATTCATTTAATATCATCCTACTCCTTTTTTTACTTTCTCACAGTATATTAGATATATCCTCAGGTTTTCTACGCACAATACATACTTCCTCAGATTATTTCTTTATACCTTTTAGAAAAAGAACCCTATACGTGTTCAAGCATAACGTACTCTCTCAAACTGATACCAGCAGACTACATAATTCTCCCAACCCTAATATGTTTAATGTTCAAAATGGTTCTAGAAAACAATTTTCCTTTCTCCTCATACCAACCCATTAGTTATTATCTCTCTGGTACTTTACGCAATTCTTGAGTACACTGTTATTGTCTAACTTTAAAAATCATAGTGTTGATAGCAGTAGAAACAACGCTATTAATCCTCAGAAAATTTTGTCAAATAGATTTTGGTTAAACATTCCGATAAAAATATAAATATTGCCCAATTTTGCATTTACGGCATTGGCAACTGACCATTTCCATTCCGTATATCATTATAGACTCATGTTGCTGAAATATGCATTAGTCACTGAAAGATACGATAATACTATTAGAAGATACGCATAGACAACGAATGCCTTTAATTCAAGAAAACCTTTAATACTAAATAAGGTAATAAAATTCTTCTATGGAAAAAGGTTCATATAGTGAAAGGAAGAAAAGGATTTCTGAAACAATAAATAAAATTATTACTGGCTATTATCTATCAATATTCTCTTTATTTTCTCACCCACTAATATTTATTTGTTTATTTACTTATTTAAGAAGAAATAATTTTGTTCAATGACTGTTTAGGATGAGCTCAGTGAGTCTTCTAGGCTTTGGGGGATGAAGTTTTCACTCAGAGAAAACAGAATTTCTTTATGAATGCATAATGGAGTAGTTCATCATTCTTATTTATTTCCTTTCCTTAATTCAGCACGTCTAAATATAATTTGAAAAAAGAAATGCTGAAAATGACAAAGAAATTAGTAGGTATCCTTGACTACCGCGTTTTGCTTGGCTGAACAACTATCTATTAACATTCCCAATTTGTCTTACTCCGGAGTGATTTATTGGCTACACACAAATCTTCGTACTCCATAATTATTATCCAACAGTGTACATGACAGGCTGCACCAAGCTTCCTATTGTTCCAAAACTAGATTGCAGCTTCGTTTAATGCAGACATCTTAACCACATAAGAACTCCTTGAAATACACCAACATCATCAGGAAACGTTTATCTTAATTTTTAGAAACACGAAGTAAACACAAGGAATAAAGAGAACCGTTGTACCTTGGAACAAAATTTGCGTTTATATTTTTCCTGGATTTGCATCATGTTTTTCATTATGTATCAAATTGTTACTAATTTTCATCAAGATCTATTTGTATACTAGTACAATTTCTAAATAATCTGCGGACGAATGCAATAGTTTTATAGATAGATAGGTTGCAGTTCTCCTACCCAAAAATATGTATTCTTAATTTAATAATAATGAATGCTATACCATAAAATTAAATCACCAATCTTATATAATAAAATTAGATCTAGCTTTTAAAAAAGAAAGGCATAGTATACTTAGTAAATATATATCAGCATTAGTAAATACAGAGGGTGTCAAATGTATATAACATTTCCAGCAAAGAAAAAACTGTTAACAAAACAAATCTGAATTCACACAAACAGAAAATGATGACCACTATTCATCTTAGACTTTTATAGTTACAACAGTTGCTCAAAATCCCACCATCGGCGTCGATACACTTCTGAGTACGTTGAATTATTGATTGAGCAACGTTTGCGAAAGAGTCCTCAGTGACTGCAGCACATGCCGTTTCACGGCCATCTTCATTTAATGCATGCAAAAGTCATTAGATGAACACTTTCAACTTTGCTGTTTTGATAATACGCCATACGCTGGTTCAGCTAATCCCAATCTTACTATTTTATTATTATATTTTTATTTGGTTTATTTACAGACGCTTAAACATATCAGGTCATCAGCGTTCCATTCTATTCAGGGCATGAAACGGCCGACAAATTTTGCTCAAAGGCCTCTTAGTCTCACGTGGACGTTGCTTTGTAGATTTCTGCGGTGAGTTCTCAAAACGTTCCAAAACCATAGTCGAGGACGCGGGGTTTGTTGCTGAGCGAGGTCTTGCATATCTGCCCTTGTGAACATCGCATACTGCACATTGAGTCTCGAATTTGTCTCGAATGTGTTACTCGGGTTGGCGGTTCTGTTCTGCACACACGTCTCCATTGCCTCTGAACTTCAACAACATTCTCAGCTTTCTAATACCCCTTCAAAATTGCTTTCCACTGTTCAAACGATAATCTTGGCTCCATTTTGTTGTAGCAACGCTAGTGTAACGTAATGTGAGTCACGTCTGTTCAGAGAACATCATACGATAATCTGGGCTTCATTTGTTCATGTTCAGTTATCTGTTAGGTAGCAACGCTATCACAATGTATGTGAGTACATCTGTTTACAGAACATCATACTACACATTGTTGTTTTTCGGTCCAACTTTGAAATGTATTAAATAGATATCTGCTGTGAAAGTGTGTATACATTTTTGGCACCTTCGGTATATATAAAACATAATTGCTTTTCCCCTTCTCAATGCAAAGTATTTTGGAAAAAATACAGAACAAATCCTTAGTCTTTCAAACAAGGACAAGTTATACATTATTTGTGCAATAAAGTAAAACGGAATATATGTAAATTATTTGAATAAAATCAGAATAAATCTTTAAAAATTGAAATGTTTACATAATCTTTGGATATGCAGTTAGTCGGTTGCTTCAATTCTTACAATGGAACGTATGAACTAGTCGCATCAAAACAGTCACACAACCTTCACCAAAGATTCTATTACTATTATTTGTTTATATTATTCGTTTTCTATATTTAAAACCTTTAAAACAAAATGAATAAAAGCTCATGGTTTCCAGCAGTAATGGCGTATACATCCTTTTTCTTTAATGAGCCACTTCTGTAGCCACGTTTATCGAATTGTCTGACTGGTTGCAAAGCACTATGCAATTCACCGATTATATAGCAGGCAACTCTTTAACATTATTTTAAATTTGTAGTACCAATAAAAATAATTTTGTATAACATGCTTAATATTGAAATATTTAAATATTGATTGCTAATATTCACATTTTTCTTTTCGTTTTGCAATCTTACTGTATACTTTATCTCTACAGAAGTTTTCCTGTAACCATTATTGTTTGTGTTTCTTATATAATTTTTTAAAAATAACAGATACTGTTTACGTATTTAATGTGTATAACAGACCAATGATACAGTTTTTTTATTATTAAATTAAGCGAGATGAAGAAGGATTTCAGACATGGAAGCTCCATGAGAACCGTCTATTCTACTGAGTGATGAAAGAAGAATACGACGGGAAACACAGTTGTTGGGTGCATGTAGAGTTTATCCTTAGTTTATCTATTATGAATTCAACGAAGCCGCGTCTACAAAGAATTCTACCCCTTGTCACGCCAATATCAGGGATGAACAAATTCTACCACTGCACTCCGTTCTGCCAATTCACGTCTTCCAACTTTGCATCTGAAACGATAAGAGAAAATAAGGGGCATTCATTATGTATTCCAGCATTCCCCAAGAAAGTGACCTCCAAAATACCCCAATATTAGGATGGTTTTCCGAATGGTGTCCCTGAGCTACCCGGTAGTAATTAATATCAATATTTCGTTAAGCATATAATTGTAACTTGTGAGGTTACCAGTAAATGAAAAGCTTGCAAATTTTATTTAGTTACATTTTCAGAGGGATGTTATTGGTTCAGATTATTTTATGTTTTTCTAATTGCAAAATAATGTAACTTAAGTAGAGATGTATTTTAATTTTTAGAGATACCTACTCTGCATTAATGGATTCTGATTGCTGAAAATTCTTTTTGTTTAATGTCAGATTGTCATATGATCCGTTGGCCCTTCCATGAGTAGAAAAAGAGAGAAAATATATAACACCTCTTGGATGTTCTGTTCTCATCGTATCTTTCTCCGAATAGCAGTTAATATGATATTATTTATGACACTTTTATGTCCGTAAGAAGCTATTATGACCCACTACAAAGGATTACGAAAAGGTTAATAGAATTCAATCGGTTTTCTTGGAATTAAACTTGGCACATTTTCAGTTTACGATGCCATTTGCACATGCTCTTAGTGATGGAAGAGTACAATTATGTTGTGATGCGTGCTGCACGAAAGCCCACGTTTCCCTATTAACATTACTGCAGCCCTCCCCCGTCCCAAAAAAGAGCTAGGTCAAGAAGCTAACTAGGATTACAAGAACCTCTGAAGGTTGCTGGATATCAGATGATGCTAACATACCTGTCAGCTCAGCAAACCCATTTCATGGGAAAGAAATTCAAATAAAGAAACATCAAAGGAACAAAAGGTTGGAGCTGTGTAAGAGAAAAATTCGCCAAAGGACTTAAGAGTCAAGGCCATGCAGAGCCGTAGACCATAACGCGTATATTTATGAGGATCATGAAATTACTCTAAACAAGAGCGGTTTATTTAATTGCCTTAGTAATTAACTTGGTATTCCCCTTTACATCCAACAATATTTTTTTTAGGGTACTATATCATCTCTCTTGGAAACTTGAACTCTCGGCAAGTTCAAGGTCATGCATAGAGCTTCCATGGAATACGATAATTGAACAAAAAATTCTAGCTTCAACTCGAAAGAAAATATATGTAATACCTTGACAATGTTCTGATATTCTGCAGTTAAGTTGGTGACAATGAGAACTAAGCTACAATTGCATACAATTATTATCAACATAACAGACATCAGTTTTAATTGTGCGTTTTCCACGTATTTCTTATTTGTACTCTGAGAAGTTATAAATTGATGCCTTAGCATAAGCCAAGAAACAGTAAGGTATCAACTCTGGGGAGATTAGATGTTAGAAAATGAATGCTATCTCAAAACAAAATGAAAATTTTCTGGAGGAGAATATATATCAGCGAGAAATGAAGGCAAAGTAGTGGAGAAAAGATTTCGAATGAGTTTCAACAATTCAAAACAGGGCTCCATTTACATTATACACCTCATATTTTCTTTCATATACTGTTATTTGTCTCTTTTACTTCTGCGTCTATAAAACACCTTACTGATTTAGCGTCTGAACTTCATTTTCCTATGAAATGATAACGTCAGGCACAACATTTCAATCTATTTATTTCTGTATCATTGAATAGCACTGTACGCTGAAGATCTTTGGAATATAAAAATATTTTCAAAGACCTTTCTTTGTTTTATCCTAATAAGGATGTAAATAGTTAAAATCAAAGCATTTCTTAATTCATATAAAAGTAATAACCTTCTTAGGAAAATTGAATAAAGTTACAATACAGAATTTATCAATAGAGGTATTAAATGTTTATTATATAAACTGTATCAAAGTTTAAGGAAATCGCAAATAAAATGCATAGTTTTTGTGGAAGACTATTAAGATAAGCCACTGAAATATTATACTGTAAAGCAGCAGCAAGAAAGCTCTCGCGCACACAAGCGACTTCGAGAACTTTGTTACTCCTAAGGACTGTGACAAGTGTTGGGCACTGAAAAATTGAGAAATTAACGCGTTTAATAAATTCTGTAGCAAATTTAATTTCGAAATAAGCGACACAACAGACATGGCGGAAGAGGAGTGCATATAAAATTGTAATTAACATGATCAATAGCATTGTCCATTTAATTATTTAAATAATTAATAATTTAAATATTATCGAGCACTTCAAAGTTTCAAAGGAGTATATGATATACTATAATAATTATCATAGCTTTCCTTATGCTTAGCTAAGCTTGACTCAGAATATTAAGCAAAAGGACATCTGGTATGCAATTTTTCACTAATTGGTTTGGTGGAATGTTGCATTCTAATTTAAAATTGACGTTCTGTGGTATACGTCACATTATTTTTTCGCTGGATAGAGTATAGCGTGCACCATTTCTTTGCCACGGTCGTGTTCCGTGACTCAACTTAAGCAGCGGATGTTTATCTTTTAAGTTTGGCCGACTATACAGAAAAGGAGTATATTAAGTAAATGAATATTTCAGAAAAAGGCGTTGTTTTCTAACTGGAGATGCCCTAAATAAGGACAGGAAACATGAATCGTAAATTCTCAACTAAAAAGCGGTATGTCGTTAAGCAAATTTCTGAGCTCTGATCTACCACCATATAAGTAATTAGGCAATCAGAAAAATGTATTGCATATGTTCATACTTAATAAAAACAAAATAAAACAAGTTTCCTTAATGACATGGAAGCTGTACCCTGAATTTTCTGCGTAGATATAAAATTACATGACAATGTCGGGATCAGAATTTTTAGCATTGTGTCCACAGCTTGCGACCGTTTCTTTTCGTCACGGTCACAAGCGGTTAGCCGTCGCAGACGACGATAACCTGTTAGGCCTGATTCTGCTGTTTCATGATCATAAAGTCGCGGGATCAGAGGGAAAGGAATTGTTATAATAACAGCTCTTTGCTGACCGGATTGATCATCGAGTTTATTTTCACCATGGTTATCTGGATGCCTGTTTATGCGCTGCTCTGGCCACCAACGTTAATTGTTATGTAGAGTATGCGGTAGTTTGTGTAAGATTCTTGAAGTTCTACATGTACGTACATTATGTGGGTGTGCACCTGATGTCGCAATAAATTGCTATTAGAACGGCTCTCGATGTGCGATTAAATATCTGCTTACAGAGACTGCGTGAACTGCATGGCACACTGCGTGATACCAAGTGAAATGTATCTGCATGAACTACGGGACTGGAATTGCGTCACTCTGCCCGAACTGAATCTAGAAAAGCGTGCCTTTACGAGGAAGTTTCCCCTTTTATACTAATTTCCAAAATGTCACCACATGGTAGTCAGAGCTCAAGGGGTCCACAAAAGGGAGTTCACGGTTATTTGAGGATTCAAAATATTCAAATATTATTGGGGAGTTCTCATACTCCCTTACGCGCTCCTTTTAAACTTTTCAACTCTTTGGTCTCTGATTGGGGAGTTCGTGGTCAGCCGATGTGAAAGTGAAAGGTAATCATTCTCGCCACATTTGCGTTACGGTCTCTTTAGGAACGTCCAACGGTCCCTACAGGATTAGTATCTTCTCAAATGGTTTATTGTTATAGCCTGTTCTTGCCAGGTGCGCAATTCTATTGTTATCTTGCGTCTCTCGTCGGAGGCTCAACTTTTTTTTTGAGTAGTGTTTAACGCCCGTTTTTACTACTGAGACACCACAGATGGTGGGCACTAATGATACATGAGATGAAATGAAGTACTGGGAAAGAAGTTTTTCAAGGAAGGAAACGTTCCAGGCCTAAGTTACGATACCTGTCCTGCATTTGTCATCTATGAGGACTTAGGAAAACCTGGAAAACTGTTAAGGAAGATGGTCGTGTCGGAATTCGAACCCCAGACCTTCCAATCACTAGTCCGTGCTTTAACGACCTCGGCCACGTTGGAGGCCCAATTAGTAACAGCACCAAGTTACATAATATTCTGCAAACACCTGCTCTTTACAAGGAATTTTCTTACAAATTCATAATTTAACTTATAGAAAAAATTATACAATTGATATCAAACCTCTAGTCATCCACTTTCCCTTCTGAATTCAACACCTTGTCCACTAATATTAATACTAGAGTATGCTTCATGCTATTTACAATGAACGAAATATTTGGCAATATTAATTAACTATAATTTACACAATAGGCAAATTTGTTTCCTTTTGGGGTAGGGGCGGGAAATCTGTCTCGAGCTGACTGTGCCCTCGTCAGATAAATAATAACGTTTTAGTTACATATTATCACGTGCGAAGAGTGCTCGTGTAAAAATAAAGAAGACATAATATTTTTGGAAATTTTTCGTTTATTTCTCATCATCATCAGCTTTCAAATGTATGTGCTTATTCCAGATTTTTATAATGTGCTTATCTCGTCCATAAAATGTAATTTTTTCAGAACTGCCAGATACGCATTTGTTTCGATGACGTCTTCATTTAATGCAAATTACTTTCCTACTAGTCATTTTTTCATGCTAAGGAGGAATAGGAACTGGTCCGACGGACTGGGGAGATGAAGAACCATTTCTTACCCAAGTCCAATAATTTCTAAGTAACAAATGCACATGTTTCTTGATCGCGTCGTTTAATTGCTCCAGTAGCATAGCGTAATGTCCACGGGATATGATTTTTCCTTTTGGCAAAGTTACGCCAAGGTAATCCCAAAACACAGTCGCCATCACTTTTCCTACTGAGAGGATTGTTTTCGTCTTCGAAGCGCTGCAACCCACAATTTCGACTGCACTTCTTTTCCGGCTCGTAGTGGTGAAGACACTTTTCGTCGACTGTCTCTACCTTTTACGAAATTTACTTGGATTTCATGTAAACCGCTACATATACAACTGGAAGTTACAACTCTCTTTTCTGGTCAACAATCATTAGCAAACGCGGCACACTTTGCCGATAGCTTTTTCATTTGAAGGTGATAGGCGAAATATTATATACCCAATCTCCCACATCTTAAGTCTCCGGTTGCTCAACACCATTTCGTGGATCTTTCAATCATTTAGGGAGTTGTTACTTCGACAGGACGTTCCGCATTGCTTGTGCTCGTTCGGCTACATCTAAACTCTCCAAACCATTCTAAGCGAAGGTGCAGATTCGCCGTAATGTTTGTCGAGCTGTGCCTTAGTTCTGCAGACTATACTCATTAAAAAAAAAGTTTCATTACTATATGAAATCCGTTTTTCTCCATTCTGAACGCTAGTTTGCAAATTTAAATGGGAAAAAGACTCTCAGACACAGACAAAGCTACATAACTGTTTATAACCATCTATCTCATCCCTCAACAGTCACCACGTTTCCAACATAACATTGGAAACAATCTAGTGCTGCCATCTTTTGTGTTTTAATAGTGTTTAACGCCCGTTTTTACTACTAAAGCACCACAGGCGGTGGACACTGATGATACATGAGATGAAATGATATATTGGGAAAGGATTTTTAAGTAAGGAAAAGTTCCAGGCCTAATTTTAGGGTAATTCTCCGGCATTTGCCAGTTATTAGGACTGAGGAAAATCTGAAAAAAGTCAGTCAGGGATGACGGCTCCGACGGGATTCGAACCCCAGACCTCCTGCTTAGTAGTCTGCGCCTTAACGACCTCGGCCACCCATGGCTGTAAATTTTGAGTTTGCACGATAGTGCTCTTGTATGTTATATTGCTACATTTCAATAGTTGAATGAGAATAAATTTTATTTCAACAATCTTGTACTTTCCCTTCTCTTTTTGCATAAAACAATCAATACCAGATAGATTACTATTATGGAAATAAATGAACCATTTTCAATTAATATGCCATATATATATATATATATATATATATATATATATATATATATGTGTGTGTGTGTGTGTGTGTGTGTGTTCATAGAACGCTTTACCTATGTCACTGGCAATATATGAAGTATCAAAGCACTATATGCAGCGAGTGAAATTTTCTAGACGAGCTGTGATATACACCACGTTATACACTTTGTTTTGGCAATTTAGACAATTCCGGATTCGCTATGGGTAACAATCAGTAAACTTGGCATGAAATGGTTGTGGGTAAGCTCTGGAAAGATGCATCTAAATACCACCAACTTTTATAATAACTATGAAGGTCATATGTAATCACTCCAAAAGCATTCAAACAAATTCCTCTCCCTCTTTTTCTAGACTTAACAGTAGCAACATGGGTTTGAAGTAAAATACTAGCGTAAACACTGTGAAAAAACTGTAGTTATAACTCGTTATTTTAAATGCAGCTCCTGGTGTACCTCACCTAAATTACGCAGAACTGTTGTCAAACACTTCGTGAATTGACTGTGGAGAAACATTACTTGTATGTGTACTGGTAGAATTCTGTTGCAAAATCCCATAATTACATTCCCTTATAGATAAAAATGGTTGCAAAATGATTTTCGTATACCTATGACTTGTTTCATAAAACAGCTTGGGGACTTATTAAACTGTCATCTCTAACTGTGCACCGTACTTCTATTTTTTTGATCATAAAGGAGCAGACCCGGCATTTCCAAACTGCATCTTTCTGAACTAATGTATATAAGTAAGTGAAACCAAGCTTACTTGAAAACAATGAGGTTATGATCAATTTTTCTTTCATGCATCTGATCAAAATAGAATAATAAAATTTACTCCTAGATACAGGACATCTATTTTTCAATTTTTTCATTATAGTTTTCAATCACTTTGCAGTCACACTCACGAAGGTATAAGCAATTCCATTTAGTTGAGAAAAACAACAAATAGATTATTAGAGCATTTCTCCAGGCCATATCCAATATTATTCATAGTTTCTTCTCTGAGAACTTCAATTCCCTTCTTTGCTTCTTATCGTTAACGCTTCCAGTTTATATTATAACGAAGCTATAAATCATAAATAAAAGGTAGTCTGGTTTAATCCACCAGGGGTTGCATCTGCTTTAACCCCAGTTCTTGGAATTGTTTAAGAGTGAATAACATCTAGTAAGATGTAGAACTCAAATGTTTAAGATATTTTTAAATACTTTTCTAATATCTTAAGTAGAATCTGTATGAACATTTGAATTATAAATGAACAATAGTTGAGCAATAGAACAATTAAGAATGTTATTTTTCATTTACCTTTCCTGGCATAAAATCATCAACAAACACGTGCTTTTAGTGTCCCTCTTGTACCAAACTTCATATCTCATTGCAGTAAGGCTATTATAGCAGAGTTTTTCTCCTTTCCAAATGCTTACGGAGGCCAATAGGTATACATCCTTCCTTGGCTGAATTACCGGCTTCTGTGGTTAGCTTCACTTGTGAACCAGCAGTGGCACAGTCAAGAAAAAAGAGACATTATTTATTATACAAAATGTTTTTCACACATATATTTTACAAAGTGGTGGGAATTTTATACATATCGCACATAGCAGCCAGCAATGGCCCACTAAGAGGGACTATATTACACATGTAAATATACAAAGTGGTGGAAATTATAGCTCTCGCACACAACAGCCAACAACAGGCGCTAAGGAGGGACTATTTTACACATATAAATATGTAGATGTATTTTTAGTGGTGGTGAATCAGGAAAAGGTGCGAAGTAGTTTCTGGTCGAGTTCTGTTTCTGTTTATATGTTTACAGGGGAATCAGATTACTAACGGAATATTAGTTCAATTGCCATTGTCTTTATAGCTCCTAGCACTCATAGCCAATTTCACTTATTTAGGAACCACATCTCCCAGAAATTTCTACGGATGATCGTCAATAATTGTCAATATTTGCAGCAATTTTATTTTTCTAAATTAATTAGTTTTATTAAAATTATTTTGGCATGTTATAAATATTACCACAGTTAATAGTATCTTGATGAGTGCTAACAAATTATTATATTCTCTCAATCAGAAACATCTTCTTAAACTATCGCGGTTATATTTACAATATTTAAGAGCAGGTATTCCTATTAAGTTTATAGCATCTTTCTTCCAAACTTTTCCCCGCCGCTAGTAGCGCCAGCTCCTGACTTGGCTTCTATTTTCAGTTTACCTCGTCCATCTAAATTTTACTCCGGTACTACATACCAGCAGCCCAAGAGCAAGTTTACCCCTTGTACTTCTCCTACTAGTAATAGTGCGGTTGTTAATTTATCTTCTATTTCACTTTCTGATGCTGATACATTGCTGATACATTTGCAAAAAGGATTATCTTTTGCCGCAACTCCCAAATTTAATCGCCTTAAATTTATTTCCGAAGGCGTTACTATTGGCATTCTAAATCTTCTCAGCCTACTTCTTGCCTTCTCAAGTTTCGTCCTCCCTCCAAACTTGAACCTCCTCCTTTACCTTCTAGCCATTCTTTAGAAATGTTTATTAACCGATTTTTAACTTCGATTAGTGATTCTAAATTTATAGAGAAGATCACTCCGAAAAATAACTTAACTTTACGTGAGAAATCAGCACTTAAAAGGTTATCTAATAATCCTGATATTATTATTCTTCGAGCTGATAAAGGTCCTCAGTTCTGTTAACTTAGTTCCCAAGATATCACTCTACTTACTCCTCATGTCCCTCATACTCCCGCCATATATTTTCTCCCTAAAATTCATAAAAAGAATTATCTAGGCCGCCCAATAGTAGCCAGCTTCGATTCCCCCACTGAACGTATTTCCGCTCTAGTAGATTGTTGGTTACAGCCATTTGTTACGTCTAGACCATCCTATATAAAAGATTCCTTTCATTTTTTTAGTTTACTAATGGTCATTCAGGCGTATGACAATCAAGGCGTGCTGGTGTGTCATCCAGTGCTTGAGGGAACCATTGTGGGTTACCCGGTGTTATAGGTCTTTTGGTGTTGTAATTGCACCGTGACGTACGTACCAAACGGCCAGAACTTTTGAATAACGCCATTATCCTCCACGTTAACTCGATAGCTCACACAGCTGACAGTGTCAAGTGTCTTTTACACTTGGGGATGGGAAGTTCGTCCACGCCCTCCATATTCGTCCGATCTCAGTACCTGTAATTATATCATCCACAAAGTGAAGTTCCATTGCGTGGGAAACGATTTGCGAAAAAGCGGACATTTTGTCAGCTTTTCGACGAGAGCTGGCCCACGTTAGCATTCACATGTATATAAAATGGTATTCAGCACTTTCCCCATCATTGGTCACGAACCGTCAATGTACTTGGAGACTATTTCAAAGGGTACTAAAGCCGTGGGCACCTAAGAGATCAGACTGTGACGAATTTGCAACCCTGTGTGAGTAGTTGTGTGTAATTTTTGCTTATGTCATAATGAACCAATGTTGCCGGTTGCCTGTGTTTTGTTTCTTCCTAACAAGAGCCGCCTACTTGCAGTCTTCTGTTGGTGGCACCCCTCGGCAGTAAATGCCATATACTTTTCCTAGACTTCTTTCCTCGGTCCAAAAGCAGCAACGAGTCATCTGTTGTCAGGCATTTTTGGAGGTCTGCCGTGGTAACGAGAGAGAAGTTCTGCAAACCATTGTTACAGGAGACGAAACTTTGGTCCTCTACTACGATCCCGTGTGCAAAAGAGAATCAATGGACTGGCGTAAACACGGCAAAGCACCTCCTCTAAAGCCCAAGGTCACTCATTCAGCCAAGAAGATCATGACCACAATATTTTGGGACTATGAAGGAATACTCTTCATTGGTTTTAAGAAGAGGAACAACACAGTAAATGGGGAGTACTATGCTGGTGCCTGTTCACACAGCTCTTGCTGCAAAGGAAGCTGTGAAGAAATGTGGCTTCAAGGAGATCGACCATCCATCCTAGAGCCCAAATCTAGCTCCCAGTGACTATTTCCTCTTATTAAAACTCAAGAAGGACTTCGAAGAAAGAAATTTAAATGTGACGAAGAAGTGATGAACGCTATTTATACCCATTTCGTAGACAAGACTTCTGACTATTTGGGGAGGGAAGGGGCTGAAATGTTAATTCAAAGATGTGAGAAATGTATTGCAATAATATATTGAAAAGTGAAATGTAGTTTTTGTACTTATCATGCCTAGAAAATGGTTAGGCAGGAAACTTATGTACCCTTGTATATGTTGTAATGTTTCAAATGAGCTCATGTTTCTCTATAGATCAAGCTTAGCACGCATGTCATAGAATAAAAATGATACAATACAGAACAATACGCACATAAATACATTTTGTATACAATTAGTGTACCCACTCATCAATTGCTGGTAATACTGTATCTTGTATAAATATAAAATTACTTTTGGTAGGTTTGGGAAAACTTTACTTCAAGATGTTGTTACCTGACACAGAAGCTTTATTATGTTTAACCAAACGGGGGAATGGGGAGCATTTTAGAAAGAAACTGAAAACAGCAACATATTTGAAAATATAGTCTGGCACTACATTACTTACTCATAGCATTTAATAGTCTTCTCTTCTACTTGTAATATGAGTGTTTAGTTAATTATTAGTTGGGGAAGTCTGAATATTACTTGTTTCGATAATTTTATGAATACTCGATAATCGATGCCTGTACATGTTTTACTCTCGACACTCGATTATATTGATAAACCCCTCGAGTAATTCCAAATATTGAATCAACTCCTTAAATCCTGTATGTTTGACATGCTAAATGACTGGCTGTCTTTGCATATCATGTTTGTTATTTACCTGGTTATTAGCCTTGAATCTCTTGATTCAAATCTAGATTTACAGTTCAGAAAAGACATGACTTTAGGTTGACTCGTATCCGAGTACAATGGTGACGATGATGACAATAACGATAGATGACTTCGAAAGAACTAAAATAACCTCAAGCCTGAAAGAAAAGGCATCTGAGAAAAAGTTATCGGCCGTTTCACGCCCTGAATTGAATTGGACGCTGATGACCTGAGATGTTAAACTTCGTCCTTAAGTAAACTGAATAAAAAGCAACATGTTTAGGTATTTGGAGAATAAAGGGGTTCAGAATGATGGTGAACAGGTTAACTTAACCATTGTTTGAAAACTTAAAAGCTATAATCTATATACGTTTGATTGGCAGCTAACACTGGATATTTAGAAAAATGGATGAAAAGTGCTATGAAATGGAATGGAATGGAAATAAAGATCTTCTGAATTGCATTACGAATAAGGCTATGGAAATTATTTGTTATTGTTAAGAAGAAAAGCACATGAGAAATAAAGGGGATAGAACAATCAGCGTCGGGATTAAATTTGTTTTATTTTATCTCATTTAGTTTTTGTTTCTGACTTGGTATCTTTATGGATTTATTTAGAAATGAATGTTGTAATTTATTATAAATAGAATGTATGTATGAATATTAAAGTTTTTATTCATACTTTTAAAGGTATAATAATGTGAATGAATGAATGTGTAGTGATGCCCTATAAGGAACAAGACCTTATCTGAAACCTGTACATATGTTTTTTGTTTGGCTTAGTAGCCTTAGAAAACAATAATACAGTCAAAGAAACTCGAAAATTAATGAAAATATAGTTTTTGTTTTCACTCTTTTCAGATCGCCCTCGGAAACGTGATATTTTCCTTAATGATATTTTATTTAAGATAACTCTTTAACTTTCATTTTACTTAAAGAAGGTAATAATATTATTAATTAAATAATATTAAATCAATTCATTCGTAAGTATTAATGCTAGCACTATTATGACATTTAAATATACATTTTAAAGGTCTTTTTATACCTGATAATAAACATAGCTGTGACTGCTAGCATTTATAAATGTAACATATTATCATATTGTTTTGTAATTAATATTTGCGAGAATTTACTCATGTCATCAATGCATTATAATTATATATTTTTTGTCCTAATTCAGGGAATTACATATTAAATCTGAATCTCTATCATCGCAGAGAGATTCGTGAGTGAATAAGTAAATTTATGTGAATGCAGATGCTGATACCGGGTCTTTCTGGTTTTGTTACTGGTTTCACGGCAGTTGGTTGGTCGGCAGTCACAACTGTAACTCCCGGCGAAGCGGATGAAATATCTGCGTATTTAATTCAAGTTCTCTCAATTATAATTACTGTTACAATAAAAATAAGCTCATATTTTATGAAAGGAGATGTTGGAAATATTAGTAAATTATCATTCAAGCACATCAATCTATCTTCCTATACTGAGTCAATTTAAAATTGAAAGGATACCAAGTCATTGTCTATGAATTGTAGTTAGAGATCTTGACATTCGATATATTTCTCCTGTTGGATGTTACGGAAAGTTAATTGTACACGTATAGTAATTAATCCAGTCGTGGTTCCATTTATTCTTTATTTTTTTTTCGCACATGTTTCAACCTAAATAACAGGTATTGAAGTATAAAAGAAACCAATTTTATACACGAAACTGTCTTGCATGACGAGAAAATTGGTATACGGTATACAGTAAATGCATACAGATTAATAGTGCTTATCTTTTTTTTTTTTTGAGAATACAATAAATACAGAAAGATAATAAATTGAAATATTAGCACCATTTTTTGATCAACTGACTGATATTGAATGCCGATCTAGATATTTCCAGCAAGAACAGGTGCATGTGAATGGCAATTTTTTAAAAATATTTCAGAAATGCGTGAATGTGTCAGAACAAAAATTTTAACATTTCCAATCATAAGTTACGTGCTTATTTTCGTTGTAATTGTATTTGCAATTACGAAAAATTTAATCAATTGCGCCGATAATGCATTTGTAATGCCACGAGTTAACGCTCCAATTGCCGACCGGCAGCTGGTGTGAAACGGGCGACAAAACCAAGAAGTAGCCAGTAAATGCATGCACATGGTCTCAGAAAGCTTAAAGTGACATGAAACTAATTTTGAATATCTTCCAATGCTTTCTCTGTCAAGCTACTAAAAATATTTGCTACTTATGAACAAAATTTCATATCAGCTGGACACCAAAGTCAACTATTCTATTTTTACGATTGCCGATGCTTGAAACTCTTTTACAGCATTCTTGACTGTTGACTCCGCGTTGAGTTGGAAAATACGTTTATATGGTCACCAATCTCGCTTCAAAAACAGGATAGAACATCCGCACTAATTGAGTATCGAGAGACGCTTAACAATCCTGCTTGGCGGCTTCCTTACTTAATTCTTTGTCCCCCTCCCCTTCCGTTTTACAATTTACAAGTTGGTGCAGGTAATATAACTTCTTTCGTTAGTTGCAGCACAGATGAAAAGGCAAGAATTGCACCGATGGGTGGGAGGGGAGTCTAAAGTTAATTGGATAAGGTGAAGGTAACAGAGTGACAAAAAGATTTATTCATGACATGGCTTTTATTACCTAGAAATATTCCCATAGAATAAGAGCGTCGGAGGCTGTTTCCAATAAGCTGATATGAAAATAAAAAGGAATTGAGCTCTCACTCATCAGCTTACTAGTTTAAACGCAGACACTCAAGATTTTTTCTAGAGGTATTATGTATAACTGAACTGCATTGGTGATAAAGTGGCCTTCATATATTGCAGGTCATATGAGACCTAAAGTAATATTCAATTCACTTTCTGTCGGACAGATGACATTAATGCATAGTCTCATTCAGCACCAGCTATTACATTTTATTGTTCCTCCCCACCCTTTGAAGGTTTAAGATAATGACTCCACTCGGAATTTACCCTCGTGACTATGCCAAATAGAAAAAAGCCCTTAGCTAGGTTTGCCTTTACCGGAGCCTGCCATACGAATATTGAACCTAACCATGGGCCAACTCAGTCTCTTATTTGTGTTTTCGTATGAAAACAGGTGCATCACCAACTAAAGCAGACTGCCCTCGCCTTGCTTTGTTGAACCATAAGCAAGTACACACTATACATGCTCCTAGCTGACCTAAAAGCGTACAACAAAACTCTTACATTCGTTCAATAAACATTTATTCTAACGGTATCCATTAACATTAGGAAAAAAAATAAGGGATGAAAATAATCAAATATGGAAAAAGCAGCATGATTAAAATATCATGATTATAACAACAACAACAACAACAACAATAATAATAATAATAATAATAATAATAATAATAACTTGCTATTACATAAGGAAATTAAAGATTAAAGAAAAAGAATATTAAAGGAAACATTTTTTGTGTGACTCCAATTTGAAATTCTAGCCAACATATGGCTCTCTGTTTGAAAATCATATCTTATTAATTATGATAGTATATTAAGTAAAAAATCAGGATCATAAAACTTATAATTTTTAGGATTCTCCCGTTAGAAGCAAAATCTCTCTAACCAGATAATCTTCAATGTTTCCAGGATATATAGATTCAAATATGTTGGCAGTTATTTTTTCCTTTTTAACTCCTATTTGAAATCTTACGTAACAAAGGGCTTGTGTGAAAATTAAGTCTAAACAACAGAACTCTTTTACATATACCACCACTGTAATTAGAAAAAGACTTTTATAGCAAAAAGCAACACAAACTTTTCTGATAATATACATAATATATATATTCAGTGTTAGATTCCTGACAATTAGAGAAGAAAAATGAATCAGAAAATTCAAAATTTCTGAGATGTCGCACTTTATTATTTTTTTTACACTCTATTGATTAGCTTACATTAAATGTTCATAATGCCCAAACTGCAACGGGCCTCTGCTCATTGCAATACAAGCACGCATAAAAAGTCTGGGTTGTACGTACTGTTTCACAAGCCCGCATAATTCGCTTATGGACTTCATGATCCACAGCTGTCCGTTTAATAACGACAAAGTAGTTCTATGCGTTTAAAACCGTGAGCATAGAGGCTAGTTAATCGGTCTACCTAGCACTGATCAGGATGTCGTGCATTAAGGTGCTAAGGGACATAATGACTAAAATGTGCAGAGGCGCCTTCATAAGGTATGTATGTCAAGTGAGCAGGCAAAGTTGCGTACTTAATTTCTATAGTTTGCTGGAAAGTAGGTACTAGCGTCTCAACAAACACTCACCCACAATGCCGACCCACATGTTTACAGAGAATCTCTGTTGGTGGGACACATTAACTGCTGTATCTGCCCTTACATGCTAGTTAGCAAAACTTTTGGATACCATTGCCTGTGAACATGCTTTCATCTGTCCATTACACCAAAGCTGGAAAGTTAGGCATGGTATCGAATTTTTGAGGAACCCCTGGCAGAACGTAAGTCCTGCTAAAATTTTTCAGATTTCAAGATATGAATTTACTTTAGATGGTATGGGTACCACTACTGTTCTCGCAGAAGTGGGAAGCATTCATCTGCATCTCTCATTGTGTGTGCTGATGCCAGAACTGTGTTCCACAGCCCGCAGAATAGTTTTCTCTTTGTAGTGGTGTTTCATAATATAAACTAGGTATCTTCAACGCATTGCCATCCGCCAACCCATGAATGAAATGCACTCTCACCTGTCTAAACAATACAACGGAATGAACAACATGCACTTACGTGCAACTTTAGGAGAAGTTAACAAGCTTATATGAGCAATACAGCACACTCAATAACAAACATTTGGTGACAAATTATTAACAAAGAAATAATATTGAATCCGTACTTGAAAAATGTTGAACTTCCGGACCAACGTTTATATAAACTTTTTTTCTGTTCTACATATTAGGAAATCAATTAAAAATATGCCTCGTATTCTTAAAGTGCCACACATATATTATTGGTGAGAGGTAATTTTTACATATTGAGATGTACCAATATATTTTATTATTTAATAAGTGATTATAATTATACAGTTACTATAGTCTTATAATTGACAAGAAGAGCTAAAACTCAAAATTTTGCCAACAAAACTGTATATATAGTTTATATATAGTGTATGTATAGTCCCAAATATAGTTTACAATTTTATTTAGCTCATTCAAAGGGTTTCAGAGCCTTAACCCGGAAGATTTTACCTATGCGTCATTCTTGGAGCAGATTGATCTCAATGGCTCTCTCCCCAATTCTGTAGATGCAAGGTTACATATCCTACAGGCACAATACCATACTGTCCCACTACTGATGGAATCAGAATATCCAAAACAGCCTTCCAGCTCTCCAGGCTGGTTGTTCTAGATCTATCCATCATGCAATCCCGCCGAAGCATGGTCCATAACCGTGAGTTGTGATACACTTTGCAAATCTGATCCACCCACAAGACTATCTTTCGAAATATGCTCAAATATATAGACCGGACATTGTAGTTTTACTAGAGGCAACTCGTGTATTCCACAGCATATAAGAGGGGATGTTGATGTTTATGTGGTATAAACAACTTTAACGTAATAATTGTTAAGCATGTATTTCAAAACTCAACGTTTTCAATGTGGAGAATGTTTTACTCACCCTCCACCCATGTGACTTGCAAACTAATGGACACCGTTCAATGACCTTTGACACAACATTCTTGATTTATGACAAGTATAATTATTATAATAAATGTTGAAGGTGGTTACCATTAGCATCAGGAATCCCTGCACATCTTTCCATGCAACGGAAGGTGTTCATAGACTGAATTACTTGCCGAATATGTTATTATAGTACCTTGTCAACCATGTTAACATTGGATATGTGGCAGGTGGAAACATCTTGCTGAAAACAATCAGTATAGAGTTCCTCATCGTCCATATTCTGATTCACATACTTAGGGAAGATTTTCAGCTATACTGCGATATTCACTGTTGTATGGAAGAAAATGAAGCAATTCTGGACTATTTTAGACATCATGGACATTCATCAATGATTTTCAGTTTTTTCACCAGATATTGAATGGAAGCTTTTGGCAGCAATTTCCAAAGTTCAAATTGCGCAATAAATTTCACTTTGCTATCAACGCAGTTTCCCAGTACATGCGGACAATAAACTTATGTGCATAGTTCCTATTATGCTAAGTCGGTGAAAGGGAACCCGGTGATGTCATTCTATAAATAGAAAAAATATTTTAATATCTTTTAGCCGATGTCGTGTTTTTATGGCCTGCGCTATCTTTCATGTGCTGAGTTTGTAAATACGTGGGAAATCGTACACTTTCAGTTATAGTAGTGGATAGATAAATAGAAACAGGATAAATAATGTGCTTTAAACTTGAAGGGTTCTGACGTAAATTCAATTGAAATGATTCATGAGAATCATTTTGATTTTCAAAATTATGTATGGCATTATTTCCCTACATATTCTTGTAGCTTATTATTACATTAAAAATATTATAAATGTACAAAAATGGTGATTTGTTCAAATAAAGTTGGCTAAAAATGGAAAAGGTACAGCATTTAAATAGGTATAAAAACCAATGAGTTGAAAAAGAAGTAAAAATAAAAAGAAATCCGGAATGCTTATTCAATTATTTAATTAATTCCGACAAATTACCACGAGTTGTACACAGATGTTAATAGATTCAGAAGAACGCTGAAGACAGAGGTATACAGGGAAAAAAAATTGTCCAGTCATTGAGTGCTTCCACGAAGTTGCTGAGGTTATTATCCTACTGGATATGAACCGGGCGATGGAATCAAACCAATTCCTTTTTACTCAGGTAGCAATTTCTTTTTGTGGCGAAGAGTAGAGGCAGCAAAGTGGAACGGGACGTCCTCGTCCTTGCAGGCGTATCGCTCCGGCCTTGTGGCGTGTACAGACACGACTCCAAACGGAATGCGCCGATGGTGGTCTTCAAGTAACCTGCTCACTTCCGGACTCCAAAACTGAGGTTAATTTACCATATCATAATGAAGATTGGATCCTGCCATGCAACAACGTAGAGGTTACAAAATTAAACACTTGAAACGAGAATTTATATTCGTTTTTCCATTCCTCAACGTCTAATTGAGTTTTGCTTCTTCTGTGGAATTGGAATCTTGTTCACTTCCTACTAAATTACTCAAGGTGAAGTTATAATATCTGTAAATAATTACAGCTACAATTTGACCTGGAAAACAAAGACATTCTGTCTTTGGGTTCTAAGATTCCGGTTGTTACTCCGGAAAAACGCACGAAAATCTCATGAGATCTGTTTCATGAGACTTTTTTTCATAATTTTATAATATATATACCAGTAACAGCCAAAATCGATATTTTTTCATCTCTTTCTTTGTCTATCCATTTTCTGTAATTAATTATTGGATCGCAAGCTGACTCGGTAAGTTTTTCGGTTGAATTTCATTCTCATTAGTCTTGTCCAGCACATGTTAATCTTAGGGCAGCTGCCTGTATTACCAGCATCGTTTATTACTGCTATCCTTCTCATTCTTGATCGCTTAATCTTTTGTAGCCTTATGCTTAGTTCTTTCTTTTCATGTTCCTTTGCCAGTATCTAAACATTTCTTTTCCTGTACAAGTTACATACAATAATGAGCTTCGTACGGAAGTAATGGAATGTCGCTGGTTTCCATGGTTTTACTTCACTTTATGGAGACTTAAAAATGCAATATCCTTGAAAGGCTTCAAGCATTTTATCTAAGGTGGTAAACTTTCCGACAGAAAAGTTTTCTTATAACACGTGTTGAGCTGTTCACAAATATATCTAATTAGTACTCATTGTCCTGTTTTCTGTCAACGAAATGCATTCAGAAGATCTGCAATCATTTAAGGTAATATTATTGCTAAAAATTGCAGTACTATCCTTGGAGCAAGGTGAGCAGCTCTTCATGAGAAGATGTTAGTGCTCCTGTAATACGAAGGCCAAATACGGCCTTTATTTATAACTATTTGTGTTTTTGGAGTCCCTTTCGTAACTTAGCCTTCTCGATGGGCAGAAATCTACTGATTCATACTTTCGAAAATATTCTTTAAGAGATTATTCTGAAAAAACACCTTTTATGATCAAATGGATTACAAAATTTTGTCATCGGATTGTAATATTCTTCTGGTTTGAGCAGTGGTGGTTTTTTTTCTGGTGTTCTCTTTCCCGCGTAAACCACAGTGCTTGCATATGATAATGATGTTGGTCCGTCGACTGCATGGTGGTAAGAGAAGCAAACATAATTGTTTTTCTGGGCATTTATCACTCCCAGAACAGTAGTCGAGTTTTTTTCGTTATATTATCTTTATAAACAAAACCTTCGCTTTCTTTGTCAGAATTTAATATTTTAAAAATAAATGTTAAATTAGTTCCTTCTCATTTGTATATTCATCCACATTAGAAATATGCAAGTTTTATCACAGCAAACAGTAGTAAACTTATAAACATTAGAACGCCAACCTATTCTCCATAGCATATAGGTGTCATAACAAAACACATGGTCAGAACATTGACTGAAAGTTGCGCCGCATTGGAAGTTAAAGAGGCTGCATACAATGGAGGAAGTGCTTTTAGTTTTGGCGAGTGTAATATACATGTAAGCATTCTTACACGAAACAGAATTTCGTGCACAACTAATACAAGGGAAGGTGCATTCTGACAGAGCTCACTTTGAAATAATTCTTAAATATTTTCAAATATTGAATTCAAATTTATTTTTATATTATAATAATAATAATAATAATAATAATAATAATAATAATAATAATAATAATAATAATAATAATAATAATAAAGAAAGGCACTGGATATAACGCATGAATTTCGATCTAAGTCGCAGACTTTCTGAAAGACAAGGATTTATGTTAGACATTACGCACACCGAGAAGGACGTATCATAAGGAATGGTAATACATGCTTTATAAATCACTTGCTAGCTATTACCGGCTATCTAACGTGTTCTGTAATACACGGAACTACCGCTGCTCTCGCCAACCTGATGTTCACCGAGGACTTGACACCTTCCAACACGCTATAGGGCTATTTCAGGTAATGACAAAAGCTGCCTTCCTCTTTCCCTTTACTGTAAACAGATGAAACAGCTTGGAAAATGACGCGATACAAAAGTGAATGAATGAGGTACAAGAAACAGGGAGTGCCCATGATATGCTATTTCCTACTACTACTACTACTACTACTACTACTACTACTACTACTACTACTATTACTACTACTACTACTACTACTACTGCTACTACTATTACTACTATTACTACTACTACTACTATTACTATTACTACTACTGCTACTACTTACTACTACTACTACTACACTACTACTACTATTACTACTACTATTACTGCTACTACTACTACTACTATTACTATCACTACTACTACTACTACTACTACTACTACAACTACTACTATTACTACTACTGCTACAACTACTACTATTACTACTACTGCTGCTACTACTACTACTACTACTACTACTACTACTACTACTACTACTACGACTACTACTATCACTACTACTACTACTACTACTACAACTACTGCTACTACTGCTACTACTACTACTACTATTACTACTACTGCTACTACTACTACTAATACTACTACTACTACTACTACTTACTACCTACTACTAATTACAACAACATTAACATTACACCGGTGTACACAATTTTTGCTGAATGAAAACTGTACTTATTTTTTTATTTCTTAATATATGGAATCTCTCAAACCAACCTTAATTTTCTTTCATCAGGCTACAGTTTTTCAGAAATCAATATTATAGAAATAATAATTTTTGTTATTTGTTCTTTGAGCAGATCATAAAATGAATATTCTGAGAGATTCAAACAAGATAATAAAAGTTTCACTTTGTGATTGGGACAGTAGGGCTAAATCAGAGCATTGGATTAGAAAAAAATGGCCACATAGGAGCAATTGAGTACCTGGAGAAAAAAATGTGGTGTATGAGTGACTGGTTTCTCCTTCTAATGTCCTTCCACCACTCCATATTTAGTTAGGTCTAATGAAGCAATTTGTTACTGCTCTGAATAAAGATAGTGATTGTTTTTACTTTCTTATTACAAAGTTCCCACGGAAAACTGAAGCTAAGATAGCAGCAGGTATTTTCGATGGATTATAGGTTCGTGAGCTTATGCAAAAGTTTTCCTCAATCTATGTTCAAGTTAGAGAATATAGGAAGGTTGGATACAAAAAGTGATAGAAAACTTTTTGGCCACAATAAATTTAAGGACTGTAAATAAATTGTGATGAAATGTTATAACATTTTAGAAATCTAGAATGTAAGAACGAGTGTTAAAGAACTTTTTTTTTTAATTGATTACTTCCCATGGTGCCATGAGTAAAGAACAAGGTGAGCGGTTTCATAAAGATATTAAAAATAATGGAAAACACTATCTAGCCAATTGAGATTTGTAAATGATGGCTGATTAATGTTGGTATTTGAAAAGGGGCACCAGTGAAGGACATATCAGAACTTAGAAAAAAATTACGTTTTCTTCTCCCTAATAGAGAAAAATTTTTGGAAAGTCATCATTATTGACACAAAGCGATCTTTTTTTCAATATATTCACTAATATATAAATGGAAGATTAAAATGAATCCTACAAAGAAGATTTTATTTATCTATAAGTCTTAAAACTTATAATATTTCTTCCAAAACATAAATACATTATTACATATATTGTGATTCTGTTTAAAAACTTAGCACGATAGAGAAACACTGAAAACAAAATTGCATATATTCAAAGAACTACGTTGGGAGTTCTAATTGTTCCATTATCATCATGATTTATCCCATGTGGTAAAATAAAAAAAGCAAAAAAAATTTGTTGTACTCTAGCTATTGCTCTTATTACTTTCTACTACTATTAACACTACCACTATTAATATTAGTCCTATTGATGTTCTATTGTTATTATTATTATAATAATAATAATAATTATTATTATTATTATTATTATTTTTATTATTATTATTTTTATTTTTATTAATAACGCAATTGCTACTATAATAATACTATTACTTCCACTGCTACTGACAATATCATTATAGCAGTACTAGATCTTGCACTAATAGTAGTAGTAATTATTGTACCATTTATGTTGCAGCCGGACTTCAGCTTTTGCCTGGAACATTGTAATTAGCTTCTCAATGTTGCAGTTTATTTCCATTAATTGATTGACACAAATTTATACAATTATTTTAATAATATTAATATATTTTATAACAAATAATATCCCATAAATTATATTTTTTCGGTTTGCTCATTGGAAGTTATATACTTATGAATATGAAGCTTTTGCAAATGAAAGAAGAAAATTTTATGTCCATAGTCAAGATTTTAGAGTTTTTAGTTATATCGAATTGTTCTATTTTTATAAAAATGCCTTTAATTTGGTTTATTATTTATTTGAAAGACTTAATAAATATTTTAAAGCCCCAACATTACTCTAACGACATAATATTTAATAATCTATGACTTAGAAAAAGTTTTATTACTGAATTTTAGATTTTTATAGCCATAAAAGCTTTATGCTTTGTAAAAAATATAATAATCCCATTAAATTTATTCCCAGAGCAATATTTTCCTTGACAAGATATTTTCTGTTTGAATGTACCGTATTTTATTCATTAATTTCTTAATAGGCCCGAAAATTTCTCTTTTAAAGAGATATATTACTACACACATGTAACTTCACTAAAACCAGTACCATTACTTTGTGCTCTTTCTCTACTACTGACATTCCTTGCCCTCCAATTACCTACAATTTAATAGCTGAGCTCCGTTTCAATTGCTTTGCTTTTTTCTTTCCAATTTTTTATTATTGCTATAAGTGCATTAGTGTAAGTCTGCAGGAATGAATGAAATGAATTAATAAATTAATGATAGCGTAAATGAGCTCGGAGTCCTTGTCACCTTCAAGCTATCTGCCATTCACCGTCTCAGGGTAAGGAAAAACTCCCGAAAAAATACTTATTGAGATAGCTTGACCTGACAGAGATTCGAACCAAAACATCCGCACTAGAAGTCGTAAACACTATCACCAAGACGACGGAAACAGTCTTTACTTCTTCTTTGACACGCTGATTTGATTTTGAAAACCATATATCTTAGATATACAGAATGCTCCAAAATATTTAACCCATAAGGGAGCTCAAATGCGTCGCAGCTATAATAACAATATGTGGATTCCCCAGTAACAGATTGTCATTGTTTACGTATTTTGTACATCAGGCATCTTTTGATTCCTAAGTATCGGCTGCCTTTGCAATGAAATAGTTTTACACGTAGTTCACAGAAAGAAAACGTTAATAATTTTGCAGCACTAGGCGTTCGTGTTCTAAGACGAAGAACATGATATGGTACTGGATTTTGGTTTTTGCATACAGCGATCACAACTTGGTAAAAATGGTACAATTTTTATTTTCCAAATGTTATAAACAGCCTTATTACCAGAGCACATAAATATTGCATTTTACTAAATTTGTTGTTTATGCCGTTATCTTTGTCCAGCCCTAAGACCACTTTAAAATGTCTGTCGGTTAGTACGAGTTTTATTCGCATTTATTCTCTACCATAAAATGTCGTTCTCTTTGTTTTACAAGATCATACATAGTACTTTTGTTTAATTAATGTTTAAGGACGTTTTCATTGTCGTTCCAGACCTAATTTTGTGGTATCCAATAACTCCCAGCATTTTAAACTGATTGAAAACTTAGGAAAATACCTCAGTAAGGAAGAATAGTCTTGGTAGCCGCAAATAATCTGTTCATGTCCTGCATCATTTTGTGCATTAGCCAGCTCGACTATCTATGTCGAATTTACTAATCCATGCTATGTTATTATTTCAAAAATTAAACTTTTTGAAGCGCCAATAGGTTACTCACACATTAAAAAGTATTGCTAATAGAGAAAATATCTATCCGTGTCCTCGATTGATTAAATTGTCATACTAAGATAATACTCAGTCCATTTCTAATTAATATGATAGTGCCTACATTTACCTCTTACAAAAGATTTGGGGGCTCTCTTTTTATCATTATAGTAAATTAAACTCTATTTCTCATTTATCATAATTACACAGAATGGTAAACAAGTTGTCATGTAGGATGTACTTTTCCAAAAGCAATATTGAGATCATTTGTTAGGGGTGCAAGATCTTTTGGATATACCGTGCTTGCTTATAAATATTGTCCACACAATGCTCGTCTCGGTTATTAACAGTGAGTGCCCCAACTAGCGGCGCTCTTATTGAAACTTCGCTTCCTAAACTATGTAAAATTACAATTTTACATTATATAAAATGCAAGAATTGTCCTCCTTCCTTGGCTAAACAAGCGTTGTATCGGAAAATCTGATCGATATGATTAAGAACGGTCACCACAACATTTCTGAATTTATTGCTAATATTTTTCTTTTACATTCCGAAACCCATTAATGTCAGGAGTGGATTTTCTGTTTAACGTTCAAGAATTTGTCTAGTTTTTCCTTTGTTAAAAATATTTTTCTTTCTACTGCCTATTTCATTTTTTAATAAACCATTAGATAAAATTGGGGCATAATATGATGAACTGCAGTTCTGGAAGGAGATAACTGATAGGGAAAGTTCTTAGTAAATTGTGTCACGTACACGATGAGCTTATTCATATAGAATAACGTTTACACAAAAAATACACTGTCCTAGTCAACTGCGTGCGAATGAATGTATGGCAGAGAACAGGCTCCGAAAACGAAGTTCAAGGTCATTACAAAGGTACAAAATTAAGGATGGGTGTCGCTGGCTATGGTACGGCTATCCAAACTTAAGCAGATACGTTTTATAACGAGTGCAGTTTAATAAAGTTATCTCTATAATAACCATCATTTTCTTGTTTGCACTTTTCTTTTCTCCTGTTTTCCAACGCAAATTTAACGGATGAAATAGTCTTTATATTTTATTTCAGATTTAGACAAACATACTTTATTAGTTTTACATTATACTTACGCCCTTTCTGTATCACTTTTATTCTTAAATATACTGAGTATGTTGTGTAATTTTTCGATACCTGTAGTTTTGCTAGTTCTGTTCTCAATTTTCTCCTCACAGTTAGATTTTTTTTAAATGTAATCAGATGATCCCAGAGTAGTTATTTCCTATTTTTTTGTCTGCAAGGTTGGCTCTCTGCTCCCTGGTGCGTTTCAATGTTTTTAATCGTTCTCTGCTAGGATCCACTATCTTTTTTGTAAGGACGGATCTCTCTTGCGCAGTTCCCTTCCTACTTTTCCTATTAAGTTTTTTTTTCTCTTTCTCCCTCACTCTCTCTCATTCTGTATTTATTTGATTTTACTTTTCTCATAGTTATGGTTCCATGAGTACTGGGGAAATTCTATGTTGCTGATCCACCTCTTTTAACACTGGCCTAGTACAACACGTCCTGGAGGAATCATTCTTAAGTGCTTTATTATGAATGCCAATTATTCGAACGGCTACTTAGGATTGCTTTGCGTAATTTTCGTATTAATTCCCAAAGTAATATCCATTAGTTTTTAAACTTTGTAAGAGCTAAAACTCAACTGTAAGTGCGTGCACAACTTGGCCTAAAATACTCCTTCAAACATTCTGAAAGTTTCCTAAACAAAGATAATTTAGCGCTAATTATTTAACTATTACCTTCTGTTCTCATTTACTAAATATTACATCTTAAAAATTCAGATTTATTCTTGTTCGTATCATTTTTGGCCTGTTTCAACTGCATACTTTTCCGTCTTTTTTAGATGTCCTGTATCGTTTTGTGTGTGTTTACCTAATAGCTTAGTAGTTCTTTGGAGTAACTTTAATTCCCGATTCTTAATTGCATGCTTTTCACACAGTTCTGCTAATCGGATGCAATATAAAATACATATTATTAAAGTGTGTTTGTTTAGCGTTTCATGTAATTTCTACGAGAAATTCATGATTTATTATGATTGAATTCAAGAGCGATTTTTAGAAATAATTTACTTCCATCAATCATGTCCATTTAATGACTTGAGTTTCCCATTGCCTTTAAATTTCATACTATATTCCTTTAATGCTAAAACCTAAATTGCGATTAATTTATCCACCTTAACCTACAATTTACATTTTTTTTATGGTTCACTCTTGAATGCTATAAATATGATAGTGTTCTTTTTGAGATTGAGAGGTAGATCTTTGGCTACATGTTTTAAGCTGTGGATCAAATGAAATATTTTATTGGATCTATCGGTTACCTAATTGTGCCATTCGAGATCGGAGTTTTTTTTTTTTTTTCCGTGCTGGTAATCACGTTGTTGCTTATCATGATAGGCGGCACATCGTTCGAGTTTATGTTTACGTAGTGCACGTTTATGTTCGACAACTATGTTCTGTGGTTTAAGAGGATTCAATTTTAAGAGTTTAGATCTTCATTTACACAGACGTCATGGACAGAACGAGGGGCGATGTGAAGTAGAGTTGCAAGTCGTCAGTGTATAAGTGGTAGGTAATTGGAGTGTTTTATCTCTTTAACTATGTCATTAATGTACAGCACAAAAGTAGCAATCCGAGTACTGAACCCTGGGGAACTCCTGACCTAAAGGAGAAAAAAACCATAAACTAATATACAATGCTGACATTCACTAAGGTAGGATTTAAATCAGGCAGTAAACTGTTGGAGAGATTATAGTTTTTAAGTTTGTACGGTAGAAGTTCATAGTCGATAGTATCAGAAGTTTTACTGAAGTTCGTTTCTGCTCGTTGTAGGCTGCACGGATGTCCTCTGTTACTTTCAGTAATACCGTGGCGGTGTTATGTGCTGCTCTGAAGCCAGATTGATTGGTGCGAAGAATGCAATACATGTTAAGATAATCTGGCAGCTGTCTGTGGACATTATGACTTTATAATGCAGGGAGAATGATGATAGGCCTGAAATCTTGTTGAGATATGGATGCTTCATTCTTCTGTATAGAGCGGATAAAAACTAATTTCCATAGTGCGGGGTAAGTCTAGTCATTAATGAGACGTGAGATAGTGTTGGTAATATTATATCAGCAATTTTCTGTAGCATCATTATGCTAATTCCGTCTGCTCCTGCGGCTTTGGTTGAGACTGTCTTTGTGGTTTTGCGTACATCATCACCTGAAATATATGTGAAGTGAAATTTCTCTCTTGTAGGTAAAGCAACATTTGTTAGCCTTTCAATTGCCTTGCCGTGTTAATTAGGGTCCTGTGCTCTTACAAAAACGCATTAAGAACGTCAAGAGTATATGGTAAACTGTCTACCTGAGTCTTGCTGCACCGCCACGGGTGGCCGAGGTCGTTAAGGCACGGACTCGTGAGCGGGAGGTCTGCGGTTCGAATCCCGCCAGGACCGTCCTTCCTGACTGGGGTTTTTTCCAGGTTTTCCTCAGTCTTCATAACTGGCAAATGCCGGGGAGGTACCTAACTTAGGCCTGGAAATCTTCCTTCCTAAAAAAAAAAATCCTTTCCCAATTTATCATTTCATCTCATGTATCATCAGTGTCCACCGCCTGTGGTGCCTCAGTAGTAAAAATGGGCGTTAAACACTACTCAAAAAAAAAAAAAAAGTCTTGCTGCGCCCAAATCTCATTTTTCAAAGTACTTTCCACAGATCTGCTGCGTTTGAGTCTGGGAAGGCAAGGAAGTGAAAGTGTGTAAGTTTCGCGTTTTTTATAGTCTGGTTCGTTTTATTCCTTACATATTTATAATCCTCAAAGTAGTGCCTGTTTTCTTGTGTCTGTATTTACGATATACTGTGTCTCTTGATGTTATTAGTTGTTTTACGTCAGCAATCATCCAGGGAGCGGAGACTATTCTGAAGCGTTTAGTTTTCATGGGTGCATGTTTATCGAAAAAGTCAGAATTAATTCGTTACAGTGCGAAACAGAACAATTTCAGAGGAAGAAATTAAAATATGTTTTACTCGATGATGTTATCCCAGTTTTCAAACAGTAGTTTTTAGTTAAAGAAAACATCTGGTTTCAGCAAGATGATGCTCCTCCACTTTATAGTAGAAGGGTAATAGATTTTCTGGACTAAGAGTTCCCTGGGAAATGGGTCGGAAGAAGCGTACATGTTGAATGACTCTTTTTATCATTCTCAAACCTCTAGATTTCTTTCTATGGGGAGTATTTGAAACCCAATTTGCATTGTGATAAACAAAACTTTATTGAAGATCTAAAAGTAAGAATTATAGACCAGCGAAACTTACCGGGAGTGCTCGGATTTTGATGACATGTGATCTTTTTTTTTTTTTCCTTGTGTGGTACGCATTGCTCTTAAGAGGTAAAATCCTGAATATGAAATTCTGAATTTTTTGTCATATTTTTATTTTTGAAGTTTTAAGTAATTTTTCAATTTTTACATTTTTTGAGTTTTAAGTTCTTCTCTGGTAAATTGCTATAATAATAATAATAATAATAATAATAATAATAATAATAATAATATATTAAAATATGTTTCACTCATTTTAGACGATTGTAATAAATGACTCGTAGTATTTATACTGGTAACAAAGAATACTTCTATCGCAAAGCGCCAGTAGGAACAAAGCAACGTGGCGCTAGACAATTTTCAAACGTATGTTGAAAATCAATGTTTTTCTAATTTATGTAGCGGCACGCTTGTGATTTATTTTCACTGCCACAGTTTTAGTCGTACAAGTAAGTTTAGTTTTCTGTTCCTGTTGTTTCATTCAGCCATTACTAATAGAAAACTATCTAAATATGTAACTGAATTCGGAGAGGGTGTTTTTTCTATGGATGATGAGATATTGTTTTGTATGATGTGTAAGATATTGGCCGAAAGAAGATTTACAGTGCAGCAAAACGTGGGTCGCGCCAAGCATATTATACCTACGGATACAGACAGTACTACTAATAAGTAAAAAGAAATTCAGGCAACTTTTACTACAACAGATATGGACATTAAATATCGGATTTTCATTTCAGTTAAGTTCTAGTATCTGCGAACATCTAATTTTGGACACTGAACAATGCTAAATTTAAAAACTTCCTGCATTTGCATTTATGATGTCCTATCCCAAAGAATCACATATTTGGAAGAACTACTTGTCACAATACTACGATAACACCATTAACAAGATACGGGGGAAATTACATGGAAAGAATATATTTGTATTTGTCGACCAAATCGGTTACATAGGAAATCGTTAAGTGGCTAATCTTTTCGTTGGTATTTTGAAGATCGACGGACCAGATGAGGTGTTTCTACCTACGAAAGAAGTAATTAATCGTTCCACAAAGTCAATACAACCGGTTCATGTATATGATGACGGAGGAAGTTAGCTCTCAAAGTAGATGCCATGTGTCAAAGAAGAATCATTTTTCCGGGGCTCCCGCTCGTAAAGCGTTCTTCAATCTCGTGGCTTCTGTGTATTCCACTTCTACTCGTAGCACACCTGGGTAATATAAAAAATATATTACTGTAACAATTTTATTCTTTGATCATTTTCAGGTTGCGAAATACTGAATTTTGACCGGGCTAGTGCAATTGAAGCTGACAAAACACTATTTTCAAACTGTGAAATTGAAAAACAGTACAACGGCAAACCTCAATTCCTTACACATACAATTGCAAGAGTATAGAATAAAGGTGCAAGCCTCGAAAATTACTCAATTGGTAACCAGTGTATCGTTTAATGTTTCTTGCATTGAATAATACCTTGTTGCCACTGAGTATTTCAAGTATGCTTCAGTTGTGTCAACAGATGTGGAGAGAAGTTTCTCTAAGTACAAAAAACGTTTTCTCGACAACCGGCGTTTCCTCACTCTGAGAACCTCTGCATATTAATTGGCATCTACTTCAATATTTCTGAAGTGGTAAGATTTTATATCTAAAATACGTATTCCAAAGAACTAGGCTTCTTAAGCAGAAAATCTCGGGAGTTTAGGTAAATTAATAAATTAATTTTTATTTAAGATCCAACCTCACAGAAGTAAGTACTGCATCGTACCCATCATACCTTGAAATTAAGGCAGTAGAATTTTACTTATTTTTTGGTTATTTTATTAATAGTTTTTCAGATAGTTTAGCTCATCAAAATCCGGGCCCTGCTTAGAAGTATTTACACTACACGAAAGACAATAAACAGGCTCTTAAGGCTTGGCTTTAAATGACTCATATTTCGAACTTCTATTGTAAAATATTCTGTAAAAATGTTTCATTTTAAGCCTTAGCCAAGCATTCATTTCACACGCCACTCTAAATATGATTTTTATAGCTTTTACTCATAAAGTATTTTGTGAAACTACAATATGTAAAAAGTTATGAATAATAATATTCCGTACTTTATTAATACGTTGTATATTTTATAGGCACATTTAACTGCTGTTATCTTATTCATATCAATCAAATAGTGCATAATATAACATTATATATATACACATATATATACTGTGCTAATAAATGTACAAATTGAACAGGATAATGTGCTTAAGCTTTGCCATGCAACTTATTCGATAAACTTCTAACACATTATTTCATATTGATCTTGATAGCGGTTTAATTTACTACAAATGGTTGGGAATTCACCAACAAAATTGCGTTGCCGATAAGCATAACAACATATAGGGACAGTTCCTAAATTGTTTGTACTAAATGCTAATTTAATCTATTTTATTCGAAACTGTAATAGACAATTAAGTACTTTAACTTTTATAATTTCAAAGACCTGATCTTCAATTACATTAATTGGTTTTTGAAAAGGGATTGACTAAACAGTTTTAATTACAATTCATATAATTCAGCATAATAGAAATGATTAATTTAAGGGCTAATTTACATGTTTTTTCTACAATATGATGTTCTGTAACAGATGTTACTCATGTTATGCTAGTGTTGCTACAACAAAATGGAGCCAAGATTATCGTTTGATCAGCGGAAAGCAATTTTGAAGTGGTATTGGAAAACCGAGAATGTTGTTGAAGTTCAAAGGCAATGGATATGTGTGTACAGAACAGAACCGCCAACGCGAGCAACAAACGCACGCATTCGAGACAAATTTGAGACTCATGGTACCTTATGCGATGTTCACAAGCGCAGATCTGAGAGACCTCGCACAGCAACAAGCCTCGCTTCCGCGGCTGTGGTTTTAGAACCTTTTGAGCACTCACCGCAGGAATCTAAAATCTACAATCTCATCTAGAACGAAGAGGTCCAATTGAGTTTGCACCGCGTTCTCCGTATCTAGCTCCGTTGAACTTCTACCTATGGGGAAGTCTTAATGATTGTATACAGTAGAAAACGCTACACTAGCAACACTTTGGGAAGAAATTGAAACGGCATGTGCTGCAATCGCTGAGAACACTTGCGCAAACGTTGCTTAATCAGTAGTTCAACGTACTCAGAAGCGTATCGACGCCGATGGGGGGCATTTTGAACAACTGTTATAACTGTTGTAACTGTAAAAGTCTAAGATGATTAGTGCTCGTCATTTTCTGTTTGTGTGAATTCAATATTGTTATGTTAACACAGTTTTTTTCTTTGCTTGAGTGTATATACATTTTTGGCACCCACTGTGTAATGACCTCCTATATCTTGATGTAAATTGTTCTAATGATAAAAGAGAACACTGTGAATTTTAAAGTGGAATAAAAACCTGCAATATGTACTTTAAATAGCTTATTATGCGATATGAACAAAATAAACTGCATGTATATACCTATATATGTAGAGCTCAATATCAAAGAAGGACTACTCCATTTTTTTTGATTTTGACACTTGTATCGACTTTTATACTACCTCTTGGTAAATGGTTCTTTGACACTCTTAGGTTTCAAAAAAGGACAGAAGATTCTTAAAAATAAATGTAAATGTTGAGCTTGAAACAAAATTCAGACAATTCCACAGGAGCCTATTTTCATTTTCGGGCAACTCCTGCAGAAACCATTAGCATTACAAGAAGCTTCCATGTTCCCTTATTGCAATGTGCATCTGGCTGAACCAACTGTTCAGTCTGTCAATGTATTCTCTACTATAATGTTTACTTTTATATGTCATTATGTAAAAGTTCCGTGCGAATAAAAATACTTACTAAAGTATCTAATATTCTTGCTCTTTAGTCAATGAATCGGTCCTGGTGGTGTAGTGGTAATCATACTTGCCTTCTAAACCCAAGATCGTGGGTGCAAACCCGGCCAGAATTGATGGATTTTTTCGGGCGTAAAAATCCTAAATATGGCTTCCTTCGGAAGGAAAATAAAGTCCTGGGTCCCATATCGTACATTTACGGCATGAAAAAGATCCTCAAGCCTGAAATAAGAGGCCTATGAGCAAAATTTGTCGGGCGTTTCACGTCCTGAATAGAATGGGATGCTGATGACTTGAGATGTTAAAGGGCGTCCGTAAATAAAACAAATAACAACAATTATTCAATGAAATTTAATGTTGAAGAAGTTAATTCTGGAAATACAAGAAAACGTCTGAAAAGCAAAATTAATTGGAGAGTTAGTAAGTAAAGGCTGTCAGGTGGGCTTATTTTCGATTTTAACATTACTATTAATATATCGGTTTTTAATAGCACCGATCAACATTTTCTTCTTGACTTTCTGCTGCACTTAACATTTATGCTTTTATAATTTATGCATCTGCTATTTTCATGTTTCAGATATTCTCACGAAGAACATGTAATTATAGTAATGGTCAGAAATTCTGTCATCTACTCACAATGGCCTACATCTGTCAGTTCAGTATTCTACTGTTAAAAGATTAAATAAAAACTGGATTTTTTTTACTGAAATACTGCCCTGCAACGAAAAAAGAGAATCATCGCAAAGTACTACATATTGAAATATGCAAAGCTGATGTTAGACTGCAGGTATCAAAAATGATTTTCCAATACTAAAGACCATATTATTGATTCCTTTCAAAATTTTTAAAGAAATGCTTCTCTTTACTCACAAGAAACATGTAGTGGGAGTCGAAAAGCATTGCTGTATAAAGATAAACAAAACTCAATAATAAAGTTTATTATGAATTTGAAAGGTATCGGGTCGGCGGAACAAAGAACAAGAGAATCTGTTTAAATTCCGATCTGAAAATTTCTAAAATGCAAGTATCAGTAACGATGATATAACTGCACCCGGCAAACGGCCGGAGGTTACTTCTCTACTACTGCTATGATTATATTGGCTACTACCGGAATATCATATAAACTAGATTGCATATTGTATTCTAGTGAAGCATTTGGCTGCTTATTATCATAAAAATAGCTAATTACATAAACTAAAAATGACAAACAAACATTTTCATTTGTCACGCGCCTACTTTCCTCATTCAAGCAAAGTAACTAACATTTTCTTAGAAAAGATAGCTACGCACAGAAGAAGCGTGTGCGCAGGCGCAAGATATTCTATCTCTCTCACTGAGCAGCTTTCTCTTTGCCACAATTACGGACTCCAAGTGCAAACTTATCTTTTGAGGTTCTGCATATCACAGAGTCTTATTTCTGGAACATGTCTTGACACAGTTTAATTTACATTTTGCTGCATCCCACGTTGGCGTTTGCTCTTTTCGTCTTAAGCTTAATGAATGCATTTCTCAGGCTTCTGTTAAAAAAATAAGAGTGTTTGAAAACAGGATTTGAAGCAAAAAAAGAATTACCTACGTAGCACTTATCTTAAAGAAAAGAATGATGGGCTGCTAACAATTTCTTTCGATATGCAGAGGAATTAGCCGCTCTAAAAATTAATAGACTAAAGTGCATTTTATAGTCTACAATTTTACTTTTATATTATTATCAGTTATGGTTGACTCATTATCATTACCCTCGAGGAATAAAAGTGTTAAAATGTATTTATAATATGAATATGAAATTCACAAATATTCCACTCAAATCGCATTCGTTTGTGTTTCACAATTTTTTGAGAAAATGGAAAAGTTCTTTTAAAATCTCTCGTTTTGTTGGTGGTGGATGTCCAGAGTTGAATAAGTACACCAGGGTTTTGACCATGATCTGTTTTTGACTGTTTAAATGTGCACCAGATAACATATGACATAATTGGAAAAGTACATGTAATTGGAAACAAGAAGCGAAAGACGTGACGAAACCAAACAAAACCGTAAACTTTCAATTTTATAAACGTAAGAGACTAATTTTGATATGGCCAGAGACTTAGAAGAACATTCTTGTTACCAAAGAGATTAACTATAATTATAGGTATTACCCTCTCAATCACCAAGAAGCAGAAATCTTTATTATGCATCAATCCAAACCAATTCTTTTTGAGTACAAACTAATTCCCAACAAACTAAATTATATATAAAAACACTGAGCAAGAATGATAAACTGACTGGGAAGGTACGAGAAGTTGCAATGGTACAGAAACTTAATATTACAAATTTCAGATATATGTATAGATGTAAATGATGAATATCAATATGATCATAATAGTAAATTGAAAATTTAGATGCTTTGATTATGAAGAGATTTTTATTGGCAGTATTCCTTAACTTTAAAGTGTAAAATGACTAGTTTTTTATCAATAAATATTACCTTTAATCTATGTTTCATTATACATAACCAATTATTTTATACCTGTAATTTAACCAATTCTTCAACAACCTTTTTTTGTTCAGAATTGTTAAACATAATTATAGTACAAGAATGAAAGAGTAATTTTTAAATAAAGTCAGTCACATTTAGTTATGATAACTTTTCATGAGACCTGCCTTCAACTTCAAATTCGGACAACTTCAAATCTGTTAAACAAAACATACAATTCTAATTTTTATTCATAAAGTATAGCATTGAATCTTGTTCCTGAATAAAAATAAATTTAAACTAACACTGACCATGAAATAATTTCCTCAAACATTTTCAGCATATTGTAAAGTTTTTTAGCTTTTCTGTAAAAAGTGGAAAATAGAATTGTCCGTCTTTGATATTAAGTTCATTGATAGTTCGTCTTTGATATTATATGAGAAGCTAAGTATCGAAACGTGCATATGTGAATGTTGAGATCCGCAATTATTTCAAATTTGTTATCAAAAGAACTGGATTTTTAGATAAAATCTGCGAGAATATCCAGAAGAGATAAAACTCAAAGTGAAGTAATTCATAATAAATAAATGTGAATAATTCAATAAATAAACAGCTAATAATGCTGCCACGCATAGGGGTGTGTGAAAAGTGGATTATAAACGAGCTGGACTATGAAAGGTCAGACAGTACAAACCTGGATGCAAGAAGTATAATATATAATCAGGAATAAGGACATGGAGGAGGTTATTTGTATGAATACGGTTGGTGGGGAAGAAAGAATGAACTTTAATTGAGCTTTGAAAGATGTGCAAACATTAAAAAATTGAATAATAATAATAATAATTTAGTAGCATATAAAAAGAATTATGTGGAGGTACCTAAATATAAAATATGTAATTTTACCGAAATATGTAACAAAATAAAAATGTAAAATGTAAAATTTAATAATTAGAGGGTAATTATCTTAATCTTATATTCCCTTGTGAGATATACCTGGAATAAAAAGATGTACTTAGTGAGATACAACTCTGTGTGATCACATCCTAAGTAAGAAATATAAAAATCGTCGCCCATACTTTTGTATCTGGTTCTGATTACTTACATCTAAATGCCCGAGCGTTTTTACCTAATTCTTTTTAGTGGATCCCGTACACATCAAATATGAAAATAAAAAGTAGCGTATCTTCGGTTAAAGCTGTACTGTATGCAGTAATAGACATAAAAATAGTACTTACGGGCTGCATACTGGGAGGTTATCCATCGATACTGCAATATTTATAACTTCCAGCAACAAACTAAAGCAGAAGTTTGTGACTCTGAGGTGAACGGCGCGCGATCTATTTGCTCCACATTTGTTGTAAATTACCACCCAAACAATGAAAGGAAGTGGCCATCCCTCATACAGAGATGAGGTTTTAGTAATCGTATTTATTTTGTTGTACAAGAGCATCCTGTGCGCACGTCTCGTCGTTATTATTATTGCCATCGTCATTAGTGCTACGGGATGTTGATTACTACCGCAGCTTCCTGCCCCTACAGGAGATTTCGTGCGGGGAGAATCTGTACACTACCAACAGATAACGCTCATTCACATACTTGCTCTTTGTTGACTGTGACCGAGGATATCCGTACCGAATTGGTTACATTCGTATTTGAGAGCAGTGGGACACAAACAACGAACTGGTCTCCTCCATACTCTTCTAGGTTTAAAACATCTTTTTGTAATTTCCACGATATGAATAACCACCCCCTAGCTTTATGCAGCAATGCAAATACTTTGAATACGAAATTGTTGCAGTATTTTCCTTTATTTAAATGTATTATATTTTATATTAAATTTACGAAATAGGCATACAACAGATATAGTTAAAATGTTACCAATATCCTAAGGAACAAATAATGACCCAAATTATCTGCAAATAAATTTAAGTTTGACATTAATAAAACCTGTTATTACTTACAGTGCATTTTTATTTGAACATAATGCTGTTGACTATATGTCGCATGAATTATTTAAAATGAAAAAGTCAATACAACTGAAAATATTTATACTACACAACGGTAAATTCGTTGCAAAATGTAAATCGTGCCCAAATGAACACTGTAATAGAACAAAAAAATAATTGTTAGTATACAAGTGTACCATAATAGACCCACTTGTCTATGGAAAGCAGACACAAAAACGATGAGCAAAGTTAATTTAAACATTTGCCAGATTTGACTTACAATTCTGAGTTACGGTTACAATAAAATAATCTATAAAATCGTTAAAGGCACTTTGTGCTCCCTCTGTATAATGGATCTGTTTTGTAGAAATCTTGATTAAAAACCTCAAAACAAGTACAATATATTTCTATTCTTATTTTTTGGAATTTCTGATATTTTTCAATTGATCGGAAGAATGAACTAATAGTCCAAAAACACTAATTTGTTCCATTTCGTACTTTTGGTAAGGAAATTGGTACTACGCTGAGTGTAAATTATTCAAACAAGAAATATGTTAACTCGTAGTAGAATGAAGACATTTCCCAAACGAATAGTTTTCTTAATAGACATCTACCACACAAGAAAACATTTCAACTATTGCATGAACAATTTGAAATACAGCATCATTTTAAAAACGAGTATCAGACTGTAGCAAAAGTTCTAACTGCTAATCTCCAATGAGGGATATTGCAGCATGTTTCCTATGCACCCGAGGATGACAGAAAATGTGGAAATTGGACTGCTTTACCTGTACCATATTCTAACAGTAATTCAGAATCAACATTTCAATTGGTTACATTTAATGGGAGTAGTTTTTCTTAATGTTAACTTAAGCATATTAAATTTCATGAACTGTGCAAAGGTTTTCACCAAAGGTAATGCATTTCACGTGTTTAGGCATGAGATATACCGGCACATTTCAATTTAGTAGCCAGAATCTTTTTGAATCAACGATTTCTCAACAATCTAGGATCTACTGGCTGAATTGTGATATCGCTGCATATTGCTTTTTGTTTCAAGAGCCATTTATTCATCGAGACACTTCAACACACATAAGCAGCTGCCAACAAATCCGATAGACATCTGGGAGTTTCTACAAAGTGCGACATTCTAGAGAATGTCCACTGCAAACGTGTACTCAGGCTGCAGGTGGTCATTTTAGCACCTCAAAACAGCTTTACAAAATTATTTTTTCTCTCTAAATTTGTAAAAATTCTCTTTATGTTTTTCTTAATGTTTCATTATTATGTTGTCTGTGGGAGTGTTATTATTTATTTTCTTACTTACAGTAGGAGAGTTTCAACTTTAAAAAGTCGTCAGTCAAGTACATTTAGGCTCCTATGGAATGCGACTTCATCTTCGATATTATCAGTTAATTTCATCACTGTTGTGATCAGGTCTAGCAGTGGTTATCACATTAAAATTTATAGCATTGCTACTTTTACCAAATGGCTTTAAGGACGTATTTCTGCTGCGGATTATGAAAAGGTGTTTAGATTAATTGTCAGCCCCGCTTTGGGAAGCCAAATTTGCGGTGGATATTAGAAGAATGGGGGAATGATTAATTAATTTTGATTTGAATTGGAGTGCATGTGATGTTTACTGTTGATGTAGGATGTCACTGGCACGGCTTGAAAGTCTGCGTTGAACTCTCCTGCCGCGATCGGAGAGTTGTTTTCTCAGGGATGTCGAAATTACTTCAAGGCTTTTTTTGAGAAGTTATCAGGGGTGGAAATGGGAGAGGATGACAACTAAAGAGGCTCGGTGGAAGATGCGGATTAAAGCTTCACAAATGACAATACTGTTCACACTTCACAGTTAATTTTATTATTCTCTTTCCTTTAGCAACATTTCCATACCATTAGCAAGTGGCTGGGAGAGTTTTAAATATTTTCCTACGCAGTAACTCAAAAATTCTCTAGTCGTTCGCATATACATATAATCTAGTTATGTTGGAGTGATTGATGTCCACTACTTGCGCTAGAAATTAATTACGAGATGTCTTTAGACCACAGTTTCTCGCGATCGCTTTGAATACACAAAATTACACTATTGATTTCTTCTAAGCACACTGAGCTTTATTGTTCCACTTCACAAGTTATATTTCTCATTATCTAAATTGAACTCCTATATCTCACTTCCTGAAGTGAATTGTTCCCTAGCTTTCCGAAGAGATCCGTCCTGTCTCGTCTCCCCAAACGAACTGTCTGTAAAAAGCCTACAAAAATGCTTTTAGTACACTTTCTACGCGAATTCAAAGTTTTGAACATTGCAGACGCGTTACCAGATTTTCTTTTTGATTGGCTTGATCTCTTGCCGCTGTAAGTTTCTCGAGGAGACATTTTGAAATACGAGAACTCATTGGCTAGTCTTAATGCATTGTATGTTGAATGAATAGTGTTTAACGCCCGTTTTTGTCATTGCACGTTGGCTAGAGACGGTTTACGGGAGCGAAAGTTTCTCTTTATTAAGGGACGGTTGCCCAGGGTGAAAACTATTCACAACAGTTTTTAAGGACTTATTTTACGAAGAAATTTTATGAAAGAGGTTCCCTAGTTATTGAATGAATGACCTTGCTCATGGCACCAGGAAGTCGCTTCTTTGTGTTAAAGTTTTCATTTTTACAGCATATATTTCTGATTCTTGAACAATATACACCATTCTATATAAAATCATAATAAAGTAATAATCCATTGAAATAAACTAGGATAACTTTTAACTAATTAAACAGGATTAAATTTTGATCTGAGTTAATTAATTGTACCTTTTTACTGTTTGCAAGTAAAAAAAATGCGTCAGATTTTGCTTTAGTATTATAGAATATTCCTGCTGAACATATTTCAAGCATCTTTATAAATATTTGAAACTATTTTAGTGAAATATTGCATATCATAGTTGATAACTTGCTAGACTTGTTTATTATAACACAGCAATAACAAATTCCTTACAAAATTGTAGTTATCTTATGTAATTCATTTTAATTACACTACTTATTTAATACCAATTACAAAACTTGAGAGATATGTTTTCTTAGTTTTCATTTTTTATTTTTAGCCATATGTGTACGTATATAAATTTTTAAGAAGATAAATTTTAAATGTCTTTGATAGCGTTAAGACATGTCCAGACAATATTCCTACTCGCAAATTTGCTAAAGGCATTATCATGAAAAGAACTTTTGAAAAAATATTTAGTAAAAGAAAATTTAAACATTTATATCACCTGCTTAAAAATATATACCAGTATAAAATGTTATATACTCTTGAAATTCTTATATTATTTTACTACTCCTATACGTATATAGAAACAAATTTCGTTAAATTATATAGAGTAGTGTTTATTCAGAAAATATTTAAATAATCATGAGTAATAAGAGGAAGAAAACAGAACTGATAAACTTCGTTTCATACAGCAGTAACATTAAAAGTAATAAGAGAGTAATAGTAGTAGCCACTGCTTAGAGAGCGCAGTCTAGAATAAAAATAAAAAACTTAATCAACTGATTTCATTCCGATTATATTTTTGGAAAAGATTGGCCAGAAAATCAAGATAAGAAATGTGTGAACACAAAGAACAATGAATAAGGAAAGATAAATAGCTGCTGTTATTGAAAACAGGAAATTGAAAGCTATACAGCCATTAATGAATATATTGACAAAGAATATTAAAAATATTAATCATCAGTTCTTAAAATAAAATGAAAGTAGAAACATTTTGTTTCAATGTAAGGAGAAAGTGGGATATAAAAGCTAATTAGCAGGCTATGTTAAACAAGAAGAAAATATTTTAAAAACCTGCTAGATTAACTGATTAATCAGCAATTGATTAAAATAAACGGACCGCATATCATAAAACCAAAGCCCAAGATATTTAGTGAAGTGATAATATTGTATAAAACTGATAATAATAAGCGATAACCTGTATTACATGAGATGTTGAAAAGGATGCCCCTCAGAGGCAATAAATTGCGAGCATATCCTTCAGAAATTTCTGCATTTCATTCAACTTTTCTTCTGTAAGAATATGAGTTTGGAGTTTGGAGCACGTTTCTTGTCACTGAGAGTTCCTGTCTATCGTAACTTTTAGCAAGTACGCGAACAGTTTCTCTACCTATAACAAGATTGACAGGATATTTTCTTGTAAATCGCGATTCTCTACAAGAGTCCATTTTCACAAAAGTATCGTACATAAAAACTTCTTCAAAACTATATTTATGTAGAGACATAACTAACAAAGAACGACCGCCACGGGTGGCCGAGGTCGTTAAGACGCCGACTCGTGAGCGGGAGGTCTGCGGTTCGAATCCCGCCAGGACCGTCCTCCCTGACTGGGGTTTTTTCCAGGTTTTCCTCAGTCTTCATAACTGGCAAATGCCGGGGAGGTACCTAAACTTAGGCCTGGAACGCTTCCTTCCTTAAAAAAAAAATCCTTTCCCAATTTATCATTTCATTTCATGTATCATCAGTGTCCACCTGTGGTGCCTCAGCAGTAAAAACGGGCGTTAAACACTACTCAAAAAAAGAACAATTAGAAACAATTCATACACAATGAAAGCACAATGTAGCACACTGACACATAGCCACTCACTGACAACTTCTCCCTAAACAGAATACAATCTGCTAACTGTACATGCAGCCTTGTACTGGTTTTTCCCAGTGCGCAGCCGCGCTCTGTCTCAAAAAATCTCACTTTTTTATTTGTTTTATTTACGGGCGCTCTTTAACATCTCAGGTCATCAGCGTCCCATTCAATTCAGAGCCTGAAACGACCGACAATTTTGCTCAGAGGCCTCTTCTTTCCAGCATGAGGTTCTTTATCGTGCCGTAAATGGACCCATGGCTTTACTTCCCTTCTGAAGGAAGCCATACTTAGGATTTTTACGCCCGAAAAAATCCATCTATCCTGGCCGGATTTGAACCCGCGATCTTGGGTTTAGAAGGCAAGTATGGTTACCACTACACCGCCAGGACCGACAAGCTCACTGTGGTAACAAAATATCATTGATGTTTTACCAAACCTACCAAGACTATGGTCAGCAATCTTGATGAACGTTACAGAGTATAAGTGAAATATATGTGTAATGTTCATATATTGTACATATTTAAAGTTTTTTTTTTCATAAATGCAGCATAATTATTTGACTTATTCAATGGTAATCAACAATGTGTAACATAACTAGACACTAAGGGGGGAAAGACTGAAATTTTCAAGAAAAGGTTAATCAATTTCAAACAAAAATTATCAATTTCTGATAATTTAAAGCAAACTAATAACTGTCTATTTGACGTGATGACAAATAATCAAGTTAATTGCATAAGAACATATTTTATTATTTGGACTAAAAGGTAAACTAATACTTTTTATACCCAATAGCAATACCATTTGAAATTTATTTAAACTTTAGCGAGAAAACAATACCCCTCTCTTTTAAATGTTCACATTGTGGTAATGCTTTCATTTCTTTACTTAAATTATAAGAAACGAACTCTTAGCAAGCAACATCATCCATTATGTTGTGAAAATACCAGGAGGGCCTTGACTTCAGTGAAAAAGGAACAGGGACAGAGAGAATAACGGCACTGTATATATCAAGGAACACATCCGCACACAAGCTGAAAAGTACACATGTGGCGCCAGACAAGTTTGCAGTTCCGGCATTACGTATGCTGGTATTTGCAGCTTTTCCGTTACACAGTAATGTTTTAATCCGCCCCTTCTCATTTGGTACAGACTTTCTATAACATGTTACATTGTCAGTAGAATGACTTTAGAAAAAGTAATATTCATCATGATGACTTTATATAAAAATACGAATAACTACAAACAACTGTCTTCAAAATTAGAGTTGCTTACGGTTTCAAAGAAGGTGACATTGTTGCTTGAAGTTTTGTAGGTTTGAGAAAACATTTCCTCAAAGAATGCAGCAACATCAATTTACAATATTATATGTGATTCAGAATAAAATTTACTATATACACGTTTAATTTTAGACTTACGTCTAGGCAAATATTACATACACTTAACTAAATTTTAATTTTAACCAATAATTTAAACAACAGTTTAGTTGTCCAATTTGATGAAAACATGATCTACAAAGAAATCGAATTTGTTTAAGAATGCATGGTTAAAAAGAAGCATATAACAAAATAAAGACTGATTACATACGACAACAATAACATATATTAATCAAGCATTAACAACAGACACTCCGTGCTTAGTTAGATTTTTCAGTCTAGCTACCTTAAATCGACATCGTATATCAATAAAGCACTGTATTCAATTGAAATATAAAAAACTAAATAATATAAAGAAATATACCTAACTCCTGGAATCATAGGGAGAAAGAAGTATTATAAAATCATTTCCTTTTCTTATTCTTCTCCATCTATGGTTTAGATCCCTTCCCATTTCACTGGTCGAAGGGTCTTTCATTAAGTATACCTATATTTTTACTCTGGTCTTCTAGATATTTTCCGCAAATCGTTTCTAGTTGTTACGATAGCTAACATATCTATAACTTAACTAATACTTAAATGAGGTCTGATATCTTCATTTCATATGTCATCATGAAATTCATGGATTGAACTCCACCTATGATGCCTCAGTAGTAAACGGGCGTTAAATACCATTAAAAAAATTAATTAAGCTTTAGGCCATTCCTGACTTCCTATTCGCCAAATACACAAGTCTGCAAAATTGAGGTAAATGAAAATGTTTGGTGAAATTTCATCGAAATTAAGTTTTGTGTTATTTGGTGTGTTGAACTGAAATATAACCTCCATTTTTCTCCATTACAAAAGTTTTTTTTTTCCACAAAGTTAATTTGAAAATATAGGAAAAGAGTAGATTAATTTACATTATAATCAAAATACGTGATTTGAAAAGAAAATTAAAAATAGCATCATATATATATATATCGGAAAATCATTTTCTTTACAGATTCTGATAATTCCTTTTTCGTTTTCTCTCGATATTTCTTCTGCCACTTCTCCTATTGTAAACTGCTTTCGGCAATTCTCTATGCAACATCCAACAGAGTCCACAATTATGTTGACGTTCCTTCCACCCTGGTATCTACGTTCTATTTCTTTGACATCTTGGTGCAATGTCTCGCCCTGTTCTTCGCTTAGAGCACCAAGATTTGCGAGAAATTAATCCAAATGAGAATGTAGGAAATGTACCTTCAGACTTATTGAACATCCCAAATCTTTGAATTTCATTAAAATGTTCTCCAATATACATTTAAAAATCTGGTGTTTGTAGCTTCGAAGAAATTCCTATGCAAATTCTTTGAAATTTCTCCAAGCTTATTCTTGGACAGTTTCCATTCTTGTTTCGAATATTTCATCTGTAAAGAGTTCTCGTATATTTGAACTCATGAAAACACCTTCTTCCACGTTTGCTTCTGAGAGTCCCTGAAATTTACTGTGCAAATGTTGAAAATACTCTCTTTCGGGTAGCAAGGCCTTCACAAACTGTTTCATTAGATGAAATGGTGAAAGGAGAAACTTTTTTCGATCAACCAAACACTCTCGTAATATATTTTTGCCTCCAGGTTTTTAATTCATCCTAGGCCGCTACTCCCTTTTGGTCCAGTACTGACGCCTGTCTCTGCTGCATGAACACATGAAACAAAGTAATTTAGTGTATCCTTCCTGTTGTTCAAGAAGCGCGGGAATTACTTGTTAAATCGCCGCACATCGTCCAACCATGATCATTGCATTTCAGATTGGAGAGATCTAATGCTAAGTTTGCATAGCATTCTTTCATATGCACAGAATGTCCTACTGGCAGTGAAGCGCACTTGTTGTCATTGTGAAGAAGTACTGCTTTGAGGTTCCTTTAAGATGATTCAGTAAACCTTAAAAATACAGTCAGTCAGCAAGATACCCTGTACCTCATCAATCAAATATACCTGTACCTTCAGTCCAGATTTTTTTTTTCGATTGATTTATTTATGAACGCTCTTTAACTTCTCAGGTCATCAGCGTCCCATTCAACTCAGGGTGTGAAACGGCCGACAAATTTTGCTCAGAGGCCTTTCTTTCAGGCTTTAGGTTCTTTTTCGTGCCGTAAATGTACGACACGGGACCCACGGCTTTACTTCCCTTCCGAAGGAAACCATACTTAGGATTTTTACGCCCGAAAAAAATTCTATCGGTCCTGGTCGGGTTCGAACCCACGTTCTTGGGTGTAGGAGGCAAGTATGGTAACCACCAGACCACCAGGACCGACCCTTCAATTCAGGATAAACTAGAAGATATGAGAATGGCCTGGGAAATCTACTAGTTTTTGTAGTTACAGGCAGTAGATACCCCAATTTTATTCACAGCCAATTGAACGACTTATAGACTTAGGAATCCATAAAAATTCAGAAAAATTGTTAGATTCCAGGTCAAAGAAAAATAATTTATTGGCCCTTGGTGCATGTTTCTCGTGGTTCAGATATAGAGAAAGAAATGCCGTACCTTATTCTTCACAGGAAGATGGCCTGGTTTACTGTGATGCTATCCAGTAACATCACTAAACATTTCAAAATTGATTCTCTGTGGTTGAGTTAATTGTGCGTCAGAGCTGCGTTTCGTAATTTCAATCTCCAGTTAACGTTGGTTTCGGAAAGAAAAACTCTGTATTTTCAAACGGTTCTTAATTAAGAAACGACGTTCGTAAGCAGGGTATAGCGCATACTTGGGTAAATGCGTAACATCGAGAGTAGGGCAGCGTTCTTCTTTTCCCAAACGATGACCTAGTTAAAATCTAAGTCGGATTAAAGAGCCTCAAGGAGTTCTCGTTGCAGTTCTCTTCATTGAACTAATATCAACTAAGCAAACTTTGAAAGATAATGCATAAAGGTACGAAATTCGAATTCTTTCTTTCTTTCTTTCTTTCTTTCTTTCTTTCTATCTTTCTTTCTTTCTTTCTTTCCTTCCTTATTTCTTTCTTTCTTTCGCTCTTTCTTTCTTTCTTTCGCTCTTTCTTTCTTTCTTCCTTCTTTTCTTTCTTTCTTTCTTTTTCTTTTTTTTTTCAATTCAAAGACAAACTGACTCGTGGCTTCAGAAATTTCTTATCCTACTACAGAACATATGTCATTTTGCTTTATCTCTTAGTAGTCATTAATGGTGCATAAAGTATGATAATTATAGCATAAGTGTATCATCCATAATACTAGATGAATATGTCACGATTGCTCTATCTTTTCTTCTAGTTTCTATTATGCAAATCCAGTGTTTCTGCAGGAGTTTTCACGTAAAATACCTGTAGAGTATCCTTTCTTAAACATTCCGAGTATAAACTGTGCATGGAGCGTGAGACTGGACTATGCAGGTTGTCCAGAAACATAAATGAAACTCAAAATTCACAGATACTTCCGTAGCACGTACTTATCTTCTTACCATTGATTCAAAAATGTTAAAAAATAATTTTAAAAAATATTACTTTATGTTCTTTCCTTAGCAATTAATGAGGTTATTTTAGCTGTTTATGTTAAGTTAATGTAAGGCCAAACGTTCTAAACAATACAACAATTTTTCTATAAAATGGAGCAATATTCCACCATATTCAGGAAGATGCTCGTTTGCAAACCACGATACGCCACACTAATGCGTATATGGTATGGGTTTTCTCTGCCCCGTAGTGAAGTTATATCAGCTCATAGCATCAAAAGCATAAACGTTGACCTTATTAGAAAAGGAAGATTGATTTATAAATTCGAAAAAATTTTGCTACAGAAGCGCTCCATTTCTGTTTCATTTGCATTATTGCTGCTCCCCCTGTCTCTATATCGGCGCAGTTTCTAACACTCCATCCTACTATTTCAAGATTCTATGATGATTATGCAAAAATATCCATTCTGTTTTAATTCGTGTACAAAACTGCTGCAGCGGTACAATGATATTGTGCTGGGCAACCTTTTAGATGAATCACTAACTATGAAGAAATTTGATTGTAAAGAAATTAAAATTGTTTTATAAATTACGCACTGTATAACAGTGAAAGAGAAAAGGATAGGATCATTGTGAGCGCAAGTCCTTGCTTAATCATTTCATATTTTGATCTTTCTTTTGGAAAAAATAATTCAATAATTAAATCAATACTGTAAATCACGGAGTAGAATCAAATATTGGGCTGCAAAGCTATAATCTATTTGCTCAAATTGTCCTACTGTTCCTGAAAACGTGTTAGGGCGGCGTATTTATTCAATAATAATTTTTTTTCAGTGCCAGCACTGTCCTTTGGACTTGGGGGATGCTGCCGAGAAAGTAGCCGACTTCTGAGGTTGGAATTCCTGGAAGATGTGGTTACTAAAGGGTAGCTGCCGGCAGGATAATAGATGATAATTTGGCCGGATGAACTAAGAGTCCCTGGCATTCGCCTTAAGACCTGAGGGTAAATCCCTGAAATCTTAGGAAACTCGCACAAATGGCAATTGAATTCGAGCCCGTCGCGAAGGAAGTACAAATGCTACCACTAGACATTACGGTGGTGGTCCTGTAATAACTAGAAAATTTTACACTTATTAGTAAAATATTCGTACTATAAAAGAAAGATATACAATGACAAGCTGCTTTAGCAAGGAGCATTAACTTTTGTTTATATTTCAGTGACATTTAATACGAACTTTTCTTTGTGTATAAAGGACCATAATAATTTCATATCAAGTGTTGAGGATGGTTACCATTAGCATTAAGGAAAATCTGCACACGCTTCTTAATGTTTCGGAAGGTTTTTACCAAGGACCCTTACGAAGATGAATATGGTCTAATACCCTTCGTTCTAATAGAGTGAAAAAGCCTATCAAAACTTTTTGAATGCCAATTTGGCTACTTTGATAATATAAAGTGAGAATTAAATGGAAATCATATGCACAAGAATTCACAACCTCGTATTCCTGCAAGTCCGATTTTCTTGCTGCGGTACACTTTCCCTTCCAGGAAGAAATATGTTGGGAAAAGGTCAAAAGCCTGCAAGATCTTCGATGAATCAACAATTTCACTCACGGTGACGTTAGACGTGGTACCAATGAAAATAACTGAGTCTCTTTGGTTCGTGAAATTTCAATTTTTGTACATCAGTATTATGAAATGCACGCAACTTTGCTTTTTAAAAATTACTCCTGCAGTTCGTTAATACGTGCTCTTGGAAAAACTCTCTTTTGCGACAGCTCACACAAGGACGCACACGGGAAGGTCTGCAATCCTTACCGTCTGTACCGTTGCTTTTGGTAGCTTTGGAGTCCCTCCTTTAGGAACATCCAACGCTGTCCCCAGTTTCTTAACCAGATACTAAAAGGAGGATTTTGCTTTTGGTTTCCGAACTTATATTTCGCCCTCTGCTACCGAGGTAGTTTTCCAGTATGTGCGGACAATAAAAACGTTCTGTTCTACTGGATTGTATGTGCTCCATTGCACGTAACACAAGACATGGTGGCTGTTGACGATCCGTAAGAAGAGTACAGTTAGATTCATCACATTAGTGACGAGGACAGCGAACATGCAATCTCATGAGAAGCAGGGGTTACCGATTAGAGCCGCTCTCTTTTACTTCGTTAATCATAGTGTTCATATACCAAAATACGAAGTGTTAAATTTTACTGAACTACATTCATTAGTTTGAAAATAAAGAGGAAAACTTAGGGACGGAGAGCGAGTGAAACAAGCAATATATTGTGCATGAGACATTATGAAATATTTATTAGTGAGAATTTTAACTCTCATTATGCCACATGATATATCAAAGTATGTTTCTTAATTTTAGACTTATGAAGCAATGAAGTCAACTAAACTAAAACTAAAAGAAGTCAACAATAATTTTTCTAATGAGATATTCACATTTTGTGACTTTGAATTTAGGAATAATATCTCAAGTTTGTTTTTAAAGATGGATGTTTGTGATATTGACAAAACGTTTTTCATTCACAAATAATGCATATATAAACAATTTGTAAAGTTCATCATTTTTCTACCATTATTTAACAATGTTAGGTAAATTAATATGCACAATGACACTAAAAAAAGTAAAAACGGCCTAAGGAAATACATGCTGACATAGAAAGAGTATACATTCCTTGTTTATTGCAGAGAGTGGGGCCTTCAGGTAGCTTAAAATAAATTTATTGTTTATTATATTATGGGCGGCTGTAGACGATGCATTTAATTTTCGCCTTATATTATTAAAGTAGTCAAATTGGGATTCATTTTTTTTTTTTTTTCATAGGCTGTCGCAAAAGCATTTTCACTATATCTATGCAATTAATTTGCTAACAAAAGATTTATTCTTCAGGATATAGTCAATACTTTTAGGTCACGTTTTCTCTAGCAGATTTTAGCAGTCGGATGGAGCAGCTACTGGATGAAGAAGTATTTAAACGTTGATGTCATGCAGTAAAATTATTGTTATGAGCACGCTTTTGCACGACTAAACCCAGTGTTTTAAAACTTTGCAAACTCCATTTAGCTCTTGTTTACAGATTTCGACTAGTCGTTGAAGCTATAATGCAGTTCCCACTTATGCACCTAATACTAGTTATTTAAGCATAATTTGGAAATTATGCAGATGGTAACGTATCGTTTAGTGGCCTTTGAATACAGTAGTTATTTCTCTAAAGTGAGTATTTACTTTCGTAGTTTACGGCCCTGCTCGCTCTGTTTAAGGCATTGTGCAGAGTTTGTGTCTCGGTTATTCCCCCTGAAACTACTTCTCTTCACTTCAACTGCACAAATTTCTTCTGCCATTGACTCCGGACTCAAACCATATTCTTGTCGAAAACAAAGCATCATTCTAAAATCTATCTTGTGGTCACCAATTCTCGAAGAAAAATTTATGAAACGGTGTTTGGCAACCTTTTCCCAATCTTGTCGGTATATACATATTTTGATTTGTTTTATAATATTGCATTAAATGTTGCTATCGTGGTATGAAAAACGTATAGGTATGTGGAACTTAAACGATATACAAATGTAAAAAATGACCAGAGTAAAGACAAACCCTTATCTCTCTTTAATGACCTGTTCAGACTGAAAGGCAATTAGAAGATGAAAACGATCGCATGGTGATGCTAAGAATCTGCACCATATGAAATATAGCCAAGGCGAACCACTCAGCGCTGGAAGATTTAAACTTTTAAATTGTCGCGGGGCAAAGGTAGAGTCCTAAAAGCCATGTGTCCTTAACCTGATATATTCGTATATGGGACCAATTGGCCAAGCCCGGTACTCTCGGCACTTTGACTCAAAATATCTGCCGAGCGTAATACTTGCAAATAGTGTTAACACACTCATCAACACCTTAGCATCTCACGATTGTGGTGTGTATTAGTGTCAAAAGTAAATGAATCCAAAAGACGTGAGTACGATCAAACCGGTGTAAAAATCCTTGATTCTGAGAAATATGATACATTCTTTTCGGTCAATTTTTCTCATTGTCTTACAGCCGTGAACAATTCAAATTGTGATTGTAAAGTGTTCGTTCACTCGTGCATAATAACACAAATCCGTCACGCAGGAGCTGCGTAAACTAAGCGAATTCTTCGCCTGGTAGAAAAAGTTATAAAATTCAAATTATGGCCTTATCAATTAATGAAATGAAATAAGTTATGGGATCATTGTGTGGTGTTAGGAGAATCTTGCAATCTATAAGTACCGTAAAAGAGAAACAAAAATTTTAGAATTATTATTATTATTATTATTATTATTATTATTATTAATCAGATTAAATCACAAAAATTAATGGTGCACTATTAATTAAATGACCACTGTAGACAAAGCTACACTGTTTGGGTCGTTTTAAATATTTTTAAATGTAACCCTGTTTATGAACTGAGCCCTAGTTTCATCTTTACATTCACTAAAATAGAGAATAAAAACAGAAAGTTTCGAGTTACATTCTGTATTTAAGATGTTCGTGTGTTTCCATAAAACAAATATGGTACTATTTGAAAACAATTACAACGTACTAAGTAAATGTTACAACCAACAATAAAGTATAGAAAGCTTCATCGATTTTAATTGGTTTTGAAATTTAATTTAAATGTTATTGTAGTTAAAACTTGTAACGAAAACGTTTTCAGTAGGTTATTACAGAGCGCTCTTATTTCACATTTGCTATCTTCAGCCGATGCTTTTGTTAAATATAAAACATAAATCGTTATAAATACAGTTTATATTGATTAATTAATTAATTTGCACTTTATTTTAAAATAATAGAAAGAAAAATCAAACGAAATAACACATTTTAAATTTTGTGGCCGTATACATTTAATTCCGAATTCTATATTTAATTGATGAACATAACGTTTTCCCCAACTTATCAATTAAAACTATTGGACATATATATTCAGCGCCCCTCCTGTAATTTAATAGTTATATGTTTGTAAATACCATATTAATTTCCCTGTTTTCAGCATGGATACTAATTCTTTATTTGACTATATAAATAGAAAAGGATAGCCACAGCTACTGATAACGTTTTATTTAATTGTGCAAACAGTATCCAGAAGGTTTTTAGATTGGAATAGGGAAACGAATGCTAATATAACACCTGCAGTCTTTTCTTGTTACATAAGAGCAAAAATGAAAGGAGAATACCTTGGTATTCTAAGTTACCAGTAATGAGTTTTTTTCCGAACTTTGGTGATCATGGTTTTTACGTTGCATAAATTAGCCTGGTAATGTTCGCACCTGACCAGAATATTCTATACCAAGCGGCCAATCAACCTCTAGTATTTTAAAGTTTTAAAGCCGGCGATTCTCCTAAGCATACATGGGTAGACCCCGGAAGTCTCGGTGCTAACACGAGGGTACTCAAACCAAGATGTAATATATAAAGAGACAAATTTGCCCTGTTTCAAGTATTCTGAAATATTCTAACGCATTCTAAAACGTTCTAAGGGATTCTAAAGCATTCTCGACGAGCATTCAAAGATATTCTATGTTGGGCACTCGGCAATCTCAAACATTCTTCTTTCATCCAGTTGGCAGCGGAGATTTGTGATTAGTAGCGTAACTAAAATACATTCATAAAGTGGAACACATAGCCGGGTAATACTAAGGTAAAATCCTCGAATAACAAACAAGCGATAATCATGTGAAAGCTTTAATTCCCGCAGAAAGTAGTAGGGTAGATCAATACTTATAAAATTTTGCCGTGACGTGTGAACCAGCTAATGAAGTGATTATTTGAATCTCGCGGTCATCATAAGTACTTAGCTTGCCAGCGCGGCGAGTCAATTAATTACTAGTCCAAGGATTACGGGCATTCATTTACCGAGACGTACAATAGCTCCTTTGAAACGAGGAATCAGGCCAATAAATACGCTTGTCTCAACGCATACCTTCGTGTGTTTATATTTTGAACGTAACTTTCTGCTCCCACCCGTTGTGAGAAGACAACAAAGACGGCGAAAATACCTAAGCCCCACGGAACAATTACAGGACGTCGAAAACCGAACAACCCTCTCGGGCACCCCGACGAGAACCGACAAATCTACAACAGCGCTTTCAATTTCGGTTTTCAAGTATATTCCTACTCCTAATGATCCTATTTCCCTAATTTGCATAAATTATTTTCTTATTTGATTTAAATGGTATAAGCTGAGTTTTGTAGTGAACAAACAAATATTAATAACGCTAGATGGATTTTTAAATTTTGGTTTTCAGGCAAACCTCCACTAGAAATGGCCCGATTTCCCTGATTTTCGAAAACTGTTTTTTTAATTTTATTTATATGGTAAATAACGAGTTTCGTTGCCAATTAATGAAGTACAATAATTGTTGGGATTAGGATTAAAATATAAATTATTTGCTCTATATAATATCTTAAGATTTGATGGAAAATAAAATGTATAATGCCGCTAGATAGATTTTAAACTATAGGATTTAGGGTAATCCCCCCCCCCGTTCTAATTATCCGATTTCATTGATTTTCAGAAAAAAAATCTTATTTTATTTCAATTGCATGTACCGAGTTTTCTTTGAAAACATTTTAAATAGCGGCCACTAGAGAAATTTTTAAATTTTGCTTGAACCTCTATTCATTTTTCAGGTATATCAACACTTCTAACGACCTGATTGCCTGATTTCCGAAAACTACTTTTATCAATTTATTTTAAAGAAATCTACCCAATTTCGCTTAGAAAAAGTAAAATTGTGGTCTCTAGAGCAATTTTTCGATTTTGTACAATTTTCACTTTAGATTAACCATCAGCCCAATTGTCCAGTTTTGCTGTTTAACGAAGATGACACAATTGTATTGATTGACGGTTATATGCCAAGTTTCGTTTAGAAAAAATTATAAATGCGACCGCTAGAGGGTTAACAGACTCACATAAACTCTCTCTCTCGCACACACATATTATTATTATTATCATTATTATTATTATTATTATTATTATTATTATTATTATTATTATTATTATTATTATTATTATTATTATTATTATTATTTTATTATTATTATTATTATTATTATTATTATTATTATTTGTCATTTTCGGTGCTTATTAGATCGTATCGATGTGGAGATTTGAACAAAGTTTTCAAAAATCGTTTTATGGGTACTACCGCAATCTCCTTCAGTAGTCGCTAATAGTGAAGTTTTGTTCTACTTGCGTGTTCTTCTCGGAAAAAGTACCTTCAGCGCCTGAGAAAAACTCATAGCTATAAAACATAACATCGTAACCTTCATTTAATTTATATCGCTGAAATTACATCCGCCCATGTGCAACAACACCATTGTTGCTCCATTGAGCAGCCTCTTCACAAATCAGTCATATTAAATATTATATGACCATCTTTAGTTCTTATTAAAATGACAAAACGAAAAAAAAATTCCCATGTTAATATATTAATGGTACCCTTAATATTAATTATAATTATTTTAGACTGTTTAGACACTAGAGAGAGAGAGAGAGAGAGAGAGAGAGAGTCTGATATTTTTAACAACCTAGTAACATAATAGCATTAAAATAGCAAGCCGTCTGCATCCAACACCTTCAAAATACGTTGATATATAAAATAATTATAAATAGTTATCAGTCACATACACGCTAATGGTAAATGGGTTTTAGAGTTTTGCGTAAAGACATACATAACAAAAATAAGAAAATTAACCAACTGAGTATCTTAAAAAGAAATAAAAACATATGCTAAAACTGGGAATGGAAATGTTATTAAATAACGATGGGTAAACATACACAAGACATACAGAAGACAATAAATATTTAAATAATAAACTGAGAGAGAAAAATCAAGTCACTCCTGTTATTTCTTCCGAATGAAAAAATGCAATTTTTGCTTCTTGCTAAATAGAGTAAATGTTTATTCCCCAGACATTATGAGAAAGAATATATATATATATATATATATATATATATATATATATATATAAATCAGTTCTCCATTACTCTCCATTGTATGTATGTATATATATATAATAAGAAAAAATCAGTTCTCCATTACTGGTAGAGATTTTTTGGCTTTGTAGCAGATGAAGAACTAATCTCATTTTGGAGGAATAATTAGCCTTACCAGGAAATTAGACACGGGGATAGGACATCTGGCAATAAGTAACGATACTGACTGTAATCGTTTGTGCATTATTTTGATAGCCAGGCCGAAAAAAATTAATTTTCTTGTTATTATTTTTTTTTCTCTCTCTCCGGTAATCAGCACAAATTGAATCAAACTCAATTAAGAAGCACAAAGCATAACACAGCCAGCATCCTTTGGCATCCATATAAACGCTACAGTTTATCCTAATCTCTTTCTAATTTTTCGATGGATTTAGTTCTAACTGCTGCAGTGCTTCTTTCTGAGAGAATTGTTTGTACAATTTCAAAATCGTGTTCTCTATTAAATAGTAGTCTATAAAGTGTGGAAAATATTAATACTTTTTTTTTAAAAAAATAAAGTTTTTTACTGTCTGTAAAATTTCTCGATGCCGTTGATTATTTTTTGTTTAATTATAGTGTAACAAATTAACAAATTATCAGTGAGTGCTTCACCACTCTGTGATAGCCAGTCAGATGATTGCCTGCATCATCCTTACCTTAATGTGTAAGCAAGGCGTAACATCAGATACTGCCAGGGTAATATTTCCTAGGATTCAGACAAGAAATCATTCGTCATCTCATGTAGGGCTAATTCTTTGTAGAAGTTAATTAGAAATAGGGTATAGGGTTATTTATTTTTATATATAAGCATAATAATGTTTTTCTGTTAAATAAATTAGGCTCAAGGAAGTATTTTATTTCAAATTAACAAATAACAATTATTTATATATTGCTTTCTTTTGTTTATTCTTTTTATACTGAAGATTTATTCAAACTGAAAACCGGAAAAGTTTTACAATTACTTAATGCAGACACAGGTGCTATTTATTTAACCAGTCTCTAATGCATTAGAACATGAATACCTATGAGTGTGATAAATTTTAAAATTACACTTGCTTGTTATGAGTTGTGGGATGCATGAGAAAAAAATGTAAACTATGAATGGCTAACTTGATGCTAGACATTGTTACTCTGCCAACGTAGGCCTAAACACGACAAACGCGTGAATCTTTATTATCTGTAGTTCAAGTTTAAGCTAACCATTGAACCTTAGGTGTTCTAGACTTTCTTTATCTCATGTAATATTCAAGTGTATTGTTACGTACATCAGGGTCGGTTTCTCATGTGGCAGAAGCTTGCCGTATAGCAGCCGCCTCAGCTGGTACCATTGCTCGTTTACTAAGCATGGACAAGGAACAGCACCCTAGGAGACAAGCAGTCAGCACGACGACTCCCGCCGGCCTCTGATTTTTGGTAGAAAATAATGATAGGTGATAATGCTGCTGAGCATGAAAATGAATGAGCAGCTGTAGAATGAAAGGACACCGGAGGACTCAAGGAAATGTCCCTCTCGCAGGAACTGCTTAAACTAAGCGAATTCCTCTCCGAGTTGAATAACTTTTAACAAAAACGAATATATCATTCAAATTATACCTTATTAATTAATGATATTGAATAAGTTATGTCATTATTATATGTATTAAGGATACAAAATAAAAATTCTTACACCTTCTATGTAAATCAAAGGAAAAACCATGTTTTTAGAACTATCATTAATAATACTAAGATTAAACCACAAATATTAATGGTATACTATAAATTAAATTAAATTAAATGTACAACCGCTGTTAGACAAAGCTATAATGTGTTAGTGTTTTGAAAAAAAATAAATGTAACTATGTTCATGAACCGAGCCCTTAATATCTTTGCATTCACTAAAATAGAGAAATAACAGAAAGTGTAGAGTTACATTGTGTATTTAAGAATATGTTCACATGTTTCAATAAAGCAAAAACACGTTACTATTCGGAAACAACTGTGATGTACTAAACAAATAAAAAAATAAAGTTACATTGCTTTTCATTAGCTTTGAAATTTAATTTAAATGTTATTGCAGTAAAACCATGTAAGGCAAATGTTTTCTGAATATTATTACAAAGTGCTCTTATATATAAATATAATTCCCTCATACACACACACACAATAGATTAATATTTCGCATTTGCTATCTTCAAGATGATGCTTTTGTTTTATATAAAACTTATGTTAAGCTATAAATATAGTTGATATGCTGAGTTCATTTGTCCTTTTATTTTAGAGAGGACCCCTACTCATAATTTTACGTCGTTTCCCATGAGTGTGAATTTAATTTTTTAAGTTTCATGTTCACCACGTTTTCTTACAGGATGCCTGAATAAAACATCAAGTGGTTACTGAAGTCCTTTGATCCTTTGCTTTATTTTTCTCTCTTTCTAGTATTACACTATGTTCAATTTCTTCTTTTAGCTATTATCTTAGAGAATCTTTGCTTCTTAGCCGCAAGTTCTTACACATTACAGCTTTCCAAGTTACACTATTTCATAATATTGCTAAGAGCAGGCGGTTATCTTTTTTTTTTTTTTTTTTTCTTTTTCTGACATAAAATCCCAGGAGTTATACGATCCATGTCGTAGATTTATAGCACTCAAAGAACTGTGTGCTGGACAAAATTTATGAGCTTTTCACATCTGAGTAATGCCTTGGGTTCCTACTACATTTCTATCAAGTGACAAAGTAGATACAACCAAAGATCTAAGTTCACTTTTTAGGGCAGGTTCTTTATTACCTTAGTATATAGTCTAAAATGTTCTCAATACTTTATGTACTTTTAGAAACGAAATATACATAGAACATAAAAGAGTTTACATTAACCTTTTATAAAATGAACAATTATTTCCTCTACTCTTAATAGTATTAATTAGATAACCTAAAACTAGCAGTATTTAATACAAAGTGTCATTTATACCTGATTTATAATTCTCAGTTTATTTTACTTTGCTTAGATATTTAAATTCCTACGCCATGCTACATTAATGTTAAACCGTAGTGTTTTAAGAGTCCAAACTGTAGTGTAACTATGGGAATACTAGTCATAATGTTTTAGCTACAGAAGATCAACGCTTTCGTGACTTTCAAATCTGACACCATGCTAGAGCCTTTGGTGATGTGCTATTCATTATCCCATCATCATAAAATCGTTAGCACCTTCGGCTCATGAAGATTTATTGCTCCGTCAGAGTCCTATTGTTAGATTAAAATGTGACTTGGGAATTGCAATAGTATTTTAGAATAATCGGAAATGCCCAAATGACTGACAACGATCCAGAACAGAAGGATATATTAGTTATTGCTTTTCTATAGGAACTGTCTTATAGTGCAAGAAATGAAAAAGAAGAGAGTACAAAAGAATAGTGTAATACTTTTCCGCTCGAAAGCGACCTCCAACCCAATCCTTTTAGTGTATGATTTAAAAACATTTAGTGTTATGATCCAGAACTTCATGCGAAATGTATGAGTAGGTTAACTATAAAACATGAGCGCGATAGAATTCAAGCGGGAGGTTGCCTTGGCCTTGATGAGGAGCATTGCTAATATGGTGAGAAGCAGTTTCTACGAAAGAGGTCACTAAACGCATGTGCTTCTTGTTAATTTGTATACACTATCCCAGGAAAGGTTAAATGGAAAATAGCAAACCTAATTGTTCTATTACTCAAAAAGTGTATTTATAACTCATATGTTTGCATAGAACCAACTCGGGTTGGCAGAATTTCAAGAGAAATGCCATTTTTTTTTTTTTTTTTTTTTTTTTTTGCCTTACCACGATTTATAAGTTAGCTAATGAACTTCGTGTAATAAAAGTATCGAAGACAAGAAGTGAAGAATTAACATAGCGGCCACATAATAAACTCTGGATGATCTAGAGAGGTATCCTTAAAATCTGTTCCCCATCTTTTCCAATAAACGGGAATTTTCTAAACTTTCGTTTGAGTAACTATGAAATAATAAACTTTCAATTTTATAAAATTACTATGATGCAGGGACATAAATTGGATGTTTCTGTAGCATTACTAGATTTTGTGATCGGATTTTTGACTCAAATCTATAACAGAAAAAATGATCCTAACCTCATTCTGTTTTCTGACGAAGCCTAGTTCCACTTAATAGTCCAAACGGGAGTTCCGAAAAACCTAATCTGCTCCATGAACTCTTTCATGATTGTAATATTGATGAAATGATCACAGATGATAAATAACAGAATAATTGACACAATCATCATTCAACACTTATTTGTGATAAGTATGTACGCAGTACTTGGCAAACATTCACTAAGCGTTAGACGATAGAGTTGTGAGTAACAAGCCCGTTTGATCCAACACACTGTGATTATCATATCTGGGTAACTTTAAAGGATAAAGTATATTACATATTTTAGATGAACTGAAAGAAGCACCCACTAAGAGATTAGTTCAGATTCTCCAAGGGTTAGGAGTAATTTCCTACATAGATGTCAGAAATGCGTAGAAAATGAAGAGATGAAATTCCTACATCCCCTATATGACATGGAATGAATACATTACTTTATAAGCGTGAATATGCTGGGAAAACAAATTTATTCCAATTATATTGCTCGTTCATTTTCAATTAATAACGCCCTATTGCGTAACAAGTTTTTATCAGTATAGTGAGTTGATATAATTGGTCTAGCTTCTAAGAAATCGCTGTGGAGGGCGGAAGAGGCCTCAGAGAGGAAAACAGAAAAGAAAAGACTACTGCCACATCGTAGTTAAGCCAGTTTGTTTGCAAAATACGGGCGTGCAAGTTCTTTAACCCTCACTAGATTAAACAATATCGTACTCTCAAAGTCGATACCCTCCAAAGCAAGAAGCGCTGACTAGCAATTACATCCGTCTAACTAACTCGCGGTAAAATCCGATCACCCTGTAGAGTATTTATTACATTGGTTCTGGAGTCTGGAGTTCAGCCGTTTATCGTGTTGCCGGCTATGAGCTATTCTCTGCTTGTTCACATTTCATACATAACCCCCTCCCAGGGAAACAAGGAGAACAATATGTGGCTTAAGTAACACACATGTCAGTTATATCTAACATGATAATAATCTGTTATGAAAGATGGACATCATCAGTGATTAAATTTCTCTATGAATTTTTAGGAAGAACAATAAAATAGTTATGAAAAAAATAGCGCCACTTCCTGATAATCGCCCAGATCAGATACTATTTGCAACGTAATAAAAAAATTCCCACTTACCTAGCAGCACAGTATAGAGAGAGATGCTTGTGAACAACCTGCTGACGATTTCACTATTTGAAACCAAAAGTCGAGCGACTGCCCTCGCTCTTGAGTAAACGATAAAGGTCATGGTGTCAAGTTAGGAGTGACGGTTGTTTTACATTACAGGAAGAGCACGACAAAATCCACGGTCAATGGAGTTCAGATCTAAATGAGCAGCTTTATTAGTGGATAAATAACGGCACTTGATAGCCACGTGAATTTTTCGTCTCTGGTAACGTTAACGAGAATTTCCCATCAGAAGGTTAAGAGACAAAGCTCGTTGCATAATATTGACATAGAGAGGAGTGGAACGCTTGTCGTGTTCTGTTTTATTGGTGATGTTCGTGGAGGACTTGGCCTCCTGCTGGAGAAGGTTCCCTTATTAGCACTGTTACATGACTCTACCCGCACGGATGTGGTTGATTGCAGACAAGGAAGGCATGGTCACGAGAGGTAATCAACAACACAAGGGCTGTCGGCAAATAAAAATTTGTCTTACATGTTCGCCTGGTTATTGAAAAGAATCATTAAAAGTACACGAGCTCACTGTAAGCCAATTTCTATAATGTCAAGGTATTCTTAGTCCTACATTTCACTCCATTTCACGTACCATTTATTCATCGCTGCTTCTTTGTAAGAATTATATTAATGCTCTCCTTGTTTTATATTTATTTCAACTATTACTCGTTCATGACTCATAATTGAGTTTTCAGGATGATAAATTACTTATTATGAATAATATATTATATGCTCCCTTTAACTTCAACCATAAACAATGGACGCTATTGCATATTTGCTTTTGGAAATATTTAAGTGCAAACAATAAAAAGCACATATAATGATAATAAAGAAAGTAACATTTTATTTTTGTATAAATCTATAAATAATATTAGACTTTTAATCGTATATTTGAAAAAAAAATTATGCATAATTTTAAAAAAAAAGACCAGCAAATAAAACAGGTATAAAAATGTCTCAACGCAACAAAAGGTGAACTGAATTTTTTTTCTTTTATATAGCATCTAAAGAATATAATGCATTACCATAAAGCACAAAAATAACTTAAGAAATATGAAAAGATTAGAAACAAGTTATAAAATTCTTATAGGACAATTGCCTTAAAGAATTGGATTAGGTAAAATATATGGATAAAGATATAGATAAAATAAATAGCTTATGAAACAATAAGCATTTATTAAATTTTTAATTTCAAATGTTTGCACTATTTAAAGTTGTATGTCTATGTGAGTATAGTATCAGATATATCTACATAAATTTATGAAGTAATTTTTAAAAAAATAATTTCATACCAAAAGTTTTAATTTAACACCAACTATACTTTTAGGTTCATGTTATAATATTATCATATACCATCTTAAAATATTATTACAATTCTAAAATAATAATGTTAGCTATAATAAGGTAATTTTACATATTCAAAAGTCACTTGAAATACAATATGTGTTGCTCTTGTGAAGAGCAAATACTTAAGGAATAAATAAATAAATTATATAAAAATAGTCAGTAGTAGTATATATCTCTCTTGGGTATAATGAGCTAACGATATTTCTGCCACCAAATGTCATAGATGTCGTTTTCCGCCCCTCCCCCTCCGAGGTGTATATGGTAGTAGAAATATCAATAGCTGTCTGTGGTGGCTTAAGAACGGCATATTTTTTTTTATTTATTGAATATATACATATAAGTACAAAAATGGCTACCTATTAAGGTTATGTGTAGGGTGTTTGGTGGCAAAACTGTGAATTAAAATTTTGCTACGTGTTTTATTCATCATTATTTTAATCCCAAAAAATATACATACACTTCATTCGTGGCAAAACTGCGATGTAAACCTTTCCAGACGATTAATTTTTATCACAATGGTAACAGCATTCTTGCAAAAAATATATAGTCTTTTGGTAACGTAACACCCTCGTTGCTGCTTTCGGTTCGATCCTCGAACGGTTTGGCGATGTCTTCTTGGGTCGAACGACGGGTGATACAACGATCACGACGACGGTCCTAGGTGGAGATCAAGTTGATGTCAAAAGCGAGTGAGATTGTTGCGTTTGGCACGTTATTTTTTACTTGGGTGCAAATTTCACGATGTGCCTTCGGTAGCCGTTTCAAAGAACCTCCTCTCTTTGGTATACGATGTAAAGAGTTCAGTTGGTTGACGAGCTCAGCAGAAAGGTTGTTGAACCTTGTGAGTAGAAATATTTCTTTCCCCTTCTCGAGGCGGACAATGTTCTGGTTCCGTTATTGGTGGAAATGGCCTAGGCACCTTGCACGATATATGGTACGTTCGGTTGTAGCGTAGATACGGTAACAAAATCTAAGTTACGCTACAGCTAGTTGGCGTAGCGCGTCGTGGATCATGTTGTCTGCTCCGTTGGTTTTTCAGTACTGATGCGCATAGGATCCGAATCTGCACGTGACGTCATCAGTGCGCAGGTATCAGGAGGGCTTGTAAGCCTGTCTGGACATGAACGCCTGTCTGTCTCCATGGTGTCGCAAAAGTGTCGACATGCTTGTGACGTCATCAGCATGCAGGAGATCTCTCATCTGGCGTTCACAATCCTGTCGAAACCTGTACCTAATATCATCAGGGCACATGTGTTCTGTCATCAAGGGTCTAGTGCCATGGGGTCGCAAACATGTAGAGTTACTGTTTCAACTCTTTAATGAATTGTGACTTTTGAAAATGCTCCATCTCCAGGAACACTCTAATGTTGGTACAACGAATGTACCTAGTGTATTGAGTGTAATTCATTTTCTCCAACGGCTCCACGGATACGTGCGTGTAAAGAAAATACTTACGATAAGTTATTATTTGATTTTTAACTTCTGTCTCTTCTTTCTTCTTGTCATAGAGGATGTCGGTGACCAATCGCTCTAGGTTTTCTAGTGTCCTTCATATGCAGCATCCGTCCATTTTGATCATATTATTTAGTGAACCAAATACAAGTTTAAAAACAAAATGTGTGATTGCATAGGCGAAAACCCCACGAACGCAAACTGGGTCTGGTCCGATAGAGGTCTAGGCTGCAAAACTTCATCCTGTTGCTGGAATGGGTAGCACTGTGATGTGCCCACTTGTGGACCGTCATCCTGTGCGTCGTCACGGGCTGCAATGTCATGGGGCGTGTTTCCTGGGTTGTGTTGGTCATCCTCAAAGACACTGTAAAAAAGAATGAATGATTAGTACCACACAAATTTTTCCAAGTAGGCACGCGCCCGCAAATAATGATGTGGACTCACCTGTTTACTTCTGTGAGAGCAACTGACATAGTGGGACGTGTAGAGAAGTGAAAATACTAGAATTAGCAACTTAAATGGTATCTGTTATTCATCGAAAATGGACAATTCGTGTCCATTCTAAGTTTTAATGGTTTGCAGTTCTGATGTGTAGTTTGTGAGCATTTGCCAAGACATGCATTCTTGTAGGTTTTTGAATGACGACATCATTGTCATTTAATTACTTATACTGCTTTTGAAAAGAAATTCTCCTTGCAGAAGTAGCAGCAGCGATGCGATGGACAAATAATGATGCAATGTCCATTGGTAATACTGGCTCCGTCTTGCCATTTGCTAGTGCTGTGAGTCCATTGTGTTCCAAATTCATTTAAGAACTTTACAATATGAGCCGAAAGAAGGTCAATACAATAGCTATCGAAATATTCTGCTAGTCTGTTCCTTGCAACAAAGATACGGACGCTATGTTTACCTGGTTTCGTGCTAGGATTGTTGTTGACGGCAACTGCTATGGGAAGCTGTCTATTATGTAAGTTTACCGAAGACTTTTGATCACAAGCCTACACGCCTAAAAACGGGATTGAGCAGAGGGATACTTAGACAGAAATCGGTGTATTTGTAACGTATTCATGATACCAAAATAGTACCATGAGCATAATTTTCTATAGTGCGATGTACTTCTGCCAGCACCTGCAGACTAATAGGTACTGGAGTTTGTTCTTTGAAACCTATACTTGCCGTGATATTGTCCAGAAATGTAACACTTATTAGCACTCATATCGGTTGTTAGATCAAAGACCGTAATGTTATAGCCATGAGAATATTTATGTCTGGAAGTAGAATGCCTTTCGTTCTTAAAGTGTATCCCGAGTATATCTTGAAGAGATTCAAAACATAGGGGAAAGTGTTCATCATCAAAATTGGGTGTTGAGGTTGTGAGGGCAAGGGCTGCTCGCTCAAATGCTTTTATAGGGATTCATTTAAGAGTGTTCTACATTGTATGGGCTTTTATTGTTGCCTTTGTACTCCTGGTAGGCAACCATAAAACACCCACACTTCTAGGGTCGGTCCTGGTAGAGTACTGGTAGCCATACTTGCTTCTAAACCAAGATCGCGAATTCATACCCGGCCAGGAGCGATGGATTTTTTCGGGCGTAAAAATCCGAAGTATGGCTTCCTTCGGAAGGGAAGTAAAGCCGTGGTCTCGTGTCGTACATTTACGGCACGAAAAAGAACCTCAAGCCTTAAAGAAGAGACCTCTGAGCAAAATTTGTCTGCCGTTTCACGCCCTGAATAGAATGGGACGCTGATGACCTGAGATGTTAAAAAGCGTCCGCAAATAAACGAATAAAAAAAACTTCTAGGCATTTGATCTATGAAGACGTCGTTGAAAGTCATGCTGCTATCTCCCTTTGGAATGTTGATAGAGCTTGAAATCCTACCATCTTTGAGATGGTATTTGGTATTACTTTTCGCCAACACTGCCTGAATGTGCGAGCTTGAAACTGGGGATGACTTCACAGTTTTCAAAATCAATCCAGCAGACTGAATCTCACTATAGCCTTTAAATTTCTTTATCTCCGAAAATAGATTAAATTGGGTGTAGAAGGCGAGAGTTTAATGGTGACGCTCGCGTTGTTCAATAGCAGAAATTTCTGATTGAGAAGTACATTGAAAAAATGTCATTACTGTACAACTTCCTACCTTTAGTTTAGCCAATCACGCCACTTAATTCTTTCATTTGCTGAATACGCATCCATCCTTCCTCCCGTGCCCCTTTTCCAGAGCGAGAACTGTAATCTGGTGTTCATGACATCTTTCGAAAAATTGAGCAGAGTTTCAATATGTGTTCTATAGGGGTAGCCAGGGTGAGGAATGGAAACAGCGACATTGTTGAGCGATACTTCTAGCTGTTGAAACAGCGAATTTAGAGTATTGTTGACAAAGGCAACCTGCTCGTCATCTTTCATGTCATTCACCCCGGCATGGACTATTTGCACGAGCAGCTCTTGTATTACGTTGGTCATGTCGAGGTAATCGTCTGCATTGCCAGAGTAATGAAATGTCGGGGGGGGGGGTTTCATAAGTGTATTTTGGGGATTTAGAGAAATGTAACGGTACTCCTCCACGTTCATTTGAATGGGCAAGTCTTTGAAGATGTCCAGTTCTGAGCTCATGTGCACCAGCGACTCATCATAATCTTTGTTATCTATTATGAAAACCCGTATCCTTCGTTTTAGCGTTTATTCTTGGACTTATTGCTCTGTTTTCCTTTAAGCTAATATAATAATCGCTTGTTTCCAAAACCTATCATAGAGTCTATCTTTGCGCCCGCTTTCATCTTCAAATTAGAACCCGCTTTCTTCACTCTAGTCTTTAACTACTTCTTTAGGGAAATTCTCGAAATTGCAACGTCTGCAAGCACGTTGGTGCCCATTTTCAACGCTTCTTTGCCGACAGCTTTTACACCGCTCTTGAAAAATGGCAACATGGTTCTGAAAAAGTCCCTGTAAAAAAGAAAATCTTGATTATCTATGCTCCTCCAGCTTGATATAAGTAATATCTGGTAGCCATGTGAAGTTCCATTATGCCTTTTTTGATGAGGTATAGTAGGGGAAAGTCTGTCTACAAATGTTAAGAAATCGCCGTAATCTTTCCTTAAATCTAAGTTCACAATTTTAAATTCCCGTTGCATCAAGGGTACCCATTTAAGGGAAGAGAAGGATTTTGCAATAGTCATGCAAGTATTGCAGCGTTTTTCATACTCTACAATGAACGCTTTCAACGACTTGCACAAACGTGTTGCCTACCAACTGCGGTGGTATCAAATTGCAGTTAATGAACATTTCGTAAGGGAATTCCATGTACGGATCCACAGGATACTTACAACTTTCCTGATGAACTACATAGGAATAGGGTTCGAATCCTATCATCTTGGCCAGAGATGGCGACAAAACCAAAAGGTGTAGGAGATTCGTCGTCGTTACGTGTTTAGAAGGATGTTTAGTGGGTGGGCACTGTCGTCGTTTCCCACTTAGGAGAATTTCTAGTGGGCTTAATCATCCTTTCCTATTTAGGAAGTTATCTGGACTTGGAGTTTAAAGTTTCGTTTGTAATTTTTGCGTTTTAATTTCTGTTTTTACTATGCTACTCCCGATTCTGCAGAGCGCAACATTTTTATATGGTCTATGAATTTGCTGTCGGGAATATGGGAGGTCTCTATCGCTTTGGTGTTAATGCTAGCAGTATTTTTGCTCTCCTTATAAAGCCAATAGTCTTAGACTTGCAAATGTTTGCATATGATAAAGTTAATATAGTGAAACCAAATCTTTAGAATTGAGTACGATATAATACGACAGTTGTAAGTTAAATTTGGAACGTGTCACTGGAGCAGACATAATATACATGGTTCCAATAATTGGATTATAGTGATTTGTAATGTTGTAAAATTTAACAGAATACCTAACATTTTGCAGTGTTACTTCCCACTCTTCGTGCAACACTATTTTCTCGGGCAAGATATTTGAAAATGTGGAAGTTTTGGTTATCATATAGGTTCCTTTATCGGTATGGAACATATTTCCGCGCCTTCTTTTGATTTTAACGGTATTGCCCAAGTATACTTCGAAAAAACATTAATTACCATCAAGATGTAAACGTAATGTTTGTTGTGCTCTTTAACGGTGTTCATCACATTTAGATCGGGATCCCGAGGTTCGTCCATGTTGGTTACGTGATACCTTCTGATGGGAAATCGTTTCCTTATCGGCTTGTGAAATGTGTAACTTTCCTGCGATCGAAGAAAGGATTGGATGTTAGATTTTGATATATACGTGGTTTTGCAAAATTTGTCTGCTGTGCCAAAACCCTCGCAGTTTTATGACTTGAAATATCCTTTTTCAAGGCGTCCACAATTTAATTATAAAATTGTTTCCAAAATTGTCTTCGAGGATTATACAAAGAATTATTATTATTTTTTTTTTGCCTTTGTTTTGCTTTTTTTTCACTGGCAACCGACATTTATTTCCTTCTTCTTTGCTGGCTTCTTTTCCTCCTTTACCTCAATTTCGTTGAATTCGTTTATTTACGGACGCTCTTTAACATCTCAGGTCATCAGCGTTCCGTTTTATTCAGGGCGTGAAACAGCCGAAAATTTTTGCTCAGAGGTCTTCTCTATAGGGCTTGAGTTTATTGTTCGTGTCATAAATGTACGACACGGGACCCACGTTTTTACTTCCCTTCCCATACTTAGGATAGATATCAGTGCAAATTTCTTCCGGGTTGTTATGTCGTAGCCTGCTGGAGATGAACTTTCCAGACGTTTCATCCGAGACTACGGCGGACATCTTCAGTGGCGTGATTCACTGCGTTATTCCACTGTGTCTGAAGTGTTGACTTTTGGTGTCGCTATATTTATAGTACCAGAACTCTCCGCTGATTGGTACAGGACGAGCGGCGGCCGGTCGGCTGATGGGAGGAGCCTAGTCTCTCCTGTGCTGCTGCTCTCTTGTGATAAGCTCGCTATGCTATTATGTGTTGGATGTTGTACTTTGTTCTGAATTGCCGGACACCAGTTGCTGTTAAGTTTCAGAGGCTCTTCTTTCCTGTTGAAATTATTAGGATGTTTGTGGATTTCGATGGCTTCACGTTGCAGTCTAACATGGTGAAGCCACTGCAACGTGAACCTGTGGGTCAAACCTTCAGAACATGATCAATAAATGCGATACCCGTACTATTTGGGTGTAAAAAAGTAATTAAGCATTTCTCCTGGGAGGACGCTGGACGGGAGGACCTATCAATTTGCATTTTATCTCTATTGTTTTAAATACGACAATGCAATTTACATTTAGTGATATAGCTCGAATTTCTTTCCTTGTGGAAACACATTTTGTAGATCTTCTTCGTATATTAAATCCTCTAAAATAATCTAATCCCCCTCATTAACGGTCTTCAAATATGACATATCTGCATCGGTCACGAAGCGTGGACTCCATTTAGGAGAGTGATCCAATGGATGAGAACACATCACTTTTGTCACGGGTTTGTCAAACATTTGATGTGCATTAATAATTAAACTTTTCACAAATGTTTATTTTCCACAGCACGAAGAACCTGTTATATGAGAAATTAAATTTAAAGTCATGGTTTGTATACATTGTGAGTCACTGATAATATGACTTCTGAACTCGTCCTCTTTTATACCTATGGTGTAGGAATCAAAGTTTTGGCACTGTACGCATTTGTTGCCATGTATAGGTTTTTACTGAAGGCTCGGTAACTAAAGTACCCATGAATTTTCTGGAAATTTGAGTGACTTCCAGTACGACCGAAATCATATTATTCATATTCATATTCTTCAAAACAATGTCATTGATAACGCTGGAATTTACATTTATATTTTCTGAATTGAGGAGATTCCTATAATTTTATAAAGTGCAAAACTTCTATTTTGGGCCGGTAGATGCAAATCTTGAAATATATGAGTACTTGCTGTATTATTCTAATTCATCTGTCATGCAGTCCAAAAACGAATCCGTAGGTGGCATCAATTACCCCGATCTGTACAGGCCAATAACAGAATATATGTCGTGTTCTCTCAATCTCCTAAGATAGGAATATAGTTCAATTCTTGTATGGGCGCCGTTGTATATGCTGCTAAATGTATTAATTGTGAAAAATAATCTTGGATCCTGTTCGCTATACTTCCATACCTCGTATATCACCTCTGTAGGAAACAGGTAAGACTGCCCCTCTACACCTGGATCATCAAGAATATGTATGAGCCTCCAATAATCTTTAACAAGCTCAAATGTGGACATGTTGTCTCGTTGACTATATTTTCGCAAAAAGGAGTTTAACATGAATTTGTCCAAAAACGGCCGTCAAGATTGCTTTCGATGGCCTCTTTATCAATTACTCAATTACATTGCTTTCCTTTTCCAAATATCGCGCGATACATTCGTTTTTCTTGGTAGGAGTGTCGCAATCTTTGGCCCAACCGGAGGCTACGGTTTTAATTTTCAGAAACTGATTAACACAATGCTGAAAAATGTTCTTTTCGCCAGTGGAGGTATCATACCGTATTATATCATATTCTCATATTTCATACACACGAATTACCCTATATCCTTCCACTAGTGCGATTTTAACCTTAACCACTACTCAGGTCCCTGTCATACATCGTTCATCCTCTGTATGTGAGCACTCTGTCTGACTTCATCTCTGCGCATGCGCGACTCTGTGGAAATATGCATTTTCTGTTAATGCGTAATGGTATGAAGGGAATGAATTAATGGTTTTTAACACTCGGTTTTGCTACAGAGGCATCAAAGGCAATAGACTCTGATGATACATGAGATGAAATGATATATTGGAAAAGGATTTATTTTTAAGGAAGAAATCGTTCCAGGCCTAAGTTTAGGGTACATCCCCAACATTTGCTATTTATGAGGACTGAGGAAAACCTGAAAAAAAACTGTCAGGGAGGACGGTCCTGGCGGGATTCGAACCCCAGACCTTCCGCTCACTAGTCTGCGCCTTAATGACCTCAGCCACCCGTGGTAGTGCATGAAGGGATGGTAGAGTGCTTATGGGAAACGAATTTTACTTTTCACAACACCATCCTATACCTCTTCCAAATTTAGAAAATTATCCAAATGGATGTTAGGATGTCCCATGGTCTTTGGTCTTGTTGACGAACGAGTACAAACTGCACATGTCGTAATAAAACAATTTCATGTCACCAATAGCCTCGCAGTAGATTTTCGTACAACTTGTTCGTCCGCCAAGGAAGGCATCTCTTGGGTTGAGAGTTTGACAAATTCTGCCAGAGCCCCATTAGCCTTATTTATAGCTTTAAACTCACACTCCCACATCTCAGTCCTGTAGTAGCCCCCTCTCTCATCAGCTGTGTAACATTTACGGTGTCCACATACCTTTTGACCATGGTTTCATTACCCGTGTTGCATAACAATGAAATCCTATTCGGGTAACATCGTGTGCGGCCGTGATAGAAACACCCATGAAAGAAATAAACACAGTTGTATTCTTTGTATCCGTCCATTACGTGGCCTAAAACTCTAATTTCCCGCCACTGATAAGCATGCTCTATGATGAGAGATTGTTGCTGCTTCAACTAAGACAGGCATATGCATGGTATTCGGTATTGCTTATCAGCTAACCGGTACCCACCTCCTGCAATTAGCGGAATTTTATTTCTAAGCATGGATCGCTTCCTGTACATGTTCATACACGCCTGTGCAATGGTGACGCATTCTCGAAACTGTCAATACTGTTCTCGTCAAAATTTGTTTGCTAAATAGAGAAAACCTCTGACCCAAGAGAAATACATTCGTTTAGCAGTGAGCTACCATTTCTTTTCTAATGTTAAAAATGTAATTTGAGGACAGGATCTCATTATGCCACAGTTCGAAAGTCATGCGGACGTCCACACTCATGCCTTTCGGACAGTAATATTTCTGATCCGGTACATACTATTCGTTTTCCTTGGTATTGAATAGGTAAGGAAAATAACAATTTCGTTCGGCAAGTTGAAAATGCTTTTAAGAGGGCTTTATGTTTGGTAGAGATGAAACATTAGCTGGCTGACAAAAGGGTAAGAATAGCCGTGGAAAGTTTTTAGACAGGTGAGGTCTGAACAGGGTGAAACATTATTGGGGTGTGACAGTCAACTTTTGCCACACAATAACTCACTGCAAATCCGTTTACGGTGAAAAATTTTAAGTGTAGAACTCTCGGAGCATCAACATACTTTTAACAGTTGCATTAGAATCCCATTAACAACCTGCCGCTCCCCCCGAGTGAGAATCCAGAGGGAGAAAGCTTTCACCATGCCTCCGCTCCCAAATAGAAATCCTTCTGTGATCCGCATAAAGTTTCACGAGAAGACACGAGGGAAACAAACACGAACTATTTTATAGTTTTCCTAAAAAATAGTACCTTAAAAAAGAAGTATATACTCCATGTGGACTATAAAGCAGTATGTAAAACTTTTTTTTTTTCGCAAAACGGAACAAATTTAATTAGTTTGTGTATTTAATGAATGTTTAGTATTTCATCAATTTTTTATGCATTTTAATAATGTCTATTACATTTTATCTGTCTTTTTTCATTTAAATAACATTTTTGCACTTTTAACTATTCCGTCTACATTTTAAGAATGTTTTTCGCGTTTTAAGCATGCTTTTCGCATTTAAAAACTCTTTTGCGTCTTCAGAATAAATTTCGCATTTTAAAAATGTGTTTTCTCTTTAACTATTTTTTACATTTTAATTTTTACACCTTTTAACAATATTTTCACATTTTAAATAATGTTTTTGTTTTTTCAGAATCATTTCCCATTTTTTTTATTTTAATAATATTTTTCGTACTTTAAAATGGATTAGTTTTTTGCATTTTCATAGTTATTTTTTATTTTAATAATGTCTTTTGCCTTTTAACATTTCTGTTCGTATTTAAAAGTTTTTTTAAGCATTTTAATACTTTTGTCATATTTTATAAAATGGTTTTACATAATCAGAATGTTTGTCGTATTTTATAAATGTTTAAAGCATTTTAACAATGCTTTTCTCATTTTAAATAATGTTTTTGTATTTTTAGAATTTATTGAATTTTTTGAAATCTTTGGCATTTTACTAGTATTTTTTGTATTTTAAAAATATTTTTCGCATTTTATCAATATTTTGGTATTATAAAAACGATTTTGCGTTTTTCAGAATGTTTTTCGCATTTTAGAAATATCTTTGCATATAACACAGATTATCTTATTTAAAAAAATATTGTTGCACATTTTAACAATGTCATTTGCATTTGTTTTAATATCTTTTACAAACACATAACATGCAGCATATCCACCATTCAATAAAAATAATCCACTTCTTACCTCATCTAAAAGGTTAGCAAATACATATCCCACAAATTGTTCCATACTCCAACGTCACGAGTATGGTTTTGTGCATGTCCAAACATGTTTGCTACACAATGGCGCCAGACCCCTGATAACAGAACATCTGTTCCCTCATGACATCACGTATAGGTTTCGAAAGATTGTGAGAGCCAAATGACGGAACACCTACTCACTGATGATGTCAGGAACCTATCCAGACATGTTTGCGACACTATTGAGCCATATGATGTCATGTACATATTAAGACAGCCTGCGAGCCCCCTTGACACATGCGCACTGATGACGTCAAGTAAAGTTTTGGACCCCTACACCACCCCAATGTGTACCAGTATTGAGAAACCAACGGAGCAGATATGATCCACGACGCGCTACGCCAACTAGCTGAAGTGCCCCTCCCGTAACTCAGATTTTGTTACCGTGTCTACGCTATGGTCGAATATCCATACATTGTGCAACGCCCATTCTTGGTGGAGATGACCCGGACAGGCCCAGAACGTTAATTCGCCTCGAGAACGGTAAAGAAATATTTCTAACCACAAGGTTCAACACGTTTTCAGCAGAGCCCATCAACCAACTGGACTCTTTTGCCTTTTACATTGTGTACATAGGAGGGGAGGTTCTCAAAACTGCTACTGGAGTCACGTCGTAAAATTTACACCCACGTAAAAACATAGCGTGCCAAAGGATAACAATCTCACTTGCTTATGAAGTGTTATAATAACTTTATTATTAGATTGAATATCAATTTATATTTTAAATTTTGTATCAACTTGCTCTCCTCCAAGGACCGTCGTCGTAATAGCTGTACCACCCATCGTTCGACTAAGGAACGACATCACACCCTTCGAGGTCCAACCGAAAGCAGCAACGATAGTGTAACGTTTACCTAAATACTACATATTTTTGTGCACAAGACTTTTTACTATTGTGATTAAAATTAAACATGTGCAAACGTTTAGTTCACAGTTTTGCCCCGAATGGATTGTGTATACAGTTTTTGTGAAAAAATAGTTGTGAATATATGTAGCAAACATTTAGCTCACATTTTTACTACAAAACCTCCACACATAGCCTTAACAGGCAGACTATTTTTGTACCTGTATGCATATATTCAATAAACAGATAAATATACTGCTGTTGAGGTGCTACGGCTATCGATATTTCTACCACCAGATACCCCTCAAAGTGGGGAGAAGGCGGAAAATGAAACTAACCCCAACTGGTGCCAGAAATATTGTTAGCCCAATTAGCTTAAGCGCGATATATGTTACTGCTAATACACTACACCACAAGTGAAATATAATTTCTTACATAATTCTGAAAGCAGTGTCTTTTCAATGAAGAGGTTTACTAATTTTTATGAATTTAAATAGGTATTATATGATGTATGCTTCATTTAACATAACGTGTTAAATAAATTGAATTATATTTGCCTAATAGAGCTTCTCCATCGATATACGTTAGCTGATTAATGTAACTTTAGAAAATGTAATTGTGAGAAAATTTACTACAGACATTCTACAGTGTGCCGACTTCTCAAAGAGCATCGTCAAACGGCATAATACCTGCAAACATGAAATCGAACTTAAACGGGTCAGTACACTAGCCAGTGTAAGGTAAAATTAAGATTAAACTTTATTTACATTCCACATGGTTCTTTTACAGTATATTTAAAAAACATGAAACAAATCAAGACGTTCAAATTTGCTTTAAATTAATAATATCAATATAAACATTTGAAGATTTTAAAGTCTGCTCAATCTTTATATATATTTGTATGTGGAAATATTTAAGCTGCAATCCAGATAACAAAAGAAAAGTGCATTTCATTTACTGTTATGCGCTATACAGTGATAATTTTATACATTATTTATGTTTGTCTTATAAATGAACATTATTTCAACTTTATATATTACTCATCTGAAAATTCGTCAACTAAATAATGTGTCTTGCTGCAAAGATATTTTGTAGGTACTAATTTTAATATTTCCCCTTTAACGGATAATGGTCATTTAAGAGTAATTGGGAGGCCATTATATAATCTGTCTTAATAAACTACTTTTTAATAAGATACATTGCAATGGTACTTTGCAGATTACACTTGTCTAGTATTTGTTGTATATTAACATATTTTTAATGAATTGTTCTTGACATCGTGTGTGACCCTCCGATTGTAAAGCAAATCTAAAGACAGTGTGGGAAAATATTTCTGGTGTTCTTACTAGTGTTAGCAAAGTACGTGAATATATGCCGAATATATACTTATATGCATTTTTATATATTTTTATAGCTATAAAGAAAAAACTCCTTAAATAAGCCAAAAGGAATGTAAATTGGTCATTTGGCCATTTGGACCTACTGCTGCTTTTGGATGTATCAAAATTTAATCTACATGGATCAGACAGTATGCAATGTTTAGTGACAGAAGCAATGAAACCTATCACTATATTGTATTAAGCAAACAGTATAATGTTTTACAAGCCAGAGCACGAGATGTATTAATACTCAGAATATTTTCACCGTTGCAGCAAAATCTTTCATATTTTCATACAACTTTTATACATTATTATGAATTATTAATAAAGATATATGTTCACAATTGTGCATTACAGGTGTAAACGTGGAGCAAAATAAGCCGAATTTAAACCCGTTTGAGAACTGCTGGCACATTGTGGAGTACAAAATAGTTGAAAGGAAGTCACAAAATAAGAAGGGACTACAAGAAGTGATAAATCATGTGCTGCGGAACTACGAAAGTAAATCTGGCTTTGTAAAAATGCTTATAAGAATGTAATAAGACTCATGAAGGTCATATTAAATAATAGTGCGGAAGAGCATTTTAAAGTTCATCATTCATTCATAGTGTTCAGCCAGAGAGGAAATCTTTCACTGCACACTAGCATCATCTTGCAGTGTTTACAGCTTTTCTGGGGAGAGCTTTCGTTGCTTTCCGCAATGAGATGATGATGCATAAATAGAGAAACAAGAGTACCCGAAGAAACCTGCCCAAGCGCTACAAATCTCACTGACGGCTGCTGGCATCGAACCATGGCCACCTCTGTCATACATAATTAAACGAATATGTACATCATTAGTAACGCTTATTAAGTTCTATTCTCGTTGAATATATGTTTTAACTTTTGCTGCCTATGTATGAGCATAGTTCATTATAAATTAAAACAATAAACAAATAACTTAAAGCGCAGGACTCAAATTCGAAACCACAGTCTGTCGTCTTATCCATAGCTGAACAACTCCCTCTAGAGAGTCTAGGATATGATATAGTGTAGCATTAAATAAGCTACAGTTGCTCAGTGTAGAACTTTAAAACAATTAGACCGAGATTTTAAATACCTTTATAGCACTGCCTTGTAAACATGAATATTGAGCTATTAAAAATCTGAATTTCCTTGCTCGCGAAGCACTTTAAAGGCATTCAAAAGCAAATGTTTAACCCAACTTACTTTATCATTGACGTAACCATTTCATTTCAGTTCCTTTATTAGCATACAAGTCCGTTATTATTACACTTTTCTTGCACCATACACTCCCTATATCAAATTGCTTACCTAAGACTTCTATACAATCTCTGAAAATATTCTGATATAGCTCAATAGCACTCGATATAGCACTTACTTCCAACCAAAATTGTTGCTAATAATCAAGTGTAGAGGGAAAAAGACAATTTTATTCAATATTAGCATGTCACAAAATAAATCATTTAATCTACTGGTGCAGACTCCCACTCTTATATTTGTGAATAAGTTAAGACTTCTGAATCATAAATTGTTTTAGCAGATTTAATTATGATAATTTGTGAGTAGGCAAGTAGCATTTAATATCAAACTGACATTACTGCAGAGAGCTAGTGCTGCATTTGTACATTATCCTTATTAAAGGAAACTATATGAGTAACCTAAACGGTACTTGTACTATTATAGGTAATGCAGAACAGCTAAATTAAAGTTACGATAAACCCATATGTGCATTATTGTACATCCTGTTTGGAATACAGATTAACCAAGAAACAACGTTCTAATGAAATAATTAGATTTTTAAGAGTTCTTCATTCATTCCATTTGAGAGTCATGGCTATTGCTCTTTTGGTGAATATAGTTATTAAAATATTACCTATAATCTGCTCTGAGCCATTATCGACAGAAATGTAAATTATTTATAATGCCTATCTCTTTCAAAATGTGATTAAGTTAATTATAATCATAATCGATTGAGTGATTCTAATGATTGTAATAAATGAAAAAGTATCATATCATCCAGTTGTTTGGGCCGCGCTTGAAACACTTTGGTACCGGTAATCTCTGACAGCGCGATAGGGCGCCCCTCTCACTGTAGGCTAACCGAACCGGGAGTTAGCAGAATAAAAATTTATGATGCTACATCTGTCTGTGACAAATGCCCTTATTCTTTGAAAAGGTAATTTTTTTAGGTGATTTGCGTTCATCTACTAATGATATCATTTTACGCTGGTACTTGATTATCAATACAATGCGTTCATCAATTCTGATTTGCCAATAAAAACAGTGACGTAACATACGGTCTTGATTAGGCTGATGTGGAGCACGCTAGATGGCGATTGCTGAGATTTTCTGCTGCGTCAAAGAGACCCATACAAATTATGACACGATGCATACATAATCTGTACGTATATATACAGAAATAGAGAGAATATGGCATACAATTATATATAATCTATTATGTATACATATCTATATAATGCATAGATTATGTATGTATGCATGCGGTCCTACTAAATGGGTTTTGTCTTCATATTGTTGTTCCACAACGCTAATTTTTCTTTTCTGGTCCTATTTAGAAATATTTCATCATATAGATCTGCTTTAAATGAATTTTATATTGCAGGAAACCAATTATGGATAGATGGATAGAAAAATAGATAAATAAACAAATCTTATATACCAACATTAATATAGCTGGTAAAGTAACGTATCTAAATATGTTGTAATAAAAATCTATAACAACGTTTAGCTTTATTGATATAATGATTAATTATTAAATTCTCAGATAATTTATATTTCCTAGCTTTAACGCTATCTTATTCCAAGATTAGTATATTATTATTAAAATATGTAAAAATTAGTCACTCAAACACAAATAAGAAAAAGAACGTAGGTTTCTTTTCTGTAAACAGTGCTGTTTCTTTATATATTTTTTTCTACTTCTCCTTCTGCTTTCTTTGACATTTCATGACTTTTCGCACAATTGCTTCCTTAATTCTAGTTAGAACGTGTTTCGCATCTTATTTATTCACTCCATTTGTTACGTCATCTAAGAATTTAGTATACAATGGAAAGCTGTGATAAATGTTGCCAAGCACAATACAATGAAAAATGTAAACTTTTCGTTAAAAGTTTTCTTTTGTAACTGGCATAATGCATTCGATATACCTAAAAATGTCACGGTAAGGGACAAAAAATGCAAGATGTATAAAGCAGCAAGTAATTCGAACCAATGGGAAATGAAAGACAGAAAAGTGCACAAAAAGATGGATATTTCCGTCACAACGCGGTAGGTGAGCTCTTAAATTTTAGACAGGAGAATTTAAAAGAGGTAGATCTGAGAAATAATAAATTTGGGGAGTGTCAAGACGTAATTGAGAGGAGGAATCTTCCGCTGAATTGCCAGGGAGTTATTTTCACACGCTTTTTCTGCAATAGATTTAAAAGCGGCTATTTTAAGCAGGTAAAATGAACATCTAGTCGGTTTCCGAAGGCAATTCGTCTTGCAGCAGACAACCGTTACTAATCAAACGAAAGAGGGTCAGGTAATGTCCTCATACCTGAAGCAAAGACTCGATTCACATTTGATCTTTATCACTCATACAGCCTACTCAGCCTTTTTTATTCTATACATTCATTGGGCAGAGTGAGCTACTTTGATTTTGATAAAAGCTACCAAGAAATGCCAGTAATAACTTTTGGAATTGTAAATACGAAAAATAAAGATTGCAGCTGTCGATTACTTTTAATGCGACGAGCATAAGATACAGTGAGTTTGTCACAGACTGAAGAACTATGCCATAGTAATGTAAGTTTGTATCACATTGTCCTTTTTACAAACCGTTTGAAAAATGTAAAACCCATGTCAGGTTTAAGTATAACCCTGGATATTTTTAGTATAAGAATAGATTTTGGGGATGTTGCTTATAATTTATGAAAGTGTTTATACCTGCAATATATTGCTTCCGGTTTTCTTCCATTATAGTAGCGTTATAATTGCGTGTTATGATGCCACTATTTACGTAATTTTATATATCAAGAAGACTCCTTTGTTTTCTAATTGACTGAGCAGCATTTCCAAATGGAGTGGTTTATAGTTCAGTATTTTTCTAGTTGAGGTTAAACTTGTGCAAAAAATGGCGTTTTGTGCTCTAAGAATGATTAAATTTATTTGATTTGATTTATTGCTAACTGTCCTATCTCACCATTGCTTTATTTTATTTCAGATTCCTCAATTTTCAATTGAAAGTTAATATTGTATCAATACAACCTCAAAATAAGTGATGAATTAAAGAAAAAACAACTTTGTGGATTATAAAAGCAATGTTTGCTTACATTCCCTTAGAAATTAATACATTTTCTTCAATGTTGAATACAATTAAGGCCTCCATGTTAAAAGGAACTAAGTCAAAAATACCGTTCCCTCTTAATTATTTTGTTTTCATATGCCATTTGTTTCATTGCAGTGTTTAAGATACAGAAGATTCTGGAAATAACATATTATAATGAGGAAAAGAAAGAATAATTCGGAAAATTATCAAACAAATATTATTAATGAAGTGCAGAGTTTCTGGGAAAGAGTACATCAATATAGGTGGTAAACATATTAAACAAAGAACAACAGGAAAAGGTTGTGAATGTCGAATACATTGTTTTCAAACATGCATGAAGATGATAAACATAAGATTCTCACATCAATTCAAAAGCTTGAAGATAAAAATCAACAAAACGTTCACCTCAGCGATTGATCAAAATCAAACCAGTTAAGCAACGTAGACCAAGATATTCCAAAGAAGAAACAAGCAAAACACAGCGAAATGTCTCCTATGACTACTTTGTTCTTGTTGGAAGTGAGAAGTAAAAGATGTGCTATAAAGCTTTCCGGTTCTTCACGTAGTATCCAAGAAGAGTTTTCCGGCTGAGCTCTTTGTTGCTTAAGGAGTTTTCACCTAAAGTTATGAGGGGTAAACATCCTTATATGAATAAAACATGTGAAAATACTCTGACATTAATGAAAGAGTACTTGAAGAAAACTCACTACTGTGAAAAAGATATTCCCTATTTAGATGATCGTTTACACCCAATTATAGTTACCTCTTGAGCGTCCACAAATCGACGTTTGCAGCACACGTGAGGAACTGAAAGCTAACTCCAATCATTTCACCTGTGTGAATCCATAAGTAGATCTGCTTCAGCTGAGCTCAGTGTTCACAAAAAAAGGAAGTGAGAAATTTTACAAGAAGCTGAAAGCTGTTGATGAAGAATACAAAAAGGAAGATGATGTTGGTGGATTGGTGTTTGAATATATGCAAAACCTGCTTTATCACACATTTTTGTACAAGAGAATAAGACACTTATGTATAAACTTTTGTGTGGAAAACTTTTGAGTGAAAAACTATTCAGCGATTTTATGTGCTTATCTTGAGAGAAAGGGAAAGAAGGCGAGCAATGAAGCAGAGTATATTGAAAACTCCATGGCTGTTGATGTTAAAAGGCTGCATTTATTTTCTGAAGCATGCCCAGATCAGACGAGAAACCACATATAATAATGAGAATGTATATTAGCTTGTTGATTTAGCACGTCTGACGAAAGTAAGTCACTACTTTCCTGAACCAGGACATTCTTTCCCCATGCGATAGAACGTTTGGTGTTTTTAAGAAAAAGCTTAAACGGGTAGACACAATAATCACCTCAAAGACTATGCAGAAATTCTGGCCAATTCAAAAAGCTGACACGCTGATGACCTGAGATGTTAAAGAGCGTCCATAAATAAAATAAATCGAAAAGCTGACACCTTAGATGTTGCTCTAGATTTCACAAATTGATGGCTTACTAAGTATAAGACGACTGTTATCTCTGATGAAAGAAACGTCTTACCGTATGGGGAAAAAATACAGTTGGAACTTACTTCTTTTAAGGAATTTGTTTTTCATGCTAACAAACCAAGCATAGTAAAGTCCAACATTCATTGATAGCAATGTAGAACACATTTTTCCCATTGCACATAAGCGTCTACCTGTTGTAAATAAGTGCAATATTCCTAAGGCATGTTCTGATAAAGTGTCTATCAATGCTTGGAAAATTCAAGATCTAGTCTATGCATATGAGGGTCACACTTCGGATTCAAAAGAATTTTATCATGAAATATGTGCCCCTTTTCCGGTGGTGAACCGGCTTCTGCGATTAGCACCACTAGTGTGTTAGCCCCAGAAGTGTGTTTGCACTCAGCAGTCAGCTACAGTCGGTCAAAGAAGGGACATTATTTATTTCTTTCGAAGGATTCTACCTACTCATAGGGTGGGGAAATGGGTAAGATGTTTATCCTTAATGGAGTTTTGATGTTTTTAAGAATTCCTGTGTAATTACATTTCGATGATTTTCAATTCCTGTTTTTAAAAACTTTTTACCCTAACAACGTTTGGCGTTGAATTGGTATCTTTGAGGCTTTCGGGGCAGTTATTTTATTTAATGGTTGAAAATTTTCGACCTTCAATGATCTGGTTTGTTTTATTTAATGGCAGAAATTTGTAAATCTTCAGATATCTTGTGCAGAGGGGTTTTGTTTATTGATTATACAAAATATTAATTAAAATTTATGTGGGTAAGCATACTTTCACGGGTGAGCATTGTTTTTATTGAAAGGGGATATGAGTTATATTGTGTATTTATAAAATATTAAAGCAAATGCAAAAAATGTTACGATGTTAAAATGTTATTTTGCAAGAAAATGTCCCTATTATGAAAAAATGTTATTATTCAACATTTTTTGTTATTGTGCAAAAGATACTTAATTTTGCTATGTTTTGCGAAAAAGAAATTAGTTCACCGCTGTGTACATATTATTGTTACGTTGCAATGCTAAGGTGCGTTTCATTTCCAATATTTTAGGAAAAAGTATAAAATAGCATACCTTAAAAGAACTGCTGTGATGTTGATTCTATCTCGGGTTCCAGCAACCTACTGAGTGTGATAAAAGTCGCGTTGGCAGTCGGATGATTTCCACCTCAAACAAATGTCTACCTGTCTAGGTGCCACAAGCGTCGCATCTGTTTGAAAGCTGTTATTTTTTATCTGTCAATGTTTTCCCTTGGGTCAGCCTGTTAATGGATTTGCAATGTTTTATTACCCCTGTCTCATATTTCTGACAAAAAATGGTGTCTGCGAAATGCATTTCTATGTTTGGCAAATTCCTGTCTAAATGGTTTATCTGTCGGTGTTTTTATCTATGGCCAGGCATTTCTTACTAGTCTCTTTACTCAATTTCACTGCCTCGGGTGAGGAGATGTAGAAAACCAATCTCGCTGACTGAAAATCAAGATGGGTCGTGAGATATCATGCATGCGCAGTGGTGACTGAATCGATAAACAGATAAAGTTTTCCAGTATAAAACAATAAATTTGTGAATCATAGCATATCGTGTTCCTGGTTTTCAAATACGTATTGCATCAACTACAAATATGTCAGTCACAAAGAAGAAGAAATACCTGTTATAGCAAAGCTACATACACTACCGCCGTTGCATTATCAGCTCAGAATTCGTGTGAAGAAACAGGAGGTTCCGGATATGAATCACTACATAAATAAGTATACTAAACATTATTTCAAATATTGTAAGAGTTAGAGGTATATCCAAAACCACAATTTGTGTTGTATTTGTAAATCATACACCTTATGGTACAGTAAAACGTTTAATAGTTATACTCCTGTGTGTTTATAGTGCCAGACTCTACGTGCTTGTGAACTCTATTATATACCAAGTCCGTACACGCATGTGCAAAAGCATTACAGGTTTTCTTCGTTGTGCAACTTCCAATTCGCTATAGTTAATTTCTCTGTTTAATGAGTGTGTTTATATAATTCAAATGTAATGGCAGTTTTTAAATTTCATGTAACGGTAGTTTTATAAGAAAAGAAAGAAAATGTCAAATAGACTTAAATGTAAACAGTGTAAAAACCCTTTTAGTGAATACACCCAGTTTTAATAGTCGTTTGTGGAAGCCATTTTTACCAACAAAACATTTGTTAACTTTTTACTTGAATATATACAGTTCAGAAACAATATATTGTAATAAAATAAGAATGTACAGCTGCTCTACAAAAGTTCGGTTTTATCCAACATGTTTGTGCTATCAGTCACTTCGTACTTTAAATCTTACACTACCGTTTTTACTCATACATAACTATGTATGAAAGTGTATACCCAGCTGGCGTATTTCTCGTTGGTATATGTTTTAATATTTTTAATTTCATAAGTAATAATTTCTAAAATATTTTAAGTAAAAGAATATCATGAATAATCATATTTTTCAACGTTTTTGTTTTATGCTACCATTTAATGCATATTAAAATATTAATATTAGTGATAATTTTAAATAATGTAATAAATTCTAATGTTACCAATACAGCGTAATAATCAATGAGATAATATGTCAAGCTTATAAAATTTGAACGCTATCAATCAGTTCAACATTTGCAAACCTACACTTGTAAGTGCAAAAGTATCTACAATAACTGTCAAAAATTATTCTGTGCTTTATACTGTATTCTCTCCTATATTACGCAGCTCATAATGAAATATACTTATGTATGAATTGCAGTAATCGTATTTTCTCATTTTACTTGTTTTTATACCTCTCCAATATTGATCTTTAGGCAATGAAACTGGTTTTCCGCTTCTTCTCGCCCGAGGCCGTGAAAGTGATTGATAAGACTAGTAAGGAATGTCTGGCCATAGATTAAAACACCGACAGATAAACCATAAAGACAGGAATTCGCCAAACATTGCCATGCATTTAACAGATACCAACCATTTTGGTCAGAAATATCAAGCTGGAGTAAAACATTGAAAATCTATTAACAGGCTGACCCACAGGGAAAACATTGACAGATAAAAAATAATGGACCCTGGGAGGGTGAAAAGTTTTCAAACGGATACGACCATCGTAGTGCCGAGACAGGTAGAAACTTGTTTGATGTAGAAATCATCCGACTGCCAACGTGACTTTCACCACGCTCTGTAAATCGCAGGAACCCGAGCTAGAATTCACACCACAGCAGTTGGTTTAGGGTATGCTATTTTATATTTTTTCCTAAAATATTGGAAATGACACTTTAGCATTGTAATAAGCAATAATATGTAACAGCGGTGGTCTAATTTTTTGCACAATATACCAAAGTTAAATAGCTTTTTTGCATAATAACAAAATTTTTCATAAAAGCAACATTTTTGCTAAATAGCAAATGTTTGCATAATAACAATATTTTTCATCATAACATTTTTGCATTTGTTTTAAAATATTTTATAACACAATATGCTTCTCATTCATCACTCAGTAAAAATAATGGTTACCAGTGAAAGTATGCCTACTCACACACATTTTCATTAATATTTTGTATAATCAATAAAATAAACTCCTCCCCACCAGATCTTTGAAGGTTGATAAACTTCCACATTAAATAAAATAACTGCCTGGATAGCCCGAAGGAAACAAACTCAATACCCAACGTTGTTAAGGTAAAATGCTTCTAAAAATCGGAATTCCAAAACTTCAAAATTTAATTACACAGGAATTCTTGAAAATATCAGAACTCCAATAAGGAGAAACCTGTTACGCATCCCTCCACCCCGTGAGTAGGTAGAATCCTTCCAAACCAATAAATAATGTCCCTTCTTTGGCCAACCGTAGCTGACTGTTGTATGTGTACACACTGCTGGTGCTAACTCACTTGTGGGGCTAGCCGAAAAAGACCTGGAAATAGGACACATACTACTAATACCACTTAAGCCCAAAGAATAACTTTGGGTAGCTGTTCCAGCAGTGAATAGAACTCGAGCAAAAAAACAAAAATTTTTAACGGACAACATGCATACAACTATAATTCGTGTTATGTCACTTTCTTTCTAAACTAGTATGCCTATCAATATGTATTTGTGTTGAAGCTTTCACTTTTCAATAACTTCATGATACAAAGTTACTATTATCATTATAACATTAGCTCTGCTTCCTTCTTTATTTAACCTTTAGTTAAAAAGAACCAAGTGAAGTTTTACAATTGTGTTACAAATTGGATACATTTATCTTTTTTCATTATCTCAGGTAATCTACATATGTGTCTTATGGACCCCTAATAACACCACAAGGAATATTTTGGTTCACAGTATGCACACATAATAGTTATGTTTTTTCGCTCTACTGAAAAGTTATATTGTTGTAATTAGTTCCTTTTAACATTAAGGAATTCAATTATAAAATTTAATATGTACCTAAAATTTTGAAAACATATTATTTATTAATAAATTCGGCAGAAAAGGATGCTTATTTGAACTTCATTGGATATGACCGAATTAGAGCTAGGGCTTTCACTCCTGTTATTAAGAAGAGCTCTTAAAACAAGCATTGAGAAACACATAGGTAAAGATATATACATAAACTTCTTCAACATCATAAACAGAAGGCATTCAAATTTTTGCAAGTTGCCTTGGTTATTGTGACTAACAACTGTAATATAAACGTTCGCTAAATATTTCAGACAGCTGTGCAACGAACTTTATGCCTATTCTAACTATCGCGTATTTTTCTATCGTCCGTCAGTCGTTAGTTTTTATCAGTAAAAGTAAAAAAAATATATTTTATCTAATTAAAAAAGCTCTTGTAAGGTTTCGTTGGAATTGGCAGATGTATTTGCAACAACTAACAGTGCATAAACCTGGAGTTTGTTTTCACCGAAGAACTTGTGAGACATTGGTTTCTTCACCGGGAGGGGGAAAAATATAGGGAAATTTTGCTTAAATAGTTTATCCCAACCAAAAACGAATTTGAGGTGGCTAGCTGGCAAAGAGACATTTTTTAAGAATTGGTACTACATATTTCGTAAAATGTCCTTAAGAACACGTATTAACATTAGAGTCATATTTTCTATGGTTTTTTCCATACAAATTTAGACATTTAGTAGCCATGAATGGATAAAGACCCGTATATTTACTTTTCCTAAACGCCTTAGAGTCTTCTGAGATAAAAGGTTACTGCAGCAAAATCTGATTTCGCCCAAAGCAAACAATCAAACAGACATAACTAAAATCAGAGAAATAGCGGATACATTAGCTCTCTATACGGAAGCAAATTCAAGGAGGCCATGGAAACGATTCGTATCAACCCTGTTACAACCTCCAAATTAGTTTGAATCCTTAAGAGGGCAAAATAAGGAAGAATTGTTTGAAGTTTTTGCAAGATAATAACCCTATTATACAGACATAACAAAGGGAGCGGGCTGCAGCTAATGCTATATAAGGCATATGTGCATCATTAGTTCATAACCGGACTTCTAAAATCATGCAAGTTCACGGCATGACGAAGTATACCACATCATTTTCCCTTTCATTACTGAAGGCATGTTGGTAAGGAGGAGGGAAGGGGCTAACAGATGGCAAGTCTGTGTTTTGATGAATGCGCTGAAATGCTTGCTAGCTGTTGCTTGTATCATTTTAAACTAATTTCGAAAATGATATGTTAGAAACAGTTACTTAAAATATTTTCATAAGTGAATACATTACTTTTACGGTAACGTTTGTGTAACTACTGTTTATTTTGTTATCTTTTTTCCAATGCTTTAAATTTCCCTCAAACTGTTATAAAAAGCTACAATTCTGAGTTAAATAGCTGTAAAATATTTCACTGATTCTTATCTTAAAAGTCTAGCCTACTGATAAAATGTGTTAAAGTTAACCAATGAAAGCATTAGAGAAAAATTAGCTGGAGTGTACAGATGAAGACTATGAGACCTTCAAAAGTCACAACAGATGTTGGTGGTTGGAATAGTGTTACATTGTTGTGTGGTTGTACTCCATATCAATGGTACTGAGTAAATATTTAATAATTTTAAGTTAAAATACATGTATAAAGTATAGCATGGATAAGTAACGTATTACGCTAAATTAAAACTATTGTATATAGAAATTAAAGTGATTTGGTTTTTCAATATATAAGATCATAAATATCATCAATAACGACTAATGAAGGTAGAGAAATACAACAAAATTATGGTAAGTTCCAAGCTAAAACTGTGAGACATTTATTAAAATAGCACGTGATTTAGTATTATTGCATCGCTCTTTGAGTAACAAAGAAGGCATATATTAGAGAACATGTTGGTACAACAAGGAAATAAAACACAGTGTTCATAAGGAATAATGTTGTTTCAAACATTTATTGATAAAAATAAACATTGATAAAAATAAACATTAAATATTAAAATACATGTTAAATAAGACAGATGATAAGAGTTTTATAACTTAAGTATAATTTAATATAGCTTTCATTTATAGTCCTACATATATCTAACGGATACTTCAGTTCTTGCCACATATCAGGTATACGTGATAGGTTGAACTGTTTCTTTCATTTTCACTTTGACACGAACATCGTACATGTTTTGTCTGATATAGCCTCAGAAGTAAACGTCGAAAGGCTTGATCGTAGAGACATGCCTTTTAACTCTATAGAAGTGACTTGTTTACAAACTAACAAGCCACATAACCATAGAGTGGAACACCATCATGGTGAACCGTACAAATTGTGTCATTGCCTATGATAGCAACATGTATAAAGATAATTGTATGATATTACAGGTGATTCTGCAAAGAAAAATAGCTCTATCACTCTATCGGGTGCGAAGGCACACTATTTTAGATCAGTCATGCTTATGCTTGCTATTCATTAGCCCATATTCTGACATAATGTTGAAGAGAAGTTAAATGTAATATCACAGTTGTACACAATCTTTTGTAAGAATTGTTCATCATTGTCCCTCTTATCAAGCAATGTACATTGTACAGAAAAAAATTGGAGATTTATCAGTGGGGTAGAGAAATTTCTTAAAAAAAGTTTGTGAAGTGAACCTTTCTTAAGGTCTAGGCTTCGATCACGGTATGCATCAATTTCTTGGAGCTTGTAGCTCTCTCATACAGCTTCAACAGTTTAACCCCTAACGGATCGTTTTGCGTCCTACAAACTGCCAGTTTTCTTAAGTTCAGTTTCCCACCGACGAATTTTGTCATATAGTAGCTGATTATTGAATATGCGACGATGTTCACGACAAACAACATCACCGATTCATATTTCTCAAGCTAAGGGACGTATTTAACCTTCCTCTTAAATTGCCTACATCCTTTATGACTGGCACAGTCGACAATCTGCGTGTGCATTCCAAGTTTTCAACTCTCTTTGAGTTGCAAGTATTCACGTATTATATTGTTTTTTGTTTTTTTTTTTCGGAAATGAAACCCTACCATGACTATACAGATGTGCTATATATATTTAAATTTCTTCTTTGCTTCGATTTACACTGCAACGCTTGTCGCGGGCATCTTGAAGAAATCGTGCTTAAGATGCAATCTTATTTCAAATATCGCAAGATTACATGTGAAATATTTAAATATATATATACAAATATGTGCGTTTAAATATGTCACAGTAGAAACCGAAGCAAAGAAGAAACTTCAGTAGATATATACAAACCATTTAGAAATATATCTATTTACCGCGATATATTGTTATGTCTATTACTTTATATTTTTAGGAAAATGAATAGGTGAGAGTTAAAATATTTTCTTCGTAAGCCCAAAACCAAAAGTGTTAAAGGATATTTCTCTTATGAAATACATAGTTAGCATTCAATCCGCATATTTTTCTTTATATGTATCTCAAATTGAGTCACTAAATGCTATGGATAACTAAAAAAATATTGATTATAAATTCGTGCTAATAATTATTATTGTTTAATGTTTTGTTTATTGTCGTTTTGACTACCTTGGTATTCTCGCAACTATGTAGGTTGCGTACTGAATACTATAGGTGTACGTCTGTAGAGGTGAATGGAATGAAATGAATTAATGATGGCGTAAATGAGCTCGGAGTCTTTGGCAGCTTAAAGCATTCACCTTAACAGGGAAGGGGGAGAAAAAAAAACCCTACAGGCGGCATAATCTGACCGGAATTTGAAGCAGTAACTCCGATTAGTAGTCGCAAAATTTACTACTAAACGGAGGTGACCAATTATAATTTAAATCTGGTGGTATTTTGTAAAACTAAAAATACGAATCAAAATATTTTTAATAGAGGTAAAATCAGACAAATTGACTCAAATCTTGAACGTATTCCAACAAAATTACTTCTGAAATTAATTTTCGAACTGTACAGGAAAAAATTATAAATGAAATTAGGAATGTAATTTAATCGTGCCAAGGAATATGCGTTTACACCATACATTATCTGTTTAACAGAGATGGACGATAATTCCAGTACCGTTTTGTATGCACCTTTTAGGAAGCAGAGTTTTGCGCCACCAGTGCTTACGAAACATCGCGTGAACGGACAATTTTTGTTATTAAACCCCATACTTTTAAAAGATATGTGATCCTTTTTAAAGCACCATCATTTGATGGAGCAGAGAATGTAAAAGGAAAAGCACACACTTTAACGAATAATAGTGACCTATATAAAGTTACTTTGTCTACTCAACTAATAAAAGGAATTTTAACATAAATTGTGGCATTTTGATCTGTCATAACAAGTCTATTGCAACTGTTTTTCTCTTGTCTACTTGGTAAAGATATTACTTAATTACAATTTCTCTTTCGTTTGTTTAGGTTATTTTCAAACAATTGAAAGAGCAACAAACCTGCATTCTAGTGGTCTGGAAAAAGTCCAAATAACGGTAAGTGTACCTTTGCAAAAGAAATTCTACATACTTAATAACTGTAAATTTGATTATGTTCTTTTAATTTTGTTTTACAACTTTTATAGTCTTAGTTTATAAAAACAAGAATAAAAAGTTGAAAAATTATTGTTTGATTCCTTTTTGATTTATTTATTGACGCTCTTTAACATCTCAGGTCATCAGCGTTGTTTGATTCCGTTATTCATTGCTTCATAAGAATAAATTCAGATTTACTATATTTATTTTTGCAACTATTGATGTTTAAGGTAATACGTAGCAATACGATCAAGCTACATATATTGCAAATATGGATTGATGAAATATTATTCAGTCACGATATTTATTTTCCTCATATAAAATTGCTTCTTACTTAATTATTCGTAAAATATAGATCTACACAACACTGTTATTGACTGCAATAATATAATTAATCTTTATTTAGTATTTTATGGTTTAAAAGATGCTCGATTAAGAAGGTGCTCTCAGGTCCTGAAGTAATTACTTAATGGAAAACAAACCGTTGTTGTCATCTTCATCACAGTCAATGTGAGATGTAGCATATTATTCAAGAAGACAAGATCTATTCACAGAACAACATACTTGTTAATTGATTAACCCAAAGACCATAGTGACTAAGCCATAAATACTTTGATTCGCATAATGGTAAATATGAGAACTGCTGAAAAATTTAAGCTACATTTAAAGTACAGAAAAGTGTCAATTAATTAGAATAAACGAGATGAGCAATATAAAGGAAGTATTTTATTTTAATCACAAAAAGTGACACCGTGTGTTTTAGTAATTTCTCTGCACCACGTGTAATATGCACATTTTTTCTAGCAGAATAAAAACTAGCTTCAGTATATTATTATTATTATTATTATTATTATTATTATTATTATTATTATTATTATTATTATTATTATTATTATTATTATTATTATTATTATTTTATTATTATTATTATTATTGCTGTTGTGGTTGTTGTTTTAGTTATTTGACCTATTTCCTCTTAAGTGAAATTTAGCAATTGTATCTGCATTCAAATCTAGACAACGTTATCTTGTAGGAATGTTCTAAATCAAGCTCATTAATTCATTATGCTTTTTTACAATCAGATGTCTTACTTCAGAGTTTTGTTAGGTAACTATTATTTCTAAATTACCTCTGCATTCCTCAATATTTATGCTATAAGTATGAAAGAGGATCCATAATTTTTCTTGGATAATCCTATTCAATTCGTATTCTAGGGATTCACTGACAACATATTTCCGATTTGTAATACACGTGGAACTTAAATTTATGATCTTCATTTTGGTGAACTCATACTAAAAAGGCTTATTTGTCTATTGTTCTGTTTAAATCGTCGTTATATTTTCAATCACTTACTAATTCTTATTACAATTGAAAAAACTGTGACTTACAACATCATTAATTAAAATGAGATGCATTCTGCAGAATGTATGTAAAATGTAAAATAATCTTTTTAAGAGGATGTTTCTCTCACACTAGCCTCCGATTTTCCATTTTAGCTTTCAAACTAATGGACTAAGTTAGTGAAATTTGAAAGAAATGTTCCTTAATGTATCAAAGACATGTATCTCATAGTAAGTGGTGAGTATGGCTGCTGTTAGCATCAACAGAGGCATTCTCGTGTTGACGGAAATCTCACCAACACATAAAAGCCGATATTTCAGTTTCCCGCTTACCCTTTTCTGGTAGATCCAGGAGAGACCGTGGTCTTGCCAACGTGGAAATGTGACAGGTGATACAAATGAATTTGCACGCAATTGTATCATGTTTTTCATCATTCAATAGATTCACAAGCTGAAGGATGATTTCTATATAGGATTATGCTATTCGTCGTTGTAACGACCTCAATAGAGCACACTACACCTAATTTTTTCATCATAAAGTAGCGTGGGAATTCCCATTGGCTCAAATTTTAAGAAATGAAACACCCACATAGGTGTTTCGCCAGTCATTTTATTCCCAGATATGCACTGGCATTAATGGAACCAGTAACTGGGTTTCTTCTGGTCATAGGGATATTTCAATTCAAGCACAACAGTAACATGATGATATTCGTGCAGCTTTTACGTCTCCCTTTTTCTCTCTCTAACTTCTTGATATATACCCTGCGACAGTTTACGCAAGAAATTCTTAGGGGTAATCTGCACCGTTCTTCTGACTTCCTCCTTCGTGGACAGCCAACAATTTTCCTGTTATTTCTAGTTTGTTCATCATATTATGTATGGAGTACTTTTCTGTAGTTTTTAACCTTAAACTACTCAATAAGTTGACTTTGGCGCTCCTTTATTGGCACGGTTTTACCGCTATGTGCAAACAGGAAACACATGCTGCTCCACTGCACTGTATACCTCGTAACACAAAGCATTGATGATCCCAAAAGAACAACATTCAGATGCGTCACACTGTTGCCAAGAACAGTGAAGAGGGGCTAAAAAGTACTGTCGGCGCACGTGCCCTTCCGTAACCAATAATGTATGGAATTTCATTTATGTATTGCGTACGTTGGAAAGTTATATGAAAATTCACAGGCCTGGGGCGAATAGAACACTAGATATACTTTGATATTATCACCTGAAATCAGACACAGAATTATATTGTTTCCCTTACATATGCAGCCTTACACTAAATGACTATAATCTATTTGAAGACTAACTGGTCGGACGTGGAAAATGAACTGATTTGACTTATGAGACAGTGTAAATACCTTTATTCTTCTGCTGGTGTAATAAAAAACTTGTTTGTAAGTTTTCAGAGAATTTATGATTATAATAGAAAAAAATATTTGCATTTCTGTATTTTATTTTGCAGAAGGTGGAATAAGAATGCTTTTCATATTGATGTAATATGGTTTAAAATGTTATTTATAAAAAAACCGATGTTCAAATCTGAAATTGTCATCGAAGTAGGACACAACAAAAAATATGCATGTTTCTATTTGTGCCGTTCTTGCACGCTTCCTTCTTTTACGATCAATATACTAGGTTTCATTTTTTTCTTTTCCTCACCCTGCAAAGGAAATACGTTGTGATCTTCAGGTGCTTGGACATTGGTTAAAACAAACGTACGTTGACGAAATCAGGGTTGTACCCATAGAGCTTGTTGAGCTTACCAAATATTTCTTGACTTCTGTTTCTCCGAGTCATAGCAGGGACACCTCGTGCTTAAGGTGGGTTGTAGACTTTTTTGGTTCTTCAAATAGTTAGGACCGTAGCCTTCTTCGCTGTTCACACCTACGACTCAGGTAGAATGTATTTGTATTTGTAATTTTTTTTCTAAACGTTTTTAGTGTATTATTATACTGATTTACGGTTCTGTTATAATTTTGCTGGGCAAGGAACGTACATTTGTAAGCCAAGATATTAAATCATGATAATTTAATCACAAAATTAAAGTCCTTTATATTTTTTTTAAACCAGGTGATTTTATGATATGCTTATACCTTTAGTTTGGTTTTACAGTAATTTAAATACTTATTATGTGGTAAGTGTGGCAAACGTTATAATATTTATGGCATAAACTTTAAACTTTAAAAATTACTATTTTAATATGTTAATCATTATATAAAGATTTCAATTATGTGTTGTTGTTGACATAGGTATAAATAAATAATATATAGACATAGGTCTATATATTTGTTATATTTTTATTCATTGTTAGCAAATAATTATATTCATTTTCCATTGTTAGATTTTTGTGAATTCTTCTTCTTTTATACTGCAGAGGTTCCTTTCCATAACCTATTCTGGGGATTTTCTTTCGGCATATTGCCGTGATCCTTGCTCATTTTCCCGCAAATGTAGCATCCTAATGTGAAACGATGTAGTTTCACCTAAAAAATACATTGTCACTTAGCTGTCTTTGTGAGAGGAATTTTGTTTAATCAAAACACTTGTTATGCACTAGACTATTTCAAAATACTTATTACAACTTTTAGATGATAGTTAACGATACAATTGCTGGGTACCTATTGTACAATATCAGGTTCCGCCGGACCAGAGATAGTGTGTAACGTCTGTTCTCTGAGACGCCTGTTTTCCACCTCCAGTTTTCCTAACTATTACCCAAGCTGCTCTAGTGGTGGGAAAGTTCAAACCTCCAGTCACATTCAATTTTCAAGCAATGTCACCTAACTGCCACGTTCAAGTCACTTTGGTCACTTCTCCCCCCACAAAAATATATAACATGGTATTAATGGGACGATGTCTAACTCAATTTATTAAATATTTTATTTGGGACACGGTGTACATGTTTTCTGCAAATCCCATTCAATATTTCCTGCTTTTTTCATTGGTGTCATTATGCTGGAAGGAAATGCAGGAATCTCCAACCAAATCCAGATGTAAATCCGTGACTTTCATTTCTTTTAAAAGAGATAGTAATTTTCTATCACAGAAGAAATACAGTTCTAATCAATATCCCGGATGCTTCTATCTTTGCAGTTAGAATATTGAAACATATTCTCAATATAGAAGTTTATTAGGCAATTAAACATTTTTGATGAGGTAACTGCATAAATCTGCATACATTGCTTAATTAAACATCTTTACATACTATTGTTCTCTATGACCAGATAATATAATTATGGATTTTATTCTATATATACTACTTTTTTTGCATTGTTAATTAAATATATGACTTGTAGAAATGTAATTAGGTAACACTATACTAATGCTCAAATCAGCACATTCTTAATGCTACACAGAACAACAATGCGGTTTGTTCACTATTTCTTATCTGACTTTCAATCGTTTCTCTTTAATTCTCCATTGCATACATTTCTTATCTCATATTGGTAATGCTAATACTTTTCTAATGACCTCCTTACATGTACGTGCTTTATATTGGATTAATTCTCTCCATTCCTATTCATCTTGATAAAGAGCGAACTACTACATGCGCGCACTTGTATGCAGTTCACTTCATAAAAAATTCTGCACTTATCGATTCTTTGCACTAATAAAAAGGGGTATTTAGAATTAATCAGTGACTTGCAAGCCAGGCACGTTCATTATCCTGTTGTGTTCTCTATAAGAGCAATAGATAAACTACTAAAAAGTTCTGGTTTTACAATACATTAAGTCTCAAATTAGCTGAGCGAGATGTTAAATTATAGCTGACGTCATTAAAGTATAAGATTTAGCGTATACTTTTCAGTAATTTCATTTTTATTTACCACGCTTTTGTACTATTTGTGTTAACAGAGTAGATCCATAAGTTTCCGGCCTCGCCGATAACGATTATCGCCTTCACAAAACCCTTATCTTGTGTTATACCTTGTCTGTTAAGTAAATAATTGCCGCTATAACTTCCACTCCATTGTGTTCAGTTGTTCAGTTATAATTGCATTAAGAAGATTGTCACATGTTCAAAATGGAGTTTCGAGTTGTTATTAAGTTCTTCACAAAAGAAGGACTTACTCCAGATGAACTTAAACAGAGATTGGACGGTGCATATGGGGAAGCATCCCCCTCATATTCTACAGTAAAAGAACGAGCCAAACTTTTTCGAATGGGTCGAGAAAGCACTGAAAACGAAGAGCGTGCAGGTTGACTCTTGGAAGTGTTCACTCCTGTGGAAGGACAAAGTTGCAGAAATAGCAGCAAGATTGGGCCTTTCTGAAACTACAGATCTACGAATCATTTATGAACACTTAAACATGAATAAGTTAATGCCTAGACTTCTTTCCTCAGTCCAAAAGCAACAACGAGTCATCTGTTGTCAGGCCTTTTTGGAGCTCTGCCGTGGTAACGAGAGAGAAATTCTGCAAATCATTGTTACAGGAGATGAAATTATGTTCCTCTCCTATGATCCTTTATCCAAAAGAGAATCAATGGAGTGTCATAAACCTGGCGAAGCACCCACCGTCTCTAAAGGCCAAGATCACTCAGACGCTCCCGCAAGCTGGAAAGAGAAAATAGTTCAAGTCAACAGCTGATCCTGCATGTGCATTCTTCCTGAAAGAGGAGGATAAACTGTTCATCCTATCCGACTCCTCTCTCAATAGTTCTTCTAATTAATAATATGATTAAAGAGGGAGGGAGTCAATCAAGAAGATCATGGCCACAATCTTTTGGGACTTTGAAAAAATACGTTGACTTCAAGGAGAGGAACACCACAGTAAATGGGGAAGTATTATGCTGGCCTACTGCACAGACTATGTGCTTCCATCAAAGAAAAAAGTCAAGGAAAATTGAGTGGTGCTCTTTTTGCAAAGGAAGCTGTGAAGATGGCTTCAAGGTAATCGATCAACCATCCTACAGCCCAGATCTAGCTCCTAGTGACCATTTCCTCTTCTCAAAACTCAAGAAGGACCTTCGAGGAAGGAAATTTAAGTGTGACGAAGCAATGATGGATGCTGTTTATGCCCATTTTGCAGACAATACTTCTGACTATTTGGGGGGGGGGCGATTGAAATGTTAATTCAAAGATATGCGAATTGTATTGCAATAAAGGGTAACTATATTTAAAAGTGAAATATAGTTTTTGTCTTTATCGTACGTATAAAATGGTTAGGCCGGAAACTTATGGACCTACCCTCGTACTTTTATAGAATGGAAGAAGCTAATTTGCAAATTCGGTTTTGTGACTACGGAAAACGTAGCTCTCCTTAGAGCATTTACAGAAGCTTAAAATAAAAGAAAACAAGCATTATACCAAATTAGTCAACAAGGAGTTTGGACCTTGTTCTACAGGGAAGAATCAGTTTAGTAAAGCTAGAGTATTAACAAGAGATGAAACATATATCGTGATCTCATGTATCCGGGTAATTCAGCTCATTCTGTAGATTGGTAGATAAACATGCATACTCAGTATCAGGTACCCTGTACTCTCTTGTTGCACGCTTACAACTAGTTCTAAAAGTCATTACAAGATATGTGTGTATTGACAAAGGAAACTTTTCAATTTTTATTATTAGATTTATAATCGTGCGGTATAAACTGCATGTTATTTTAATGAATATATATTACTACTACATAACAGTAGTTCATATATCTTTTGCTAAAAGACATCGTTGTGCATTGATAACGGTCACGTAATGACGGTCTAGTTAAACTTTAATAGTGCCCATTCACTAAAATTATGGTACAAATAAAAGATTTTTGAAACTAGAAATTCTTGGCTATAGGTCGTGAATCTTCATAAAAATCAATAATTTCCGCAAAGAGATTTAAATCCGCGATCTCCCATATGAATGTCATACAGGGAGAGTAAGTAGGTAATGTAGATAAAAGTGGCTTGATTGTACGGGATTGCCGTAACACACTGAATTGTATAACTTCAAAGTAAGATAATCGACCGGTACAAGTCCAATTAACTTCTGTACAGAACATTATAACCACATGTGGTAAGTGGTAAGTAACGTTGCAGCAGTTGCGTGTTATGAGCGCAAGTGCGCTGTGAAACTTAGAGGAGGCTTTAAAAATGTGCTTGGTTTTAAGAAATGGTTAATTAGTGAAATCATCATATATGCTGCACTTATTATATATGATTTTTATTATTTTTGCAATATTTCATATGTTTAAAAGTAGAAGATTATAAATCCCCTTGTGTTATTTTCCGAATTTTTCCGATATACGTGAATTAAATAAGATTATGATTCGTTTAATGATGTACATTTTGTGCAACTTTATTATGCATAACCCGTATTTTCTAGTAGTACTTGTGCACAGGTTAGACATGAGCAAAATAGTAGCTTGCGCAGTTGGTGAGAGGTGGTGAGGATGCGACTGGTGTTAAGCGATCGAGTTAAGCTGAGGTTAGTGTTGCAGTTAGGTATGGACAGTAACCAGCATTGTTGAAACTTTAAGTTACATTATTGTAAAGCTTTCCAACAGCTGCTTTCCAATACAATTCCTTCCCTCCGCATCTTCGCGTGTTGTGCTCATGTGTTATCTGCCCACTTATACAGGTACATGCCTGCCATATAACCACTCAGCTCCTTCTAGCCACTACAGCTTCATTAAATGGGTTTAACCACCAATAATAGCAAACATTAACAGAGATATCCAAAAAACCCCAGAGGTCTTAAATGGAAATTGAAAGGTGGACTGTAATAAAGTGTTGATGGATAAATTATTACAGGACAAGAATCGAAATAGCACTTCTTTGATACATCTCATAACAACCAGCCTCGGAAGATAAATTGCTAGCTCAACAGTCCATAGAAAGACGAACCATCCAAACTCACATAACCTGTTAGTACCTAATCAAGCCTAAACAAACTGAAATGTAGGTCATATACCAAAAAAATATTATATGTGTTGACTCACAGGTTCAATTTATACCCCTAATAAAGAAAATAAAGACCACATGTCTATTGTGGAATATAGCTCAAATGGGTTCTGAATTAGTTCTCCAGTGATTCCTTCATAATGATATGACAGATATTTTCCGCAAAAAGGGAGATGGAATGCAGCAACCTCATTTTCCTTTGTTAATAATTTTCGTAAAGCGTATTATTAAAAGATATTTTAAATGTATCATGCAGCAGATAGATTGTATTAGTGCAGATAATAAGCCCTGGAAGGGGTCGGATATTCCTGATAGTCTCATTTCTTCTTCTTACGTATCCTTCTTCAAACTACAAATTAGGCATGATTAGAGATACTCTTTCTTTACATAAATGATAAAAACGCCAAAAATACATATTAAAGTATTTTAATATAACTTTACGAATCTTGTGATCCTGATAGCTAAAATGCTCATAATATTTTTGCAAACTATAGTGAAAAACTTAAATGTGTTTACTTGCGGAAAAAGCAAGAATTTACAGATATCCAAGGAAAACAACCATTAAAATTTAAGTTCCAAGGGTATGGCGAAAAATTCCAGCTTTACAAAGACATACATGAAGTACTTAATCCCAGTAAATACTAGAGGCTTACTCTCTTTACCTGTATAGTGTAGGGCAAATAAATTACAAAGGCAAAGGCAAAGTACAAAGTCATAATAAATAAATATTGTATTCGGTGAGACATGGCAAAAAAAATTGGATGAACTCATTGTAATTATATAGAAAACAAAAGAAAACTTGTGTTCATAAATCCAAGAAAACCAAACACATGTATTGCTCTAATTAATTTTTTTTTTTTTGATTGATTTATTTATGGACGCTCTTTAACATCTCAGGTCATCAGCGTCCCATTCAACTCAGGGCGTGAAACGGCCGACAAATTTTGCTCAGAGGCCTCTCTTTCTGGTTTGAGGTTCTTTTTCGTGCCGTAAATGTACGACACGGGATTCACGGCTTTACTTCCCTTCCGAAGGAAGCCATACTTAGGATTTTTACGCCCGAAAAAATCCATCGGTCCTGGCCGGGTTCGAACCCGCGATCTTGGGTATAGGAGGTAAGTATGGTAACCACTACACCACCAGGACCGACCTAATTACTTCATTCAGAAAGTCTGTGCATAAGGTAGTTCGTTTAAAGTTGCCAAATGCATTCATTCTTACTTAAATATTCTCATGAATTTTTCAGACAATTGTCGTAAAAATCTGTTCCAATGTTTAGTCAAAATACAAAATATGAAATGTTATAACTTGGCAAAATCTCAAACAGTGTTTGATTATAAAAAGTTTAACTGTATTGCTGATATAATTTTGGAATTGGAAGGATCTAACTATCCATGCTCACATTTTATTCAACAAAATAATAAAATGGCACAGTCAATTCAGGCAATACTTTTGAAATTTACGAACACTCCATTGAAATTTACTTGAGCTCCTTGTTTATCCGAGAAATGTTTTTCTTTCAATACAATTTGATATTATATGAAAGGAGTCGGTTGATGAAAAAGAGCTCTATTATAATGTATTTTATGAGTTCTTTTACAAAGCAAAAGTGTAGAAGTAAGAATTAAGTAACTTCTTTGTAATTTACCATTTAATAATATTAATATGATAATTGTTAAGTATTTTACTCATTTATTTGTTTCCATTCAAAGTAAAATGTGTTCATGTTTACGCTATTTATAAAAATGTTCAATGTATTTAAGCAAAATTGGAAAAAAAATTAATGCTCAAAAATATTGTCACTACACATGATTATAAAGAGAAGCATTTGAATCCGACAGGCTTAAGAAAGAGAGCCCTAAAGTATACTATGGAAGATGAAATGTCATAAAATCACATTGACTCCATTTTCATGATAAGAATACTCGAGTTTCGATAGAATTGCTTGCAAGGAAAGATAGTTCGTATTTGGTTGCTGTTGCCAACGTTTTTGTCATAGGATCAAAAAAAAATAATATTAAGAGGAGCAAGAATCAATTACAATAAAAAGATATGTTTACATTTTCTCAAAAGCAATACCACAGCTCAAAAATAATTTTAAAGCTCAACACCATGCAAAGATCTCCTAAGTGGATTAAGTAAATAAAATTAATTCAATACCAACATTATAACTGAAGTATAGTCAATTCTTGGCTCAGTTTGACGATAACTCAAGTGGCATTTGAATGAAAACTAGTGAAAGAATAGCGGGACGAATTTCAAAGCCGAAAGGAAAGATAACAAATTACAATTTACTCATCATCACTGTAGGGAAAGGGTTAAATAATTAGTACATCATATAACCCCGCTGTTTAATGACCATGTTGTCTTAACTTTCTCCTCCTCCTCCTCATTCTAGGAAAGAAAATTCTTCTGCCAAAAAGCCACACAAGGCAGTTATGCACAATAACCCGTCACTCAGAGTTGCAATAACAACGATTTAAATTCACCATCTCACTGTATTTTGCTACAATAAATTATTAACTTTTGGGAACTGTTATCTGATGAAAGCATTACTACGTCCTCATATTACATATTAGAATTGTTAACAACACCAATAACTGACAACGACATTTCATAAAAATAAGAAATAAGGATATACTAACATAAAAAAGTTCATTATACTCGCAACATAAGGACTGCTCAAATTACTTTCTTAGAACAAAACTTATGGGATATTTAAATAATCAGAGCTGGGTAAATAATTGTTTTAGAAGAAACAAAAAGAGTGTGTACATATAATTGCTATACGAAGACCTGATTCACAAAAAAGGCAACGACATATATTCGATCTCCTAGGCGACATATCTCCGATGCAGGTGGTCAATACATGCAGTGATTCTAACCCTTGGTGTTATTGTCAAAACGTGGGCTCCTGTAGCTTCTCACAAGATTATTTCACCGCAGATATGTAACGTGCATAACAGGCGAATGGATGCGGTAATACTGTCATGGTGTCTTTAATTACCGACAGATCAAACAATGCTTCAACAATAACGCTGTTAAACTCTTCCGTATAAGATTTACAGCTACTTTTAAGTCCTAGGTTGCTATGGGCTGAAGTTAAAATATTATCGGTACAATCAGACAAAGGGTCTCTATCGCTAGGCAAAAAACATTCGATAACACACAAAAAAGGATTTTCGATTGTTAATGAGGAAAACTTGGTGAATGTGGCAAATATTGTATAAGGCAAAAGAAACTTAAGAAACAATTTAAGGCTTAACGTGGCGAAACATGTGTAGTTTTACAATGATATCTCGTTTTCTTTTTGTTCCGACAACTTTATTTTGGGTAAATTAAATTGGGTCTCAAAAACATCTAAAAGCACTCTATACCTCTACTGCTTCTCTTCACCGAGTTGAGAATAGACTCTTAGGTATGACTTAGTTTTCAGTAAATGTGTAGTTTGTAAATACAGAGTCAGAATAACACCAAACAACTCAAAATACTTGTCGGGTTAGATTAAATTCCGCCAAAAAGGTCGCTACGCATCTTTTGCTACAAGGCATTTGGAGAGTTTTGAAATAAAAACAGCTGCGTATCTATAATTCCAAACAATGCCAAACATTCTTAATTTGACTCAGTAACTTGTGAATATTTATTTAATTTAATCACATGACACTACAAGAACGAAACAGGAATTGAAAAAGTGCATAGGTGATTATAAAATATTTGCATAATGCCGATGTACTTGTTTTCGGAATGTACCTGTTTCTCACAGTCGTTGATGTACGGCAGTAAAGGTGCTGTGATGAGGTAAATGTCCCCTTGGTTAAGCTCAGCATAAACATTTCGTGCCTGTTTCGCATTTTCCAAAGCAGCACCATAAACATAATACATGTCTTTTCAGTTCCGTGTATCTAAAGTTGAACATTTTTACAATAGCCTGTAAAGATGAAAGTCCTTCCATAAATGGAGCACTTTAGTATGTCCTGATGTATGCTGAAATTGCTTACCCGTACCTCTTGTAAGAACCCCAAAGTCGTTGTACAATATGCGATATAATTTCTTTACCACTTAAATGTACGCAGATTTTAGGTTAATGAGATATAAACAACGTTAAAAATAGAACACAACGGAGAAAACAAATGCCGCGCGGCTTCTGTTCGGCGGTATTTAAACTAACGCTTCTTTTGAAAAACTTTAATTTCCCTCGAAAACAAGACATTTACGGGCTTACATTCCCTGTAGGAAAACACTCAAAGGGACCCCTTAAATCACGCCTTAGATTTTTTTGGTGTTATTTTGACTCATCCTGTTCACATTTATCTTTCGATATTTCTCACATTACATCATTACATAACACTGTTGTCGAACACTTCGTGAATTACCAGCAGAAAAATGTATGTGCCGTCACAGAATCCCGCTGGAAAAAAACGCAAAGTTACATTCACTCAAAAAAGAGCTGAAATATAATTTTTGCATACCCATGATAATATACTCATGGAGCAGATTAAGCTTTTCGAAATTGCAGTACCTCCACAGACGGCCGATGTCATTAAGAAGCGAACTCGTGAGCAGGAGTTCTGAGGTTCGAATCCCGCTAGGACTGTCCTGCCAACTGAGTTTCTTTCTTTTCTTTCTTTTTTTCAGGCTTTTACAGTATATATAAATGACAAATGCCGGTGAGGTACCCTAAACGTAAGCCTGTCCTTCCTTACAAAATCCTTTTCCAAGTTATTATTTTATCTCATATATCACCTTCGTCCATCGACCGTGATGCCTCAACAGTAAAAAAAGGCGTTAAACAGTATCAAAAAGTCTGCAGTAGCGGCAGTTTTACGAATTAACATACCCATATAAGTGGAGCCAGTTCATCGGAAAACAAAAACAGGTTAGGATCTATCTCTCATGGTTAGTGTCTCTAGGTAAAGGAAAACAAAAGTGTAAAGGACAAATTCATTTATCTTAGACAAACTGTAGAACAGCATCTGACAACAATTAGTATTTTATTATATAGTCACTCTAGTGTCGCGAGCGAACATTTGCCGGCGGTCTGGGGCAAATGCTCGCTGTCCATAAATTCTGTGCCGTACTCACATTTCATAATGTTAATGTTAAGGGAGGTTGTAACAAAAATACGCTATTTCTATCTACTTCATAGATTATTTAATGCTGTGTGGGATTTTTTAAAATATTTTCTTTACTGTAGATACAGTAAGGTTATTTGAGTTACTAGCCCGCGGAGCTTTTTCAGACGCCCTTCTTCAATAGGTGGCTTAGATGGACCCATAACCCTTAAATAAGTCACTTTCTTTCAATAATATAATACTTTTTCTAATATTTTAAACCTTTCTAAGCAGGATTAATATTAACTTTTTTCATAAAAAAATTTATAAGGAAGTCACAACTATTATCCTTTGTTTCTGAAAATGAAAAAGTGAATTTGTATACATGCTAAAATTTGACATATTAAACTTGGTAAGAGATTGTTCGTAACGATTAAATTAATTTTAGTGCATGAAATAAGATTGTCAATGTGTCAGGGTATTACAACTTCACGAACAATAACATAATATTTAAAAAGGATAAAAACTCAGCCACATTCCTTTGTTTTGCTTTAGAGAGAAACTTTGTATGTAACTAACGTAAGATAAATACTTTTTAATTAAAATATTCAAAAACATACATTGTAGCTATGATGTGAGTATAGATGTGCTGATGGAAATATTCAAATGTCCTTCAAATTAAACAATTTGACTTAGATATTTCTTTCTCGTTGCAATTTAAATTCTTCATTAGTTCCTTGGAACTTATAGCCACCTTATATCTAAGATCTCAGCAGTTTACCGAACAAAGGAGAGCTGAAAGCGCTAAATAGCTTATGGAGGCTTCCCAATATGACAAGTGTTTTCAAAAAATCTTAAAACTCAGTTCATTCCTTTAGGCTTAAGCATTTATCTTAATATAATTACGGCCCCAGCACTTACCTTTGAAGAGTCTATCTACTATCTTATCCAACATTTACAAAATAACATCCCGCATGAATATATTGAACACTCCTGAAAATTTTCAGTACACAACAGATCATACTATCTTAGAAAGATGGTGGGCTATCGATATGCTACGAAAACAGATTTATAATTTAATTACATTTGTGATCATTCTAATTTGAGTCGGTCCTGGTGGTCTCATGGTAATCATACTGCCTCACAGATCCAGGGTTTCGGGTTCATACCCGGCCAGGGTCGATAGGTATTTTAGGTTGTAAAATCTTAAGTATGGCTTCCTTCGGTAGGGAAATAAAGCCGTTTTGCCGTAGATCTATGACACATAAAAACACCTCAAGCCTAAAAGAAGGGGCCTCTGAGCAAATATTTCGGTCGTTTCAGAATCTATTGACCAAAGATATTAAAGAGTGTTCTTAGATAATGTAAACCTAACCTATCTCCATTTTGAAAGCCTAAACTAATCCTGTAAAGAGCAACATGAAGCGTGGCGAATATTGCTGAGTACTCTTCTTCCTGCAGGCTTAGTTAACATGGAGAAGGTGAGCTGTTCAGAATGATCTTCCTACGAATGGATTGACCAAATGGAACTGGATATAATTGTAGAATATAAAATCGAATAGTGTTTTACATGTAACTGCGGGCAGTGTGGATTGTTTCTCTAATTGTGTTTTATGTTTTTAAATTAAGTTTTTAAATATAATTTAAAGATGGCATTTTAATTATGTATGCTTAAAACAAATACAAATTAATATTTTTAAAGGGTGGTATGCGTTAGTCTAAACCTAAGAATGTGAAGGATGCAAATTCAACTTCTAAAAGGGGGGTTTATATTAGTTACGTATAAATAATAATAATAATAATAATAATAATAATAATAATAATAATAATAATAATAATAATAATAATAATAAGCTGCTTTTTTCCTTTTAGGGTGATTTTCTTGATCAGACAATGTTTTTATGATGGTGTATGTTGCAAACTTAATCACACTACCTTTTATAATGTTCCTCAAGTGTACAAAGATCTTGGCTACATTTTCTATCTAATTAAAGATTTCGTCACAGATGTATTTACTTGTTTCAATAACTGTTTGCACCTACCTCAATACTAAATATAATATATTATATGTATTTTACTGTTTACAAACTTCGCAGATCGATAGCGGTTTATTCAGCGTAAGTCCTTGGAACAGAAGTAAAGACTCTACTTTGAAAGCCTTGAGTGCTACTAACAAGATAGGTTTAAAAGTACAGGTAAATTTTTTAAAAATATATTTTACATTACAGTAGGTGCGCAGAACGGAGATTACCTTATAAGGCGAAATATATACATACTGTATATTACATAATAAGCGTAATATAGAAAATTAAGGATAACCAAATATTCCCAAGCAATAAAAATTCAAACCAAAGCTTTAATTCGTGATATGATAATGGACCTGATTACATGCTTTCCTATTACATTTCGCAGCACCCGCTATCTGCTCTAATAATATCTTCTTCACTCAGAACCCATTTTTAACGAGACGCTGATACTTCCTTGTGGACCGGTAGCAATAGATCATGTTCTTTTCCCTTCTGGCTCTAAGCCTAATACATTGTGGGATCCACGGTGGAACGTAGATGGATATCAGTGTGTCAGAAAGGAAAAATGATTCACAGCATGGCTTTAAGTGCTTGGGGAACATGTTGTGAAGAAAAATATATCTATGCCTCGATAACCATAAGGGGCCTAACTGAATTCCAAAATTCGGCAAAGAAGATTCTGTTCTAATTCTCCAGCATTCGCACGAGGGAAACAAATTGAAGAGAAGAAAAGGATGTCTAGAAACCTTGGGTGAGATATACTGCTTTATGTCAGTCGATGAACTTTCAAAGTCCGTTGTTTGTTATTATAAGGTTAATATATAGTACAACAAGCGATGCATGAAAAGAATTTCTTTTGAATATTATAAGGAACGTATCCGTTATGTTAAATGCAAAAGTCCATTTTTTTTCCTACAAGGCACTGAACATAAAGATAAAACGCTACATAAATATTTCAATAAAATGCAATGTAATGCATATTAAGTTAAATCATTAATTAAACCTGGGTAGACCGAAATAAATATAAATAAAGAAATTCATCAGCAGGGTGACTATAGTTTAATTAATGTTTGATGTGTTTTCTTTTAGTTTTTAAGCATAAAAAAGAAGTTTATGTTACCTAAATTCTTAAATTACTTATGCATCAGAGTTTTCATCCATGCATGCTCTTTTTACAATCTTCTTTAAGCTTTAAAGTTGTTACTCCTTATTTTATCCGTTTGTAGGTTATTACAGGTAAGAAAATAATTCTTTCTATTGATTTCTTCAAATATATGCACAATGTTATTAATATTAACATTTAATTTAATGTAGTTGCAGACTTGTACTAACCCGAACCGGGTGTCTCAGGCGGTAACGCTTAGGAGTCGCATTTGGGTGTCCCGAGTTCAATTCTGTTAGGCCCATCATCTTGACCTTGGGGTTATCGTGCTTTCCCTTGGTCAATCAGATTCCACAAATTTTCTGCTTTCCCATTTCATTTCGTTGGTTCTGTTACAGAGTTGAACCTGCCAGAGCGAAGTGGACTGAAGCTGTGTGATGATAGTTTGCGCTTTTGAAAATTTTCTGCATCTGGAATGGAAATGGTCCTTCTGAAGGACTCGCACAAATCGGGGGAGGCTGTTCTATCTGGAAATATGTTAGGGACCCCATTTGTGACCGCGCAGTTACCGCCCAGTGTTATCCCACCTCATCCCTTCCTCCCCAAGGTGCTCCCTTTGGGGAGCGTTGGCAGACACAGTCAGTCATGAATAAGACTTAAGTACCAAAAAGATTCTCACCGCCACCATCCATCCATCCAGCATGCTTGCATTATGTAAAAAAGTTATCAGAAATGCTCAACAGATACGACGTTCATCTTTCATGTGTTAATGGAAAACTTAATCTGGCAGCCGACAGAAATTAGCTGGCCTATCATATATGATGGGAGTATTTGTGTATATGTACTTTGATGAAAATACCTGTAACAATGAAAGAAAGTTTATGTGAGTTTTTAAGAGTATATGGAAAACTAAACAGACTTTATAAATACATATTGTTTTAATACTGATGCCGCGTTATAGCATCATCAACGAAGGTATTGCAAAAACAATAATTATTAAACTCTAAAAGAATAATTTCATCAGATATACCGTAACTCGAACTTATTCTGTAAAATAACTGCATGAATATCTACCTTTATGTACTAATCTGAGAGGGTAAAGTATTGCATATTTCTGTAATAAAAAGTTGAATTGTTCTGTGCAACATTTCATATTATTTAATATAAGTTGGCTTAATTTTAAACCAACGCAATTTAAAATATTTTCCAATGATTAGAGGCTCCATTGTATAGTAGTGGTTTTTATATAGGCATCGATCACAACTAGGTCTGTTATTTTGAAGTTTATTAAAAGGGAACTGAAATAGTCTCCATTGTTGGTTACCATTTCTGCTGGACATGCGATAGTTCAATAAATGTTGATGTTTTTCTCTGTAGACTATTAGGAAATTTAATGAATTTCATAATTGATTCCACTTTTTATTATATCATTTGATTTTTTGGGGGAGGCCAATGAGATTGAAATGATTTTATAACGATATTCTTTGGCATAGAATGCAAGTTAGTTAACTAGTCCTTGCACCTTCAATATTTGTTGCTTTATTTAGAACTAATTTAACTTTGAATACTGAGGAAACTGATCATTTTATATTTATTAGTAAATTATCAAAAGAAAAAAAATTGATTCTAATTAATTTTCTCTTGGACAGTACAGTATCATTGGATCTGATCACTAAAATATTATTCGACAAAAAATTTTAGGGCAATAATATAATTTATAATTTGTATCACCAGAAATTCAAAATACGCTGGAATATAACATTTTCTTTTGAAAGTACGAGGGCTGTTCAATAAAAAGAATGGTCTTACATTTTAACAGTCATAATTTCTCGGGCTCAAATTTAACTTTACAGTATTATGGAGGTGACACGCGACGAATAATATGCTGCTCGTCTCAACTAATATTCAGCTAAGGTCAATGCAATGTTATAGGAAGCCTATGGAGAGCGTGCTCTTCCCCATAGCACAGTTAAAATGGTTTAAGAAGAAGCGATCAATTTCAAAGGAAGGTGGAATTGGTGATGGTGTTACAAGAAGGTGCGGAATTTTTTTTTTTTTTTTTTTTTTTTTTTAACTGCTGACGAAACTAGGTTTTAACCAAACATCTTTAAGAAAAATTCTAGTTTATTCATCAATTAATCAGATGAATATTAATCACCACCATAATTATAGGTTCTACTAAATCATTTTTATCCTGAGAGTAAACATCTATGCTTTATTGTTTGCTACCCATATATATATATCCATCCATCCATCATTACCAATACAAAAAAGTGATTATTTCTGCTGAAAAAGATATGGTCATGAATTTTTCGATATTCAAGCATGTTATACCTATACACAACTGTAACTGAGTAATATGCTTATTATATTATATTTATATTTTTAGTAGGGTAGATCATGATAACTGTGTCAGTACTTAATATCGTATGTCTTTATTTACGAGCTTCTAATGATAGTTTACAGCTACATACAAACTTTAGTGTGCATTAATAGCACATAAATATCCATGTTGTAGGTCAAAGCAGAGCTTAAATTGGTTGCGCAAGGACACTGAAAATTAAATTTTATATTAGTCTTACTATATATTAGTTTAATGGCTTTTCTCAATCAAATTATCCATATACAGTATATATCTTGAAGCTCTAAAATTATCTGAGTAATTTGAGATAAATGACAACTATCAAAAATGAGCAAATATTTTAAATAAATTCATAGCTGCTTATGTAGGTATTGCTTCCCTTCTCTTGGCAACATGAATCCTGCGGCATGTGACCACTTGCAGCTTGACATGATAAACTGCCGAATTGGACCCTAAAACCTTTCCCCCTACCTGCAGCAGTTCTATATTACAGTTGAAAAATGGAAACATTCCATTCTCTGGCTCCAGAAATTGCTATATGACAGTTCTATTAACTATGAGAAGCGTTTCGCTATCATGTCTCTTCGAAGCCGAAAGAGTGAGTTTGAAACAGCGTCTAGTAACATTCAGTTCTATAAACACTACACGTTTACCCTCTGCACTAGAAGAGCAAGATCTCTGTTTCTAAGACATTTCTTCGGGAGCCTTAGTGCGAAAACAATGTTTTAAACCAAAACGGAAACTGTCAGAACTCGGAGAAAATAAAGCTTGGCAATGTTTTCCACTTTCCTCAAGACGACAGACGCGAGGTGTAGAAAGAGAATCTTATGAAGTAACAGCTGGGATTTTTTTATCGCAATATTGGCTCCAACTTCAGCAATGTACAGTTATGGAAATTATTTCTGCTTAGTCATAATAACAACTTGCTATACTCCTCTACAGGGGGCAAGGACCTGCTTTTTACAGCGTTTCCCTAGCAGTGACTTGTCACTTTGAGATGCACCTGCGTAGGAATTTCTTTCGTCGCTTCCGTATATCCGTTAGCTCCAGGAGTTATGCAGCAGATTTACCTTGGAATGCGTGCTTGCTAAGAGCGTCCCTTTGTAAAGTGTTTACAGAGAACATTCCACTGGAGCTGTTCTACATTACGCACTTCTTGACTTAGGCTCTTTCCTGATTACTACAGGTACATTTTGGTTAAGAGTTTAGAAAATATGAACCTAGGAAGTTATAGTTAGGGTTTTACTTACATTACAATATTGTATATTTATTTACAATTAAATATTACTCCCATTTTTCCCATTACTATTAGACTGAATTTAGTAGTTGTAGTAGTAGTAGTAGTAGTAGTAGTAGTAGTAGTAGTAGTAGTAGTAGTAGTAGTAGTAATAGTAGTAATAGTAGTAGTAGTAGTAGTAATAGTAGTGGTAGTAGTAGTAGTAATAGTTGTAGTTGTAGTAGTAGTAATAGTAGTAGTAGTAGTAGTAGTAGTAGTAGTAGTAGTAGTAGTAGTAGTAGTAGTATTTCGTAGTTGTAGTAGTAATAGTAGTAGTAGTAGTAGTAGTAGTAGTAGTTGTAGTAGCAGTAGTAGTAGTAGTAGTACTAGTAGTAGTAGTAGTACTAGTAGTAGTAGTAGTAGTAGTAGTAGTAGTAGTAGTAGTTGTAGTAGTAGTAGTTGTAGTAGTAGTAGTAGAAAAAACAACTGTCGCATGGGCCTTATGACCGTACATGCTAATGTCGTCCTTATAATAATCAAAATTTCCATACACTTATATATATATATATATATATATATATGCATATACACATACCTACATACAAATCTACATGCGCCCATACAAATATACAAATACTTCGGTATATTTACGTTTTCTATTAATAATTTTTATACAAATACATAAACATGAGTGGAACCCTTAGTCTTGAGCACCCCTTCCATTTACTCACACCCCTCTTCAATCCCCCTCTTCATTATAGCCTTTAACCTCCTTTGTCGGGTCTTCTCTAGAAATATTCCGAAATTCTGTGAGTATCTCGCATGCACCAACACTTCTCGGCAAATGTTCAAAGTTCTATTGGAATTCAGAAATTGCAGTGATAAATCCTTATTTCTTAAAATCTCCGTTTCCCTGCATTCTGTCAAAATATGCCTCCAGGTATCGATTTCTCCGCACAATGCTCAAATTCGTTCCCCGAGAGCATTAACAGCTTTGTTCCTTACTAAGCCTAATCTGAACCATGAGAGACCACTTCTTTCTTTCCTGCCACAGATATCCAAATAATGTCCCGTCCCCCACACCGGATGTATTTGAGCCTGCAGGTTAAGCGATACTTTTTCTGCGCTTTGAGACAACATATTTTGCCTATCTATATCTCGCAAACGTCTGTTAACTGTTTTCCAATTATTTCGTGTAATGTCCTCTACTCTTAACCAAATATACCCCAATCCAATTTTGTCTAAGCCTTTCCTTATTTTTAATGCCCATCCGTATCCCACCCTTCCTGTATTTGTCCCTTAGACAGACTGCTCGAGGAAGAGCTTGGTTCCCCCATATTATCTTTAACTAATATTTAATTGTTCTTATTTTTAAATGAACACTTTCGTTAGAAATACTAAACTCTTTAAGAACCCCACAATTTTGTATCCCTCCCTACTTGTAACAAACATTTTAGAAACTGTGTTTGAACCTGATTAAGTTCCTCGGTGTTTTCCCACCCCCAAATTTCGACCCCGTACGCCATAGTTGACCTCACAACGGCCCTATACACCAACTCCATTGTTTTCAGCGGAGTTTCTGGGATTTTTACTAAGATCTTTAATGCCTCTATTATACTCATTAAGCACTGGCGTTTTGTATTGCTTATGTGTCTTACCCAGTTCCCGTTCATAACTAAGGTGACTCCCAAGTATATAAGACTGATTAATAATGAATGGTATTAGCGCAATACACATTAGTCTTTTCAGTTGAAAAAAATAGCCTATCAACATAAGGAAGATTCAAACCTCCATGTTTATCTTTTTCAGTCAGGCTTATTCTTATTATTATTTTTTAAGGGGCGCACAACATCAAAGGTCATTAGCGCAGGCTTATTCTCCACACAAGATTACCATCCAGTTATTTCCAACACATAAACTATTCAGAAGAAAACTAATGTAATGAAAGAAAAAGGAAATTTCGGGGTTAGTAGTAAGCTTTGGTTAGCTTTTGTTAATGATAAAGAGGGATTAGGTTTAGGTTTAATGATAAAGATTTTTCTAAATCTCATGAAATTTGCTTTAAGGGCTTTCTGACCTGCAGTAGAGGAATGGATGAGTTTAGGAAGACACTGGATGACCAAAATCCATGGGCGGTGAGGAATGGAAGAGGACGATGTCGCTAAAATGTTTTCAGATAGAATACTCCGACGCCGGTGTAACCTTCATCAAAGGAATTCGACCCCTCAGAAGGACCACTTCCATTCCAGACGCCGGAACAGAAACCTTCCAAAAGAGCAAGCCATCATTATACCGCACCAAGACACCTCGCCTTGGCACTTTCGACTCTGTAACAGAACCAATGGAGTAAAATGATATGAAAGGGAGAATAGAAAATTCATGGAAAGTTCCATTCCACCATTCTCCTAAGCGACCAGAGATCTAAGGTAAGGATGGGGACCTCCCGAATACAAGTCCCAATTGTTATCGCCCAAGCCACCTTGTACGGTTTCAGGATTTTCTACATAATAAATGAAATTTGTCTCTTATAGAGGCCGCCAGTGTTTCGTGTACTAGAAGAACAGAGTCTGTGCTTTTACTTAAGCGACGCCGAATAGAGAAAATGGCCTTTGAAATAATTTGGTTTTGTTTGTCAATAATTTTATCAATAAGTTCTACAGATATTTATTTCTTAAATTGAAAGAAATATCATTCATCTACTATCTCCAGACCAAACACAAATTTGAGTTGATTAAAGAAAGGGTCTAGCATTAGAAATAATTACTTCTGGTGTAGGTTTTAGGCTTGAAATTGAATTCCATTTACTATTGAATTTACTATTCTATATCATATTTTATTGATATATTCAATTTTTCTGGTGTCTTCATTTCATTTTTTTTTTTATTTTTTGACATTCGTGTTAGTATTATAATTACGAACTTGACTTTTTAATATTTCAATTCTAGCTAAAATCATCAATATACAAATCCAAAATCTTAATAAAACCAATCCAAAAGACAAATAATCAAAACCAAATATATATCTAAGATTAAATCATCTAAAAATCAATATTTATTATAAATATAAATAAAAAAACAATATATTGTGAACTAAAATATATTGTTTCATTAAAAAGGTTTTAAACAATCTCAAGGTTGTTTCAAATCAGTATAAAGGGAACACATCTTTAGCAAAATTAACAATTTACACATCACTAGATACAAGTGCCGAAGACAGGCCTCAATTTCATTGCTGAGCCTAAAATACTTAGTAGAGTTAAAATGATTACTTTCATAATGTTTCGCATTTTCAGGTTCTGTTTACATTTGGATATTTTGAAATTTCTGATAATGTTTATATAGTTTTACAGCAATCAGAAATTACAACATGTACAATTTTAAAAGAATGCTTGCGATTTTAAACTTCTTATGCTCTCCCAACCAATCAGGAATATTTGTGTTATTTTTTATTAATTTTTGGTAAATTTTGTTTACTGATATTAGCTATATTTTAATGTTCTTCAGCTTCTTCCTCATCATTGGCATCTGCTAAATATATTTTTGTTAATTCGCTTTGTTCTTAATCACATAACATTGTGATTTTTAATCTAATCCTTACTTATAACTAAGACCATAAGATAAAGACTAAGTTGTTTTAAAAATGAAATAAAATTTTCTTATACATGGAAAAATAAGTTTTAGTCTCGATTGTTTGGAAATGCTAATCTTAATTTAGATGCAATCAAAATGAGTTTGCTGCAAGAACTATGGAGGCATTTGCCTAAACACACAAAAATTTTAGGAGTTCAATGTGACATTCTGCATTAAGCTGTTGCAGACAGTATGGCCCTAACATAAATTATTTTAAATTGTTAGGTGTCGAACAAACATACTTTTTCTTTTGATTTAATGAGTAGCTCTAATTTTTTAAAAAATGAAATTTGAATTGAATGAATCTGGGCTATTTCCCAGAAAGTTTGTAAATTCTACTTATGTTAATAAGGAAATGAAGATAACTTTAACAAAGGGGTTAATGCTGATGCACAAATATTTGTTACATACTTTACCTCGAAACTGATACTTAAAAAATGGCCGTAAGTTGGTCATGTTCTTTGAAAAACAAAAAAGGATTATGAAATTTGTACCTATAATAATAATTAGAAGAAGAAGATCAACTTCACTTTTGCTGCTAAAGACTTGGAAACTGCAATCGTTTTTCTGAACACCATTGAATTATAATTCAGTTTTTATTACTTTGCGAAGAGCTTTACATTCAGCAACATGAAAAATTAAAATTAAATTCTCTTAAAATACTAAAATTAAAACTAATTTGGATTTATTCTATTATTTCATCATTTCCACGATATAATAAATTGATTCTGTTTCCTGTGAAAAATTCATATTTTTGTATTGATTGCATTCTCCGTTTATGCTTAACTGAATTGTTTAAAATATTTTTACCCATAAGCCTTTACAAATGGCGAGGAAAGCGTCGGAAAGAATGTTCTTTCAAAAGGTGTTCATAATGTTTATTATAGCTCATAATTAATGTTATTTTTGTTTTATTTCTATCAAGGGTTATTAACAAAATTGGAAAAGTTAAGCCTAGTCCGTAATAATACTATACCATATTTTATGTAGACATCGTTTATTTGAAGATTCTTTTCGTATACAATTTTAGATTTATTAACAAATGTCCAGGTTTTTTTATTTCTGGAAGCTTGGAAGTATATGAACATTTTGAACACAATTAGAATAATATAGTTCTACCATATATTTTTATAAGGTCCTAGTTATAGGGAAATAATAGATTTCGATTGAGTAGATCCTACCTAATCATAATTTTTCCTTTCACAAATAAAAAATGAGGCTATAAGAAGAAACATTTATCTGGTATTCTTCGATTTATAAAAGACATATGATAGTATGCCAATAAACATTCTCCAGAGATTTGGTCCACGCTACTGAAGATGTCCGCTTTAGTTGGGGACGAAACGTCTGGAATTCTCATCTCCAGCAGACCACGGCACAGCAGCCCGGAAGAAAAATGTAGTTACATCTAAGACTCCAGTCGTGAAAGCTTACGTTCTCCCAATAAAAAATTGTTTGAAGTATTACAAGAATCTTGAACAAATGCTACGCTATTCAACTTAAATATATATATAATATTGTCAAATTAGTAAAGCAAAAATGTAAAATATGATAAACTTTTTCAAGTAAATAAATCACAGTGACAGAGCCGTGAACATCAACCCACTTTGTATAAAGGATTTGTAGATAAATCTTTGAAAATATGGAGAAAGAAGGGCCAAACATGTGAGTCGCATTGTTTACACTTGGTTTGGTTAACGATCAAGTGGCCAAAGCTCAGGATAATTGTAATGTTAGAATACATGATTAAAATATTTTAAAAAGAGTACAAAAAATAGTTTTGCAAATAAATCTATAATAAATAGAGCGTGCATATATAGGTGAAAACACAGAAGAGTTGAAATGCAAGGAATCTTATATCACAACGGAATTAGAATGGCAATATTTTAAAAATATAATGAGTTAATTAGGTGCCACAGGGCAGAAAATAATTAGACAATATTCAAAACAAATCAAAAAGTATTAGATCCGTAAATTTTGTTTTATGGGGAAAAAATATAACGTATAACATTCAACTTGGTAATTAAAAGCACTCTGACTTATGGCTGTACAAATGATAATCACCGCAAAATAAATAGAAATGTGGAGATTAGCTACAATTTCCAAATTATACATAATTAGAAATGAAAAAGTAAAAGAAATAGTGAAAGTAAACAGAGATTAGAATAATATAGAGCTGGTAGAAAAGAAGAAATGATGTGGACATCCTTTTGTAAGTACATTACTTTGTCAGTAATGAATTGAAAGAGAAAAATAAACGAATTTTTGCTTAGATGGAGAAGTCAATGAACTGAGTGGACAATGGTTTGACTACCAGAATCAGAATATGGGAAGTTATGCGTCATGAAAACGGTGATAGATATATTTATTCCTCAAACTAGATCGATCATCTTTTAAGTGCACTATTTAACTACAATCACAACGCTATCAGTTTGAAAGAAGAAGTATGTTACTTTATCTTGCTCTTGGCTTTATCGTCTGTAACACAATTATGTGGTTCCACTTAATTTCCTCGAAGTTGTGCAAGATTCTCGTGGTCATTCTAATACTGTTCTTCTCGATCGCGTTAAACAAATGCAACACGGTCGGCCAAAGGCTGGAATAAAATTATCAGCATTTATGCCGTGTCATGCATCAGTTCACACTCGTCAGACACGAACTTCATTGCACCAAAAACAGATGCATATGAGAAGCAGAGAAGATGCCCTTCCTCCCGAAAAAAGTACTTGTTTTGCTTCAGGTAGAGCTCGTTTTAGTATAAAAAAAACAGTAGACACCAGAGGAATAGCGGATCCACAAAATGTAATTTATAAAAATACAATTCATAACGTTAAAACAGCCTTTTGATTAAGTCGGGAAATAAGAACAGGGGCCTACATCACCGACCGATATGTCTGTACCAGGGACGTGCAATAAATAATGTACCACATCTCTCTGTATTTATTTTATTTCAGTTTTAAATAAATTGGTTTATTCCTAAAATCTTTGGCTATGCAGCAAAATAATTACATTCTATATTCGTGACTTTGCGTCACTTACAGTGAGCTATTTGAGTTACAATCCGACAGAGGGCGGCTGCGGCCGAAACCGGAAAAAAGGAAATAGAATTGTTTCGCATAATGTTAGTAATTATATTTTCACTCAAAGCCTAAAATAATACTGTATTTAAAATTTATAATAAACACTAATTTGTGTTTTGTGCGATGTTGAAAATGATGCCCCTCAGCGGCAATTCATTACCAGAATCTACGTAGGAAATTCCTGTATTTCATTTTACTTTTCTTTCATATGAACATGGGGGTTCGGAACACATTTCTTGTCATTGACAGATTCTGTAATCGTAGGTTTTTCACATGTTGAACAGTTTCTGTACCCGAAACACGATTGCCAGGATATTTTATTGCGAATCAAGCCTTACCACTTCTCTGCTAGAATTCGTTTTCACTTATGTATCGTACTTCAAAACTATATTAATGGTGTAGCATAACTAGTAAAGAATAATTAGCTCACAAGTCATATACAATGAAAGTACCAAGTAGCACGCTAACACACAATCACTCACTGGCAAAACCTCCCTCAAACTTACTACAATCTGCTACCTGTACATGCATTATACGGCCTTGACGACTAGCTTATCCCGGTACTTATTCGCGCTCTACCGTCCCGTAATTCAAATCATCTCACTGTAGATGTCATAACTATCATGTCATCGCGGTACCACTCTACAGGAGTGGTCATCTTCCTACTGGGCTATAACATCCTCATTATCGCGAATTGCATCTTTTACAGATATAAAATGATGGAAATCATAAGATACAATATACGGTCTGTAAAGTGGGTGAGGAAGGGCATTCCACTGAAGTTCGGTAATTTCTTCTCGGGTGTGTAGATGCATGTGTGATCTAGGGTTATCGTAAATAATAGTTTTGGTCATGGCTTTGTGAGGGTTAATGCGCCAGAAGCGCTTCATCAACTTAAACACTTCAAAGTTAACTAGCAATACATTGATTAATATAGTCCCATAAGACACGCAGAAAAATGAGAACATGACTTTCCCGGCTTGAACGTTTTTTTAAAGAAAAACTTTTGTGAAGGCACTCATTAGATTGTCTTTTGAAACAATGAATCCATATTTAATCCCCATGAAAGCATCACCTTCAACCTAGTACGAGCAAGCCACTCGGAACAAATGATCAATCTTTGTTTCTCATAATCTTTAGGCAGCTAAACTTTGATATTTAAAGATTTAGCGCAAAATATTTAAATATTGCACTTGATTGCAATTGCACAGAGATACTAAGTTGATCAGTAATTTGTTTTTTTGCTATGCTTTGATCGTTCCGAATAAAAATACCGGCCATCATTGCAGGCGTAACTGCAGTTTACGGCTGTCCGGAGCTTGAATAAACAATGAGCTGGGCATTGGTGTCAGGCCTTTCACCCAACAACTGACAGTATTTTTTTATGCATTACCATCTCTTTATACATTTCTCAAATCCCCTGAAATGGGTAACGATTTAATTTTCCACAATATTCCTTATTTATAGAAAACATCAGTTAAAGACTCCGTTTTTAAAGAATTATTGTGGCCTACAGAAGGAAGATGAAACTACATTTAGAGGTAGGCTTTCTGCACTCACTCTACTTGTACATTACAAGCTGCATTCTTCCTGTGTGTTTGTAATAAGTTGACAACAATATCTTGAATATCTTATTGCAAGAGCATATTCTTTACGATTGCTATTAATTCTCTTTGCTCTATTCCTCCGCTGTTTCTGTTGCTATTACTTCTTATATAGCTATATCTTTGGGCAGCCCTCTGTATTTTATTCATTACTTTGCTATTTCGGAACTTTTCGCCTGGTTCGTCATTGCCAAACACCTCACCTACAGTAAATGTATTGTAATCATGCATTTTGACAATTGGTACACTATCTAGCGATTAAAAGGGCTCTCTTGGTTTGTACCAAGAATTCCACGTAACAGGAACCAAAACCATTACATTGCTCAATATCTTGACACCTTAATGACTCGAACAGCACGTTCTTTCATACCACCGCTTTCCCCGTCATCGTCATCATGCTATTAGAGGTACCAAGATACTTGGAGA